>CM063176.1:135576250-136945000 GCA_031835075.1 Saguinus oedipus
ACTGATTAAGCAGCTATCCTTAATGGTTATATGGGAAAAACTTAATTACTAGGCCACAGGAAGAATGGGACCCATGACAGCCTGAGATAGAGCCTGGAACAGAAAGGTTATTCATAGTCCTGGGAGTTTTAGGGACCTTAGAAGCAGAGTCAATGGATCCTCATGTGGTGCTCCATCATTGACCCAACTCAGGTGTCCCTATTTGCCATATATCTGTGTTCTGGCCAGGCGCAGTGGCTCATGCCTGTAATCCCAGCACTTTGGCAGGCTGAGGCAGACAGATCATGAGGTCAGGAGATCAAGACCATCCTGGCTAACATGGTGACATCCCGTCTCTACTAAAATACAAAAAATTAGCTGGGTGTGGTGGCACATGCCTGTAGTAACAGCTACTCAAGAGGCTGAGGGAGGTTGAGGCAGGGGAATCACTTGAACCCAGGAAGTGGAGGTTGCAGTGAGCTGAGATCATGCCATTGCACTCCAGCCTGGTGACTGAGGAAGACTTTGTCTCAAAAAAAAAAAACAAACAAAAAAAAAACAAAAAAAAAAACCACGTTCTCTTCCTATGACCAGTTGGCTGATTCTTCTACTTTTTTTGTGTATATTTGTGAGAGTGAATGTTTTTGGGATAAATATTTTATGCTTCTTTAGTGAAGAAGCATAAAATATTTATGCTTCTTAAACATAAAATATTTATGGGACTGTTTACCTGAGAAGAAACTAAGGGAGTATCAGGCATTGTATTTGACAGGTTGAATACTTAGAAAAATTTAACACGTTTCAGGTCAATCAATGGCAGAGTCAGGAATTAAATAACAGCTTATCTCAAAGGTTCTATCACTTTTACTCTTCTTATGGACATGACTTTGTTTTAAGGTTGATGTGGGTTATGTACTTGACCCCCATCCCCAAGGAACTGACAGTAGTAGTTAAATATGATATAAGTTAGCAGATGTGCCACATGAATGGTTCAGGCAAAGCATTCTGGGAGTTCAGATGAAAGGGAAACTTCTCCTAAGTGAATTAATTAGAGAAGAATTCATGGATAAAGTAGTAATTGAGCAGAATAAAGGTAGGCCTTTGAGGTAGTAATGTAGGGAAGGGTTGACATGAATAAAGGCTTACTGATGAGGAAGGCGCAGGATAAATTTGACTACAGCACAGGGCACTGGGATCTATGGTGCATGTCGCTTTGGGTGCTTACTCTAAATCATGCTGGGAGCAGAATGAAGAAAAATTGAGAGTGGAGTGAGAGCAGCATCCAGGAAACCACCACAGAAGGTATTTCAATGATTTGTATGTGAGATCAAGAAGAAATGAATTAGTCTTACAGCAAAATATGGAAAGAAAGAAATGAATTCAGGGATGATTCTGAAAGAGACAAGACAGAACTTGAAGCCTGATTAGACGATATGGATGAGGCAGAGGGGAGAATAAGACAACATTGGGATTTCAGGTCTGGATAACAGTGACAGTGAGAATGACACCTTCATCATGAGAAATAAAATCAGGAAGAGATGTAGGTGGGAATAGGAAAATAATGCATGGCTTATGTATGCTGAGTGTAAGGTATTCGTGGGGCATTCAGATATAGACATCTATTACACAGTTAAAAACGTGAGCTTGAATCTTGGCAGAGTGGTTGGGACAAAATTTTTTTTTAAGATTTGATAATCTTCAACATGTAAATTGTTGTTGAAGTGTAGGAGTAGATAAGATATCCAAAGAGAGACAGATCTTAGAAAAAAGATGAGAAATCTAAGGGCAAAGCTTTGATAAACAACTCACATTTTTTGAGGGGTAGGATGCAAAAGATAAAGAAATAGACAGGTGCTACTTGTCAAAGTGGCAGCGTTTTCATGTGTTGAGCCTCAAACACACAGTAATGATAGATAAATCACCACCGAGCTCAAAACAAGGCAAATAGCAATTTGTACCAGAAATTGAACAGAAATGCAAATTTATGAGTAGGCTTGATGCCACAAGCTTTCTGGACTCCAGGCTGAAAACAGACAGTGCATTTTAGGTTTGATTCCTGCAGGGTAGTGGGGATCAAAGTGCTCCATGTAAGACAGGAACTAGAGCCACACTTACTGTTTGAAGTCTCCTGCTAGCCCCGGCCCCACTCCACCTCAAGAAAAGAGTCTGAAAAAAATTGTTGTTGGCTCCTTCTTGGGATACCTACAATTTAGAATGCACTGTAAGCTTAGAGATTCAGACACCTACAGATGCAGCCTTGAGACTCAGACTGAATCAAATTGCCTAAGGTCTTGTGACGGGATTAGTGGTGTCTCTATTTGACATTTTTATCTGCTAGTATATAAAATCTGGTTCTGGACTGGTTGTCCAGAGAGTTGGGTAGAAATAAACAGGCAGACAACTCACAAACTGTTAGAAAGGACGGAGTTAGCATAAAAGAATAGAAGAGAGAAAATAAAATAAGAACAAAAACCTCTCCCAAAGGATATATCCAATCCAAGATTCCACAATGTAATGGAATGGTAAGAAATACAGCATAGTCTGGGTGTGGTGGCTCATGCCTGTAATCCCAGCACTTTGGTAGGCCAAGGTGGGTGGATCACCAGAAGTCAGGAGTTCGAGACCAGCCTGGCCAATATGGTGAAACCCTGTCTCTACTAAAAATACAAAAAATTAGCTGGGTGTGGTGGTGGATGCCTGTATTCCAACTACTTGGGAGGCTGAGGCAGGAGAATTGCTTGAACCCAGGAGGCAGAGATTGCACTGAGCTGAGATTGCACCACTGCACTCCAGCCTGGGCAACAGAGTGAGACTTTGTCTCAAAAAAAAAAAAAAAAAAAAAAAGAAAAGAAAAGAAAAAAAAAAGAAAAAGAATACAGCATAAAAAATTATGAGAATGTAAATGCACTGTAAATAAAATTATTTTTATGAAACAAACTGTCAGAAACCCTAAAACAAGTATATTTGGTATTGAATGAAGGAATAAAATGCATAAGGAAGAACAAATATTATAAAGAAAAATGAAGCAGATATGAACTGAGAAGAGGTAGATATGAAAAAATACAATTGAATATGTGAAAATGAAATATATACACAATTGAAATGAAATATTAATTAGGATAAGCGCTGGATTGGACACAAAGAGAATCAGTGAATTGAGAGCTACTTCTGAGGAATTCACTCAGAATATGTCATGAGAGGTGAGAAGATAAGAAATACGAACAAACAAGTAAGAGATACAGATGGAATTAGAGTTTCTGAAATATTAATATCAACTAGAAGTTCCAGAAGAAAAGGGAGGAGAGTAGAGAAGAAATATATGAGAGTGTGAACCAAATGTAGACTCAGATCCTTTTGGTTCACACTCTCATATATTTCTTATCTATTGTTTCAGCTGAGCAATTTGCAAAGTTTGTTTTGCCAAGGTTAAGGACATACCTGTGACACAGCCTCAGGAAGTCCTAATAATGTGTCCCCAAGGTGGTTGAGGTACAACTTGGTTTTATACGTTTTAGGTATACTGCTTTTATTCAGCATTGTTCTGGAGATCTTATCCAATGTAATAAGATTGAATAATAAGTATAATAATTTAAGTGCAAATTAAAACTCTCATTATTTGTAGATGCTAAGTTTGTTCATATAGAACATTTTGGAGAATCTACAAAGTATTAGAACTGATAAGAGAGATTAACAAGGTTGTTAGATATAAGATCAACCTAAAATCAATATTTTTAATATATCCCAATGATAATTATTTAGAAATACAGTATGAAACAATATTCTATTCAAAATAGCAATAAAATGATAAGGTACTTATAAATAAATTTTACAAAAGATATTCAGTACTCTTATGGAGAAAACTACAGCATATTATTGAAAAGCTAGGTACAGCCAGGTGCAGTGATTCATACCTATAATCCCAGTGCTCTGAGGGGCCAAGGCAAGAGAATCACTTGAGGCCAGGAATTTGAGACCAGCCTGGACAACATAGTGAGACCTCCATCTCTACAAAAAATAAAAATAAATTAGCCAGGTTTGGTGGCATGCTCTTGTAGTCCCAGCTATTTGAGAGCCTGAGGGAGAAGAATTGCATGAGGCCAGGAGTTTAAGGAGGCAGTGAGGTATGATAGCACCACTGCACTACAGCCTGGATGACAGAGCAAGACCCTGTCTGTAAAATAAATAAATAAAGGAAACATAAATAAAAAGTAAAATATCTAGATACATGGAAAGAGACATCATTCCCATGAATGAAAACACTGAAGATTTAAATTATCTCTAACTTATTTCATATATCCAATGCAATTCCAGTCAAAATTTCAAAAGGTTTTAAAATGTAATTTGCTAAGATGACTGAATAGAGACTTCATCAATCATTCGCCTGATAAAGACACCAATGTAACAACTATTTATACACAGAAAGCACCTGCATAAGAACCAAAAATTAGGTGATCACTCACAAATCTGGTTGAAACTTCATATCACTGAAAGGGATATTGAAGAGGGTAAAAAAGAGTTTTGAATCACTGACACCAACCTTCCTCCCTTACCTGGCAGTGGCTATGTGGCAGAGAGAGAGAATCTGGACACTTGGGAGTAGGTGAATGCAGCGATTATGAAACATTACATTAAACTTAATTCTGCCCTCTCAAAGCAGAAGGCAAACCAGGCTGACATCAGCTGATATCTGCCCACAGAGGGAATATATAAACCAGCCCTAGCAAGAGGGGAATTGCCCATCCAGCAGTCTGAACTTTAGTTCTGGCAAGCCTTGCCACCTAGGGATGGAGTGTTCTGGGACCCTAAACTTGAAAGGCATCCTAGGCCACAAGGAATTCCTGGGTGAGGCCTAATGATGATCTGGGTTCAGAGCCAGTGGACTTGGGGGGCATGCCACTTACTGAAACACCAGCTGGGGTGGCTAGGAGAGTTCTTGTGCCACCCTTCCCACACTCCCAGGCTGCACAGCTCATGACTTCAAAAGCAGCCCCTTCCTTCCACATGAGGAGAGGAGAGGGAAGAGTAAAGAGGACTTTGTCTCGCATCTTGGATACCAGCTCAGCCACAGTAGAATAGGGCAATGTGGTCAAAGTAATGAGGCCCCCTTTACAGGCTCCTGGATTATATTTCTAGACATACCCTGGGCCAGAAGGGAGCCTGCTGCCTTGAAAGGAAAGACCCAGTCCTGGCAGTATCCATTTTCTGCTAACTAAAGAGCCTTTGATCTCTGAATAACTGACAATGCTACTAGGAAGTACACTTTGGGCCGTGGGTGAAATTCAGACATTCTGGCTTCAGGTGAGACTCAGCACATTCTCAGCTGTGGTAGCTATGGGGAGAGACTCCATCTGCTTGAGGAAAGTGGAGGAAAAAGGAAAAGCAGACTTTGTCTTGCTCCATATGTACCAGCTTAGCCACAAGAGAGTAGAGCACCAAGCAGGCTCTTGGGGTCCCCAGTTCAAGGTCTTGGCTCCTGGATGGCATTTCTAGGCCTACCCAGAGGGGAGTGTGTTGCCCTGAAGGGTGAGTTCTAGGCAGCGTTCACTACAAGCTGACTGAAGAACTCTTGGGCCTTAAGGCAGGAGAATCGCTTGAACCCAGGAGGCAGAGATTGGGGTGAGCCGAGATCATGCCATGCAAAACTCCATCTCAAAAAAAAGAGAGAAAGTTTATTCGAAGGGATAATGACAGGGAACTTCCTAAACTAAGAGAAAGACATCAATATCCAAGTTCAAGAAGGCCATAGAACACCAAGCAGATTTAACCCGAAGAAGACTACCTCAAGGCATTTAATAAACTGCCAAAGGTCAAGGATAAAGAAAAGATCCTAAAAGCAGCAAGAGAAAATAAAGAAATAACATAAAATTGAGAGCTCCAATATTGACTATTGGGAGTTTGATTATAAAATGCCTCAAGGAAGTCTTTTTTAGGTTAAATCTTGTTGGTGTTTTATAACCTTCCTGTACTTAAACGTTGATATCTTTCTCTGTATTTATAAAGTTCAGTATTACAGGCCAAGAGAGAGTGGCATGACATATTTGAAGAGCTGAAGGAAAAATACTTTTACCATAGAATAGTATATCCAGTGAAAATATCCTCCAAACATGAGGGAGAAATGCCTTCCCAGACAAAAGCTGAGGGATTTCATCAACACCAGATCTGTCCTACAAGAAATGTTAAAGGGAGTACTTTGATCAGAAAAGAAAAAGATGTTAATGAGCAATAAGAAATCATCTGAGGGTATAAAACTCACTGCCAATAGTAGGTACACAGAAAAACACAGAGTATTACAACACTGTAACTGTGGTATATAAACCATTCTTATCTTAATTAGAAAGACTGAATGATGAACTCATCCAAAATAATAACTACAACTTTTCAAGACACAGAGAGTACAATTAGATAGAAACAACAAAAAGTTAAAAAGCAGGGGATGAAGTTAAGGTGTAGAGTTTTATTAGTTTTCTTTTAGTTTGGTTGTTTGCTTATGCAAACAATGTTGTTATCAGCTTAAAATGATGGGTTATAAGATAATATTTGTAAGCCTCATGGTAACCTTAAATAAAAATATACAAAGGATACACAAAAAATAAAAAGCAATAAATTAAATCATACTATGAGGACCAGGTATGGTGGCTCATCCCTGTAATACTAGCACTTTAGGAGGCCAGGGTAAGAAGACTGCTTGAAGCCAGGAGTTCCAGACCAGCTTGGGCAACATAGTAAGACCCTGTCTTAATACAAGACTAAAAAATAATTAAAAATGACTAACTAAATAAAATAAAATTACCTCATCACTATTATTCATCCCTTAAAAACTAAAATAAGTAAATTGTACCACCAGAGAAAATTATCTTCCCTAAAAGGAAGACAGGAATAAAGAAAAGAAGGAAGAGAAGACCACAAAACAACCAGAAAGCAAATAACAAAATGGTAGGAGTAAGTCCTTACTTATGAATAATAATATTCAATGTAAATTAGACTCTCCAATCGAAAGACATGGAATGGCTGAAGAGATAGAAAAAGAAGACCCAATGATCTGTTGCTGACAAGAAACACACTTTACCTATAAAGTCACACATAGACTGAAAACAAAGGGATAGAAAAAGATATCCCATGCCAATAGAAACCAAATAGAGCAGGAGTAGCTATATTTATATCAGACAAAATAGATTTCAAAACAAAAACTGTAAGAGACAAAGGCCACTATGTAATGATAAAGGGGTCAATTCAGCAAGAGGATATAGTAAATATATATGTACCCAATAGTGGAGTACCCAGATATATGAACTATATAAGCTATACGACCACGTGGAAATTAAGTGATATACTTCTGAATGACCAGTGGGTCAATAAAGATATTAAGAAGGAAATTGAAAATTTTCTTGAAACAAATGATAATGGCGATACAACATGCAAAAACCTGTGGGATACAGCAAAAGCAGTATGAAGACAGAAGTTCCCAACTGTAAGTGCCTACATTATAGAAGAAGAAAATTTCAAATAAACAACTTAATAATACATCCCAAAGAACTAGATAATCAAGAGCAAACCAAACCAAAAATTAGTAGAAGAAAGAAATAATAAAGATAAAAGCAAAAATAAATGAACTTAAAATGAAAAGAAAATACAAAAATTAACAAAACAAAAATTTGGCTTTTTGAAAAGATAAACAAAATTGTCAAATCTGTAGCCAGACTAAGAAAAAAAGAGAGAAGACTCCAATAAATAAAATAGGAGATGAAAATGGAGATGTTACAACTTATACCACAGAAATTCAAGGGCTCATTTAGTGGCTACTATGAGGAACGATCAATATATGCCAATAAATTGGAAACTCTAGAAGAAATGAATAAATTCCTAGACACATACAAGCTGCCAAAATTGAACCATCAAGAAATCCAAAACCTGAACAGACCAATGTCTCCAGGCAAAGAGAAACCTGGGACCTGATGGCTTCACTGCTGAATTTTGCCAGACATTTAAAGAGGAACTAATAATACCAATCCTCCTCAAACATTTTGGAAAAGTGGAGGAGGAGAGAATACTTTTAAGTTCACCCTGTGAGGCCAATATTACCCTGATACCAAACCAGGCAAAGAAACATCAAAAAAGGGTGGGGGGAACATTATAGGCCAATATCACTGATGAATATTAATGCAAAAATTCTGTACAAAATACTAGCAAACAAAATTTAGCAACACATCTTACAAAACATGTAGGAGATAGCTAAAAACAGCAACAACAACCACCAAGAACATTTATCATGGCCAAATGGGATTTATCCCAGGAATGCAATGATAGTTCAACATATACAAATCAATCAATGTGACACATCATATCAACAGAATAAAGGATAAAAACCATATGATCATTTCAATTGATGCCGAAAAAGCATTTGAGAAAATGCAACATTTCTTCATGATAAAAATTCTCATAAAACTAGGTATAGAAATATGAACCCAAAAGTAACTGAGACCAGTCTCAATCAATTTAGGAAGTTTATTTTGCCAAGGTTGAGTTTACCCATAACACAGCCTCAGGAGGTGCTGATGATATGGGCCCAAGGTAGTTGTGGCACTGTCTGCTTTTATCTCTATTAGGGAGACATAATACATCAATAAATGTCTGTAAGGCATACATTGGTTTGGTCTGGAAATGTGGGACAGCTTGAAGCACAGGCTACCAGGTCATAGGAAGATTAAACGATTTTCTGATTGGCAATTGGTTGAAAGAGTTGTTATTATCTAAAGACCTGGAATCAATAGAAAGGAATATCTGCATTACAATGATAAGGGGTTGTGGAGACCAAAGGTTTATCATGCAGTTGAAGCCTCCAGGTAGCTGGCTTCCGAGATAATAGATTAAGTCTTTCTTATCAGACTTAAGGTCTGTGTTGATGTTAATGCTGTTTGGCCTTTCCTGAGTTACAAAAGGGAGGAGGATATAATGAGGTACATCTGACCCCTCCCTTCCCATCATGTTCTGAACCAGTTTTTCAGGTTAACTTTAGAATGCCCTTGGCCAAAATGAGGGGTTCATTCAGGTGGTTTGTTGGTGGGGTGGGGGCGGGGCTTAGAATTGTATTTTTAGTTTACAGAAGAAACATACGTTGATATAATAAAAACACAGTGTTATTCATATTTAAAAAAACGAATGGATAGGCAGTTCAGTAAAGTTGCAAGATACAAAATCAACATACCAAAATCAGTAGTGTTTCTATATGCCAAAAGCAAACAATCTTAAAAAGAAATCAAGAAAATAATTCCATTTACAATAGTTACAAGTAAGATAAAATACCTAGAAACTAACTTAACCAAAGAAGTGAAAGATCTCCACAATAAAAGAATAAAACATTGATGTAAGAAATTGAAGATATAATAAAAGGAAAGATATTCCATGTTCATGAACTAGAAGAATTAATATTGTTAAAATGCCCACAGCACCTAAAGCAATCTATAGATTCAATTCAAGCCCTATCAAAATACTGATGACATTCTTCACAAAAATAAAAAAAAATTCTAAAATTTATATGGAACCACAAAAGGCCCAGAATAACCAAAGCTATCTTAAGCAAAAGGAACAAAGCTGGAAAAATCACATGACCTGACTTCAACTTACACTACAGAGCTATAGTAACCAAAATGGCATGGTACTGGCATAAATGCAGACACATAGACCAATGGAACAGAACAGAGAACCTAGAGATAAATCTAGTGAATTCATTTTTTACAAAACTGCCAAGAACATATATTGGGGAAAAAAACAGTCTCTTCAATAATGGTGCCGGAAACTGGATATTCAAATGTGAAAGAATGAAAGTAGACTCCTCTATTTCTCACCAAATACAAAAATCAAATTGAGATGGATTAAAGACTTAAATTTAAGACTTCAAACAATGAAACTACTAAAGGAAAACATTGGGGAAACTTTCTAGGACACTGAAATGGGCAAAGATTTCTTGAGTAATACCCTACAGGCACAGGCAACTGAAGCAAAAATGGAAAAATGGGATCACATCAAGTTAAAAGGTTCCTTTCTGCACAGCAAAGGAAACAACATAGTGAAGAGACGACCTACAGAATGGGAGACAATATTTAAAACTACCCATTTGCCAAGGGCTTAATAACCAGAATATATAAGGAGTTCAAACAACTGTATAGGAAAAAATCTAATAATCCAATTCAAAAGTGGGCAAAAGATTTGAAAGACATTTCTCAAAAAATGACATACAAATGGCAAACGGGCATATGAAAATGTGTTCTACATCATTGATCGTGCAAATCAAAACTACAATGAGATATTATCTCACCCCTGTTAAAATGACTTTTATCCAAAAGTCAGACAAAAACAAATGCTGGAGAGGATGTGGAGAAAAGGGAACCCTCATACACTCTTGGTGGAAATGTAAATTAGTACAACCACTATGGAGAACAGTTTGGAGGTTCCTCAAAAACCTAAACATACAGCTACCTTAAGATCCAGCAGTCTTCCTTCTAGGTATATACCCAAAAGAATGGAAATTATTATATGGAAGAGATATCTGCACTCCCATGTTTATTGCAGCACTATGCACAATAGCCAGACTTGAAAGCAACCTAAGTGTCTATAAACAGGTAAACAGATAAAGAAAATGTGGTACATACACACAAGGGAGTACTATTCAGCCATAAAAAAGAATAAGATCCTACCATTTGCAACAACATGAATGGAACTAAAAGTCATTATGCTAAGTGAAATAAGCCAGGCACAGAAAGACAGACTTCACATGTTCTCATTTATTTGTGGTAGCTAAAAATTAAAACAATTGAACTTAGAGAGATAGACAGTAGAAGGATGGTTAACAGAGGCAGGGAAGGATAGTGGGGGTGGAGGGGCAATAGGGGAGGGTTAATGGGTACAAAAATAATTAGAAATAATTAATAAGATCTAGGATTTACTAGCTCAACAGAGTGACCATAGTAAAAACTAATTTAATTAGACATTTTAAAATAACAAAGAATATAACTGGATAGCTTGTAACACAAAGGATAAATGCTTGAGGTGATAAATACACCATTTAGCCTGATGTGCTTTTTCCACATTGCATGCCTATATCAAAACATGTCATGTAATCCATAAATATATACACCTACTACATACCTTCCAAAATTAAAAATTGAAACTAAAAAAATTCACATAGTAGGTATATTAGTCCTTTCTCACACTACTATAAAGGACTGCCTGAGACTGGGTAATTTATAAAGGAAAGAGATTTAATCAACTCACAGCTCTGTATGGCTGAGGAGGCCTCAGGAAACTTACAATCATGGTGGAAGGGGAAGCAAACATGTCCTTCATAACATGACAGCAGGAAGGAGAAGTGCTCAGCAAAAGGGGGAAACACCACTTATAAAATCATCAGATCTTGTGAGAACTCATGACTGAATTACCTTCCACTGGGTCTTTCCCCTGACACGTGGGGATTTTGGGAATTACAATTCAAGATGAAATTTGGGGCCAGGCGCGGTGGCTCAAGCCTGTAATCCCAGCACTTTGGGAGGCCGAGGTGGGTGGATCACGAGGTCAAGAGATCGAGACCATCCTGGTCAACATGGTGAAACCCCGTCTCTACTTAAAATACAAAAAATTAGCTGGGCATGGTGGCACATGCCTGTAATCCCAACTACTCAGGAGGCTGAGGCAGGAGAATTGCCTGAACCCAGGAGGTGGAGGTTGCGGTGAGCCAAGATTGTACCATTGCACCCCAGCCTGGGTAACAGGAGTGAAACTCTGTCTCAAAAAAAAAAAAAAAAAAAAAAAAAATTTGGGTGGGGATGCAGTAGGCAAAATGATCAAATATAGCCAAGATAAATTTGAATAATAAGCACAGGTGGGAGGACTTGCCTTATAAAGACTTATTGTAAAGCTATCTTTAAGAGAGTATGGTTAAACAGGAAGGGACAAACATACCTGTGGTCCAGAATACAAAGTTGACAAATAGCCTCATATATACATAACACGTTGGCATGGAATTAAAAACTTTTGGGGAAGAGTTTAATAAATGGGTAAGATGCTACTTATTCATAGAGGAAAAAGCAGACCCCACTTCACACCATACACAACCAGAAATTTAAGTTGAAACAAACACTTAAATGTGAAAAGTAAAACTTTAAAAGTTTTAAAATGACATATAAGAATCTGTTTAAAACCTTGGGCATAGGAAAGCACAAACTATAAAGAAAAAGATTGGTAGGCTGGGCACAGAGGCTCACATTTGAGCACAGGATTTTGAGACCAGCCTGAGCAACATGGTGAAACCCTGTTTCTACAAAAAATGCACCAAAAATCAGTCAGGCATGGTGACATGTGCCTGTAGTCCCAGCTACTTGGGAGGTTAAGGTGGGAGGATTACCTGAGCCTGGAAATGTTGTAGCCGCAGTGAGCTTAGATCACACCACTGCACTCTAGTCTGAGCGACAGAGTGAGACTCTGTCTCAGAAAAAAGAAAAACATGGTTAAACTTGGCTACATTTACATCTTAAAATTTCTGTTCAGTAAAAGATTCCATAAACGAAGTGAAAACAAACCATAGACTGGGAGAAAATCTGCATTTTTGTCTGGTATCATTTTCCTTCAGCCTGAAGAACTTTTATTACTATTTCATGGCAAATTCTCTTAGTTTTCTTCCATCTGAAAATATTTGTATTTTGTTTTCATTATGAAAGACTTTTTTTGTGTATGTCACATATTGACCACTGCATTAACAGTTTTCTTTTTCCTTTTAATATGGTAAAGTTGTTGGTTTATTATCTTCTGATATCCATTATCTCTGATTAGAAGTCAGTGTTAATTTACATTGATGTTCCCTCTATGTAATTTGTGTCATTGTATATCATTCTTCTCTGGTTGGTTCCAAGATTTTCCCTTGTCTTTGTATTTCAGTGTTTTGAATCAGATGTGCTTAAGACTTGATTTTTATTATGTTTTTCCTGCTTGGGGATTTGTACTTCTTTTTATATCTGTAAATTTTTTGTCAACAAATTTTGGAAAATTTTCAGCCATTATTTCCTTAAATATTTTAAAATAATATATTAATACATTATTAGTATTTTTATCCCCTCCTTCTGTTAGTATAATTATATATTATACCTTTTGTTGTTATTTCACAGTTCCCAGGCTCTGTTCATTTTCTTCTAATAATTTTTTTTCTATCTATTTTTTTTTTTTTTTTTTTTGTTATTTAGTCTTTATTTCATAATCATAAACTTAACTCTGCAATCCAGCTAGGCATGGAAGGGAACAAGGAAAACATGGAACCCAAAGGGAACTGCAGCGAGAGCACAGATTTTAGGATACTGCGAGCAAATGGGGTGGAGGGTGCTCTCCTGAGCTACAGAAGGAATGGTCTGGTGGTTAAGATAAACACAAGTCAAACTTATTAAAGTTGTCCACAGTCAGCAATGGTGATCTTCTTGCTGGTCTTGCCATTCCTGGACCCAAAGCGCTCCATGGCCTCCACAATATTCATGCCTTCTTTCACCTTGCCAAAGACCACATGCTTGCCATCCAACCACTCAGTCTTGACAGTGCAGATGAAAAACTGGGAACCGTTTGTGTTGGGTCCAGCATTTGCCATGGACAAGATGCCAGGACCTGTATGCTTTAGGATGAAGTTCTCGTCATCAAATTTCTCCCCGTAGATGGACTTGCCACCAGTGCCATTATGGCGTGTGAAGTCACCACCCTGACACATAAACCCTGGAATAATTCTGTGAAAGCAGGAACCCTTATAACCAAATCCTTTCTCTCCAGTGCTCAGAGCACGAAAGTTTTCTGCTGTCTTTGGAACCTTGTCTGCAAACAGCTCGAAGGAGACGCGGCCCAAGGGCTCGCCGTCGACGGCAATGTCGAAGAACACGGTGGGGTTGACCATGGCTGATACTAAAAGGCTCCAGGCGGCGGCGGCGTCTGCAAAGCCTCTATCTATTTTTTAGATGGGATAATTTCCAGTGATTTATCTTCAAATTTACTTGGTATTTTATCTATTTTCTCTACCCTGCCATTAATATCATCTAGTGAATTTTTTATTTCACATATTGTACTTTTCAGTTCTAAAATTTCCAATTGGCGTTTTTTAATATAGTCTCAGTTTCTCTACTGACATTCTTATCTTTCCAATCATTATAAGCATTGTTTTCACTTCACTGAACAGAATTACATGATTTAAAATCCTTGTCAATGATAACATCTGGATCACCTTGGGTTCATTTTCTATTAACTTTTTTTCTTTGCAATGGGTCAAGTGGGTCACATTTCCTTGTTTCTTTGTGTGTGGTGTAAATTTGGATTGTATCCTGGACATTGTCATTTTAGTGCTGTGAAGACTCTGTATTCTGTTATTTTCCTCTGAAGAGTGTTGACTTTTTTTATCAGGTAACTAATTTAATGGGATATAAACTGTCAGTTTATCAAATATCAGTTTAGTTCTTGTATCCCTAGTTGGGTTTTTGTTGTTTGCATGCAGCCTTGCACATATGTGGTTCAGAGATCAGCTAGATATTTGGGCAGAGGTAAATAGGTGATCTCTCCTTTACTCTGGCTCTCTCTTTCTCATAGTTCTGCCTTCACTTTCTAGCAGCTATAATTGCTTTTAACTATGTACTTTGGCATTTCGGGTCAATAAAGCTGTGAGTATGCTATTGGAGTCTTTAGTCACTAAGTATGTGGGGCATCCCTCACACATAGTGTTTAATAAACATAATTAGGCCAAAATCAGTGTTGAGCATAGAGTGTAAGTTTTTAAAAGATATGTATAATGTGGTATTAATTATAGAAAAATAGAAAAATGTAAAAAAAAGTTCCTTATGGAAATAGACACATACGGTATGTATATAATTACCCTGTTTAAAATTTTATCTCATTCAAAATTTCAACACCTTCAGTACAAACTATTTCCTCCCCTTTGTTTAATATTTTTCTTTTTAGTATTTGTCAGCACTTAATATACTATATATTTTACTTACTTATTTTTTGTCTTTCTCACTAGAATATTATTTTCACCAAGCAGAGATTCTTTTTGTCTTCTCTGTTTGCTGTGTTATAACAAGTTCTAGAACGGTGTTTGACATATAATAGGCACTCAATAAGTTGCTGAACAAAGAAATAAGTAATATAAAATATAAGGACATAACCACAAATTTAGAATAATTTTTGTGAGGGTTTCTAATGTCTCTAATATGTTTTATTTTTGAAAAGTAAAATAATGCAATGTGATAAAATATTGAGATTTGATGAAACTGGGTAGTGGTAACATCAGCATTCATGATTTTTAAAACATTTCTATGTTCAAAGTACTTCATTAAACAATAGAATGGGCAAAAATTTGGAGAAGATTTTGAAGAGCATTGTGTTATAGAGGTTAAGGGAAGAGGAAACTTCAAAAATAAATAGGGAGAGATTTCAAATGCTGGCATTAGTCATCAAGAGATAAAGTAATTGTAATTTACTATTAGGAAATTATTACTGACTATTGAAGGAACTTGTTTCAGCCACAATTTGATAGCAGGTAGGGTAGTAAGGAAATGGAGGCCACTTATTCATAAGATAGACACAGCGTTTTGAGGATGAAAAATTTATGCATGTTTGCAAGCAGGATGGGAAAATCCATTGAAAAGATGACTTAAAATGCTGGGAAAAAAGAAGATAATTAAAATAGCAAATTTGAGAATAAATAGGAATGTGTATAATTAGAGGCATAGGTTTAGAAAAAGAGGCATTGCATCTGGGAATGAGAAGAGGCACTACTTCTGCAATAGAAGAAAGCAATAAAAGCAATAAAAGCAGGAAGGGTTGAGATAGCTGGAGATAGCAGGAAAAGTGAGGGAGTTCATTGAAGTAGTAAGGCCATATGTTGGAATGGAGAATCTGAGTAATGGATATGGTCCAGGTTCGTGAGTTAATGGGCATGTCAGAAGGCTGAAGCTGTGAGTGCCTACGTTGATGATTAGAGTCTCAGTTATATGGATGCTGTCCAGCTTCAGAGAGTCCCAAGCATCAGAACTAATCTGAATGGATTGGGTGGCATTTGAGGAGTTTGAGTCATAATGCTAACAGCAGCCATCACTCATATACGTCATTGTTCTAGATTCTCATATATATACTTATTTATTCCTGACGACCTTTAATGTGACTATGATATGGCCGTTTTTCAGGTGAGGAAATCAAGGCATGGAGAAGTTAAGTAACTTGCACAAGGTTATGCAGATCATGAAAGGCAAAGTTGGAATTCAAACCCAGGCTGTCTAATTTCTGAGTCCATGACCTTAACACCATTAGATTCTCTCTTAACTGAGTAATGGGATGGTTAATGGATGAAAAATAGAAAAATTGTTAAGTAGATGAAGGGAGAAGAGTTTTCCAACACATACTTTGTCCTTTGTTTCATATTATCCAAGACACCTTGTGTGTGT
Source organism: Saguinus oedipus (assembly GCA_031835075.1). Classification (NCBI taxonomy): domain Eukaryota; kingdom Metazoa; phylum Chordata; class Mammalia; order Primates; family Cebidae; genus Saguinus; species Saguinus oedipus. Next base: position 135,592,681 of record CM063176.1, read on the forward strand.
GTGTGTGTGTGTGTGTGTGTGTGTGTGTGTGTGTGTGTTAATTTCCAATTACTGTTTTCTTTATTAAAGCCTCAGACTTCTAAGAAATTTCTGAATAACCCATTGAGCTTTCTTTTAGTCATACAAAGTGTTTATTAACTTCTCAGAAACGTTCATATATTCATATTTTCTTCAGAATGATTCCAATTTGTTTTTACTCAAAACGAACTCTTTGGCATCATGCTTCACATAATCATTTATCTTTTACTAATAAGTAGAACTTCTCTTTGGGATGTGGTTTTGGGAATGAACAATGACATGAAATGATAGCTGATTAGCCAAACCAACCTGCCAACTGGGAAGATGACAGAGTCCAATCACATAGGCAACCCAAAGAACCAATTCACTAACTTTATGAACATTTTTGCAAATACTGTGAAATTTGAGTGCTGTGTGTGCATCATTATGGACAGTTTCCCTGTTATTTTGCAGACTTTTTTTGTTATTCAGAAGCATCTTCTTGATGTTTGTTCATAATATTTTTCTTAATTGTCCAATATTTCACCCAAGTTTTTATATATTACACATAATTTAAAATTCTTTCCCTAAATAAGGATCTTTTATTTTCTGAGGTGGAAAAACATTTATTTATGAGCATTAACAGTCATTGTCAACACTGACAGTTCTGTTCCTGTAACTTTTACTAAATTAACCTACTGTGACCATTGCCCCTCAGCTTTAACAAATTAAACTATTTGAATGAAGAATGGACATAATGGTTGGCGATTGTATCATACTTTTAGTTTACAAGGATTTGCGCATCCATTTGATCTGCCCAGTAACTCTTCAGGTGACAGGGCAGGTTTTAATGTTCTCATTTGACAGATAAAGAACTGGAGGTGGAGGGAGGTTAGAAGATGGTCCTTGAGTAAGTGGGTCTTGAATCTGGTTCTTCCCGACTCCAAGTGTCTCTCCACTCTGTAGTGGATTCTTTGGGAATCTTCCTAATAATATGCATGAAGCCCTCGTCTATTGCCTTCCTTTCCCGCTGGCTTCCGTTTTCCAGTCGAGGGGCTTCCTAATATGCCCCTGTCCAACCGGGATGGCTGCAAGGGAGCACACCCAGGGTCTTCTTGTCTCCAGTCTTTCATCTTCCTTTTCTGTAGCCCTTCTAGCTTCACCATCCGTGGAAATCTCCTCCTTCCTCCAGCCCCAACTTCTAAAGTCTTGTCACAGCCCCCTGGCAGTGGGACCTCCCATCCCTAATCATCAGCAGGACAGCCCATCGCAGAGGGGAGGCGAGGGCAAGGACCGCGGCGCGCCGGGAAGCCATGCTGAGGGTTCCTCCTGCATTTCCTTCCTCGCGGTCCTCAGGAGCATCCTCGCGCCCTCCGGCCCCGGCGCTCCAGCCCGCCCCGGATCCGCCTCCCTCTCCTTCCTCCGCGAGGTTGAGACGAAGCGTGGGACGCACCTGGGTCCCTCTCCGGTCACCCCGCTGAGGCTCCGGGGGCTGCACCGGGAGCAGGTTTTACAGGCCCGGAGAACGCCAATGGGAGATCCAAATGGTCGGGGACTCCGGTGCTTTAAGAGGCTTTTCTCTGGGAAACACCCGTCCCCTCCGTGCGCCTTATGAATGGAAATACTCCTCCCCCGGTCGAGCCCATTTTCCCATTTCACCAGGAGCCGCAGCCTGCTCTCTCCTTTCGGTCTCCCCGCCCACATCAACGCGGGCAGCTCCAGGAGGGGACGGACAGGAAGCCTTTGGCCGCCTATTAAATCCCACCCATTTCTCCGGGGGCGATTTCCTAACCTTCCGGGACCGAATTCTGCAATTTGATGTGCGTTTTGTCCGAATGGTAGCGACACGGGCCTAAGGGAGGGGGAAAGCGAGGGGGTGGGGGGTGGGGGGTATGCACTCTTTTCCTCGCAACATCGCTGGCGGAGCGAGGGAGCTCACACGACACAGATTTTGGGGCAAAGCCTTTCCATCTGGACAGCACCATGTCCACCAAAGCGGAGCAGTGTAAGTAGCAGCCGGCCCGGCATTCCGGCCCGGCCTCGGCTGGGAGCTATTGCAGCTGCGGCGTTTGCGGCTGCTGGGAGACCTTGGCATTGTGCTGGTGCGGGGGTGGGGGCTGAGGTTGGGGCGGGTGGGGGGTGGGGGGAAGAGAAGGTGGGGGAGGGTGAACATTAATGGCAGCGCGGCGCTGTCCCCGGTGCTGAAAAACAATGCGGTCTTCCTCGGGCTCGAGCTGGGGTTTCGCAAGACTCAGAGACCCTGCAAAATGAAATTAAAATGGGGTCATTCTCGGGAAAAAGAGGCCTCGTATCTTTCAGATAAACATTTCAGTGTCTCTTGTTGGAGTGGGGGAAGGGGGGCAGCGGCAAATCAGGGGCGGGGAACTGTCAGTGGCAACCAAAGCCTGCCTGGCCTTCTGAGCATGCCCAGTTCTTGGTGCTGGGGCCATAGGGGAGTTTGAGTCTGCAGTTTCCACTTCGGGTGGAAGAGGCAAGAAGGGAGAGAAGCGGGAGGGAGCAGGGAGCCAGGCAGAATTCTGGATTCAGTAAGAGAAAAATTAACTCACTAATGCCAACACCAATGCCAACACCAATGCCAAAACCCACCACAACCATGCGGTGCTTACAAGAAAGTGAAAGGGGCTCTGGGAAAATGACCTAATTGATCTAATTATTGTTCCAAAGAGCAGGCTTGCTTTGTAGGGCAGCACACATAAACTATAGCAAATAGCACCGGAAGATTTTGGTTGTCCCAGTAATGACTGACTGTGTGTGGTTGGAAGCAACCTGCTAACTCCTTAAGGATGGAGTAAGTTTCTAACATGATCCCCATAGTCTGTCTTATTGCAGTGCGCACTAGTAGGCCTTCGGTATGTGCTTGGTAGGTTGATCAATGTGAAGGCTTTTCAGAGTGCACTTGAGGGCTTGAGGGATTCAGGAGCTTAAGCTTCTGATTGTAAATAAAAGATGTTTTTATGAAGCAATGAGTTTGAATTTTTAACAATATACCAGAACTTATTCACCTAGATGACTTCTTTCTTCCAAAGCAGTACACATTATATGGATAATGCTGTCACTACTTAAAAGTCTTCGTAATTCTTCTTAGGAATGGCTATTAAAGCCGTTTTTTTTTGAGACACACAAAACAGTAGTCTCATTATTTGAGGGCAATATCTTGTATATGATAAAATGCAGTATGTCATTTATTCACCAGGTGAATTGAATAAACTGAAGGCTCATAGAACTCTCAGATTGATGGTTCATTAGAAATTGTGCATGCCCACCTACCACACAGTGCTTGTACTTCTTTATGTTTTTTGGAATCTGGAAGATCTGAGTTTGACTCTTAGTTTTGCTACTGTTTGACCTTGGGCAAGATAATTGACCTCTCAGAACTTTATTTCCTCATCTGTAAACCTGTGCTAATCATGTTGATGGAGTTGTTGTTATTATAAGTGAGAGAATACATATAAAAGGTTCAGTAGTGAGCCTAGCACACAGAATGTACTCAATAAATAATGGCTATGATAATGACAAGCATTGCCTACTTTTAAATAGTCCATCTCCTCTAACTATAGGAAGGTTTCTCTTGTGATTTTTTTTTTTTTGCATGTTTCCAAAAGTTAAATCTACACTCAAAATTAAGTTTTGCTTTTACAGAGGTTTTTGAAAAAAATTGGTTGCATTCTGTTTTGAGGAATGGTAACATAGTTTGAATCCATGCAGAACTTCCCACTTGAGGATATCACATCCATATATTATAATAAAGCCAGTGGTTTTATTATGTATGTATGGTTTTTAAAGGAAAAAACACCACCTGTCATTTGATTATATAGTTACATATTACGTAAGTAATTTCAGGTTAAAGCCAGTGAGTATTACTGTCCTCTTCCTGTGTTTTCTCTTCCTTGTTATATTTTGAAATGCACTGGATGCTTTTTCTTGTCTCTTTCCTGGACAGTGAATAAAATCTAGCTGTGTACGTGATTTTGTAGTGCTATTGGTGGACTTAAGTAGCTATTTTAGATGTGTTTGTGAAACAGATTTTTTTTATCTGTAGAGGATGGAAAGGACACCATATTTGGAGCTAGAACATGTGGACTTAAGCTTTGTACGTCCTTCTGATTAATTGTGAGACACTGGACAATTAACTTAATAGTTTTGTGCCTCACAGTTTCCATCTTTAAAGTAAGGAATTGTAGTAGGAGCTGTCTTTGCTTTAGTCTTAGGGGTTTTGTAGGGCAAAGGAGGTAAATGGGAGTATACTGTGGAAAGGATAAGGATGCTTTGGGTGTTGTTAGGTATTTTTATTTAGAGTGAAGATAATTTAGTAATCTCTTCTTTTTCTCTTAATATACACTAACATGAGTGGATTGACATTTTAGTGCACATTATGTACCTGAAAGTAAAGCAAAAGACAATAGGCTGCATAGTTGACGTTCATGAAGGACAAATACTTTTTATAAAAAGAAAACAGACTGGCAGCATTTTATCCTTGTTCTTGGTAGAAGTTTGGCTAGGGTGAAAGAGCAATAGAAGGAAAGGTCAGGGAATTTTTTTTCTTCTACTGGGTGTGAAGACTACCAGATAAGGAGAGAATGGGAGAGCTCGTTCCTCCTCTGCATTCAGGAATGTGCACAGTACCACTTTCCTAAGGACTGAGGAGAGAGAATTAGGCTTAATATAATGTCAAAATATTATTTCTATTACTCTTCTTCTTGGAGCTTCTTGATGTAGATAAAGGTTTCACTGGTTTGACAAGCAGACATAGTTTGGTTGGACCAGCAAGAGAAAATACTTGCATTTCATTCCAAACCAGATTACTTGATTTACCTTGGAAATGTAATGTATCACAGAGATAGGAAAAATAATTTCTATTTTATGTAGTGGCATTTTCTTTTATGTGATAAGTAATAGTGATGAAAGAGAAGCTAGTGGCTGGGCATGGTGGCACACGCCTATAATCTCAGCACTTTAGGAGGCCAAGGTGAGTGGATCACCTGAGGTCGGGAGTTTGAGACCAGCCTAACCAACATGGAGAAATCCTGTCTCTGCTAAAATTACAAAATTAGCCAGGCGTGGTGGTGCATGCCTGTATTCCCAGTTACTTGGAAGGCTGAGGCAGGAGAATCACTTGAACCCAGTGGCAGAGGATGCGCTGAGCTGAGATTGCACCATTGCACTCTAGCCTGGGCAACAAGAGCAAAACTCCATCACGGAGAGAGAGAGAGAGAGAGAGAGAGAGAGAGAGAGAGAGAGAGAGAGAGAGAGAGAGAGAGAGAGAGAGAGAGAGAGAGAGAGAGAGAGAGAAGCAGCTAGTTTTAGCACAGATACAGTTTGGAGCCTTTAAAAAAATATTCAATCTGTTTCCTGTGCTATCTGCAGAGCCTCAAAACTGGAAGTGAAAGCTTCCTAGCATTTTCTCAAGTGATTGCAGAAGAGTTAATTTTTTTTCTCCAAATCTTTTTTTTCCTTATAAAGTTCACTGTAGTGAAAACATTTGCATAACTGATATAGAATTTGGAGTGATAAAAATGAAATTTATTTGGAATTCTAAAGAGGAGTTCAGCTCCCTCCACCCTAAAAACTTTTTCTGTCTTCTAAGAATTAAAATTGACCAATTGGAAGTAACTTGGGTATGCTCTTTCAAAAGAAGCTCTGCTTTTCATAACAGCAAACATTCAGAGTTGGGTTCTAGAGTCAGACTGCTGCCTGGGTTTGAATCCTGGCCCTGCTCCCTCTAAGCTCTGTGACCTTGGACACATTAACATCTCTAAGCCCTGACCGTATCCTCTGTAAAACAGGAATAGTAATAGTGGTTGTGAAGACTAAATGAGCTGATTCATGAACAGTGCTTAGCACAGAATCCTGGCACATAATGAGGAGTTAATAAATGTTAGCAATTATTATTATAATCATCATCAAATATAAAACCTTGTACTTGCTGCCAAAATGGGGATAATTATGAAGTTTGGATCTAGCCTCCCAGTAACCAAATATATTTTGATTATATCAGAGACAAACACTTTTAAGAGTATAGCTGATTAGGAATATGCCTTGAAGTTGAACTAGCCCCTCTCCCATGTATATGTAAGGACCATGCTTGGAGAAATCAATAGATAGTTTTCTTTATTTTTTTGCACATTATAATTTCACTAAAATAGAAAAGTACTTCTTTTGATAGCACTGCAATCTGTAGTCATTTAGAAATCTTTGCACAAGAATATTGCAAACTTCTTATAGAGAAAACTCGGTTAGTGTTTTATTAATATATGCAAAAAGTAGATTGTACCTATTATAACCATTTCTGTGGCTGCAAAAAGAACAATAGCCTTTAGCCCTGTCTTAGATGACTTCTCTGCATCATTTGACACTTGTTGCTGCATTCCTAATTTAAACTCTCATTTTCTTCTTTCTTTTCTGGCTCTTCCCACTCAAGAGTTTTTCTTTTCTTTTCTTTTATTCTTTTCTTTTTTTTTTTTTTTTAAGTCAGAGTCTCAATGTGTCACCAGGTGCCAGGCTGGAGTGCAGTGGCGGGATCTCACTACAACCTCCGCCTCCTGGGTTCAAGCAGTTCTTCTGCCTCAGCCTCTCTGATAGCTGGGACTACAGCTGCACACCACCATGCCCAGCTAATTTTTGTATTTTTTAGTAGAAACAAGGGTTTTACCATGTTGGCCAGGATGGTCTTGATCTCTTGACCTTGTGATCCGCCTGACTCGGCCTCCCAAAGTGCTGGGATTACAGGCATGAGCCACCATGCCCGGCCTCAACTCAAGAGTTTTCTTTAGGGTTGTCTTCTTCCTGCCTTTAAAAAATCAGGTTCACGCAGAATTCTATCATTAGTTCTCTCTCTTTTTTAAAATCCCACAGATTCTTCACCACATTCCACTGGCATGATATCATCTATGAGGATGCCTCCCACATACAATCTTCTAGTCCAAACATGTTTCTGGAATTCCAGGCCTCCATCTCTACCCAAGCATCTTGTACATACCCCAGACCCAAATTCATTGGGTTTTGTTCCAAACTTGTACTTCTTTTTAGATCAGTTGTTTCAGTAAATGGCAGTACCTTGCTCATTTATCCAAGTCAAAAAATCATAGTCTTCCTCAACTTTTTACTCTCTGCCTTAACTATTCAACACATTCTCAAGCCTCGTTGATTCTAGATCATCAGCAACCTCTGCTCTACCTCTGATCCAGTTATAATGAACTATTTTTTTTCAGTTCCTCCAATATATCATGCTCTTTTTGCCTGAAATGCTTTCTTCCCTGCTTCTTGGCCTGTCTAACGCCTACTTATTGCTAAATACTTAGCTTTGAAACCCTGCCTGATTGCCGCTTTCCCCCTGTATGCCCTGTTTGTGTGCTAACTCTACATTTCAATGAGTTTTCTTGTTGGTTGCTTTAATTTACTTTGTGTGTAGATTGTATTATGTTCCTCGCAGTATCTCCAGTGTGCAATCCCTTGTCCAGTGCATCATAGTGCTTGCATAAAAACAGTTTCTTGAATAAGTAAAAATTACTGAAGGTGAATGAAATGTCTTTTATAAGGAAGGATTACATAACCAAGTTTTGAGATATCATTAATTTGGAGATTTTACCTTTTAGTTAATGTGAAGTTCTGCATTCTATGCAATGTGAACATTGCTCAAAATGCATGCTCCTCAAATGGACTTACAGGAAAATTAAACTACAGTTGTCAAAAGTACTTAAAATTATATAACAAGTTACACTTTTCTTGAACATTCATTTTTGGTTTTGGTTCTGTCTGATTAGCTAAATTTTCCTCTTACTATATTCAAAATAATAATGATGATTCCTAAAGTGATAGGCAATTTTAGCACACAGCCAGCTGTTTTTCTTAAGATAAAGAGGCAATATATCTAAAGTCAGGGACTCTTCAGACTGTAGTTTTACCTGGATCCTGTTCAAGTTTTATGAACTCAACCGATAATAAGCTTTAAGTTGGGATTCTTATTTTGCAATATTATTCTGTTGGAAATTCACATGCACTCATTTCTTACATTTTGAAAAGATATGGATAGTTCTGCATAAATAAACGTATCTATTGGCTTAGAAATGAAATATTTCTGGCATCAAAAAGTACATTAAGCAAAAATGTATTCTTATCAATATGCTAGCTTTCTGTAACGTGAAAAGCTCAACAATTTCATTTAGAACTTTTAGTTTCTTTCAGTCCATTTATTCTAGGTGTCTTGTTTTTTTTCCTTCTGAACTTTTCAAGACTACTGTTACTGACAGCATACAGTTTATCATGTGAGTCTCATTTAATATTTGATGTGGGATTAAAACTGGAGTGGTGTTCAGCCTTTCAGGGGATCTTTCTTTTTTATTGGTCTCAGGAACTTGGTCTTCAATAGAATAAAATTAAAAGGATATGGTTGTGTGTGTGTATGTATATATTTATGTATATATACATGCACAAATGCATGTGTGTATACATATATATATATTTTTTGAAATAGAGTCTTGTTCTGTCACCCAGGCTGGAGTGCAATGGTGCAATCTCGGCTCTCTGCAACCTCCACCTCCCAGGTTCAAGCGATTCCCCTGCCTAAGCCTCTGGAGTAGCTGGGATTACAGGTGCCTGCCACCATGCCTGGCTAATTTTTGTATTTTTAGTAGAGACGGGGTTTCATCATGTTGTCCATACTGGCCTCGAACTCCTGACCTCAGGTGATCCACCCGCCTCTGCCTTCCACAGTGCTGGGATTACAGGCTTGAGCCACCGTGCCCAGCCAAAGTTTTAAAATTGATAACAACTTTCTGAGTTTTTCTTATCTGTAAAAAAATAAGAGCAGGGAAATAAAATAGCGCTTACCTCATAGACTTGTTGTGAGGCTTAGAGAGTTAAAAGGATAAAGTGCTTAGAATACAGTGCCTGGCACATGGGGAACACTATAAAAATGCTGTCATAGTTATAGTTTTAAGAATCTTAAAAACAGTCTTCAGAGAGTTGTAAGTTTATATTTAATTGTTGTTCAATTTTTTTCAAGTTAAAGAAAAGTTTGCTGTGTGATGGACTGAATTATTTTTCTGAATTGTGTAGTATGTTCTGAATCAAAGTATTTCTGAATTTTGACTACTGGTTGATTATGGGAAGGCCAAGGGGGCAGATCACTTAAGCCCAGGAGTTAGAGACCAACCTGGGTAACATCACAAAACCCCTGTCTCTACAAAAAAAATAAAAATAAATAGCCAGGTGTGGTGGCATGTGCCTGTAGTCTCAGCTACACAGGAGGCTTAGGTGGCAGAATCACCTGAGCCCAGTAAGTTGAGGCTGCAGTGAGCTGTGATTGCACCACTGCACCCTAGCCTGGACAACAGAATAAACGCTGTCTCAAAAAAAAAAAAAGGTTGGCAATTGTAAAAGGACTCAATACCCCATACGTTCATATGACCCTCACTAGTGCAGAGTATGGAATCTGTATTTCAACCTAGAAATATTCCCTTAGCTCTTTGTGTAGCAATATGAAGCTGCTAGCCTGCTAAAACTGCCAGGTCTTTTCCATAGGAATAACTGCTAAGCCTGTTTTACTTCATTCTCTATTTGTGCAGCTGAAAGACGTAGGACTTTGTTTAACCCTGTATTAGTTTCCTAGAGCTGCTGTAACGAATTAGCAGACTGGGTGGTGCAAAACAACAGATTATTCTCTTACAGTTCTGGAAGTCAGAAGTCTGAAATCAAGGTGTTGGCAGGGCTGTGCTCTCTCTGTAGGTTCTAGGGAAAAATCTCCCTTCCTTGTCTCCTAGCTTCTGGGGCTTTTTGGCAATCTTTGACATTCCTTGGTTATAGCAGCATCATGCCAATCTCTGCCTCCATGTTTACACAGCCTGTGTCTCTGTATTCAAACCTCTCTCTCCTTCCTCTTATGAACACACGTCATTTGATTTGAAGCCCAGCTTAATCCAGTATGATCTTATCTTAACTTGATTATATCTGCAAAGACCCTACTTCCAAACGAGGTCACATTCACAGTACCAGGATTAAGACTTGAACATACCTTTTGGGGGATGCAGTTCAATCCACTACAAACCTTATTACAATTTGTATTATTAATGTTATTTCATTGTTATGTCTGATTCTATAATCTGACATATTAGCCATTCTTCCACTGGTTTTGTATCAACTACCAAAACCATATGCATTCCTATATGAAGTATCCAAAATAACAATGTTGGCTGGGCACGGTGGCTCACGCCTGTAATCCCAGCACTTTGGGAAGCCGAGGCGGGTGGATCATGAGGTCAGTAGTTCAAGACCAGCCTGGCCAGGATGGTTGAAACCCCGTCTCTACTAAAAATACAAAAATTAGCCCAGCATCGTGGTGGGTGCCTGTAATCCCAGCTACTGAGAGGCTGAGGCAGGAGAATTGCTTGACCTGGGAGGTTGTAGTGAGCCAAGATCCTGCCACTGCACTCCAACTTGTGAGACAGAGCAAGACTCCATCTCAAAAAAAAAATGTTGGCAGGAAGAAAGAAGCACAAAAGCCCTGTGAGTGTCATGCCATTAAATAACTTTATTCAAGTTAGCTTTGAGTGATTAATCAATGTATTTTAAATATGAGTTTCACTAGGTACAAATCTATCCTATCATGGTACCACTCAATCTATATATTTCATGAACTTGTCTATTCTCTTATTTGGCAAATATTTATTGGGTTTCTATAATGTGTCGGGCATGGTTCTAGGCTCTAGAGGAGCTTACAGATGATTCTCCGAGTGCATCCTACTTTCCTGAGATGTATATACTCTCTAAAACTTTTCTTTGATGCCCTGTCTAGATCCCTTAAAAAACAGGAAGTTGAAATGAACTTGGCATGACTTATTCATAGAAAGCCAACAGTTGCTCCTGTGATCATTATTACTCTTTTTTTTTTTTTAAAGCCTACAGCACCCGGTATTCCCAGGCGGTCTCCCATCCAAGTACTAACCAGGCCTGACCCTGCTTAGCTTCCGAGATCAGATGAGATCGGGCACGTTCAGGGTGGTATGGCCGTAGACCATTATTACTCTTTATTTTAACTGGAGGCTAAATTTTTGTGGAGAATTTTTTAAGAATCTCCACTCTCCCATTCAACCTTGTTCTTAAAAATAATGTTTTAAGCAAGTTTCACTGGCTTTCTTTTTCATTTTTTTTTTCACATAACCCTCATTACGTTAGATCTTTTTCATTCTTCCAGAATAATTTTATAAGCAAGTCGAATAACTCCAGGGAAAAGTCTGATAGTATTTTTGTGAGTATCACATTGCTTTTATAGAACAACTTACTTTAGGGAGAAGTGACAACTTTCTGAAACTGAATCTTACTCTTTCTAAAAACATGGCATGTCTTTCCATTTGGTGAAGTCTGTGCCTTGGTAGGGGTGCTTTTTTCTCATATAGATTTTGGAATTTCTTAGTGAGCTCTTGCTTAGTCTTTTCTTTCATCCTTTTTTTGCCATCATAATTGAGATGTATCATTTCTTCTATTTAAAAATTTTGAATACATGAAGGCTATTGATTTTTTGTATGCTGATGTTATAACTTTATTTTATGAAATTATTTTGTAGTCATTTTTCTCATCTATTCTTTTGGATTTTCAAGATATACAATTATATGCTCTGCAAATAGAAAATAGTTTTATCCTTTCTTTGCTACTAAATTTTTATGCCTCTAATTGCTTTCTTTTTTCTAATTGCATTGGTAAATATCTCCAATACAATGTAAAATATAGCAGAGAGAGTGGGTGTTCTTGGCTTGTTTAGTTTAGTAGGAAAGCCTCTAGTATTTCTTTTTTAAGTAAGATATTCTTTTGGACTGAGGTAATATACTAAGGCAGTATCTATCAATTTTTATTTTGTTGTTGTTTTTTTTTAACCTTAATAGGTGTTGAATCAAATTCATTTTTTTGCATCTGTGGAGAGACCATATTGCTTCCTCTCTTAACTTTATTAATATGCTGGTTGAATTTTGTCATATTTTAAGAATTTTTGCATTGCTATTAGTAGGTTAGATTGGTTCATAGGTGTTTTTCTGGGGGGTGGAGTGGGAAGTAATTTTAGTCAGGACCTGGGAACAGTGTGATACTCACTACATAAAGTGAGCCTGGATATTTTGCTTCTCTTTCTATACTCTGTAATAATTAAATAGCATTAGTGTTATCTGATCTTTAAATGATTTTTGTAGTTCCCCAGTAAAACCATCTGGCCTGGTGCTTTTTTTGTAGTGGAACTCTTTAGCTTCTTTCTCTATTTGTTCTATGACATTGTTCTATTTAGACTCTCTGTTTCTACTGGGGTCAATTTTGGTAAGTTTTATTTCTCTAAAAAATTATGCATTTAATCTAAGTTTCAAATTTGCTTGCACAAAATTATGCAAATGAGTCTTAGACATTTTTTAAATTCCTCTGTTTTGCTGTTTAATTTTTGCTTGTTTTTTCTAATGTATACAGTCAGACCTCTGTATCTGGGGGTTTTTATATCTGTGGGTTCAACCAACAATAGATAAAAAATATTTGGGGGCCGGGCGCGGTGGCTCAAGCCTGTAATCCCAGCACTTTGGGAGGCCGAGGCGGGTGGATCACGAGGTCAAGAGATCGAGACCATCGTGGTCAACATGGTGAAACCCCGTCTCTACTAAAAATATAAAAAAATTAGCTGGGCATGGTGGCGCGTGCCTGTAATCCCAGCTACTCAGGAGGCTGAGGCAGGAGAATTGCCTGAACCCAGGAGGTGGAAGTTGCGGTGAGCGGAGATCGCGCCATTGCACTCCAGCCTGGGTAACAAGAGCAAAAAAACTCCGTCTCAAAAAAAAAAAAAAATTGGAAAAAAAAAAACAGTAAAAAATAACAGTACAATAAAAAAATGGAGTATGACAACTATTCCTATAGCATTACATTGTATTGGTATTATAAACTAGAGATGATTTAAAGTATGCAGGAGGATGTGCATATAGGTTATATGCAAATACTGTATCTTTTTTTTTTTTGAGACAGTCTCATTCTGTTACCCAGGCTGGAGTGCAATGGCACAGTCTCATCTCACTGCAGTCTCTGCCTCCCAGGGTCAAGCAATTCTCCTGCTTCAGCCTCCTGAGTAGCTGGGATTACAGGCATGCACCACCAGGCCCTGCTAGTTGTTTTTAAATTTTTAGTAGAGAGGGGGTTTTTCCATAGTAGCCAGGCTGGTCTCAAACTCCTAACCTTGTGATCCACCTGCCTTGGCCTCCCAGAATGCTGGGATTACAGTCATGAGCAACCATGCCCGGCCATCATATCATTTTATATAAAGGACTTGAACATCCAAGGATTTTGGTACCTGCAGGAGGTTGGGGGTGGGGGTGGATCTAGGAAATAACCCCTGGTGGATACTGAGGGAAGACTGTATTCAGGGGTGATAGTTTGTTTTATGTGAAATTTTTACTTACCACACCAGACACAAGAGAAAACCAATTAAAGTGAAAGTACTTATGGTTATTGTGTACCCTGGATGAACTCATTCTCTTTAACTAATCATCAACATCTTGCTTCTGAAAAAAAAATGTTGTGTATTTGTGCTTTCTCCCCTGCCCACTTTAAAAAATTGGGTTAGTTAGTGGTTTATCTATTTTTCTGATTTCTTTTTCAAAAAACCAGTTATTTTGATTTATTTATTACTTCCAGTTTTTGGCATTTCTAAATTAATTTCAGTTTTTATTATTAATTTTTTATTACTTTGTCCTTGATTTCTTTGTTTTATTTTGGTATTCTTCTAGCTTTTTGAGTTGGTTGTTAATTCATTTTCTTAAAACATTGTTACTGATATAGGCATTTTGTACAATATATTTTTCTTTGTACACTTCCTTTAGTTGTAGTCTACAGAGTCTGAGAATGTCAGGCTTTATTATAACTATTTTCAAGAAATTCTGCAATTGAATTTTGTATATTTGCCTTTAAGAGTGGTTTAAAAGTGTATAAATTTCCATGTGGAAGGGCATTTTTGTTTGTCTGTTTTGTTGTTGATTTCGAATTTTATTGTTTTATCGTCTGAGGATGCTAGTTACATTATTTATATTCTTTAGCACTTGAGGTTTTCGCTGTATCAAAGGTTTAGTCAATTCTTCTGAATACCACATCTGTACTTGAAGTTGTAATCTCTATTATTATTGATACAATAATATGAGTTTGATGTTTATGTATACGATCTACATTGTTAATGTTGTTTAGGTCTTCTATACCTTTTTAAAAATTTTAGTCCACTTGATCTTGGATTGTGAGAGGTATGTTAAAGTTTCCTTTTATTAGTGCGTTTCTGTCTATTTTTCCTTGTATCTTTTGTAGGTTGCTGCTAAATCAAAGTTATTACTGTGTTACTGGGTGCATTAATACTGATAACTAATATCTTCATTGTGAATTGTAGCCTTAAACACTATAAAGTGCAGTTCTTTATCTATTTTAATGCTTTTTGGTTTGAATTACACCTTGTCAGGTATTATGATTATGACCCCATTTTCTTTTCATTTGTGTTTGCCTGATATATCTTTAGCCATCCTTTTATTTTTAACTCTTTCGAATCTCTTTGTTTTAGGTATGTCTCTTGTATTCTGCATAGTGTTGGATTTTGCTTTATTAGCCAATCTGAAAATCCTTTTCTTTTAATAGATGAGTTAAGCCCATTTACATCTACTGATATGATTAATATGTTTGGCCTCAGTTCTATCATCTTGTTTTATTTTTATGCCTTTTATATCTAAACTTTTTCATTATGCAATGGGTTTTATTTGCTCATTTTCTATTGGTTAACTTTACACTAATACTTCTATATAATACTGCTAGTCCACTTGTTTTCGGACTAAGTAGTTTCCTACATTGAATAATATTGCAATTAGCTTGTAACCTCTTCTCCCTCCCCTCCTTCTAACCCAGTATCTGATATAACATAGTGTCATTTTGTTTACAATTAATACCTACTAGACAATCATATCCATATGCCCTCCATGCCCCCTGATTTTTGATAATTGTATTATATCTACTACAGTTTCTTTCTTATAATCATGGTTTAGTTTTGTGTTACAGGGAATTTATATTTAATACTCATCACTCATTCTTATACTGCTGTCTTTCAGTCTTTTTGGTTGTCCAAATCTCCATTTCTGATAGATTCTTTTTTTTTTTTGAGACGGAGTTTTGCTGTTGTTACCCAGACTGGAGTGCAATGGCACGACCTCGGCTCACCGCAACCTCCACCTTCTGGATTCAAGCAATTCTCCTGCCTCAGCCTCCCGAGTAGCTGGGATTACAGGCACGCACCACCGTGCCCAGCTAATTTTTGTATTTTTAGTAGAGACGGGGTTTCACCTTGTTGACCAGGATGGTCTCGATCTCTTGACCTCGTGATCCACCCGCCTCAGCCTCCCAAAGTGCTGGGATTATAGGCGTGAGCCACCGCGCCTGGCCTTCTAATAGATTCTTTAGGAAGGGCTTACAGAATCAATTATTACCTGAGTTTTGGCAAGTTTATAATAGTTTGCAACTTTGTACTAGGAAGTCAGCTTGGGTGGACATAAAATCTTTGACTTATATTTCACCTACTTATTTTAAATTTGTCACATCATTTTTTTTTTTTGGCATTAAGAATTAGTGAAAACTCCAATGACAATCTTGTTTTCTTGGCGGCTTAGTCTTTTAAAAAATCTTTTAAGTAGCCTTAACTATAATGTGATTCATTGTTGGTCATGCTGAAATGATTGCAGTATGTCCTTTCAATAACTTCAAGATTTTTTTTTAATTTTAGGAAATCCAGTTTCTGGAGATACAGTTTTAATACGTGTTTTGTTCCATTGTTTGGCATTTTCTCTTGCAATCCCTATCATACATATGTTGGGTAGTTTTTGCTTTTCTTCTGTATGGATCATTTTCTATTGTATGTTTTAAAACTCTGTTTCTTCATTTCATTTAGATTTTTTTTAGAATTCTCTATACAATCTACCTTTATTAGTCTACATGTGAACTAGCCTATTCATGGTGATTCTGCATGTATATAGAAATATATATTTATCTAGCCCTTAATTTGAAATGTTAGATATAAATAAAAAAGTCGACAACATTCAGTTGAATATTATCTTACTTTGCATAAATTCAACTTATTCATTAAAAATAAGTATAAGATTTGACTACTATCACCATGTCTTCTAATTTAGACATACCCAAATACATCCATATTAGGATATGTGTCATTTTGTCCTCTTTTGGTTTATGTGGAAATAGTGACAAATAATAAAATTCACCAATTTGCAAAGTGCAGATTGATGAATTTTGCTAAGTATATACAGTCATGTAACCACTACCACAATAAAGATAAAGACCCATATCCTGGCCGGACATGGTGGCTTATACCTGTAATCACAGCACTTTGGGAGGCCAAGGTGGGCGGGTCAGTTTAGGTCAGGAGTTTGAGACCAATTTGGCCAACATGGCAAAACCTTGTCTCTACTAAAAACTCAAAAATTAGCCAGGCATGTTGGTGCATGCCTGTAACCCAAACTACTCGAGAGGCTGAGGCAGGATAATTGCTTGAGCCCAGGAGCCCGAGGTTAAAAGGAGGTGAGATCTTGCCACTGCACTCCAGCCTGGGCAACAGAGGGAGACTCAGGCTCAAAAAAAAAAAGACCCTTAAGACCCTTATCCTTACCTTAAAAAGATTCCTTGTATCCTTTGCTCTTGATCCCTTCCTTCAACTCCCAGTTTCAGGAAGACATTCCTTTTCTTTTTTAGTGTTGCCTTTTATAGAATTTCGTGTAAATGGAATCATTCAGTGCACAGTCTTTTCTGTCTAACTTCTTTTATTTAGCATAATGTTTTGGAGAGTCACTCATGTTGTTGGGTTAATTGATATTTTGTTTGTTTTTATTGCTCTATATAGTCCATGGCTTATGTATATTACAGTTTGTTTATTCATTCACTCATTGATAGAAATTTGGATTGTTTCCAGTTTGGGGCCGTTATGAATAATGCTGCCATGAATATTTGCATACCTGGTTCCATGTGAACATATGCTTTTATTTCTCTAGGTTGAATACTTAGGAGTGGAATTGCTTGATAGTATGGTAAATAAATGTTTACCATTATAAGGTAATGCTGTACTATTTTGCAAAGTGGCTGTAACGTTTTATGTTCCCACCGGCAATGTAGGAGAGAGTTTTAGTTGATCTGCATCTTCACCAACACTTGGTATTCACAGTCTATTTAACTTCAGTCATTCTAGTTGGTATGCAGTGGTATCTTGTGGTTTTAATTAGCATTTCTCTAAGGATTAGTGATGTTGAAAATCTTTTTATGTGCTTATTCACTATTTGTATATCTTCTTTTAGGAAATGTCTGTCCCAATCTTTGGTGTATATATATATATATATATATATATATATATATATATATATATATATTGTCTTTTTATTGAGTTGTAAGAATTCTCTATATATTCTGAATACAAGTTTATTGTTTTGAAACATTTTGCTTCCAATCTGTGGCTTACCTTTGTGTTTTCTTAGCAATGACTTTTGAGAAGCAAGACTTTTAAATTATAAAGCCGATTTTCAATTATTTTCTTTTATCCTTTGCACTTTTGGTAGCTCGTTTAAGGAATCTTTGCCTAAAGCCATGTCACGAAGATATTCTTCAGTATTTTTTTCTAGAAGTTTAATGGTATTATCTTTAACAATTAGGTTTATAAACATTTTTGAGTTAATTTTTATGTATAATGTGAGGTAAAGTTTGAAGTTCATTATTTCCATGTACAATATCCAGTCGTATCTTATCTCTAAAGGTAATCTCAGTGCCTTTGTTAACAGTCAATCACCCATATATGTGGTTGGTCTGTTTCTGGCCTCCATTTTGTTTATTCATCTATCCTTATGTCGATGGCATATGATCTTTAGTACTATCAGTCTTCCAACTTTTTTCTTATTTTTCAAAATTGTTTCAGCTATTTTAAGTTCTTTGCTTTCCATGTAAATTTTAAAATCAACTTGTAATTTGCTTCAGAGGAAGCTTATTTGGATTTTGGTCTATAGATCCATTTGGAGAGGTTTACTTTCTTAGTAACATTGAGTCTTCCAATCCTTGGAATGACATATATCTAAACGTATTTGTGTCTTGTTTAATTCTCTTTTGCAATATTTGGGAGTCGTCACATCTTTCATTAAATTTATTCCTAAGTATTTTTGTGCTTGGATTTTTTTTTCAAGTTTTATTTTATAATTACTTGTTGTTAGTATAGATAAATACAATAGCTTTTTCATGTTGGTCTTACATCCTGTACCCCTGCCACACTCACATATTTGATGAGTACTTTTTAAAAAATAAAAAATATATGTATATATGTACTTTAAGGTTTTCAACATGCATTGTCATGCCATTTGTGAATAAAGATAGTTTTACATTTACCTTTCCAATCTGTATGCCTTTTAGTTCTTTTTATTGCCTATTGCACTGGCTAGGACCTTCAGCACAATGCTAAATAAAAGTGATGTGAGTCAGTGTTCTCGTCTTGTTCTTGACCTTAGATAGAAAGCTTTGAGCCTTTTGGAATATTAGACCAACCTTGCATTCCTTTATTCCTGAATTAAATCCTATTTGGTCATAATGTATATCTTTTAAAAATATTATTGGATTCAGTTTTCTAATATTTTGTTAAGGAGTTTTGTATCTGTGTTTTCTTGAGATATAGTGGTCTGTAGTTTTCTTTTCTTGTGATATCTTTGTCTGGTTTTGAAATCAAGATAAAATTGGCTTCATAAAATGAGTCGGGAAGTGTTTCCTTTTCTATATTTTCTGAAGGGATTTGTGTAGAATTGATAATGATTCCTTGATGTTTTAAAAATAAATTCACCATCAAAGCTATCAGAGCCTGGAGGTTCTTTTTTTGTGGGAAGGTTTCACATTTTAAATTCAGTTTCTTCAACTGAGAAAGAGCTGTTCACCATTTTTGTTTGCTTTAAATTCTTCTTAGGTCAGTTATGGCTATTTGTATCTTTTAAGGAATTTGTCTATGTTGTCCATTGGACAAATTTGTCTAGTTGCCATTTATTGGTATAAAGTTATTTGTAATAATCGCTTATAATTCTTTTTTTGTATCTATGGAATTTGTTGCTATGTTCCTTTTTTATTTCTGTTATTGGCAATTTATGTCTCTTTTTTTTCTTCACCTATCTGGTTAGAGGTTTATAAATTTTATTAATCAACCAACTTTTGGTTTCAATGATTTTCTCTGTTTCCTATTTTATTAATCTTTGTATTTATTTATACCATTTCCTTCCTTTGGTTTGTTTTCTTTTTAGTTAGGTCTTCTTTTTTTAATTTCTGAAAGTGAAAACTGTATTATTAATTTGAAATCTCTTTTTTTCTAATATAGGCACTTGAAAGCCATGCATTTCTTTGTAAGCCCTGCTTTAAGTGCATTCTACAAGTGTTGTATTTTCATTATTCAGTTCAAAATATTCTCTAATTTATCTTGCAATACTTTTCTTTGACCCAAAATTTCTTTAGAAGTAGGGGGAGGATCCAAGATGGCTGAATAGGAACACCTCTGGAGTGCAGTTCCCAGCAAGAACAACACAGAGGGTGAGTTATCACTGCGTTTCCAAATGAGTTTTCGCTGCCCACAGACCAAGAGATTTCAAGCGCCACGAGTTTCCAGCATGGCTGCTTCAGCCAGTGCCATGGGTTGGCACACAGAAATTCACACAAATCTGGGTGGCTGTTTCAACTAGCACCTGGAATGCCTGGGAAACAGAGCCACCCATTCAACTGAAAGGGAGGGGGCTGAGACAGGGAGCCAGGTAATCTGGCTCAGAGGGTACCACTCCCACAAAACAAGCAATCTGAAATGCTCTGGATTGAGAGTTTTGCAGCAAGTGCAGCTGGAACCAGGACAGTCCAGCTTGATGGGGGGAAGGGCATCCGCCACTACCAAGGCAGTCCACCAATACCAAGGCAGTCTCCCATTCCTACCTGCCTCAAGGAAGTTCACACAGTGGTTGGGCAGAGCCCGCCACAGCTGAGCAACGCCTCTGCTGGCAGACTGTGAATAGACTATCTCCATGTGGGCACAGCATCTATGAGAAAAGGCAGCAGCACATCAGGAGCTTATAAATAAAGCCTGACCTTCCGAGGACAGAGCACCTGAGAAAAGAGGTGGTTGTGAGTTCCGCTGCAGCAGACTTAAATGGACCTGCCCAGCAGCTCTGCACAGAATAATGGAGCTCCCAGCGCAGCACTTGAGCTCCTATAAGGGACAGACTGTCTCCTCAAGTAGCTCCCTGACCCCTGTATACCCAAAGAGACACCTCATAAAGGAGAGCTCAGGCTGACATTTGGCAGGTACCCTTCTGGGATGAAGATAACAGAAGAAGAAACTGGCAGCAACCCTTATTGTTCTGCAGCCCCCATGGGTGATCCCCAGGCAAGGAGGGTCTGGAGTGGACCTCTAGCAGTCCTGCAGCAGAGGGGCCTCACTGTTAGAAGGAAAACTAAGAAACAGAAAGAAATAGCTTCAACATCAACAAAAAGGATGTCCACTCAGAGACCCCATCTGAAAGTCACCAACTACAAAGACTACAGGTAGACAAAGCCAAGAAGATGGGAAGAAACCAGTGGGAAAAGGATGAAAATACCAAAAGCCAGAATGCCTCTCCTCTTCTGAGGGATCACAGCTCCTCACCAACTAGGGAACAAACCGGGATGGAGAATGAATCTGATGAACTAACAGAAACAGGCATCAGAAGGTGGGTAATAACAAACTTCTCAGAGCTAAAAGGACATGTGCTAACCCAATGCAAAGAAACTAAGAACCTTGAAAAAAGGTTAGATGAAATGGTTACTGAATAAACAGCTTAGAGAAGAATATAAATGACTTGACAGAGCTCAAAAACACAGCATGAGAACTTCGCGGAGCATAAACAAGTTTCAATAGCTGAATTGACCAAGCAGAAGAAAGAATATCAGAGACTGAAGATCAACTCAATGAAATAAAACGAGAAGGCAAGATTAGAGGAAAAATAGTGAAAAGAAATGAATGAAGCCTCCAAGAAATATGGAATTACTTGAAAAGACCTAATTTACATTTGATAGGTGTACCTGAATGTGAGGAAGAGAATGAATCCAAGCTGGAAAACACTCTTTAGGATATTATCCAGGAGAACTTCCCCAACCTAGCAAGGCAGGCCACCATTCAAGTACAGGAAATACAGAAAACACCACAAAGATGTTCCTCAAGAAGAGCAACCCCAAGGCACATAATCATCAGATTTACCAGGGTTAAAATAAAGTAAAAAAATGCCAAGGGCAGCCAGAGAGAAAGGTTGGGTTACCCATAAAGGGAAGCCCATCAGACTCACAGCTGATCTCTCGGCAGAAACCCTGCAAGCCAGAAGAGAGTGGGGGCCAATATTCAACATCCTTAAAGAACTTTCAACCTAGAATTTCATATCCAGCCAAACTAAGCTTCATAAGTGAAGGAGAAATAAAATCCTTTATGGACAAGCACTTGCTGAGAGATTTCATCACCACCAGGCCTGCCTTACAAGAGCTCCTGAAAGAAGCACTAAGAAGGAAAGGAACATCCAGTACCAGCCACTCCAAAAATGTACCAAATGGTAAACACCATCAACACAAGGAAGACAATGCATCAACTAATGGGCAAAACATCCAGCTAGCATCAAAATGGCAGGATCAAATTCATACATAACAATATTAACCCTAAATGTAAATGGGCTAAATGCCTCAATCAAAAGACACCAACTGGCAAATTGGATAAAAGTCAAGACCCATCAGTGTGCTGTATTCAGGAAACCCATCTCATGTGCAAGGACACACATAGGGTCAAAATAAAGGGATGGAGGAAGATTTATCAAGCAAATGGAGAGCAGAAAAAAGCAGGAGTTGCAATCCTAGTCTCTGATAAAATAGACTTTAAACCAACAAAGATCAAAAGAGACAAAAAGGGCATTACATAATGGTAAAAGGATCAATGCAACAAGAATAGCTAACGATCCTAAATATATATGCATCCATTAGACACAGATCAACAAGACAGAAAATTAACAAGGATATTCAGGACTTGAATGCAGATCTGGACCAAGCGGACCTAATAGACACCTACAGAAATCTCCACCCCAAATCCACAGAATATACATTCTTCTCAGCACCACATTTCACCTACTTGAAAATTGACCACATAATTGGAAGTAAATCACTCCTAAGCAAATGCAAAAGAATGGAAATCATAACAGTCTCTCAGACCACAGGGCAAAAAAATCTGGAGACAACAGATGCTGGAGAGGATGTGGAGAAATAGGAACACTTTTATACTGTTGTGAGTGTGAATTCGTTCAACTATTGTGGAAGAGTGTGGCAATTTCTCATGGACCTAGAAATAGAAATTCCATTTGACCTAGTAATATATCCAAAATATATTTGGATGTATTACTGGGTATATATCCAAAGAATTCTAAATCATTCTGTTATAAAGACACATGCACACGTATGTTCATTGTGGCACTGTTAACAATAGCGAGACCTGGAACCAACCCAAATGCCCACTGATGATAGGCTGGACAAGGAAAATGTGGCACATATACACCACGGAATACCATGCAGCCATAAAAAGTGATGACTTTGTGTCCTTTGTAGGGACATGGATAAATCTGGAAACTGTCATTCTCAGCAAACTGACACAAGAACAGAAAATCAAACACCGTGTGTTCTCACCCATAGGCGGGTGTTGAACAATGAGAACACATGGTCACAGGGAGGGGAGCATCAAACACTGGGGTCTGTTGGGGGGTCCAGGGGAGGCACAGCGGGGGTATGGGGAGGTTGGGGAGGGATAACATGGGGAGAAATGCCAGATATAGGTGATGGGGGGATGGCGGCAACAAACCACATTGCCATGTATGTACCTATGCAACAATCCTGCATGATCTGCACACATACCCCACAACCTAAAGTACAATTAAAAAAAAAAGTGTGTGTGTGTGCACATGCGCACACGCATGTGTGTTTGTGTATGTTTTGGATGGAGTTTTGCTCTATTGCCCAGGCTGGAGTGCAGTGGCCTGATCTCAGCTTACTGTAGCCTTCACCTCCCAGGTTCAAGTGATTCTCCTGCCTCAGTCTCCCGAGTAGCTGGGATTACAGCATGTACCACCATGCCTGGCTAATTTTCATTTTTAGTAGAGATGGGGTTTCACCACATTGGTCAGTCTGTCTCAAACTCCTGACCTCAAGTGATCTACCTGCCTTGGCCTCCCAAAGTGCTGGGATTACAGGTGTCAGCCACCACGCCCATCCTAGAAATGTGTTGTTTTATTTTCAAATATTTGAGATTTTCCTGGTTACCTTATTTTTGATTTCTAACTTAATTCTATTTTTGTTAGAGAATATATTCTATATGCTTTCAATCTTTTGACATTTATTAAGACTTGTTTTATGACCTCAAATATAGTCTATATTGGTAAACATTCGATGTGCCAATTGAAAAGAAATGTATTCTGCAATTGTTGGGTGATGTGTTGAAGTCATCTATGCATTTGCTGATTTTTGTCTAGTTTTTCTAATAGTTGCTGATAAAAGCATATTGCAGTCTTTAGATTAAGGAATTCCTTTTTCCCTTTCAATCTGTCATTTTTGCTTCATGTGTTTAGAAGCTCTGTTATTGGGTTCATATACATTTATGACATGTTTTCCTCTTGAGTATCCCTTTTATTTTTTTGAAATGTCTTTTTTTATCCTTATTAATATATTTTGCTTTGAAATCTATTTTATCTGATATTAATATTGCTACTCCAGACTACTTTCACATACTGTTTATCTGGCTTTTTTCCTATCCATTTCCTTTCACCTTTTAAAGGTTTCCTACTGTCTTTTTAAGTATTCCTTTTTGCATTTTTAAACTAATGGTTGACTGAGCAATTATTATGTACACCCTTAATTTTTCCCAGTTAATAATGTACTACTTTATTTAAAATATAGAAATCTTGCAATTTTATAGGCTAATATCCTGCTTTAGTTTATACTGCTTTATGTAATACATCTACATATGCTATAAACCCCACAAGACAATGCTATAACTTTAATTTTAAAGTTACACGGTTAATAAAGAAATTAACAAAAAAAAAGAAAGTATAGTCTTTTAAATCTTCCAAGATATTTACCATTTCTGGTGCTCTTTTTTTTTTTTTTTTGCTGTTGTTGCTGTTTGTTTTTTTGAGGACTCAAGTTTCTGTCTGAAATTTATTTCTCTTCAGCCTGAAAGAAAATTTTTCCTTAGCATAAAATTTTTACTGTAGCTCTACTTGTGACCAAATGTTTTAGATTTCGTCTGAAAAAGTCTTTATTTTGCTTTTATTCTTGAATAAGATTTTTGCTAAATATAGGATTTTGCTTTGACAGTTTTTTCCTTTGAATACTTTAAATATGTTATTCCCTCTGACCTTCTTGGTTTCAGAGGTGAATTTAGCCATTAATTGTCCTATTTTCATAAAACGTATATAAATTGTTGTTTTTTCTCTTGCTGGTTTTAAGAAATGCTCTTTACCTTTGGCTTTTAACAGTCTGAGTGTCACATGGGCTTCTGGGTGTTCATTCTGTTTGGTGTTTGTCATTTCGTGTCAGAAAACTTAAATCTGAGGAATCTGTGGCTGTTATTTCTCAAATATTTTCTCTGTCCCAGTCTTTTTTGTCCTCTCCTTTTGGTAATCCCATCACACATATATGCTTCTTACTGTTTGATACTACCTAACCAATCTCTGAGGCTAGGTTCATTTTTTTTTTTCAATCTTTTCTCTCCTCTCCTCTGTTCTTCACCTTGGATACTTTCTGTTGGTCTATTTTCAAGTTCACATATTCTTTCCTCTGTCATGTCCATGTCCAATGGCTGTAAGCTAATTCAGTTAATTTTTTTATTTCTGATATGTTTTTCAGTTCTAGAACTTCCATCTTGTTCTTTTATGATTTTCCTGTTTCTGCTGAGACTTCCCCTTTCTCTGATGACAGCTTCCTACATTGAAAACATGTTTTGTTTTACGTAATTGAGAATAGTTTTAGCAGTTTATTAAAATCCTTGTCTGTTAGATCTAGCATCTTTTTCCTTTCAGGATTAGAGTATATGAACTTTTCTTGTGGGAATGTGTTTATTTTTCTTGGTTCTTCTTATGCTGGGTAATTTTGAGTTGCATCCTGGATATAATGAAGGTCAAATTTGGGAGACTTTGGGATCTATTATTTCCCACTGCTGAGTGTTGTTTCCTTTGTTTTATGGGTCATTTTCCTGGCTGGGATTGAATTCCAAACTCTGTTCCCATGCAGTAGTTCCTTACTTTGTTCAGATCTTTTATCTTTAGCTGGGCTGATTTGAGTCTTTTTTGCACTTGAGTGATTCAGGGGTCAGTTAGAGATGTGGATATTCAGAGTTTGGGAATTCGGAGTTTAGGGTTTTTTCCCGTGTTGGAATCCCTCACTTGCTTCAGAAAAGTAGTTTTTGGTTTGTTCTTTTTTAGATTCTGCTCCATCACTTTCAGATCTTATCACCTGAAGAACTCCCTCCGTGCTTTGATTCCTGTTTTCAGACTAGGCCCCACGGTTTCCAGTGACTACCTGTTGATGACTTGAGAGTTCTGTTCTGAAGACTCAAAAACCATGCCTCTGTCCTCTTTCCAGAATCCTCCTCTTTTAGAATATTTAAGCTGATTATTTTTGGGTGCTTAAACTCTAGCTCTGTTTTTTAGATCCATTTCTTAAATAAATGGCTGCTGCCTTTAGAACTAGACTTGTGGCTATTCATCTACTCTCTGTTTCTGGGTCAAAATGAAGTCATAGCAGCTTCTTTATTGTTTGATAAAGAAATGATTATCAAAACTAATAAATATAGGGCACAGGTATGATGGTGCGTGCCTTTAAGCTTGGGAAGATGAAGTCAGAGGATCACTTGAGGCCAGGAGTTTGAGACTGCTGTGAGCAGTGACTGCATCACTGCACTCCAGCCTGGGCAACAGAGCAAGACCCTGTCTCTAAAAAGAAAAAAAAAAAAAAAACAACTCATAAATATGGGAGCCTTCTCAACAATGACAATATGCGTATTGTGTTTTTTTTTTTTTTTTATGCCACTGGGTTCGTGCTTGCTCTTCACTTGTTTGAATTAAATAATTTAATGTTTGGGTAATACATAATCGGGATGAAACTGAAAAGCAAGGGAATGATAAATGAAAATGTTAGAGAGGGACTTATATCTCTAGCAAATGACAGGGATGAAATCAGAGGTAAGTACAGATAAGATACAGGAAATGTTCTGTCTTTTAACCTGGGTGGTGGATAAATGGGTGTACATTATTATTACTTTTGAAAGTGTATACATAATTGTATGCCCTCTTTCACATCATGAAGATGTCCTAAACAGTCTCTGGGACACAATCTAAATTCAACGTCCTTGAGAGCTCCTTCTTGGGAGGTTACTGAGCAAGGTCAGAATTGAGTCCTAGGAAAGAAAGGTTCACCCCAGTTGGGGCTTTGGCAGTGCTGTCGTGTAAGCCAAGGGACCTCTGACCAAAAATGTGGTCAGGGAGTGGGTTACTCTTACATTTTCTGCTTAAGTTCAACATGACCTGCCGCTAGCTGTTAGAAGTAGGTCAGAGCAGAAACTTTCTGTGGGAGTAAAATGAGTGTCCTTGGCTGTTTGAGGACACTGTGGAGGAGAGTAGGGACTTTATAGGCTCAAGAACAAATATCTGGGCCACACTCACCGAGGCATTATGCCTTGGGTTAAAAGCACGGTCTGGGGTTCCTGGTGATGGCAACTTTCAGCAATTTGTCTCTTGAACCACATTGCTCTGACCTTGACTGATTGCCCTCCTTGCGTGACACACAAGTGGGTGTTCCTTCTCCTAGGAGAAAGGATACATCTATGAATGTTTCAATATGCCTTTATTTTTGATTTGTAGTTTGCCTGAATGTAGCATTTCTTTGGGAACATTGTTTTTCAGAGTTTTGAAGGCACTGCTTCATTGTTATCTTGTTTCCAGTGTTGCTTTGGAGAAGTTCAAAGCTATTTTGATTCTTGATCTTTCCTAAGTAATATAAAAAATTTAAAAATCTCTAGTAGTGTAAGAGTCTTTTCTTTGTCCCAAGATTCTGACATTTCATGACAATGCGCATTGCTGTGTGTCTATTTTTACTCATTGTGGTGGGCTCTTTTAATCTGCCATTATCTAAAAAGTTCTTAACTAATTTTGTTAATAGTTTTAACTCCTTTGTTTTGCTATTGCCTTTTTCTGGAACTCCCCATATTCTGATATTGGATATCCTGGATTTGTCATTTCTCTTTTATTTTGTCTGTCTTTTGCTGTACTTCGGGGAAATTTCTTCAATTGTATTTTCTAAACCTTCTATTGATTATTCCTGGGATTATGTTTTTAATCTAGAAAAACATTTTTCTTCTCTGTATGTTGTTTTTCTAATAGCACAACCCTATTCATTCATAGGTAGAATATCTTATCTTTCTGATATTAATAACAGGGTTTTTTTTTTAAGACAATTCTTTCTTCTTCCCTACAGGCTCTTTCCAAGTTGAGTTTCTGCTCCTTCTGGTCTTTCTTACAGTTAGAGGCTTTCTTTAAGTGTTTGGCCATCCTTCCCAGCCTACTCATGATTAAGGGTTGGAACTAAGTAGCTGACCTGAGCAGTTAGAGGGCCATTTACTGGGGACACTCCTGGTGTCACTGTCTTCAGATCTTTCCTCTTTGACTAGTCAGATTCACAGAAGGAAAGAGAGAAAAAGAGGCTTCCGGTCTTCAGTCTGAAGGGTAAGGATCTAGCTGCCAGGAGTTGGAGGGCAGGGGTTGGTCAGCTCTGCACTTAGAATTTACACTTCATATAGTCAGCAAATCTCCTTGGTTAGGTAGATTATCCCAGCTTTCCATTCTGTTTGGTCTCTGCCATTCTGAACACCCTCTGATGTTTTTCTCTCTCAGCAATAAACTTCAGATACGCTGAGTTGTGGAGAGGTGCTCTCTCAGGCATGTGGAGTGGGGGAGAACATTTAGGGTTCTGATTGCTCTTAAACAGTTTTCAGCCAATCTCCCCCTTTTTAGCTCCCCCTTCTGCTCCTCACCTCTCATTCCAAAGCTGTCTGTTACTGCCATTTCTGTGCCTTTTGAGAAGCCTGAGATGCACACTAGTTGGTTCGTGGCTTTAGAATCAGTTGGTTCTTAGCACTGCTGCTGGCCTGGGATTTGACTTGCTCTGGTCTGCCAAGTCAATGGCCACTTGTCTATTGGCTTTCAAGCTTCCAAAAATTATGTTGCTTTGTGTTTGTCTCCTTTTCTTCTTGTCTTTGAAAAACCCTTTTACTGTAGTTTGGTGACATTTTAGGTGTGTATGATTTAGATGATTGTCTTCTCTTTGCAGTACTGACCCAGAACCTTTCTCTTACTTTTCCATGCCCAGCATCTTCTCAACCTGCACACCTTACTTGAATATTATCTCTTCTGAAAGACCTTCCCGGCCCATCCTATGTCAAGAAGGCCTTCCCCAACCACTTCTTTGGTCTGTATTTTAGCCTCTTGTAATGTCGTTATAGATCTTTAAAAAATATGTACTGTCTTTTTGTTCATTTTTTACACTTTCTCATATGCTGCATGACACCAAGGACTGTGGCTTTCTTGTGCACTGTTACATCCCCAGCAACTGGCACACAGTTAACTCAATGAACATGTACTGAATGTATGAAAGAACAGATTATACATGGACGGCATCAATTGTTTTTTTTTTTTTTTTTTTTTTGAGACAGAGTTTCACTCTTGTCGCCCAGGCTGAAGTGCAGTGGTGTGATATTAGCTCACTGCAACCTCTGCCTCCCAGGTTTGAGTGATTCTCCTTCCTCAGCCTCCAGAGTAACTGGGATTACAGGTGCTCACCACCATGCCCAGCTATTATTATTATTATTTTTGAGATGGAGTCTTGCTCTATTGCCAGGCTGAAGTGCAGTGGTGTGATCCCAGCTCACTGCAACCTCTGCCTCCAGGTTCAAGTGATTCTCCTGCCTCAGCCTCCCAAGTAGCTGGAATTACAGGTGCCCACCACCATGCTCAGCTAATTTTTGTATTTTTAATAGAGATGGGATTTCACCATGTTGGCCAGGATGGTCTCAATCTCTTGACCTCGTGATCTGCCCGCCTCGGCCTCCCAAAGTGCTGGGATTACAGGTGCGAGCCACCATGACTGGCCGAATTTTTAAAATTGATAACGTATTTCTCAGTTTTTCTCATCTGTAAGAAAACAAGAGCAGGGAAATAAAATAGCACTTACCTCATAGACTTGTTGTGAGGCTTAGAGAGTTAAAAGGATAAAGTGCTTAGAACAGTGCCTGGCACATGGGGAACACTATAAAAATACTGTTATAGTTTTAAGAGTCTTAAAAACAGTCTTCAGAGAGTTATAATTTTATATTTAATTGTTCAGTTTTTTTTCAAGTTAAAGACAAGTTTGCTGTGTGATGGGCTGAATTATTCTTCTGAATTGTATAGTACGTTGTGAATCAAAGTACATCTGAATTTTGAGTACAGGTTGATCATGAATGGCAACTTGAATTTTAGCACTGTCATGGAAGAGAATTGTGCTTCCACATGGAAGTAGGATCCCAAATATTTCCCTGAGGCTTTCTACTTAGCCAGACATTTAAGGACAGTGCTGGCTATGATGCATCTTCTTGTTTAGGCGATTCTGGGTTATCTGTGTCTTCTTAGGGAGTAGACTTTATTTTCAGTGCAATCATTTTGTTTTGAAGTTGAACCTTCAAAACATTGATTGGATAGATGGTTGATAATTAGAGATATGTCTTGAGAATTGCACTTAGTGGTAGAAACTTAAAGAATGATTCATACTCATCAGCCTTTGTATATCCCTGAAATTATTTAATTTTCACCAAATAATTCCTCAGTTATTCAAAAGTCTATGATTTTTTAAATAGAGAGCTCAGTGAAGTTTAGTAATGAGAGATTAAATAATTTTCTAGTTTTCATTTGCTGAATCCACGTCTAAACTTATACTTTCTTGAAAAGATAGTAATGCTCTTGTTTCTCTCCTCTCCTTGCAGTTTTGAGTACAATAAGCACAATATTCAGATTTCTTATCTCATCATTTAGAAAGTCCAAGCTCGTCAGTCACTCTTTCGATTGGGTAGGAAGTACTTAAACTTTGGACTCAGATTCTCTAATTTCAATCTTGATCTGAGGAAGCTGCCCAGTAAACTTTGAAAAGTAAGTTTTTATAACCCAACCCAGTTACATCAAAATAGAATAGATTTCCACATTCTATTTCAAATTATTATGTATCCAACATTCAACCTGAAGAAAATTGACTACCTGTATCAATTGCTTCATCACACTGTGATATGAATCTGACTTTCAAAGTTTCTAGTCCAAGCTCTCTTGACTAATGGTGCAATAGAAACTGGAAAAGAAACCTCCTTTTTTAAAGAGGAATAGATGGTTTAAGGGGAATAAATTGTTGTTTTCCTTTAATTTATTGCAGATGTCCCGTCTCTGGAACACTTGAAGCATTTCCATGTTTAGACATTTTAAATCTTTTTTTTTTTGAGTCACAGTCTCACTTTGTCACCCAAGCTGGGGTGCAGTGGTGCGATCATGGCTCACAGCCTCGATCTGCTGGGCTCAAGCCACCCTCCCACCTCAATCTCCCAAGTAGCTGGGACTGCAGGTATCATCACCACACTTGGCTATTAAAGCATTTTCTTTGTTGAAATGGGGTCTCACTATGTTGCCAAGGCTGGTCTTGAACTCCTGAGCACAAGCAATCCTCCTACCTCAGCCTCCCAAACTGCTGGGATTACAGGCATGCACCATCATATCTGGCCTAGACTTTTTTCAATTGACAGGTGTTAGGTCTTACTAATTCATGTATGAAAGCTAACTAGATGAGTTTATGTATGTGTGTATAGAGGGGTGTGTGTGTGTGTGTGTGTGTGTTCATAATTAGTGTGCTAAAATGTGTAGTGGAGGGTCACAGCTGGTTCAAGTGTTTCTCTTTATGGGTGACATATCAGAAAATGGCTCTATCATTTACCCCTATGTGATCTTGGGCAGGTTGCTTAACCTCTCTCAGCCTCAGTTTTTTCATTGGTAATGTGGGAATAATAGCAATACAACTATTATTTTTATGTGTACCGGCATATAGTAAACACTCAGAATTTAGAATCATTATTGTGACCTTCTAGAGGTGAGGAATTTGTCTTATTGATGTTGATATACCAAAGTGACTCATTAATCAATATCTGATGAAGGAATAAGATCACTGATATCTTTACTTTCAATTTGCTGCTTAACTTGTTGCTAATGTCTAAAATTACCTAGACTGGACACTTTGCTTTTCACATGTTAAATGCTAAAAAATTTAATTGAATACTGTATGTGGAGTACTTTGAAAAATGTAAATGGCTGTACAAATGTAATGGATGATGGTGATGATGTTGATGATAATGAGGATGATAGTGTTGGAGTCACTTACCAAAGAACAGGAATGCTCTTTGCTGACTTCCCCTGTCTGCTGAAAGTGCCAGGTAACATATGCTACCTGGAACCAAAACTGGCTGAAGACTATGTATGTAAGTATGCAAATATTTGGAAGAGCTTAACAATGCCATTTGTGACATCTGACATCCTTTAAACTGTTCAGCCTCTCTACCTGTGTATCCTCTTCCACAACCCTTCATTTGTGTCTTTTATGAGGTTTTGCTTTCTGTTAAAGAAGATGACCTTCCTCAAAGGAGGAGATCGTTCTTTGATCGAGGATTTACAAAGAACTCTGCTTGTCTGCTACAACTGCCAAAGAGTGCATTGCTGCTTTGTTCTCCCCACATCTCCATTTCTGGAATACCTTTTTTATTAGCTGCATTTGTCTTTTATTCTTTACAAGATGAGTCTCTGAAGATAGAACTACATTTCAGTACCGCATGCAGGAGTAGAGTGTGTGTGTGTGCTCATACGCATGCACACATGTGTCTATGTGTGTGAAGGGGGCTAGGCTTGATTTTATTGATGACACAAGATCACTGGTATGTCTTACATCTTCTTTACTCCACAGGTTCCACTATTTTAAAGGACAGAGTATTGGACTGGGAAAGGGGAAGAAGAGAAACTCACCCGTGATGGCTAATTATAGTAGCAATTTATTATCTACTAGGTGCCAGTCATTGTGCTAGGTAGTTTGTATATGCAGTATTTTAAAGTTCTTATGGCAACTCTGTGAGATAGATATGATTGCCCTCATTTTATAGATTAGAAAATTGAGACTCAGAGTAGTGCATGACTTTATCCATGTTCTCATAGTAAATAGAAGAGCTAGAATTCAAATAACCCCTGGATTTGGATTCTTGGTGCCTCTGTTTTATTTTGTTTTTCCCATCAGTAAAATTGATTGCTTATGTGCGTGTGTGTGTGCGCGCGCACACTTGTGTGTGTGTGTGTGTGTGTGTGTGTAAAGCTCTAATTGTTGAGATGAGGCAAGGAAGAGGGTTGAGGTGACTCTTGTAGGAGCTGCAGAAAATTACAGATGTGTGATGAAGTGAATGATGAAAGGCTTGGAAAAGCTGGCATATGTGGCTAGAAATGGAAACTAAGAAACCCCAAGGCCCTTATTCTCAGTGTTTGTGTGGTTTTCCTAAGGAGCCTGGTGAGTGCAGGTGATAGTTGGTAATCCAGAAATGAGGGAGGGCGGCTTATGGAATTTGGAAAATACCCCTCAAATCTTGTTTGGCTCCTGATAGTAAAGGATTTATTTATTAATGTTATTGAGTATGATAATAGCATGTGATTAGGTTGTTAGTGTTTTTATTAGTGAGAGATTATATGAAAATATTGATAAGTTAAATAATGTGATGAATAGGATATACTTTAAATGCTCAAGAATAAAAAGAAAGAGTGGAAGGGGACAGATGGTGACTATTGAAGGTAGATGACGAGTGTCTGCCAATGGGTAGCCTGGACACCTTCTACCCTCAGGGCCTCTTCTCTGTGGTTCTAATCCAACAGAGGAAGGGAATCTAACTCATTCTGAATAGAATAGGGCCAATGTTAGCTATGCTAAGCCTTGCATTTTTTCTGCTCCTCCTCCTAAGATTGTTTTTCCCAAAAGGTCCTTAGGTATGTGCCTCTGTGAAGGGTGTTTCACTTTCCTGCTCCTAGAGGTACATAGCTCTAATCTTAGTCAAGACTGATTCAGAGAATGAAAAATATTTATATGCCTCTGCTCCCAGTGTTCTCTGAGATGGTCAGGGTGAGAGTGGGGCACATATCATCCTATAACCACGAGGCCATGCATGGTTTCTCACAGTTAGTTCCTTAGAGTGGGGCTGTCTGTCTGCTCTTCTGACTCTTGGTATAATCCCATCCTTACTGCACTCTCAAGCTTTCAGCCAGACCAGCTCCGTACCCCAAAATGGATGGTGGTGGAATTGGGGGATTCTGGAGGAAAGTGATACAAGTAGTTCTTGTGGTGCAAATTTTTCTTCCTATGAGTAGTAGAAGAGGAGGTAGTGGAAACTTTTGTGTTATATCCAAGAATCAAAACTAGCCCATGAAAGGAAAATAAATTCTAAGCTGCTCCATTTTACCAAGAGTCATGTGGCAATTCATTCATTCTTTCATTCGCTCATTTGTTCATTCAGTCATTCAACGAACATTTAGGACCAGTCACTTATTAAATGCTGGGTATACTAAAATTAGAGAGACCATTTCTGATCTCAAGGTTCTGATAGCCTAGTGGAGGAGACAGCCATTGAGTTAATAATTGTAGCCTGTGTTGATAAATGCCATCCATGATAGAGGGAAGTCTTGTATGCTATGAATGTACTGAGGAGATGCATATAATGCAGTTTGTAGGGAAGGTTAGTTATCTACAGGGGAAATAGGTATAGCTGAGCTTTAAAGAATTTTTAGGAGTTAGCCAGTCAAAGAAGTATGGATTGCATTCCTGTAGTAGAGAATGTGTCTAGAACCATGGAAGAATAGCAGCGTCATGAGTTAGAGTTTTGCAAGTCAGTATGACTGAAGTGGTGTGACACAAGGAAAAGAGGCAGAAGGTGAAACCGGACAGGTGAGCAGGGAGCTCTTCATGCAGGGCTTGATATGCTAAGTTAATTGTTTGGATTTCAACCAGCAGAAAATGAGGAAGATTTGAATTTGAGAAAGATCATACTGGGTGTCATGTGCGAAAAGGATCAAAAAGGAATCAGTCTGGACATCACAGCAATTAATCTAGGAAAAAGATTATACAAGCTTGAATTAAGGCGATGTCAATGTGGATGGAGAAGAGAGTAGTAGACCCTTGAGGTGATTTCTAGATAAAACCAATAGTGCCGATAAGTAGAATCTAGTTGACGTGAAAGACACAAAAATAGTGTGTAAAGACAGATATGCAGTGGCAGGTAATTGTGGAAGATGTCTGTTTCCTTATTGATCCACTAATCAAGAGAAAAAAATTAAAAAGGTATCAGGCATAATTTTTACTTACATCATTGTGGTGAATAGTTATAGCAATGCACATTTCTGAGATATGTCCAAATCCTCTTTATTTATGTCTATCATTTCTTAATGACAGTTTAGAATGAAAAGAAGATGAATGGCTTAAAAGGGAGCAATGACAGAAAATCATCTATAAAGTCTTAAGCTTTATGTTATGCAAGAAGAAACCAATAAAAAATTAAGATGGAATATACCATCAAATCTACAATTTTAATAACTAGCACTGCCAAAGAATGTGGGGAAAATGTTACTTTAATTTCTCATTTAGCAAAAACAGAACAGAACAAACAAATAACTCCTGAGGCTCATACATATTAAATGATTTGCTTGAAGTCACACATA
Source organism: Saguinus oedipus (assembly GCA_031835075.1). Classification (NCBI taxonomy): domain Eukaryota; kingdom Metazoa; phylum Chordata; class Mammalia; order Primates; family Cebidae; genus Saguinus; species Saguinus oedipus. Next base: position 135,627,591 of record CM063176.1, read on the forward strand.
GCTGTAGGTGGGAACTCACATTCCCTCCCAGAGATCTCTGCAGGGCGTTGTGATAACACCATGACTCAACATGTTTGGGGTCCAAGTAATTAAAAATAAAGTTGGAGTAGCCAATTTGCAGGAAAAAAAATGAGTACTGCAAATGATAATGAAGAACCTATAAAATGTTGGGGGGTTCCATTGGAATGAGAGGTGGAAGGAAATAGATCATGAAAAAGAGTACAGCATTATTTGTACATTATACAAGCAGATTTCATCTTGAAATTACTTATTTGTGTAAATGGTATTAGAATTTTCAACAAGTTATTTAGGGAATATCAATAGGACTACAGATAATTGACATTTAAACTTTCAATTCATGTCAATCACTGTGCTACTGTTGACCATCTGCTATGTACTTAACACTGTGACAAGTCCCAAGGGTGTACAAACGAAATATAAGATGATTTTGTCTCCAAGGATCTTAAAGTGTTGTTAGGGAAACTAGATTTGCAAACATGAAACTAATTAAGAACTATCTAGAATAGTTTATAATCAGTGAAATATTTATATAATGAAGTGCAAGAATTATTTTGGAAGCAGATAACCATGCTCTGGGTAGTCAGAAAAGGGAGGTATTGATAATGTTTAGAGTCCATGAGAAGGCGTCATTCAAGGCTGCAGGGCAGTGGTGCAACCTCTGCCTCCTGGGTTCAAGCAATTCTCCTGCTTCAGCCTCCCGAGTAGCTGGGATTACGTGTGTGCCACCACGACTGGCTAAGTTGTATTTTTAGTAGAGACAGGGTTTCATCATGTCCAGGCTGGTCTCAAACTCCTGACCTCGGCCTCTGAAAGTGCTGGGATTACAGGCATAAGCCACTGCACCTGGTCGATATAACTTTGAAGATGGGCCTTGAAGAGTGAAAGGGATCTGATTTTTCAAGAAGTAAAGGGCAGGACTAGTGAAATAAACATGTTTTGTTTTGTGTTTTCTAAGAAATAAATAACTAGTCTAATATTCCAAATAGTCTAATGTTTTGTCTGCTCACTGCAGTATTAGTTAATGAAATATTGGAAATAACCTAAATGCCGAACAACAGAATAGGGAAGTGTCCATATTTCATGCTAAATCTGTATCACTGAATATTCTTAAATCAGTAAAAGTAATTAAAGAACAACGTGGTCTGGTGAAAAGGATGGCTCACAGCCTGTTAAACTATCAGTTCTATATTTATTAGCTTTGTGCCTTTGGAAAAGTCACTTACGGTTTTTGAGCTTTGGCTTATTCAACTTTTAATGGCAACAATAGTGACCACCTTGCAAAGTTATTGCCAGGATTAAAAATAAGTATATAGAGCAACTAGTACATGATGGATACTCAAGAGATGTTATTCACACTTAATAATGTATATACTCTGCCGGTATGTAAACAGGTACTGTCTTTCTGAAGGACGATTTCTTAATTCTTACCAAGCTTTAAAAAGGAGTGTTTTCTGCATGACTCAGCAATTTCATAACTAAAAATTTATTCTAAGGAAATAATTAAAGATGTGTGCACATCGAATATTTAAAAGGATATTCTGGTCACATGCAGCAGCTCACTCCTGTAATCCTAGCACTTGGGAGGCCAAGGTGGGAAGATCCCTTCAGCCCAGGTGTTTGAGACCAGCCTGAGTAGTATAGTGAGCAAAGTTTGAGACTTTCTCTCTATCAAAATAGTAAAAGAAAAGAATATTCTTTGCAGCATTGAATAGGATAGTGAAAACCACCCGAAAATCTCGGAAATGGATTATTGGTAAAGTAAATTATGATTCTCTTACAGAAAGGAAATTATAAAACCGTTAAAATGATGATATAGAAGTGCATAGAAAGTGAGGATAACAGGTGCTGAAACTATACACAGTTTAATCCCATTTTTGTAAATGAATATTGATGCAGAGAAAGTTTTCTAGAAGGATAACATGCCAAAATGTTAATTACAGTTGTTTTGACATAGCGGGCCCTTTAGGTAACTTTCGTCTTCTTCATGTTGCTTACCTGAAGTTTTTGCTTTCATGATAATCAGCACAGCTAAATAAATTTTTCAAAAATAGGGATGGATCTCCATTAAAAATATTTAGTGACAAAGGAAAATGCTTAAGACTTAAAGAAGAAAGATTTCAAACTTATGTTTTATACAACCCCAATTTTGTTAAAGTACTTTTTAGTCTATGACTGATTTTTGCTTTTGTGGCTTTTTCTTTCAAAAAGTAGCAAAGCTTCTAAGAGACAGTAGGGATAGAATGGGCAGTAAAATATCAAACAGAGGTTAGATTTGTGTATGCACTGACCCCTTTTGTTTTTTTCTTCATTTTCATCACAGTTTTAACAGTGGGCTTTCTTCGCTATTTTTATGAAGAGACAAAGTTGAACAGCTGTAAAAGACCATTCTTTCCCTCCCTGCCTCGTCTCATTTCATTCTGACTAGGAACTCACCAAATTCCGTACTTAATAGGCACGGAGGGCAAACAATGGTGAACGAGAAACTCACTGTGCACTTAGAAAAGACAGTCAACGGTCACCCAAATAAACACATCATTGCTAACTACTACGGAAAAAACTCCAGGGTGTTACATAGAAAGAAATGAGGGTGGGGATCAGGGAATCACTTCAGACAGGGAAGTTTGCAAAGACCTCCATGAGGAAGGGACGCTTAAAGTGAGTTTTAAAGTATGAATAGGAGTTAGTCCCACTCTACGAAAACAGACAAAGACATATAAAGGTTTTCAAGCCAAAAAAAAAAAAAAAAAAAATGTGTTGGCCCTGTGTGGTGGCTCATGCCTGTAATCCCAGCACTTTGGGAGTTCAAGGAGTTCAAGACCAGCCTGACTAACATTGATGGGGTGAAACCCCATCAATACTAAAAATACAAAAATTAGCTGGGCGTAGTGGTAGACACCTGTAATCCCAGCTACTCGGGACACTGAGGCAGGAGAATTGCTTGAACCCAGGAGGCTGAGGTTGCAGTGAGCCGAGATTGCACCACTGTACTCCAGCCTGGGTGACAGAATGAGACTCGGTTTAAAAAAAAAAAAAAAAAGAACACCAAGAAAAAACTGTGCTAAGAAAAAAATGAGCCCGGTGTAGTGTCTCATGCCTGTATTCCCAGCACTTTGGGAGGCTGAGACGTGCAGATCACTTGAGGCCAGGAGTTCGAGACCAGCCTGGCCAACATGGTGAAACCATGGCTCTACTAAACATACAAAATTAGCCAGGCATGGTGGCCAGTGCCTGTAATCCCAGCTACTGGGGGGCTGAGGCAGAAGAATCACATGAGCCTGGGAGGTGGAAGTTGCAGTGAGTGGAGATCAGGCACCCCAGCCAGGGAGACAAAGCAAGACTCCCTCTCAAAACAAACAAACAAACAAACAAAATAAATAAATAAATAAATAAACAAACAAACCACAACAGTGCTGGCTCTTGTGTCATGACATTAGGTTGGAAGATAGGCAGGAACTTTGACCACACTAAGGAGGATCTGGGATTTTGTCCTGAAGACAGTGGGCAGCCCCTGAAGGACTCTGAGCAGGGGTTACTGTTTATGACAGTATGAAGCAATTTATGATTTAAAAAGATCTCTTTGGCTGCTCTGAGGAGAAAGAAGTGGAAAGAGGCAAGAAGAAATCTGGGAACTGTGTTAGGAGGCTGTTAGACTTGATCAGGAGATGCTGCTGCTGAGTAATGACAGTGAGGATAAAGAACAGAAGACAGTTGGGAGATGTATTTGATAGGATTTACTGATAGGACTTAGTGATTAGATGGACTGGATTAACAGAGTGAGGTACGGGGGAACAGGGACTGTCAAGGATGAGTTTTAGAATGTTTGCTTGAGTGACTTGGTGGATTACACAGATGGTGGAGTAGGTTTCTTTCCTGGGGGAAGGGAGATCTAAGAGTCGGTGAAGGACATGTTTTCTTTGACTTATTTATAAGATTACCAAGTAGAGAAATTGAATTGATGAGGCCTGTTATTCACAAGAGCTACCCATCTGGGATGGAGAGAGACCTTTCAGAGCAGTTGGCCCCTAGATGGTCCTGACAGCCCTGTGGGTGGATGGGAATATTGAGAGAAAGGAACAGAGAGTCTAGGACTGAGCTCTGATGAATTCCAACATTTAGACATCATGCAATAGGGGGAAGTGGCAAAGCACTTGAAGAAGGTACATTCCAGGGAGGAAGACCAGGGGAATGTGGGGTCTGGGACGCCAAGGGGAGAGAGTCTCAAGAAGGAGGGAGGGAGGGATGGATTTACTGTACGGAATGCCCTGAAAGGCCTAGGAAAATTATAATCAGAAAGTACCCAATATCTTGGCAATCTGAAGGCTCTAGATGAGTGTGGGAAATGGACTCAGTGCAGTGGTGGATGTGGGAGCCAAACTGGAGTGAGTGGAAGGAGGAATAGGAAGTGACAGAGAGAGGAGAATGTGTGCATAACTCTTTTTTTCCTCTGCCTTTCTTTTTTTTTTATTATTATACTTTAAGTTCTGGGGTACATGTGCAGAACATGCAAGCAGGAGAGAGGTTTTTTGTTTTCTGTCGACAAGGGAGGTTCTACAATTTGTTTGACTCCTGGTAGGAATGATTTAGCAAAGGGGGAGAGATTAATTACATAGGAGACACACTGATAGATGGAGGGCCCTAGCGAGTGGTATGATTGGTGTGGATTGGTGTTTGACAGGACAAAGAGATGCTAGTAGGTTTTTGATTTCTGCTATTTAGTATAAGTGGTGTGTATACCAGGCACTGTGTAAAGTATCCACTCACACAGTAACCACAATAGCACAATAATCACAGTAGCCCTATGAAGTTGATATAATTATCCCCATTTTACAGATGAGGAAACTGAGCTGAAGTGGAGATAGATCCAAGGTCTTAAGTCAGAACTGTTTGATTTCAAAGTTTATACTCTTAACTCTTACTAATAAGATTTCCTCTATGATGGTGTATTAGTTTGCTCCAGGTGCCATAAAAGTACTACAGACTGAGTGGCTAAAACAACAGAAATTTATTTTCTCACCGTTCTGGAGGCTGAAGTCTGAGATCGAGGTGTTGGCAGGTTTGGTTTCTCCTGAGGCCTCTCTCCTTGGCTTGCAGATGGTCGCCTTCTCTCTCTGTCCTCATGTGCCCTTTCCTCTGTGTTCCCATATTTCTGGTATCTCTTATGTGTCCTAATCTTCTCTTAAAAGGACACCAGTCAGATTGGATTAGGGTCCACCACCGAAATGGCCTCATTTTAACTTAATCACCCTTTTAAAGGCCTTATCTCCAGGTACAGTCACATTTTGAGGTTAAGGTTTCAACATACGAATTCTAAGGGGCACAAAATTCAGTCCGTACTGGATGACTTTTTAAAGTATAAGGAAAGGGTGTCCCTGGGGGAAGTTTTGAAGACAGTGTAACTATAATTGGACAGTGTAGAAGAAGGAGCTTACTAGAGAAAGGTAGCCTTAGGGTCAGTTGAGGTCGAAGATCATTCATGTATATCTCTCAGGCCCAATTATTGGAGTCTCTGCAGCAGCAATCAGGCATATGTGTGAAGTAAAGAGGAACTCTGCTTTGGTGAGGCAGCTAGATGCTCACATGAACTTATTAACCAGCCAAATGACCACCTCTCATGCACAAAATTGAACTGTAAATGACTTTTGTTCACATCCTTGGCACAATTACAAATTACTCTTGTCAGGGACCTTTTTGGCTGCTCTCAAGTCGTTGAAAACGTGGAAGTTAAATCTATGACTGCTAAGATTTTGTTGCATTCACCAATGCACAAATTGGCTTGAACATTTTTTTCAATCTGTTCTGTAAATGGTCTTTCATGATTACTTACCATTCTCTTCCTCTTTCTCTATCCTACTTTCTTTCTTCCTTTTTTTTTCATCTTCACTTATCAATAATTTATTGAGTACCTGTTAGGTGTCTGGCACTAAGGATGAAGAGTCCACATCTATTGTATGTCTATATGCAGATATATATGTGTATTGTGTACATATATATACAGATATGTATAACTCTCTATATATCCAAAAGACCTGAGCGATAAATGCTGTTTCTAAAGTATTAATTCATGTGTTCATTTAATCCTATGAATATGTTGAGTCCCTACTAAGTGCCAGACAGTGTGTTACGATTGGGATAGAGCCATGAGTGATGTACAGTTTCTGCCCTTATGATATTTACAAACTGGTATAGAAAAATAAACAGGTAAGTACACAGAGACTATGCGATGTGACTTTTGTCAAATGTTAACATTTCAAAGAAAAAAGTGACTCGTCTCTGCTTTGCTGTGCATATTTGGATACCTGTGGAAAAGAGCTGTTGCTGCATTTTAATGAAACTATAAAAGGAACAGTCATTCATTTTACAAACATTTTGCTTGTAATCGTTGTGTAGTGATGGTTTTATAGCTCTTGAATTATGAGCAAGCCATTGAGTTGGGGGATCTACGACATTTTTCCTCATTTGAACTTATTGTCCACACGCTGTACTGTCATCGACTCCTTTTCTTAGGCGGTGGAATGATTAATAGTTTTCCTGAAATACTCCACAGGAACCTGCTGAATATTAAAACTTGAGACAAGTCACAGTAATGAAGCATTACTGTGACAGTGGGTGAGCAGACAGCTTGTGCTGGCCTAGCATATATGTCAGATATTTGGAACTTGGAACTATGCATTGATGTAGGGATTTTCTTGTAATATGATTTTTAAAAGTATAATGAATAGCAGATCAAAAAACACTGAGAAGGAAATGGATTTTTGTAGATTATGCAATTGAAGCATTTTCAAGCATCACCTATTTATACTTTATCTCAGGAAAAAAAGTTATTTGCAACCAAATACTTATGGAGTTAATTGAGATAAAGTTTGTAAACTTGTTGCTTTCTTTGGAGCTCATGTGTTACACAGACTCAAGGTATTATTAATCTGCAATCTAGACTTATTTCTTTGGGAATATGCTAACCATATTATGGAAATAGTTCAGGTAGTGGATGAGAGAAAAGGCAAATCTGATAAATGGTCTATGTAGGATTTAGAATCAGTGATTAACCTGATAACTGCTGGAAATTGCTTTGATGTCAAGCAATGGATGTTCACATTCATGTCGATGTCTCATTCATGTGAACATCATTTCTGAATCATATTCTAGAGTATGTCATAGTGGAAAGATGACTGGATTGGGATCAGGAAATCTAAGCACTACTCTGGCTCTGCCATTGACTGCCTATGTGCCTCATTTTCCCCTTCTTTAAAAGGAAGTGGTTATGGGAAGAGGTCTCTAAGGTCCTTCCAGTTCTGATATTTTATCGTTCTGTGCTTCTGCATCCCAAACCTATCAAAAGTATTTTGACCTTAGGTTGCATAAGCCAGCATTTCAGTTAGAATGCATCCAGGAGCTTATTTCCGTGGGCTATTGGGAAGAGCAAGGCCTTGCTTCTCCAGCACTTGATATGTCTTCTGTTAACTGCTGACAGTGAGCCATACCACCTAAAAGGCTCCCTTGGTAGCCTTAAAGATTGAAAGGACAAATGGACAGTGTTGAGCACTCTGTGGAAGAGGAGACCAGAGAGACGTTGATCATCATGGCTCCTTGGGATTTGCAAAGAGGAATGACTAGAACGGGGCCCTTCACTACAGCCAGGTCAAAGGTCAGGTCAGGAATGTGGACAATGCTGGTGACTCCAGGTAGGTCTAGGAGGGTAAATAAATCTGTTTAGTCCCTCCTGAATCTTGAGAAGATCTGGGCAGCCAAGCTCAGAAAACTATTAGGAAGTCTCCTAATTTATGAAATTCTTTGGAAGAAAATGTGACACTTATTTTTTACATTTTTATTAGTGCAGAATCGTTGTATTCTTACTTAACATTCATCATATTAATCTGCTTGTAACATATTCTCACAATTAAAGCATTTACTAAACACGCTTTCATGATCACATGTTGAGTTAAAAACCTGACTCTAATTAATACCGTTGTGCAATGGACTCCCTATATTTTAGGATTTTTTTGAGTGTTGTTGAAAGACCTTTCAGTTTCCTGCTTTAGCTTTAGTTAAGCAATATTAAATATAATTCTCTGGTGGCAGAGATTATATCTATTATTATTTTGTTAATAACAAGCCAACTTGGGGTGATTAGAAAATGATTTGGAGTACCACTTTTCTTAGCGATAAAAGCAAGCAATAGATAATTTGTGAATAGGATATTAGGCCAGAAAACTAAGAATAATTTTATGTGCTGAATACAATTAGAGGAAATTAAAAGTTTTTTGTAATTGTTTCTATCGTGGAATTCTATTAAAAATTTACATGTTCCTTAAAATACTGATTAAATTCTTGTATGTAATCATTTTTAAAAAATGACTGTATGCTTAATACATATTACAAGATGATTCTTCTTTTTCTTTTTCTTCTTCCTTTTTTTTTTTTTTTTTTTTTTTTTTTTTTTTGCTTTTATCTAGTTGCTTCCAAGATCCGGTACTTGCAAGAATATCATAACCGGGTTCTCCACAACATTTATCCTGTACCATCAGGAACAGATATTGCAAACACATTGAAATACTTTTCTCAGACCTTATTAAGGTAAGCTTTAAAATATCCTCTACTTTGAGAGAATTATTAGGTAGTACTGCTGAATTTATTGGGATCTAAATTTTTATTGAATTGCAAGTTTTAAAGGGCCTATGTTTTCTAGTGCTCTGCCAGAAGAGTCTGGACTCAGGTTTTCTGGGTATATATAGCAAATTAGATCCCAGGCCCAGCTGAAAAAGAATGATTGCCGGGCTACTGCCTGCTTTCCTGCATTGAACATCTTTTCAGAGGATCTTCAAAATGATACAGTTCTATATTTGGCACTAATACAAAGTGGGATTTAAAAAAGCGCCTACATTGCTTAAAATTAAGAATTGAAAATATTTTTGGTCTAAAAGAGAATCAGAATTATGTGGCATTTTAGATTCATCTTTAGTACTTGCTATTTCCCTAAGTGTAATATACAGTGATCATAGTTATTTTTAATCTGTGTAACACTTCACGTGTTCAACATGCTTTGCCTTGATATGAAATTCTGTGAAGGACAAGGAAAAAAAAATAGGACTCTTTTTCTCCTGTCTACTTTTACTGTAAGGTAGAGATAGGAGGGCCCTATTTACTCCACATATCTTGATTAAGAAAACAGAGCAAACAAAGATGAACTGTTCAAGTAAAGGCTCAGTTGTTTTGGGAAATAACATTGAAGAAGTCAGAAGAACACCTTGCGTTCCATTAAATTCCAAGATGTGATTTCTTCCATTACCACAATCTTCTCACTTCACATCTGATTTTGGCAACACATAAATTGGCTTGGTACTGTTTCTTTTAGCTGTACAGCAGCAAAAATTTTGCTAGACAGGTATTAGGAGAACACGAAATTGGAAAGACTAGTGGTACTGGAGTTTCTAGCAGTTGAAGGCTTTGCCATGGTTATACTGAATGCTTTGTGGATGGAAGCTTCATGTGATCAAATCAGCTATGAATCTTCTGCAGTCCTCTCTCTGTGTTCTTATTTTTTGAAATATCTTTCTTTCTTTAGAGTTCTTAGTGATCCTGTTCTATATTGAAGGGATTCTGCTTATCAGATTTGTACACTTCATACTTGCATGGTAAGGTTAGGATCTCTTATAGGATATTTTCCTTCTTCTCAAGTTATAGTAGAATAATTAGCCCAATTTTCATAGTGATCATAAGATAAACTTATGAATCAGGGCATCCAATTCTATTTTCTTAAATTCTCCTTTTGTCTTTGAGGTCCAAGTTCTTAATGGGAAACAGTTTCCATTATGACAAATTCTGCAAGTTTTCAAAGTAGAAGACACTTTTCAGTAGGAAGCATGTGGAATTCCATGTGCCAGGAAGCTGTAACATCCTAGTTGGCACTTCACAGCTTGCTGCTTGGGTCTTAGTAATTGTGCCCAAAAGTTAAGGAATTTAAAATATTGAAAAGTTATGTTTGCAAGACATGAGAATTCCATTTTCTTGAGCAGTGGACCATTAGAATATGATCATAGGTAATAGCATCTTAGTGGTGAAACTGGTTTTAAGGTAGTTTGTTCAAGTGGCTTTTTGGAGAAGATTCTATGCAACTGAGCTGAGTTCATTTTCAAAGGGAGGCAACATCACCATCTACTGCTAATGGTAATAGTAACAATTACAATCATTATTATAGCAATACTATCTTATAAAATTAGTAATTATACATGCCAAACACTGTTCTAAGAACTTTAAATGTGTTATCTTATTTAATCCCTTATTATAAGTCTATGAGATGAGGGTACCATTATACTCATTTTACAGATAATAAAACTAAGGCAGAATGGTTAAATACATTGCTCAAGATTACTTATCTAATAAGTGTTCAGGATTTGACCCTAATTGACATCACACGCTCTCAACAATTATGCTATACTGCTTCTTCTTAGGACTATTATTTATCATGTTACGGGGACACTTCTTTAAGTAAAAACTTGGCTTGGCCTTTGGGAATGCCAGCATTCATTATGAGTCCATGGACTAGTGTTGGCTCACTTGGAGATTAAAGGAAGTGCTTAGCATAAAGATTTGTCATCTTTTCAGAAGTTAAATAGAGCTGAACTGAGATAATGTGGACAGCATTTCAATTCCCAGATGTTGCAGTTCTATTTTGCACTCGGCGATTAGTTGTGGCTAGCAGGTCAGAGCAGAACTGATAGGCTGTAGTGAACAGGACATACACACGGAGTGGGAGTAAGAAAGCAAACACTGGGAAGGCAACATGTCATGGGTTTGTCCAGGTTCAACTGCTGGGCTGAACCCAGATCGTTTTCTTTTGCCTACCCCAGCTTTTTTTTTTTTTTTTTTAACTAGAAATACAGAACCATTGATACATCCATCCATAAGAACTGTATTTGTACTTCTTCATTTTACTTATGCTATTAGACAGCTGGGCATGGTGGCTGGCATCTAATAATCCCAGCTACTTGGGAGGCTGAGTTGGCAGATTAAAGGAAGTGCTTAGCACCAAGATTTGTCATCTTTTCAGAATTTAAGTGGAGCTGTACTGAGATAATGTTAGAGAACAGAAGTATCAAACTTGAAGTTTGAGACCAGACGGAAGGTTGAGATCAGCCTGGACATAAGTAAGACCCCATCTCTAAAAATAATTCTTTTAAAAATTAGCCAGATGTGACACATGCACCTTTAGTCCAAGCTCCTTGGAGGCTGAGGCAGGAGGATTGCTTGAGCCTAGGAGTTTGAAGTTGCAGTGAGCCTTGATTACACCACTGTACTCCAGCCTGGGTGACAGAGCGGGATCCTATCTCTTAAATAAATAAATAAATTCCAAGACAAATAAGATGGTCTAAGTATTTGGTGTCCAAGATTATTGGCAGTAAGATTTTCTACTGCAAAATTATTATATGTTGTTTAATATCATTAAAGCATTTAATACGATCGTTATATTCAGAAGCACTTCTTGCTCTCAGAACTCAGGTTCTTGGGGAAAAAGACAAGAAGTAATTAGAGATGAATTCTCACAAAGTAACTCTTTGTCTTTCTGTTTGGATGTTCTCAATGAAGTTAAAATGATTATTTTCGGTTAAATTATGCAGCTTCATCTGAGTCACGGTTGTATTTCTGGAGCAATAGTTCGCTGGTATTTGTGCATATAACTCACCGATTTCAGTAGAGCTTTGCATGTATTTCGAAAGGCAGAAATTAGTTAGACATTTAACTTCAATTCATTTAATCTGTAGGAGGGGAGAGATTATATGTTACCATCGTTGACGATAAAATCAATTGAAGAGTCCACATATGTCCACTTAGCTCATAATTAGACTCAAATTAGTGTTCATGGACGTTCCTTAAACTCTAGTAGTAGAAGGTAAGCCCTGTGTGTTACTCAGCTTGCTAGCCCTGGTGCCTGGAGTGATGTTTGACCTAGAGAAGGGGATCAGTAAGTGTTCGTTGAATTGAATTGACTTTAGTTCAAATTTCATCCAGTGTTGGAATCCTTCTAGAGCATTTACTTAATCTAGTAGTGACCTGGGTTCTTACTAAAGTCACATCTGAGTGCCAAGTTATACTCATTTTAATTTAGCAGATACCTAAGTCCGGTAGTGAGCATATATTTTATATACAACTTCATAGTTTAGTTTTCTGTTTGCTTTTAGCATTAGAAGCAACTATCAGAATCATCTAGTTTAATCCCCACTCACTGCTACATGAGAGGAAGTCTGTTCTTCTTATATTGGAAGCATTCTGTGGCCATATTTTCAACAGTGAAGGTCTTTAAGAATCTTGCCTTTTATCTGGCAGGACACTTGTAAAGGATCCTAGTCCTCTTCCTATGTCAAACATTCTTTTGGAATTTCTTCCCCCAGATCTCTCTTCTGGTGCTGTTCAGGCAGCTAGCATGTAAAATCTTTTAACAAAATCATTACATTTGGGGAAAGCTGCTTGCTGCTATTTAAAAAAATGCCTAATATGTTTTAAAAATGGATTCTAGGCTGGGCCCGGTGGCTCAAGCCTGTAATCCCAGCACTTTGGGAGGCCAAGGCAGGTGGATCACGAGGTCAAGAGATCAAGACCATCCTGGTCAACATGGTGAAACCCCGTCTCTACTAAAAATACAAAAAAATTAGCTGGCCATGGTGGCACGTGCCTGTAATCCTAGCTACTCAGGAGGCTGAGGCAGGAGAATTGCTTGAATCCAGGAGGCGGAGGTTGCGGTGAGCCGAGATCGCGCCATTGCACTCCAGCCTGGGTAACAAGAGCGAAACTCCGTCTCAAAAAAAAAAAAAAAAAAAAAAAAAAAAAATGAATTCTAGACTCAGCATAATAATCTTAATTAAATTGTAATTTCCACTTTCTTAGGAAGAATATATGTATACATAGATATATCCATCAAATTATTGGTTAAGTACATGGAGTAGCTTTAGAACATAGCATAATGAAGTAAATTTTATTTAGTACGTAGATTCAACGTAAATGTCAACATTCCTAATCGTATAGGAAGTTTATTTGACATGCTAATTTTCTGTGCTATACATACCTCAGGGCAACTTCTCATCTTTCCTCACACTAACAGAGGTGTTCCTGTCCTGATTTTGAAAGTCAGTGTTTGATAAAGAGAATCGCAGGAGGAAAAAGGAAAGGTGAAAAGCTGGCCGCTGGGTCAAACTCTTCTGAGTAGGGCATTCTTAATAGTCATTTTGGTTGGGTCTGCAGAACTCTGGGAAATAATTTCAGGTGGGGAAAATGGTTTTATCAACTCCCAAGTTAGGCAGTTTGGTTGGGGAAATACTTTTTTTTTTTTTCTAAATAAACTTCACAAAACATCATAAAATCACAATGCATTGTACATTTATTCATGAGCCCTTCTTAAGTTTTTCCACAAACGAAAACATTTCCTTACATTGAGACATGAATGGTAATATAAAACTGGTTTCATGGATGACTCATTTTCAGCCATTTTTTTTCTCGACCTCACCAAATTCTCAAATCTAAAGGCAGTGAGAGAGAAGTTTTACTGTTTTCATGCTGACATTCTTCCCTCCCTGCATGTATGAAGCTGTTGTTGCTATCATTTGGGAACTCCACGTATTCAGGAAGGGAAAAATATCAAAGTAGAGTCTCCAAAGTATTTGTTAGCTTACATTACACTTTGGAAAAATGCTACGGTATATTTGAAAAAATAATGTGTTTATTTTCCCCACCAAGAAGTTTGATCAGAGCATTGCTCTTAATTTAAAGGATAGCATTAATTTGTGGTATTCAGCTATTTTTATTTTCTAAGGCAAAATGTTGTTCTCCTTATACCACTTCTGTAAGATCCACATTTTGTAATTTTGAAACGATGCCGACACTTGGCTAATTTAGGGCTGAAGTTTGGGAAATAATATATCTGACTTAAAGCCATTGTGATTCTAGAGGAATTTTCAGTGGGATTGGACTCCTACAGGATTAAAACAGACTTTTGGTGACTGGGTTTAGCAAGAATAAAACATTAATAAAGGTGGTATTCTTAGGAGTAATTGAGTAATGTGAGAAAAGTATGAAGTCTGATGAACAATCTGATGGCATTTATAATAGATACAGTCAAGTGGTAACTGGAATGTTGATATTATCCCATTGTAAAGTATAAGCTTACAAAGTCAAATACATCACACACAAAAAAGGTAAATTAAATCCCTTTAAAGTACAAAAAATACACCAAATCTTAAGTTATTTATTGATAAGAAGTATTACATAAGTATTCTGAAATTATTTTTATTATTATCAATTGTTTTCCCCTGGACATTGGTTAACAGAAGACAAAGGAAATCGAGGTAAATTAGGCACATGGAAAATACAAAGCATGTAGTCATTTTTCTTACATTGTAACATATTTTGCACTAAGAGTAAATAAAAATAAATGCAAACTTGATATAGCAAGCATGCTCGACACTAACCAATTCTTCACATCACTGTAAAACTGTAAATGTAATAGCATTAACTAAGAGCTTAGTAATCTTTGATCACAGAGAGCAACTGTAAAACCAGGTTATTTTTATAGAATGAAACATTTATAAACTGTTATCTACTTGGACTGACATATAAGTGTACTATATAAAAGCACTTTGCAAGTGCGCAGATATTATCATTCTAATGTATAGCTATTGTCTTTAATGCTAAATAGTATAAACTAATTTTACAAAAGCTAAACAGTTGGCTAAGCAGTAATTTCTTTTATTTTTAAATTAACAATTTTTCTGCTTTATCGCTTTTACCAAAAGGTTTTTTTTTTTTATTTTAAAATTAAGGCTAAAAGAAAACCAATTTATTTTTAGAATTTATTTTTATTCCCATTAATTTATTTAACTTTCTAAATTATCTTTCCTTTAGTTTTTAGTGAGTTTTGTTGAATAATAAAGTAAGTAGCAGCAGTAATACATGAAATCTTACTGTATGACGTGCAGCTATATGACAGATACTGCTTGCCTAGTCGTTAGAATTTTGAAGGTAACTATTTAATAAAATGTTTCCTCCCCAACATGCAAAATTTAAAAAACACACATAAATAACCATTATCATTAGCTCACAAACATATGCTACGGACCATCAACTATATATTATTTTATAGCTTTTCCAATGTAGTTTAGCTAACATTTTAGAAATATGTATTATTTCTAAATTCATATGCCTGTTTAAACTTCATTATCTCAAATGATACTGACAGAATGTCATGAAACAGTATCATAATATACATATAGACATTATTTTGATGCAATAAACATGTGATTTTTAAGACTTTCTTAATAAACACACATGTTTATTCTTTGCTGAAACATGTTTCTGCAAGTGCCATACCTATATTTTGCAAGTTCCTATTTACCTGATGAAGACAGTCTTGCTGAAAACGTCTTTTACTTTGAAAGCTCCTTGTAATTAGGAATAAGAGCCCTTACTCATTAGACAAAGCCATTGTTTTTTCTTCCAGGAAACCTCTCCTTCACCAGATTGCTAAACTGTAAAACATGGGTTTGGCACTGAAACATGCATTTTTATATTTTTGCTCCTTACTAGCCAGATAACACATGAGATGCAATGAAACTTCCACAAAGTAAAGCTTGTATTATTGGTACCTCTGAGCACGAAGCTATGTGACCAGTACTAGATTGGTAGACCCTGCTGGCGTGGCAATTGCATCTTATGTGGAATGTATCTGGTGTTTTATTATTTGTTTTAGAGTGTCATTTCAATGTAATGTGCTGTTCTTTGTGTCTTTGTTGTCTCTTTTTTTTCTTTGTCCCCCCAACAGCATTTTGTCCCGCACAGGGAAGAAGGAAAACCAAGATGCCTCCAATTTGACAGTGCCCATGACCATGTGTCTTTTTCCTGTGCCATTCCCACTCACCCCATCTCTAAGACCGCAGGTCAGTTCCATCAACCCTACTGTTACTCGCTCCCTCCTTTACAGCGTCCTGCGAGATGCTCCCTCAGAACGCGGCCCGCAAAGTCGTGATGCTCAGTTGTCAGACTACCCTTCTTTGGACTACCAAGGCCTCTACGTGACTTTGGTGACTCTCCTGGATCTAGTTCCTTTACTACAGCATGGCCAACATGGTGAGCACTTAGCTGAAACCTTTGGAAATGTACATAGATACTTATAAATGTATATGATGCTGAGCAAGGGGCTTGGAGATGGTTGCTATTGTAATCAGTCACCTGAAAGGGCTTTGTGTGGCTAGAAACACTACACGGAAACTTCATTATGGTGCTTCCCATACTATCATTTTATACTGTTTTATTGCCAGAAGGATGTTATCCAAGTGAGGTATTTGGGGAGAATGGGCTGGAGAAAGGAGGAAGACATATAACAAGAAATTGTCTCTTCTTTCTTGATCAGTTATCATGGGGACTCTTGTTGAAATTATGAGAAGGGAGATAAGATTTTAAAATTCATGCCCAGAAAATTAAGAAGTGAAACTTGAAGAGCAGGCTATCATCCACTGACTAATTCTGTGATTTTTGAGAAAGCAAATCACAGAAATTCTCTAGAACCCATTTTTTTTCCTGTCTTTAAAGTAAGGAGGTTGGATGAGAAGTAATCTCTAAGAACTCTTCCAAATGTAAATAACAATCAATAGTTATTACAAAATGTTGTACTAAAATGTGGATATGGTATATAGTGGCACTGTATGCTGTATTCAGCATATGGTATTAATGGTGCTATGTGCTGTTTGCAGTATATGTGCAATATATGATATTAGCGGCACTTAGAATAGAAGTTTAAGAGACTGCTTATTTGCTTAACTCTTCCCCCTTTCTACTCTGTGTCCTTATTCAGTTTCATTATCTTGCTTGCTTACCAGCTTCTCCTAATCCATAAAAATGAGAGAATCAAATGAAAAACAATGCAATAAGAAAAGAGATTTTTGCAGATAATGCACTTTAAAACAGTAGTTGTCTTAACTTCAAAGCTCTGCTCATTTGGTCCCTGGAAGTATGATAACCAAAGTTTCACTGTACAGAAAAATCAGAATTTTGGAAAATGAGTGGGTAGTGGGGGTTATTTTGTCTTTTAGTTATGGCTAACTCCCCTAAGAGAATTCTCGATGCTTTATTTCATACAACATGTTTCTAATTTTAAAAGTTTAAAAATCTACTGAGATAAAAATGAAATAATGACTTTTGGACTTGTTTTTTCTTATGTTTATAATTCTGTGTTATAGTGAATGTAAAAGGTATAGAAATTCATAAAGTTGCTTTTTGTATAATTCTGTAGCCATCTTAAGCCTAGCCACTTTCACTGTGATCCTCTGTCAGCTCTGAACTTAAATGTGAGGATTCTGAACATAAGACTGCCAGAGCTGACTATGGTGATGAGCTTGCCAATGCTTCTCTTTCGTGATGACCAGTCCTGAACTCACTTGGGACCTACCTGGTCCTGGGTTTGGTCCAGTGTGTTAGGGGAGCTGCCCATTATCTTCAAAGCCCCTTGATTAAGATAAAGACATTAAATTTGGTAAATTGCAATCTGTATAATTGCGGTTAATGTGTAGATTGTGAGGATTTCAGGGGAGATGATTTGTATTTTTCCTTTTATGCCTGCAGCTGTTTACATGTGACTTTGTGACATTATTATTTAGCTATGGTGTTCTTGTTCTGCATGATAGAGCTTAGATGGTAGGAAAAAACTCAATAGATAGTTCTAATGAATGGTTCAGAGAAATAATACAGCATTGTTTCTTGAAGCATGGTCTGAAAAACATCAGAATCACCGAGGGAGTTTGTAACATGGAACTCTGGTTCTTGGGACTTCTGACTAAGAATTACTGAGGGGTGGGGCCTGAGGATCTGAATTTTTAGCAAGATCCTGTGGATGCTTCTTTTGCACAGACTTTGAGAGCCACTGCACTGAGACTGGAGGCTGTGTCCTCCCATTGGTCTGGGTGGAGTACAGGAAGAGCACAAGGCAACGGTTTTGTCGCAGTTCAACTGCTAACTCTCAGGTGATCCTGGGCAGTCACCTCTCTCCAGACCTCAGGTTCCTTATATGAGAAATATTCCAGTTGGGCTCCTTTCAGTGCTAATGGTCTGTAATTAAGCTAAAAGGCTCAACGAAAGCAGCTGAGACATCTTGCATGCACAGCCTCAGTTAATTCTTAAATACCTGTGTTTTCCATTTCAGTCATTTGAGCTCAAGGTTGTCTGACTCTGGCTCTCTAGCATGCACTGTGGCCACATCCTCTCTGTAGTTAGCTGATGTGCCTGTTGAGATGGCATATTACTTCTAATGACAATCAGAAATAACGTTAGGAATCAAAATAACACTAAGAAGATACATCTCCTGCAAACTAAAGAAAAGTCTAGTACTTTTCTGTTATAATGAATGCAAAAGTGATCAAAGTCTTCATCAGTAAACCTTGGCTGATGGCCTATATTTTGGGAAGTCCAGAAATATAAAAATGTACGTTTAGTGTAATGGGATTTGGCCTACATGCATTCTGAAGCTAAACAGTTATGGTTTTGTTGCATTGCCTTTATTTTTATTCTTGTGCAGGTAATAATAGTAGTAACTGTTAATATTAATAACAGCTAATATTTGTGGAGCACACATTATGTGCTACGCTAAGGACTTTACATTTATCTCATTTAAACCTCCTAACAATCCTTCTAATGAAGTGAGGTAGGTATTGTTACTATCCATGTTTAAAGATGCTGTTAGATTATTACGAGGTAGCACTTCCTCCCATGGTCACTGATGACCCAGCGCACAGGGTTATGTAGCACCAGCTTAAGGCTTCCCTTGTTTGGTGCTTGCTGAATCTGCTGCTCTGCTGGAGGTTGCAAATTACCTCATTGCCCGACACTCCAGATGGTGTGATCGATTTAACAGAGATAGTCTGGTTTTATTTCTGATCCTGCCCTTGACTTTTCTGAAACTTCCATTGGGCAAATCATCTAATTTCTTGTGCCTCAGTTATCTTGTGTAGAATGCAGTAATACGAATACCAAGTATTATTGAAGACTGAGAAGGTGTGAAGGAAAAATACATGTAATGGATATTTATATTTCTTAACATATTCATTTATCGGTCATTTATTGACCAACTACTGTATACATAATACCCTAGTTAAACATTACGTTTCATAATACTTAATAGGAAGGGAGCACTCGTTGCTTACAATTTGAACTGGTTCATTAAAGCTTAAAATGTAAAGTTAGCATACTTTTGTTAATTGTGAAATACTCAGTGACTGATTACTCGATTTTGTTTTGTAGATCTTGGACAGTCGATATTTTATACAACTACATGTTTGCTACCTTTTCTCAATGATGATATTCTGAGTACTTTGCCCTACACGATGATATCAACGTTAGCTACCTTTCCACCATTTCTGCACAAGGATATTATTGAATATCTTAGCACATCTTTTCTACCAATGGCTATATGTAAGTCCAATCTTACCTAATACTAGATTATTTTTATGTGGTATATGAATGGAAATTGCTTTTGCTGTTATAGTCTCTAGGTTTTCAAGATTATAATGGAATCTCTTGATATATACATGAGCTGTGATTTAAATTCAGTCACTTTAGCCTGGATGTTATGGTAGAAGCCAAAGAAATGAAAAGCATTAGGCCTTAGAATTATTTTATTCAGATAGTTTGATCTTACAGAATAGAAAAAAAGAACATAGAGAGGCAGTCTAGATTTCCTGTGTATAAATCACCGTATCTTTTGCCACTTTAGAAAAAAGATGGGAAAAGTATTGTCTTAGATGTAGAAATTCCTATCTTTTGCCTCTGAAGGCAGTGGGATGTGATAGAAAGAGAATTAGATAGTCAGGATGTGCAGATTCTGGTCCCAGCTCTGCCTCTAATCTGGGCAGCTCACACAGTTGAAACTCCATCTACAGAATGACAAGCCCATTAGCTTTCCCTTATAGAGGTATTGTGATGAGTTGAAATTTATGAAAAAAGCTAAATCCTGCAAGTCACATGCAATGTGTGGTTATAAACATAAAACTGATGTGAATCCTGTTTTAAGTCTATAGACTTAATCTTTCAGGCCTTCCAGACATGAGCACAAAGAGAGAAAAAAAGTTGCATTGTGGTTTTTATGATCAAAATCATTTTCAAATATTTTTTAAAGAAACGGATTCTGGATTAATCTGTGTTTTAGTAGGGAATCTGAAAAGATGGTGGGTTTAGGAGTCAAACATCTGGATTCAAATCATAGCTCTTCCACCTCATAGCTATATGACCTTAGGCAAATTTCTTAACTTTCTGTTTCTTTCCTATAAAATAATAATAATAATGATAATGATTGCTGCCTCCTAAAGTTGTGGGATAATTAAGATGGTTAACTTGGAACATTGGTAAAATGCTAGCACAATGCCTGGTATGCAGTAAGTGTCAGCTTGCTTCTCTCCTCTCAACTCTTGCTTTAGAAAAATACTTTGGTTGGTTACGTTCCTCCTCGTGATCATCATTCACATTTTAATTTTATGTACTTACAATCTTATTAAAGTTGTTGCTCTGTAATAACAATTGGTAACCATATGTATCTTTTGAGCTACATTTGCTTTATTTTACAATCAAGTTTAAGGTTAGCTATGGAATTGTACTTTTCATGTCTTTCAGCAGAGAGTTTGACTTCTGCCTAAATTATATAGCAATTCAAAAAAATTAGCAGACTGATCTTCCTTCCTTCCTTCCTTCCTTCCTTCCTTCCTTCCTTCCTTCCTTCCTTCCTTCCTTCTTTCCTTCCTCCCTCCCTCTCTCCCTCCCTCCTTTCCTCCTTTCTTCTTTCTTTCTTTACTTTTTTGAGATGGTGGTGCAATCTCAGCTTACTGTAACCTCTGCCTCCTGGGTTCAAGCGATTCTCCTGCCTCAACCTCCCGAATAGCTGGGACTCTAGGTATGAGCCACCATGCCTGGCTAATTTTTGTATTTTTAGTAGATGTGGGTTTTGCCATGTTGGCCAAGCTGGTCTTAAACTCCTGACCTCAGGTGATCCACCCTCCGTGGCCTCCCAGGTGCTGGGTTTACAAGTGTGAGCCACCGTGCCTGGCTTCCTCCCTCCCTTTCTCCCTTCCTCTCTTCCTCTCTCTTTCTCTCTCTCTCTCTCTCTCTTTTTTTTTGAAATTATGATCAGTTTGCTAATTTTTTTGAATTGCAATATAATTTAGGCAGAAGTCAAACTTTTTGCTGAAGTCAAACTCTTTATTCTGTTGCCTGGGCTGGAATGCAGTGGCACAATAATAGTTCACTGCAGCCTTAAACTCCTCGGCTTAAGTAGTGATCCTTTTGCCCTAGGCTCCTAAGTAGGATGTGAAGGCCTCCACCACCACTCCCAGCTAATTAAAAACATTTTTTTTTTTTGCGGAGGTAGGGTCTCGCTATGTTTCCCAGGTTGATCTTGAACTCCTGGCCTCAAGTGACCCTCTTGCCTCAGCCTCTCAAGGTGCTGGGAGGCGGTGGTGGGATTAATGAGGAGGTTGTATCTTTCTAATAATCAATCTAATTCATGAAATCCCTCCTTCTTAGGAATAAGTTAATAATTATGGGAGAGGTGTTGAAAATATCAGCCCTCTGAAGTTACATTTAAGATTGATCAAGTATTGTGATCGCTGGCAATTTGTTTCTTTACACTTGATTATTAATTTCTACTTAATTAGAAATACAGATCCCAAAACATGCCACATAGTATTTTAGAATTCCTGCTTACATAAATGTACAAACCTTGGCAACTGAGAATAAAATAGTAAGTTGAGTTTACAAAATTTGTGTATATTTTGTTGTTTATTAGTGGAGTAACTTGACATTTATTTGAAGGTCCGAACAAGTCACTTAATGTCCCCAAGGTCCCATTTTTTCAATCATAAAGAAGGGGTTTGAAACAAATGTTCAATCTTGAAGTTTATTTCTGGCATGCTACTTTAAAGAGTTTAAGTAACATCAATATTACTTTGTGTAAGAGGTACATATGTCCTCTAACCCAATTGTTGGTCTGCTTCATGTGTTTATTTCGTTGCTCTGGTTTTATTCTCTTAGCTTTGACTTTCCTTTCTCATATCATTCCTGTGGTTCAATAGCCAATATTTGTCATCTTTTTTTAAAATTTTTATTTTTTTTTGAGACGGAGTTTTGCTCTTGTTGCCCAGGCTGGAGTGCAATGGCTTGATCTCAGCTCACCACAATCTCTGCCTCCCAGGTTCAAGCGAGTCTCCTGCCTCAGCCTCCCCGAGTAGCTGGGATTACAGGCATGTGCCACCATGCCCGGCTAATTTTGTATTTTTAGTAGAGACGGGAGTTCTGCATGTTGGTCAGGCTGGTCTTGAACTCCTGACCTCAGGTGATCCACCCACCTTGGCCTCCCAAAGTGCTGGGATTACAGGCATGAGCCACCATGCCCAGCCTGTCATCTTTAAATTTTTGAAAATAAATTGTAGAAGCAACTTTTACAGCCAAATTCGATTACACCATTCGGGTGTTTCCTTTGGACTTGTTATTTCATGAGTATACAAAGACACAGATCCAAAGCTAGAAGGATATAGTTTCAGATTAATCGTGTTAAAATGGACTGATATGAGAATGTGTGTCTGTGTGTGGTATCCACGTTTTTCTGTTTTTTTTTTTTTTGTAGTTGTTTTGTGTTTAGAAATTGTGACCAAAACAAGACAAGAGCATTTAACTTCTTGCAGAATATTTTTATTTCAGGACTGAGACGTTAGGATGAAGGATGTTGTATTTCCTGAGTACTTGATAAAGTCTTTAAGACAAAATGGCTTTTTATCTCTTTGGTGTGGTGTTCCTAATGTCAGATGGAAAACATGAACAGCTTTTCAGGTGCAAAATGGTTCTGTTATTAAGGACCTAGAAGATAAAGTTCTGATCTTTGAAGTGGACCTAATGAGGTATTGCAGCTCTTGAGATTAAGAGGCTGGCATGTGTATCGGAGATTTCCTCCTTACCATCCTTGTCAATAAACCAAGTGCTGGACTTTTCTTTTAGAATGAGTCTTTTTTAACATTCTGCAGAGCAGACTTCAACTTATTTATTATGAAATTTTCCTTTGACATACGTTTCTTTTTAACTCCTTCCATAAATAAAATATATTTCCCTTTATTCCAAATGTACTCAGTATGCATTGTTTATAAAAAATATATTAAAGGAGTTACTAAGAATTGAGAAAGTCATTTGCATGTCACCATGGAAACCTCTCTGTTTCCAATAAGGGATCTGTGATTTGCGGACTGAATAGAAATATGGATGTTTGGAAGATGATACTTTAGCAGAGCAGAGAAAGAGCTGATTTCAAGGGAACATTAATTGATTCAGGCTGTGTTCTTGTAAAGATAATAATAAAGCTGAATAGTTACATCAGCTTAAGATATAATTGTTTAAGATTATTCTAACATATCATTGTATCCCAGACTGTTCATCTCATCCAGTTTCCTTTATACCCTAAATTTTCCCAAAAAGTCATTTACCTTCAGGGAAAATAAAGGTTCATTTAAATCTTAAAGGCAATTATGTGACTTACTTGACTATCTGGTTCCAGACCATTGACCCTGGATCAGTTTTTGTTCTATTCCTACTACTACAGAGGGTTATGTTTCTATGACCTTCCAAAGACTTAATAACACGTAGAAAAAAACAGTAAAAATGCAAAATTATGATATTTAAATAACCTTTAATATATGCAGTCTGTTTTATTAGCTATTGGTTGTTTTTCTAAGGTAGGTTTCCCTGTGTACTCTGAGAGTTTTATTGCTGAGTCATGGGAAATGTTTTGAAATAGAAATTCCGGAAGAGCTGAGTTATAATGCTTCAACTGTTGGCAAATCTCCAGCTGTTAAATGATGATTAAAGATAACTTCCTGTGTCTACATCCCATGCTTGTTGCGAAGACCATGGGTTAATGTATGATAATAGCCTTTAAATATCATGTGATGTTATGCACGTGTATATCAGGCCAAATGCTTAGTCAAATCACAGACATGTCAAATCCCATTTCAACTTATTCCAATACTCCGATGAAATTCACACATTGACCTGAAATATTATCATCTTAAATATGATTTGAGGTAAGAGGCCATCTGCTGGGGCTTGGGAATTTTTTTTTCCTAGAGTTTGTATAATAACGATAATTATTGTAGCAGTTTTTGAACTCATAGAATCTGACAGAACACTTCTACAGTGTTGGTGGGCATCCTGACGCTGACTTTTCATGAACCTACCATTCTGCAAATATTTTAATGCTGCATAGGCTTCCAGGTCACATTGTCTTCGTCTTCCCTTTGTGTTTAACTGATAATGCCCTTCTGAAGAGACGTGCTTAAACCCTATCTCATGAACACAATTACCTCTGCTCACACAAGTAGGGGGCCAGCATAGAGGTGAGACCACTTGTTAATCCAGGCAGTGCAGTCTGGCAGGGTACAGGCAATGGTTCTGTTACATTGAAAAACTGACACCATAATGTGTTTCTTCCTTCCAGATGGCTCCTTTACCTTTACGCTTTAGACAAGTAGAAGGCCAGTGGAATCCATTTCAATATATTCCCATTCAGGCCACTTCTCACCACCAGCTTTCGTTGGGGCCAGTCCAGTAGCTTCTGAACTGGTCTCCCTGCTTCCCTTTTTAACCCTCCTACCTTCTGTTCTCCATCAAAAAGCCAGAGCTATCCTCCAAACATGTAAATGAGATCATGCCACTTCCCTCATCAAAACCACCTAGCTTCTCATCATTCTCACAAATCAAATTCAGTGCCCTTCCTTGACTCACAGGCCCTCTATGGCCTGACCTCTGCCTACCTTCCCGTTTCAGTCACTACATCTCCTTGTCTTCACTTTGCTGCAGGGGCCTTGGCCTTTCTGCAGTTTCACAAAGACACCACATTTTGCTTTTGCTCCATGCTTTATTCTCTGTCCCCAGAGTCCTTCTCCCAAATGGTCTCATGATTATTTGCTTCCTCACATTCTTTAGATTTCAGCTCAAGTACATCTTTCAAGATGCCCTTCCTTACCCTCTGGCTAAAACAGGACCTCCCATCACTTTCTCTTTATTCTCTTGCACTGCTTTCATTTCTCCACAAGTACCTGTTTGTCCTTTCTTGTAGAATAGCACTGTCTACGGAACTTCCTGCAATGATGGAATGTTCCATAAAAACATTAAAAATTTTATGCTGCCCAGTAAAGTAGCCACTAGCCCCCTCTGGCTACTAAGCTCTTAAAATGTGTCTAGTGAGACTGAGGAATGGCAATTTTAATATTTAGTTTTAATTAAGTTTAAATAGCCACGTGTGACTACTGGTCACCATATCGAGTAACACAGCTGTAGCTACAAAATGCAGGAACATATTAAGGCATTGTTATTATTCCTGAAGGGAGGAGATCATGGTAATGATTGTTCTGGTGATGCTGGGAGGATAGGGACTAGGACTGAAAACTTTTAATTGTATTTCCTGAGCACAATATTAAATGCAAAATTTTCTTATTTTGATTAATTATCTTCTCCCTTCTATTGTTTATAGTCTTGACTTTTTACACCCTCATGGGGACAAGCTGCACATCTGTTTACATCATGCCTTTTTAACAGGATTCAATAAATGATGTGTGTCTGTGCATGTTTATTAAATTAGAACTGGGGTGATTTTATTCAGTCTGTTAGAAGGCTAGGAAATTGCAAGGCACTGTCTGTTTATGTAAGATTGCAGCCAATTTTCTAGGGCTTGAGCCAGGGGAATGCTTTTGGCCTCCTGGCTCGTTCTTTTTGAGGGAGAGTATGGATTTGTAGGAAAAGCAGGGACATCCAGAGGTGGCCGAGCCATTTGGGCCATTCTGCAAATAGACTTCACCTAAATCATCTGAGACATGTGGGCATCTCTCCCATTTTTAAAGGCCTCCAGGTACAGTGATTCTCAGCCTTCTTTAGTAGTAGTATTCAAAATGCATATTATTATTATATTTTGAGATGGAATCTCCCTCTGTTGCCCAGGTTGTAGTGCAATGGCGTGATCTCAGCTCACTGCAACTCCACCTCCCAGGTGCAAGTGATTCTCTTGCCACAGCCTCTTGCCCAGCTAATTTTTGTATTTTTAGTAGAGACGGGGTTTTCCCATGCTGGCCAGGCTGGTCTCGAACTCCCGACCTCAGCTAATCTGCGCATCGTGGTCTCCCAAAGTGCTGGGATTACAGGCATGAGCCATCATGCCCAGCTGAGAAATGCATATTATTAAAAAGTTTGAGATGAATTTAAACAAAGGTGAAACACTTATCCCAAAACAAGAATACATACACACACACACACACACACACACACACGTATTTCTTGAATACGTCTGAAACAAGACTCCTTTTTTTTTAAACAAAAGGCATGGGGCATGCAATTATTCTTCCTGCCCCCGGACACCTGACTAGACATTTTCTTTCTTACTTCTCTTCCCTCTAATAGTACTTCTCAAACAGTGGTTCAAAGCCAGCTTGAATCAGAATCACCTGATGTGCTCACTAATTAAACATGTGGTTTCCTGCTTCCTGAGCTGACTGAGGTAGCGTCTCTAGAAGCATCTTCTTCGGCCCCAAAGAAGCTGAATGTGAACAAGCTCCCTGACTAGAGTTTGAGAGCAGCTGCACTTTTTTCTTTAGCATTTGGCTGAAAGTTCTTTTTTCTTGGTTAATCACACTTGATTAATCAACTTGACTGTCTAAGAGCAGTGAATCGATCCTCAGATCTTTGTCTAATTATTAATACTTATTTATTAATATATTGTAGAGCCAAACTAGTTTATTTCTCTGAGTATCACCGACTTAGCGGGTTAGCAGCAGCCTAGCTGCAAGTGATTAATAAAAGCCAATTCAAGTAAATGGAACTTAATGATAGATGTGCTTTGTTTGTTTATTTCTGTAAAATTGTTTTAAAGGCCACTGTCTACCATGGTGCCCAAAGTCCTTTATGTAAAAAGGAAAAAATTGTGTTAAAGTAGTCTCCTCTGCTTTATTATGTGACACACCTTTTATTAGTGTTTTGATGATTCTATTCTACATGTGTTTTATTAGAAGCTATCTTATCCTTTTTGGATGTAGGTGATATATAATCCACACCTATTATCCTTTAATATAAAATAAAATAAAGCATATTTTCAGGTTATTTGCTTTTTATTGTTGCCCATAGCAACAATAAGATTCTATTCTTTTCTAGTATGTGTAGGAATCTAAGGGTTGACTTTCTGAGGGTTTTATACTCTCTGCACACCATTCTGTTCATGCTTCACACTCTGCAACACAAGCCCAAGTATAAGGAGAGATTTCTTCTACTTCTGGAATTTTCCCTGAGAAAAGAGGAATTTATTTTACATTTGAGTCCTAATGAAGTTTCTCCTGTGGTGGCTCCTCTCTCAATTACTGTGTTTGAAATAAGAAAGTCCTCTTGGGAGACAGTGTATTTCCCCAAATGACTTCCATCAGTGCTAAAAATACTTAAAGGGGTGACCTGATATACTCTCTTAAAAAAGAGAGGCAAAGAAATTTAACATGGTATTTGATATCATCTTAAACAAGCCACTTAAAGATGCCTTAAAAGCAATTTGTGAGTGGAGACCATGATTATACAGTGATAAGATGGATTTTAAGGAAACCAATTTGCTTTGTGATTTTATGCTTGTTGGCATAGGATAAAAGGCCCAGCAACTGTGTTATTCACAGATCAAAAAATTGCTTTATTTCAAACAACTCAGATGAATATGAAGATGGTAAGCTCTGGAAAACTGAAAAAGTGATTCTCATGTTAATGAAGACATTGATGATGAAGTTACATGTGAAGGTTTGAATAAAGCTGTTAAATGATATGTGAAAGTTGAAAATACTATTAAAATTAATAATAATATTTTTATAATATGTGATTTAGAATTTGTATTGTAACTAATGTTATACATTATAAGTAAACTATTATTTCATCTTCATCTCTAAAACGTAATACATTCAGTTTGAGTTTAGAAACCTTTTTTTATTATTTTTCTCATTGGATATCCTTCAGCATGTGCGCTGTCTTTGGGCACATGGAGGATTCTGTTTTTTTCCTTTTTTTCCATCTAAATACAAACATCTTGGGGGTAGAGATCCCATCTAAGTACAACTCTGATAAAGCCATTACATCACTTTCTGGCATTGTTCTGTCTCCTTATAGATTCTCAGTAGATTTTCCTATGGATAATGACAACCGTAGCATTTGTATACTAGGACAAATTTTGTGGTTTTGTTTGTACAGAACTTCCATTGACTTTATTGGAACTTATTTTTTTTAAAGTTTCTTCTTATCTCTCATGCTCTGTGCAAAGTAACAGGTATATGTAGAGATTAAATTGTGTCTAATCAAAAAACTTTTGATTGCAGTGGGCTCCTCAAGGAGAGAAGGCGTACCTGCCCATGTTAACCTCTCTGCATCATCCATGCTAATGATTGCAATGCAGTACACGTCCAATCCAGGTAAGCGGAAATTGGAATAATCCAATAGTTAAACAAGACATCAAACAAGCAGGCTAGACCTTAATTTCATCATAGAGAGGTGTAGGAAACAGACTTTTGAGTCAAAATCAATTTATCTTACCTATTAATATTAGCAGTGATCTCGGTGGCTAGTGATATTTTTAGAATATTTGAGGACACAATTTTAGAACATTGACTGGAAATGGATTGAATGTATAGAAATAGTAAAATTGGAAATATAAAAATAACCTGCAATTCTAAGAACAACAGATAACCACTGTTAATATTTTGGTAAATTGGCTACCCCAGTGCACACAAATATCCTTAAACATAAACCTTTTACTATATTTCTTTATTATATTCCTATTACTTTTATTTCCTTAGAATAAATCAATAAGAGGGATTAATAAGTTAAAGGAATTGAGAATTTTTCAATATTTCCAATAGGATGTGAAAGTACTTGTCTTATTGTGATTTGTCATTATTATAAAATTTGTGTAGAGTCAGACAGATGAATATTAATATCCCATTGTTTTGATTTGTAGTTCTTTCATTACTAGCGATGTTGAACAGATTTTCACATTTACTCTGTTTGATTTTCATTTGTCAGTATAATTGCAGATAATTTTGGAAAGCTGACCAAAACAGGGGCTGTTAGTCATGTGCTAAGATATAAACTCATTTTTATTTTCATTTAATGTTTATTTGGAAAGTAAACAAATCTGGTGGCACTGTTTTTTGTTCTTTTTTCTTTTTTTTTTTTAGCTATCTACCTAATTACATAATAAATAATAATTGACTCAGAACGAGGAAAAATATTTTTTTCATTTCAAAATCTTAATGCTTCTTAGTCTGGAGTGCATCTTCTGTCTTAGTCCATTAGGTCATAACAAAAATATAAGCTGAGTGGCTGACAAGCAGGAAACATTTATTTCTCATAGTTCTGGAGGGTGGGAAGTCTATGGTCAAGGTGCCAGCAGAGTTGATGTCTGGCAAGGTCCTGCTTCTGGTTCACAGATGGCCATCTGTGTGGTGTCCTTAAATGGTGGGAGGGAAAAGGAGTTCTCTGAAGCCTCTTTTATAAAGGCACTAATTCCATGCATAATGGCTCTGCCCCAATGACCTCATTATTTCCTAAAGGCCCCAACTCTGAATACCATCATATTGAGGGTTAGGGTTTAACATACAAATTAAACAACTTGTTTTTAGATACAGAGTCTTACTCTGTTACTCAGGCTGGAGTGCAGTGGTGCAATTATGGCTCTCTGCAGCCTTGACCTCCCTGGCTCAAGTGATTCTCCTGCCTCAGCCTCTTGAGTAGCTGGGACTACAGGCATGTGCTACCACATCTGGCTAATTTTTAAATTTTCTTTAGAGACAGGGTATCATTAGTTTTCCCAGACTGGTCCCAGACACCTGATTTCAAGTGATCCCCCTGCCTTGGACTCCCAAAGTACTAGGATTACATGCATAGGCCACCATGTCTGGCAGCATATAAATTATGAGAAGACACAAGCATTTAGTCTATAGTATTCCACCCTGTTCCCCCAAATTCATGTTATTCTCATATGTAAAACATTCATTCCATCCCAATAGCCCCAAAAATCGTAACTCACTTCAGTATGAACTCGAGTCCAAAGTCATGTAAATACCATCTAAATCTGATATGAGTGAAGCAATTTCCTGAGGCAATTTCCTCTCCAGCTGTGAGCCTATGAAGTCAAACAAGTTATAGGCTTCCAAAATACAATGGTGGGACAGGCATAGAAAGATATTCCCATCCAAAATGGAGAAATGGGAAATAAAAAAAGGGTAACAGGTCCCAAGTAAGTCTAAAACCCAACCACATCATACCTTAATTCTTGAAAATTACCTTCTCTGACTCGATACTCTGCCTTCCAGGCCACTGGGGTGGAGGTCCCACCTTCCAAACCCATGGGGTTAGAGTTCTCTCTTCTGGTCCCACTGAGGTGGTGGCCCTGTATTGCAGCTTTGCCATCTAGGGGTTGGGCCCCCCAAGGTCCTGTTTCTATGATTTTTGCGTAGCTCTGCCTCCATAGCTTGCTGGGAATTGCCCTAGCAGGGGTTCTCTATAGTGACCCTGCCCCCACAGTGGTTCCCTTCCTGCCCCACACTCTGCAGGCTGGGGTCCTGTGCCATGACTTTCTCAGGGAGGGGTTCCAGCTCTCCTGGACATCCTTTGAAATCTAGGTGGAGGATACTATCCCCCCATGCCTTTGCTGGGTACAGTGCATGTTGCTCTGGCTAAAGTGCAGCTGAACAGTGAGGCATGGGAGTATGGGACTGAATTTTACAATGTGAGAAGGTGCCTTGTGCAGGGGGTGGCATGACCTGAGGTGTCAAAAGTGCTGGTGGCTTCTCCTTTGGAACTATTATTCCCCCAGGGTCCTTGTACTCTGGATCTGTGATGGGAGAGGCAGTGCAGAGGATTTCTGAATTGCCTCTGGGGTCATTCTTCCACTGTTTTGGACAATACCTCCTGGCTTCTGTTGAGATGGCTGACTAACCTCATTAAATGATCACTTAGCTACACTCTCATCATTCTTTTCCTAACAGGCTTCTTAATTCTTTCAATACAGAGAGGCTGAGAGTTTTCCAAATCTTTAAGTTCTTCTTCCTCTTTGATTAACAATTCTGTCTTTGGATCATTCTCTCTTCTCACATTTTATTACAATATAAGCAGTCAGAAGAAATCCAGCTGCTCCTTCAACACTTTGTTAAGAAATTTTCTTAGCCAAGTATCTAATTTTATCACTCACAAGTTCTACCTTCCACAAAACACTAGGACACGAACACAATTTGCAATAAATAGCAAATCCGTACAAGTTCTTTGCCATTTTATAGCAAGGATGGCCTTTCCTCCACTTTCTAGTAATGTATTTCTTATTTCTGTCTGAGCTCGCATCAGAAGTGCCTTTACTGTCAATATTTGTACTAACACCTCTTCAGGATCATTTAGGTGTTCTCTAAGAAGATTGAGGCTTTTTCTATAGCTCTCCTCTTTCTTTTTTCAGCCCTTGCCAGAATGGCTTTTAAAGGTCTATTCATGACAATATAGACTTTTTTCTAGCCTGCACATCAAAACGCTTCCAGCCCCTTCCTGTTACCAGTTCCAAAGCTACTTCCACATTTTTAGCTTTTTATTATAGCAGCACCTACTTCTCAGTTCCAATTTTCCGTCTTAGTCCATTTGGGTTGCTATAACAAAATTCTATAAACTGAATGACTTATAAGCAATACACATTTGTTTCTCATAGTTCCAGGGGCTGGGAAGTCCAAAATCAAAGTGCTGGTAGATTGGATGATCTGCTACAACTCATTTCCTGGTTCATGAATGGCTGTCATTCCACTGTGTCCTCACATGGCAGAAAGGGCAAGGGAGTTCTCTGGGGCCGCTTTTATAAGGGCACTAATCACCTCCTAAAGGCTCCACTTCTTAATACTGTCACATTAGGGGGTTTGGATTATTATTATTATTATTATTATTTTTGAGATGGAGTCTTGCTCTCTCACCCAGGCTGGAGTGCAGTGGTGTGATCTTAGCTCACTGCAACCTCCGCCTCCCAGGTTCAAGCGATTCTCATACCTCAGTCTCCAGCGTAGCTGGGATTACAGGTGCACACCACCATGCCAGCTAAGTTTTGTAGTTTTAGTAGGGATGGGGTTTCACCATCTTGGTGAGACTGGTCTTGAACTCCTGACCTGTGATCCACCTGTCTTGGCCTCCCAAAGTGCTGGGATTACAGGCATGAGCCACCGCCCCTGGCCTCAGGGGTTTATATTTAACATAAGAATTTTGAGGTGGCACAAACATTCAGTCTGTAGCATTCTCTAAGTCTGAAATCTCTTACGATTATTACATATAGATGTAATTAAAATATACATAGGGGAAATTATATCTTATATATCAGTTTGGTTTAAAATAATCAAACTATTATATTTATTATATATTATGTCCTTAATAAAACCATTTATTTGGAATCTAGTTAATTGGAGTCTGATCATGAGAGTTTGGTCTGAATTTGTAAGCTAGATGGGTGGTAGTAAAGCAGAGTGCTTCGAGATTAGTTGTATGTGGATTCACATCTGAGCTTACCTGCAAATTACCAGTGAAACCTTGAGCAAGTTTTTTAACCCCCTAAAACCAAGTGTCCTCATCTATAAAATGGAAATGATTCTTCCTGCAGTACTTTCAAATGCTGCTATAAAGATTTAATGGTTTACATATATGTAAAGTGCTTAGTGACTCACACATTGTAAATTCTCAATAAATAGCAAATCCATACCATTTGCCATTTTCTTCTTGGAGTTGAATGTTTCACTGGAAAACTACTGTGATCAGATAAGAGTTGCATCTGTTATTCTAAAGTCGTATCTTTATTTGTTCATGAGGAAATGTTTATAAGCAGCTACTCCATACTAGGAATTTCAGTTGGGACCCAAAGCTAGTCTTGTGATGTAGGAAGCACTTAAGTGAGGCAGTATCCACCAGGGTCTCTCTGGGACCAAGAGGCAGGGCATTGTTCTGTTGTTTGAATTTTTACTAGAAGCAGCAGCAACTGGCAACTTTGTCCTTGTAGCTGATTGTGTATCAAGGATAGAGCACAATCCTTGCTTAAGTAACCAGCATTTATTGAGCACCTTTTATATACAGGAGTCTGTGCTAGGCATTGTGAAAACCACACAAAACATAAGATATGGTGCTTGCTATGAAGCTTACGTCTGACTGGAAAGATCAGGTATATTCACATAAGTCATTAGTTAACAATGAAATGTAGTACATAGGAGTACTAAATAAATACACTAGGCAGTGTTAGTTCATCAGAAGGAGGGAGCTGCATGGATTGAAATGATCAGAAAAGACTTTGTGTCACTTGGGCCAAGGATGAGTCTTAAATTATGGACAGGATTTTCTTTCTTCCTTTTTTTTCTTGAAATGGAATCTCACTCTGTCGCACTGGCTGGAGTGCAGTGGCATGGTTCACTGCAACCTCCGCTTCCTGGGCTCAAGCGATTCTCCTGCCTCCCAGTAGCTGGGACTACAGGCCCATACCACCATGCCCGGCTAATTTTTGTCTTTTTAGTAGAGATGGGGTTTTATCATGTTGGCCATACTGGCCTCGAACTCCTGACCTCAAGTGATCCACCTGTCTTGGCCTCCCAATATGCTGGAATTACAGGCATGAGCCACCATGCCCGGCTGGACAGAGTTTTTATTGATAAGGTAAATGGGGCATTCTGTGAGGGGAAGCTGTTTTAACAAAGAAACTGTCCAGGTATGTTCATGGGTCAGTGGATGGCTCTGAACAAGGTTCATAATAGCAGACCCATGGAGAATAGCAGACACTGTGTAACAGAAAGTGTCTTGGAACATCTGCACTTGAGAATTCAGTGATGGCTTAAGACCAAATTTCCAATTCTAGAGCACCTATGCAATCAGTAGTATCCACCATGTGCTAGGCACTCCATAATTAGTGACATGAGATTGACCCCATCCGTCATCTCAGGAAGCTTATCAATATGGTTGGGTGAGAGCGAGAAGACATTAATCAAGTAATTATAAAATCAAGTGTAAAGTTTCACTTGTGAGAAGTGCAAGTATGTTATACTATAAGACTATAAAAGCAAATTTTGCTTTTATTGAGAAAATCAGGAAGGCTTCTTTGAGGAAGTAACCTTTGGTTTGAGAACTGCAGGATGAGTCGTGTGAACAAGGCCTACAAGGAGGGGTGGTTCAGGAAGAGGAATCTCATGTGTCACAGAGGAGTCTGGCAAACAGAGACTGAAGGATCAGTGTAGCTGGAACTCAGAATGAGAGCTCCCTGGTGTGAGATTAGATTTAGAGGTCCATGGTCTGGAACATGCAGGATGTTGTGAGCTCTGTTAGGGAGGCTTCCTGTGTTTTCTCCAAATCTAATGGGAAGCTGCTGAAGGGCTTTCAGTGGGCTGTGTTGTGTGTCACCCTTGCTGCAGTTGCAAATGGATTGAAAAGCCAAGTTGGATACAGATTGTCATTGCATTTGTCTAGGCACTTTAAAGGCAGGGACAATTGAAACGGAAGAAAAAGCCGATCTATCTGAGAGCTATTTAGGAAGTAACATTGATAGGACTTGGTGACATGTTGGGTAGAGCGGGTTTCTGGATGTACTAACTGGATGCACAATGGTTGTATTAGTTTGTCATTACACTGCTATAAAGAAATACCTGAGACTGGGTAATTTATAAAGAAAAGAGGTATCATTGACTCATGGTTCTTTAGGCTATATAGGAAGCACAGTGGCTCCTGCCTCTAAGGAGGGCTTCAGAAAACTCATAATCATGGTAAAAGACAAAGGAGAAGCATGTCTTACATGGCTGGAGCAGGAGGAAGAGAGTGAATGGGAAGCACCACATGCTTTTAAACAAGCAGATGTTGTGAGAACTCTATCATGAGAGCAGCACCAAAGGGATGGTACTAAATCATTCATGAAGGATCCACTGGCATCAACCAATCACCTTCCACCGGGCCCTACCTCCAACATTGGGGATTACAATTAAACACGATATTTGGTGGGGACACAGATCCAACCTGTGACAGTGGTTCTACTCACTGATAAAGGAGGCACTGGAAGAAGAAGATCAGGCCTCTGAAGGAGGATCTTGAGATCTGTTTCAGACGTGTTGTGTTCACGGTATCTTTGAGACATCTAACAGGAGATGGTGATTAGGTAGTTGTATTATGGGTCTGGAGCTCAGAACAGAACTTTGGACTAGAGCTAATGAACTTTGAGCCCATACACAAGTCTCCAGTGACCTTCACTGAATTGCATATAGATGGCCACTGAAGTTGGTATGAGTGTGAGATTGCTTAGGGGAGAGCAGAGAACGAATGAAATGTGGAGTGGTTCTGTGACCAGGCCTTCAGGAACTCCAACAGATAATGGCCCAGTGGAAGAGGATGGGCTCTCCAAAGAGGTAGAAAGGTTGCATCTGTTAGGATGCCTTTGGCTGACAGAGGCTTTAAGGTATAGCACTTTGGTTGTTTACTTAATAGAAGTCCTGAAGATAGCTCCACAGTATCAGGGGCTGAGATCTTGGAATTCCCCTTATATTTGCAAGAAGGCTGCCACTGTGGAGGTTATTATAACCTCACATGACTACATCCAAAAACAGGTAATAGGATCAAGCAGGGTCATTAAGAGAAACGTCTCCTGGTGTACCTTTTTTTGTTTTATCAGAGGGAGAAAATATGTCTCAGAAGCTCCCCAGCAGATTTTCTTTCTGTTCTTACTGTCCAGAACTGAGTCACATGGCCACCTCTAGCTGCAAGGGGCCCTGGGAAAGTATCTTGCTTTTGTAGTCTTTGTATTGGTGTCTGAGTCCATTTTACACTACGATAAAGAACTGTCAGAGACTGGGTAATTTATAAAGAAAAGAGATTTAATTGACTCACAGTTCTGCATGACTGGGGAAGCCTCAGGAAACTTACAATCATGGTAGAAGGTGAAGGAGAAGCAAAGACCTTCTTCACATGGTGGCAGGAAAGAGAGAGCTAGCAACTGCAGGGAAAACTGCCTTTATGAAACCTTCAGATCTCGTGAGAACTCACTCACTATCATGAGAACAGCATCGTGGAAACTGCCCCCATGATCCAAACACTTTCCACTAGGTTTCTTCCTAAAACCTGGGGATTACAATTCAAGAGGAGATCTGGGTGGGGACACATGGTTTAACCATATCAATTGGCAATTGGACAAGCAAAAAAGGGTGTTGACAGCAGTTAAGTAGCAACAGTATTGTCCACCACAGGAGGCAGGGGAGGGTCATTCATATTATGAAGCCAAGGAAAGAGTGTTTCAAAAAGGAGACAGTAGTCAGCAGTACTGAATGTGGCTGAAAAGTCAAGTAAGATACAGACTGAAAATGTGCATTGGATTGAATGACAGGGAGGTCACTGGTGAATAAAGTGTGAACTGCTTCAGTGTCAAAACAGGCCTGGAATATAGATTAAGGAAGGTATCCAAAGGCATCTAACTAGATTGAAAGTATCTATCTTCCCCAAATGAAGATAAGCAAGTCAACGAAGCTTGATGTTGTGTAGCTTTTTTTTTTTTTTTTTTTTTTTTTTTTTAAAAAAAGATGGAACTGAGGATGAAATGAAAAACTCCACTCTAATCCATCAAGTCTGTCACTTGCTATCCATTCAACCTTAGGCAAGTTGGACAGAGTCTTAGTTTCCTAACTGCGCCATGGCAATTGTAAGATAATACATATAAAGCTCTTTCTACAATATCTAGCAAATGATGAATGCTCAATAAACGTGAGCTTTTATTGTGATTCTGTTGGGCTAGTTTTTTTCCTATGTAGATCTTATGTTGATATAAGTTTATTTTGTGAATGTATGATTACTAGGGACTTTAAAAATATTTCCATTGTTAACATGAAGCATGAAATACTTGTCAAGGACCTTGGAACAAAGCTTGATAAAGTCAAGGGCTTAAGTGATTTTTTTAAAGCATGAATATATGTAGAGAAGTTATTTCTTGTTTAATGATTAGAGACTGAAAAGTCATACTGAAGAAATTTGTTATATTTATATCAAAGTATGTTTTGTCTGGTATTTACATTTCATGTATAAATTATATTTTCTACATTACAGTGTATCATTGTCAATTACTGGAATGCCTCATGAAATATAAACAAGAAGTCTGGAAAGTAAGTTTTGGGTCAAATTTAACCCATAGTCACAAACTTGATTTGTATAATAAAGTAAAAATTATTTACATATTAAAACTGTTGTTTAGGTCAAATTTTTTGATGTCCTAATATTTTGATGTGGCAGAACTTATAATTCTTTTTTTAATGGTTAATGATTTATCATTTAGAGCAGAAATGGTACTTTCAGAACATCGTGTCTTGACGGATAAAGTAATTGGATATATCTTATTCTTGAAATTAAGCTAATATTATATGTTTTGACAATTTTATTTAATTTGAAAGGTTGCTTGAGAATCTGTCCTTTTTTAAATAGGAGATGTGAATGTTTAAGAAATGTGATTAGGAAAATATATTTTTTCAAATGCAGTATTTGGCAAAGTGGCTTATGTTATTCTAAAATCTTTCTTTTTTTTTTTTTTTTGAGATGGAGTTTCGTTCTTGTTACCCAGGCTGGAGTGCAATGGTGCGATCTCGGCTCACTGCAACCTCCGCCTCCTGGGTTCAGGCAATTCTCCTGCCTCAGCCTCCTGGGTACCTGGGATTACAGGCACGCACCACCATGCCCAGCTAATTTTTGTATTTTTAGTAGAGACGGGGTTTCACCATGTTGTCCAGGATGGTCTTGATCTGTTGACTTCGTGATCCACCCGCCTCGGCCTCCCAAAGTGCTGGGATTACCGGTGTGAGCCACCGCGCCCAGCTAAAATCTTTAACATCAATCTGATTAGAGATGAATTTGTTATATAAGATAAAGTACTTTGCACGCTACCCGTGGGGACTCATTTACAGAAGGACCAATAAATACACAAATCATACAAATATGTTTTAATGTGATCTATGAAACATGACTGCATGAGATTCCAGAGAAATTACTCACCTCAAACCCCTCCATTAGAATTTTCACTGCTTTGGTAATGTTGAAGTCTCTA
The DNA here is from genome assembly GCA_031835075.1 of Saguinus oedipus. Classification (NCBI taxonomy): domain Eukaryota; kingdom Metazoa; phylum Chordata; class Mammalia; order Primates; family Cebidae; genus Saguinus; species Saguinus oedipus. Next base: position 135,665,740 of record CM063176.1, read on the forward strand.
CCTTTATTTTGATTTGATGATGCTAAGTCAAAATATGCTTGCTGTTTCCTTTAGGATCTTTTGTATGTGATTGCATATGGGCCTTCACAAGTGAAGCCTCCAGCTGTGCAAATGCTTTTCCACTACTGGCCCAATTTAAAACCTCCTGGGGCAATAAGCGAGTACAGGGGGTTGCAGTACACAGGTAAGAGGAGAGAAGCCCTGTGATGCCCCGTCCGTATTTCTCCTGTGCCACATTGGCCTCACCTACTGATACATATATTTTTATCTTGCTGGATTATATTTACTGTGGCTTTGGACATGGTCATAAATCCTTTCCAAAACTAAATGGTTTAAAGATGAATTAATTCAAATCAATTTCAAAAGCATTTATGGCATCAGGGCAAATTGCCTTATGTCCTAGTTCCATTTGATATATCATTGGCTGAGGGTCTTAACTCTGGCTACCATTAATCACTCCACAGGCATGAGCAGTGAGAGTGATGCTGCACATTTGCTCATCATTTAGCAGAAACTCCAACTAGCTGATTCTGCTCTGATAAGAAGACTTGCAGCACTTTCAATATCACCAGCTCATGTACTAAATAAAAATTAAATAATCCTGATAGGCCAGGCATGGTGGCTCACACCTGTAATCCCAGTACTTTGGGAGGCTGAGATGGGTGGATCACCTGAGGTCTGGTGTTTGAGACCGGCCTAGCCAACATGTGAAACCCCGTCTCTACTAAAAATACAAAAATTAGCCAGTTGTGGTTGTTTGTGCCTATAATCCCAGCTACTCGGAAGGCTGAGGCAGAAGAATCGCTTGATCCCGGTAGGTGGAGGTTGCAGTGAGCCGAGATTGTGCCACTGCACTCCAGCCTGGGTGACTGAGTGAGACTGTCTCAAAAAAATAAATTTAAAATGACCCTGACAGCCTGGTCGCTTAGCAAGCCAACAATGGATGAATCTTGGTATAATTAATAATGAAGAGAATATTAACTTTAAATGCAATGACAGATACCTACCAAAAAATCCTGCAAAGCAAACGAACAGATCAACAACCTCCAGGTCCTAGAAGGTTGTTTATGTTTATGTAACATTAAATAAAAAAAGAAACCTATGGCTAATGGAATTCTGATGCCCTTGTTCACCTTCTTGCCCCACTTAATTCTAGATCTATTTTTCTGAGAATGAGAGAGATGGATATTTTGCAAGGTTAACTTTTCTCCAAGTTATTGTAGGATTGCATACTGATGTTCTGAGAATCTACTTATTTATTTGCATTACTGCTATTTACAAAGGTGATTTGAGGTGGTTTTCAAGGGGATTTAACTGAATTCAGGTGTCTGATTTATTTTCCTTGATGAAAGACTTCAAGTTAAGTGTTAAAGATAGTAATACTTGTTGTTTGGGCTTTGGTGGCCCTTGGTGGGCTTATTCTAAACCCAAACTACATGATGACAATAATAAAAACAGCAAAGGTAGATATTAAGTAAATTTTTCAAAATTGGGAATTGGTATCATTGGTGCTGTAGAATGTTTTAGTGTTGCTAAGTGAATAATTCGAATGTAAAAGCAGCACAAAATATGGAAGCATTAATAGAAGAAAAGGTGAAACAACTGAAATATTTGACGCTACCATTTCATTTGATCCCTGAAATAAGCACTTACATGAAGTATAAATGGGTAATAAGTATTAAATAACATTTATCTATTCAATAAATAGTTGATGAGTAACGACTCTGTGCCAGACACTACTTTCTGTTAATGATACAGGAACCGACACAAAACCAGACCTCATGGAACTTACTGCAATCTAGATATGGAAGTCCATTCATTTTATTCAACAAATATTTACGGAATGGCTACTATTAGGCAGACATTATTCTCGGCACTCTTGGTGAAGCAGTAGAGAAAACAGGAAAATCATTAATGTCTTGGAGATTACACTCTAATTGTCAAGGAAAGACCTCAAAACTGCCTTAAAGGGGAATAAGTTCTAAAGTAGAGCAGATACAGAGAACTTTGGGGACACACAGGAAGGATGGGCAAGTTTGGGATGGGGTATTTGTTAAGGAAGGTTCTCAAGTAAGTGACATTTAAGCTGATACCTGAAGGATATGTACACACTAGATGTCAGAAATAGGTGAGCCATGAGTGGATAAGGTGTGAGCTGGAAGGCACAAGGCACTGCAGGCAGAAGATAGCGTGTTAATATTTAGGAACTGGAAAAAGTCCAGTGCAGCCAGACATTGGAGTGAGAGGAGAGTAGCCAGGGGTCAGGTGAGAGGCTGATAGGCCTGGGAAGGAGTTTGGATTTTATCCTAGCAGCAAAGTGACACCAGGTACAGGTTTTAAATTGAGAAGCCACTTGATGAGATTTGCCTGTTCTGAGCATCCCAAAAGCCCAGCAAACTGACAGCTACTTCAACCTATCCCTGTGGCCATTGCCCCGAGGAAGGTTCAGTCAAACCTGTCTTCACTGAAATAACTCAGCCTATGCCCACTACAACCATAGCAACTTTCATCTTCTTTTGCTCTCTCTGAATCAAGATATCTCTAAGACCATTCATTCTTCAGTCCTTCCTTGCAATGACATGTTCCTGCTTCCATTCTTTCAGCAGTCTGTTATGGGATGCCTGCTGCCCTCCAGGCACTGTCCTAGGCCCTGGGGAAGGAGCTCTCTTGAAACTCCCATTCTAGTAGACCATGGCATTCTGTGTAGAAAACAAAAGATCACAGAAAAAAAATCATTCTGGTCTATAGATTACTGCTTATCCACTACTGGCTGCTTGTCAGACATTGTTTAGTTGCTTATTATATTATCTAATTATTTTAGCCCTCTCCTAATTGAACACAATTTATGGACAAGGCGCCATATTAGGTTTTATAAATGTATTCTCAATTAACCCTTACAAAAATATTGGGAAGTCACTTGTCTTATTTCCGGTCTACAGATGAGGAGTGGAACACAGAGTTTAAGTAACATGCCTAAATTCACACAAATAATAAGGGCACAGATTGAATTTGAACCCCACATTTTTTTACTTTGTGCTACATCACTTTTTTTCAGTTCAGTTCTTTAATCAAACATTAGCTAAAGCATTAAAATTGTCTGCAATGCCTACTGCAAGACATACCAAAGAGGGTCATCCGTATTTAAATGGCACTATAACTCCAAATATTCTTAATAATGAAAGTTATATGGAGACAGGATTTTATTAACTTAGAAGCTCAAAGATAAAATGCTTTCTTAGGAACCAAGAACTTTTGTTTGTTTTCCCAGTGATTTACAGTATTTTCTCTTTAAAAAGTAAAAATTTAGCCAGGTACGGTGGCTCATGCCTGTAATCCCAGCACTTTGGGAAGCTGAGGCAGGCAGATCACCTGAGGTCAGGAGTTGGAGACCAGCCTGGCCAACATGGTGAAACCCCATCTCTACTAAAAATACAAAAATTATCTGGGTGTTGTCGTACATGCCTGTAATCCCAGCTACTGGGAGGCTGAGGTTGCAGTGAACTGAAATTGTGCCATTGCACTCAAGCCTTGAAAAGACCAAGTTTCCATCTCAAAAAATAAATAAATAAATAAATAAATAAATAAATAAATAAATAAATAAATAGTAAATTTTTTTTAAAAAAGGAAAATTTACTTACAGAAAAATTATAGCAATATGTAAAGAGGAAAAACAACACCACCATCCAGAAATGACCATTGTTAATGTTTTGGTTTATTTCCAGGTTTTGATGAACTTTAAAAAATACAGTTAAGATCACATTGTATGTAATTACACAAGGCTCCTGACAACTATTTATGATAAAAGATGTCAAACACAGAAAAGTTTAAAGAATCACTATGACCACACAGGGTTAATGATTATTAGTAATTCACCATAATTTTCACATATATGTGTATGAATTATATATTACTTTTTAAACATAGTTAACATGGGAATATTTACAGCTCATACAAAGAAGATCAAATAATGAGAATTTGGTGATGTACGATGTTTGTTCCTTTTTGGTTTATTAGTGTATATCAGTAACACCTGCTCCAATTATTTTGGTCTTAAAGATGCAAAAAAATAATGTCACCTATTTTTGTGGGACTCCCATGTGTATGTATATAATTAAAACAATTTTTTCTCCTGTTTAGAAAAAGATGCAAAAAATTATAACAAGTTTCTTGACAATGAAAATAGCTGTTACGTTGTTCTATGCTTCTCTGCTTCTGTGGGAGAGAAAGAAATTGTTTAGTAATTTTCCTGTTACAGTGTCCCAACTAGTAAATAATTTAGCCTTTGTTAGTAAGAAACAGAACCAGTTATTGTTTAGTTTCCATTTGAACTGTAGGACAAAAGATGTTGCACAAGACATACACCTCCAAGAAACAGACTCTCCATTTCCAAGACAGTGATTGTACAGTCTGTGTCTTTCTAAGACACAGACTGTTGCAAAAGCAGATAGAGACTAACTCAAGAAGTAAAAGTGAAATTTCAAGAAGAAGGTGAAATTTTGGTCTAAGCTACCAAATATCACATCAGTACAATTGGATTTTTGAATTGTATACAAGTTAAGTAAAAGACTTTCTACCAGTTTTTTATGTCACATTGAGTTCTTAGTTACCTTTTTTATTAACTCAATTTTATCTCTACGTAATTAAAAATGTTCTAAAACTTTTTTACTGGTGCATTGTATACATGCAGAAAATCACAAATTTATAAGTATTCATGGGACACCTCCTACCATGTGCTCCCTCTTACACCCCAAAGGTAACTACTGACATGGCTTCCAATACCTGAGATTAGTTTCATCTGTTTGAGAATTGTATAGAAATAGAACAATTTATTATTTATTTGTGTGTGTGTGTGACTGTGTGTGTGTGTTGTGTGTGTGACTTGTTCATGGTGTTGAGGATAACTTTACTTTGTTCATTTTTATTGCTGTACTTAATTCTGCCAAATGAATGTACCATAGTTTAACTATCCATTCTATTACTAATGAAGATTTGGATTATTCTCTCCTTCTGGCTTTTATACATAACGCACCTATGAACATCCTTGTGTATGTCTTTTGATGCATACTTACATACATTTGTTAGGTGCCTAAGGTGGAATTTCTGGATCAGAGGATGTACATATATCCAACTTTGATGGATAATAGCAAACAGCTTTCCAAAGTAGTTGTATTAATTTGTGCTCTCCTTAGTAGTGTATGAGAGTTCTTTTTGTCTTATTTTCCAGATTTTGGGTGTGACTTTGTTTTGTTAGTTTTTAAAATTTTAGCCACTTTCTTAGGTGGGTAGAACTATCTTATTGTGATTATAATTTGCATTTCCCTGATTACTAATAAAGCTGAATGTTTCTTCATATGCTTATTTGCCATTTGAATATCCTCTTATATAATCTTGGTCACTTATATGTGTTGCAAATACCTTATTTTTTATTTTCTTAATAATGTCTTATTATTAAAGTTATTTTAATGTTATCAACTTAGCATTCTTTGTCTTTGTATTTGATCCTTTTTATGTCCTATCTAAGAAAATCCTTCCCTACTCCCAAATTATAATGCTTTTTTGTCACCTTCTATAATTTTTGTTTTTTATCTTTTAGTTTTATCTGGAATTAATTTTTCTATATGGTATGAGGAAATGGCCAATTTCTTTCTCTTATGGATAGCCAATGGATTCAAAATTATTTATTGAAAATATTATTGTTTCCTTACTACTCTGTGGTACCATTTTTTTTGTCATAAATCGAGTGTCTATTTAAAAATGGTTCTGTCTCTAGATTCTTAGTTCAACTGGTATATTTTTCTTTTTTTCAATACCATACTATTTTAATTACCATAGCTTAATAATAAAATTTTATATCCAGCCGTGGAAGTCCTTTTACCTTGTTATTATTGCTCTCTTCGTCTTCCTTGTCTTCACCTACTTTCTCCTCTTTCTGTTTTTTCCTTCTCCTACTTCATTTCGTCCTCCTCCTTCAATGATATCTTGCCTATTCCTAGCTTTTTGCTAAGAGTTAGAGTTTTTCAAGTTAAACATAGACAAATACTCATACTGCTAGTATTTTGATTGGGATTGTCTTGAATCTATGTTGGGATAATCTTGATCAATTCTGGAAACTGACATCTTTATAATATTGAACCTTCCAATCCATGAACATAGTATATCTCTTCATTTAGTTAGGCTTTTTTTTTTAAGTTGCCCTCAATCCTTTTTCTAGTTTTCTACTAGATGTAGATGTGTAGATGTCTTGCATATCTCTCATGTAGTTTATTTCTAGATATTTAGTTTTAGAATATTATTGTCAATGATATATGTTCTAAAAATTACATTGTCTAACTCTTTGTTGCTAGTATGTAGATGCAATTAATTTTTAGTTGATTGGTCTTGTATTCAGCAACTTTGCTAAGTTACTTTTCAGTTCTAATAATTTATTATGGTAGTCTTGCTTAAAAATTAATTTAATATGCACAATTATATTATTGTTGAATAATACAAATGTAATGTCTCTTTCTCAATCCATAAGCCTTTTATGTCTTCTTGCTTTATTGCAGTGACTTAAACCTCACAGTGGTATGCTGATTCCTAAATACTGTGCTATGCTGATTCCTAAATCCTTCATGGTTTCTTCTTTGACCCATGGGTCGTTTGGAAGGAGATTTATAGCTTTATCCTTCTGTGGTCAGATAATACACTTTGTATTATTTCATTCCATTGACATTTTTAACACTTTCTTTAGGACTGAGCATATGGTCATTTTTGTAAATGTTCCTGTGTAAAGAACTTAAAAAGAACTTCTGTTTGTCAGTTGCTTGTACAGTTTTCTACATATGTCAATCAAATTTGTAATTGTTTAGTTCAAATCTTCTATATTTTCATTATATTTTTGCTTATTTCTTCTATCTGTTATCAAGAGCAGGATGTTAAAAATCTCTTACTATGATTGTGGATTTGTCTATTCCTCTTTGTTGTTCTGTCAGTGTTTGCTTTATATATTTTCAGGCTGCATTATTAGGTATATACACATTTAGAATGCAGTATCTTCTCAGTTAATTGAAAGTTTTACCATTATGAGATGCATGTCTTTATCTCTTCTAATACTTTTTGTGTTAAAATCTACTTTGTTTTATGCTAATGTAGCTATACCAGCTTTCATGAGTGTTTGCAAGATATAACTTTTCTCATCTTTTAATTTTCAATTTTTTTGTATTCTTATATTTTATATGTATCTTGTAATTAGCATATAGTTGTTCTTTAAACTCCATATTCATGATTTTTGCCTTTTAATGGAAGCATTTATCCTGTATATATGTAATGTAGTTATGGGTATATTTGACTTTAAATCCACAATTTTCTATTGTAATCTATCTTTTTTTTTTTTTGCCTCTGTTGCACTGATTAAGTATATTTAAATATTTCATCACCCCATCTTTGGCTTAGTAAATTATTTAGTCCTGTACTATTATTTTTGCTTTTTTTTTTTTTTTTTTTTTTTTGAGACACAGTCTGGCTCTGCCACCAGGCTTGAGTGCAGTGGTATGATCTCAGCTCATTGCAACCTTTGCCTCCTGGGTTCAAGCAATTCTCCTGCCTCAGCCTCCTGAGTAGCTGGGATTATAGGCACCTGCCATTATGTCTGGCTAATTTTTTGTATTTTTAGTAGAGTTGGAGTTTCACCATCTTGGCCAGGATTGTCTCAATCTTCTGACCTCATGATCCACCCATCTCAGCCTCACAAAGTGCTGGGATTAGAGGCATGAGCCACCATGTCTGGCAGTCCTCTACTATTCTTTTAATCATTACTCTAGAGATTATATCATGCATTCTTGCCATATCAGTGTCCAGTATAAAGTAATACTTTTATCTCTTTGTGTAAAAGTGATAGAAGATTTTAACTCCTTTTACTCCCTCCTGACTTCTATGCTATACTTTGTTTTACATATATGTGTGTGTGTATGTGTGTATGTGTATATATATATACACATACACACATACACACATACACACACACATATATGTAATTATGTTTTGTGGAATATATATATATATATATATATATATGTGTGTGTGTATATATATATATATTCCACAAAACATAATTACTGTTGTTCAGTGTAGTCAGTTAGATTAGATTTTCCATTTTCTTGCTATTTTTCTTTTTTTGTATCTCTAAGCTCCTGAGATTGAAAAATTTAAAAATAGTGTCCTTTTATATTTTCTTTAGTGCCATTCTACTGAAGATATGTTTTCTCAGTTAGTGTTTGTCTGAAAATGTCTTTGCTTTGCCTTTGTTTCTTAAGGCTATTTTCTCATTGTATACAATTTTTTTTTAATGGAGCTTCGCTTTTGTCACCCAGGCTGGAGTGCAATGGTGTGATCTCGGCTTACTGCAACCCCTGCCTCCCTGGTTCAAGCGATTCTCCTGCCTCAGCCTCCCAAGTAGCTGGGATTACAGGCCCCTGCCACCATGCCCAGCTAATTTTTGTATTTTTAGTAGATACGGGGTTTTACCATGTTGACCAGGATAGCCTTGATTGGCAGTCATTTTATTTTTCATACTTTGAAGATATTTCATGATTTTCTCATTTTCATTGCTTTTATAAAAAAATTGACTTTCTATCAAAGTCAATTGCCAATTATAACTCTTTTGGAGGGAAACTTTTCTTTGTCTTAAAAGTTTTCTCTTGGCCAGGGGCGGTGGCTCAAGCCTGTAATCCCAGCACTTTGGGAGGCCGAGGCAGGTGGATCACGAGGTCAAGAGATCGAGACCATTCTGGTCAACATGGTGAAACCCCGTCTCTACTACAAATACAAAAAATTAGCTGGGCATGGTAGCGTGTGCCTGTAATCCCAGCTACTCGGGATTCAGAATTGCCTGAATCCAGGAGGCGAAGGTTGCGGTGAGCCGAGATCGCGCCATTGCACTCCAGCCTGGGTTACAAGAGCGAAACTTTGTCTCAAAAAAAAAAAAGTTTTCTCTTTATTTTTTATTTCTGACAGCTTTACTGTGATATATCTAGGTATGATATTCTCTATATTTGTCATTTTGCATTTTGGAGAGGTTCATAGGACTTGTTAATCTGTGGCTTGATGTATTTTGTCATTGGAAAATTGTCAGGCTTATCTCTCTTTTGTTAGTGGTAGTACTTTATTAAGGTATATTTTGCATAAGTTAGATGTATAAGTATCAAATATACAGCTGGGTCAATTATGGCAAATGTATAATGCTCATGTAGTCATCATCCAGATAAAGATAATGGAATGTTTCCATCAACCCAGGAAGTAATAATGGTATGCCTTTTTCAAACACCATCCCCTTCTCTCACTCTAAAGTGATCACAATTTTGGTTTCTACATAATTTATCTATTCATCTAATTCAGGTATCATGTAAATGGAGATCAAACACTCTACATATATATATATATATATATATATATATATATATATATATATTTTTTTTTTTTTTTTTTTTTTTGAGACAGAGTTTCACTCTTGTTACCCAGGCTGGAGTAAAATGGCGCGATCTCGGCTCACCGCAACCTCCACCTCCTGGGTTCAGGCAATTCTCCTGCCTCAGTCTCCCGAGTAGCTGGCATTACAGGCACGTGCCACCATGCCCAGCTAATTTTTTGTATTTTTAGTAGAGACGGGGTTTCACCATGTTGACCAGCATGGTCTCCATCTCTTGACCTCATGATCCACCCACCTTGGCCTCCCAAAGTGCTGGGATTACAGGCTTGAGCCACTGCGCCCAGCCACACTATATATTTTTTACGTCTCACTCTATTCAGTCAACATATTGTTGAGATTAGTTCATGTTTTTGTGGATATTAGTAGTTCTTCTTTTACTGCTAAGTATTCCATTGCATGGCCATGTCATTTGTTTATCAACCTTGCTATAGATGTATATTTGGGTTGTTTTCAGTTTTTAGCCAATATACATAAAGCTGCTATGAATATCTTATACAAGTTTTTTTATGGACTTATGCATTTATTTCTCTTGGATATATACCTAGGACTGGAATTGCTGGTTTATAGAGTTTATAAGATACTTCTAAACAGTTATCTAAAGTGTTTATGCCATTTTACATTTCATCCAACAATTTATGAGAGTTTCAATTGCTCTCCACTCTGCTATCACTTACAATTGTTTGTGTTTTTAATTTTAGCCATTCTGGTGGGTGTGTATCTTGTGGTTTTAATTTAAATTTCTTGGATGACTGCTATTGAGCACATTTTTATATAATGATTAGTTATTCATATGTCTTATGAAGTACCTGAGAAAGTCTTTTACCATTTTATTGATTGGATTCTTTATCTTTTTTGTTGATGATATGTAATTGTTCTTTATTTAATTTTATGTAAGTCATTTGTCAGATTTATATAATATGAATATTTTATTCCACTCTTGGGGTTACTGTTTTATTTCCCTAACTGTCTTTTTTGATGAGCATGAGTTTTTAATTTTGGTAATCTCAAATATATCATTTTTGATTTTATGGTTAATGCCTTTTATGACCTGTCTAAGAAATCTTTACCTTCTCCAAAATTGTGAAGATTTTCTCCTTCCAGAAGGTCTGTATTTACATTTAAGCATATGTTCTGTCTCAAGTTTAATTTTTGTGTATGATGGGTATGGCATATTGACTTCTTTATGATTTATGTTTCATGTGATGGCATGCTCCTATTAATTTATAAAGAAAAGAGGTTTAGTTGGCATATGGTTCTGTGGGCTGTACAGGCTTCTGTTTCTGGGTGGCCTCAGGAAACTTACAATAATGACAGAAGGTGAAGGGGAAGAAGGCACATCTTCACATGACTGGTAGGTGGGGGGTGTGCACACACTTTTAAACAACCAATTCTCCAAGCACTCACTTACTATCATGAAAACAGCAAGAGGGAAATCCACTTGATTCAATCACCTCATGATCCTCATGATCTGATCACCTCTCACCAGGCCCTTGCTTCAACCATGGGAATTAAAATTCAACATGAGATTTGGGTGAGGAAATCTAAATCATATCAATCCACCCTGGGCCCTCCAAAATAACATGTCCTTCTCACATTTCAAAACACAATCAGCTAGGTGCAGTGGCTCATGCCTATAATCTCAGCACTTTGGGAGGCTCAGGTGGGCAGATCATGAGGTCAGGGATTTGAGACCAGCCTGGCCAACATGGTGAAACCCTTGTCCTACTAAAAATACAAAGATTAGCCAGGTGTGGTGGCATGTGCTTGTAGTCCCAGCAACTTGGAGGCTGAGGGAGTAGAATTGCTTAAACCCAGGAGGTGGAGGTTGCATTGAGCCTTGACTGCACCATTGCACTCCAGCCTGGATGACAGAGCAAGACTTTGTCTCAAACACACACACACACACACACACACACACACACACACACACACACACACACACTCACACAATCAGATCTTCTCAACAGTCTCCCACAGTCTTAGCTCATTCCAGCATTAACATAAAAGAACAGCCTAAAGTCTGTCTGATATAAGGCAAGTCCCTTCCACCTATGATTGTGTAAAATGAAAAACAAGTTAGTTACTTCCAGATTACAATGGGGGTAGAGGTATTGGGTAAATGCTCCCTTTTAAAAAGGGAGAAATTGGCCAAAACAAAGGGGCTACAGGGCCCATGAAGTCTGAAAACCAGCAGGGCAGTCATTAAATTTTAAAGCTCCAAAATACTCTCCTTTGACGCCATGTATCACATCCATGCCACACTAATGCAAGGGGTTGGCTCCCAAGGCCTTGGGCAGCTCTGCCCCTGTGATTCTGCGGGGTACACCCCTTGCAGCTGCTTTCATGGGCTGGTGTTGAGTGCCTACAGCTTTTCCAGGTGCATGGTGCAAGCCATCGATGGATCTACCATTCTGGGGTCTGGGGGACAGTGGCCCTCTTCTCACAACTCTGCTAGACAGTGCCACCATAGGGACTATGTGTGGGGGCTTCAACTCCACATTGCCCTAGTACAGGTTCTCCATGAGAGTTCTATCTCTGCAGCAGACTTCTGCCTTGACATCCAGGCATTTCCATACATCCTCTGAAATCTAGGCACAGGTTCCCAAGCCTCGACTCTTGCCCTCTGCATACCCTCTGTCTTAACACTATGTGGAAGCCATGAAGATTATGGCTTGCACTCTCTGGTGCAGTGGCCTGAGATGCATTTGGGGCTCCTTTAGCCACAGCTGCAGGTGGAGTGGCTAAAATACAGAGAACAGTGTCCTGAGGTTGTGCAGGGCAGCAGGGCCTGGCCTGTGAAACCATTCTTCCCTCCTAGGCCTCTGGGCCTGTTTTGGGAAGTATTGTCACAAAGTTCTCTGAAATGCCTTCAAGACATTTCCCCATTGTCTTGGATATTAATGTTTGGTTCCTCTTTACATGCAAATTTCTGCAGCTGGCTTGAGTTCCTCCCCAGAAAATGGGTTTTTATTTTTTACCAAATGGTCAGGGTGCAAATTTTCCAAACTTTTATGCTCTGCTTCCCTTTTAAATATAAGTTCCTGTTTTGGATAATCTCTCTGCTTATGAATAGAAGCATTCACTGTTAGAAGCAGCCAGGCCACACTGTGAATGCTTTGCTGCTTAGAAATTTCTTCTGACAGATACCTTAAATCATCTCTCTCAAGTTCAAATTTCTACAGATCCCTAGAGCAGGGGCACAATTCTGCCATTCTCTTTGCTGCAGGATAGTAAGAGTGACCTTTACTCCAGTTCTCAGTAAGTTCCTTATCTTTATCTGAGACCATCTCAGCCTGGATTTCATTGTCCATATGACTATCAGTATTTTGTTCACAATTAAAAAAGTCTCTAGGGAGATTCAAACTTCCTGTCTTCTTCTGAGCCATCCAAACTGTTCCAACCTTCGCCCTTTGCCCAGTTTTAAAGTGGCTTCCATATTTTCAAGTATCTTTATAACAATGCCCCACTTCTTTAATATGAATTTTCTGTACTAGTCGGTTCATGCACTGCTGTAAAGAAATACCTGAAACTGGGTAGCTTATAAAGAAAAGAGGTTTAATTGGCTCATGGTTCTGTGGGATGTACAAGCTTCTACTTCTGGGGAAGCCTCAAGAAACTTACAATCATGACAGAAGGTAAAGGAGCAGCAGGCACATATTCACATGGCTGGCAAGAGGGAGAGGTGGCCGGGAGGTGCCACACACTTTTAGATAACCAATTCTCTGAGCACTCACTCACTATTATGAGAACAGCAAAGGGGAAATCCACTCCCACAATCCAGTCACCTCCGGCTGGGCTGTTCCTCCAACACTGAGGATTACAATTTGACATGAGATTTGAGTGAGGAAACAAATCCAAGCCATATTAGATATTGTTGCTTTGTTCCTAACTTGTGGGAATATTTCACCATTAAGTATGCTATTAGCTGTGGGGTTTTGCAGATCTCCTTTATGTCAGTTTCAGAAAGTTACATTTTATTTCCAGTCGACTTAGAGATTTTATTCTGAATAGTTCTTAAATTTTATCAAATGCTTAGATAAACTAAAACAAATAAACAAAAAACAGAAAAACAATAAAAGCTGTATTTTTTTATGTATCATTGTTTTTTGCTTTTATCTTTTCTATCTTGTACCTTTTAGTTTCTCGAATTTAACTTTCTTTTTCCTAGCTTCTTGGGATTAAAAAATTAGATCGTTTATTTCCAATAATAATTTTTTTTTTAATTATCCATTTAAAATTACCAGTTTCCCTCTAAGCTCTACATTTGCTGCATCCCACAAATTTTGATAGTTTGGGTAGTCTTTACTAGCATTCATTTGAAAATATTTAAACATTTTAATTGTTACATCTTTTGCCTGTGATATTTAGGAGAGTAGTTTAACTTGCAAGTATCTGGGTTCAATTTATCTTTTTTAAAAAATATATCTATGGTAATTCCATTGTAATTAGTGAACATTGCTTCTCTCATTTAACTCTTTAAAGGTGTCAATTCATTGTATCCAATAGGAAATTACCTATTATTCTTGTAATTGTACTTCCGAATGTAATGTGATATTTTTCTCTGCCTCTTTTAAAGATTTTCTCTTTATTTTTGGTATTTAGCACTCTCATTACATTCTGCTTAAGTGTGGTGGTTTTTTTTTTTTTACTTATTTTGCTTGGGATTTGCTGAGCTTCTTGAATCTGTGGTTTTGTATTCTTTATCCGTTTTGGCAAAATTTGGGATAGTATTCTATCCAGATATTTATTCTGCCATTTCTTTTTTCTCCTCTCATTCTGAGACTTTTAAAACAATTGATACTTTTCCAGAGGTATTAAATGCTCCATTAAAAAATTGTTTACTTGTGTATTAGTTTGGATTTGTATTAATTTTTCAAGTTCACTGATCCTTTTTTCTGCTGTCTAATATTTTTTGAAAGTCCATCTAGTGAGTTAGTAATTTTATATATTCTGTTTTTTTCTAATTAGAATTTTAGTTCTAGAATTTTCCTTTAGTTTTTACAGTTTTCATCTCTCTCTGGGAATTTTCATCTGAATGATCTATTTCTGTACACTCTTTAACATATTTGAACTACTTATTTTAAAATCCTTATTTCTAATTTGAAAGGAGTCTAGGTAATTTGCTTCTTTTCATTCTTTTCCTCTTGATTATGGATTACATTTCCTAGTCCTCTAACATGTCTTGTAAATTGTTTATTGTATGATGGGCATTGTAAAGAATATGTTGTAGAGACTCTAAACTATTTTATTTACTCTAAAAAGTATTGAATTTTGTATTTTGTATTTGTTGGAATAAAGTTACTGGTGGATCACCTTCTTGCATTGAAGCTTAGTTTTTTTTGTTTATTTTTATTTAAAATTTTCAGATTTTATGGCCTTCTTGACTGCTGGTCTTTGAAAAAAAATTTTGCCTGTATATATTTTTTGGATATTTTTTCTTCTTTCCCTCCTTCCTTCTTTCCAAGACAGGGTCTTGCTCTTGCCTAGACTGGAGTGCAATGGCACCACAATCACAGCTTACTGCAATCTTGAAATCCTGAGATCAAGTGATCGTCCCACCTCAGCCTCCTAAGTAGCTGACTGAGACTTGTATGACCAACATGCCTGGCTAGTTTTTTATTATTTGTAGAGATAGGACTCCTATGTTGTCCAAGCTAGTCTCAAAATCCTGGGCTCAAGTGATCCTCCTGCCTTGGCCTCCCAAAGTGCTGGGATTATACACATGAGACTGTGCCTGGCCTATTTGTACATTTTTATGGGATACAATATATTCCATAAACTTTTGTTATGGCCTGATATTTTGTTACATGCATAGACTGTGTAAATGATGAAGACATGGCATTTGGGGTGTCCATCACCTCAAGTATTTATTATTTCTATGTGTTGGGAACATTTCAAGTCCTCTCTTCTAGCTGTTTTGAAATATACAATATACTGTTGTTAAATATAGTCACCCTACTCTGCTATCAAATATTGGATCTTATTCCTTCTATCTAACTGTACCTGTTAACTGGACTCTCTTTATCTGCTCTTCCCTTCCCAAGGACTTAGATTTATAACTTGTTAAGCCAAGTATATTTCAGTTTTGCCTTTAGTCCTAATGTATAACTATTACTCCTATAGCATTATCTTTAATGTTGGTGTTATGCAGTGAAAGCAGTGTTTAGAGGGATATTTATAACATTGAAGACAGAGTAGAAAGAAGGGACATGTAAAATCAACAGTATAATCTACTTTAGGAAACTAGAGAAAGAAGATGAATTTAAACCTAAACAAGTATAAGAAAATAAATAATAAAAATTAGAAAACAATTCAGTAACATGTAAAACAGGAAACAATAGAGAAAATCAACAAAATTGAAAACTTTTTTTAAAAAAATCAATAAACTTCTAGACAGTCTAACCAAGGAAAAAAAGAAAAAGACATTAGACACAAATTTCTAATATTGTGTCTATTATTTCCTGATCTCATGAACATTAAAAGGATAGTAAAAGATCACTACAAACAACTCTATGTCTACAAATTTTTAAACTTAGACCTAGAACACAGTCTTCATTCCTAAGTTGTGACCTATCTGTTACAACCTATTGTCTCCGGAATTTCTGGTGTGTTCACTAAAGTTCTTCACTTGGGCTACATTGGAAACACAGTGTGTACCTAGTCCTGTGTGACCTCCAAAGTCTCTGTTCTGCTTTCAACCATTGAGCAGCAGTTCTCTGCTAGTCCTTGCGGAAGTTTACTCTGAGCACATGCAGGCCAAGGCCCTGAGGGATGCCCTTCCACTGATTTGTGGTACCTCTTCTCAGCTGCTCTCCTCTGTTCTCTACCTTTACTCACAAATTCCATCCGCCTTAGCATTTCTTTATTTTGATTTCTCTACCCACTGAAAATCTGTTTCTTCTACCCACCAGAAAATGCTGATTCCTTATTGAGTTTCATTTTTCTATGCTGCAGTTTGGAAATATCACCAGGCAGAAAGCCAAGGTGACTGTAGAACTTAACTTGTATGCTTTACTTTTTAAAAAGGAGAGCAGCCCTGTGCTTTCATCTGTGTCCAACGTCTGAAACGAGTTGCTTCATACACTTCGTTCAGTGGAAAGATGAGATCAACATCAGCTTTTTATTATGGTTGTAACTGGAAGTTTCCTCATCTCTTCAAAAGTGGCTTTTGACATATTCTCATCCCTCTTTCTGGAATTCTAATGGCATTTATGTTAGACCTTTCTCTCATGCATCCTTTTATGCATATTTTTTGTATTCCCCGTCCCCAACCATTTCGTCTTTCTGTGCTTCATGCTGAATCTTTTTCTGACATGTCTTCCTGTTTTCAAACTCTTTAGCCTCCTAATTATGTTTTTTAGTTTTGGTTATTATTTGCCTTTTCTTTCTAAAATTTTGCATCCTTTGACTAACATTCTCTAAATTCTGCCCCCCTATTATATTTTTCACTTTTAGAATTTCCATTTGGCCCATACGTGTGTGTGTGTCTGTGTGTGTGTATTTCCAGTTCTTTGAAGATATTCTCTAACTTGTCTTCTATTTTATAGAACATATTAGGCATCGTTATTTTAAAATCTGTTTCTGATAACTCAGTGTTCTGGATCCCTGGAGATTCTGATTCTCTTGTCTGTTGTTTCTTTCTTTCTTTTTCTTTTTTTTTTTTGTCTTCTTATTTGTGTGGTTGTGTCTTTTTATGTTCAAGACAATAGATATAAAAACTGTAGGCCGGGCGCGGTGGCTCACCCCGGTAATCCCAGCACTTTGGGAGGCTGAGGAGGGTGGATCACGAGGTCAAGAGATCGAGACCATCCTGGTCTCGACGGTGACACCCCGTCTCTACTAAAAATACAAAAATCAGCTGGGCATGGTGGCGCAAGCCTGTAATCCCAGCTACTCAGGAGGCTGAGGCAGAATTGCCTGAACCCAGGAGGCGGAGGTTGCAGTGAGCTGAGATCGCGCCATTGCACTCCAGCCTGGTAACAAGAGCGAAACTCCGTCTCAAAAAAAAAAACACAAAAAACTGTAGAGCTAATTTGAGACTTCGTATCATATATTCCTTCAGAGAGAACTTAATTTTGCTTCCGGTGAAAGGCTATAATTCTTAGGTCAGCTTTTCATTTTTTGTGTTCTGTGGCAACTGTAACCACTATTTTCATATATTTAACTTTCCCTCTATATTCTTACCTTCTCAAGTTTGCTTACCCTTTGTGTATGTATGTAAAGTTACCAATGAAATTTTTGCTCATTTTAAAATTAGAGTGCTTATTTTATTATCTTATTATATTTTATGTTAAAAATATAAGACTTTGGTCAACATAATGTGAACAATGTGAACATGCTGTCTCATTCAGGGGCTTCCCCGTTTAGGTATTTCAAAGAGAAGGAGCTTTTAATTTTGATAAATTAATTGACATTTATCTTTTCTTTTTCCTTTTGTGGTCCTTTTTTGGTCTCTCATAAGGTTGTAAAGAAATTTTATGTTTCTAGAAGTTGCATAGTTTAAGATTTTACTAATTAAGTGTATGATCTACTTGGAATCCATTTTTGTATATAGTGAGAGGTAAGGGTTGGAACTGTTTTTCCTCTAAGGATATCCAGTTGTTTTAGTTCAATTTGTTGAAACGAGTATCTTTTCCATACTGAATTACCTTGACCCTCTGTTGAATAATAATTAACCATATATGTATGTGTCTATTTCTAAACTCTCTATTTTGTTTCATTGTCTATCCTTACAACAATATCACATAATCTTGATTACTGTAGCTTTATAGTGTATTTTAGAATAATGTATTGCTCTTTTAAAAATTTTGTGGGCTATTTTAATACATAAAATTATATAGTGTTAATACTTCAGATTGTTCTTTTTAATAATTTTTTGAGTTGTTTTAGTATGCTTGCATTTTCATATAACTTTTACTATCAGTTTGTAATTTCTACAAAATAATCTGCTTGGATTTTTTTTTTGAGATGGAGTCTTACTCTGTTGCCTAAGCTGGAGTGTGGTTGTGTGATCTTGGCTCCCTGCAACCTCTGCCTCCCAGGTTCAAGTGATTCTCCTACCTCAGCCTCCCAAGTAGCTGGGATTACAGGCACATGCCACCATGCCTGGATAATATTTGTATTTTTAGTAGACATGGGGTTTCACCATGTCAGTTAGACTAGTCTTGAACTCCTGACCTCAGGGTGATCTGCCTGCCTCAGCCTCCCAAAGTGTTGGGATTATAGGCATGAGCCACTGAGTCCGGCCTCTGCTTGGATTTTTTAATGAGATTACATTGACTATATAGTTTAATTTGAGGAGAATTGACATCTTAACAATATTGAGTCTTCTCATCCATGAACATGGTATATTTAATCCACTTATTTAGGTCTTCTTTAATTTCAGCAATATTTGCCAGTTTTTAGTATACAGATCTTATATTTTGTTAAAGGTGCTCCTAAATATTTTATGATTTTGTATGCTATTCAAAATAGTGTTTAAAAAATTTAATATTATACTTTTTTATTGGTACTATATGATATAAAAATGTAATTGATTTTTGCATATTGACCTTACACCCTGCAACCTTGCTAAAATCACTTATTAGTTTTTGTGGCTTTTTTGTAAATTTCTTAAGATTTTCTGTATACCTGATTATGCTCTCTATAAATAATTTTTATTTTTTCTTTTCTTTCTAATTTGTATGACTTTTTCCTTCCCTCCTTCTTTTATTCCTTCCTTTCTTCCTTCTTCTCTCTCCATCCCTCTTCCTTCTTTTCTTCTTTCCTCTTTTGTTTTCTCTTTTCCTTTTCTCTCTCTCTTCCCCCTTCTTTCCATTCTCCCTTTTTTTCTTTCTATACTTCTTTTTTTTTTTTTTGCACTGCTTAGTATCTCCATTTGAATAGAAGTGCCGAGAGTAGACATCCTTGTTCTTTCTTCCAATTTGTGGGGAGAGTATTTGGGCTTTCGTCATTAAATTATTACGTTAGCTGTAGGTTTTTCATAGATTCTTTTTATCAGATTGAGGAAATTAGTGTCTGTTCTTAGTTTGCTGAGAGTTTTAATCATGGTCAGTTTTTGTCAAATGCATTTTCTCTTTCTTTTTTTTTTGAGTTGGAGTTTCATTCTTGTTACCCAGGCTGGAGTGCAATGGCACTATCTCTGCTCACCGCCACCTCCGCCTCCTGGGTTCAGGCAATTCTCCTGCCTCAGCCTCCCGAGTAGCTGGGACTACAGGCATGTGCCACCGTGCCCAGCTAATTTTTTATGTTTTTAGTAGAGACGGGATTTCACCATGTTGACCAGGATGGTCTCAATCTCTTGACCTCGTGATCCACCCGCCTCGGCCTCCCAAAGTGCTGGGCTGACAGGTGTGAGCCACTGAGCCCGGCATGCATTTTCTCTTTCTATTGAGCTAATTGTATGATTTCTTCCCTTTAGTCTGTTATATGGTTAATTATGTTCATTTTCTTGGCAATGTTAAACCAGTCTTGCATTCTTGGGATAAACTCAGCTTGTCATGCTGTATTATATTGCTAGATTTATTTTTCTAAGTTTTTGTTAAATGTTCAAGTTTCTACATTTATGAAAGATACTGTTCTAGTTTCATTTAATTATGATGTCTTCATCTGGTTCTGTTTACAGAGTAATACTGACCTCATAAAATAGGTTGGAAAATGTTTCTTTCTCTTCTAATTTCTGAAAGAGTTTATGTAAAATTTGTATTATTTATTCTTTCAGTGATTAATAGAATTCACTGGTGAAGTCATATGGATTTGGGGTTTCTTTCAGGGAAGGTTTTATGTTGTGAATGTCATTTTAACAATTATAGGGTTATTTTTCTACTTTTACTGAGTTATAGTTTTAATTTTTGTCTTTTGAGGAATGTGAGCATCTCATCCACCTTGTGAAATTTATTAACATAACATGTGGTAACGTTCTACCTTTCATTCCTGACATTAGTAATGAATGAATTTTCTTTCTTTTTTTTTCCGTTCATTAGGTGGCTGAGGCTTACCAACTTTTTGGAACTTTTCAAAGAACCAGCTTTTGATTTTATTAATTTTTATCTATTGATGTCCTGATTTCAGTTTCTATATTGTTTTCTTCTTCCTGCTAATACTGAGTTTTGTTCTGTTTCTGTCTTCTTAAGATAGAAGCATAAACCTTTTATTTGAAATCTGTTATATTTTCTTATATAATACTTTTGAGCTATAAATTTCTGTTTAATCATTGCTTTAGTTGCTTTTCAGAAATTCATTATGTATATTAGGCTTTTATTTTATTTCAGTACAGAATATTTTCTAAAGTTTCTTTTTTTCATTCATGGTTTGTTTAGACATATGGTTTTTTATGTGCAAACATTTGGTAATTTTCCAGATACTTTTGTGTTATTGGTTTCTAGTTTAATTCCATTGTGACCAGAGAACATACTGTGTGATGTAGCTCCATCTAAATATTTGAGACTTATTTTATGGACTGAAATTCCTATCTTAATAAATGTTGCGTGTGCATTTTAAGACACTGTGCATCCCACAGTAGTTGAATGGAGATTTCTGGCATTATAAATTAGGTTAAGTTGTTGGAGAGTGTTTTCAAGTCTTACATATTTGCTGATTTGCTGTCTGCTTTTTTTTAAATCAGTTACTGAGAGAAGATTATGAAAATTTACAACTTTAATTATGCTTCTTTCAGTGCTCTCATCTTACTAAGGGTACAAATATTTATGGTTTTTATGTTTTCTGGGTTAATTGACCCTTCCGTCATTGTGAAATTGCCTTAGTTTTTCCGGAAATATTCTTTGTTCTGAAATCTATTTCTCTGATGTTAATATAAATGCTCCAGCTTTCTTATAATTTCAGTTATGGTATAAAAATTATGCCATAATTGCATGGTATAACTTTTTCTGTTTACTTCTAGCTTATCTGAGTCCTTATATTTCAAGTATGTTTTTCACAGGCAGCATATAATTGAGTCATGAGTTTTAAAAATCTTAAATCCTATTAGACAGCCTTTGCCTTTTAGACCATTTACATTAGTAAAATTATTTTAGACCCTTGGCATTTAATGAAATTTCTGGTATGAATGGGCTTCAGTCTATCATGTTACACTTGTTTTGTATTTATTTGTCCCATCTATTTCTTTTTTTTCTTTTTGATATCTTGCCTTTTTGAATTAATTATTTTTAGTATTATATTTTATTTCTGTGTTGTACTGTTAGCTGTACCACCTTTAAAAAATTGCTCTTGGGTTTATAATATACACTTTTAATCTCATGATCTACCTCAAATTATATTTTAACAGTTTACATGACATGTAAGAACCTTTTATATTTTAATTTTACCCCTCCCATCCTTTTTGTTATTGTTATCAAATATCTTACTTCTATATATTTTATTAGCCTCAATTGATTATTATTGTTTATTGTTTTAAACAATCAGCCATCTTTTAACAACATATTAATATGAGTAAAAAAGCCTTCTGTAGTTATTCACCATACTTACCATATCCAACACTCTTTATGCTTCTGTGTAAGTTTGAGGTTCTATCTGGTATCATTTTCCCTTAGCCCGAAAAACTTCCTTTAATGTTTCTGGTAGTGGAACTCAGCTGGAAATAAATTCTCTTATCTTGTGTTTGTCTTCAAATAGTCTTTATTTCATATTCATTTTTGAAGGATATTTTCAGTGGGTATAGAATTCTAGGTTGACAGTATTTTTCTTTCAGCCTATTAAAGATGTCGTTCCATTGTCTTCTGGCTTGCGTTGTTTCTGACGAGAAATCAGCGACCATTTTTATCTTTGTTTCCCTGTAAGTAATATGTCTTTTTTTCCCTCCTGGCTGCTTTTAAGATTTTCTCCTTATTGGTTTTCATCAATTTGATTATAGTGAATTTTGGTGTGATTATCTTTGCTTTTATCTTGCCTAGGATTCATTGAGCTTCTTGGATCTGTGGGTTGTTTGCATCAGACTTGAAAATTTTTAGCCATGGTCTCTTCAAATATTGGCCCCTTTTATTTCTTTTGTGCTTTAAATCACATGTACTTGGAGCAATCATAAAAATTTGGCTTTTATACTAAGTAAAATGTATGTAAAGTAAAACTGCCTAAAATTTTTCCACACTTCACTGAATCTCTATTTATTTTTCTTCTAGTATTTCAGTTTGGGTAGTTTTTGTTATGTCTCCTAATTCACTGATCTTTTCTTCTGCATTGTCTATTCTGCTATTAAACCCATTCGGTAAGCTTTTCATTTCAAGTTGTATTTCTTATTTTATTTATTTATTTTTTTTGAGACGGAGTTTCACTCTCGTTACCCAGGCTGGAGTGCAATGGCGCGATCTCAGCTCACCGCAGTCTCCGCCTCCTGGGTTCAGGCAATTCTCCTGCCTCAGCCTCCCGAGTAGCTGGGACTATAGGCACGCGCCACCATGCCCAGCTAATTTTTTTGCATTTTTTAGTAGAGACGGGGTTTCACCATGTTGACCAGCATGGTCTCGATCTCTTCACCTTGTGATCCACCTGCCTCGGCCTCCCAAAGTGCTGGGATTACAGGCTTGAGCCACCGCACCCGGCCTCTTATTTTTTAAAGTGATATTTAATTTTTAAATTATATCTCCCATCTCTATCCTAATTATGCCTATCTTCATGCTTTCCTTTGCCTATGTTTATGATAGCTATTTTAAAGTTCTTCTTTGTCAACTACTTCATCTGTGCAATTTCTGACTTTGTTTCTGCAGATCTGTTTTCCCCCTGGTTATGAGTAACATTTTACCCCCTTTTTCTTTTTTTTCTTCTTTTTGAGACAGAGTTTCACTCTTGTTGTCCAGGCTGGAGTGCAATGGCATGATCTCGGCTCACTGCAACCTCCGCCTCCCGGGTTCAAGTGATTCTCCTGCCTTACTCTCCTGAGTAGCAGGGATTACAGGCATGCACCACCACGCCTGGATAATTTTTTGTGTTCTTAGTAGAGATGGGGTTTTTCTATGTTGATCAGGCTGGTCTTAAACTCCTGACCTCACGATTCTCCTGCCTTGGCCTTCCAAAGTGCTAGGATTACAGGCATGAGCCAATGTGCCTGGCCACATTTTACCCCCTTTTCAAGGGGTAAATAATTTTGACTGGATGCTGGATTTCGTGAACGTTACATTATCGAGTGTCTGAACTTTGTTGTCTTACATTACAGTATAATGAGGTTTGTTTTGGCAGTCAAGTTACTTGTAGATTAGTCTGACCATTTCAAGGCTTATTCTTAGGTTTTGTTAGAGTGAGCGTAGAGTAACTTTTTTTCTGATGTTAGTTTAGCCCTATTACTAAGACATAATAACCCTCCTAGAGTTTCTATGATTGCTCCAAGTACTTAGTGAATTTCTTTTACTCTGGCTGATTGGATCTTGAATATCATCCAGCCCTGTACAAGCTCTAGGAATCGTTTAGCTCATGGAACCCTCACAGTTTTTCTCTATCTAGCCTGATGGAGTTTTACCTTATATACATTTTAACTTAGTATAAAGCCAAAGACTCAAAAAGACTCCTGCTTAGATTTCTGGATCTCTTTCTTTGCATAGTTCCCTCTTCCTTCCTAGTCTATTGAGCAAATTCCAGCCACCTGGCCTCTCTAAGCTCCAGTTTTTGTCCCCTCAACTAAAAACAAGACCATACTACTCTGCTTATCTTTCCCCTTCTAGGGCCAAGGTCTGGAAATCACTATCAGGAAGAAAGCCAGGGTGATTGTGGGGCTCACTGCATTATTTCTCTTCTCTCAAGGATCACTATCCTGCACTACCTATAGTCTAGTTTCTGAAAATAGTGTTTCATATATATATATTTTAGTTTTCTAGTTGTGTATGGTAGGAAGGTAAGTCTAATGCCAATTTTTCTATCATAGTTGAAAGGATAATTCATGTCTGCTGTGTTTTTATGCTATGTTTTTTGTTAATATTTTCAAATGGTGATCTATTATGACTATATTTGCCACCAGATAAGGTATGCTGATTGTCCTTATATCAAAATCAATTGTACTGCTTTTTCCAGTTAGCAATACCTGTGTTCTATCCTCAAACATTCTGATTCAGAAGATCTAACATGGGTTCCAGATATTATATTTTAAAAACCTTGCCAGGTGATTTTTGATACATAGCAAAACTTAAGATCACTGTTCTATTAAGCTTAAATCCAGTGTGGCTTTTAAATTGATTATCCTATAACCTGTTCTTAATACAGCAACACTTGGTAAAAATCAAATGCAAAATTAAAGCAGTAGGACCTTCTGGATATCTCCATTATCCACAAAAAAGTATTTATTTCTGGCAGAATAGAAGTCTTTAAAGCCCTGATCAAGTTCTGTGGCTGGTGCACACTCTAATTTGTTTTGCCTGTGCCATAGCAGTTATTATATGTTTTGAATATTACTTCTGCTCATAAGTGTTATGAACTTCTTTTTTTTTTTTATTGCATTATAGGTTTTGGGGTACATGTGCAGAACGTGCAAGATAGTTGCATAGGTACACACATGGCAGTGTGTTTTGCTGCCTTCCTCCCCTTCACCCACACTTGGCATTCATCCCCAGGTTATCCCTCCCCAGCCCCCCCGCTGTCCCTCCCCCATTCCCCCCAATAGACCCCAGTGTATAGTAGACCGCCTCTCTGTGTCCATGTGTTCTCATTTTTCTCACCCACCTATGAGTGAGTATATGCGGTATTTCTTTTTCTGTTCTTAAGCAGTCTACAAACATTTTCATAATACACTACTTTGGAGATAGCAGATTTCATCTTGTGTGCCAACTTTGTTTTGATTAGTGGTGACTTCTTGGAGCACAGTGGTAAAAAGAATCCTAAGGCCAGTTCTGGACTCAGCAGGAAGGAATGCTGTAATAGATTAGTGATATCTGTCATGAGTTTGGGATTGGAAGAATGCAGCACATGTTCCATGTATTTGCAATTCATGTACTGGTTAAAGGCAACCTTTTCCTCTATGTTTCTCTAATTGTACAAGAAAACTTGTTGCAACTTTTTATATACAGCTTGACTTTACCATATATAGGAAACTAATCTCATAGTTATGAAGCACCTAGACCCAAATTATTTCTTCATTAATCTGTTCATGTATTCATTCATTTCTTCTTTGTCTCTTCTAAAAATACGATCAAAATGATGCTATCTTATTATAGCAGTGGTCTCTGGTCTGTACTTTGTGTTTTCTTTTCAAATAATTAGACCTATTATGTTTTTAAATGTCAGTGGTTCTGGTAACTATATTTCCCTGAATCCCCAACTAGACACATAATCTTATACGTGCTCTAACAATGAGATAGAAAGGTTGAAGCTGGGACACACCTCGGTAGAAAATTTTCTAAAGTATTTGGAACATAAATTATAGCATAAATTAGCTCAGATCATTAATAATATATATTTTTGAATTACAATTGAATATGTAACTAAGAATATCTTCTCATCTGCAAATTCCCATGTATTAAGAATAGGCCAACATAGTCATATGAGTTTAAAATATGGCACTTTAGAAAAATGTCCTACTGTCAAGCATATAAACCCCTTACATGTTTTTAATGATGGAATGTTGTTAGCTAAGTGTTTTGGGCTACAGAATCATCCAGATGATAACTACTGGTTGTGATTCTCAATCTGATTTTTTACAGGTCACTTTTCCTCATTCTGTGTGTATACTGAGGTCAGGAGTTGAGTATTATCAGACTAGCAGAGGTTTAGTAGGTGGGTCACATGTAAGAGAGAGATCCATTTCATTTGAGCAGCAAACCTATCTTTCCAGTCTCCATATTTGATGGGGATGGAATAGGAAAAGGAATGGTAGAGGACACCTTACTATTAATTCCAGTTATTATCAATTTAAAACACTTCCTGGTACCAACAATCTAGGATATTTAGCATAATATACTATCATAAAAAGAGCAGAATTTCAGGCACCAAGAGATATAGGTTCTAGTCCAAGCTTATCATTTGCTAACTATGTGACCATTCAAGCTACTTAACGTTGCTAACTTTATTCTTATATGAAATGAAATTAATAATCTGCTGTACCTTCCCTACAGAATTGTTGGAGGATCTAGTGAAACCATGGTTGTAAAAACCTTTGAAAACTTATTAATGACATATCATTCTGGTACTATACATGCCATCTTATATTGGCTTATCTCCTACCCTAGGAAAATGGATAGAGTTGTATATCTTTGCTTGACTTTTACATTTTTTATAGATTAAAAAGATGGTTCTGTTAGGAAGCTTTCTGATGATGGTTCTATTTAGAAAAAGGAAAATAGTAAGGTATGTGTTTTTACTAGGGCATGAATAATTTCAACGAGATGTATTCATCAGCTCTGCTTTACTTTACAGCTTGGAATCCCATCCACTGCCAGCACATTGAATGCCACAACGCAATTAACAAACCAGCTGTGAAGGTACTGTTTTTATTAGACCTGATGCCATACTGTATTGTCAGTGGTCTGAATGAAGTGGACTAGATTGCATCCTTCTCTGTAAAGTAGAGGCTTGTGCTCTCTAATAATTCCAAATACCTCCATATTCAATCTAATTGTACTTTGGCAGACTGATCAAGAGAGAGCAATAAATAGTGTTGTCTGCAGTTTCGACTATGCGTTCATAGCCAAGTGCTGTGTAGCACTGAGCTAATTATCTATCAGAAGGAGTCTAGTAAAATGCTTACATGGGTCCTTAACTGGTTTCTATTTCAGCTAATGAATTCAGGGGAATGTATTTTTTCTCTGTTTTCATGTGTGTGCTACAAATCATGAGTGCTTATGCAAATTCAGAAGTGGTAGGACAAAAAGATAAAATTGTTAGTTCTTAGCTCATATTACAAATATGACTTATTTGAAATGACTGAAAGGTGTTTGGATAGCATATACATGGAAAGTTACATTAAAGGTAAAGAGATGGCAGTTTAAAGAGTCAAGTCATTTTCCTAAGGTTGCCAGTTAGAACTGGAGACAGAACCAGGTATCGACTCCTAACCTTAATCTCGTTCTTCTACACCAAATGGGTTCTGTCCTATTATAACTCTGAATCTTGAAAGTTGAATGTGAAGAAAAATAATCACACCTTTTAACAAAATTACTTATGATATATTTATTGGATACAAAATATTTGGCTAGATGGACTTGTGTTTGAATTTGCAAGGGCTAATTTTTATATTATGAAGAGTGGAAGTTAGCTGACGTTACTAGAGTTCACAGTTACTTTTGAGAAACAGGTGTCTTACGGGTTTGCTTTTGTTTTATAGATAGCCTGTACAGATTACCAAATACTAATAGAAAACTGACACCATCACTTTACAGAAACAAAGTAGAAAAGATGAAATGAGATCCAATAAATATAAAAGAAACCAAAAATGTGTCTCATGGACCAAAAATGGCAGAGGAGTGCCAATAATACATTGTCATCTAGATATATTATACTAACAAAGGATGTCCTTGTATTATTTTTAGTCTCTATTTTTGTTGAAGGCAAATTGAATGGATTGATGTTAAGAGCAGGTAATTGGCGGGGTACAATGACTCACATCTGTAATCCCAGCACTTTGGGAGGCCAGGGTGGGTGGATTACCTGAGGTCAGGAGTTTGAGACTAGTCTGGCCAACATAGTGAAAAATCATCTCTACTAAAAATACAAAAGAATTAGCTGGGCATGATGGTGTGCGCCTGTAATGCCAGCTACTCAGGAGGCTGAGGCAGGAGAATTGCTTGAACCAGAGAGGTTGAGGTTGCAGTGAGCTGAGATTGTGCCACGGCACTACAGCCTGCGAGATAGAGCAAGACTTTATTTCAAAAAAAAAAAAGCAGGTAATGATAACCGACACAGTGGAAGCATAGGCCGTCCCATTCCACTATGTGTACCCCACTATTGGCTTTCAATTTGAGATTCAGAGGTGCTTTTCCTTGGAGTGAGCTATTTTAAGCTACTCGCATATGAATTCATAGTTTATTCATGGAGTTAAGCTTGATTCTTCACAATGATGAGACTTTTAGGGTTCCTTCTTATTATCCTTTTCTTCCTCCTAAGGTATAGCTCATTCTTTTGGGTCACCCAAATATCAACAGGAAGGGGATCCTTTCTGTCTGTTTTTTGCAGTTATTTTTCCTTGATTTTATGTCAGGCTGCATTCTCAGGAGTCCTCTGATATCCTGGTTAGTAATGTTTTCTGGCCTCCTACTCACAGAAAGCATCATGAATTAGATTTTCTCCTTTTTTTCTACGCAAACAGCCCAGTCCATTCCACTGGGTTGGCCTCACTTTTCTCCCTAGAGTGAGTCAGCCAGGATAGGTGAAACCATCTACTTTCTGTCATTTTATAAAAATAGAGGCGATAGTCACATAATATACAATGAACTATTTTAAAGTGAATAATTCGGTGGCATTTAGTGTATTTACAATGTTTGCCAACACCACCTCTTTCTAGTTCCAAGACATTTTCATATCCCCTGAATCTTACTTTCTGAACTCCAGTTTCCTTAAAGACCCTCCTTTTTCTATTTTCACTCTACAGTTTGCAGAAAGGTAACATTCTCATTAAGGCTCCCTGTGCTGGGGCTGTTTTTGTGTTACAATAGGTCTAGCTCAGTATTGCTCTTCCTTTACAATGTGAGTGCACCCAAGCCACATCATCACTACACGACATGCAAATCAACAGTATTCAACATTCAAATACTTACAAAATAACGTTAAGCACAAAGTTATGAAATTTTATAGTCTGATGTTTAAAAGTTTAAAAGTTACATATATTTATAGTGAAAAACAATCAGTAATACTCATCAGAATGTTACTATGGACTGCATCGAGATAGAGTTAATGAGTTAATTAAATTTTCTTTTTTCCCTCTCTCAGTTTTCTGAAGCCTCTACATTGGGCATATGTTATTTTTATAAAACAGAAAAACCCACTTGTTAATGTAACACACAGGTATGAACACATTAGTGTGGATGTAAACCAGCCTGTTCAGAGTAGAACAAAACTCACTAAACCAACTATAGATCTGATAGGTCATGCTAATTAAGTTACTTTAAAGGTCACAGGTCAATTAGCTGAGCTCTAATGATTATTTATAGTTTTAGCATCCTAGGAACTTCTCCTTTTGAGTGGAATGAAAAAGTATCTTTACCTGGGACAGGTGTTAATGACTCACTAGAAAAGAGGGTATGATAACTTATATAATACTTAAGAGGAACTCCACATGGGGGCCATGGGAAAGATTTGGGAAAAATTGATTAATCCTCATCAAAAGCCTAATATCTCTATAATAGTAAGCTGTACTGCTGAGCAAGAATGGTTTACCAAATAGAAAAGTAATATCTATTTTTGTTGTAATAGGCTGCAAAAAAGTACTTTGGTAAAAGCCAAGAGTTCTAATAGGACTAAAGATGAAAATATGATGGAACTTAAAGTTTATGATATCATACTTTGCTTTCGGTTTTACTTGGTTCTACTTGAAGTCCACTTTATGAAATACTCTGGAGCCCAGATAATTATCTAAGGCAGGCTCTGGCAAACTATGCCCCATAGCCAAATCTGGCCTGCTGCCAGTTTTTGTAAACAAAGTTTTATTAGTTTTATTAGAACACAGCTATGTTAATTTTCTTACATATTTTCTATGGCTCCTTTCATGCTCCAACAGCAGAACTGAGTAGGTGTGACAGAGACTGTGGCCCATGAATCCTAAAATATTTACAAAAAAAAGTTTGCCAATCTCTGATTTAACACACCCCAAAGTAGTTATTCATTACATCTAAGGAAGCATGAAACTTATAGGAGGAAAATTTTCACTCTGAGCCTTTGTCATCGAGGAATATATAGTTTACAATTGTTGATGGTATAACTATTTAAAATGAGCAATTCTAACTTGATTCCTCAATCATTGAAAAGGCTGAGTTTTCACTTTGAATTACAGGCTGTTTGAGTTATAAGTCTGGGTGATTACCCCCTTCCAATTTGTGAAAACAACTGAAAAAAGAGTGTAGTTCCAGAAAAGTTTGTGTATTAGGTATCTTAACTGCTTACTCAAGGGTAGAAACAGAATTAAAAAGGGTTTCAAATTTAAACTCATGCAAAGTATAAAATGCAATTAGTTATCTAGATGTTTTGTTCATCTGATTTAAAAGATCCAGATATTGAAATATTCTGAGGATCAACTATGAAATTAACACTTTGCATCTCTGTGCTTCGGTTAGTGAAACCCAGCCATATCAATCAGTCCCAGCAAGGGTAAACAAATTATAGGTCATGTGTGGAAAAAAAAAACACATGAAAAAGAAAGGTTGGATGATTGATACAAAACTAAGATTCCAGAGTAAGAGAAGGAAACCCCTCAATGTTAGATTTAATGCTAACTTTTTTGAATGAGGTATGCCTTAAGAAGCAAAATTCTCTACCACTAGCATTTTGGTGTCAATTATGATTCTGGAATCTTAATAATACATTTTCCTTTTCCTAATGAGAGACTACTGTTGTTTACCACTTTAAAGCAGGAATATTGTGAGTAAAATACAGCCAATTTGAGCAGCAATTGAACGAGATGACGTTTTGGATCTTTGTGGAATGAGAGTGAACTTCTTGACACTATTTATTAATTGATTTGCAAGTAACCGGAGAAATGAAAAACCACGGCAGCCACATTTAAATCCTCAGCGCGGACTCATCAGCTAGTGCAGGGAGAAACGTTTATCGGTCAAAAGGGTTTTACTAAAAATATTTATTCCATCTTGCTTTTGAAAAATCTGTCATTATTGAAGCATTTTTGCTTAGAATATAGGGATTGTGATACCCAGGAACGAGAGAGTTCATTCTGTTTTTCATGTGTTTCAGATGTGTATAGACCCTTCCCTATCAGTAGCGTTGGGTGATAAACCACCCCCGTTGTATCTCTGTGAAGAATGCAGTGAGAGGATTGCAGGGTAGGTATAAGAGTCCTTAAAGAAAGAAAATAGGGCAACAATGAGAAGATAAAAATATTTGGACTTAAATTAGTTACATTACTAAAGTTTCTCGCTAGCCCTTCTGATTTTTAAAGGTTAATTTGTCTGATATTTAACATACAGTAAACTTTCATCGGAACATTACAACTTTGAAAAGTTGCTATATTTCTCTCTATGTAGCATGAAAAGGCAATTCCATTAATAAATCAGCTCCAATTTTGAAGGAACCCTGTGAAAAAGGCCACAGAGAAAAACAGACGTAAAAGAAAACTGTGGTTTCCAAACATGACATGTAAATTACATGGGTTCTTTTTGCTTGTTTGTTTCACAGCCTCACACTCAGCTTTGTACAGATCATGCAGTATTTTGGTTGGCTTAATTAGCATCTGGAAAGTATCATTTAAAGATAACGGAATATGATGAAGTGCCTATAATTTATAATTTAGCTGGAATGCATTAGACATTTTAAGAGTTTATTATGATAGTGCTCTTAATTATACTTCCTTTCTATTAAAAGCTTTTCAGCAATAGTGTGTACCTTATAAACATTCATGTGGAAGGAGAACATTTCAATGAAGCTCAAAGATGAATTTTGTTTTCTTTTCAATAGGGACCACAGTGAGTGGCTGATTGATGTTCTTCTGCCACAAGGTATGGTTGACTTAGGAAAGGCTGAATAATGAGTAATCATGACTAATGACATCATTGTTTGATCTCCTTTTGTACTATTTTATTTTACAAAGACAATCACCAAAGCATTATATTCTATGAATATTCATTGATACGAAGCGTAATATCAATGCCTTGTTTATAATGTACCCACACTTTTAATAATGAGGGAAGTGGTGTCATTTCTATTAAAATTAAAGGTAGATATTGAAATTAGGATTCCATATGACTAAAGCCCTGACAAATTATGTCTTAGGGATTTTCTGTATCTGGAACAGTTGTTGCCAGTGATAAGTTGCTGTGCCAGGTCGGAATAAAGAGAATAAAAATAAGAAACACCAGCTGGGAGAGAAATGAATAACTGGCCTTTTCCCTGATACTATCATTGGTACTGTGTTGTGAAGGGAAAACATTGAATCTCTCTGAGACTCAGTTTCTTCATCAGTAAAATGGGGATAAGGTATATCTAACCCATCTCAATGGAAAGACAAGATTGCAATGCTTCTTGAAGTCTGTTGGAGTTCTCAGAGCTATGCCCTGAAAGTTGTCCCAGACAGAGCATTTTTCCATACAAGGGAGAGGCAGCTATTCCAGCCACGTCATTGGACACTAAAATGATAAGGAAAAGTACTGACAAACACAGAGGAAAGATGAAAGGTGGAAAGAGTTGCAGGCATATTAAGTTTGAGTACAGATTGGGGCACAGGAAGAACTCGATGGTATATGACTTCACATGTAGAAAATGGAAGGATTCATGTGAAAGGCCCGTTTAAGAGGAAAACCTCATGCAAACTAAATTCTGTAAGCTTTTTTTTTTTTTAATTGAAGGCCTTTGCTTGATGGCAATTATACTTTTTGTAGTCTTATTTTTCATATTATTTATATTAGATTCTCAACCTTAAGAGAAAAATTAATTTAGTGCTCCCCCTCTGTAAAATGGAGCAATAATATCAGCCTGTATATCCTTCAAAGGCACATTTTGAAAATTTACATAAAAATATCTGTAGGTCAGGCACAGAGGCTCTTCCCTGTAATCCCAGCATTTTGGGAAGTGGAAACGAGCTGATGGCTTGAGCCTAGGAGTTCGAGACTGACCTGGGCAACGTGGTGAGACTCTGTCTCTACTAAAAATACAAACAAACAAAACATTTAGCCAGGCATGGTGGCATGTGCCTGTACTCCCAGCTACTTGAGAGGCAGATGTGGGAGGATCATTTGAGCCCAGGAGGTTGAGGCTGCAGTGAGCTGTCATCATGGCACTGAACTCCAGCCTGGGTGACAGAGAAAAATCTTGTCTTAGAAAAAAATCTGTAAAAAGATTTGGGCTTACATGGGTAAATGTAACTTTTTAACCTTTAAAGTAGGTTACTTAGTGATCATCCAGTACTCTGAGGTGAAAGCCACAGTCAAGTTATAAAATACTTTTAAAATACCAGCTGTGTTGCTCAGTTATGCTCCTCATCTCCAGTGATACTCATCTTTAGAGGAAAATTGGCAATAACTTTTCATTATTTATCTAGAGATGTGACACTAACCTCAGATGATTTAAGATAAACTTTAGGATATCAAATTGTCAAATAACCATTAATTACACAAAACCAGTTTTTAAAAAGTGAGTTGTAAATTTTATCGCTTTTTCATCCACTAGTTTAAAATTACCATACAGGGTTTGGGAGACATTTACCTTTGATCTTTTAAATAAATTGTAACATAGACTATACTCTAAATAAGGTATTAGTGCATTTTTTGAGCATTTACTATTTCAGAGAACATATTAACCGATTCTTGGAAAATTTATTTTCAGATACTCTCAAGCATCAGTTTTCATGGAAATAATGGATGTGCCCACTAAAAAGAATTCTTATCCATTCATTAAAGTCAATCCCATATGTAGACAGTAATTTGACAGTCTTGCTCCAACTGGTCTACCCGTGGGTTTGAAAATTGCTTTTTCTTAGGCTGGGCGCGGTGGCTCAAGCCTGTAATCCCAGCACTTTGGGAGGCTGAGGCGGGTGGATCACGAGATCAAGCGATCGAGACCATCCTGGTCAAAATGGTGAAACCCCGTCTCTACTAAAGATACAAAAAATTAGCTGGGCATGGTGGCGCATGCCTGTAATTCCAGCTACTCAGGAGGCTGAGGCAGGAGAATTGCCTGAACCCAGGAGGCGGAGGTTGCGGTGAGCCGAGATCGCGCCATTGCACTCCAGCTTGGGTAACAAAAGCGAAACTTCGTCTCAAAAAAAAAAAAAAAAAAAAAGAAAAAGAAAATTGCTTTTTCTTAAATAACCCTACAACTGGTTTTACACACACAGGTTAAGAATGATATAAATCGATAATTAAAAACTATGTAGTCCAAGTTAGTATTTTTTTTACAGTTTTGATATTGCAAACAATCCCATGGTGATGCTGTAAATATATCACATCAATCCGGTGTCATAGTGTAATGAAAAGAACAGTAAAAGGGGAATTTGGAGACTTTAACTCAAGGTGTGCCCCTACCATTGATAGCCTGTGTGACCTTGAAGAATTTATCTAACCACAGTGGTTCTCAATTTTGTCCTCTGTAAAATGGGGAAATAAGATTAAAGTTTTTGACTTTAACAAGATTTGATTTCTAAGTCATGTCTGAAAAGATTAAATTACTTGTAAGAGTAGCAGCATGCAGGTGTTTTTACCCCACTAGATGAAAAAAAAATCGATTGCAGGCTTTCTGAGGAAACTTGAAGCCAATAAAAGTAGATGGTAATTTATGAGACAAGCAAAAAGCTGTTTGGGCCAAGTCAAGAGGTCAAGATTAAACAAACTTCACCCTTATTTAAAATGGGCTCTAGACCTGGCATGGTGGCTCACACCTGTACTAACCCCGTGGGAGGGAGGTTAAGGCAGGAGAGTCACTTGTGGTCAGGAATTCAAGAATAGCCTGAGAAACATAGCAAGACCCCATCTCTAAAAAAATTAGCTGGGCATGGAGGCCCTTACCTGTTGTCCTAGCTGCTCAGAAAGCTGAGTCAGGAGGATCATTCGAGCCAAGGAGTTCAAGAAGCTGTGGTGGTCTATGATGGGGCCATTGTACTCCATGCTAAGTGACAGAGTGAGTGAGACCCTGTCTCAAAAGATCAATTAATTAATTAAATAAAAAGAAGAGGGGTTTGCTTTCTTTGTTGATATTTTGTGTGCCTTCCCCTTACAGCTGAAATATCCGCCATATGTCAGAAAAAGGTAAGAGCAAACCATTTGTGTGGTTGGGGCATGATTTATTGTGTTTGTATGTCAGTTCATGTATTGACATCTGCCTCATTTCTGCACTGTGGTTTCCCAGTATGTGCATGCCACCGTATTTGTGGAGGGGGAAAGGAAATAATTTAGCACGCAAGATTGCGACGTCCAAATGCTCTCTATTTCCATTTCTGCTTTTGCTCACCCGTCTTATGCACACTGGTTTTGTTCAGTAATCTGCAATAAAAGCCTATGGGTAATTCTGGGATAGGAGTCTAATTAGAAAAAGGTTTCAATAATACTGCAATTTATGGTACTTAACTTTAGTTAAGGATATATCTTGTATGCTAGAAATATCAATTGTTTTGAAGTGGAGTGCAAATAGTCCAATTTGTATGTGTGAAAAACATACCCAGAGTGACTATACATGGAAAGTATTTATGTGTAAGTTGAACAACGTATGTAGCTAAAGATTCTTCCTTTACTATTTCCTTTATTTTTTTATAATAGTTTTTCTAAATCACCTCCATCTTCTCTTCTTGTTTTAATAATCAAAAAGAGTAAAAGGAGGCAGTATGCTGTCATAAAAAATAACTTTTGATTAGTTTATTGAGATACTTGGACTCTGGCCAGCTCTGTTCCCTCTGACCTATGTGGACCTTGCATACGTCATTTAAACTTTTTGGGATGTTGGTCATGAGTAGGTACATTGGAAGGCTGTCTCAGTTATCTATGGATGTGTAACAAACCATCTGAAAACATAGTGGGCCATATGGCAACCCAATTATTTGATCACAATTCTGTAGATAGACAATTTGTCTTATCCTCATCTGAGCCAAGCCGTTCTTTTGATAAATTACTCCAGGCTCACTCACGTATTTGGAGTCAGTTGGTGGGTAAGCTGGAATAAGGTGGGGCTCAGCTGGAATGGCCGGAATGGTGAGATGGGTGGGGTGTCTGGGCCTCCCTCTTCCCACATGATGTCTCATTCTCCAGGGGCTGGGCTGGACTTGTTCACAGGTGGCAGTCTTCTGAAAGAGAGAGAGAGGAGGTTTCAGAGCCTCTCAGAAGTCACACAGCATCATTTCTGGAGCATTCAATAGGTCAGAGCAAGTTCCAAGGCCAGCCCAGATTCAAAACATGGAGAAATAGGATCTTTGTGGTTATTAAAGGAGTGGCAAGAATTTTGTGGTCACCTTTAATCTACCACAATCCATCCTTTGGACATAATTATTTACCTTCTTTCCATATGCAAAATATGCTCACCGCTTTATATGACTTCCACAAGACTTAGTCATTTATGGCTTCAGGCTTAAAGTCTAATATCTTGTGATGTGCATCTGATATGTTACTGATTAAACTTCTCGGTGACTGATTCTTTTGATTCAGAGACCTGTGAACTAAGAAGGAAAGTTATCCTCCCTCTCTGCACCCAAGGCACAAAGTTGAGACAGGGACAGGATAATAGCAGTAGACTTCTATTCAAAAAGAATAAGGGAAAGCGGATAGCAGTCATTGGTCTACAGCAGCTTCAGCCACAAACACATCAACAATTCCTCTGTCTCCAGGGATAGCACACATGCCTTGATTAGGATCTGGTTTTGCTTCCTAGGAGTAGTCCCCTAATCTGTTAATTGTCCTCCTGAGCTCTTGGCTTCACTCTCTGAGACATCTTTTCTTTTCAATAAGGAATGGCCCATGTTGCAACTGAGTAACCTTCTCAATCTGCTCCCTGCATGTAAGAGTTAGGATCCCATGGACCTCTTTTCATTTTGAACTGTCTCTCTTTACTTTAGTTTTAACTGGTGGTGTTTTTGCTAGTATGACTTTCTTAAAAACGTTGTGGATTTTCAGTGAATCTCATTGAGGTCCTGTGCCCCCAAAGCCACATCTATAATTATTTTTGAGGCAGTCTTTCCTATACTTTGAGCATTTCAGCATGCCCTTGAAATTATTAGAAGCTCTGTTATAGCTGAGAGGATCAATCAGGTACCACCTTATAACTTTCTGAAGACTTAACAAAGGATCTTAGAGTTATAGACCATGTTCTTCCTTTGATCTTTATCCTGAGGCCATTCTTACTTTGAGAATCTTTTATAAGCTTGAGGGACTAGGATTTCAAACAGTTCTGTTTTCTAAATCATTATGTCCTGGCTCTGGGGACATACCTAACATAATTGACACCCATGGTAGATCATTTTTTAACACTACTCTCTTTATATGACAAAGTTATTTGTAGTAATAAGGTTCAAATTAGCACATTTTTATTGCTTATCCTTTAATCAGTGTTGTGTTTTACATAGACATTAATTTGGAGGACTTCCATTAAGTTCATAACAGCTCAGAATTGTTTGGTCTTGCCCTGGGCAGTTTATATTCTACCTCTTTGGTACTGCATATTCCCTGAACAGTATAACTGAAATTAGCAAAGATAGCATCATCATTAGAAAGATAAAGGGACAGACCTAGATTATTTCAATTCTGTGATATTGTGAGACCACTTGTAGTTATTTCTATGTGTTTAAACTTCAAAGTGAAGCAAAGTGGCTGGAGTGAACATTTGAAAACATGCCCAGCTGAATCTCCCATCTAAGGGAATTCTCTCTAGTTTACTTTGGAAATGAATGAGCTGAATCCACATGGGTTGAGGCTTTTCAAATATATTATCAAAACTTAGTAGGAATCCCAGCAATTATTTAGAACTTCCATCAGCTGAAGATTATTTTGGGGAAAACTTATTTTATCGCTGACATTGTTTAGAATTGATGGCATGTGGTAATAAAGCAGATTGACTTTTAGTTGGTATTCCAAATATTATCATATGCATTGTATTCAGATACTCCATGAAAAATTACTCAGAATTTAGCAGCATCAAACAGCAACAGTTAATTATGTTCGTAGACTCAGTGGATCAGAGATTTGGACAGGGCATGATGGAGATAGCTTGTTTCTGTTTGATGATGTTTGAGGCCTTATCCGGGAAGACTTGAATAGCTGAGGGTTTTAATTATCTAGAGGTTTCTAGATCATACATTCGGGTTCCGGGGTGAGGTGACTTGAAGACTACGCTAAGCCAGCACTGTTGACTCCAGACTTAAACAGGGTCTCTCCGTGTGGCTTGACTGTCTCATGGCATTATGGCAGAGATCTGGGAGGAGTATCTTGATGAGGAAATATCTGAAGAGAACATCTAAAGGCAGCAGGTGGAAGCTGCATGTCCTTTTATAAGCATCATTTCTGTCATGCTCTATTGGTTGAAGCAGCCGCAAGCCCATCCAGATTCAAGGGGAGGGAAACTATCTCTGATTTCTTGATGGGAAGAGATAGTTTCCATCCCTCTGGTCACAGATGATTTACATTCTTTCCACTTGCAAAATTTTGGCTGGAGGTCCAAGGTCTTCTCATCAAAATCAGGTCCAGGTGTGGACGAGGCTCTTTGGGCTTGGCTCCTTAAGTATTCTTCCTCTTGCTTTGAATACTGTGATGTGTTCCTTAGTTAGGTGCCAGTCCTGCTTCCTGAGAGCTGGTCTCTTTGACTCCAGGCCTCACCCTCTAGGAGATGCCCATCTTTTCTTTCTCATAAAAAGTAGCCTGTCATTTACAGCTAAGTAGTTTTATCAGCTTATATTTTTGCTTATAGAAGTTTGGAAGTCCCAAAACTTCGTTTTTGGACTGTCTCTGTCCCTTTCAATCTACAGTGGTATAATTCCATTCAAAATGGGCTTTTATGTCTCAATTTATAAATCTGTTTCATTAAACATGAGTCAAACGCACACACCTCTTTGGGATAAGTCCTTCTACACCTTATACTCCCTATGAGGCTGCTGGGAACAATGATTTTAAGAATCTTAGAACCCTTACTGTTGAATAAAGAGGATGCTGAGGTATGCCCTTAAGAACCTTAGAAGGGCCTCCCCTTTTTTTGTCTATCTAAGAGTCTATGGTGTACCCTCTCAAATTCTGAGTTCTTAACAAAGAGTTTTATATTCAAGCCCGTACCATCATTTTTTCCTACTGAGACCACGTAAGACCACATTTTCCTGATTGGGCCCTGGATTTGATATTTGCCTTGAAACTTTTTCTTACCTTGAGAATCCTATGCTGGCTGGAAAGACTGTCCTGAGCTCAATATTTTCCCTTTAAATTCTAGGTGAAAATGATTAATTCGTTCTTTTGTTTATCTCCCTCCTCTCACAAGCTCTGATTTCATAAAGGCTTGAGTCTAACACCCTCTTGGGGGTGTTTGTGTCTTCACAAGCACTATTGAAAGATGTTGAGTATGTGGTGGTTGCATCTCTGATAGGCTTGGGGGCATTTCTCCAATAGCTTCATGTGGGTGCTGCCTCACTCCTCTGCCTCTCACCAGGGCAGCTTGAACGGTGGCACCCCTGAACTTTGAAATGTCTTATACTCCACCCCTGTTCTCATTCCCATCACTTCGTTTGTGGTTCCCTTCCTGCAGCTGATGTCAACGCTGAACGTATGAAGGGTTCTGACTGTGTGGGTCCCTGTGGTCTTCATAGAGTGTTGGTGGGCATGGGAAAGTCTGGTTTGAGGCCATCGTCTTGGCACAGCACAATCTCTGTCTTTGAATGCAGCATCTACCTGTCTTTGAATGTGGCAGGGACAGAGGAGCTGCAGCGGAAATCTACTCTTTGAGGTGGATAAAATAATTTTGAAAGAGTTTATTCTGAGAGGTAACATTATTTCTTTTATTCCCTGATGTGCTGTGATGTTGCACTCTCTGATCCATGGTTGTATTTTTTTCTTTATATTTCTGCTGAAAACTCATGGAATGTTAACTTGAAATAATCCAGAAAGTGTCCTCCTCTTCACTCCCCCCCGTGGCTGAGGTAACTTTACACAGGGCTTCCCAATGCAGTTCCACTGATACTCAGAGCATTTCAACTACACACAGGAATAGAAAACACTCCTCATCTTTATTTTCTAGCTATGACTGAAATCTGGCTGGTTGGAGAATAATAACCTGCGCTTTGGGAACTAGTGGCCCTTGAATGTGTTGTCACTTCTAGTGGCCCCTGCAGTTTTCATTTATTCTGATTTTTAGCCAAGTTTACCTTAGTGGTCAGTTTTAATTGATTTCACTTTCTTGGCTTCTAGAACTGCAGCTCCCATGTTAGAAGAGCAGTTGTCACCTGCTTCTCAGCAGGTTGCTGTGGTCGTCACGGAAACAGGCCTGTTCGGTACTGCAAGAGGTGCCACTCGAATCATCACAGTAATGAAGTGGGGGCCGCCGCGGAGACCCATCTCTATCAGACCTCCCCTCCGCCCATCAACACGCGGGAATGCGGCGCTGAGGAGCTGGTCTGCGCGGTGGAGGCCGTGATCAGGTAACACGCAGTTTCTTAGTAGCTGCCTCTGACAACTCCACCTTGCTTTGAGCTAACCTCCGCACACTGAGATGTGCATATTTAATGCAGCCTCAAATGCCCTTAGCCCAGCAGCTCACCTTCCCACAGTGTGGTAATGATGCTATTTTAATTCATGAATTCAGTGAATATTTTTACGGATGCCAGTTATGTGCGAGGTACTATGATGGGCACTTGGGAGGCAGGAGGGAATAAAATATAGTCTCTGCCCTTAAGTTACCCATGTAGGAACTAGAAAAACATAAGCACGGTGTTATTATCAGGTTTGGTGAGCTCAGTAATGGCATTGAGCAGCGGGCATTAGGAGAACTAGGCAAAGGAACCAATCAGTGAGGGGTGTGACTAGGCTTGGCTTGACTGACAGCAGAGTTACCCAGTCAGGAGGCGGGGAAAGCTAAAAGAGCGAATTATCTGCCCAGGAACCAGGTGCGGAAAACTCCATGTAATTTCTTTTTTCTTTCCCTTTTTGTGGAGAATGGTGTCTCGCTATATTGCCCAGGCAGGTCTTGAACTCCTGGGCTCAAGCCATCCTCCCGCCTCTGCCTCTCTGAGAGCTGGGATTATAGGCGTGAGCCACAGTGCCCGGCCAACTCCATGTAGTTTCGTACTGGGATAAACCACTACCCTGTGGAATCAGGGACAGGTCCTGCAGGCTGCTGGGTTTTTCTTCTATCACATGACCAAACAACAACAACAAGGCAATTGAAATAACGTATACACTTGCTCTCCTTTTGTCTGATACTCATCGAGACAAGATTTTTTTTTTTTTTTTTTTAAAACAGAGTCTCTCTCTGTCGCCCGGGCTGGAGCACAGTGGTGCGATCTCGACCGACTGCAACCTCTGCCTTCCGGGTTCAAGGGATTCTCGTGCCTCAGCCTTCTGAGTAGCTAGGATTACAGGCGTGTGCCTTTTGTATTTTCAGTAAAGACAGGGTTTCACCATGATGGCTAGGCTGGTCTCGAACCCCTGACCTCAGGCAATCTGCCCGTCTTGGCTTCCCAGAGTGCTGGGATTACAGGTGTGAGCCACGGCGCCCAACTGGAGGCCAGATTTTTTTTTTTTTTTTTAATTAAAGCAATAATATTAGAATGTAAGTTTGAAAGGATAGAGGCCAAATCGTTTGTTTCTTGTATCCTAGTAGTTGACACATAGTAGAAATGCAATAAATGTTTGTCAGATTGAACATTATGAAAAGTTTAAAAAGAAAAAAACACCCAACCATACTGTTATCATCATCATCATCATCAGTGTTGCATATGTTCTAATTTTATTCAAATGCATGTTTCATTTCTGTAACCATAATCACAGTGTATCCACAATTCTCTTTGAAATAACATTACACTATTAGCTCTTCTCCACATTGTTGCATAATTTCAATATTTATCCTTTGTAGTGGATATATAATATTCCTCTAGATATAACTTACTTTTCTCTATCATTACATGTTTAGACTGCTTCTAGTTTTTTACCTTTATAAGTAATTCTTTGAGAAATATTTTTGTACATAGTGCTATACTTGTATTTTTTATTTTCTTAGGGTAGATTACCAGATGTTAGTTACCCTGGTTCAAAGGGTATGAATATTTACATGGCCCTTAATACATTACCAAATTGCTTTTCATAGCATGTGTATGGGTTTACAATGCCAACACCATATATAAGACTTGCCAATACTAAGTGTTTTTGTTTTGTTTTGTTTTTTGAGTTGGAATCTTACTCCGTTGCCCAGGCTGGAATGCAGTGGCACGATCTGGGTTCACTGAACCTTTTGGGTTCAAGCAATTCTCCTGCCTCAGCCTCCCGAGTAGCTGGGATTACAGGTGTGTGCCACCACATCCGGCTAATTTAGGTATTTTTAGTAGAGACAAGGTTTCATCATGTTGGTCAGGCTGGTCTCAAACTCCTGACTTCAAGTGATCCACCCGTCTCAGCCTCCCAAAGTGCTGGGATTACAGTGTGAACCACCGCACCTGGCCACTAAGTGTTGTTTTTTAAAATTGGTACTTGTTTAGCAAATGGAAAAAATAATTTTCATTGCTTCACTTTCATGTCTTTGAATACCAGATGCTGAATATTTTCCATTTGGGTATAAGCTCCTCAGTTTTTCCTTGTATCATACATTTGCTGTCTGCACAGTTTCCTGATAGTTAAAGAGGAAGCATTGACTTATAGTGGGATGGTTGGCGAACCAGAAGTCAGAAGGCATCAGTTCTGTTTGATTCTAATTGATGGGAGGAACTAGCCTCTTTATGTCTCAGTTTGTTCATTTTTGAAATGGCAATGGAGCATAAAATAGTAAGAAAATAAAATTAGAATCCTGGAGTAACTCAGGATGCACAGTATTCAGTAACTCAGTAACAGTACTCAATTTAAAGAAGAGCAATACAGAATGCTTGAGTACTCAGGAGGTGCTTCCTCGGAATGGGTCATGATCTAGAATGTGTTTTTTCACAGTCTAACTTGAAATCTCACTGCTTTTTGGCAGCTTGTTGAAAGAAGCTGAGTTCCATGCTGAGCAGCGGGAATATGAGCTGAACCGGCGGCGACA
Source organism: Saguinus oedipus (assembly GCA_031835075.1). NCBI lineage: Eukaryota > Metazoa > Chordata > Mammalia > Primates > Cebidae > Saguinus > Saguinus oedipus. The sequence continues at coordinate 135,708,968 of CM063176.1, forward strand.
GCTGGGCCTCTCCTCTTCCCACCATTCCCTGGATAATGCTGACTTTGATAACAAGGACGACGACAAACATGACCAGAGGCTGCTCAGTCAATTCGGAATCTGGTTCTTAGTAAGAAAAAGAAGTTAACTATTCTCCACTTTCTTATTTCTCATTCCACAATTGTATTGATGAAGACTTTCTAGTTTTTTTTTTAAAGGAATAAGTAGTGGAAAATTAACCTTAGCAATGGGACTGAATTCTCTATGGTAGTAGCTCTGAACCCTGAGTTGCGTGTTAGATTTACCTAGGATAGGTTTTAAAAACTGACAATGCCCAGGTCGCATTCCAGAATCTTGGGAATTATTTTTTTTGAGACAGAGTTTCTCTGTTGTTAGCCAGACTGGAGTGCAATGGCATGATCTTGGCTCACCGCAACCTCCACCTTCTGGGTTCAAGCAATTCTCCTGCCTCAGCCTCCCGAGTAGCTGGGACTACAGGTGTGCACCACCATGCCCAGCTAATTTTTGTATTTTTAGTAGAGACGGGGTTTCACCATGTTGACCAGGATGGTCTCGATCTCTTGACCTTGTGATCCACCCGCCTCAGCCTCCCAAAGTGCTGGGATTACAGGCTTGAGCCACTGCGCCCGGCTGGTCTCGATCTCTTGACCTCGTGGCCTCCCAAAGTGCTGGGATTATAGGCGTGAGCCACCACGCCCAGCCTTCTTGGGAATTTTTAAAACAGCTCTTAGCCATTGATTTTGATGAACAGCCAGGTGTTAAAACAGTATCAGAGGCTAGAGTGGTACAAATAGGAAATCTGCTAGTAGTATATATTGTCAAATACTTGATTCAATAACATTTACAGATTAATTCACGTCCCATCACCTATGCAGATGAAATTTTTCTTGAAAGTTCAGTCTCTGTGGAGTTTTTTGTATATTTATGGTAAGTCTGTGTGCACCAGAAAAGTTATAGCTAAAGTAATGCAAGGAATATAATTACTATTGACTGATTTAACTGTAACATCTATTCATTTGATCTCTACTATTGTATGTAGAGATCAAACATACAGATCTAAAGTCCCACTCAAGCTGAATTTACCAATTCTGCAGAGAAGCAGGCTTTTGTTTTGCCCATTGAAGACATAGATTCAGTCTCCATAGTGATATATCTCTATTATGCTTGCACATAGTTCTCTGAAAAAGTCTTGACCAAATTGGCATTTAATTGTTGATTTCACATATCTTGCTTTATAGAAGTTATTATCTAATGACACAATGGCTACTACTATGAACTCTTTGAAGGCAAGGACAGTGTTTTATTTATTTATTTTTATTCCTGGATGCTGCCATAGTACTCAATAAAAGATTAGTTCATAGTAAATGAGTGAATGATGTTTTAAAAAGTCTATTTATGATAGTGAATTAGGGGACTCCCAGATAATCCGAATTATTACTAATACAAAATTCTTAGTGAAATATGATCATTTTAGAACTGAAATGTATATAGATCATTTTCATTGAGGATATGGATGAAATATCATTTTGTTGACCTAATTTTTTTTTTTTTTGAGACAGAGTCTTGCTTTGTTGCCAGGCTGGAGTGCAGTGGTTTGATCTTGGCTCACTGCAACCTCCGCCTCACAGGTTCAAGCGATTCTCCTGTCTCAGCTTCCCGAGTAGCTGGGATTACAGGCACGTACAACCATGCCCAGCTAATTTTTGTATTTTTAGTAGAGACAGGGTTTCATCAAATTGGCCAGGCTAGGCTTGTCTCGAACTCTTGACCTTGAGATCCACTCACCTCAGCCTCCCAAAGTGCTGGGATTACAGGTGTGGGCCAGCACACCCTGCCTGTTGACCTAACTTTTTAGAAGCATTTATCTGGTGCAGATTATGTAATAGATTTCTTGTAGGACAAAATGCTTAATTAGAAGATGAACTCTTGAGGGAAAACCATTGTTGCAATCCATCTCTCCCTGTAGAAAGGAACACAGTTTCTGGATAAACAATCCCCATTTTTAAAACTGCCGATTTCACCTATTTCTATTCTGTACACACAAGGAAAAAAAAAGAAACTGCCTATTTCAAATGGATTATCTGGGATATCTTTTTACGTATTTTTGCCTTTTAATCCACCCATAATAATTTTGTAAAGATGGATGGAAGCTGAACAAGGTTCTAATCTACCTACTTCTAGGTGAGCCTCTGCACCCCCAGTGAGAACACGCCTACAGAAAGCTTGGCCCGGCTGGTGGCCATGGTGTTTCAGTGGTTTCACTCCACTGCATATATGATGGATGATGAAGTGGGAAGTCTGGTGGAAAAGCTGAAGCCTCAGTTTGTCACCAAATGGCTGAAGACAGTATGTGATGTTCGCTTCGATGTCATGGTCATGTGCCTTCTTCCTAAACCCATGGAATTTGCCAGAGTAAGTGGAAGCCTACAGCTTGCACCCTGTTGGAGAGGAGGACTTGGGGAGAAGTGCTGCCTTAGCCATGAGGTATTATCAGTGTCTGTGGAGGAGGAACATCTCTCCTTATTTTAATCAATATAGCTAAATGAATTTAGTAACTATATCTTGGGTGATGTGCTACTTTGATTTTGTTTTGGGATGAGGAAGAATGGCAAGATGAATTTGTGAGGTGTCTTTAACCATTTAAGGGACTATTCTTTCTCGACATTGCTGATTTTTTTTTTAATTAGGATCTTGCTATGTTGCCCAGGCTGGCCGCCTTGAACTCCTGGGCTCAAGAGATCCTCCTGCCTCAGCCTCTGGAGTAGCTGGGAAGCTAAATATTATTATTAAGAAACAACAAGGCCAGATGCAGTGGCTCACGCCTATAATCCCAGCACTTTGGGAGGCCGAGGCAGGTTGATCACTTGAGGTTGAGAGTTCGAGACCAACCTGACCAACATGGAGAAACCCTGTCTACAAATAATAATAATAATAATAAAAATTATCCGGACGTGGTAGCATATACCTGTAATCCCAGCTACTCAGGAAGCTGAGGCAGGAGAATCACTTGAATCCAGGAGGCCGAGGATTCAATCTTGCAGTGAGCTGAGATTGCACCATTGCATTCCAGCCTGGGCAACAAGAGCAAAACTCTGTCTCAAAACAGCAAGAACAACAACAACAAAGCCTTTCTGTGAGGTTACTAGAGTTCAGTACTCTTTTGGCTTAGAATCTTTTTTTTTTTTTTTTTTTGAGATGGAGTTTCGCTCTTGTTACCCAGGCTGGAGTGGAATGGCGCGGTATCGGCTCACCGCAACCTCCGCCTCCTGGCTTCAGGCAATTCTCCTGCCTCAGCTTCCTGAGTAGCTGGGATTACAGGCACGCGCCACCATGCCCAGCTAATTTTTTTTTTTTTTTTTAGTAGAGACGGGGTTTCACCATGTTGACCAGGTTGGTCTCGATCTCTTGACCACGTGATCCACCTGCCTCGGTCTCCCAAAATTCTGGTATTACAGGCTTGAGCCACCACGCCCGGCCTATTTGGCTTAGAATCTTTGGAAAGATTACCATTCAACTAGGGGAAATGTCTTTTTTTCTTTTCTTAATCATGTATATATCTACAGATGAATGGTAGAAGTCCCTGCCCTGCCGTTTGAAATGCCAAAAAGGTTCAGAATCAGACAAAATGCACCTATTCCTCTAACTTATGGAACAGATTTCTCTGTGCTTATCCTCTTGCCTCTGCCTCAGTGGATCAAATCTAAGAAGATTCCATGTTTCTTTTTTTCTTTTATTTTGTGAGACAGGGTCTCACTTTGTCACCCAGGCTGGACTGCAGTGGCATGGTCATACTCACTGTAGCCTGGAACTCCTGGGCTTAAGCGATCCTCCCACCTCAGAGACTACAGGCATGCATCACCACATCCATCTAATGAAAAAAATTTTTTTGTAGAGATGGGGTCTCTCTGTGTTGCTCAGGCTGGTCTCAGAGACTTGGCCTCTAACAATCCTTCTGCCTCAGCCTCCCAAAGTGCTGAGATTACAGGCATGAGCTGCTGTGAGCAGCCCATATTCTTTGAATATGACATAATTTGTATCTAACCCAGAACGGTAGATGTCCAGAATCAGGTTTTGGCGGTAGTAACGTGAAAATTTTTTTGCAAGTATTTTCTAAGTTTTATATTTATTTGCAATTTTTAAATTTCCTTTCAAAGAGACCTTGAGGCAGTTTTCAGTACAAACCTGTGCTAAAGTAGGACATTTAAAGATAAAACAGAACACAGACCATCTATAGGAGTAACTTCTATTGGATTTTCAGGACTCAGAGTGATCTGTGCATTTATAGAGATGTACTTCTTTCTTCTTTGGTGCCACCTACTGACTCACTTAGAAAATTGAATTTTTGCCTAACAGAAATTTCCCATTTTCTGACACTCTTTGTCTGTGTTGATATATTTTCTATAATTACGTCTCTTGGAATACTGAAGGATTGATGTGACCTGCCTCTGGAAAATGAGAATAAATGATTATGTTGGGAGAAAAGCTTTTCTTATTCCAATTTAGGTGCAGATGTTTTGGGGCCTGCAAATTAACTGATAGTAGATTAACTGAAGAGAAGAGAAAGTTTCTTTCTGAGTGCATGTGGAAGAGCTCAGTGATAAATTACTTCCTAAATAGCCAGGATATATAAAAGATGTATATACCAAACTTAACAGAAGGTTTACTCAAGGGCTTCAGTGAGAAGGTATGGAAGATTCCATTGGGTGTTTTAATGCCACGTGAGCTGGACAGGAACTGGGCTATCTCCACAGCAGCTGAATTCACAGGAAACTCCCTTTGGAGGGGCGTAACAGAAGGGTTTTCTCTGAAGACTCTGCTTGAGTCACATAATGGAAGTTCAAATAAGATTTCTTTATGCATCTTCTTTAGCTTAAATGTTTTCACTTTAAAATAATCTTTATACCAACTCTAGGGTTTGAGTGGTTAACACTTCCCCTATCATCCCTTGAAGTTTCAACATATGTAAAAGAAGCCAAGTTGATTGCTAAAGAGGGAAGGTTTAGGTTAGAAATTGTGAGATAAGAGATCTGCTGAGGGGAAGAAGAGCATAGAATGAGGAAACAGAAAAGCACAGAGTAATGGTTGGGATAGATTATACACCTAGGTTTTGAGTACAGAGGGCAGGCAGTTGAGAAGATGTCTAGGTGTTGGGCTTGAAACATCTTTAGATGGTGGAGTGAGAACATCAGTGTCACAGTTATGGTTATTTTCCAGAGCAGAGCAGGGAAGAGGTGAGTGTTTAGTGAACTTCCTGAGTGGACCAAACTGTTGCAGCAATAAGTCCTTTGAATTTTATATCATGGTGTCCCATTTCAGCCTTTAGGGCTTTGTAACAAGATAACCCAGAGTCTTAATAATGATCCAGGAAGTCAGGTTTTAGTTCTTCGTGATGCCATGTCAGGTGAGTAGGAGAAAAATTAGATGTGTTAATTACTGGCATAATGGGCAAGACAGAAGGATCTAGTTTACAAAGAGGTGAAAAATATTTCAAACATGATGAACAGGACTAGATTCTGATCACTCACAAGAGTGGGTTATAGTTTTTTATCAAAACATAAAATTTCTACAATCACCTGCATTTTTTGATCAAAGAAAATCAAAGTAAGATTACTTTTGGTTACAAAATTAGTCTCATTAAATTTAGTCTGATCATTTGCACAAGCACAGCAAGAATGGCAATTGACCACTTAGAGCTTTTTAAAGTTTGCATTGCTAGAACTCTTATAAGGCATCTCCGATTGGGTGGACTTTTAGAGGTTTCTTGATGCTAGAAGTCAAGCCAAGAACTTGTTGTCAGACTTAATCTGTAATATTTATAGATTTGGGTGAATTCCTTTCTTCTTGAGGTCTCCCAAATATTCTAAGTTTCCTAGGAAGTGACCTTTTTTACTCATCTGTAAGGCTGAGGATTCTGTAATGCTGGTATCAGATCAGTTTTTCCAAGAGTGCTTTGAAAACATTGGCTCTATAAAATCAATCTTAGTTTCTTTAAACTGTTTAGTCATATCAGATTCCACGCAATTCTCAAATATGACATTCCACGAAGGCTTGGGAATGTAACTGTAACTGGCCGATGGGTTCTTCCTGCCTGCTGCACAAACAACATCAATTGACAGCATTGAGTAAAGAAAGTTTAATTGACATGAGGCCAGCGATGCCACATGAGAGACTGAGTTATTGCTCAAATCAGTCTCATCGAAGGCTTGTAGCTTAGGGGTTTTTTGAAGCCAATTTGTGGGAAGGAGTGGGGTTGGCTAGGCAGTGGGTGCTTGCTGCTGCCGATAGTTGTGTTGGAGATGAAATCCCAGGGAGTTGAAGATGCTGAAGTTGAAGATGCTCCTCTTATGCTGAGTCGATTATGGGTGGGGCCACAGGAGGGGTTGGCAGGTCCAGCTGGAGCCATGTCAGACGTGCAAAAAACATGAAAAGATGTCTCAAAACACCAATCTTAAGTGCTACAATAGTCATGTTATCTGCAGGAATAATTGGAGAAGTTGCATATCTTGTGACCTCTAGAATAACAGCTGGTAACTGTTTATGTCTACACCTTAGCAGAATTCAGGCTCCTTTCCTCCTCCTAGCCTTGTGGTTTCTTTAGAAAGGCATTTGAATTTTGGGGAAGAGCTATTATCATTTAAACTATAAGCTAAATGTCTCCCAAAGCTAGCTTGGCAGCTTAAATGCTAAAGGCAACAGGGGGGTTGGCTAGATCAGATCTCCTCCACTGTCATTATTTTCTCACTGTTATAATATTTGCAAACGGTTTCATAACCAAGTTTCCCAATTATGTCCTGTTACAAGGAGAACAGATTCTTATTCAACTTATGCAAATAGCTATAATGCTATGACAATAAGGATATTCAATAAGAGCTTCTGAATTCTGGAGGAATCAGGTAGAGAGAAAAAGGATATATTTCATTTTTGTTTACAAAGGTATAACTCTACCAAATTATTGTAAGTTATAGATAGCATAGGAGAAAAGAGAAAGGAGTTCCTTGTATCCAAAAAGAGAGAATATTGATTGAAAAACTAGCAATGTTCTAAAGAAAAAAAGATACAAATTATAATCATTTTTCATTCAGTCCCTTGTAATTCAGTCTTGTTCTGCTTGATTGAGTTAATAGTTAATGAACCCATTAGCTTCTCTGCTTAAGTTCTGGCAATCCTGACTCAGTCCAGTGGTTATGATCTCCATTATTTAAGCAATGCCACCAGAAGCCTGTACCCCAGAGTTTCTGTCATGGTCCTTCCCATGATCTCAGAGACAATCTGTTTATGATGAGGATAAGCAGTCTTGCTAGTAGCTGATTGCAAGAGTTTCAGAAAAACATCAGATAACAATTACTGTCTGAATGACAGAAGGCTTAAAGTAGTCATGGTTAAAGATCTGCTGAAAGTTCACTGTGATACAGTTGACAAGGCAGTTGTGTTGTTTCTGTGGCATGCAACATTAACATAATAACTAAAATAACGGATAATATTTTGCCATTGTTGTCTACTATCAGACAAAGAAGCATAAAGATGTATCATGCCAGCAAGAGCATTGACAAATTTCTAGGAACTTTATATAATTCCAGAAATATTTATATTCATAACATTTATCTATACAAATGTAACCTAGGCTGGGCGCGGTGGCTCAAGCCTATAATCCCAGCACTTTGGGAGGCTAAGGCGGGTGGATCACAAGGTCAAGAGATCGAGACCATCCTGGTCCACATGGTGAAACCCCGTCTCTACTAAAAATACAAAAAAATTAGCTGGGAATGGTGGCGTACGCCTGTAGGCCCAGCTACTCGGGAGGCTGAGGCAGGAGAATTGCCTGAACCCAGGAGGCAGAGGTTGCAGTGAGCCGAGATTGCGCCATTGCACTCCAGCCTGGGTAACAAGAGTGAAACTCCGTCTCAAAAAACAAAAAACAAAAAAACAAAAAAACAAATGTAACCTAAGGACAGTTAAACATCTCTTTTTTTGACAACGCTTTCCATAGAATTCAACATATAAAATAAACCTAATTAGTTTAGTGTATCTTTTACACGTAGGAAAAATCTTTTGAGATTTTCAAGGGTCCCTCTGGGAAATTTCAGTCAGTTCAAGACCAAGATTTCATTTAGGATTTGGCTTTGGAAAGGCAAAATATCAAAAGTTATCAGAAATGCCAAAAGATTTGAGTACCTGATTAACCAACATTACAGGCCACTGTGAAACAATTGTTAGTTATTTATTTAACCTATATGACACTAAGAGATTTCAAAAGTAAATATAGGGGGTAACACAATTGTAAGAAACAAAAAGAGTAACACAACTTAGCTCTTTTAACATTGAGAAGCCTTGGTTCTCTTAAATAATCTAGGACATCATAAAGACAAAAAGCACAGGAAGCCAGGAGTGCTGGCTCATGCCTGTTATCCCAGCACTTTGGGAGACCAAGGTGGGAGGATCACTTGAGCCCAAGAGTTGGAGATCAGCCTGGGCCACCTAGGGATACCTTGTCTCTACAGAAAAGCAAAAAACTTAGCCTGACACCCACATGCCTTTCCAGTTCCAGATACTTGAAAGGCTGAGGTGAGAGGATTGCCGGGAGGTCGAGGCTACCTGAGCCACGATCATGCACTGCACTCCAGCCTGGGTGACAGTGGGACCCTGTTTCAACAACAACAAAGAAAACCCCACAGGAAATTATTCTGATGAGACGCAGAGTTTTTGTTTCTGTCTTAGTTTCTTCAGTTTGTTTGGGCTACAATAGCAAAATAGCATAGACTGGGTAGCTTATAAACGACAAATTTCTCACAGTTGTAAAGGCTGGGAAGTCCCAGATCAAGGCAGATTCAGTGTCTGGTGAGGACCTACCTCCTGGTTCATAGATGGTGCTTTCTGGAGGTGTTCTTATGTTGTGGAAGGGGCAAGGTAGCTCTCTGGGGTCCCTTTTATAAGGGTGTTCATTCATAAGGGCTCTGCCCTCATGATCTAATCACCTCCCAGTAGGCTCCACCTCCTAACATCATCGCATTGGTGATTAGGTTTCCCCATGAGAACTTTGGAGGGGACACAGACATTCAGACTGTGGTAATCTCCCAGGCAGATTTTTCAAAAAGTAAAGAAAAACCTTTTACAACCTCTTTTTAAGAACAGAAATAAGATAATCTAAAACAATGTTGTTGTTTTTTAAGAGAGAGAAAACGAAACTCTAGTTTTGCATTAGTGCACTGTTAATATTAAAGCTCATTTAAAAACCTTACAATAAGTCTACTCAGTCTTAGCCAACGGGGCCACATAAGATAAAATTCTCTTTCTCTGCCTTCCCTGCACTTCCCTTTCAGGTTTTGGTTCTTTTATCCTCCTCATTCAGGAATAATGAGTAAACAACGCCTTTGGGAAAGAATTGCTCTTTTTCCCGTAACCAAACCACATTCTACATTGCTTGAATACTTTGCATACAGAGGTTTTTCCTTCATCCTGATTATGTCTAGTGGTCCAATTTATATGTTATTCATTATAATTTTCAACCCTTATTATCCTTTATTTTCCAGAGAAAACTGTTTAAGTAGACAACTGGGAATTGCCTGTTGTATATCAGCATTTTTTGGCATTTTAGCAAATTATGTGACTATACCATCTCACAATTTCCAGAGGCATCTTCTTCTTAGTACAATTCTTCAGTGTGGAAAAAGGACATTCTCTTTAACACACCCGAAAGTCTTTACTATCTGTACAAAAGAAGAAGCTAAAAACAGATAAACTTATGATCAGCAATTAATGTGTTCATATTTTGTCCTACTTAGAAGTGATCTAGATTTTCAATGAGTATCTGCCATTTCATTTATCTTAGTCTACCATTAAGGTTTCAAGTTACCAAAAAGATTTTGAAAACTACATCTAAGCAGAAACATTAGAAAATACAACTACTATTGATATGAACTTTGTCAGAATGATTCTATTTAATAAAAATCAAATCTATCAATTCTATAATCTTAAACATTGGTAAATATATTAGTTTATTTGAGAAGTAAGCCCAGGTGGAAGCAGTAAGTGTGCTCATCATGGTACTCTGTGCTGACAACTGGAAACACAGCTGGTTTTATGAAACAAAACTTATTACACTTGTTTCATTTGCAGATTTACTGAAATCACGTATACTCGAAATCTTGAAATTTGGGTTAGTTCCTATATTTCTGAGTGTTTTAGGAATATTTACTTTACATATATTAAAATGAAAACCTGGCCGGGCGCGGTGGCTCAAGCCTGTAATCCCAGCACTTTGGGAGGCGGAGGCGGGTGGATCACGAGGTCAAGAGATCGAGACCATCCTGGTCAACATGGTGAAACCCCGTCTCTACTAAAAATACAAAAACTTAGCTGGGCATGGTGGCGCGTGCCTGTAATCCCAGCTACTCAGGAGGCTGAGGCAGGAGAATTGCCTGAACCCAGGAGGCGGAGGTTGCGGTGAGCCGAGATCGCGCCATTGCACTCCAGCCTGGGCAACAGGAGCGAAACTCCGTCTCAAAAAAAAAAAAAAAAAAATGAAAACCTTAGACAAATGATATTTAACAGAGTTTAACTGAGCAAAGAAGAACTCACAAGTCAGGCAGCCTCTGAACCAGAATAGATTCAGAAAGGCTCCAGCATAGCCACGTGGTAGAAAAAAAGACAGGAAAAGTAAAGTGACTTACAGAAAATGGAAATGAAATACAGGAACAGCCAGATTGGCTACATCCTGGTGTTTGCCTTATTAACAGTTGGCTGTCTTTGATTGGCCAAAAGTTGGTGATCGGCACAAGAGTAGGTTACAATCTGTTTATACATGCAGTTAGGTTACAGTTCACTATGTATACGTAGAAAACATTGGGCCGGCCGGGCGCGGTGGCTCCAGCCTGTAATCCCAGCACTTTGGGAGGCTGAGGCGGGTGGATCACAAGGTCAAGAGATGGAGACCATCCTGGTCAACATGGTGAAACCCCGTCTCTACTAAAAATACAAAAAATTAGATGGGCATGGTGGCGCGTACCTGTAATCCCAGCTACTCAGGAGGCTGAGGCAGGAGAATTGCCTGAACCAGGAGGCAGAGGTTGCAGTGAGCCGAGATTGCGCCATTGCACTCCAGCCTGGGTAGTAAGAGCGAAACTCCATCTCAAAAAAAAAAAAAAAGAAAACATTGGGCCAAACTTAGAATATATAAGAAGACAGCTCTAGGCTAAACTTAATTTAACATATAAGCGGATGTTTTTTGCAACTGTCAATCTGAATTAATCAAAAGGGTCAGAAATCAGTTTTAAAGCATTTATTTAAGCAAAAAGCTGGGAATGGCCATTCAGCAAACATGGATTCCAGAGAAATGGGGTTAGTGCTCTGCAGTTAAAAGTTAAGGCCTTACTTATATCGGCAGAAAACAAAGAAATGTAGTAGGATTACAACATTTTCTACACAAGGGTGGTTTATGAATTGCAGCAATTTAATTAGTTACAATTTGTTTTCATTTCCATACAGCTAGTTTTCATTGCCTTTCCAATTTACAAGAGTATATTTAACATTCCATCCTAGACATAGTGATAGTCATGAAGTCTCTCTGAGAGAGGAAAGAGGGACGTTAATTTATAATGAAGATCAACAGCTAAGAGGGAAGGAGTCAGACCTGGCACAGGGGCTCGTGCCTGTAATCCCAGCACTTTTGAGAGGCTGAGGCAGGTAGATCACGAGGTCAGGAATTTGAGACCAGCCTGGCCAACATTGTGAAGCTCTGGTGGGGCTTCAAAATTAGCCAGCCCTGGTGGTATATGCCTGTAATCTTAGCTACCTGGGAGGCTGAGGCAGGAGAATTGCTTGAACTTGGGAGGTGGAGGTTGCAGTGAGCCAAGATTGTGCCACTGCACTCCAGCCTGGGCAACAGAGCAAGATTCCATCTCAAAAAAAAAAAAAAAAAAAAAAAAAAAAGAGGGAAGGAGTCTTCCCTGGCTCCATTTAGTCATTTACTACATTTTACAAAATAATGTAAGTAAGAAAAAAGGCTAATCTGTAATTAGAGAAAGAAAGTTGCAGTTGCCTAGGTTGCAGCTGCCTGTTTACATGACTCAGGTCCCATAATCACATTCGCTTAAGGCTCAAAATATTTTAAAGTTCCAGCAGCTTAGACTTTGAGTTACTTATTTCACAAAACATTTAGAGTAGAGGTCTCTTAAGGAATTTTATAAAGTAATTTGTCAATATTCTCCGGAAGTAAGAAGATACCACATATATGTATGTTACAGACCATAGGCTCTTTGGCTCCCCATGTAATGGAAATTAATATGGGGCCAAGAGGATTTCCTAGATAAGGCTTTAATTTTAGGACTTGTTGCCAATTGCAAAGGAGACAGTGGAGGCATAGGAATCCTCAGCTGGTTCCCCGAAAAGAGCTGGTAGGTTTTTTTTTAAGGCAAAGTGTGGGAATTGACATCAGTGGTAGGTTATAGGCTGGGTTGGGCAATGCATGTGAGGGGTAGGGTGTGCAGGTCAGCAAAGCTGGTTGTGATGGTTGTCTTGAAAAGGGGCCACCTGCTGGTATGTTCAGTGGCAACAAGGCTGTAAATTAATTGTTCAGCATTCCTTCCCGAAATGGGACATTCCGCAACCATGGTTTAATTTGGATTTCCTTGGTTTAATCAGCATTTGGGATTGTTTAAGTAAAAGGCATGGCTAAACATTATGAGATCACAGAAGAACAATACAGAATGGCTATTTTCTTTGTATGACTATATGAATGGGTATGCATTGGTGAGGTAGTGGTGTGGGTTTTGAGATCAGTGGGAATGCATGAAAGAATGCTCTGTTGGGGGTGAAGTGAAGCCAAGCTCCATCTTTACTGTCCCATTCCCCTCTGAGAGATTTCACCCTTTTCATTCTTTTTTTTTTTCTTTGAGACGGAGTTTCGCTCTTGTTATCCAGGCTGGAGTGCAATGGCGCGATCTCGGCTCACCGCAACCTCCGCCTCCTGGGTTCAGGCAATTCTCCTGCCTCAGCCTCCTGAGTAGCTGGGCGCACGCCACCATGCCCAGCTAATTTTTTGTATTTTTAGTAGAGATGGGGTTTCACCATGTTGACCAGGATGGTCTCGATTTCTTGACCTTGTGATCCACCCGCCTCGGCCTCCCAAAGTGCTGAGATTACAGGCTTGAGCCACCGCGCCCGGCCCCCTTTTTATTCTTAAGGAAAAAGGACTGAAGATCTCGTCTCCTGAAGCTATACAGAACAGCTGTGCCGAACAGGGTTGTTGTCCCTGTCTAGCCTTAGAGGAGCATGGAAATCTCTCACTGACTGTTCTAGAGACCCATAGGAATTAGGATATTCCTGAGGTGGTATGGGCTGGAATTTTTGGGCCATTATTAGCTCAACTTAGAACTGTTGAAGCCTGGAAGGCATAAGCTTTAACCATCTGTACGCCTATTGAATATAACAAATAATCATTTTAAAAATCAGATAGCACCCAGTGATAATTAATAAAATGCCTAAGTCCAGTTTAACAATGCTTATGAGAAGAAATCAGATGCCATTTGGAATTTAAGTGAATAGGCTGGAGAATGAGTCTCCTGCTGTCTGAAATACAAGGAAACATACTTTCAATAAGAGACATTTCTATGGAAACGAAAGAAAAACAACTGTTAATGGTGGGCATAATCTACCCAGTTATTAGGCTCAAAACATTTTTAGTTACAGAGGAGGAAGGTGGTGGCAATTTTTCAAGTTTTCTTGCTAGTATTATAAAGAATAAGCCTTAGTTTACAAGGCCTTAGGAAAAAGGTAGTAGCAATTTTATTGAGTTTAAGTTAGAAAAATGGAAGAAGAAAAATTTTAAAATGTTAGTTTGGAGACTTGTAACCCAGAAAATAATATTAAAAATCTCAAAAACACCAGATAAGACTTGAACCTACAACAGGTATATTATAGTCTTTTTCTCTCCAGTCTCTCATTTTTACCAAAGATAAATTATGGTAGGACTGATGTGTTAGCAAAGTAAGTTTTAGTTGAATTATACTTGGTTTGATTATTTGCATAAAGTACAGCAAAAATATTTGCCATGTAAGTTTTTTCTTTTAATTGGCTTTTCTGGAACTTTGTTTCATAAGGATTCTCAGATTAGACTTTTTAAAGCTGTGAGCCAAGCTATGGATTTATCTGTGCCTGCAAACACTTATATGAATTGGGTGAATTCCTCCCCTCTTCAGGTCCAAAGATAACTGGGGCTCCTGGACCTGTTAGAAAGTGACATTCTTTACTTACCATAGGTCAGGAACCCTTTACAAGGACTGCATAGACAGGATATGAGGGCAGGTTTTCCAAGGGGCTCTTATTGGCTTTATAAGTCAGCCTCAATTTCTAGAAAAGCAGCATGAAAGCATGCCATTCTCACCAAAGCCTTGATAGAATAACCAGTGTCCCCAGTTATGTCCTGTTACAAAAGAAAACAGGTTCTCATTGCACTTAGGCAAACACTATATTGCCGTAAGTTAGGAATACTCACATATTATTTCCAAGTTCTGCAGAAATTAGGGAGAGAGAAATATGCTCAAAATTTTGCTTATAGGTTATATTTTACTCAATTGTTAAAAGTTATAAATAGTTTATAACTCTGAAAAACAAAACAAAAAGGGTCAGCAGTATTTCAGGAAGAAAAGGTCATTAAAAGATTATTTTAATCTTCTATTAGTTAAGTCCATGCAATTAAGTACTGTTCTGCTTGGCACTTATGGACACATTAGCTCTCCAAGAAAGTGTTGCAGGATTTTCCCTTTATACTAATGGCTCAATCTCTAAAGTTGTCAGAGGACTGCATTCAAGACTATCGATGAGAGTCCTGTAGCTGATTATAAACCCTCTTTTGGAAAGAATCAAAACGAGACAATTGTCAGTGGATGACAAGAGTCTTAGGATAGCCACAGTTAAAGATGCGATCAACAGGGAAATCTGGTTATTTCTGTGGCACACAATAATTTAACAAAACAATCATAATTATTATTGATAGCATATACTTAGGCATATCAGAATTATATGAATCATATAATTTTGGAATACATATTAATCACACATTTATATGAATATAATCTAAAAAAGTTAAACACCATTTTAAATGTGATAGCATTTCCTGTTTGGTTTTAATATAAAAAACAAGCTGCGTATGTCTCTTTTGGACTTCAGAGGACCTACTATACAAAAAGGTTGATTAGGTCAAAAAAGGCTTAATTCAGGATTTGATTTTGGAAAGCGTGTCAAATATCAAAATTTAAAACACTTGACATCACAAAGTGGACCACAGTTTATTGATTTAACCAATGTGATTAACTCAAAGATTTATAAACAGCAAAAATCCTTTAGTCTTTCTAGAGAGAGGACTCAGCTTTCCAAATAACCAGACCCAATAAAGACAGCATAGCTGGGTGCAGTGGCTCACGCCTGTAATCCCAGCACTTTGGGAAGTTGAGGCAGGTGGATCACGAGGTCAGGAGTTCGAGACCAGCTTGGCCAACATAGTAAAACCCCATCTCTACTAAACATACAAAACGTAGTTGGGTGTGGTGGCACACACCTGTAGTCCCAGCTGCTCAGGAGACTGAGGTGGGAGAATCACTTGAACCCAGGACGCTGAGTTTGCAGTGAGCTGAGACCAAGCCATTGCACTCCAGCCTGGGCAAGAATCTGTTTAAAAAAAAAAAAAAACTGTCTCTTTTTCCTGTAGGTGAATGAAAATCTTGCTCAAAACCAAATTTTACCTTTGCATTAGTGTATTAATACTAAAGCTAATTTCAATAAAATTTTATAAACAAATCTAATTTTAACCAGTTTGACCATGAGGTAAGATTTTTATAACCCTTTTCGATTTTTTGTAAAAGAAAAGATAAACGCTCCAGAAAATCCCTATTATTCTGACATATGAGCCCAGATTCTGGCCCTGTGTTAGCGAGCTTTTATTTTAATATTTAATTTATGGGAAAACTAAATAATACCCTTTTAATTTTAGCCAACTAGTTCATTGGATTGAGCTACTTGGGTTTCTGTTTCAAGATTAATCTTTCACAAACCTTCTCCAAATGGCTTAAACTTTCACTTATAGTCTATCTTTCTTTTAACCTAAAACAATCCTTAAACCCTCTAAATTAGGCAAGATTATTTTGTCTTTTAAAAAAACACATTCCCATGCCTTTGTATTAAAAACACCTAATTTTTATTTTTAGTGTATGCAATTTTAATTCTGTACCAAGTGCAGAGCCTGGGCCACAGGAACTACAGGTAATGTGTGACTCTTTTCTAGTATAGCTAGGGAGTGTGGCTAATTCTATATATTCCCAGGCCTTACCTAGAATCTAATGGCCCCAGAGAAGGCAAGTCAAATAGTTATCAAAAGTCATAGAAACACTTTATAACCTTAAAGCATCTAGCAAGAGCAGTTTCTGACCTGCCTAATTTAGATCGAATGCTGAAATTTTAAAAACTTTTTATTTTACCAATAGTCTTTAAAACTGTCTGTATTTACCAAAGACTACTAAAGCTATGTGAACTAAAAGGCATTAAAGTGTTTGCTTTTCTGATAAAATATTTTATTTAAGCATTTATTTTTTGCCAAGCCGATTAATTAGAGGTCTTTTACATATCTTGGTAGTAAGACATCACATACATGACAGATATAAATAGACAGACAAGCAGATCTGGTAGAGGTGTAAGATTCTTCCTTTGCCAGTTTTTAAGATTTTCTTTTCTTTTTTTTTTGAGACGGAGTTTCGCTCCTGTTGCCCAGGCTGGAGTGCAATGGCGCGATCTCGGCTCACCGCAACCTCCACCTCCTGGGTTCAGGCAATTCTCCTGCCTCAGCCTCCTGAGTAGCTGGGATTACAGGCACGCGCCACCATGCCCAGCTAAGTTTTTGTATTTTTAGTAGAGACGGGGTTTCACCATGTTGACCAGGATGGTCTCGATCTCTTGACCTCGTGATCCACCCGCCTCTACCTCCCAAAGTGCTGGGATTACAGGCTTGAGCCACCGCGCCCGGCCTCTTTTTTTTTTTAATTAATTTTTGAGATGGAGTCTCTCTGATGCCCAGGCTGGAGTGCAGTGGTGCGATCTTGACTCACTGCAACCTCCACTTCTGAGTTGAAGTGATTCTCCTGCCTCAGCCTCCTGAGTAGCTAGGATTACAGGGGTACACCACCATGCACAGTTAATTTTCATATTTTTAGTAGAAATGGGTTTCATCATGTTGGCTAGGCTGGTCTCAAACTCCTGGCTTAAAGTGACCCATGTGCCTTGGCCCCTCAAAGTGCTGGGATTACAGGTGTGAGCCACCATTCCCAGCCAAGATTTGTTTCTCATTTTATTTTAGACCATCAATCTTTTGATTACCTGTTCTCTGTCCTAAATAATTATCAGTGAGGTAACTCTAAATTTGCATTTTAAAAGGGACAGTTCTTAGGTGAAACAAGATAGAGAATTTATATTTAAAACAAGGGAGAGCTTCAGCGAGGCGACCGAGTTGCAGACGCAGAGATGCAGATCTTTGTGAAGACCCTCACGGGCAAGACCATCACCCTTGAGGTCGAGCCCAGTGACACCATTGAGAATGTCAAAGCCAAAATTCAAGACAAGGAGGGTATCCCACCTGACCAGCAGCGTCTGATATTTGCCGGCAAACAGCTAGAGGATGGCCGCACGCTCTCAGACTACAACATCCAGAAAGAGTCCACCCTGCACCTGGTGCTGCGCCTGCGAGGTGGCATTATTGAGCCTTCTCTCCGCCAGCTTGCCCAGAAATACAACTGCGACAAGATGATCTGCCGCAAGTGCTATGCTCGCCTGCACCCCCGTGCTGTCAACTGCCGCAAGAAGAAGTGTGGCCACACCAACAACCTGCGCCCCAAGAAGAAGGTCAAATAAACCTCTTCCTTCCTGGAAGGGCAGCCTCCTGCCCAATCCCCATGGCCCTGGAGCCTCAATAAAGTGTCCCTTTGGTTGAAAAAAAAAAAAAAAAAAAAAAAAAAAAACAAGGGAGAAATGGTGTGAGTAAAAGTTTATGTGAGATGGCCAGGAGAAACAGATACCCTTACATGTGGAGATTTATTTAAATAAGTAAATTTTTAAATTGGATTTAGGGTGGAGCCTTTTAAAGAACAAGGCCAGGCAGGAAAGCATCCAGTTTTTAGGGCCCAGTAGATGGGCACAGCTGGAAGGCAGAATAAATCTCCCAAAATCAAGGATTCCATTTTTACACCAAATACTGGGTCTCCCCAAAGAGGGAAGTGCTATGAGATGAGATAGTGCAATGATTTCACAATGTATTTTATTGTAAGGACGTTTCCCCAAAGCTGTTGGACAACCCAACATCAATTAGTCTGCTCTGTATCAGCCCATCCTCAAATTCATACCTTCTAGGTTCCCAAGAGCATGGCTGTTTATGTATATGCACAAAGAAAGGAGTATCACCCTGTAGTAATAGCCACTCACCATAAGCAACTGCAATTGGACCTTTAAAAAAGTATGCTTTTATTTAACTATTACACATTAAGATTTAACTTTTTAAAATAATGCAAAATAATTTCCAATGCCCCCAAAAGTCAGAAAGATCAGGTAACATAATGCAAATTAGAACAGAGCCTCAGATTTTTAGAAGTATCTGTTTGCTTATAATTCTTGGGGTTCCATGTGGAAAACTGAGATTTCTCCCTAAACAGGAGTCTGTGGTGCCTCTTCTGTTTCTCTCAAGGAGTCCCAGGCTGTCAGAAATTACCGTAGGCCCTCTCATGTGGGGCAGTGAAGGCATGTGGGTCAGAGGACAGACAGAGTAAATAGAAAAACAATTCAATTGACTGAGAAAAAAAAAAAACAACCCAAAACGCTTTTCTTCAAAAAACAAGATCCAAGAAGAGAAAAAAGCCAAAAGGCCTTTTAAACATATGTATAGCTTGGATATCCCCTTTTAATTAATCTCATTTACCATAGAGCTCTTGAAAAAAATCCTTTTAAATATTTAATTGCCAGACTGTAGTCGGTTGACTGTTGGGGACGAACGACCAATACTTCTGACATTTAAGACTTTTATTTTCCCAAAGGAATTTTTCCAAGTACAACTGTTAGTAGAAAAAGGGGTCTTGATCCAGATCCCAAAAGTGGGTTCTTGGATCTCACACAGGAAGGAATTCAAGGCAAGTGGTAGAGTGCAGTGAGAAGAGAGAGTTTATTGAAAGCTACTCCATCGCAGAGTAGGGCATCCTTAAGTTTTTCTTGTATAGGGGTCATCTCTATGTAAAAGCTAAGCTAAGCTGCATCTATGTAAGCATGAGCAGAGAGCATGACAAAATTTATATTCTACTGACTTAAAGAAAACTATTCTTGATGTTTTGTGTGTGAATACATCAAACCGTAACTGTAACAATCTTGAAACATTTTGTTATGGGTATCGGAACATTTGGACTTTCTGCTCTTGTAGGAGTGTGTCTATGAAGGTATCGTAGGCTGTTTCCTTCACTGTAACTATCTTATGACTGTGGGTAGTGACCAGCAAGGAATGTGCCCTGTTAATCTGAAGATGGAACTGAACTTAAAATGGGGTTACTCTGGCTCTCCTAGGCTCCTGCTTCCCTAACAAATCCAATAAGCCCTAAGTGAGGTTATGATTTAACCACGGCTGGACAAAGCGTCTACAAGGAGATTGATTGCAAGCAGTTTTTACAAGATGTAGAATCGCCTCCAAGATAGCTCAGAGAAAGGAAATTTCAAGACAGAAAATTGCAAGCTGTCTAACATGAACCTGAAAATTTCCACCCTCTGAATGGCAGAGATGGAGAGAGAGTACCCCCTTATGGTCACAAAGACAATGGAGGGAAAAATAATAAATAAATGGCAAAGGTCACATAAATATCAAACCAGAAAGGACTCATTTCCTAAGCTGGGAATTGAACCCATGCCACCATCATGAAAGGGCAAAGCCTCAGCCACAGAGCTATGGCCTGGGCAGTTGCTATTGTTCCTCCCAGAAGTAATCTGGAGCAGACAGTTTCAAGTTTGCAAAGGATTTTAACTGCTTAAGAAAATCTTTAAGGCTACCCATGACATTATCATGTGTCCTTTCAGACTGGCTGCCTTACCTGAACCTGAAAATTTCCACCCTCTGGATGGCAGAGACTGAGAGAGAATACCCCCACATGGTCACAAAGTCAAGCTTTCAAGGACATAAAACAAGACGAAAGGGGAAACTTCATTTGGTTTTTGTTTCAGGGCCCCATAGCAAAGCTTGTAACTGACCAATGTGCTGGGCTGGCTCGAAGAGCAGGCTTATAGGGGTCCTACACCCACATTCTGTTCTGCGGTAACCCCTTCATGGCAGAACAATGCAGAACGACAAATTCATAGCACAAAGTACACCAGATTTACTACAACCTAAGACCAGTTAGTCATGCACATTTTTTTTTTTTTTTTTTTTTTGTCGTTAATCAAAACCTTGCAGAGGAGAGAAACAGGTTTTTTTTTTTCTTTTTACCATTTACTCGACTGGTTTGCACAGAGAGTGCAAGGTGAGGACTGTGGCTGGTAAGAAATTCTTGTACTTTTGTTTGCATGCCAGGGTTTTGGTTTCCCTCTCTGCAGCTTCCACAAGAGCAGAGCAGCTTTTGATGTCCCTGCTCGCTGGGCCATAGCTTTTGGGGCCAGGCTGTGTTATGAAAGAATATCATCTTTTTCCATTTCATGGAACCGTAGACAGAAGCTTCTCATTTTTGCAAGATGCCGCCCAGTGGGCTGCATGGGGAATAAAATGTCAAATTAAACACATAAAAAGGAAAAATGGATCAGACTGTGAGTGATAAAACTCTGGACCCATGAGCTGCCAATTCTCTCCTCTAAAAGACAGCACTGATCAAAGAAAAACTCCAGCTGAATTAAATTTCAAAGAGGTTAATTGAGCAATGAACAATTTGCGAATTGGGCAGCCCCCTGAATCACAGCAGGTTCACAGAGACTCCAGCACAGCTACGTGGTGGAAGAAGATTTATAAACAAACAAAGGGAAGTGACCTACAGAAGTCGGCAGTGAGGTACAGAAACAGCTGGATTGGTTACAGGTTGGTACTTGCCTTATTTGAGCACAGTCTGAACACTTAGCAGTCTACGAGTGGTTGAAGTATGGCCGCTGGGATTGGCCAAGACTCAGCTATTGTCACAGGGGCATGCTACTAAGTTAGGTTTTTTGTTTGTTTGTTTGTTTTGAGATGGAGTTTCTCTCTTGTTACCCAGACTAGAGTGCAATGGCACGATCTAGGCTCACCGCAACCTCCGCCTTCTGGGTTCAAGCAGTTCTCTTGCCTCAGCCTCCCGAGTAGCTGGGACTACAGGCGCACGCCACCATGGCCAGCTAATTTTTGTATTTTTAGTAGAGACAGGGTTTCACCTCGTTGACCAGGATGGTCTCGATCTCTTGACCTCGTGATCCACTAAGTTAGGTTTTTAATCTTGTCTGACTACTAAGCTAACGGAGGAAATGCTCTGTCCCAGATTATAAAAGGCGCGCCTACCTGTCGAAACCCAAAGAATGGACTAAGAGGCCAGAAGTATAGTGAAAGCGAAACTTGACCGTTGGTCTTGCAAGGTCGGGTGTCTGCTGAGCAGGCACACTCCGTATAGTTACAGCAAGCACTTCATCCCCTAGTGCGCAGGTCCCTCCCCCGGTTCCTCTAGGCTGAGTCTTGTGGGGTTGCGATCTTCCTCCACGTCGCCTAAATCTCTTTTCCTGGTTTGCATTGGTCGTGGTTGGGGCTTTAGGTGTTTTCTCTAGGGTCTTCTCGCGGCATGCCATTGCAGCCCTTAATGCACTGTGATCATAGTCAGCTCTGGGACTCTCAGGTATTTGTCCTGTGACCCAGGGGGTTAAGCAAGCTGTTAGGAATAGAAAGGCAAGCTATTTTTGCAAAGTAGTAAACTTCCATTCTAAGCTAAATCCTCTGGTTCGGGTGAGGGTAACGAAGGGGTCTCAACAAGCAGGTGCTGGCTATTAAGGCACAGGCCTAGGGTTATCCTGTTCTTCTGGAGCTTACAGGCCCAAGCGTATTCGAGGTACTTTGTCTTCAAAATGAACAACCTATACATTATTTTCTACAGCTAGGTTACATCCACAAGGCCTCAAATATAGAAGTATGGAGTCCTTTTCAGTCCGTATTTAGTTTGCTTTAAGAATACCCAGAGTCGCCGGGTGCGGTGGCTCAAGCCTGTAATCCCAGCACTTTGGGAGGCCGAGGCAGGTGGATCATGAGGTCAAGAGATCGAGACCATCCTGGTCAACATGGTGAAACCCCGTCTCTACTAATAATACAAAATATTAGCTGGGTATGGTGGCATGTGCCTGTAGTCCCAGCTACTCAGGAGGCTGAGGCAGGAGAATTGCCTGAACCCAGGAGGCGGCGGAGGTTGCGGTGAGCCGAGATCGTGCCATTGCACTTCAGCCTGAGTAACAAGAGCAAAACTCTGTCTCAAAAAAAAAAAAAAAAAAATACCCAGAGTCAGAGTCAGTAGCTTCACACTCAGATGACAGGAAAGTCCACAGGCTTCCCTTCCCCACAAGGTGTGGCAAAGGGAGGGAAAATACTTGGAAGACTTAAGATTACAGAGTTCAAAGCCAGGGCACTAAACAGAGTTTTCTTCATTGATCAGCTGTTTCAGTCCGTTACTATTCAGGCTGAGCCAATCCACCATTTCAGCACGTCCTGCGTGGGTGTCTATTCAGTTGGAGCTGATGAAGTTAGTGAAAACCGAAGGAAGAGAAGGACGGAGGAAGAAGAAGGAAAAACAAAAGCACAACAAGTAGGGCACGGGAGAGGAGGGAAAGCAGAGCTTAGGGCGGTGGCAAGGAGTCTTGGGGAGGCTAGAGGAAAACTCCCAGTTGCAGTAATACTGAACCAAAAATTCAGACAGCTGCCCATCAGCTGCAGAGGGGTCCAGCCACCCTGCTGACTCACAAGCTTCCCACCTTGGGAGAGAAAAATGCTCCCCATGTCCTGTGGACCTGCAGGGGTTGCCAGAGACTCTCATATAGACCACAGACTCTTTGGCTCCCCCTGTAATGGAAATTAACATGGGGCCAAGTGTATTTCCTAGAAAAGGTTTTACTTCAGGGCTTGTGCTCAAAAGCAAGGGAGACAGTGGAAGTGCAAGGATTCTCCCACTGGTTTCCGAAAAAGCGTTGGTAGGGATTGTTTTATTAGGCCATCTGGTGGTCTGGTCAGAGGCAATAATGCTGTAAATCAGTTGTTCAGCATTCCTTCCCAAGTTGGGACATTCCACAACCTTAGTTCAATTTTGGATCTCCTTAGGCCAGTTTTTGGAATTCTTTAAGTGAAAGGCATGGTGAAACATGAAAGCCCAGAAGAATAATATAGTGTGAAATCAAGTTCAGCCTAAAACTGCCTCCTTACATTCTTTAAGTTTGGCCTAAAAGTTTCTCTGTACATCTTGTATGACAAGTGGAGGTGTGAACGAACCGTAGTCTACACTATGCCAATCACCAAGTTTTGGCCAATCAAATGTAGCCAACTGTTCGAACCATGTTTACATAAGGCAAATGCCAGCCTATACCCAATCCAGCCGCTTCGGTATTCACTTCTATTTTCTTTTCTTTTCTTTTGTTTGAGATGGAATTTTGTTCTTGTTGCCTAGGCCGGAGTGCAATTGTGCAATCTCGGTTCACTGCAACCTCCACCTCCCAGGTTCAAGCAATTCTCCTGCCTCAGCCTCACAAGTAGCTGGGATTACAGGCGCCTGCCACCACACCTGGCTAAGTTTTTGTATTTTTAGTAGAGTTGGTGTTTCCCCATGTTGGCCAGGCTGGTCTCAAACACCTGACCTCAGGTGATC
The DNA here is from genome assembly GCA_031835075.1 of Saguinus oedipus. NCBI lineage: Eukaryota > Metazoa > Chordata > Mammalia > Primates > Cebidae > Saguinus > Saguinus oedipus. The sequence goes on from CM063176.1 coordinate 135,732,817, forward strand.
CACGCACCTTGGCCTCCCAAAGTGCTGGGATCACAGGCATGAGTCACCATGCCTGGCCTCACTTTTTTCTGTCTATCACTTTCTGTTTTCTGTCCATAAATTTTCTTCCACCACGTGGCTGCGCTGGAGTCTCTGAGCCTACTCTGCCTCAGAATACTGCCCAATTTGTGAATCGTTTATTGCTCGATTAAACACCTTTCCATTTAATTCGGCTGTAGGTTTTCTTTTATCAATAGAATGGCTGCTTTATTTTGTGAACCCCGAGTATCTGAGACTGTCTCAGTTAGTTTAGAAAGTTTATTTTGCCAAGGTTGAGGATGGGCACCTGTGACACAGCCTTAGGAAAGACATGTGCCCAAGATGCTCGGGACACAGCTTGATTTTACACATTTTAGAGAGCCAGGAGACATCAATCAACATATGTAAGTTTAGCATGAAAGGCTGCAAAACAAGCCTCTCACATGGAACTGGAGAAAATCCTTGCCTTTTTAAAGGCTTATAGCTCTAGAAATTACATGTGAAAGGGTCTTGATCCATGAGGTAGGCATGGGTTTTTTGACTTAGGTGGGGTGTTGATCATGTTTAGGCACAAACAGTGCCTTCTGGGAAGATTCCTCCATACCATGCCTGCGATCTATAGGAGGGAGACTTGGTGGCTCCCACTCTGCCAGCCTTTACTTCTCCTATTGAAATGAAATGTAAAAGTCAAGGGGGAGGTGGTCTTAGATGGGTAAGGGTGATTCAGGGTCTCCTTCCTCATAAGAAGTACATTGATCTGTCCAGAAAGGGGGGGAGAACTCAAAGCTGGGAGGGAGCTTTCAGATCACAGGTAGATAAGAGACAAAGGTTTTATTCTTTTGAGTTTCGGATAAGCCTTTTCCAAGGAGGCATTCAGGTTATGCATCTATCTCAGTGGGGCGGAGGGATGACTTTGAATAGAATGTGAGGCTGGTTTGCCCTGAGCAATTCCCAGGTTGACATTTCCCTTTAGTTTAGCAATTCTGGGGCCCAGGGTTTTCCGTTCACACTTTGTATGACTATTAGTTGGTATAGTGTCAGTGAGGTTGCCCTGTGTTGTTTTGTGATCAGTGGGAATGCGTGAAAGGGTGCTCTATGGGGGAGAGCTGAGGCCAAGCTCTATCCTTACTCTGTCTCACATAGACATACACAAACATACGGGCACACATAGAGACCTTATAGCTTTCAAAAAGTAACATAAAACTTACTCATTTATATAAGAGCTGTTTTTCATCTTTGCCCCACTTTTATTCAAATTGTGTTTCTGGCAGATGGAAAAAGTTGTTACCTATTCATTATAAGGGCAAATACTAAGGCCGGGCATGGTGGCTCAAGCCTGTAATCCCAGCACTTTGGGAGGTCAAGGCGGGTGGATCAAGAGGTTAAGAGATCGAGACCATCCTGGTCAACATGGTAAAACCCTGTCTCTACTAAAAATACAAAAAATTAGCTGGACATGTGGCACGTGCCTGTAATCCCAGCTACTCGGGAGGCTGAGGCAGGAGAATTGCCTGAACCCAGGAGGCAGAGGTTGCGGTGAGCTGAGATTGCGCCATTGCACTCCAGCCTGGGTAACAAGAGTGAAACTCCGTCTCAAAAAAAAAAAATAATAATAATAATAAAATAAGGGTGAATACTTTTATTGATATTTGTGGGGGAAACCTTTAAGAAATTTTTGCTTGCCCTGATACATAATCTCATAGAGGCTGCAGCTCAGCCTCAGGTACTTGTTTTAGTCAATGGCAAAGCTACTTTTTAAAGTGGGCTGAGCTAAGGAAAAGGCTTTGGAGTTTTCTTAAGAGACTGGGGTTTTAGTTTGTATTTATCAGGAGGAGAAGTAAATTTCTTGAATGTTATGATAAGAAGCAGTACTACAAGTAATAGTGAGGATATGGGGGTCGAAAATTCTGGGGTTGAAAGCCAGAATTACTTTCTTGAATGTTTGCATTTGAAAGAGATGGTGCTCATGTTCTTGAGAATTTAGTTCTGGATGGTAGAAGATTGACATCTCAAAGAGGGAGAGGAATTATGCAGATTTTTAAAGTAACTGCTCCAAAAGGATTTCCAGGGACATATTTGCCTATTGCCAGGTTTTGGTCTGGGATAAACAGGAAATTCTCCCAGCAGCATTGAGCTTTAACATGTCAGTGCTTAAGAGAGAATGGCTGGGGGATGGACAATTATTTATCTGAAAAGTCTGCAGTGTTTACATGTCCAGGCTGAGGCTGAGGGCAATTATTATTTAAGTTTTCCTTCTTAAGGACAGAATAGTCCCTTTTCCAGCATCCTGCAAGCATCTTTCAGAGGGGAGGTTTTGGAATTGGTAAGAAGGATGGGTATGTTTGGTGCAATGAGTTCTAAATTTCTCTTCAAAGAATTGGTATGTGAGTTTGTTCAGTTCTTTGTCCTCCTTTTTATAGTTTAACTTCCTTGTAGTTTCAGTAAACAACTTTTCCACCAGTTCTAATCAGTAGTTCACATCTGTTCCCCTGGTCATCTGCTCCACCCTGACTCACCCTGATCACCTATTTTGACCTGAGTCACCTTTAGTTACTTGTTCTGTAACTATCCTCCCCGCCAAACTGCTCACCCCACCACTCTGGCTCATACTCCTGCTCCCTTTAAAATAGCTAATTGGAATTAGCTTAGACTGTGTGGTCCAACCCTAGCCAGTAGGGAAATGACACAGCAGCAGGGAATACCTGTGTCATGGATAAGAACACCTTTCCTTCCCTTGTTCAGGTGTGTGCTTGCCATTGCTCCATTTGTGAGATACACCCTTCTATAGAAGTAAATTGCCTAGCTGAGAAAATTTATATTTGAGTGCTACTTCTGTGGAAGGTAAATAAAATGAAATAAAATAGAACAGAACATAGTTTAAATAATAAGCATAACACAAGTAGTAGTTAACTAAAAGTAAAGGCCATTTAAGAGTTGTACAAAGGTTAAGGAATTTAAGTAACCTCTCCCTAGTGAAGCTGCAAGCTTATCTTGCATTCTAGGCGAGGTTGTAAGCTGTATTCAGAAAGGAAAAGGCTAACAGACCAGGCACCACCCTCTCTGTACATAGATAAGAGCACCAGAGCACATCTTTAGGTCTGCAGCCTGCACATTCCTGCATTTTCTGTTCTTCTGATCTCCCTGGATGACCTCCCGCTACCTTTCAAACCCCATCTCAGCTGCAAGATTATAGAGTTAAATGACAATGAAGCCCAAGTTTGTAAAACTTGACTGTCTTTACTGAAGTCCGCTTCCTGCCTTGATTTCCTGCTTCAAACAGCATATAAGCTAAACTGCCTTCTTTGTTGGGGTTGGCAGCCATTTTAGGCGTGAGCCTGTTGCTATCCTGGGTGCCTAAAATAAGGTTCTTTTCTGTCTCCATCAGCCTCTTTGTGTTCCTAAGCCAGAGTTTTGCTACAACACTTCTTTAGCAGCACCAAAAATTGCATATAACAAGTGGGGCTTTAGGTTATTACTAAAGCCACATTTCTGTTAAGACTCACTTAGTAAAGCCAGGACATTTATTTATTTTTTAAAAAATATTTATTAATTTATTTATTAGATATGGGGTCTGACTCTGTGGCCCAGGCTGTAGTACAGTAGCACAACCATAGTTCACTGCAGCCTCAAACTTCTGGGCTTAGTGGATCCTCCCACCTAGGCACATACCACCATGCCCGGCTAATTAAAAACAATTTTGTTTAGAGACAGGGTCTCACCATGCTGCTCAGGCTGGTCTTGAACTCCTGGCCTCAGGTGATCCTTTTGCCTCAGCCTAGAACAATTATTTTTAATTCTTCAAAGAACTGGTGGCAGCCTCGACAATAACATTAAGGGATTGGCCTGCCCATCAAACTACACTATTTTGAAATTGCCCCTTTATATCACAGAGAAGATTTCCAACTGATGTGGAAACCAAAAGATTCCTGTGTTCCAGGGCTTCTGAATTTAGAGCTGTGTGCCTATGAATCTTTTAACAGAGGCTTTAGGCTGAATTCCTGCCCTCTGAGCACATCATTCCACTTTAGCCCATTGACCTTTAGAGGGAAGTCTTCCATAATATCTCCCATCATACTGTGAATATCAACCTCCCACTGGGCCCTTTGCAGGAAGGAGGTGGTGAAGGGGAGTTTATGGTGGGTGTAGATTTAAAGTTTTGTTCTAAATCTGATTTCTGTTCTTTAATTTTATTAAGGGAGCTTTTTAGGCTACCTCTGATACTTTTTGTGTCCTTCTTTCAATTTCATCTTCGCATATGGGTAATTAGGACATTTGTTTAGGATGAGTGCTCTCTAAAAAATCCTTTTACATATTAAAGCTTTTCCAACTCAAAGGATCTATCATCTGGCCATTGACAATTTAGGGTTTCCAAAAGCATACTTGTTTTAAGATATGATTCAAAACCAATAAGCCTTTATATGGCTTGACCATAAACTACATCACCAAAAAAACTTCAGTAACAATATATTTCAGGATCTCAGTGTTATTAGTGCTGGCTCTTTTCTGTCTGTTGTAACTAACAACAACACAACAGAATTCCAGAAATATAGTTACTTCTTGAAAATGTCTAGGATTTTGGTCAATATGGCACCATATAGATATTGGAGCTTTAAAATAGAATTGGTTGGTTTTTTTGAATAATCTAGAATTCTAGATGTAATAAACATTTACAATTTGATTTATTTAAATTAAGGTGTTTTCTCAAAAATCTTGTGTTATTTGGTAAAGACTCAGGACCAGTTTAACCTCTATTATCTTGATATTTATAATAAGAATATATGATGTCTATCTAACATCAGGATTATAAACAACCTAAGTTTGTAAATTGGTGATTTTAAACTTTTCCTGCTCTTAAAAATTAATATACTATTTTAATTAGTTTTAAAAGCCAGTCCTTTTTATTCACAGATTCAACTACCTTTAGAACCTTCTTAGGAAAGAAATTATGGCAGAGTATGCAGCATATGATAAGAAGAGCATTGTGTTCTACCGTATTTCCTGTAATGGAAACTCTGCAATCCAAGGCATACAGTAGTAGAAAACTGTGTTCCTCTGAAGCATGGGTATAATGTGCATGTCGTAATGGATTGATCAGACTTTAGGAGTAATAGTACTCTAATAGTAAGCTCATCTTGTTGGGAATAAATCTTTGGAATTTTAACTCATGAGTGATTTGTGAAGTGTCCAGTAGAATCATTGAAAATTCAATCTGTAATCAATATTTGAACCTATTTGTAACTGTTTTCCTTTCTGTAACTGATGGATCCTGGTGGTTTGCCATCTTACAAATCCATCTCACATTGAAGATTCTTGGCCTAGGACTCAGACATGATGGATTGTGGCGTTTCTCTGTACCCATTGCCCTAGGAAGTCCTTGAGTATAATTGTAACCAGTGTGTTTCTCTTTCTCCCTGTGGCTATGGAAACCCCTTCAGGTTGGTGGATACTGGGATAAGTCCTGTAGCACAGTGACTCAGCTGAAGGAAGGTCTCAACCGAATCCTCTGCCTGATCCCCTACAATGTGATCAATCAATCTGTCTGGGAGTGCATTATGCCAGAATGGCTGGAAGCCATCAGAACAGAAGTCCCAGATAATCAGTTAAAAGAATTCAGGGAAGTATTAAGGTGGGTAAGTAGTTTAATGAAGTCACTGTAGTTATAATCATATCTAATGTTTGTTGAACAGGTACCGTGTGCCTGTCACCCTACTAAGTGTTTTATATAATCTCATTTACTTTTAAACAACCCTGTGGAAAAACTTGAAGCCCCGACATGAAATAGCTGCAATACGTTGAGCTAAGATGATTTGGCATTTTCCAGAAAAGACTTTCTTCTTGTGGAATAGTAAATAGATAAAAAGAGATTGTTTGCTTATTTTCAAATATAATTATAATTGGTGGAATGTGGTGGGGCAGTGCAAAGGGAAAATGTTTTAGATGCTGTGGAGCAATGCAAATGCCTTAGAAATGCAATTCTTTCTGTTAAACCTAATCTGAGGAAGAACAGTAATGGTTATTAACAATCGTATGAATTATTTATAAGATCTCTATTCCAATGATGTAAACTCCTCTTACAGTAAAGTGAAACATGCTGGTAACAGTTCAGAACACAAACTAAAGGCTTGGCTCTCCAAATAGGGAATAGTTAGAAAAACATTGATGGCATCGGTAGAACCCAATCTATGCCCATTGGTCATTTTCTTTTGTTGCTCTGCTTTCCAGCAAAATGTTTGACATTGAACTCTGTCCTCTGCCTTTCTCAATGGAGGAGATGTTTGGCTTTATTAGTTGTCGGTTTACAGGATACCCCTCCTCTGTGCAGGAGCAAGCTTTACTATGGCTTCATGTAAGTGAATAATACTTTTGATCCTTTTAGGCAATAGTTCTTAGTTTCTAAGCTTCAGATCCCTGGGTTGAGGGGGTGGGAGTTATAGCAGAGTCCATAGTCCCTATGTTTGCCAAGAAAGAATATTTCCTATGCATAGATAAATGAGTAAATTTGAAATATGTCACTCTAGTTGTGGTTAATAAATAATATAAATTGTGCAATAATATTACTGAATTCATAGTAGCTTTAGGTCCTTTTGTATTTTTCCATCAATGCCTATTAAAAGTATAATAGCTGTCTTGTGAGATTCTGATAAATCTTTGATATTAAACAGGTCCTTTACTTGGAAAGATGGGGAAGGATTTAGGGAGTAGTTCATGCTGTTCCCTCAGCCTGAGTTGACTTTCTCTCCTGGCTGTATTTGTGAACTCTAACCTACCTTTTAAAGTCCATCTCAAAAATTATCTCCTCTGTGAAGTTTTCTGCTACTTCAAACCCTCATCTTCCCATCATAATTTCTTCTCCCACTGGTTACACAGGTTCCCTGGGTGAATTTGGTTCTATTTCTGTCTCACAGTTTTTGTCTGTCTCTCCACCTGATTACAAGCCCCTGAGTTCAGGGGCCAGGTCTTACTCATTTCTGTATGTACAACTCTCTTCATTCTCTCCTTCTAGAATATGGCACATGCTTTGTATTTAGTAGATGTTCAATAAAAGTTTATTAATTTGAATACCTGATATAAAGTTTGGACAGTTTGAGAAAATGAGGACAGAATCAATATTTAGATTAACTACAGGTACAGATACATTTCTGTGTCATGCAAGGATAGGATCCTGGAAGCTTGTCAAGTTGTAAAGATGCCTTTCTGAGTTTGAAACTAAAGAGCAATATTCACATTTGACAGAGTAAAGGTACCACTTTTTAAAAAGTCAACATTTGGGCCAATGCGGCGGCTCACACATGTAATCCTATCACTTTGGGAGGCTGAGGTGGGCGGATCACTTGAAATCAGGAGTTCGAGACCAGCCTGGCCAACATGGCCAAAGCACATCTTCACAAAAAATACAAAAATTAGCGGGATGTGGTGGCACGTACCTGTAGTCCCGGCTACTTGGGAGGACAAGCCAGGAGAATCTCTTGAGCCCAGGAGGTCGAGGCTGCAGTGAGCTATGATCAATTCACTGTACTCAAGCCTGGACTGCAAAGTGAGATCCTGTCTCAAAAAAAAAAAAAAAAAAAAAAAAGTCAACTTTGAGATTTAGAATTTTAACCATTTATTCCCAAATGGATTTCAATAAGGTAATTCTTTTAAGAAAGCCAGTCTTCCTACAGACGGCTGGATGTTGCCTCAGTTACTCAGTTGCATAGCGCTTACACTGTGCTTTTTGGGAATGAACATACATACAGTTTTGGCCCCTCTATAGCTACAGTGGCTACATTTACATGTTTTATGGACTGGGCTTTCATCCAACCTTGGTTTATAAGACAGAGTACTGCAGTTGAAGGAGGTTTTCCAGCCTTGGTCTGTTTGGAGGATAGAGTGGACACTATAGTGATTGGAGTTGACTCATTTATAATTAATAGTGAAAACACGTGCAAGAGCTCCAATGCGCCAGGCACTGGAATAAACATGGGATGGGAAATAGTCCTTTCTGAGTACTTCCTTTCTTTAAGCAGCTCACAGTGGGAGGGATAGGATTAGATCATTAAATAGAACAAAGGGTAATAATTGCTCTAATAAAGGTATGCATAAAAGTTAAGAAAGCAGAGAAGTGGGATGGGTTAATTCTGTCTGAAGGAAGAAGGCATTTTCTCCAGCAAATTAATGACAGATAAGGTGACTTGATTTGGGCCCAGACTGACACCAAGTTGTACCAGACAGCAAGATTGGATGAGTCCTTCAAATCGGAGTGGGGATGGACTGGAGAAAGAGCTAGTCCAGGAGACAGGTGGGGCTCTAAGGCACTAGCGTGGGTATGGAGACTGGGGGACAGCATCAAGGGAAACTGAGAAGTTTTAATAGAAAGAACATGGCAACCTATGGGATCTTGGGGGTGGGAAAAGGGGAAAGTTCAGTGATCACTTTGATTTTCTTACTTTGAAAATTGGGGGATGACTGTGTTGATAGAATACGTGTAAGTCTAAATGCCCTCATGTTCAATAACCTGCTTTGGAAAAAGAAGATTAAATGTAGCTTTTTTGAGTTTTAAAATTTACGTGTGTTTTTTGGGGGATATATGCCTTTTTTTCCCTAGGTATTATCAGAGTTAGATATCATGGTTCCTCTTCAACTGCTAATAAGTATGTTTTCTGATGGAGTTAATTCGGTCAAAGAACTGGCAAATCAAAGAAAATCAAGAGTCAGTGAACTGGCAGGGAACCTTGCATCTCGAAGGGTAATTATTGCCACATTTGTTCTTGTCTTACTTTTAAAAATCTGGAAAACCCTTGTCAGTTATCTTAGGCCTGAAAGTACTGTCATAAGAAACCAAAAATGTGTTTTCTGCCCATCTCATTGTGTTAATTTTTTAATTGCATTAAATAGTTACATTTGTTTGGTATAGTGTGTAATCAGTAAGTTATTGAGTTTTCATTTTCTTTGAATTTTAGCTTTCTCCCTTGATGAAAAAAAAGTGGTTTTTCGGTAACATTCCATTTTTATGAGTCTCCTGGTGAATATGATTTTTTTACCAGCTCCTGGGCAGATAAGTGCTTCACTTTGGGGGTGAGGAGTTTGGGAGGAGTTTGATTTTTTTTTTTCCTTGTGTTTTGGGAAGATATGATCAACTAGTAGTGACTGTGAGGGACACTGTTTCTGTGAACCAACTGAGTCCATTTTATTGACCCCTTTGCATCATTGTAGATGGAAGAGTCAATATAGTCTGGTCTAAAGTGTATACAAACTGCCGGACAGTTTTGATAATTTTTCTATGGAGGCCTGGTAGAGTCTCTGCTGATATGCTGCTGTTCTCAGGCCATGAACAGCTGTGGAAAGGTTAAGTCTTTTTTTTTATTTTTTATTTAATAAAGATGGGGTTTCACCGTATTGTTTAGGCTGGTCTCGAACTCCTGACCTCAGGTGAACCGCCCACCTCAGCCTACCAAAGTACTGGGATTACAGGCATGAGCTACCACGCCTGGCGAAAGGTTGAGTCTTATTGAATGGTTGGCAAAAAATGTTCTCCATGCTTTCCTTGTCAAGCCTCTCTATAAAATTTCCCCCACTGTATGCCACAGGCCTCCAGCCATTCCACCTGATATCTAGGAATTAGAAAATGGAGCATGATTATGGGTTTGTATTCAGTGTTTTTAAAGAATATCATGACTTATTTTGTCGTCTGCCTGATAGGAGCCAGCTGTCAACCATTTATGCTCTATATTTCTTTCTTCTGTAACCTGTAAGATGACACTCCTTTGTGTAGCCTTTATTCTGTGCAATGTGTTCACAGCAAACAATATCACAGAATTGTGTGAGGCAGCCAGGGAAGAACTCATTATCCTCATTTTGCAACTACCTAATGTGATGTTCAGTGAAGTGAAGTGATTTCCTACAGATGACACTGTGAATACCTGGGTATTCTGATACTTAATGGGGTAATCTTCCTCTTTACCTTAAAAATGGTGTTTGAAGAGCTTTGTGGTAACCACAAAGTTTTTTTTTTTTTTTTTGAGTTGGAGTTTCGCTGTTGTTACCCAGACTGCAGTGCAATGGCATGACCTCAGCTCACTGCAACCTCCGCCTTCTGGGTTCAAGCAATTCTCCTGCCTCAGCCTCCTGAGTAGCTGGGACTACAGGTGCGCACCACCATGCCCAGCTAATCTTTTTGTATTTTTAGTAGAGACGGGGTTTCACTTTGTTGACCAGGATGGTCTTGATCTCTTGACCTCGTGATCCACCCGCCTCGGCTTCCCAAAGTGCTGTGATTATAGGCATGAGCCACCATGCCCGGCCACCACAAAGATTTTTAAGACAGAAAAAATATCCTGAGTTTTAGGTTCAATCATACCCCAAACCCTCAGCATCATGCAATATAACTTTGTAACAAACCTGCATATGTGTCCCCCCATTCTAAAATAAAAATTGAAAAAAAAAGAGAGAAAAATACGATTTGAGAGTGATATACAGATATGTTAGTCAGGGTCCTGATTCAGAATTTATCCCAGATATTTTAAATGACAGACTTTTTTTTTTGAGATGGAGTTTTGCTCTTGTTACCCAGGCTGGAGTGCAATGGTGCAATCTCGGCTCACCGCAACCTCTGCCTCCTGGGTTCAGGCAATTCTCCTGCCTCAGCCTCCTGAGTAGCTGGGATTACAGGCATGCGCCACCATGCCCAGCTAATTTTTTGTATTTTTAGTAGAGACGGGGTTTCACCTTGTTGACTAGGATGGTCTCCATCTCTTGACCTCGTGATCCACCCGCCTCGGCCTCCCAAAGTACTGGGATTACAGGCTCGAGCCACCGCGCCCGGCCTTCTTTTTTTTTATTTTAAAGATGGGGTTTCACCCTGATGGCCAGGCTGGTCTTGAACTCCTGATCTCAGGTGATCCATGCACCTTGGCCTCCCAAAGTGCTAGGATTACAGGCATGAGCCACCACGCCTGGCCTTAAATGACAGACTTTAAATGGAGATTCTGCCTATAGAGTTATGGGAAAGCTTAAAGGAGCTAAAGGAGTAATATCGGTAGACAAGGTACCCAGAGTCCGGGAACAGTCCAGTAGAAAGTCTTTATTCCGCCAGGGCTGAAGGAACAAGGAAAAGAGTTCTTGGGGTACCAAATGGGAGCTGACACTGTAAGAAATGGCAGGTTAGAGAAGTTATGGAGTGATGGGGATGCTCCCAGAGATGTAGTACCCGAGTGGGCAGGGAGTGGGGAGAAATCCTCCTGCCTCTGTTTCCTCCAGCTTTCCGGCCTTCTGCTGGATCCTCCCATTGACTGAACCCAGCCCGGCTTGGTGGCTTATGTAATCCCAGCACTTTGGGAGGCTGAACTGGGAGGATCGCCTGAGTCCAGGAGTTAGATAGAGACCAGCCTGGCCCACATTGTGAGACCTTGTCTCTACAACAAATTTTTCAAAAATATGCTGGGCCTGGTGATGCATGCCTGTAGTCCCAGCTACTTGGGAGGCTGAAGTGGGAGGATCACTTGAACCCGCAGTGAGCCGTGATCATGCCACTGCACTCCAGCCTGGGCGACAGAGCAAGACTCTGTCCCAAAACAAAACAATGACAAACAAATCCAAAAAATAAGAACCATTGACTGAACTCAACTAGAAGCCAGGCAGCAAAGGAACTAGAGGTGACTCAGGCCACGACTCCTTGGGCATAGAGTAGGGCCAAGGAGGTAGGTAGTAAGGGTCTGAGGGGAGCTTGGGTGGACAAATGGAGAATAGTACAAAAGGTTTGTCATATATTGCTGTCCCATAACAGTCTAATAATTGTAATCCCCAGAGACCGTCTTTTAACTAATCATGTCAGTCTGAGATTCTGTGCTTCTGATTCTAAAAAGTATCTTGCAATATTTTGCTTTTGTAAATTCTCATTTTTCAGGGTACGGTTTTCAGTAGATTCGAACAATCTGGTCTAACTGGACATTTTTGACGGGATGAAAAACGTATGCCTTCATTCTTCACGGTGTTGGTGTTACTTCCTGACAACTAGGAAGTTTGGGTGGTTTTATTTCTTGTTTTTATATATTGAGAGGATCCATAGTATTTGGAGGTACTAATGCCATTGGCCAAGGAAGGAAATGAGTGTGACAGCTGGAAATACCTTCCGTAGAGTCCCCAAATATTTTACACAGCCATTTGAGCTTCTGTGAGTTCATTTCTATGTGTTGCCATTCTTTCTTGTAGGTGAGTGTTGCCTCTGATCCTGGTCGACGAGTTCAGCACAATATGCTCAGTCCATTTCATAGTCCTTTCCAGAGTCCATTTCGGAGTCCTATGCGTAGTCCGTTTCGTAGCCCTTTCAAGAATTTTGGACACCCAGGAGGAAGGACTATTGATTTTGATTGTGAAGATGATGAAATGAATCTAAATTGTTTCATCCTCATGTTTGATCTTCTCCTGAAGCAGGTAGCTGAAGCATGAGCTTCCTTTAGTTCAGAGGTGAAGAATGAGGGAAAGTGTTGTACACCAATTCTTTCCTTGTGTTGGGCATCTCCGCACTTACTGAAATGATGCAGCATCACCCAAGACCTTTTGCAAACTCCTTTGGGGATTTCCTAAAGAGTCTGAAAACTACTTACATGAATATCTGCAGTGATGTTGACACATGAGAATGGATGGAATTTTAGAAACACCTTAGCATCATTAGAATTGATTCTGTTAAATAAATAACAGCCCTATAGTGATGGGGCTAATTTTAATATATTTTATACATTGATTTTTAAAGTTAATTTTAAAAGAGAAGTTAAAAAGGTTTTGATTAGAACATTTCTTTTTAATCTTTTATTTTGAAATAATTTCAGATTTGCAGAACAGTTACAAGAATATGATAAACAATTCCCAAATACTCCTCCCTTCAATTCTCCAGGTGTTAACATTTACCACATCTGCTTCTGTCTCTCTTTCTCTGCATGTGTATGCATTAATTTTTTAATAGATTGTTTGAGACTAATTTGCAAACATGATGCCCTTTTATCCCTGTACATTTCAGAGTGTATTTTCTAAAAAAAAGGACATTCTCTTACATAACCATGGTACAGTTATCAAAATCAGGAAATTAATAGTGTTGTAGTACTACTATATAACTTACAGAAATTATTAATTTTTAAAATTAATATTATAATAATAATATCATCTTTATAGCAAGAGAAAAAAACCTGGTTTTGATTAAGGAACACTCTAGGAACACTCACTGCAATTATATGTACTGTCTCCTTTGTCTTTTTTTTTTTTTGAGATGGAGTTTTGCTCTCGTTACCCAGGCTGGAGTCAATGGCACAATCTCGGCTCACCACAACCTCCACCTCCTAGGTTCAGGCAATTCTCCTGCCTCAGCCTCCTGAGTAGCTGGGATTACAGGCACGCACCACCGTGCCCAGCTAATTTTTTGTATTTTGAGTAGAGACGGGGTTTCACCATGTTGACCAGGATGGTCTCGATCTCTTGACCTCATGATCCACCCGCCTCAGCCTCCCAAAGTGCTGGGATTACAGGCTTGAGCCACTGCGCCCAGCCCTCCTTTGTCTTCTTTAATCCAGGATGGTTCCTCAGTCTTTATCTTTCATGTCCTTGACTTTAAAAAAAATTATTTTTAATTTTTGTGGGCACATCGTAGTTGTGTATATTTACGAGGCCTTGACATTTTTGACGAGTATAGTCCAGTTGTTTTATGGAATGTTCCTCAATTTGAGTTTGTGTGATGCTTCCTTATGAATTAATTTGGGCCATCCATTTTTTGGCAGGAAGACCACAGATGTGATGTTGTGTCCTTTATAATGGATCATGTCAGCAGGCATAAGATACAATGATGTCCCATTACTGTGATGATAACTTTGGTCACCTTAACCAAGGGACCAAAATTTGCCAGCTTTTTCTGTGATAAAGTCACTATTTTCCTTTCTGTAACTAATAAGTAACTTATAAATACCTTATGAGATTTCCTGTTTATTATCAAACTTTCATCCACTAGTTTTAGCATCAATGGATGATTGATCAATTATTACTATTATGGCAGTCAAGTGATAATTTTCTAATTCCATCATTTCTTTCTAAATGTATTAGCTGGTATTCTACCGATGGAATAGCTTCTCTTTTCCCATTTATGTGTTTATTTATCTACTCATTCCCGCAGTATCCATGGATTTTTATTTAATTTGGTGGGTTATAATCTGTGACTATGATTCTGTATTTTGATGCTTGTATTATTCCACATTTGGCCAGTGGGAATCTTTTTGAGCTGGCTCCTGTGTTCTTTTGGCACGTCCACATCCTTCTGTGAGCTCTTCCTTAATTTCTGGTGTGATCAGATGTTCCAGGCTCATCATATATTTTCCTAGCCCCAACCCTGGAATTCAGCCATTTCTCCAAGGAGCCCTGGTTCCTTTCAGTGGTTCATGGTATTTAAAAACCAAGATCTGAATTCTAGGTGAGGAGCAGCATTTTTAAAATGTGTAAGATCTCACAAACTGATGAGCTAAAAACAACAACTCTCTTTTAAATGTCCTACCTGATTTTTAAAGTAATTCCAGTTGCTTCGTCTTGTATTTACATTCCTTCTAGAAAAACCCATGGACAGCAATGTTTATTCATGGTCTTGAAGCCTATATTGTCTTTAAATAATTCAATATTGCTGTCAGTTAGTGAAAATTATCCCCAAGTAGTGTGCCAATGGAATATCGGACAAACAGACCAAACTCCTTCTTTTCTTTCTTTCTTTTTTTTTTTTCTTGTGTGTGTGTCCTTTTCTCTATGTCTTTCAGATGGAGTTACAAGATGATGGAATCACGATGGGCTTAGAGCACAGCTTGTCAAAGGACATTATTTCTATTATAAACAATGTCTTCCAAGCCCCCTGGGGGGGATCCCACACCTGCCAGAAGGACGAAAAAGCAATTGAGTGCAACTTATGTCAGTCTAGTATCCTCTGCTATCAGCTTGCTTGTGAGCTCCTGGAGAGACTAGCTCCCAAAGAAGAAAGCCGGTTGGTGGTAAGCAGTTGAAGAAATGAGATGACCCATGTATAATAGCATTAAAGACTGCAGGAGCCGATGTAATGGAGTCTTCCTCCAGCATCATATTATACTCCATGCTGGGTTATATGTGAGACTGTGTTAAAAGAAAGTTTTCCCATTGCTTCTGCCAGCTCAGGCTCCTGGAGAGGGATACAAACTGGAGCCACACTACAGAATTCTATTAAATGGCTTGAGTGAGCATTGTAGCACCTCTACTCATACAGTTTTATGCATTCATGCATTACTAGTATTCTTGAAATAACTTTTATTACAAAGTTTAAGTGACAATAAATGCTGTAAATTTTATTAAAAAATTTTTTTTTTTAATTTTCTAGACAGAGTTGCACTCTGTTGCTGAGGCTGGAGTGCAGTGGCTTGATCATGGCTCACTGCAACCTCTGCCTCCCAGGCTCAGGTGATTCTCTCACCTCAGCCTCCCAAGGAGCTGGGACTATAGGCGCCCACTACCACGCCTGGCTAATTTTTATTTTTTTGTGGAGATGGAGTTTGCCATGTTGCCCAGGCTGGTCTTGAACTCCTGAGCTCAAGTGATCCACCTGCCTTGGCCTCCCAAAGTGCTGGAAATACAGGCATGAGCCACCACACCTGGCCAAATGTATGCATTTTTAAGTTCTTTCTCCATCTGGCTGTTGACAGACACTTGGGTTGCCATACCTTCCTCTGTGTAACTCACATGTTGTAGTATTTTCTTTCTCCTAAAAATTTGACTACCCTGGACAACCAATATTTGCGTCTTTAAATTTTTTTTTTTTTTGAGACAGAATCTCACTCTGTTACCCAGGCTGGAGTGCAGTGGCGCAATTTCGGTTCACTGCAACCTGCTTTCCTGGATTCAAGCTATTCTTTTGCCTCAGCCTCCTGAGTAGCTGGAATTACAGGAGTGTACCACCACACCCGGCTAATTTTTGTATTTTTTGTAGAGACGGGGTTTCACCGTGTTGGTCAGGCTGGTCTCAAACTCCTGATCTTGTGATCTGCCTGCCTTGCCCTCCCAAAATGCTGGGATTACAGGTGTGAGACACTCCACCCAGCCGTGTTTTAAAAATTTTTTTTAAAAAATTTATTTATTATTATTATTATTTAGAGATAGGGTCTTGTTCTGTCACCCAGGAGTACAGTGGTGTGATCATGAATAGCTGCAGCCTCGAACTCCTGGGCTTAAGGAATCCTCTCACCTCAGCCTCCTGAGTAACCTCCTGTTATGCCACCAAGCCTGGATAACTTAAAACATTCTTTTAGAGATGAGGTCTCACTATGTTGCCTAGGCTGATCTCAAATCCTGTCCTCAAGCAACCTTCCTGCCTCAGCCTCCCAAAGCACTGGATTACAGGCATGAACCACCACACCTGGCCAGTATTTGCATCTTTTTTTTTTTTTTTTTGAGACAGAGTCTTGCTCTGTCATCCTGGCTGGTGTGCAGTGACGCGATCTCAGCTCCCTGCAACCTCCGCCTCCCAGGTTCAAGCAATTCTGCCTCAGCCTCCTGAGTAGCTGGGATTACAGGCACGCACCACCGCACCTGGCTAATTTTTGTATTTTCAGTAGAGACGGGGTTTCACCATGTTGGTCAGTCTTAACTCCTGACCTTGTGATCCACCCACCTCAGCCTCCCAAAGTGCTGGGATAACAGGTGTGAGCCACCACGCCCGGCCATTTGCATCTTAATATAGCTCTGTGAACCCGTTATTATTTCTTCCTAATTAAGTACTGTTATTGAACAAAATGTACATGGGTGGGAGTGACTTGGTGAGTGGGCACTGATCTCAGAGACTAAAGCAGAGGTGAGAAAGTAGGCCTGGGAAGATTTAACGATGTTTTTCATCTTCTTCTTTATGTATTTGAAGTAAAAGAAAATGTTTCAGCAACAGCGGATAGAGAGTTGTTTTCACTGTTCTGGCAGTAAGCTCCAGAGTCTTCTGGGGTGTGGTGCCTTTCCCTCTGGCCCCAGCAGCATGGATCCTGGGACACAGAGGGTGTGCAGTCCAGCTTTGCTGAGCTGAGCTGAGCCAAACTGTTTCTTACACCCCTCCAGGGCTGCTCATTTGGCTGCCTGCCCTGTTTATTTCAGGAGCCCACAGACAGCCTTGAGGATAGCCTCCTTTCTTCCAGACCAGAATTTATCATAGGTCCTGAAGGGGAGGAGGAGGAGAATCCTGCAAGCAAGCATGGGGAGAACCCGGGCAATCGCACGGAGCCCGCAGAACATGCTGGTAGGTGGGCTCTGACTGCCGGGGAGCACTGTGTGCACAGGGCCTGATGTTCAAATCACTGAGTTCTTGGTTTAATATCGACTTGGGCAAAATCAGACATGGTTTCCTTAGTATAAACTCGTGCAGAGGAACGTTTCCCACCAGATTGTAAAGAGAACAGGTCCGTTACAGTTCCCATAGAACCTAGTTACCGAGCATCTTTCTGGCAGTGGGCTCCAGTTTTTGGTAAAATCTCATTGCCTCCCTACGATGAGTTGTGTGGTGTTCTCTGTAGACCAAGGCTGGGTGCTGACAATCTTGACGGCCACTCAATGCATTTGGCCAAAGCAGAGTGTTTTTGGCTAGAAGCAATGGGGCCCTGGAGGTTGGGCTGTGCAGGTTGAGCTTGAAGGCTACTTTGGTGGCTCTTAGCGGGGACTGGGGAATGGACTCTTTCTCATTTGCCTCAAGGCTCTTGGGTGGATGCAGAGGGCAGCGAGATGGCAGGACAGGCTCAGGAATCGTACTCTAGCTCCTCTCACATGAGGGCATTTAGGAATTTCAGGATGTGACTCCATGTGGCTCTGGGAAAGCTGGATTTCTAGCTCTGGATGGTGGCACTCTGGGGATTTATGAGATCTGGGCAAATTTGGGCAGCTTTTTAATCTTCCTGCATCCACGATCCAGAAGAGATAGAACAGCTTGCTCCTGGGAGCCCAGTCCAGTATCGGGAGGCATGGGCTTGACATCATTCCTTCAATGAGCAGCAAATATTATTAGGGGACTGTTTTCTGGGGCTCACTGCAACTGGGAGTGTCTTATTCAGACAAAGGTAACCATATAAAATCTTTGGTCAGAACTAACTGCTTCTCCGTGGATCATATGAATGGTGAATTGTGTATGAATATCATAGCTCACACTATTTCATGTCATAAAACTTATAATTTGAAGGAACACCCTACGTGATCTGGTTCAGTGGTTTTCCCTGTACACTTCTTGTAGCTGTAAACGGTCCATGTGATTTCCTTTGGAATATCCTCAATTGGGGTGACCCCTGGCGGGGAGATGAGAGCAAAATATAAAGACCCAGGCTCCCTAGCTTGCTTCTGCCAGATCACTACGACTTGCTCTCTTCCATGTGTTGGGGTCCTTTTCTTTTTCTTTTTTGAGATGGGGTCTTGCTCTGTTGCAGCCTTGACCTCCGTGGCTCAAGCAATCCTCCCACCTCAGCCTCCCGAGTAGCTGGGACCACAGACATGCTCCACCATGCCCGGCTAATTTTGAAAACTTTTTGTAGAGATGGGTTTTTGCTGTGTTGGTCAGGCTGTTCTTAAACTCCCAGACTCAATTGATCCACCCATCTCAACCTCCCAAAGTGCCAGGATTACAGCGTAAGCCACCACACCCAGCCATGTGTTGGAATTCTAAGATTTTCTGTAAACAAAGCAGAAAAGAAATTTGCAATCTGTTGATCCAGTTTAGCCTTTGCATGTGGCAGATGAGGAAAATCATTCCCAGATGGGTTAAACGACTTGCCCCTGGTCATGTCATTGCTACTATGTATTCACAATTTACACTTCATATTTCACGTAATTCCACAGCTGTGATGGAACATTGGAATCACTGAGAAGCTGAAACACCAATAAAAGCTCCACTCCCCAGCTCCAAGCCTGGGTATCCCTGGGCTGGGAACCTGGGAACTGGAAACGACTAATTAGTGGCAGGGTTGGTACTAGAACCCAAGTCCTCTAGTTTAATTTAGGATTAATTAACTTGCTTTAGGTGCTGCAGCAGCCAGGGCCCAGGCCCACTTTGTGTTTCTCTCAGGCATTGGTGCCTGAGGAAAGCTGGGACTTCACGCATGATCCAATAGCCTGTACTCTTTCCATGCAAATATAGTTTTTAAACCTAAGCTAGTACACAGATCAGTTAACTGCCACTTTTATTTATATGTAATATTTTATTGAAACAATGGTTAAAATGAAGCAATTTTTTTTTTTTTTTTTGAGACAGAGTCTCACTCTGTTGCCCAGGCTGGAGTGCAGTGATGTGATCTTAGCCCACAGCAACCACTGCCCCCCAGGTTCAAGCAATTCTCCTGTCTCAGTCTCCTGAGTAGCTGGGACTACAGGCACCCGCCACCATGCCTGGCTAATATATATATATATATATATATATACATGTATATATATGTGTATATATATACATATATATATACATGTATATATATATATATACATGTATATATATATGTATATATATACACATATATATACATGTATATATATATGTATATATATACACATATATATACATGTATATATATATATATATATATATATATTTTTTTTTTTTTTTTTTTTGTAGAGACAGGGTTTTGCCATGTTGGCCAGGCTGGTCTCGAACTCCTGACCTCAAGTGATCCACCTGCCTCAGCCTCCCAAAGTGCTGGGATTACCAGTATGAGCCACTGCACCCAGCCAGCAATTTCTTTTCAACTGTTATGCTTTTTCTTGTTGAATTGTTATACAGTCCACTTATTAAAACACATGCTCTATTCTCCCCTGAATGCTCCTCCAGGCTCCTGTGGCAGCTTCAGGAGGAGCTCCTCTTTTACTGCTCAGGCTCTCTACTGTCTGCAGGATGCAGTTATAAATTGTCTCTGCAGGGAAGCCGTCTTTTCTTTCTTCCAAAACCAGGGTTCCCTGCTGTTCAGAGCCTCCCTCCTGCTTCTGCTCTGTGGGCCTTCAGGAGGTGACCTGGAGATCTTCTGTCCTAGAATTTGGGGGCACTCTGTCGATGTGTGTTCAGAGACTTCCCCTCTCTTCTAGTGTGTTTCCTTTTTTCCCATCTGGAGGCCTGGCCCCTATTTCTTAGAGCTGTCAGACATATCCACCACCAAAAATGTATTTAAAACTTTCACATAAAACAAAATTGTCAAGTACTTATGACAAGCATTTAAAATACATTCAGGTGGAAGATTCCCAATGGACTTTTCAGTATTTAGACTGAGAGAATTTGACTGCCTGGAGCAATGGTTAAAATTAAGCAATTTCCTTTTTCCTTTTGCTTTCCTTTCTGATCCTAGGGATTGCCGAAATGTGTGATGGTGATTTTAACACATTCTGCACTAGTTCCTGCATCTGGTTAACTTATGAATTCTTTTCTCTAGCATGCCTCATTTATAATGTATTGCTGCCCCACTATGGAAACAATAGTTGTAGAGATCCTCACTAGAAGGTGAAAAGCATGAGTAGTTGTTCTCATTTGCATATGTTCAACTGTTTCAAAATGTGCCCCTTTTTGTGAGAATCCATGGGATAAACCCCTTTAGTTGCTAATATGACTTGAACACCTCTCTTGAATACCTGTATGTCTCCCTTCCAATTAGGAAGGCGTGGCTAGCAGGTTCCAGGTCTCTCCAGGGAGCAGCAGAACTAGCAGCACTATGCAGTCCATCATGGATTCAGATGTCTGGGTAGGGGTATCTCCAGGGCAAAGACATCCGAATACATGATGGACTTCACAGTGGAAAATGGAAACCAGGAAGATTTCCAGCACTTGTATCATAGAAGGGGTATATGCTAATTTGGAGAGCAAATAAAAATATTTCTAGACCAATTTTTAAATACATTCTGTGTTGATGTTTTACTCCTCTTGATTTTTATGATCTTGATAAACTGATGAAAGATGGGGGAAAGGAAGAGTTAGTCTAATCTTTGTGTAATTATTTCTTCACAGCAGTAAAGAATGATACCGAAAGAAAATTTTGCTACCAGCAGCTTCCAGTATCATTGAGACTAATATATACCATTTTTCAGGTATATTTTCAGATGTCTTTGAATACTTGGCTTGGTAGCATTACTATTTTGGATAACTTAGTAACCGTGTGGTTCTTTGCATAGGAAATGGCTAAGTTTGAGGAGCCAGATATTCTTTTTAATATGCTCAATTGCCTGAAGATTCTCTGTCTGCATGGAGAGTGTTTATACATTGCCAGAAAAGATCACCCTCAATTTTTAGCCTACATTCAGGACCATATGCTGATTGCAAGGTATGTCTTCCTAATGGTTTATTTTGTTTGTTTATATATTAGGCTTTAGTTGTGAAAATTAAAGTTACATTAAGACTTAACTAGCTTGTTTGGGTTATTTTTCAAGCCAGGACAGCTTGATTGCCTGTAGGAACTACTTTTATTTTTCTTTTTTAGTCTAATTTAAAAGTATATTAATACCAAGAATTCTAATTTCCATTTGCCAGACACTGAATAAATAGAAAACCTAAAGTAAAAATTATTTTATGCTTTTCACTTGTTAGATGGCTTAAGAATATAGAAAATATAGAAAAATGTGGCCAGACGCGGTGGCTCATGCCTGTAATCCCAGCATTTTGGCAGGCTGAGGTGGGTGGATCACCAGGTCAGGAGTTCGAGACCAGCCTGACCAACATGGTGAAACCCGTCTCCACTAATAGAAAAATTAGCAGGGTGTGGTGGTGCGTGCCTATAATCACAGCTACTTAGGAGGCTGAGGTGGGAGAATTGCTTGAACGTGGAAGGTGGAGGTTGCAGTGAGCCAAGAGGATGCCACTGCACTCCAGCCTGGGTGACGGTGTGAGACTCCATCTCAAAAAAAAAAAAAACAAAAACAAAAACAAAAACAGAAAAATGCCAAAATATATGTTACTATTTACCAAGTATAATTAAGGACTTATCTACTTTGTTACTTAAAACAGAACTGCTAATAGATATCTAAATCTCTCCATATGCTATCTCATAAGCTACTTTGTAGAGACTGGTGAGACATTCTGAAAATTATAATAACATGTTACCCTAGATTTACAGTGTTTTTTCCTTCTGTAAACCTTAAAATAACTCTTGCAGTCTTCCTGGAAGTAAATCAGAAACACTCTTATTTTATATGTATGAGAGTGAGTCGGTAAAAAGGAAAAGATTGGTTCAGGTTAACTTGATGACGAAACCACATTAAGGCTCTACCTTTCTTTACTCATTTTGTTTATTTATTATTCATTCAACAATATGAGCGCTTACTGTATACATCATTGTTCTAGGTACGTAGGGAATTTGCAGTCTAGTTTGGAAAGGGGTGAATCCTATATAGAGAAAAGGTGACCATGCAATTTAGTATTCAAATTTGTCTGTGTTTGAGAGTGAAGAGAGGTGGTCTTCATATCACCCCGAGAGGATGAGTATAAACTCGACAGTCATGGTTAAACTAAGATGAATGGTCATTCCATGTATATATAAGTCACTGTCACTCCAAGGGAATGTGATAAATGACTGCTTTATACAGCTCAGAGGTGGGAAAAAGCATTTCTGGATAAATGATGAATGATGAAAGACTCTGGAGACAATACCACTTGAATGGGCATTGAGATAATGACAGAATTTTCACTGGTAGAGATTTGAGATGGGTGGGGCATATCGTAAAGCATGGGAATGTCAAGAGCAAACAGATGGCAGAGTTGGAAAGAAGAGACCAGAAACGAGCAGGGCATACTTGGGGGATACTAAAGCTTTGTTTGTTTTTGCTGGATGGTGTGGATATAAGGGAGTAATGGAAAATGAGGCTGGAGAAGTAGATTGGGACCCAAGTATGAAGGGCCTTGAAGATAGGGATTTTATTTAATGATATTTGGAGATCCATGGCAGATCTTAAAATAGAGTCAGAGGTGTGCTTTAATAAAATGAGTATGGAGGAAAAAGAGATCTTTGGAAAGCACCCACATATAAGAGAGTGCTAAGAGCACATTGCAAAGGCTTACTGAATATAAACACACAACACAGAACTTTCTCCTGAAAGGTTTGTTAGAAGAGGAAAGGAGGCCGGTGCAGTGGCTCATGCCTGTAATCCCAGCACTTTGAGAGGCTGAGGTGGGAGGATCACTTGACATTGGGAGTTCGAGACCAGCCTGATCAACATGGTGAAACCCTGTCTCTACTAAAAATACAAAATCAGCCAGTTGTGGTGGCATGTGCCTGTAGTCCCAGCTACTTGGGAGGCTGAGGCAGGAGAATCACTTGAACCTGGGAGGTGGAGGTTGTGGTGAGCCGAGATTGCGCCATTGCACAACCTGGGCAACAAGAGCGAAACTCCGTCTCAATAATTTAAAAAAAAAAAAAAAGAGAGAGAGAGAAAAGGAAACATTAGATACTTAGAAAGAAAAGGGAGTAGACATTAAGGATTTTTAGGATAAAGAAAATCAGTACATATTTATGGTCAGTGGGAAAGGACCAGAGAAAGAAAACAGTGGGTCCAAGTTCTGGAAGGCAGGAGAGTGTGCAATCAGGAACAAAGGGTAGGGTGGAAAACAGGAAGAATACCCTGCCCTTTGAAAGAATATAAATTTTGAAGAAAAGAGAAAGTGTTAAGGGGAGTTTATAACAGGTGGCTTAAGCCTTAAGAATATTAGGTGTTGATGTCTTCTCCTGAGAGGGGGATGATAGACATTGGGTTGGGAGCTTCAGGAACGTGGAAAAGAGTATGGCATGGCCCACATGAGGAAAGCAGCAAGAAGTTAACAAGAAATAACCAAAGAATCACCAGCTTTAGGGTTCGGCTGAGGTTAGCTAGCCCCAGTTTGTAGTGGACCAAGTTAGGGGTTTGGATTTCTTATCCTCTGGTGCTCAGGGGCCTGGGAGTGGATGAGAGCAAATGGGCAAAGGATTTATTCAGGACCGGGGACTGGTGATATGGTTATGATGGAAGCTCCGAGGGATGAGGATTCCGGAATGATGAAGCAGTTGTCTCTGGGATCCAGTCTACAACTGGAGGCAGATGAAGCCAGAAGAATTGATATTTGGGAGAAGAGTATGGAAAAGAGGGCAGAGGAGTCTCAGTCAGGATAGGCTGGGGGTGGGGGGGAATTTGGATATTCTCAGCCTTAGAGAGGGGAGGTCAGCATCTCATCCAGCAGAGTAAAGACAGAGGCCACTGAGGATGAGGAGGTGTGAAGGCAATGAGACCAGGGCTTGATCCAGTGATGGCATCCACAGAGGCCTGTGTGAGGAGCAAGACTGAGCTAGGTGCCAAACTGACCAAAGGATTGGGAGAGGGCCTTGTGCGTCAATGTCATGGGTTTCAAAAGAAAGAGGCTGCTAAGAGGAGGCCTGGAGGAAGTCTTGGGAAGCAGGATTCATTTGGGCCAGTGAGGACTGGAGTCCAGACTCATTGAGAGGATTAAGAGGAAATTTTAGGCCGGGCACGGTGGCTCAAGCCTGTAATCCCAGCACTTTGGGAGGCCGAGGCAGGTGGATCACAAGGTCAAGAGATCGAGACCATCCTGGTCAATAAGGTGAAACACCATCTCTACTAAAAATACAAAAAATTAGCTGGGCATGGTGGCACGCGCCTGTAGTCCCAGCTGCTCAGGAGGCTGAGGCAGGAGAATTGCTTGAACGTAGGAAGTGGAGGTTGCGGTGAGCCGAGATGGTGCCATTGCACTCCATCCTGAGTAATAAGAGCAAAACTCTGTCTCAAAAAAAGAAAAAAAAAGAGGAAATCTTAAGGCCAGGCACAGTGGCTCATCCCTTTAACTCAAGCATGTTGGAAAGTGGAGGTGGGAGGATCACTTGAGGTCACGAATTTTATTTTATTTTGTTTATTTTATTTTTTATTTTTTATTTTTATTTTTGAGACGGAGTATTGCTCTTGTTACCCAGACTGGAGTGCAATGGCACGATCTCGGCTCACTGCAACCTCCGCCTCCTGGGTTCAGGCAATTCTCCTGCCTCAGCCTCCTGAGTAGCTGAGATTACAGGCACGCGCCACCATGCTCAGCTAAATTTTTTTTTTTATATATATTTTTAGTAGAGACGGAGTTTCACCATGTTGACCAGAGTGGTCTCGATCTCTTGACCTCGTGATCCACCTGCCTCGGCCTCCCAAAGTGCTGGGATTACAGGCTTGAGCCACCGTGCCCGGCCCAGAGGTCACGAATTTTAGACCAGCCTGGGTAACATAGCAAGATCCCATTTCTACCAAAAAAAAAAAGAAAAAAAAAAAAAAAGCCAGGTATGGTGGTGCAAGCCTATAGTCCCAGCTACTCAGAGGCTAAGGTGGGAGGATTGTTTGAGTACGAGAGTTTGAGGCTACAGTGAATTATGGTGGCGCCATTACATTCCAAAAAATAGCAAGAAATTGTGTTACCATGGCCGGGCGTGGTGGCTCACGCCTGTAATCCAAGCACTTTGGAGGCCAAGGCAGGTGGATCACCTGAGGTCGGGAGTTCAAGACCAGCCTGACCAACACGGTGAAACCCCGTCTTTTATTTATTTATTTATTTATTTATTTATTTATTTATTTATTTATTTATTTATTTTGAGACGGAGTTTCGCTCTTGTTACCCAGGCTGGAGTGCAATGGTGTGATCTCAGCTCACCGCAACCTCTGCCTCCTGGGTTCAGGCAATTCTCCTGCCTCAGCCTCCTGAGTAGCTGGGATTACAGGCACACGCCACCATGCCCAGCTAATTTTTTGTATCTTTAGTAGAGACGGGGTTTCACCATGTTGACCAGGATGGTCTCAATCTCTTGACCTCGTGATCCACCTGCCTCGGCCTCCCAAAGTGCTGGGATTACAGGCTTGAGCCACTGCGCCCAGCCCAACCCCATCTTTAAAAAAAAGAAAAAAGAAAAAAAAAGAAAATGTGTTACCAGAAAAATATGGGGTTTCAGCTACGTGAGGGGAAGGGGAAGCTGTGCCAGTTTCCAGGCTGCTGTAACAGATTGCTGTGAACTGAGTGACTGAGTGGCTTAAACTTAATGAAATTTATTCTCTCCCAATTCTGGGGGCCAGAAGTCTGAAGTTCAGGTGTCAGCAGAGCTGTGCACCCTGTGACGACTCTAGGGCAGGAGACTTCCTTGTCTGTCTCCTGGATTCTCGTGGCTGCTGGCAATTGTCAGAATTTCTTGGCTGGTAGCTGCCTCACTGCAGTCTTTGCCACATGGTTTTCTCCCCTGTGTGTCCCTGAGTGTCCTCTCCTCTCCTTATTAGGGCACTAATCACTCATTCATATTTAGGACCCATCCTATCCATCAGGAATTCATCTTAACTGATGACATCTAAATAAGGCCCCATCTTGAGGTTCTGAGTGGACATGAATTTTCGGGGAGCACCATGCAGCCCACTAGAGAAGGATACCATGAGAAAGGTAGAGGATCTACAGAAGTTTCTTCTCAATAAAACAGGGATTCTACAGCCACAGTGGGAGGAAGAAGCTGGGGAAAGGGAAAGCGTAGACATGGCCGACCTGGAGTGGGGAAGATTAGGAATGACCTGGAGGGAACAGTGTGAAGTTCGAGACCATCAGCAGATTTGGATGACAGGAGTGAAGGAACAGGGTCGAGAGCTAGGCAGACGCTCCGTGAACTCAACATGGGAACAATAAATGGGCATTTTTTTTTTTTTATTGTGAAAGCAACCCCCCAGAATGTACACATGCCAAATGGACTGTTAGTACCACGGGACCACCCACTTAGCCTTTGGGGTCCATAGTCCAGACTTTCTCCTTAAAGAGTCAGGTTTTCTCCTCGCAGTGTCACCCTGACACAAAAACCATGACGGACAATGAAAGGACTTGTGGAAAAGATGCTCTGCTTCTTTCCAAACAAGTCTGCCTTAGAGAGCTGGGAAAGCTGTAGGGGACTGGCTGAATCCCTGGTTTTGTCGTGGAAATGGGTTTCTAGCAGGGCTGTATGGTCGGCCTTCTTCAGGAAGACTGGAAGTCCATGAAGGCAGAAATGATGTCTTCTTTTTCCTTTGCATTCTTCCTACGGCCTATTGTTGTGCCCTGGAAGCATCATCATCCTTGTCACCATGATGTTGGTAGCAGCGTGAGGTTTCTGAATA
Source organism: Saguinus oedipus (assembly GCA_031835075.1). NCBI lineage: Eukaryota > Metazoa > Chordata > Mammalia > Primates > Cebidae > Saguinus > Saguinus oedipus. Next base: position 135,759,925 of record CM063176.1, read on the forward strand.
CCTACTATGTGGCACACTCTCTGCACATCTCGTTTAATACTGCCCACACTGGGAGGACACGAAGCTTTAGAGAACATGCACATGGTTACAGAGCTCGTTATGGCAGGGTTGGGATGAGATCTCTATTTGTGTGACTTCCACTATTCAGATTAAGCATATGGTGTTTGAAAATCACTCCTGTTCGTTCTATAGCTCTGGTGGGTCTTCTGAAAAACAGCCTACTGGAGTGGCTTGTACCTCCATATGCTCTTTGTAAAATGGAGAGGGCGTGTGTCCCTCTTCCCTTCTCTTACCAGTGCAGCATGAGCTTTTTAAAGACACAAATACAGGTGACCCTCGAACAATGGGGAGGTGCAAATGTTGATCCCTGTGCAGCTGAAAATCCGTGTTTTCTTTTCCCAAAAACTTAACCTTTAATAGCTTACTGTTGACCAGAAGCCTTATGATGATAACACAAAGAGCTGATTAACACAGACTGTGTGTGTTTTATGCACTACCTATTGTATTCTAAGTCAGAGAAAAGAAAATGTTATTAAGAAAATCATAAGGAAAATGCATTTACAGTACCATACTGTATTTATCAATTCCATAAGTTTATGCCGTCTGTTTACAAGATGAATTGTCTGTTTGAAATGGTGAGCAGCTGCAGACCTCAAGCGATGGTACATATCAAGCAATTCAACTTTTCCTAATGATGTCATGACTTTTCTCTGCTTCCTGGGAACATTTCCAGCGTCACTTCGTATGGGACCCATGGTGCTATTCGAGGTTTACGGTATTGCACTAAACACGATGAAAAAGACAAAAGAACCTCGAGGGACCACTTTTTACTGTGATTTGCAATTTACTGGAGAGAGGAACTGCTCACACAGAAACACTTGAGCTCACCCGAATAAAAACAGGAGTGGCTACAAAATTATTACCATAGGACCACGTGTACCGCAGTTGGTTTTATGCAGTTACTATTTAATACTGCATCTTTACATTTGCTTAACATTTCTTTCCACTGTGAATGATGCTATATATGGTCTGTATGTGTTTGTGTGTGTAAGTTCTGGTAAATTTTAACTTTTTATAATGGATTCATGTATAATTTATGGTAGTAGATGTTAGACTAGTAACTACGTATAATTTATACATTCATGACATAACTTTCCTTAAATTTTTTCACTATTTTGAGTGTACATGGTACATCTGTGAGGTTTTTTTAAATTGTAGCAGCTCTCCTAAAAAAATTCAATATATTTATTGAGAAAAGTCCATGTATAAGCGGACCTGCACAGTTTAAACCTGTGTTGTTCAAGGGTCAACTATAGTTTTGATTCTGATATTGACTCTGGAGTCAAATAGGAAACAAAATAAAACAGCAACATAAATAACCAAAAGGCATACTTTAAACATTTGGAAAAAAATGTAAACAATAATGTGTTGTTTCTAAAATAGATTAAATTCAGAGTTATTTTGGTAGAACTTGATAGGAACTTAGCTGAAACTTGCTGAGGTGCAAGATGTTATCAGAGATCTCTTTCTCTGTCTTTTCCTCCTCCCCTTTTTCATTCCCTCCATGTCTCTTAGCCCTGTTCTGGCTTGGCTTTTTTTTTTTGAGATGGAGTTTCCCTCTTGTTGCCCAGGCTGGAGTGCAATGGCACGATCTCAGCTCACCGCAACCTCTGCCTCCCAGGTTTGAGCGATTCTCCTGTCTTTGCCTCCTGAATAGCTGGGATTACAGGCATGTGCCATCACACCTGGCTGATTTTTCGTATTTTTATTAGAGATGGGGTTTCTCCAGTTGGTCAGACTGGTCTTGAACTCGCAACCTCAAATGATCCACCCACCTCTGCCTCCCAAAGCGCTGGGATTATGGGCTTGAGCTACCATGCCCGGCCTTGCTTCTAAAATGGAACTAAGTGTTGGCTTCTCTGTTAAGTGCAGGCTGCCCCTGTGAGATGGGAAGCAGGGTCATTGGAAGCTGCAGGCTGACATTGCCCTTCGTTCCTGATTTCAGGAGAGAGAGCCTCTGTCTGCCAGGGTGCATATCAGTCCCTGAAATAAGAGTTCTGTAATTCCCATGCTTGGGTCATATGTTTACTCCAAGCTAATTATTTCATTCAGGTTGTTGAAGTTCTCTGGTCAGCCTGTGTTTGTGTTCCCCCTTATGAAAGAGAAGGTTGGGGAGCTTGACTGATGACCTGTATGTTCTTGGAGAGGCTGTTATTCAGAGTAAAAGAGTTGTTCTTTGACGTCATAAGAGACGTCATGAGAGGCTGGGCAGGCCAAACCAACCAAACTTACCAGGTGTTCACTGTAAGAACATTTTTAATAATCACATATTTCTCCATCATCCTAATATAACTAATTTTGACTTTGTATATCACTGAAGTCATTGTTCATTTATATTGCTGAATTTACATTATACAGATTTTTAAGTTATAAAATGTAATGTTAAGTGAAAGCGTTTTTCTCTAGTGTCACACTAAGAGGACGGAGCATAGGAGATGTTTATCAGAGGATTATCCTCTCGTGGATGAGTGTCATTTCACCAAAAGGACCCCTACCCCTGCCTAGTAACTACGCTTCCCGTAAATTAAGAGGACAGGTCTTTTTCTGGAAAGGTTGTGATGACTGTCACCACTTCACTTCTCCTTGATTCCCTAGCCTGTGGAGGGTCGTCAAATCGGAGTTCTCTCAGCTGTCTTCACTGGCAGTCCCTCTTCTCCTCCATGCCTTGTCACTTCCTCATGGTGCTGACATCTTCTGGACAATCATAAACGGCAATTTCAACAGCAAAGACTGGAAGATGAGGTTTGAAGCAGGTACCTCTGTGTTAGCTTAAAATTCGTTCTGGGTCACACGGTACACCAGTGTCTAGTCACGGGAATTATTTTGGCACCTCCTTTCTCGTCTCTTCTTTTTAAAAGACATTCTCCTGCTTGTTGGTGTCCCTTGGGGGTTCTGCTTTGGGCTTCCTCTCTAAAATAATAGCATTTTGCAGAGTGGTCCTTGGGGGAGGGAAGTCCTGTCCAGTTTTGCGTAGGACAGACCCAGCTTATCCCTGTTACTCAAGTGTAACAATTAACTGCACCCATGTTTACTCCCAAACAGGTACTGGCTTGGATGCAGTCAACCTGTTAGTTCACTTGCATCAGAGTTACGGGGGATGTTTGTTAAAATGTACATTATTAGGCTGCATCCTAGACCTACTGAATGAAAATCTCAGTGGGAGGTGGAGGTGATACCAGAAACTGAGATTTTTTTTTTTTTTTTTTGAGAAAGAGTCTTGCTTTGTTGCCCAGGCTGGGGTGCAGTTGCACAGTCTCAGCTCACTGCAACCTCAGCCTCCTGAGTTCAAGTGATTCTCGTGCCTCAGCCTCCCGAGTAGCTGGGACTACAGGTGCATGCTACTATGGCAGGCTAATTTTTGTATGTTTTAGTAGAGACAAGGTTTCACCATGTTGGCCAAGTTAACTCCTGACCTCAGGTGATCTACTCATCTTGGCCTCCCAAAGCGTTGGGATTATGGGCATGAGCCACTGTGCTGGGCCAGAAATGGAGATTTTTAACAAGAAGTTTGAGAATCTCTGCTGATACCCTTGCCACTGAAGGATCAGGGACCAAGTCTGGTACAGCTTGCATATAATTTCCTAGTAAATAGAACGGCAAATGCTCAGAGTAATGTGGTAAGGAAGGAACCTAGAAGGTTCCTGTTAGTCTCATGTCTGCTGGCCCACTGTCACCCCAATCTGCTAGCAGTTCCATTCTCGGGGTGGCAGGCAGGGTCAGCATGCCATAGTGTGGCTTCTCAGAACAGTTCTGTATGTTGGTGTCTCAAAAGTTTGGCACAGAAATGGAAGTTCCATCAGTGAGGTAACTATTATACCTTTAGTTCAGTTCCTTAATATGTGGCCACTTCAAAATGTTCTTGTTTTTGTTTTTTTTTTTTTCTTTTTGAGACGGAGTTTCGCTCTTGTTACCCAGGCTGGAGTGCAATGGCGCGATCTTGGCTCACTGCCACCTCCGCCTCCTGGGTTCAAGCAGTTCTCCTGCCTCAGCCTCCTGAGTAGCTGGGATTCCAGGCATGCGCCACCGTGCCCAGCTAATTTTTTGTATTTTTAGTAGAGACGGGGTTTCACCATGTTGACCAGGATGGTCTCAATCTCTTGACCTTGTGAGCCACCTGCCTCAGCCTCCCAAAGTGGTAGGATTACAGGCGTGAGCCACCGCCCCGGCCCAGAATGTTCTTGTTTTTTTAATGCCCACAGGAGTCTCAGGGGTTAGATTATTTATATGATAGCACATCATGTTGTGGGGGTTAGGATTAATCTTCTGAATCATGGCTCTGGTTATGTTACTTTTCTTTCTTGTTTAGTTTAGTGGTTTTTTTTTTTTTTTTGAGATGAAGTCTCGCTCAGCTGCCCAGGCCGGAATGCAGTGGCGCAATCTCAGCTCTCTGCAACCTCTGCCTTCCAGGTTCAAGCGATTCTCTTGCCTCAGCCTCCAGAGCAGCTGGGACTACAGGTGTGCACCACCACACCTGGCTAATTGTTGTATTTTTAGTAGAGATGGGGTTTCGTCATGTTGGCCAGACTAGTCTTTAACACCTGACCTCAGATGATCCGCCTGCCTCAACCTCCTCAATCTCATGTGCTGAGATAACAGACATGAGCCACCGCAACTGGCCAAGGTCATGTTACTTTTCTACTCAAGAAATTTTAATGGGTTTTTCTCAATGCCTAGAGAATAATGTTCAGACTCCTTAAACTGCCATTCAAATAGTCTGACTGCAAGTGCAGGCAGCCTCATTTCCTACTCTTCTTTCTACACACACCATGTCTGTGTTCTCACTGCTTCCTGCCTCCCCTCATCCATGTGCAGGCCATTCTGGGCTCTCCACCTTTCATCCTCTTTCCTTTAGGGCCCTACACAAATATCACTTCCACTTGATCCACCTTCAGATGCCACCATTGAGGTTCACCTGCTAGGTCCCTGCTGTGGAGAGTGGTTTCTGCATCCCCTGATCTCCCATAGCATTTTATTTATATCACACTAGAGGCATTTCCAGCTTTTTAAAAGTTACATTTCAGTTACAGTTGTACATGTCATCTATTTTAGTCAATTTAACTTTGAAGTCAAGAGTTATGAATGATTCATCTTTCCACTTCTATCTCCTTCCAAGTGCCTAAGATAGTTTCTTAGTGTGTTTCATAGTTTCTTATGTGTGCTTAATATATATATTTTAAAATAAGCAAATAAGTGATTTTATTGAATAAATTAGATATATGCTAGGTACTATGGGAACAATAGAAGTACGAGAGCAGAGTTCTGTCGTCAGGAGGCTTCCGGTTAAATTGATGAGACCAAGCATAAGCATATAAGAGGTTGACAAATTATAAAAGGCATAAATATAATCAAGACCACAAAAGAAAACAGTTCATATAACGAGCACATACTGTGTTCATAGATAGCTTATATTCTGAGTACACAAATGGTATATGTAAATTAGTGATATGCAAATGAGCAGTATTTTTACAGGAGTTCATGGGATGGAAACGTCACTCTGAGAGATCAGAGAAGACTTTACAAAACAGAATTTCAGAGAGATTGTCTAAGGATGGTAGAATGTCAATAGGAAGAATATTGTAGGCCAGGCATGGTGGCTCATGCCTTTAATACCAGCACTTTGGGACGCCAAGGTGGGCAGATCACTTAAGGTCAGGAGTTTGAGACAAGCCTGGCCAGCATAGTGAAACATTGTCTCTACTGAAAATACTAAAGTTAGCTGGGCACGGTGGCACCCGTCTGTAGTCCCAGCTACTCGGAAGGCTGAGGCATGAGAATTGCTTGAACCTGGGAGGTGGAGGTTGTAGTGAGCTGAAATCATGCCACTGCACTTCAGCCTGGGCAACAGAGTGAGACTCTGTCTCAAAAAAGCAAAACAAACAAAAGAATATTCTAGGCTGCTGGAACAGCTTAAGTATTGAAACTTCTTAATTGGCACTGCACTATATTGCTTTACTAGTATTGTAACTTTTTTTGTTGTTTTTTTGAGACGAGTCTTGCTCTGTGCCCAAGCTGGAGTGCAATGTCGTGATCTCAGCTCACTGCAACCTCTGCCTCCCAGGGTTCAAGCGATTTTCCTGCCTCAGCCTCCCGAGTAGCTGGGATTACAGGTGCATGCCACCATGCCCTGCTAATTTTTGTATTTTTAGTAAAGATAGGGTTTCCCCATTTTGGCCAGGCTGGTCTCGATCTCTTGACCTTGTGATCTGCTTGCCTTGGCCTCCCAAAATGCTGGGATTACAGGTGTGAGCCACCACGCCTGGCCGCTATTGTAATTTTTTATAAAGCCATGCTTTAAGAGTGGCTGGAGTTGTTCAACACTGATTTGCCGAATAATTAGAAATCTATCAAGTAAGGGTATATTTATAGCATGGAAGAAACGCCTGACTTCTATAGCCCCAGAAAATGTCGATTTGGTCTGCCACTTCACATCATGACCTACTAAGAGTAGAGTAGGGGACCAGAATCCAGAGCTAGGAATGGTGGGCACCATTAACAGAGAGATGACTCTCTCTGTCATCTGTAGAGCTTCTATGGAATGGCCACAGTTAGAAACAGAGGCATTTGGAATCGTCTGAAATATAGCTGAAAGGTAAACAAATATGAAAAAAATATGAAAGACAACCCAGAATTAGATCAAGTCTGCATGGGAAAAAAGAGTTCTGCACTGAATAGAAACAGTAATGTTTCCCAGATGAAATGTAACACTAGAGATGGTGGCATTAGACTTGCCTGTTGGAATTTAAAATAAACCATGTGGGAGACTCAGAGTTAACTTTTTCTCTGTGAGTCCAGTTCTCAGACTGGCTATATAAATATGTGTGCGTGTGCGTGTATGTGTGTGTATTTATATATTTTGCCTTCTCTTTTACATTGCAGTGGAAAAAGTGGCTGTAATTTGTAGATTTCTGGATATTCACTCAGTGACCAAAAACCACCTGCTGAAGTACTCCCTGGCACATGCCTTCTGCTGCTTCCTGACAGCGGTGGAGGATGTCAACCCCGCAGTGGCTACCAGAGCTGGTCTCCTGCTTGACACCATAAAGAGGCCAGCACTGCAGGTGACATGTGATGTGTGTTATCTGCTCCGAAGGTAGTCTGTGTCAGCACTACTAAATCGTTGTGTTGTCACACATCTTTGTTTGACCTGCTATAACAAAATACCATAAACCGGGTAGTTTATAAACAACAGAAATTTATTTTGCAGGTTGTCTGATGAGGGTCTGCTGTCTAGATCATAGATGGGGCCTTTGCTATGTCTAGGCCCTCTTTCATAAGGGCACTAGTCCCATTCATTAGGGCCCTGCCCACATGGCCTAATCATTTCTCGAAGCCCCACCTCCTAATACTGTCATATTGGTGATTTAGTTTCAAAAGAGGAATTTGGAGGTGAGGGCCTTGCACACATTTTCAGACCATAGCATCACATATAATATTGATGATGATGATGATGGAGATTTTTTCATTGGAAGATATAAACCAGAACCACATCTTGCTAAAAGACCCCTCGTTGTTATTGGTTGATACCATTTTTTTTAAAGAGACAGTCTTACTCTGTTGCCCAGGCTGATCATAACTCCCTGCAGCCTGAAACTCTTGGGCTCAAGTGATCCTCCTTCCTCAGCCTCCTGACTAGCTAGGACTACAGGTATGCATCACCATACCCACCTAATTTTTAACTTGTTTTTTTTTGTAAAGACAGGGTCTTGCTATATTACCCAGGCTGGTCTTGAACTCCTGGCCTCAATCAATCCTCCCACTTAGGTGTCCCAGAATGTTGGGATTATAGGCATTAGCTGTAGGGCCTGGCCCATTTGTTCATACTTTATTTTCAGTCTTTGTTTATATGCTGATATAACTTTGAACAGATGTAATTATTGCATAACGTGTGTGTGTGTGTGTGCGCGCACGTGTGTGCACACGTGCACATGTGGGGCTGTCTGTGTGTGGCAAATTTTAAAACTAGGTTGGTTTATCTTATACCACTTAGCTAGCTCCTGGGCTAGAGGACCCTGTTGTTAGAGGCTAGATGCTAATACAAATCAGATAAATTATAGTTTTGTTTTGACATGGAGCCTCACTGTCTCTCCCAGGCTGGAGTGCAGTGGTGCAATCTCAGCTCACTGCAACCTTCGCCTCCCGGGTTAAATTGATTCTCGTGCCTTAGCCTCCTGAATAGCTGAGACTACAGGCTTACACCACCATGCCTGCCTAATTTTTGTATTTTTTAGTAGAGACAGGGTTTGGCTGGGTTTTGCTATGTTGGCCATGCTGGTCTCGAACTCCTGGCCTCAACTGATTCACCTACTTCGGCCACCCAAAGTGCTGGGATTACAGGCCTGAGCCACTGCACCTGATCTGAATTATGGTTTTAATTAAAGATAAACATAAGAAGATAAATATGCTATCAAAACAAAACATCACAAAATAAAGCCAAAGAGACAAGAAATATGAGACCTGGAGAGAGTTGTATATTTATTTTGTTTGGAACCTTTATTTTTTAGCAGAGACACCAAGGCTCAGAGAGATAATGTGACTTATCAAAGGACACAGTGATTTAGTGACAAAATTAAGACTAGAAACTCCAAAGTTCTGATCTGTTTCTCCATGTTGCACCTGATTCATTTTGTTGTTGTTATTATTAAACTAACAATAGAAAGAGCTAACATTCCTCAGATAGCTACTGTGTTTCCAGGGCAGGTGTGTTGAAAGTGTACTGTTATGCATTATCTCATTTAATCCTCACTGTAACCTTTTACAGGTTCTCTTTTTACAGGTAGAGTTGCTGAGGGTTAGAAAGGTTAAGACACATTTTCAGAGTCCCATAGCTAGTAAGCAGCAGAGAAAATTCAGGAATGATTCATAATAAGTCCACATTCTTAACTCTGTGTGTGTGTGTGTGTGTGTGTGTGTGTGTGTGTGTGTGTGTGTGTGTGTGTGTACACACTGTCTCTGAATCCAGTGTAAGCCTCTTCCTGCATTTTAAGCCCAAGAAGCAAGGGCAAGCTTGCACCAACTGAAAGATTGAAGGATTATGCTGCCTGTGGCATATTCTTTTGTGTGTGTATGTAAAATCTCCAGTTGTCTTCTGAATAATTATTCTCTGTTGATCTTACCAAGTACTTCTATGTCCTACCCCGTGCTTAGGGCCTGGAACATAGGAGGCACTCATTAGATGACAGCTGAATTAGTGAATGGGATGCTTGGATGAATTGCAATTTTTAAGTGTCATTCAGTTAAAAAGGGGGAATGGTAAACTCAGACACTAGAGGAACAGGTTCTCAATCCATTCCAACTTTGATTAATATTCTATGTTCCACTCATATTCCAAGAAAACCAGGTGACTTTGCTTTTTTCAAATCATGAAATTTTGGATTGAAAGCAGATTTCTAGACTATTTTTTGTATATTCTAAAATGTAGCTTTGAAAGTATGCTCCTCTTAATGAAAACTACAGACCTTAAAACCAGATGTGGCCAGGTTTGGTGGCTCACGCCTGTAATCCCAGCACTTTGGGAAGCTGAGGCAGGCGGATCATGAGGTCAGGAGATCAAGATGATCTGGCTAACATGGTGAAACCCTGTCTCTGCTAAAAATGCAAAAATTTAGCTGGGCGCGGTGGCACACACCTGTAGTCCCAGCTACTCGGGAGGCTGAGGCAGGAGAATCACTTGGACCCAGGAGGCAGACGTTGCAGTGAGCTGAGATTGTACCACTGCACTCCAGCCTGGGTGACAGAGTGAGACTCTGTCTCAACCCCCTCCCCCACAAAACAAAACAACAACAACAACAACAAAACCAGATGTATTTGACTTGAGGGTATTTGGATTAAGTGGTTATTACTCAATGCATTAGAAAATAAATAGCATGCATTTAGTTCAGATTTCTGATTCCAAATTCAAGAGATATTCCACAATGAAGAGAAATTCCTCTTCTACATTTTTCTTTTTCCTTTCTTTTTTTGAGACGGAGTCTTGCTCTGTAGCCCAGGCTGGAATGCAGTGGCGTGATCTTGGCTCACTGCAGCCTCCGCCTCCCAGGTCCTGGTTCAAGCAATTCTCCTACCTCAGCCTCCCAAGTAGCTGGGATTACAGGCATGAGCCACCATACCCAGCTAATATTGGAATTTTTAGTGAAGACGGAGTTTCACCATGTTGGCTAGTCTGGTCTTGAACTCCTGACCTTGTGAGCCACCCATCTCGGCCTCCCAAAGTGCTGAGATTACAGGTGTGAGCAACTGTGCCCCACCCCCTCTTCTACATTTTTCTTTACTACCAAAACTTTCAATCAAAAAAGATTCCAGTGGAATCATTCTACATTATAAGTTTGAATTGAGTAGGCTGCCTTGTTTCATTGACTTTGCTTAGTATATGGGTTTTAAAGTAACTTAGATGTTTATATCTGACTTTTTTTTTTAATCTCCTTTTCCCCAGGGTCTGTGTCTTTGTCTTGACTTCCAGTTTGATACTGTGGTTAAAGACAGACCCACAATTCTGAGCAAGCTTTTACTCTTGCATTTTCTTAAGCAGGATATTCCTGCTTTGAGTTGGGAGTTCTTTGTCAATAGATTTGAGACGCTTTCTTTGGAAGCCCAGCTACATTTGGATTGTAACAAGGAATTTCCTTTTCCTACAAGTAAGTAAAATGAAAACCCTCACAGTTTCCATCGTGCTTGCTTAGACAAAGAGAAGATATTGGCATGACATTTAATTCCTCTACAGAGGATGCCTTGACCTCATGCACTCAATTCATTAAATGCTTATTGAATAGCTACTGTAGTAACCTGTAGATTTAAGTATATCCTGCCATTTCCAAAATAAAAATTCTCATTTCCTTGACCTATGATAAATATATGGCTCTGTGTTCCCTAAATATGATTCAATCATTATGTTTATAACGTTTGTGAGGAATTTTGGGAAGCATATTTGCACCTTGCAAACTCACTCTTGCTGCTTTCTAAATTTCAATAGTTTTTAGAACATAGGTGGCTTTTGGTTACATGGATAAGTTCTTTACTGGTAATTTCTGAGATTTTGGTGCATCTGTCACCTGAGCATTGTACATTATTGTACCCAATGTGTAGTCTTTCATTACTCACCCTCCTCTCACCCTTCCCCCACCAAGTCCCCAAATTCCATTCTGTCATTTTTATGCCTTTGCATCCTCATAGCTTAGCTCCCACTTATAAGTGAGAACACATGATACTTGGTTTTCCATTTCTGCATTATTTCATTATTTCAATTAGAATAACAGTCTCCAACTCCATCGAGATTGCTGTGAATGCCATTATTTCATTCTTTTAAATGGCCAAGTAGTATTCCACGGTGTGTGTGTGTATATATACATTTTCTTTATCCACTTGTTGGTTAATGGGCATTTAGGGTGGTTCCATATTTTTTGCAACTGTGAATTGTGCTGCTATAAACATGCATGTATAAGTGTCTTTTTCCTGTAATGACTTCTTTCCCTCTGGGTAGATACCCAGTAATGGGATTGCTGGATCAAATGGTAGATCTACTTTTAGTTCTTTAAGGAATCTCCATACCGTTTTCCTTTTTTTTGTAGAGATGGGGGTCTTACTATATTGCCCAGGCTGGTCTCAAACTCCTGGCCTCAAGGGATCCTCCCACCATGGCCTCCCAAAATGCTGGGATTACAGGCATGAGCCACCATACCTGGCCTCTTGCTTAGTTATTAATCAGTTACCTACAGCTCTGAATAGGTAGAGAAAAGACTTTCATCACTCAACTCATTTCAATGATAACAAAATCACTCAAATCCAATGATAACAAAATTAGATAGTTTAATCTTGTGGTCTAAGCAGAAAAAAAAAATCCTGATAGGCAATAGTCATTTTTTTATGTAAGACTCATCATAAAGGGAGATGTATAGCCATGAAAAACGTATTTTAATATTGAAACTCTACACATATGGATCGTTATAGACTAGGTGGATTACATAGCCAGTAAAGGAGAGTTATAGTCTCTTTAATTCCTTTTGCAAAGCCATCACTGCTGTGAGAACCAACGTTGCTAACCTCAGCGATGCAGCCTTGTGGAAGATCAAGAGAGCTCGCTTTGCAAGGAACCGCCAGAAGAGTGTACGTTCCTTGAGGGACAGCGTGAAAGGGCCAGTGGAATCCAAGAGGGCGCTCTCCCTCCCTGAGACCCTGACCTCCAAAATTCGTTGAGTATCTTCTTCCACCCTCCTGTTAAATCTGTTTAATGTCTTTCTGGGGCTGACCTGTCTTGCTGAATGTTCACATAGAGTATAACATGTTTAGCAAACTGAGTGTGTTTAATAAGTTTGGCTTTCAGATTCCCTAGAGAATCACCCCAGGGGTAGAAATGTCTAGGGTTGCTTTTGCTAGTTTGCTGGGGTAGCAAAGCCCTGACCCAGCAGTAGACGTTTTTGAAATGTAAAAGGCAGCGAATGCATTGATGCTTGGCATGCAACTTAGAAGAAACATTTATTCCTAAATCCTAGAACACCAAATTTTGCACCACCAATCTTGTATCCTAAGAGCTTTTTGAATAAGACTTAGACAATAAGACCTATGGCAGCTAAAGAGGGAGAGTTGAAATTTGAAATGTATTTTATAATGTTTGGGAGAAGCAGCCACACAAGCCCCCTCCCCAGACAAAACAATAATAGTGGTTGCTTTTGAAATAGAGAAATCAAGCTGAGAAGTTGAATTTCTGTGCATCTTCACCAGATAATTTATAAATAAAAATAAGCTTCATTGCCAATTTTTTTTTAAAAGACCATATGTATGTGTTCTATAAAAGGTCTTTCTTTATAGTAAAGGGAATAAAATTTTCCTTAAATTACCAAATGACTAGATAAACTCTAATGATTAGTAATGACTCATGAAGGACAAATAATTAAAAATTCATCACTAAATCACCATACTAGTGAATGAGTATGTTTAAATATATTACTAACTTGTAAAATTTATTAAATGATTTAATCTTTAAATAATCACTGTGAGGTTAATAAAATGATGACCTAAAATGTATTTCTTATCCCGTAAGAAGTTGAAAGATTTGTTTTTCATTGACATTCATTAGAAGACAGCCTTATAGAACATAACCATTTTTAATCATAAATGTGATTTGATTTTATTCATTACATTTTCTCTATTTTATGACAAGCTATGGAAATGTGTTCTTTTAAACTTTGGGAGAGTTAAATATGAATGAGATCCCTTTAAGTAGTCAATAACCCAGTTTTTCAGGGAGCAAAGATAATCATAGGTGGTCATTTAAGAATAATCAATGATAGTGCTAGGCCCTGGGTGAAACTGTTTAAATCCTAGAAACCAATACCTAGATTAAAAAATAAAAAATTTTATATGAGTTTCCCAGCTCTATTTATAGCTTAACTGATCAGTTTGGAATATAAAGTTTATTTATTGTTATTTCTTGTTCATGAATTCACATGACAGTTTTGAAGATGAAGTAACATTGAAGGATGTTCTTACAATTCAAATAAAAACTGCAAAACTGCCGGGCGCGGTGGCTCAAGCCTGTAATCCCAGCACTTTGGGAGGCCGAGGCGGGTGGATCACAAGGTCAAGAGATCAAGACCATTCTGGTCAACATGGTGAAACCCCGTCTCTACTGAAAATACAAAAAATTAGCTGGGCATGGTGGTGCGTGCCTGTAATCCCAGCTATTCAGGAGGCTGAAGCGGGAGAATTGCCTGAACCCAGGAGGCAGAGGTTGCGGTGAGCCGAGATCGCGCCATTGCAATCCAGCATGGGTAACAAGAGCCAGACTCCGTCTCAAAAAAAAAAAAAACCCAAAAAAAAACTGCAAAACTTTTCTTGCATAAACAACTTTTATGTGATGTTAATTACAAATGGAAAAATGAAACCTGCCCCTACTGATCCGATATGATTAGCACTGAGTATATTTTCTAGGCTCCAGTTGTCTGTAATGCTTATTTAAATAGAGTTGTTGTTGATTTTTAAGCTATGAGGTTGACCAGGCATGAGCAGTCTGCTCCAGCTCTCGGTGGGACACCTGAACAGACGCCAGGTGGGTACTTCTGACGTTGAAGGGCCATGTGCAAGTGTCTATCACAGGTGGACAAGGTAGAGAATGCAGTGTCTCTAACTGGACCAGAGTGATATACTTAGGATTTGCAAGCTCAAAAGAGTCTTACCCCAGATGTTCAAGTGTTTGAGCACCTGATATGGCAATTCTTTCCATTCTGATATTAACAGATGGCTTTTGATCCCATTAACTGTTGGTCCAGTAAGAAGCATCCTATCACCTGAGTATGCACCTTTCCCCAGAGAGCCAGTATGATTAGAGCTATACATAGTATTTATATTTGTATGTGTCTTTACACATAGAAATATTTTGTTCATATAATCTGCTATAGGAAAACCATACATTTCATTTACATTTTAAAAGGTTATACATTTGAACCACCGTCATCTGCTCATCCCCTTAGCCATTCCTGATTCTTTGCAACTCTACATGCATTTCTGTTTCTCAGAGAAAGGAGAATTTCCCCTGTTTGGGGGACCATAGGATCATATTCAGCATGATACAGTTTAATGATCATTTGATGTTCCGTGATATATTACAATTTATCATGAAGTAGCCTAAGAGTTGAAAGGGCATTGGCAAGGAGATTCCACACGAATGATGCTGGAGCTCACTGGGAAGATTGTGAAGGTTCTCAATACCTGCTTATTAGTTAGAAACAAACTTGGTAACTACCACCCATGCTATAGAACATTTGAGTTTTCATCTAAGACTACCAGTTTTAAGATAAACTTTCAGGATGGTACAGACAGTCTCAGAAGGAACATTTAAGGACATTTGAAAGAAAGGGAGTCAGGAGTAGGAGAGGAGAGAGAAAATCCCAGAGACCATGCATGCAGACAGCAGAGGATGGCCAAGCGTCCTTTCTCTTTGAAAATTGATGAGAAAAAAAGAATAGCAAACTTTTGGTAGAGTCCCTCTACCTTGCCTTACATGTCACTTGTGTACTCTACTGTGCTATTCCTTTTTCAAAAACAGAATACAAATAAGAACTTCTGATTCAAAGCTTCATTAGAAATATGAAATTCATGCAGTTCCCCTTCAGTGGGGAATTTTTGAGATTGTACTTAGGCAGTTTCATAAATTTATTTTACTCTAGCTTGCCTCTTTGTCTTAAGGCTTAGCTGAAAAGCTAGCCTTTCATAATAATTATCCACTTTAACAATCCAACTCAAAGAGTCTCCTCACATCTCTGTGGGAAAACACATACATGTGCTTCTTGAGTTAAAAAATGTCTTCAGGCATCTAATTATTCCACCGAAAGTGGCCAGATGGAAAAGAGGCAGATAACAGCATTGTTTAGATTAAATATGAGGCTAAAACTTCAGGAAAGGTAATTTACATGACACCATCATAAGCAAAACTTGCTTAGATATGGAAATAGCTGGCTCAGCTTATAAGGCAGTTTCAAACTACTATAGGGTTCCATTTTTACTAGACTGACTGTTTCTAACTTGGAAGAAAGGACATGACAGAATTATCATAAGATCATGCAGAATGGTTTAAGACGGTCATTAAATGGAAACTGAAGAACTTACTACTTAGCTAACATACTTTTGTTTGGTCTAAGTAATGAGTGCCTCTGTGCAGACCTCTTATTGATGAGGCTTGAAATAAAGCGGATGCCCCTTTATACAATAAGACTTATATTAAACTGCTATGTAGGTGGAACTTTTTGGCATTGGATTTACAATTTATGACTCTCTGATCTCAGCCTTTACATGGTACTCACAGCAAATGGAATAGAAAATTCTTTTCTATAAAAAGTATACTCTGCAAGGTTTGTAGAGAGTTGCATTCCTTTGTGACTTTTAAATCAAATCAAAGGCTTTGTGCATATAAATAAAATTCATAGAATCTTATAGCTGAAACCTTAGCAATGTGTTAACAGTCTCATTTTATAGAGGAAGAACCTGAGATTCTCACAAAAGAATAAGCTTGTTGGTGACAAGCCCAGAGGTCCTGAGCTTTATAACAAGGCATGTAACTGCCAGTAGGAATTCAGCACCTTCATTTCATCCTAATTGATGAGATACACAATCTTTTTAACTGCTAATCTACAATTTGAATGATTAGACATAAGGACTACTTTCGCTGGTGCTGTAAGAACCAGGAATTTTTTGACTTCATGTATTTAGAACACTGATGAGGATTGATTGAATAGAATGTAGCAGTTATAGTATATAAGCACCATACTGAACTAATGGTATCAGTCCCATGTGAACATAGGGTGCTTAATGATGTTATGTTCCTCTTTGCCTGGAATGCATAATTAAACAATGATAGGTGTATAATAATGATAATCCTTCATATATATATATATATATATATATATATATATAGAGTATCATAGAACCTCTTTACTTACAGGAAAACTGATGTAGTGAGGGATTAAGTGATTCTGCTTAGGTGATTTTTTTTTTTTTTTTGAGACGGAGTGTTGCTCTTGTTACCCAGGCTGGAGTGCAATGGCGCAATCTCGGCTCACCGCAACCTCCACCTCCTGGGTTCAAGCAATTCTCCTGCCTCAACCTCCCAAGCAGCTGGGACTACAGGTGCGCGCCACCATGCCCAGCTAATTTTTTGTATTTTTAGTAGAGATGGTGTTTCACCTTGTTGACCAGGATGGTCTCAATCTCTTGACCTTGTGATCCACCTGCCTCAGCCTCCCAAAGTGTTGGGATTATAGGCGTGAGCCACCGCGCCCGGCCTAGGTGATTTCTTAAGGTCACATATGACTAACTAGTTAGGAAGAGAACTGCTGCTGGCATCCAAGGGACTTGACTTGCTTTCTTTGTACTATGACTACCTCTTAATGAACTGGTCTTAGGGCACTTCTGCCCTGTGGGACATGAGGACACCAATCTGGTTATGTAGTTGGCTGGACTTTTCAGGCCTGCTACAGAATTTAAGACCATGAGTGTCCAGACCAAAGGACCTTCCCAGTTAGGACCCTAGATTGGTCCAGAGCTATCCCCATCCCTTGGGACTTGCATACTCCAAGTTCTGCTTCAGCCTGCAGGGAAACCTGGAGATCTCTTGACCTGCATTTGTATCCATAAGAGAAGGTGCCCAGTACTAGTTAGGACCAATAAAACACTCTTGCTTTGACTTTTCCTGTCTCCTTATTGTCCCAGCCTAGAATTCCAAATAACTTTTCTCTGGGCACTTCCTTTCTTTCTACAGATGGTTTACAATTCAATTCTTCACTAACTTACAAAATGCCAATTGACCATTAAGATGCAATAAGTCAGAGTACAGTTGTTTTTAAAGGAATACTCTTGTTTGAAGTTATATTTTTGGGAAATGACAATTTTTCATTCAACAAACATTACAAATTTTTTTTTTTTGAGATGGGGGTTTTGCTATGTTGCTCAGGCTGGTCTCGAGCTTCTGGGCTCAAGGGATCCTCTCTCCTCAGCCTCCCAAGTAGCTTGGATTACAGGTGTGTGCCACAAATGCTTGTCCAACAAATATTTATTGTACACCTACTGGACTAGGAAATATGAAGAATACAAAGATGCATCAGAAATTTTTATACTCTTAACTTGCTTATGGCCAAGTAAGGGATATTAAGTATGAACATCAGTAAATCCTCATCTTGAGTGAAAGTGACAGTATGTAGGGTGAGTGATGTCAAATGCAAAGGGAGGGGAGCTTTCTACCGGTTGGAGGCATCAGGGAAGTTCTCGTGTACAGGTGGCTTTTCAGCCACGCTTGCCTGGTGGGTGAGACATAAACACATGCTGATTGGATGTATGAAAGGAAGGAGAAAAGGCAGGGATGGGGAGCATAGGAGGATGTGAAGTTAGCCACTGCCCCAGGAGTGGACATGTGCACACACAATGGAACACTGAGGTAAGGAGGTAGGGAGATGAGCGAGGCAGTGTAGTGAGAGCTGCCTATGGAATGCAACCTCATTTATAGTGCTTGCTCATTGGCTGCTCTCAACCAAGTGCAGAGTAAGCTTGCCATTTGTTGGTTTGACAGAAGGGTCAGTGAGCCAACTCCCATAGAAAAATGTTCCCATATTCCTGCTTTTCTGGGACTTTATCAATTTTTCTCTTACATATAATGTAAGTTCTGACATATTTATTTGAATTTAGTGCATTTCAACAGACATTTATGTATCATAAGCATCTACTGTATGTCAGACATTGGCCCCTATCCTGTGAGGGATATAAAAATGGATCAAATATGGCATTTGCATTCAAGCCTATGTTCTTATTGGAGTATTAAGGCAAATGAATACACAAAATGTTCTCCCTTGCATAATTGTTGTTGGCCACATGGGAATTAGGAAGTGCAAAAGGAAATTTTCCTCCATTCTTTTTTCCTCTCCTGTCTTCCCTCCTTTCTTATCCTTAGAAACTCAAAGAATTTAGGGATCACATCCAATTGCTGGAAGATTGGGTATATGTAATGAGATTGGCTTTTGGGGACCAGTTGATAGCCCAAAATTATAGGGGGAAGGTAGAGAACCACCTTGCAAGGTGAAGAGAGCACCATGAGAAAAGATGCAAAGAAGGAGAAATGTTGGCTTCCTCCTGAGATCCACGAGTAGCCCAGCTTGTAAGAATGTCATTTCAGGTGAAATAATAGGAGATAAGTCTGGAAAAGCAGATCCTGATCTTGCCTGGTTTCAAATCATCTGAATAAATAACGTTATGTTACACTTTGGAGTTTCAATCAGTTATACTGTGGACAGACTATAATGGACTCAGTCCACATTAAAGTGATGGTAGAAATAGCTCTGCCTCCATAATTATGATTATAAATCTAATTATATTTTCTCTTTATAGAAAATATAAAATCCGACCCCTTAATGTGTTAAATCTCTATGGTTAGGATAGATATAGGAATTTCACAGACTAGAATTCAAAACTAGTAAGCGTTTTGTTTTCTTTAGAGAAAATACTGGTAGGCATTTAGTTTTAAAATGGAAATTTCATACCTTTTCTAGGTTAAAACATTATTTTTGTCTTTATCGATAGAGAACATTTCAGCGTATCTACAGCTTATTTTTCTTAGGGATTGGATTAAGGTAACTTTTCTTTTTGAGGAGTGCAGCAGTCACAAGCTTACTCTATTTCAAAGAGAGGCAATAAACAAAGTGCACACTTGTAAAGCCTACACTGGAGAGGTCAATTATTAGCATAAAAAGAGATTAAATTTTTTTTTTTTTTTGAGATGGAGTTTCACTCTTGTTACCCAGGCTGGAGTGCAATGGCACCATCTCAGCTCACCGCAACCTCCGCCTCCTGGGTTCAGGCAATTCTCCTGCCTCAGCCTCCTGAGTAGCTGGGATTACAGGCACGCGCCACCATGCCCAGCTAATTTTTTGTATTTTGAGTAGAGACGGGGTTTCACCATGTTGACCAGGATGGTCTCGATCTCTTGACCTCGTGATCCACCCGCCTTGGCCTCCCAAAGTGCTGGGATTACAGGCTTGAGCCACCACGCCCGGCATGATTAAAATTTTTTATGCAAAAGTTTTTATAAATTAGTTCTTTTTTCAGCACATTTGTTAAAGATCACTCATTACTTGCTATTCAGGGAAAGCAGTAAACTTATGATCAGTGAAAATGAATCTACAGTGAGATGGGCATGTATGGAGTCACAGTCATCAGGAAAATATGATGTCATAGGAAAACTCGAGGTTACACATTTTTTAGAAACATGCCCACTTGCAATGAGAAGAAGAGTTCTGAAACATCTAAGCTGAAGTCTGGTGGTCTGTTTTCTAGACTTGAATTGTGATGAAAGGAAACAGGGACAGGGTCCTAGCTGGGCCTTGCTAGAAGCGCCCTTCGTTCTGTATTGAGGTCCCTAGATTCTCAGCACTATAAAACAAAGGAGCAGACTTCTCAAAGGCTCTCCAGTTCCAGTTTTTAAGTTTGGGACTTCGGAATTGAGCCAGTGTGGACATGAGGTGGCTGAGCAGGACTGAGTGATACATGTTCTTTTCAATCTTGCACTGCAGAGCTAAAAGGAATTGAGGATTGAAGCTATATTGTAACAGCCATTACTTGCTGCTGAGATAACATTGAACCCTCCAGGGAACTCTGTCATATTCTTGGCCCAAACTTGTCCAAAGCAACAATGTCCTTCTAGTTGTAAAGTAATATTCTGGTGGAAAAAAAAATCAGGAGTAAATATTTTTCTTTTCTTTTTTTTTTTTGAGACAAAGTCTTGCTTTGTTGCTCAGGCTGGAGTAGAGTGGAATGATCACAGCTCACTGCAGCCTCAACCTCCCAAACTCAAGTGATCCTCCTGCCTCAGCCTCCCAAGTAGCTGAGACTATGGGTGTTCACCACCATGCCCAGCTAGTTTTTGTATTTTTTGTAGAGACTGGGTCTCATAATGTCATCCAGGCTGGTCTCAATGATTCTACCATCTTGGCCTCCCAAACTGCTGGGATTACAGATGTGAGCCACCGTGCCCAGCCTGAGTAAACTATTTTTCAATGCTGAAAAAATAGTTCTGTAATCTTATTCTATTTTGCCTTACAAGGATTTACATAGGTATTGTATCTGGTCAAATCCTATATTACAGACATTTAATTTAATGACATATAGTGATGTTTCACATTTCCAGCCTCTCATTGAAATAGGGTGTTCCACATAAATTTTTTTTTTTCCTGATGCATGCCTAATAAGTAATTATAATATTAACAATGTATTGATCACCCCACATGTGAAACACTGTAATAAACAAACCCTTAGGTTTTATTTGAATAATCTTATTTGAAAACATTTCTGTAATATATATCATACATATTTATTCCTTCATGAACAGATTCTATGAGACAGAAAAGTGTGAACGTCCTGGACTCATACTGAAATGTGTCAGATGTTTTTCTCTGTATTAAAGGCTCTCACGCTAAGCCACCTCTGTTGCCTCTTCATTTACTGTCAACTGTCCCTTCTCAGCAGCTTACTTTTGAACAGACCAACATTCTTCTGATTGTCTGGGAAGCTTGACAGCCATGCGTGTTACCTTATGTGCAGGTCTAAACTGGAAAATTTTGACTTTGACCATACTACTGTCCCAGAGAAAATTATTTGGACTTTAAGGCAGCAAATTTCTGCAATTCCCAGGAACATTTCTTATGCCTCGCTTCTCTTGGCTGTGTCCTGAAAGGCTGAGATTTTGCCAAATGAACTGAGGAGTTAATAGGTATAAATTACTATGTAGGCCGGGCGTGGTGGCTCACGCCTGTAATCCCAGCACTTTGGGAGGCCGAGGCGGGTGGATCACAAGGTCAAGAGATCGAGACCATCCTGGTCAACAAGGTGAAACCCCATCTCTACTAAAAATACAAAAATTAGCTGGGCATGGTGGCGCGTGCCTGTAATCCCAGCTACTTGGGAGGCTGAGGCAGGAGAATTGCCTGAAACCAGAAGGTGGAGGTTGCGGTGAGCCGAGATGGTGCCATTGCACTCCAGTCTGGGTAACAACAGCGAAACTCCATCTTAAAAAATAATAATAAAAAAATAAAAAATAAATTACTACGTAACTCTTTGTTGCATCCTTTATACCATAATTATAACGGATGCAACCAAGGCTTGGTTTATAATGGTTTGCAACCAAAGCTTGTCATCATTTAGTAGAACATTTCCTCTCAGGGTGAGAGATGAGAATGTCAGTGTGCTGATCTAATCCACCAGGCAAAACCTTTGTTTTCAATTTAGAAATTCTAATACTGCTTATCAAAAAAAAAAAAAAGGACAAGAGTAGTTTAAATAAGCCCCAAACCATAAATATAGAAGAGCAAATATCACTCTTCCTTCTCCCAAAGCTCTAATTTAAACCTGCTAAGAAGGGGCAGAAAATAAAGGGAGGCAGGATAATTTCTCACTTTGAAAAATAACGGAGAAAGTCAATGTTAGGGAGTATTGACTTTCAGATACATTGTCAGTCAATGTATCTGCTCAGATACCATTATTTACTAGGTCAAGAGGAAGCAAGGGCTAAGGTATTTTTTCTTTTCCTTTCCATGTGAACTTTCTGCTCACCTTCATGTGGTGTTTTTCTGTTTTTAAAAGTTCATGCTTCGCTCTCTTTCTGTGTCCTCTCCCTCCCTTGTATGTTTCTCATGACATACAGCAGGGCTTATAATTTGCTATTTGTAATTTTGACTATTTTATTTAAAGAGCACCTATTGTTAATATTTCATGATTTGGAAAGAACTTTTTTTGCACCAGCTGATTCATGAGCATAACTGAATTGAGACAATAATTTAAACAAAATAACCCAGTGGTTTTGGCCTCAGTGGATTTTAGACTATAACGTTTGTGGTTACTCTTACATGCTTATTTTACAAAGCTGGAAGAAAAAACTTTATTACTGAGGATAAAACTTTGCCAAGATATTAAAAATTTTGCTAAATGCAAAATTTATTTAGGCATTTCTCTTGCTGTTTGAGGATAATATTCCTCAATAGCACCCTATTTTCATTTCCATTCCCTTAATTCCTCCAAATTTGTTTGTTGATGAGCATAATAACTTTTACCCCGGATTAAGTCTCTGCCTACTAGGCCATATAGTGCCTTTAAGTTCCTTAAAGTCTGTCTGGAGCAGAAAGTTTAGTAGAAGCGGAAACAAGGGTGCTATGTCAATATCTAAGAGAGATTTTAGTGTCACTTTACTTGTGAGGGAGCCACCCACTGACAGCCTTTCTTGTACTGACAGGACAACAGTCTCCTGAGAATGACAACACCATCAAGGACCTGCTCCCAGAAGATGCTGGGATTGACCACCAGACAGTTCACCAGCTGATTACAGTGCTCATGAAGTTCATGGCCAAGGATGAGAGCAGCGCTGAGTCAGACATCAGCAGTGCGAAGGCCTTCAACACGGTCAAGCGACACCTGTATGTCTTACTTGGCTATGACCAACAGGAAGGTTGCTTCATGATTGCACCTCAAAAAATGCGCCTGTCAACTTGCTTTAATGCATTCATTGCAGGAATTGCCCAAGTAAGTGTAATAACAGCTTTCAGAAGTCACACCCTTACACTTTCAGTAGAAGCAAGGCATTACATTCCATGTGGCCAACATTGGTTCCGTGGAAAGGTTTGTACAAATTGCTTGGTATTATGCAGGAATATGTGGAGGGGAATATGAAGATGATTAAGAATTGGTAGCCTGACTGAGGAAGAGTGAGAGAGACTCGGTGTGTGTGTGTGTATGTGTGTGTGTGTGTGTGTGTGTGTGTGTGTGCGCGAGAGAGAGAGAGAGAGAGAGAGAGAGAGAGAGAGAGAGAGAGAGAGAGAGAGAGAGATGCTAATCTTGTAGCATATGAAGCTTTGATATGGTAGTTACATAATCATTTTAGAATTTTTGGTTTCTAGATCACATGCTTATTTTTTTTCAATCTCTAAAAATACTTAAATTTGGTTTGTTAATTCTCTTTTAGAAACTGTAATTTTAGTTCATATTAATTTTAATTATATCTTACTAAATCTTTCAGTTAGAAGGAGGTTCTAATATTCACATGTTCTAATACTTTGTTTATTTAGAACAGCTAAGTTTGGAGATACGTAAAGCCTTTTTTTTCTCTGTGTGTTTCAGCTACTTTCCATTTGGTATGACACACTCAAATTTACATTTATCTGTTAAAATTGCCATTGTATTAAATATTTTCTTACACAGTAAAAAAAAAAAAAAAAAAAAGAATTGGTAGCCTGGTATCATCAAGGGAGTGTGGGAGGTTTTTTTTCTTTTGTAAAATATATATAAAATTTGCCACTTTAACAATTTTTTGTGTAGTTCAGTGGCATTAAGTACTTTTATGTTGTTGTGCAACCATCACCACCGTCCATCCTCAAAACTTTCGTATTATCCTAAACTGAAACTCTACCCATTAAACAATGAGGGAGTGGCCAAGTGCTGTGGCTCATGCCTGTGATCCCAGCACTTCGGGAGGCCGAGGTAGGTGGATCACAAGGTTAGGAGTTCAAGACCAGTCTGGTGGCCAATGTGGTGAAACCCTATCTCTACTAACACACACACACACACACACACACACACACACACAATTAGCCAGGCGTGATGGTGGGCACCTGTAGTGCCAGCTACTCAGGAGGCTGAGGCAGGAAAATCACTTGAACCTGGCAGGCAGAGGTTGCAGTGAGCCAAGATTGCACCATTGCACTCCAGCCTGAGCGACAGAGTGAGACTCCATGTAAAAAAAAAAAAAGAGATAGTATAGGACTTTTTTATTTGTGTAGACTAAACAAAAAATCCTCTTCCTTTTTTGGCTTCAGGTGGAGAGAGTTGAGTTAATCATGCAACTTAACTTCATGCCGCACCTTCATCATTGGCTTTTCATGTGCGTCTGCTACTTCTAACTGCGACATTGCATGCCATGGTGGACATATACCATCCCTAGTGATGGACACTCATGTTGCTCCCAATGCCTCACTACTCCAAATGGTTCAGCAATAAACATCCTTATGCATGCACCTTACATCTCACATCAGCCAATGTGAGAATTCCTTACGGAGATGGATCCAGAAGAATTGCTGGGTCGTGGGGCAAATGTACGCCTAATTTGGTCAGTGCTACAAATCTGACTCTCCAGAACAGCTGCACTAATCTGCAAAGATGTAGGAGTTGGGGCTAGAGAGATGCGGATATGAATTTCAGCTCTGCTGCTGTTACTAGCTGCTAGGGCTTAGGCACTCTGCTTGCTTCTTGGTAACACAGATTTCCTTTTCTGAGAGATTAGAGAAAACATATTGCAAACACCTTGATCAATGCTTGTCTCATAGTAGGAATTCAGTAGATGATAGTTGTTATTGTCAATTAGCTCAAATAAATTATACTATAATGAGCACAGATAAGCAATATGCATGTTGTTGTCCCTTGCTGACGCTGATAACTGGATGGATCACTGCTAATTCTTAGCTGTCCCTGTTTCAGATACTAAACCCTCCCTCCCTCTTCCCCTACCCTCTGAATCCACATTGTGTCTGTTCACTTTAGAAATATAAGCTAAAAATTAAAAATTAAATTTTTATATTGGGTTTGTATAACTCCAGAAAACCCATGTCAAAAATAACTTCCTAACATTTTGGCATATATTGCTCCCTCCAAATTTATACATAACTTCATACTCATATGTGTATGTCTACATATTTTTTTGTTTTGTTTTGAGACGAAGTTTTACTCTTGTTATGCAGGCTGGAGTGCAATGGCACGATCTCGGCTCACCGCAACCTCCACCTCCTGGGTTCAAGCAATTCTCCTGCCTCAGCCTCCCAAGTAGCTGGGACTACAGGCGTGCGCCACCATGCCCAGCTAATTTTTTGTATTTTTAGTAGAGATGGGGTTTCACCATGTTGGCTAGGATAGTCTCAATCTCTTGACCTCATGATCCACCCGCCTCGGCCTCCCAAAGTGCTGGGATTATAGGTGTGAACCACTGCGTCCCACCGTCTACACATTTTTTAAATGATAGGTTCATATTATACATACTGATATATATACAACCTTTTAAAAATATTTTTATTTCAGTAGATTTTTAAGGAACAGATGGCGTTTGGTTACGTGGTTAAGTTCATGGTTAAGTTCTTTAGTGGTGATTTCTGAGATTTTGGTGCAACCTTTTTAAACCTAAGATTTATTCTGAAGTTTATGTCATGTAAATACATTTGTATCATTCTTTTTAATGGCTACATAGTATTCTGTAGTTATACAAACAGTATTTTATTTATCTCATCCCATGTTGTTGAATATGAAGGTTGTTTTCAGTTTGGGGTGACTATAAACAAAGCTATGTTAAATTTCTTTATACATGCATGTGTAACACTTGTCTGATTATTTCCTGGGATATATTTAATGGCTGTATGCCTTTTTTCTTTGTTTTTTTGAGAGAGGGTCTCTCTCTGGTAGCCCAGGCTGGAGTGCAGTGATGTGATCATGGCTCACTGCAGCCTTTACCTCCCAGCCTCAGAGGATCTTCCCAGCTCAGCCTCCTGAGTAGCTAGGACTATAGGTGTGCACCACCACACCCAGATAATTTATTGTATTTTAGGTAGAGACAGAGTTTCGCCGTGTTGCCCAGGCTGGTCTTATACTCTGGGGCTCAAGCGATCTATCTGCCTCAGCTTCCCAAAGTGCTGGGATTGCAGGTGTGAGCCACTGCACCTGGAATGGGCTTTTTCATATTTCTGAATACATATGGCTAAATTGCTTTCCCAAAAGATTGTACCAAGTTTGGTTGGAATAATACTCAGTTCAAAGATTGAACCAGGTATTGCCTGTTCTCCAGGAATGCCCATTTCTGCAGGTGGTTACCGATATTAGCTTTCGTCATTGTCTCGTTTAACTCTGGTTAATCGTTGAATAAATAAAATTTTATTTTCAGTAGGTACTGAAATAGATAAATGGATACTTAATTAGATTAAAACTACTTTCATTTATAAGTTTCAAAATTTTTTTTGTTAGGTTGGACATTTCCTTTGTGCATACTAGCCATTACTTTTAATATTCTGTGGGATGCCTGTTAAATATTTTGCCTGTTAAAAATTTTAACCTCTGGGATGGCTCAAATTTTTCCTTTTGACTTCTGAGTGTTCTTTGTAGCTTTCCATCAGTTATTAATATCTTTTCTATTTCAGGTTATGGACTATAACATTAACTTGGGAAAACACCTTCTCCCCTTAGTGGTTCAGGTGCTCAAATACTGCTCTTGTCCTCAACTCCGGCATTATTTCCAACAGCCGCCTCGTTGCTCCCTCTGGGCCCTAAAGCCTCACATCCGACAGATGTGGTTGAAGGCTTTGCTTGTCATCCTTTACAAGGTGAGTTGGGTGGTCACTGCTGTTTTGGATGCAGTGGTTCTCTTAAAGAGTACAGCATCATGAGAATACCTGAGTCTTTAGCTGAAAATTTTGTAGGATGAAAGTTTGACCTTCAGAAGAGGGATCAAGATAAGCAATTACTGTTAAGAACCAAAGAGGTATTGAAATGAGAATAGAAATGGGAGGCCCTGTCAATATATGCTCTAAATATATTTAAAACAAAGAATGATAAATGGTAGGCTGTTGATCAAGAACCTCTGTTTATACTCAGTCATGCATTTTATCTAAGTATTAATTATTATTTCAGAAAACAAAGAAGATATCTGAAATTGTATTCATCTGCTAAATGTTTATGGCAGATACTTTTCTTGAAGGGAATCATAACTATGAACTGGCATGCATTGATGTCAGTGGTTTGGTGCAGGAGGAAAGGAATATGGTCCCTTGTAAAAATAAGGCCATGGGGGAGGGCGTGGTGGCTCACTCCTGCAATCCAGCACTTATGGGAGGCCAAGGTGGGTGGGTTGCTTGAGTCTAGGAGTTTGAGCCCAGCCTGGGCAACATATAGAACATATCTTTTATTTCAGTAGGGTTTTGGGGAACAAGTGGTGTTTGGTTACATGGTTAGGTTCATGGTTAAGTTCTTTAGTGGTGATTTTTCTACAAAAAAATTAGCCAAGTATGATGGCATGTGCCTGATCCCACCTACTTGGGAGGCTGAGGTGGGAGGATCACCTGAGCCCAGTATGTTGAGGCTGCAGTGAGCCATGATCATGCCACTGCACTCCAACCTGGGCAACAGAGTAAGACCTTGCCTCTAAATGGATGAATGAATGAATAAATAAATAAATAAATAAATAAGGCCATGAACAGAATCTGTTTTTACCTCTCTCTCTCTTGCTCTCTCTCTCATATATGTATTTATCCCCAAGAGATACTGCAACAAGTATCTGGCAAGATCATGTGGAAAAACTCCCTCTTTAAAATAACCATTTACTTTTTTCTCCCTCGTTTCTTTGGGCAGTATCCATACCGAGACTGTGATATCAGCAAGATCCTGCTGCATCTGATTCACATAACAGTCAATACACTCAATGCACAGTATCATAGCTGCAAGCCGCATGCCACGGCAGGACCTTTGTACAGTGACAAC
Organism: Saguinus oedipus; assembly: GCA_031835075.1. Lineage (NCBI taxonomy): Eukaryota > Metazoa > Chordata > Mammalia > Primates > Cebidae > Saguinus > Saguinus oedipus. The sequence goes on from CM063176.1 coordinate 135,788,005, forward strand.
AGTAACATAAGCAGATACAGCGAAAAAGAAAAAGGTATAGATCTAAATTCCATCCCAAACCTAGCTGCAATACCTAGTAGATTTCTGGACAATGTTTTCTTAGGAGATAGAGGAGTGTTCCCACATATCATTCTGGAGTCAAAAAAATCACAACTTTCTTAATTTTCCAAACTTCCATGAATGTTGCTGCCTTATTCGAAATTGAGCATTCAAGAGGAATAATTGATATGCTTCCAAAGCCTATATCATAAGAAATTATATTTTGAAAAATATTTTCTGTTGTTTGATTAAGGAGCCTTTGTAAGCCTTTCTTATGTGTTAGAAGCATCTTGTTTTTCGGCTATAAAGTAAGTCTTGGTTGGCACGCAGTGCCGCCGTTCTTTGTAGGTTTCTAGTTTGCTTCTGAACTTTGTACTCATAGCGTTTCAATGGAGGTCAAGTTTGCTGAAGTGTGTTTTCCTAGCCTTTTAATTCAATACAAAGTAACTCAAGGCAAGGGAAATGAAACATTTCTGTTGCATAGGTGTATGTTATCTCCACTATCAACACTTTCTCTATTGCTCCCTTTTTCTAAAAGGAGGCAGTAGAATGCAACTCTAGCTAGAGTACAGTTGCAGCCTGTTTTCAGGTGAGACATGAAGAACCAGGGTGTGTATTTTTAGTTTTTAGTGCAAGTCATGGCTGACTAGATTTTAAACTGACATCATTTAATCTAGTCCTTGGAGAAAGCCAAGTGTCTGATGACCGTCTGTGAGGTTAGTAGAGGTAGGACTGCGCTGGAAATAAAAGGATAAATAAATCGTAGTCAGTGTTCCACTGTTTGTTATTGCTGAAAGTTCCAAAAATTTAGTTTGGCTACAGACGGAACTCGAGAACTAGGTTCTTTAAGTTCTGGTACCATTCAGATCCTTCCTGAAGAATATCTTGTTTACCAGTTTAGGGCTTAGGTTCTGGGAAATTGGGGAGATCGGTTAAACTATGGATGTTTTCAATGTGGGCTTAGTGTTTGGGCCAAACCCTGATGAACCTTTCCGGATGGGAGGCGCCATCTTGTGGTCTTGCAGTTTTCATCCTTCAATGAGTTTTGAAAACTATTTCAAAGCTGTGTAATGCAAGTCGCATAACTATTGGTTGGGAAAACTGCATTTTTCAAAGGATATTATTCCAAAAAGGAAATAGAGGAGTAACACAGATTATTGTGTTGCATTTCCCCAGAAATATGGGAGTTTGATAGGCGTTCTCATCTTTGTGGAAGTTCACTGGGTTAAAAAAACATTCATTTTGATTGTTAATATTTATTTTTATTTGATTAAAAAGATTAGTGTGGTTATTTCATCTAAAATTTACTGCTTCAAGTTTCATTTACTTGTAGAATTTTGTGCATTAGAACAGGTTCTGTCCTTAAAACTTGATGCATATACTGCCCTTATACTAAAAAATCTTGAATCATCATAATCACACCTGAGCCTCATTTGTCATATAGGTAGATGTAAGTACAGACCGAACATTATGAGTTCAGTGATATTCAACTTGAATAGTAGGTTAACTCCATTTATTGTGCTATTAAATGCATTTTAGCAGCCTTTTCTGTTGCCACTTTGCACGTGGCTTTGGCCTTTCAAAAGGATGACAGAAGAAAATTGGTTAAGTAAACTTTGTGGGTTGCAACATATCAACTCTTTCCTCATTAACGTATTTTGGGGTTTATCTTGGATTTTAAAATGTCCACATGGGTATAGAAGGGAGGACATAGAAACAAGTTCAACAGGCACTTGAAGTAACTGATTTGTTTACGTAGGATTAGGGATCATAAGCATCAAAGATTCTTTCTGGGATTCATGAGATCCATAATAGTGACATGTGGTAAACTCCTCAGAGAAGAGTCTTACTGTAATAGGAGGATATGTTATTTTCTTTTTTCTTTTTCCTTTGTTTACTCTTTCAGTCCATAATCATTTGTGGAGCTTTTGAGATGACAAGTGGCTTTTCTAAGCTTCTTCTGTGTGTTGTGTGTCTCATTATCAAATGTAGAGTACAGTATTTTGCATTCACACCGTATAAGGTGCATGTACTGTTAGGCTGTGTCTATGCCAGTTACCAAATCCAGAAAGGCAGATTTTCTTCTTCTTCTTTTTTTTTCCAAAGGGCAAGATCCACTCATTTTGTTTAATTTCCTTTCACCAAATCAGCCTGAAAATCTACACAAAGCAGGCAAGTCCAAGCAGTGTCACAGGCTCCTGGAAAAAGTAGCTGACATCTATGTGTCATCTGGTGTTCAGTGCACTGGAAAAGTTTCCCAAAAAGGCTCTATTGGAATCTCACGAAGCCTCTCTTAAAAAACGCTGCCGATTGTCATGTGAAAAGTGATGGGCAATCTTGTAACAACTTGCTCTGTTCAATATGTGGAGAATTTGATGCCTAGATGAAATACCAACCCATGGGTAGACTTGGGCTGGTACAGAAACTACCCCAGACCTTGTTCCATAATGTTTTCATTGAAATGCTTGTGTAGACACAGCCTAAGAGAGAATAACCTCTTAAGTGTAATTTTGACTTTCTCTCCCCAATTAGAAGAAGATAGTGTTTTTGATGAATCTGATATTCATGATACACCTACTGGACCCTGCAATAAAGAGTCTCAAACTTTTTTTGCAAGATTGAAAAGAATAGGCGGCAGCAAAATGGTGAAATATCAGCCGGTTGAGATGAATGTTCAGAGAAGTATGAATTTTTTCTCTTAGTAATTTTATGCAGAAATGTTGTACTCTACCGTTTGTTTGGGGTGAAATCTTAATTTTATTATGTTATTACACATTTTAATACTGTTGATTTTTATATATATGTATGCACAAACAGTATATATATAGACACATTTATATATATACGTGAATTGACAGATACATCATTAATGTCATGATCGTCTTTGAGGGCCATTGCTTGATTTGATTTGTTGCAAAATGTTTGCTTCTCTTCCACACGATTTGAATACAGTGTCCTAGATCTGCCTCAGCCAAAAATGATCCCCTCTCCTATGCACAAATGAATAGAGCTGAGGAATTATCCCAAAGCCTGATTTTGAAAAACAAATCTTAAACTGCCATTTTGGTTTCTTTCATTCCTAAATTTTCCGGTTCTTGAAATTAGAACGAACCTTACAAAAACTTGGCCAGAAAGTTTGTTTTCCCTCCTGGTGGAGCTGGGATTGTGATGATGATTTATGCCAATTGTATGCCCAAGGATGAGGGGAAAAAATGGTGAAGTCTCCAAGTAAAGTAGTACTAGCTTTCTCTGTTTTGATCAGGTGAAATAGAACTGGCTGAATATAGAGAGACGGGTGCATTACAAGACAGCCTTCTCCACTGTGTGAGAGAAGAAAGCATTCCGAAAAAAAAGCTGCGCTCTTTCAAACAAAAATCTCTTGATATAGGGAATGCAGACTCGCTTTTGTTTACATTAGACGAACATCGTCGGAAGTCGTGCATAGATCGGTGTGACATAGAGAAGCCTCCAACCCAAGCTGCGTATATTGCACAAAGACAGAACGACCCTGGGCGTTCTAGACAGAACTCTGCTACGAGGCCTGACAATGGTGAAATCCCCGAGAACCCAGTGATGCAAGGGTTTCCAGACGCTCGAAGGCCTGTCATACCAGAGGTTAGGTTAAACTGTATGGAGACGTTCGAGGTGAAACTTGACTCACCGGTAAAGCCTGCTCCTAAAGAGGATTTAGATCTGATAGATCTGTCCTCAGATTCAACATCGGGGCCTGAAAAACACTCTATACTCTCAACCTCTGACAGCGACTCCCTTGTATTTGAGCCTCTTCCCCCTCTCAGAATAGTTGAGAGTGATGAAGAAGAGGAGACAATGAACCACGGCAATGACGGCCCCTCCGGTAAAAATGCTGCCTCCTCTCCCTCCAGCCCCAGCCATCCCTCCGTCCTCAGCCTGAGCACAACTCCGCTTGTGCAAGTAAGTGTGGAGGATTGTTCCAAAGACTTTTCTTCTAAGGACTCAGGAAATAATCAGTCAGCAGGGAACACGGACTCTGCCCTCATCACCTTGGAAGATCCTATGGACTCCGAAGAATCCTCAAGGCCGGAGGAGCTGCCGGAGGTCTCCTGTGGTAGCCCACTCACGCTGAAGCAAAAACGAGACCTCCTTCAGAAGTCGTTTGCTCTCCCTGAGACATCACTGGATGATCACCCTGACCCAAGCACCGAGGGGGAGAAGCCTGGGGAGCTGATGCCAACTTCAGGGGCAAAAACCGTCCTCCTCAAAGTTCCTGAAGACACGGAGAACCCCACAGAAAGTGAGAAGCCCGATACCAGTGCGGAATCTGATACAGAACAGAATTCTGAAAGGAAGGCGGAAGAGGATGGAGCTGAGGAATCCGAATTTAAGATTCAGATTGTTCCCAGGCAGAGGAAGCAGAGGAAGATTGCCGTCAGTGCTATCCAGAGAGAGTATCTCGACATCTCCTTCAACATTCTAGACAAACTGGGAGAACAGAAAGATCCAGGTAAGCTCGCCTCTCTTCTTTCTCCCAGCCTTAACTCTAAGTCTGTACATCTTCACTGGTAGGGTACCAGCTCTGAATATGCCTCAGACTCGAACTCTTATAAAATCAGGGTATGACATTATAATGGCTTCACAATCACTCTGAATCCTTCCTGCTTACTGGACAATGTTGGATGTAGATGTGGTTCTACTGGCTCCATAATAAATGTTTCTGTTTTTGTTGTTCTAAACTCTGCAGTCAATTTTTTGACGACCCTTAGCAATGAGATGCAATGGTTAATTCATATCAGGATAATCCAGGTATCATCTTAGTCTTCCTCAAACAGCAAAAGTCATTAACTTGAACTCCATGCTTTCTTTTTTTCTCTGCTCTATACTAGTGAGCTATGATATGGTCCAAAGAAGGAACCAATGTGAAGGGCTTAAATAAAGCAAAGAGCTCTTGGAATGATTAAGAATTGACTGTGTAGGCCGGGCGCGGTGGCTCATGCCTATAATCCCAGCACTTTGGGAGGCCGAGGCAGGTGGATCACGAGGTCAAGAGATCGAGACCATCCTGGTCAACATGGTGAAACCTCGTCTCTACTAAAAATACAAAAAATTAGCTGGTCATGGTGGTGCGCACCTGTAGTCCCAGCTACTCAGGAGAATTGCCTGAACCCAGGAGGCGGAGGTTGCGGTGAGCTGAGATCGCACCATTGCACTCCAGCCTGGGTAACAAGAGTGAAACTCCGTCTCAAAAAAAAAAAAAAAAAAAAAAGAATTGACTGTGTAATCATTTACAGGACACACAGCTGATTGTAGATACTAACCAAATATCAGAAACCAAAAAATACCAGTTACAGCCTGGACCCTAATCCATGGTCATCACTTGGTGATGAAGTTGTCACAGCCCATGGATTTCCTGCCTCAGGGCCATTTCTTGTGTTTGCTTGGATACATCGTTTCTAAGAAAGAGAATTTGAAAGAAATGGCAAGCCCATGATCCCATCCACAGTCTTCTGTAATGTTACTGCCATACTGATCAGAACCCATCTTCATTTCTTAGTCCAGACCTTTTAAAAAAAAGTTAATGGAGTTGGCCAGGGATGATGATTTTAGTAGATATATAGACTGGGAATGTTAAAAACTGTTGAAGTTCTTAAAGACCTCTAGCTTAGCCCCTCATATTATACAAGAAGACACCGAGGCTTAGAAGAGGTGATGCACCAGGTCACACAGCCCGACAGAAGCAGTGTCTGATTCTAGTCAGGTCTTCCCACTACTCCACACAAAAGCCACTTCTGAGAGAATACGCTCAGCTTTTTTATCTGCCCCAGGCATTTCGAGAGGTTTTTAGCTGTCCTCTAGCTTATGGGACAGAGCTGTCTACCTCAAAAACACTCTGTTAAAATCTGTTGAATGAACATTAGTGTATTTGGAAAGGGTCATGCTCCAGCCAGGCAGGGAAAAAAAGGTCCTTGTTCATAACAAGAAAGTTAGAGAAGTTAAGAAGGCTTTCAGGGAAACTGGGACACCTTTTTATTGTTTGGGACCAGGAAAACGGCTGCATACAGAAGGAGGACGGCATTGCCCTAGAAATGATGGAGGTCTAGAGGGTGGGAACATATGAGGCTAAGATCCACAGGGTGAGTCTCTGCGATGTGTAGGTTGCATGTAGGTTCTAGAATGCATGTTTGTATGTTCAACTGTGTTGGCTTCTTTATTCACCCTTATGTTTGATTGTTCCCCAGACTGCCAGGGAGGAAAGTAGTTTTGCATTCATACATTTGTTAACAGAACAAAAGAAAAATTAAATTGCATAATATGGATTATACCATCATCATAATTTTATGCCTCCATAAGGCTTTGCCTCCCACTGACATACTGATCTCTTCCGCCCCTCCTTGCTGGGCGTGAGAAGGAGTCCCGTGCGCTTAGAGCATGACCCAGGTATCCCTAGACTTTCCTGCCTCCGTCATCAGGAGCGAGGGAGGCCCAGACACTTGCCCCTCCAAACCCTCCCAAACACACAGCCTTGCCACTGCTAACTGCTGGGAGTCCAGGACTAATCTCACTGCGCACTTCACTCTGTTCACGTCCTTGGAATACCGGGTCACCCTACATCTCCCTCACTCAGAGCGCCCCAAGGCCTTGCATATCTTCTGTTCTGAAGCTTTCTCCTTTGTTACTCTGACTCCTGAAACCCTTCCCCTATGTCTTCAGAAATTCATCATCCTTCATGAGCAAAAATCTCTCACATGCGTTCTCTCTCCTCTGTTTCCCTTGCCTTCTGAGTCTAATGCAAGCCCAGCTCTCCCCACGGGCATTGCTTTCCTTGCAGCCCATGTCACTGGACTTGGGCCCTGGGCAGGCATCTTCCTTGCTCCGCACTGCCCCTTTCAGACCCTTCCCTCCTTGTCTGTAGAAGCCCGGCTCTGAGCTGCATACCCTCAGCCCACGGCTTCCACTACTTGCTTTGCTGCGTCATCACTAGCCCTGGCTCTTTCTCACTTGTTGACAGATTTGATTTGTGACCCTTCTTACTCTTTCCTAAATTATTCCTGTCTGAATTCCTGTGGATTTTAATATTAGTGTAGATGACACTCCTGACACTCAGTTCCTTGACCACATCTTCTCCAGTGATTTTTTTTTTATCTTCCACCTTAGCTCAGCTGCTCACACCCACGCTCACATCACAGACCTTGTTACTGCCAATAACTGCAACCTCTTCATGATCTCAGTTTCACGTCTCTTATTCTCTGATTGCCATTTCCTCTCTCCCTGGACAATCATGTATTGATTCCTCTGCTTCACATCTTTTCTCCTTACTCAACTTAAACTCAGGCTGTCAGTGTAATCCCTCCCTGCCTGCACCCTTTTTAGATTTGCTTGGCTAAACACAACCGTGTTAAATCCAACTCTCCTTCTACCAGTACCTGCACCTATGTGATGAATGTGACTAGGTAAAAACAAATAGTGTATTGTTCAAGAAGTTAAAAGAAAATTAAGAAAAGTGCTTGAATTCGTTAACATGACCAATGAAAGCATACATCCAGGATTGGTAAGCAATAGCGCTTGGGCTAAATCTGCCCCACTGCCTGTTTGTGCAAATGAAATTGTATGTAGTACAACTATACATGCACAAAATAAAATTTAAAAAATTAAAAAAAACAAAGGCCGGGCACTGTGTCTTAAGCCTATAATCCCAGCACTTTGGGAGGCTGAGGTGGGCAGAGAACATAGTCAGGAGTTCAAGGCCAGCCTGGCCAATATGGCGAAACCCCATCTTTACCAAAAATACAAAAATTATCCAGGCATGGTGGTAGGTGCCGGTAGTCCCAGCTACTTGGGAGGCTGAGGCAGGACAATTGCTTGAACCCAGGAGGCAGAGGTTGCAGTGAGCCAAGATTGCTCCACTCTACTCCAGCCTGGGCAACAGAGCAAGACTCCATCTCAAAATAAAAAACTTTAGAAAGCCAAAAACACATAATGTTGACTGGCCTCATTTAAAATTAATGTCCATGAACCTCAACTGGGTCCTTCACCCTGGCAAACATATCGTATTTTCTTGGTCCATTCAAATTTCCAGTCTCCTAAATGACTATTTCATATATTTACAGTCTCCTAAATAACTATTTCATAGCTACTTTTCTCCCCAAACTTTCAATAAGTCTTCCAACTGACATCATTAGAAGGACTGTGCACAACATCCTACCACCTTATCTGCCTGCCTTCCAGCCTCTGCACTTACCCACCTTGACGTCCTGGCTGGGCTGTAGGTTAACTGTATTCCTGTCTACATCCAGTCTTTCCACATGTGGGCAAGATTCTATCTCTCTCACTTACTCAAGAATATATGCCCCTAAAATTCTCCCATCTGTATCCTACCTTAGTATTTTTTTTTTCCTAAAGGACCCTTGACTTGAGCATACAAACATAATCTTATTTCTCTTTCTTAAACAAAAGCACTTGATCCATGTTCTCCCAATTATTATCTCGTTTCACTCCTCTCCTTGTAGCAAAACATTTTGGAAGAGTTGTCTATATTATCTCCAGTTTTCTTCCATTCTATTATTTCTAAAAGCTATTCATAGGCTGGGCATGGTGGTGCACACTGTTGTCCCAGCTACTTGGGAGGCTGAGGCAGGAGAATCTCTTGAGCCCAGGAGTTGGAGGCTGCAGTGAGCTATGATTGCAATTGTGAATAGCCACAGCACTCCAGTCTGGACAACATAGTGATACCCTGTCTCTTAAAAACAATCATTCCTATGAAGATTTCACTCCCACGATTTCAACAAAACAGTAGTTGTCAAGGTCATGAGTGGCCTTCACTGCTAAATCTGTGAGCAGTCAGCTGTGAGGTCTGATGTTAACATATCTGCCGTTTTTGACACAGCTGGATCACCCCTTCAGTCTCTTCGGTTCCTCTCTATCCCCTAATGATAGAGTGCCTTGTGGTCCCTGCCCTTGATCCTAGTCTCTTCTTTATGAACTCTCGCTCTCTCTGTGATCTCATCTGGTTTTAGCCTTTGTGTGTTGTCTGTATGCTTCAACAATGATCAGTTACCTATTGCTGGAATAATGCTGTGTAACAAACACCTCAGCAGCATACAACAATAAGTGTTTATTTAGTTCAAGAGCCTATGACTGACCTGGGGATTGGCCAAGGCTGAGTGGCCAGGTGTTGTTTCTCATGCTCACTGACCTTGACCCTGAAGCCTGGAAATATTCTCATGGTCATGGCAGAGCCACAGAAGAATTCTCTGTAGGAGAGAAATGGAAAAGAAGCCCAGTTGTATAGGCACTTTCCAAGCCTCTGACCATGTTATGCTTGCAAACATTCCATCAGCCAAAGCAAATCACATGGCTGAACCAAAGTCAAGAGGGGAAATATACTTTTCCTTTTCAGTAGAAAAGGTAGAAAAGGTAGAACGTCAAAGTCACATGGTGAAAGGCATGGATTCGGGGAAAAATGAAGAATTGGGGTCACATCTCTCAAATATTGCATGGGACTGTTTTTACTCATACTAAAATATTATCTGTTGTTTATCTGAAATTAACATTTAACTAAGCATCCTCTATTTAATCTGGAAACCTTAGTCACCTTCAAAATATATTCAGAATGTGGAACCTTCTTCTTACCTCCACTGTTTCCACCCTGGGCTGAGCCACTGACATCTCTGACCTAGAGAAACTGCTAGAGCCTCCTGACTGTTCTCCCACCTTCTACTCCTATTACCTTCATGTCCTCTCAACACAATAGCCAGAGTGATCCTTTAAAATCGGAGTTGACACTATTCCCCTGCTTAAAACCTTCCAGTGAATCCCTATTTCCTTCATAGCAAAAACTCAAGTTCTTTAAATGCCTGTAAAGCCCTATGTGGTCCCAGTCCTCACTGGCTCTTCAACTGCATTCGCACTGTTTCCATCACAATGCTACTTAGCCACAGTGACCTCTTGCCAGGTCTTGAATACCCGCTCTGTATTCCTTACCTTTGGGCCTTTCCACTGGCTGCTGCCTCAACCTGGAACTGCCAGATATCTGTCTGGCTCATTCTCTCCCTTCTTTGAATTCTGTGATCCAACACCAGGTTATCTGTGAGGCCTGCCCTGGACTATGCCCCAGTCTCCAGCCCCTACCTGGTGTCTTGATGTCTCTCTTTCTCTTTGTTTCTCTCTTGATGTCTCTCTTTCTTTGTTTCTCTCCTACAGAGAATTGATCTTCCAACATACAATAATTTATTCACTTCTATGCTTACTAATTATTGTCTGTCTCTCCCCACCAAAATGAAAGCTCCTAAAGGCAAAGATTTTGTCTGGTTTGTTCACTGATTGTATCCCAGGTGACTAGTAGAGAGCTGGCGAAAGTCTGATGAATGAACGAAATGATAGCCTGACATTTTCTGCCCATCACTATAAAAAATTGAATACAAATATCTTAAGCCAAGTGGATAGCTCTATTCGGATATTTGTCTTAAACTTATACAAATAAAAGGTTTCATAAAATGATGGAGGGCTGAGAAAAGATTGCCTCGCTTACAGAATCTTGATACACTAATAATTATTACCAACTTTCTTACAGTAAAATGTTTCTTTAAAGACACACCAAAGATTTTAAAAGGCATACCAAGGCCAGGCACAGTGGCTCACGCCTGTAATCCCACCACTTTGGGAGCCAAGGTGGGTGGATCGCCTGAGGTCAGGAGTTTGAGACCAGCCTGGCCAACATGGTGAAACACCATCTCTACTAATAATATAAAAATTAGCTGGGCATGGTAGTGTGTGCCTGTAATCCCAGCTACTTGGAAGGCTGATGCAGAAGAATTGCTTGAACCCAGGAGGCGGAGGTTGCAGTGAGCTGAGTTCATGCCATTGCACTCCAGCCTGGGCTACAAAGCAAGACTCTGTCACACACACACACACACGCACATACGCGCACACACACACACATATGCGTGCACACACACACACACAAATAGGCACACCAAAACTCTGAAAGTCTTAATAATCTTTCAGAGAATTCTTGAAAATTAGCTTTGAGCTTTTTCACTAACATTATTGGTGAATTATTAGGTGTTAGTTGTAGCTCGCATAGAATGCAGGCCGGTTAGGGTAAGAGAGACAGTTATGCATGTTTTTGATTAGTGTTTTGGGGAGGATACCTAAGAGAAAAATCGTACCTGATCTCTACTATCTTAATGGCTAAAGTAATTTAACAGCGGTCATTGTTTTATGCTTTATTAACAGGGTTTGGGAAACTTTACAAGAGTTATGCTTTTTTGTTAGCAAGAGGTTATATTAATCTGGCAACCATACCTACTCAGAAAGACCTCTGAGAATCAAAAATGGATGCTTTGAAATCAGTGCTCAGAAACCTTTCTCCCAGATGCTCACCTAGGATCTGTCCTACAGTTAGCAAGTTTAATTATCATCCAGTAACAGAATGTCATCTGTATCCTTAAATTGTATGTTTGTATGTATGTATGTATGTGATTTGCTCTCTGGGGAGAAAAAATGGTTGACACCATGAAAAGGATGAGACAGAAACACTATAAAACTTAAGAAGGTGAAGCCATTTAGTGTTGACATCCCTGAATTCCAGTACAGTGTAGTCATGGAAGCACATGGTGGTAACTCCGGGCAGCAAGATGCTCAGTATATTCACTGCATGGTGTGCCTAAGATGGCAAGAAGGTTTGGAAAAAAGCCATTAAACTTTTCAGCACGTTTTGAAAAATAATTTATAGTTACCTAGAATAATGTGGGACAGAGTGTTTCCCGTTATTGATGGGTTAATAAGACAATATTATATGCAGAAAATATTTCAATTTAGATTCAATATTTGTCACATAGGAGAACAAATGACAGTCTGCTTCTTGCTCAATGAATAAAATATAAAATCTGAAATAATCATGCAAATTTATTTCAGGTTAAGTACAGTCCATGCTCCTGAATCACTTAAGGTTTAGCGAAGGTTATAGACAAGGAAACCAACAATTAGTTTATACTGTGGTAAGTCTGGAGAAGGTTGAAGACAAAGTGCTCTGTAATTACATCAAAAAGGCACCTGACCCAGCATTTTTGTTTGTATATTTTTGTGGAGAGAGGTCATGGAAGCCTCTCTAAAGGAGGAATTTTCTATATAAATTGAGATGCATATAATGAGTAGGAAATTGTCAGACAAAGGTAGAGTACATAGATAGGAGATAGGGGTGAACTATCAAGCATATTTACGTCTCAGATGAAAAGAAATTCAGTACAGAAAGGTTAAGGAACTTGTTTGGGGATATGCATTGTGAGCAGCTGAGCTTTAGCTCTGTAATTTTGCTATCATTAGTCTCCAAGTGGCAGATCCATAGGTGCAGAATGTTACACAGAATCAGCTCTCCCTGGAACATTGTAACTAGTGTGTATGTAATTCTATGAAAGTTAACTATTAGACCCAGAAAGTATGTGAAAATTTGAACGGTTGTAGTAGGCAAGAGGGAAAAGATACAGAAAAAGTTCTTGAATTTGTTTTTAAGCAGTGTCCAGAGTTTTAAATAATACTTTTGTTTGTAGATCCTTCTGCTAAAGGACTTTCAACTTTGGAAATGCCACGAGAATCTTCATCTGCCCCTACGTTAGAAGCAGGTGTGCCGGAAACAAGTAGCCATTCCTCAATATCAAGTAAGATTTCTTCTGCTGATTATTTCATCTATACGTTTATTTTAGAACACTATCTGCTGCCTTGTTTTCAGTTTTCACAATCTTGGTATTGTGTATATATATTTCTAATGTTGCGTCAGCTTCCTTGGTGACTGTATGTTGTATGTTCTCAGAGACTCTGAGGTGTAGGATGGCCCACTTTTGTCCATATCTCAAGTGTTTGCTAAATCGCTATGGTTACTGACTGGCCAAGTATCCTAATTTGTTAAGGAACGATTACTGAATTTCGTTATTCAATAACATAAAAATTGTATAGCCTGGACATAAAACATGGAAAACCATTTGGGGCACATGAAAAGCATTGTCTATGGCAGAGTTTTACATGGAACACTTTTCTTTAATTTGAGTCGCCTCCATCATTGACAAAATTTGTTCTAAATTATCGTAAAATAAATGTATGATATATCATAATCCCAAAGTCATGACTGAATTTAGCTCTTTGGGATTGGAGAGTGGAAATGGCATGACATTTTACAGGATCTTTAGGAGACGAGTATTTTAAAACTGGATTCTGTCACTGGGCCCTAGATTTTGTCCATGAGAGCTTGAGTTCCACTGAAGATCTGTAAGGGTGTCCACCTGTCTCTGTAGGGTTAGTTACGAGACTTTAGTATGAGACATTCTTGCCCAGAATCAGAGATACGAACAGAGGTGCAGCTTCTGTAAACCTTTGTGCTGATAAGTGTTGTGTTCCATGTGGACGTTGCCTGAAAAGCTATTTATTAATTTTCACTTGACCATCTTTCGATGATCCTGAAAAACCAGATAAAGATCTTAATTTAAATAGTGGACTGGTAGTTTGGAACATCATCATCTTCATTGTTCATTCATTCATACATTCATTCATTCAGCAACTATTTATTAAGTATCTGCTGGATGCCAGACACTGTGCTTGGCACTGGAGGTCAAAAGTGAATAAATAAGACACCACTTGTTCTCCTGGAGTTTGCAGTCATTATAGTAGTTGTAGCTACTATTTATTTGACACCTATCGTGTGCCAGGCACTGTGCAAAGTGGCTCACATGCATTGTTATCTGATCCAGTTCTTACATCAGCACGCGCATGGTAGATGTTGTTGGCCCCATTTTATAGGTTAGGTAACTGAGGTTCAGAGAAGCTAAATGACTTGCCTAAAGTCAAATACCTACTAAGTGATAGAGACAGGAATTGATGCTAGGCCCTTTAGACTTCCAAACCCATGTTCATTTTTAGTATATCATACTTCCTTTAAGTAATTCAAAAGCAGTTGTAATAAGGATTATGGAAATTCTAAGAAATTATTTCCAAATGACAGTTAATTGCCCTTTTGGTAGCAAAGAAGAATGGCTAGTTCTGAATCTAATTATTCTTATTTTATTACAAAAATCTGTTTGATCACATGATAAAATGCCAATATTATGTCCACATACTAAAATCATGAAAGTGTATCTTCTCTTATGAGTAATCTTTAATAAAATATAGTGGACCAGGTTTGGTGGCTCACACCTGTAATCCCAGCACTTGGGAAGCTGAGGCAGGAGGATCACTTGAGCTCAGGAATTAGAGACCAGCCTGGGTAACATTGTGAGACCCCAGTCTCTACAGAAAAAGTAAAAATTAGCCAGGCGTGGTGGCAAGCACCTGTAGTCCCAGCTACTCAGGAGGGTGAAGTGGGAGGATCACTTGAGCATGGGAGATGGAGGCTGCAGTGAGCTGTGATTGTGCCCCTCCACTCCAGCCTGTGCATCCTGTTTCAAAAAAGAAAAAAGATAGTGAATTAGAGTATAATTTGAAATACGATTATTAGCTCAGTAGGACTCAAATGCTAGTTACATATACCAAAAAATGAATGTACAAATGTCTCATGATCCCAAAGTCATGGTTGATCTAGACTTTGGATTTGGCTTAGCACTTCATTAGATTTCTTCCCTTCTCCTCCTTGCCATTAAAAGCATGCTCTTGGTGGTGTGTTCTTGGAGGCATCATGCCTGGTGCCTTATACACTGAGCTAAACATTAAAGGTTTTATTCTCAGGGAATTCTGCTGTCTTTAAAAACACCTGAGAATCGAAGACATTATTCAATCAGTAGAGGTTTTAAATTTTTCTTTGAGTCTTTTAGATGCTGCTAATTTTTAAATTTGTTAAATCTTCAAAAAGATTTCTGTTTTTGAATTTTACTTAAAGTTGTGCTTTTCAAGTGAGTCAGAACATTGTAAGTTTTGCCAATCAGTGACAAAAATCCGAGCTGTTCAGTATTAGGTTGAGTAGTCATTTTCATGAATTCAGTTAATATTGACTTTAAGACACAAGAATTCCCTTCTCTTTTGATTAGTTTATCAGCTGATTATTTTGTAGCTAAACCTGTTGTGACCACCATTAATCAAACAGCATGCTAGTTACATTAAAAATAATGTTATAATTGATTTCACATCACACCAAGTTGCCACCTTGGTGCCATGATTGTGAAACCTGTGTATAACATTGAAGAGTTTCCAGGGGCCATACGGTCATCCCAGTTTCTACCATCCCTTTCTTGGGCATGTAGTTCACAGCTTCAGTTTCTGAAATAGTTCTTATAAGACAGTGAATAACCACAAGTCGTCAAATATACAAGGTGTTTAGGGTCATGTAGAAAAGTTGCATCCATGATGGTCTGCCTCTCACACTGGGCTGGTTGGTAGGGATTGGTGGGCCTGCTGAGAATAGGAGCAGAGGAGGCTGCTTTCCAACTCAGCAATCTACTGGCAAAAGTGTTTTTCATTGTTTTCTGGTTTGGAAATGCTAATAACTTGACATTTCACTGGTGGGATGTGTCTCAATGCTTAACTTACAGGATAAAAATGTTACCACTTTTGGAAAACAAGACTATGTACTAGAATATAGTCGTGGAATGTTAATTGATTCACATTTTTCAAACAGTAGGCAGAGGCTCACACAGAGATTGAAAACAGTTTTTGACTTTGGAGTTGATATATTTTGGTTTTAGGACCACCTCAGTTGCTGACTGGTTCCAAGTCACATAATTTCATTTGCTTTAATTGCTATCTCTAAAAATTGGGGTTGATATGTGTCATCCTACCCTAAAATACACATGCACACACACATCGTGCACACATACGCAGATACACTGGGACCTCATGGGACTATGAAGAAGATGGAAACAATGTACTCGCAAGCTCCATTAAAGAAATTAAGCCGTAAATTTAAATTTATTATTTGTCTTCAATCCTTTTGGGAACATGGCAGAGTATATAATTTTAAAAGTAGATGAAGATGATCATATTTCATTCAGTTATAACTCAGATAAATATTTACAGGTGACAAATTGGTGCTAATGAGCACTGTTACCATCTTCACTATGTGAAGAAAGGTACCCGGAACAGCAGAGTCCTTAGCTTCTCATTTGAACAGAAGCATACAATTTACCAAAAATTATGAATAGCGAATGAAGGATCAATTAAAATTCTATATGGATGTGTGGAGCCTTTGTGTGCTGTGGAAATTTATTATTATAATCGTCTCCTAATTTCCTCCATCTAGCTCAGTATAGGCAGATGAAAAGGGGATCTCTGGGAGTTCTGACAATGAGCCAGTTAATGAAGCGGCAGCTGGAGCATCAGTCTAGCGCCCCCCATAACATCAGCAACTGGGACACTGGTGGGTCAAGCTTTTTCTTCTCATTCTACCTCTTGGATTAGCAAATGCCACTTTCTCTGTGTCCACTCTGCTCCCTTGTTAAAGAATAGACTTTCTCTCATGTTCTTTGGTTCAGATAATTTTTCAAAAGCACCTAAAGCAATTAGTAAGTCCATTTAAACTTCCCAAGTGTGCTGGAGGGACACACTCTTCTGTTGAGGCTGGTCCAGCTCTTATTCTCTCTAAGACCAGATTCCAGACATTAGGTTATTGATCTGGGGAGGAGGGAGTGGAACTATGGTTTCATGATGCAAATAAAAAAGAAAACACACAGCAGATTATCCATATTCTCTGATGTATAAATGATAAATTACCCCCCAAACACAGGAATATGTATAGTAATAATAATAGGGATAACAACTGTCAGCTTAGTGGCATCATGATCTGCCAGTAGGTTTGGGAATATGAGTTCTGTGTTTCAGCCAGCAGGGTCAGCAGGTTGCAGCTGCCCACCCCCATGCTCATAAGATGGAACTGCATCTAACCTCAATTTTAAAGTAAGAATTGACTGCCATGACCTGTCTATTCGAAACATGATCACTCTGCATTTTCTCAACTTTGTTACCACGTTTTGTACATGTACTGCCTTATCAAGCCAGTAGTACTACAGCCGCAACCCTCTTTCAAGTGCCTGCCTTTTCTGTTGTGTTTTCTTCTGTAATTAAATGGGTCGTTTGAGTTACAAGATGATAAATGTGAAAACACCTCGCAAGCTGCATGGATTACTGAAATGTAAGAGCTTATGATGGCGATCCGCTCTGGGGCCTACTCTTGGATCAGACTCTTAGTATCGTGGTTAATACTTTCTGGCTGCGGTGATATGAAATTATTTTAATATTCTTCCTGATGACTATGAATTATAATATCCACAAAAGCAAAATATTGAGATATTATTATTTTCTTCAAAGCCATACTATTTATATACATCATTTTACTTGCTCTCATTATTCTGAGAGAGAGAGAGAGAGAGAGAGCGAGCGCACTAGTCTAGATAACTAAACTCCACACACCATACCCAATCTCACATTTAACAGATAGTTTCAACTCTCCTGGACTTTATAAGGGTTCTTAACATCATAAAGGTTTAGTGTTTTCTCTTCATCTTGGTGATATGTGGTAGTGAACAGTGAATAGCCAAGAGCCAACAGGCAAGGAGAGAAGAAGAAAGACTGGACAGCCAACCTCAGGAGTTTACTGGATTTGAATGAAGTCTTTCTGCCTACACCAAAGAGGACTGCGCTTTCTTCTTTATGGAGATGAAGCTACGTAAGGAACTGAGAGTAGCAGCTTCTGTTTGACTAGGTCTCCAAAAGTTAGATGCTAATTTGAGGGCTCTGAAGATGATTTTACCTTTCTACTGTTTTCTGCAGTGGGTAGCTCAGCCTGAGCTAACCAACCAGTTTAGATTCCGACTGCAATGACAACCTAGTTTGATGGACACAGTAGTTATAAAAAGGTACACTGATCTCAGTTTTCAGTCTAAATTTTAGTCTAAGAAAATCTACATGATACCAAATAACCCATTTAACGGAATTTTTCACTTTTCAACCAAATTTCAACCTTGTTCATGTCGCTCTGGTTTCTCATTCAATACTTCCCATTTACATGCTGTCTGAATCTTTCCTGAGTTCTCTTGGCCCTGTTTTCCATCCTCCAAACTGGTTCTGGAATCACCAAGTCCTACTAGAGCATCATCTCAATATTCTTATTTTGATTAGTGCCAGAAAAAGCCCTCCTCACATCTGAGCCTGGGCAGAGTCTATGACTGTGTAGTACAGTGTTAGGTGGCATGTCACTTTAAACTACACGTGTAGATTCAGTGACTTGCTGGTCTCCACAAGAACAAATTTGGCCATGTAGGCACACTGAGAAAGGTAGCCTAAAACATGGATCATGATCAATGCACCTCAGCACACACCGGCTTCATCCTGAGACCTGCCCCTTTTCCATCTGCGCGCCATGACTTGCTGCTTTGCCTCATCTTTCATGTGAACAAAGGTTTTTGAAGCACCACACCTCCATTTTACCCCCTCCCCCTTATTCCTGTTCCCCATCCCTCAGTCCCACTCCTGGCATTTCCTTCTTACCAGTTCCACGTGTTTTCAGTATGACCTTTCTGGCCATTGCCCCAAATGATCACTTATGTACTTACTGATTTGCATAAAACATTCCTGTCATGGCTGTGATATTAGCCTTTCATTTCCTATCTGGAGATAAGGAGATTTGAACTTTTTTGGGGGGGCAGGGTGGGGTGCTTGTCTGGACTTTTTGGGATAGTTTTAGATAATGTCCTGCTTTTAACTGCATTTCATGGAAGTGAATGGCAGGTTTGTAGTGAAGCCCCAAATAACTCTACCCTAAAATCTAGGATGCGTCCTGTAAATGTTAATCATCAATAGTAATAGGGACCAAAAAAATGGCCCGAGAGATAATTGGTTAAATTCTTTGTGTTCTAAATGGCACTAAGATGACCACATCAAAGACTGAAACACTCTGTTTATCCACAGAACAGATACAGCCTGGGAAACGCCAGTGTAACGTGCCAACGTGCCTAAACCCTGACCTGGAGGGGCAGCCATTGAGGATGAGAGGTTAGTTGAGTCACAGAGTGTCAGGCTGTAAGAGCTGAAGGAGACTGGACATGTTCATCATCTGGTCACCCAGCAGGTGCAGCCTTTTTCTTAGCAGCTCCACGAAGTGGGGCTGATCTTTGCTCACACCCCCCCCCCCCCGGTGGCTGAGAGCGTGTGACATCTCATCTTTGAACATGGCCAACAGTTCTTCCTTATAGTGACTTTCTAACCCTTGCACATAAAACAAGTCTAGTCTCTCTCATAATTTTTTTTTTTTGTGACAGGGTCTTGCTCTGCTGCCCAGGTTGGAGTACAGTGATATGATCTCGGCTCCCTGCAACCTCCTCTATCTCCTGGGTTCAAGCCATTCTCCTGCCTCAGCCTCCAGAGTAGCTGGGATTACAAGCATGCATCACCACACTCAGCTAATTTTTGTCTTTGTAGTAGAGATGAGATTTCACCATGTTGGCTGGGCTAGTCTCAAACTCCTGACCTCAGGTGATGCACCCACCTCGGTCTTGCAAAGTGCTGAGATTATAGATGAGCCACCATGCCTTGTCTCTCCTATAATTTTTTAGATGGTGCTTATTCCCTTAGTCTTTTCTAGACCAGACATTCCTAGGTCCTTCAGGATTCCTCCTCAGACATATCAGTTTTCCATATCATGCCATATCTACTCTTCTGAGCATGGTCCAGCTAATCTGTATTTTTTCTAGAATATTGAGGTCGTAGGTTAATAGCTTCTTTCCAGCTTGCTGAAGTATGCATTGAAAAGATTCACTTGACCTGATGTTGCTCACGGAAGCAAGCCTCAGGTCAATCTGTACTAAGGTCAGAATATTCATTTTGAATTTTAACTACCAAAGTAGTTGTTACCTTTGTTCTTTCTTAATTGAAAGGCAGATTAACCTATCATTGGTAGAAAAACAAAATACCCAGAAAGAATTATGATCACATCTCACAACCAGTGTCTTAAATCAAGTAGAGCTCTTTTTCTAGACCATGCCACTCTTCTAATTTTCCTAAGGAATGAGGAGATGTTGATCTCCAGCTTTTGCTAACATTTCTTTGCCAATGAATAGCAGTTTTAGTTCCTGTATTGGATGAGGTGAGATTCTTTTAATCTAGGGGGCTAGGAAAAGCTTTGATGAGTAGAAGTAAGAGTGGTTGAACAAATCTTTGGTGCTTGCTCGTGATCTAGCGACTCGGTAGCAGTAAAAGTGGAATGACATGGTGAGAACACTGAGATGGAAAGTCAGTGTCTTTCATGGTAAACTGAAGAGCCCATTGGTGCAGCTGGGGGACTGATCCACGCACACCTGCTTTGAGACAAACACCTTCATAATTTATCCTGTCTCCAAGACTCCCAAACGGACTTTTGTCAAAATCTTCAGCTTCAAAGTTGGGCTCTGGAGGTGGGCCCCTCTTCATTCAAGTTTCTGAGAGCCCTCTGTCTCTGCTGTAGAGTGCACTTCAGCTATTCAGAAGGGGAGCCAGTAGTGGAGGCATCAGAAATGTCAGCAGCAACTTGAGGGTGATAGGGACTGCCTTTAACATTGTAGACTTATTGTGACTGAAGTATAACCAAAGGTGACTGAGGTCTGTGGCCTCCTTTTTGCATTTCCCACCTTCTCCTAGGTACTCTTTGTTCCCACTTTAGTAGTAATCTTTAGGAATCCATTGATTCCGCCAGTGTTGCCCCTGGGGCCAGTGTTCAATAACTGAACCTGTTTGCTTTTATAGATGATGGCTCTGAAGATGGCATCATACATTCGTGCTGTCATAGGGAAAAACAACTTCACAATGCTATTGTCAAAAACACTTCTTTCTTGGCATTTGTATTAGGTAATAATTAGTTTGAAACTACCAGAATGACTTTGAGTTCCTCCCTTTTCTTGACTTTAGTTGTGATTACTGTATAACAGTAATTGGCAACACTCTTCTGAAAGGCTTGACTCCGAGATTTTTAATTAAAAAATCAATTTCTTATGTTTCTAGTAAGTCTATGTACATATCACCATATATTGTGTGGGCTGAATTTTTCCACTTTTAGCACAGGCATTTTGACATCTGGTCCATGCAGTCTGTCAATGTTTAAGAAATGTGGAGTATTGGATTTAAATTTTCTGTGTCTTGGTCTCTTGAAGCAACTTCATGCTCTTTACTGTGCTATTTAATAATAAATTTGAGTCTTCATTTATCTTGGCCTATTTCTTGTCTTTTCTATTATTAATCAGTGTACACTTATACCTGTAATACTGGTGCTTCCACTCAAAGTAACATCTTTATGAAACAAACAATTGGAGATCTTTGTCAATGATACACTTGTGTATACTTAGGAAAGGATGTTGTCTTGGACATAGCCGATAAATATGGTAGTAAAATTTGGATTCCCATTTGGGAGCTTAGGAAGTGACATAAAGATATTTTCAGATACTTTCCTTTGCAGTTTGGATTTGCAAATGTTCTGCTTTTCATACTTTTTTTGTAACCTTTGATCAGGCAAAGGAGCCTGCAGTATGGAAGCATCTTGACTTTTCAAGGGCTCAACACCATTTTTTCCTCCGAAAATTCAGATTGAAACACAATGTCCACTTGGCTAGCTTTATGAATATTTTGATTCCTTTGGAAACTCATTGTCTGAATCATTATCTTTCTCCTATTTGAGGAAAGATCATACCAGGGTTTTTTTTTTTTTTCCTCCCAGCACCAAGATACTAATTCCTTGATGAGAAACATTATTTAATGACTGTTGGATTTTTCTGCCTTCTTTCCTGTTTGAAGAACTTAGAGTTTTAGTACTTTGTAGAATATGGCATTATTCTGGATGATCACTTTGAGATTCTTCTTGGGGTACCTCATTTTCATCTGAGATTCTGTCTTGCACTCATGGCTTTCTTAATGGAGAACAGCTTCCTGAATCTCTAGATTGATTTACTCCTCCCTGGAGCATGTTGCCAAGATTCTTGCCTCAGGTTTCTTGGAAGGCATCAAACCCCAAAGTTTTAAACACTGTGGTATCGATTGGCTGACATGGAATGAGTTACTGGATGCTTCCTTCAAAAAAATCTTGATATTTCATTCAGAAATACTTCAGTTTGAAAAATGGTACAGTGGCTCACAGCTGTAATCCTAGAACTTTGGGAAGCTGAGGTGGGAGGCTCCCTCAAGCCAAGGATTTCAAGACCAGCCCAGCTAACATATTTTGTCTTTACAAAATACTTAAAAATTAGCCAGGTATGGTGGTATGTGCCTGTAGTCCCAGCTACTTTAGTGGCTGAGATGGGAGGATTTCTTGAACCTCGGAACTTGAGGCTGCACTGAGCCATGCTCACGCCACTGCACTCCAGCCTGGTTGACAGAGCAAGACCTTGTCTCAAACAAGCAAGCAAGCAAACAAACACACACACACACACACACACACACACACACACACACACCGATATTTCTTAGCTCAAAGATCTTCCATTGCTTAAGTGCATGGAATTCTGGGATCTTATCACCTTCCCATATTAGCAAAACCGTAATGTTGATATACATTTGTGATTTTAGAAATGCAGTATTATATGGGCAGTTTCCGTATATGCCTACAAATAATGTTTGTAGCTCATTTAAGGGTACCCTTGAATAGATTTCCCCCTTGTATTTCATCTTTGTCTTCGGACCCTGCTGGCACACCTGAGAGAGAGAAGTCTAGCTCTTCACTTCATCCAAGCAGAAACAAATCACACTCTTTCTTGACTTCATTTCATGGCTGAAGGCTTTCTACAATACAATTGGGATGTCCACGTTGCATTCCGGGGACTGTGATCCTTGGAGGGTTTCCAAGAGGAGAACCAGGCCTTTCTTGGCCCCTTGAAGCTCATCTATATTTACTGGTTGTCCCTTTGCTGCTTACCCAGGTGCCACCAAATCCAGCCTGCTGTCCGCACCGAGCATAGTCAGTATGTTTGTGCCTGCACCCGAAGAATTCACTGATGAGCAGCCGACAGTGATGACAGACAAGTAAGCTCACAGTTATTTTCTTCACCATGTGTACAGAATTTGGGTTTGATCACCGCAGTGGTGAGAAAGTTTCAGAAGCAGCATGCTTTGCTTTTGAGTCATAATTTGTTCTTCCAGTATATTGCCTGGCACATAGATGCTTGTTCAGTGAATATGATAAAGAGTGACCAAAGCATGAGGATTGCTTGAGCCCAGGAGTTTGAGACTAGCCTGGGCAACATGGCAAAATCCTGTTTCTACTAAAAATACTAAAATTAGCCTGGTATGGTGGTGTGTGCCTGTAGTCCCAGCTACTAGGTAGGTTGAGGTGGGAAGATCTCTTGAGCCTGGGAGGTAAAGGCTGCAGTGAGCCATGATGGCACCACTGCACTCCTGCCTGGGTGACAGAGTGACTGTGTCAAAACAAAACAAAATGCTTTTAAGATTTCAAGTTTAGAGAAATTCCCTTGGACCAGGAAGCCTTCTTGGTAAAGGTGACCTGATTGATAAATTAGGTATGTGATATGGTTTGGCTGTGTCCCCACCCAAATCTCAGCTTGAACTGTCATAATCCTCACATGTCAAGGGTGGGGCCAGCTGGAGATAATTGAATCATGGGGGCAATTTCCCCCATACTGTTCTCATGGTAGTGAATAAATCTCACAAGATCTGATAGTTTTATAAATGGGAGATACCCCTGCAGAAGCTCTCTTGCCTGCCACCATGTAAGATGTGACTTTGCTCCTCCTTGCCTTTCAACATGATTATGAGGCCTCCCTAGCCAAGTGGAACTGTGAGTCAATTAAACCTCTTTCCTTTATAAATTACCCAGTCTTGGGTATGTCTTTATTAGCAGCACGAGAACAGACTAATACAACATGCTTCTGATAAAAGGTGAGGAGGGTAAGGTGGAAGGGGCTGGTGTGAGTATCCCTGTAGCTGGCCACCCATTACTCATTTGTAGTAAGCTGACAGCCTTGACTGAAGAAGTGGCAGTGCCTGTCTTGTGCAGGTGCCTTAGAAGGTCCACACGGGTCACTGAGTTGCTGGCAGAGGGCTCTCCCCAGCGCTTTCTTTGGTATTATCCCCCTCCCCAAGTCTTAATCTTTCTTAGTTGCCTTTCTGTGCACTCCATTTCTTTTCTTTTTTACTTGGTAATGTGAATCCTGTATTTTAAAATATCAATTTGTCAGAAATTTTTATGCTTTTTTGGGGTCCTATATTTAGGAAGGTTTCAGAAGGAAAGGTCACAACAGCAGTCATAGTTCTTGTTTCCCTGCTATTCTCAGTAGACTTTCCCTTCCCTTTATAAAACCTCTCACTTTATCAGCTGGCTTTGGTTGAGCTGAATGAAATGGACCCTACATTAGGACAGTACAAAGAGCAATAAATTGGAAGTTACCCAAGAGCTAGTGGCATTGTTTGTGCATTTATATAAGACACTCAGCAGGCATGGTGAGTTCATAAAACTAATCTGAGTGAGTGGTGGAAAAGAGACTTCCTCGTCTCCTCAGGCTTTCCAGATGTTTCTATAGACTTGACTGCCCCATCTCTTACCCACAAATAGAACATTTTCTGAAAGCCTCCATCCATGTCTGGGCATTTTTCATTTTTACCTTCAACAAATGAAAAATCTAGTTACTGACTTTTCTCAGCAATCATGTCACATGCATCAAATACTTCATCCACAGGCTTCAGACTGTTGGCACTCATTCTCAGCAAGAGCAATCACGCATGTGCAGGCCGGATGCTGAGGAATTGAAAGAACGTTTTCAGTAATCAGAGTCATCTTCGTGGTCCCTGCCATGTGTGCTGTTTCTGTATCTGTGGTGATGACAGCACTGGAATCCCTACCCATTACCAGAGCGGGCCCCCCCCCATCTCCTTTTGGAGACTTTTCCAATACCTGCTAGAAACGGCCATGTCTGTAGTACATTATATCTTGAGAGCATGGTTCTTTCTTTCATGGAAAGCATGTCTCTGTTTTCTTTGCAGATGCCATGACTGTGGGGCCATTCTTGAAGAATACGATGAAGAGACACTTGGGCTGGCCATCGTGGTCCTGTCCACATTCATTCACTTAAGCCCAGACCTGGCAGCCCCTCTGCTGCTGGATATCATGCAGTCTGTGGGAAGGTGAATGTCAGCTTCTGTTTTGTTTGGTAGGAAGGTCCTTTATTCAATCTCTGTCTTGAAGTAAAACTACCAGTTCAAAAGTGAAACATTCAGCCATCTTGTAGATACTGGTATTTGTGAGATCAACTCAGACTAGTTTTAAAAACCAAATAGACCACTCTTTCAACTGAATTCTCCATCTGTGTAGCGTCATGAGTCACAATGTCAGAGCAAAGCTGGAGGCAGCTGCACTAAGAAAACCCCACTGTTTGTTATTCTCTATCACTAGAAGAGCTAATGGATGTAACCACACTCACAACTGTCAGTAGTTGATAGTAAGCGCTTCATAAATATTAGCTGTTATTATTTCCTTTACCTGTTCCGAGATGGATTTTCTAGGCATTTGTAATCTCAAGAGTGCTTCGTTTAACTATAAAACTTGGGACATTGTCATGTGAGGAAACACACAGTAATTATAGCAGGTTCACATTTCCGACTCAGATAAAGGAAGGATACACACATTTGGGGAACAGGGATTTCAACCTGACTGAGAGATTATGCTTAGCTGCTTTGAGAGTGTTCATGCTAAGAAAATTCTATTTAGTAGATAGGGCATTAGAAGATAAATTATGTATTTCATGGATATGAAGAAAGCTCAAATTCAATAACAAACTGTAGTCCTAGCATGCACAACCTACAGGAGAGGATTGAATTAAACTCCACATGAATGTATTAACGCTTCCAATCTGTGCTAACAGTGCCAGGTGCTTTAGGCTGCAGGCGTTAGACAGAGCTCTTGCCCTCAGGTACTCTGTGCTTAGTTGCTGTGACAGTTACTGTAGACTCATTGACTAGCCATACAAGACAGGGGGTGATTAAATGCTGTAATGAGTGGTCTGAGAGAGAGCTAAGTGCTAGAGAAGATTAGTATAGGAAAGATTTCCTAAAGAAAGTTTATAAGGAGGAGGTAGGACAAGAACTGGATTCTGCAAATTCTTGGCATTTGGGGAAAGGAAAGAGAATGAATCTTGATGGAGCTAAAATTTAATCCGTTTTTTAAAATGAAAAATTGCTGACTTCAAGTTGGAGACAAACGGGAAAGCACTATCAACTCCTCTGTTCCAAGAGGGTATGGCTTTCTTATCCTCCCCCTCTCCAGTTTTTTTGGTAGTGTCCTTAGGAGTCATATAGACAGAGATTGTATAAAGGTAAGTGTGACTATTGCATCTGGAGGCTTCAGAATAGCCCATGTGCAAAGTAAGGGGTGGACATGGGGATATGGAGAGTTAAGAAAAGGTGAATTACTTCATTTAAGCCCTGGGGTTTGAGCTAGTCATGATAATTACAAAATAAAAACTCTCAACACTTGGGGAGTCCAGAGTTTTTATTAATACCAGGTCACAGTTTCTACTGTCAATACTGCTTAGTTTCAGAACAGATAGAATTATTGTTCCAGTCTGTTATCATCTCTTTGAAACAGATGATCTAGGTTGTCATAGCTGTATAGAGGAGTTTGTTTCAGTTTTGGTTTTTTGTTTGTTTTAACATAAGTGAGAACAATTCGTTTTCAAACATTGCCAACTGTTAGGACGGAAACATGTGAGCTTTGAAGAAAAGCAAGGGAAAACCAGTGGCAGATACATTTTTACATATTTACATACACATATACTAAATCTCTACCTCCTTTGGGTAGACTAGCAAGAGACAGGGAGTACATTTGGTGCAAGCTGCCACAAGTCTTAGCAACCTAAGCCTAATCACCGAAGCTACCATGAAAACAGATTCAACTGCCAGCTAATTCGGGGCTTCCTGGCATGCCCCACTTCATCATGAAGAACAGATGAGGCCATGTGGTTTTACAAACACGGTGTTTATTTGTGCTCGTTATGACCACAGGGGCCATTCCCTGCATATTGTAAAGGTTTTTAAGCTCAGCATAGCCCTTTCATGGATCACCCGAGCTCTTCAATATGATCTCATACTTTACTGTCTGCTTGGATCCCTCTTAAATGATCCCTTTCTCTAAGTATATCCTTTAAAAGCATATTTCCTGCACCATTAACTACTGTTAATATTTAGCTCCCTTGCCAATGTTTATCTATTTGTTGTAGTGACATTAGCATGAGGGGTCTGTAAACAAAACAACTGGGAGTGGTGTCGGGTGTTAGTGGTTGCTGGACCCTCAGTTCCTCTCCAAGTGGATTCTTGGCTCAGCTCACTCTTACACACGTAGTCCTAATAAAGTAAATAAATTTGCAACATTCTCCTTTTCTGTTTCTTCAATATCTTACTCATTCAGACATGTTCTTCTAAACCCACCAGTATAGTCCATTCTCTTGCCATAGGATAACATATAGAATATTTCCACACATATAGAACCAAATAATTATACGTTTTTGGAAATTACATGCTATATATTGTTTACTTAACCAATACATTTCTTTTCTTAATGTAACATTTCTCTTCTCCTCATTTCAACCCAACAGCTGACAAATATTCCAGTTATCTATTTTACTGTCTTATGGAGGCTTTTATCATTTGTGATTTGTTTATAGTTAGGTCTCAGAGGTTATATACAAAGAAATGAATTTTGAGTTGAGTTAATATGGAGAGGGACTGGGTCCAATGTTGTTCTGATCACTGTCTGACCTGGCTGCAGGAGCATTCTGTAGAAAACCAACTTTCTGCAAACCTCCCCATGAAAATATCTAACTTGACATAGCAGATCTCAAGGACTGGGTCAAATTTAACACTAGAGACTGACCACTCAGTGGGCCCTCTGTCCTCTGTCAAGGGAGCTGTCAACATTATACATGTCTCCCCATCTAAACTAGAAACACAACAGGCCCTCCTCCCACATTACTAATGCATCTCATCATGGAAATCTAAGATATTTGTGTGACTCTCTTTATTTCCTAGATTGGCATCCAGTACTACCTTTTCTAATCAAGCAGAAAGGTAAGGTCCTAAAGTGAGCCCAGATCTCACTTTGTTTTCTCCTCTGTGCATGTTCATCTTGCTTCTAAAACACCAGTGTGGGGCTGGGTGCAGTGGCTCATGTCTGTAATCCCAGCACTTTGGGAAGCTGAGGTGGGAGGATCACTCAAGCCCAGGAGTTCGAGACCAGCCTGGGCAACATAGCAAGACCATGTCTCAATAAAAAAATAAAATAAAAAATAAAATGCCAGTTTTTGCACCACAGAAGGAATATTGTTAGGCTCCAGTTGTAGCTCCAGAGAGCACTAGTTGTTCATTTTCTGTTCTTGCCTTCATTTATTCATTCACTCATTCATTCACTCACTCACTTATTTCAGCCAACAAATACTTTTAAGCCCACCCTGTGCTAGATACTTAGGGCTTCACTGGGGGCAAAACTGACATGATTCCTGCCCTCATGGGGCATATAGTCTATCCATGAAGCCAATGTGAATAAAATATTTGTACAAATTCATAATTGTAAACTGCTAAGTGCTATGAAGAAAAAGTACAGAGAGGCTTATGTAACAGTAATTCATTCAACAGGTATTTATGGAGTGACTGCTAGTAACTGAGGTTATAGTGGTAACAAAACATCAAATCCTGGCTCTCATGGAACTTACATTCTACTTGATGAGGGAGAAAACAAGCAAATTAACCAACAGGAAAACTGACTCTGTAATTTAATATCATTTAGTGCTAAATGCTATGAAAATTAATCAAGTAAGTCCAGGAGATAGAGAGTGCGTGGAGCTGGTATTTCAGATATAGTAGTCAAGGACAGCCTTTTTGAGGAGGCGATATTTGAACAAAGCCTGAATAAAGTGAGAGAGTGATCCATGCAGTAATTTATAGAAAGAACATTCCGGGCAGATGGAGCAGCAAGTATGAAGTCTCTAAGTCGGGAAAACGCCTCATATATTTGGAAAACAGACTAATGTGGCTGGAGCAGGTTGAGTGTGAAAAAGAGTGGCAGGAGATGAGAGGGCAGAAGCAGTGGGGGCCAGGCCAAGTAGAGCCCTGCAGGTCATTTTAAGGATGCAGCAGGGAGCCATTGGAGTGTGGGGTGATGTGCTTTAACCTGCTGTATTAGTCCATTTTCACATTGCTGATAAAGACATCCTGAGACTGGGTCATGTATAAAAGAAAGAGGTTTAATGGACTCACAGCTCCACATGGCCTGGGAGGCCTCACAATCATGGTGGACGATGATAGAAGAGCAAAGGGACATCTTACATGGCGGCCAGCAAAGAGAGAGCTTGTGCAGGGGAACTCCTGTTTATAAAACCATCAGATCTTATGAAACCTGTTCACTACCACAATAGTGAATGACTGCCCCTGTGATTCAGTTATCTCCCACTGGGTCTCTCCCACAACATGTGGGAATTATGGGCGCTACAATTCAAGATGAGATTTGGGTGGGGACACAACCAAACCCTATCAACTGCTTTGAAGGATCACTCTCTAGTTACTAATCAAGGGGCATGACGTTTTAGTCAAGCTGGATGAATGAGCTCTGAAGATCTGTATAGCATTCCACCTACAGTCAGCAGTAATGAATTGTACACAAACATTTGTTAAGAGGATAGTTCTCATGTTAAGTGTTCTTAACACAATAAAGTAAATCTTTTTTAAGGAAAAAAATTTTTAAAGGATCCCTCTGGCTTCTGTGTTGAAAATAGGTTATGGGGAGGGGGTAAAAAGTTAAGCAGGGGACCGGTTTGATGACCGTGTTAGTGGTGCAGGTGAGAGGTTAGTGGCTTGGTCTAAGGTGGTGCGAGGTAGTCACATTAAGGATATATTTAGGCAATATTTTGAAGGTAGAGCCAATAGAATTTGCTGCCAAATTGGATGTTGGTTATAAGAGAAAGTGAGGAGGCAAGAATGACTCCCAGGTTTTGGTCTAAACAACTGGGTGGGTGGGCATGGCATTTGCTGAGATGAGCAAGCCTGGATGAGAGCTGATGGCACGAGTGGGTGTAACAGGCGGTCCCAGTCTGGTCTTGATAGTGGTAGAGGAGGGGAGAAGGAGGGAAGGGCTTCCCTTAAGAAGTGATATTTAAACTAAGATATGAAAAAATGAGTTTAACTTAATATGTACATAGTTATGGAAAGAGCATGGTAAAAACAGTGTGTAGGAGGAACTATGAAAAGGCCAGTATCACCATAGCACAGAGATGCAAGAGCTTGCCGAGTCTGATTACCAGCCTGTGCATGACTTATAAACCACAGTAAATATTTTGGACTTCCTTCTAGCAGCAGCGGGAAGCCAGTGAAGGATTTGTAAGCAGCAAGGTGTGTGTACGCGTGCGTGTGCCTGTGTGTGTGTGTGTGTGTGTGTGTGTGTGTAGCACGTAGAAAGGCTACTTTGACTGCATTGGGGAGGAAGAACCAGAGGAGGGCAGGAACAGATGCTGTCTGTGACTTTGGCCACACTGATCTCTCTGCCTTAGTTTCCTTATCTGTAAAAGAGAGATACTAATCTATGCCTTCTTGTGCCTCAGCGGTATTTTCTGTGGACCCAAATAATAGAGTGTATATGATAGCATAACTGTAACAGGTCCTACGAACATAAGACAATATTATTGTTGACACTGCATTTCTATAACTTATGGCTTTAGGGATGTTTGTTTTTCTTTCTTATGCTCTATTCGATGAATGGCTTTTTAAAAAAAATTTTCTTAACTTTTTTTATGAAAGATTTTAAATATACTGCAAAGTTGGAAGAATTATACAGTGAACATTCAGATACCTATCACCTAGATTTTAAAACAGATACTTTATTTTCTTTATCATGTATCCAACCATTTATCCATCCATCATTTCTTAGATGTATTTCAGAGTAAATTTCAGATAGTAGAATATATTTTCCCCTACATAATTCTGCAAAGTTAGCATTAACTCAAGTTCAATTTTTTAGACCATTGTTTCTTTTTTCCTCCAGCTTTATTGAGGTATAATTGAGAAATAAAAATTATATATATTTAAGGCATAAATGTGATGTTTTGATAGACGTGTACATTGTGAAATGATTACCACAATCGAGCTAATTAACATATTCATCACCTCACTTACTTATCTTTTTATTTTTTGGTGAGAACGTTTGAAACCTACTCTCTCAGCAAATTTTAAGTATACAATACATTGTTGTTAACTCTACTCACCATATTGTACATTGACTGCGGTTGTTTCTTTTGTAAAATTTGCATACAAGGAAGTACACAAATCTTAAGTGTTCATTTCTTGAGTTTTGTCAAATGCATATAACTGTGTAATCCAAACCCCTGTCAAGATATAGAACATTACCATTATTCCCAGAAAGTTCTCTCATGAACCTTTCCAGAGAATCTCCACTTCCGTAGAGGCAAACACTCACTGTTGTGATATTTTTTCCACATGGGTTAATTTTGCCCTTCTAGACTCCCTGTCAATGGAATCCTACTGTCTGTGCTCTTTTGTGTCTAACTTCTTTTATTCAGCATGATGTTTTTGAGATTTATCCATGTTGCTGCTTTTGTTAGGAGTTTGTTTCCTTTTCAAGGCTGGATTGTATCCCATAGTTTGCTTTTTTATTTTCTTATTGAAAGACTTCTGGGTTGGTTGTTTTTGTTTGGGGCCTGTAAAAATAGAGCTATTGTCAACATTCTTATCAAAGCCCTTTTTAAAACAAGTGTTTCTATTTCTTTTGGGTAATATACCTAGGGATGATATTGTTGGGTTACAGGATAGGTATATATTTACTTTTATAAGAAGCTACTGGAACTTCTCTTAAAGTGGTTATGCCAATTTATATTACCATCAGCAATGGATGAGACTTCTGGTTGTTTCATATTCTTGCCCAACTTTGGCATTGTTGATCTTTTTTTTTTTTTTTTTTTGAGACGGAGTTTCGCTCTTGTGACCCAGGCTGGAGTGCAATGGTGTGATCTTGGCTCACCGCAACCTCCGCCTCCTGGGTTCAGGCAATTCTCCTTGCCTCAGCCTCCTGAGTAGCTGGGATTACAGGCACGCGCCACCATGCCCAGCTAATTTTTGTATTTTTAGTAGAGACGGGGTTTCACTATGTTGACCAGGATGGTCTCGATATCTTGACCTCATGATCCACCCGCCTCGGCCTCCCAAAGTGCTGGGATTACAGGCGTGAGCCACCGCGCCCGGCCTGATCTTTTTAATTTTAGTCATTCTGCTGGGTGTGTTATGAATATTTCATTATAGTTTTAATTTGCATTTCTCTATGCAGAAGGACTCTGTCCTTCTTTGACCATGTGACCTTTGTGTGTTCCCTCTTCTCTCTGGGCCTTATAACCTTCATGAGTACATTATGGGACCTGGAACATGTCTGGGACTACGCTGGCATTTCATGGTTCTCTCTTTCTAAAAAGTTATTGTTAACAGCGATTAGCTTTGAGTAGAATATTTCATTTCACTGATGAACATGACAGTGAGATACCTCATAAGAGGACAGGTGTGCAGATGTTTGAATTCTAAGTGAATACCTAAACACATGCTCCCTGGCCCATGACCTCTTGCCTTTTCTCCCCCCGTTCCACTCCAGCATGATGGTTCCTGGCAATGCAGCGGGGGTGGCCAAGCAGTTCTTGCGCTGCCTCTTCCATCAGCTGGCCCCCAACGGCATCTTCCCACAGCTGTTCCAAAGCACCATCAAAGGTAACTCATCCTTTGAGGATCCAGATGCCACAAATTTGGCTCATCCCAGACGCTCAAACACTAAATCTGATTGTTGACTTTCCAGATGGGACTTTTTTACGGACCTTAGCCTCATCTCTGATGGACTTCAATGAGCTGAGCTCCATCGCCGCCCTCAGTCAGCTCCTGGAGGTGGGTTTCCTTTAGTGACACCCTAAGCCCCAGTCGAAACTCTAAGCCCCAGCACAACTACGGGTTGTGTTTCTTTGAGTCATGCCACAGGGTACTGCTGAGAAAGGATTTCAATGTTATTTAATTAAAAAATGAAATCTACAATTTTTGAATTGAAAATATATATTAAAAATTTAAAATGCTAAGGGCTGAGTGCAGTGGCTTATGCCTATAATCCCAGCACTTTGGGAGGCTGAGGCAGGAGGACTGCTCGAGGCCAGGAGCTCAAGACCAGCCTGTGCAACATAGCAAGACCCCCATCTCTACAAAATAAAAATAAAGAAAATTAGCCGGGGTGGTGGCACATGCCTGTAGTCCCAGCTACTTAGGAGACTGAGGGGGAGGATCACTTGAACTCAGGAGTTGGGGGCTCTTGTGAGCTGTGATCGCTACACTATACTCCAAGTTGGGCAGTACAAAGAGACCCCAACTCAAAAGAAAGATAATATAAAATGCTAACATTTAAAATAACTTAAATTTTAAAAAGTTAATTAAGAAATAGAATTGCATAGAAAAGTGTTAGTTGGACATTGCTGCTTTGCATGGATTTACTCTTCCTTGAAAGCTTCTCCATACCCCTAGCTAAGTCGTGACCTTGCCTCCACAGAACAACCCAGTTTTCCAAGGGCAGAGTGGTGGGTGGAGCTATGGGCACTGGATCAAGAGACGTGGGTTCAAGTCTCAGCTCCGCTGCAGGTCAGCGCTCATGGTTTGCTTGCGGGCGATGCTCTCTGTTGGAAAGAAAGCTGCTGCTCCTGTAATTCTATGCTCAGTCTTTGTGCTGGGGATTATTTCCAGTGAGCTTCATTTATTGTTTTCTTAGCACCGAACCACAATGGAACACCTTGGAAGCTGTTTCCTATTTCTTGCTCACATTTCACCTCTCACCGATTTTCCCCCTTAAGTTTGTCTGAACTTGTCAATTTTTCCTGATATTCCTCCAGTCTCTCAGGGATTTGCCTATGTAGTAGGCACTGAACACGTTAATAGCCTGAAGATATGATTTTTAAACTGACCTTCACCAAATAGCACTATGCATTCCCGTGCTGTTTCAGCAGTTGATTGCCTATGCTTTTGTGTTTTTAGGGTCTAAATAACAAAAAGAATTTACCAGCAGGGGGTGCTATGATACGCTGTTTGGAAAACATTGCAACCTTCATGGAAGCTTTGCCTATGGATTCTCCTAGTAGCCTCTGGACCACGATCAGCAACCAGTTTCAAACATTTTTTGCCAAGCTGCCTTGTGTTTTACCTCTGAAGGTAAGCTGAGCCGAAGATTTCATTTTCAATTAATTTCTTACCGTTTATTTACAGAAAACAACACAAGCAGCAGAGTCTTGGATGATTTAATGTATAGCAAAGGACAATGAGAAACCTCCATCAGCCATGAGTGAGGAGGCTTATTTGGGTTGTTCTGTCCTCTCTTAGGGAATGACAGGAATGCAGAGTGAACATTTTGCTCGCCGATTATGAATATGCATGTTTCCAGTTGATAAAAAAAATCAGCCGGAAAGATATTAGTAGATGGTGTTTATCTAGCTATTTTTCTCTGGTAGATATTAAATAAATAAGTAAATAAATAGTTTTGTTCAAAAGCAGCCCAGACATATAAAGTTTCAACTTTAGAGAATTATCTGAAGTTGAAATTACTGTGTTTGTGAATGATCCTATTTCTGCCTGACTGCTACCCTCTATACCATCCCATCCCCAAGAATATGCACACAGTTACGTAACTGGAAATCTAGTGGCCCGAGGATCATTGAAAACAGGAGCCCAGCAAATGCAATTAAGAAGCCAATACTGTTAGAGCTGGAAGAAACCTAAAAAGATCATCCTTTCCAATGCCCTCATTTTCGAAATGAATTCTGCAAATTCAGAGAGGTAGTGTAGCTTCCGGAAACAGTGCAGTGGTGGAAATTTGAAGATCAGAACAGAGGTTTTCTGACTCACAGTCCAGTGTCTGTTTCACTAATAGACTCCTTTTGCTCTTCTATGACAGGGGTGAGTTGAAGGCATTCATGTCTCTAGAGCAGGGTTTGGGGAGGTGGCTGGCAGTGGCATTGCTGGCTTTGAACCTGACCTGCGCCATCAGGTTTTTTTGTGCTTCCTCTGTGCAGATTACAGAAGCATTTAACTGGCAACAAAATGAATCCGTCAGGGCATAGCGCCTCACATCTGTAATCCCAACACTTTGAGAGGCAGAGATGGGAGGATCACTTGAACCCAGGAGTTTGAGACCAGTCTGGGGAGCATGGCGAGACGTCATCTGTGTGAAAGATTTTAAAAACCACTGCCTAGGCAATATAGTGAGACTCTGTCTCTTAAAAAAAAATAGCTGGGCATGGTGGCATGCACCTGTTGTCCCAGCTACTTGGGAGGCTGAGGTGGGAAGATTGCTTGAGCCTGGAAAGTTGAGGTTGTAGTGAGCCATGTTTGTGCCACTGCACTCCAGCCTGGGCAACAGAGTGAGACTGTCTCAAAAATATAAAATAAAATAAAACTTTAAAAATTCTGATAGAAAAACAAAAGAATCACTTGTTGATCTTACAAGTGAGGGTACATATTAGTAGCTCCACTTCTACAATGAGTATTATGTGTACGTAAGATATTTGATAAAGATTAACTGCCTGTGATAATACATTTTTCCAAAGGGATGGATACTACTAATAGGTCTACACAGTATAATTCAGGGACCCTTAGCTCAGCATGTGCCCCTTTGAGCTTGGAGTTACAGTGAGAAGCAGGAGTGTAGAGGAGGGATCTTTACCACCTCTTATAGTCTATGATCCTTGTTTGCCCACAGATCTGGAGTAGCTGAATAAATCCAAGCAAAGAGGGTCAGTACTTTGAAACCGTGTATCTGTATAGCTACTGTACATCGACACATAGGACACTGAGTGCACACATTTTAAGCACATGGAGCCTCCTAGGACCTGAGAACTGCTTCACTGCTAAAGAGCCACACATGTTAAAAGAAGGGATGGTATGAGGTATGGCAAATTTAAATGCCTGTGTGCCGATGTGACTGTCAGAAGATTTCACTTGAGCACAGAAGAGTGACAGGTGTTGCCAGCTGTAAACAAGTGGTGTGCCCAATTTGTGACAATCAGCCCTGCTCATAGGACCCTGCCTACAGGATTAATAAAGGAGATAAGATAATAAGCAGAACTGAGACCCTTGGGAACTAGAATGTGCCAGTCCTTCTACGAGGTCAGAGGCTACTCACACCTGGTGATGTTCTGTGAGAACGCAGGCCCCAGGTTATCTGTCTTCCCTTTTTTTCACAAGATGACATTTTCTGATTTTTAAATCACTGGGGGGGCCTGATGAGCAGCCAGTTTTCAGCCTTTGGTTTAAAGTAATGTAAATGTCACATCAACTCCGATGAGTATGGAGCAGATTAAATAGACCCCAGTGGTTACCTTAGAAGGCACTTGTGAAATACTTTCAGAATCTGTGTAAGAATTTGCCCCACTAGGGCAGATTTGGCCACTGCCTCTGATCATCTTCCGCCTTTGTTTTTAATCTCTGGGGAAAATCATAAGCCACTGAAACCATCTATAGTTTGTTTTCCTCAGTTTCTAGAAGCAGATCTCAAGCGTCAGTGTGCATCAGTGTCCCTGCAGGACTTGCTGACACACAGCTTACTGGGCCTGATTTGGGAGTTTCTGATTCAGGGGGTGTGGGGCTTGAGGATTTGCGTTCCAGCACGTTTCTAGCTGCTAGTTCTGGGATTCCACTTGGAAAACCCCTGACTTAGTTTGCACTGTCTTGAAGAGGTTAATGTATATGTGCGCAGCTGCAGAAATGTAACTACAGCCTGCTATTGTGAGCTGTTTATAAAGTTAAATCATATCATTGTTTATTCTTTTTTTTTTTTTTAGACGGAGTTTCGCTCTTTTTACCCAGGCTGGAGTGCAATGGCGCGATCTCGGCTCACTGCAACCTCCGACTCCTGGGTTCAGGCAATTCTCCTGCCTCAGCTTCCCGAGTAGCTGGGATTACAGGCACGCGCCACTGTGCCCAGCTAATTTTTTTTTTTTTTTGTATTTTTAGTAGAGACGGGGTTTCACCATGTTGACCAGGAGTGTCTGGATCTCTTGACCTCGTGATCCACCCGCCTCGGCCTCCCAAAGTGCAGGGATTACAGGCGTGAGCCACTGCGCCCGGCCTTGTTTATTCTTGCTGTAACGTTTTCCCCCAATCCTAGTAAACTCAGTTTTAAAAAGTACATTTTGATGTGGAATCTTGTCAATGTAGAACTGGAATGGATGGGTAAGGCATGATTTTCTTTTGTAGAAATTTTACTGCATTTTTCTTGGGCTTCTGTCATGTCGCTTCATAGCAGAGAAAGGGCAGATGAAACTGGTTCTTATGTGGATTAACGGGTTCTGCAAATAGATAGAAGTTTTTTCATTTTCCTAAAATGGCCTTTCACAAATAGGTGTATCTCTTTAGAGTTAGATACATTTAATATCTACCCAACAATTTCTGTTCATTGTGTATCCATCCATCCATCCACCCACCCACCCATCTCTCTATTCAACTGTCTATCTCATTAATTTTTAGGGCTATATCTTTGAAAATAGTTTAGGAGCTGCGTTTAGTTATTTAACATTGTATAATTGTTTAATTGAAATTGTTTTAACATGAGAATGATTTTTTTTTTCAACAAAGATATTAGGGCATGGGAAACTGTAGAGAAGCAGTCATATTTCAGATTTTTCCTTTTGCTGAAATAAATGTGTTCAGGACATATTTGAAGCAAAAGGCATATTAAAGTAAAAACTGATCTTTACTTTTTTCATATTTATTCACAGTGTTCTTTAGATTCCAGTTTGAGAATTATGATTTGCCTCTTGAAGATCCCCTCTACCAATGCTACAAGGGTATGTATGTTCAGAAAAACATAACCAATTGGTTGGTCAGTTATTTTTTAACCTAAAGAGGTAGGCTTGTAGCAATACTGAAGACATAATTATTGCATACTGAATGTTTCTCTTTCAGCCTCCTTCTCTCTCCTCCTGCTGGGTCAGTGCCTTGTATAAAGAGCTCTATCTAATACCTCACAAGGTCATGGTTCATCATTGGTCCTGCTAGCCCTGGGCCATGCCCACCAATCCACCCCCCATACTACTCACCAGGTGGTCCTTCTAAATAGGATCTTACTGTGTTGGTTCCTTGCTTTAAAATCTCTGATAATGCCTCATTTCTTTCAGGATGATGCCCAGATTCCTTAATGTGGCATCTAACATGTTACTTCATAACTCTCCAGCCTACCTTTCCAATGTAATCTTTGGCTACATGTCTCATTCATCCATTCCTCCTATCCACTTTCAGAATCAGCATTATCATCATCATTGAAACAACAGTCGCTGTTATCATATGGCAGACATTGTGCTTAATGCTTCAGATAGATCATCTTATTTAATTTAATACTTCCTTGCCTTTGCTTAGGCCATTTCCTTTGCCTGAAATGCTTTATGGCCTTGTTGGTGTGGTGAATTCCTTCTCATTCTTCAAGGTTCCATTTAATGAAAAAAGATGTTGATATTATCTGTAGCAACTTTCTCCTGTGTCAGCTCCCACAGTATTTGATAGAGCTCTCTATAGTAGCACTTACATTGTCCTGAAGTGGTCCCAGGGAGACCACAAGCTTCAACACGTTCTGCACCGTGTGTCATTCACTTTTATCTTCCAAGCTCTATTTCTGGGCTGCATTCTATGCAGTGGTGCAATAGTTTGTGTTGCTATAACTTGTAATCACTGTTTAATATACCAATGATGCATGTATCCTGCAACTATTTAATTTGACTGTGCTTTCATAGACTCATGGTTTATGCTAGAAAGTGTCTTGAGCAGGATCACACAGCTGGTTAGTAGAAGATTTGAGACTTGAACATAGGTCCTTTGGGGCCATATTGCCCCATAATTATCTGATCTTCTAGATACAAGAGCAAGTTTCCATATAGGTTTGAATTCAGGCTTCTCTTTTTGACCAATAAGGATACATTATGTGCAACATGAGACATTCCTGTTCCATTCATCTATTGTCAGTGTTTCAAGACAATAGCACATATATATATTAGATGGAGTCTTGCTCTGTTGCCCAGGATGGAGTGCAGTGGCGTCATTTGGCTCACTGAAGCCTCCACCTCCCTCAAGCAATTCTCCCTGCCTTAGCCTTCCAAGTAGTCGAGACTACAGGCATGTGCCACAATGCCTGGCTAATTTTTGTATTTTTAGTGGAGCTGGGGTTTCACCATGTTGGCCAGGCTGATTTTGAACTCCTGACCTCAAGTGATCTGCCTACGTTGGCCTCCCAAAGTGCTGAGATTACCACACCTGACCTCAAGGCAATAGCATTTATATGGAGCAAAGAATAATGAATCATTAGGACTATTTCTGTGAGTTTCTTTAAGATGTTCTATGTGGGAAGCATCACATAGATTTCTGTGGGGAATATAAATAAGTAAAAAACAGAATTCCTATCTTCAAGGGCAACTAACACAGAGTACATTCATTTTCGTATCAATAAGAAAAAAGAACCTCGAATATGCTCATATCCTTCGATTTAGTCATTCTTTTTCTGGGAATCTATTCAAGGAAGAAAATGCAAATGCTAATTTCTTGTAAAATATATTTATTGGGGTATTATTTATAGTAAAATGTGGCTTTTATATTTATTGGGTTATTATTTATAGTAAAATGGATGATTACAAAGAATTAAATGGCACTGGGAATTTCTTAAGTTAATAAAAAACAAAATATATGATTGTATATGTGTAAGATTTCCACTGAGTATCAAAATGTAATCACGAGGCGGTAGGACTCTGGATGATTTTTATTTTCTCATCCGTCCTTTCCTATGTATCTTGAGTTTGACATTGTACATGTATTACTTTTGAAAACCAGATAGCAAACACTATAGATATTGAGAAGTAGTGGAAATCATGGCATGGAAGTGTTTTGGAGTCCAGTTAAAATCCTATCTTCTCTGTAGAACAATTCTTCCTCTGGAAAATTGCCCTGGAACTTGGCTTTGAATTCTGCTTCATACCTGTATGGCCTTAGGCAGATTCCTTGTCTACTTAATTGCCTAAGCTGCAGAGTAGGAACAGATACTAAAGCTTCAGAAGGTTAATAATGAAAATCACAGCTAACACTGATGGAGAGCTTACTGGTACCAAGTGCTTTACATATATTACTTTAATTCTCATAATTTGCACCCTAATGAGGTGGAAGCCATTATTATCCCTGTTTTACAGAGGAGAAAACCAAGTTCCAGAGAGATTAAATCACTTATTCAAGGTCACAGTAAGCTAGAGTGTGAAATGCCTTGTGTCAGAATTTAGTGCTTGTGTCATTACCTATATTATAACACACTGTCTCCTGGGATAGTTATGAGAAAATTGAATAAGATAAACTATATGAAAGCATCCATCTGACGCTCAGTAAGTAATCCATAAATGTTTCTAAATGACTTAAGAAAGCATATAGAACTAAAACTGACCCTTTGTGGGTAGGATTCAGGGGGAGAAACTGAAACAGACTATGCCTTCCTGATAAACATTGGCAGCAGGCTGGGTTGTGATGAATTTTACCTAAGTTATAGTACTTTAATACTTACATGCAAGGATGGTTTGCGCTGCTTAACCCAGAAGACAGGCTTCCAGATCTGAATATAATGAACTCATAAACTTAAATGTTTTAAAAATAGAGTGGAAGATTGCAAACCTCGCACTCTTGATTGCTTAGGGTGGACGGGAAGACAGGGTTGTAGTGAGGTAAGTTTATAAATGATGCCACATGGAAAAATGAATGTCTTTTTGAGCAATGAAATGATTTGATCATGTTCTTTGAGCCCTCGACTGAAGGTGCAGTTCTGTTTTTATTAGACCAACGGGATTGCTACAGGAGCCACCTGGTAACAGATTTTTAAATCAATAAAAAGTGATTCCATTAGTTAAAGTATCCTAAGACTTTAATACTTTTTTTTTTAATGAAGATCAGCAACTGACTTTATTTGGCCCCAATCTCATTGCAGAGTTTGTTGGAACCATTTTCAAAACTGCTCAGCTTTGTAATTCAGAATGCTGTCTTCACTCTGGCCTACCTGGTGGAGCTGTGTGGCTTATGTTACCGAGCTTTCACTAAGGTAA
Source organism: Saguinus oedipus (assembly GCA_031835075.1). Classification (NCBI taxonomy): domain Eukaryota; kingdom Metazoa; phylum Chordata; class Mammalia; order Primates; family Cebidae; genus Saguinus; species Saguinus oedipus. Next base: position 135,829,080 of record CM063176.1, read on the forward strand.
GCAAGCTTCCATATGTGTGTTCCTGTGATACTGAAAACTGGCAGAAATATATTCTTTTGAATCAGTGTCAAGTCCCTTTTAGGCCAGTTGCTTCCATACAGATAAAAATGAGTAATTCTATTGAGGTCTAATAAATATCATGGTGAGGAAACACTTTAAACACACACACACACACACACACACACAGAGTCTAAAATATGCACATATGCAGATTTGGAGAACTGACGGTCATGTGGTTAGAACAGAAGTGGTATTTTTGAATAGAAAGAGCCAATGGTTGACATGATGCCTTAAGGTCCTTTTCAAATTCACTTTTCCTGCTTTATTTTTCTCCGTATGGTGTATAGTTTATTGATTTGTTGGGTTTATTGTCTGTTCTCCCCTACTAGAATGGAAGCTCTATGGAGATAGGGATTTCTGTTTTGTTTATTTTTATACCCAAAATAGAAAAATACCAGCTTGTCATTTGTAAAAGCCTTTGAAGGGCTCCTTAATTCTCATTATTTGTCTGTCTAGGTCTGAGTTCTTGGCCTTTGAGATTGGAATCTCATCTTTTGTCATCTTGCCTTAATAATGGTTTCTCTATTGCATTATCTGTGGCTCCCTGACCCACTACTGAGAAAGTGGAAAAGTACTGCTGGCCCAGTGGCAGTAGCAGCCTTGGGGAGCTGCTAGATGCTGTCCTAAAGGAAAAGCAGAAGGCAGGATGAATTGGGAGCATTTCTGTCCTTAAGAACAATGTACAAATGTTACCCTTTCAATTTCTCAATCTTCCAAATTTGTTTTCAATGGGTCTCTGTTTCTGTTGTTCTCCCTTGAACATTCAGAATGTCTCTTATTCACGTTGTCCGTTTCTATAAGCCCTTTATTTTCCTCATAAAAATCTAATTTTATACTAAAGCTTTCATTCTATTTAAAGCATTCTCGTTCCTTTTCTTACCAACTTGTGTCCGTTCTGCCATGTTAAGTGTTCCATGGTAATCTTTTCTTTGTTTTTTTTCTGATTAGAAACTATTTATTACTTTGCCCGGAGCAATATGTTTTCTAACTACCAAGATGGTCAGCATTTTTTTCTTCTTTTAGAATCTTCTTGAAAGATAACTTCTTTCTTCTCTTTCACTTCGAAAAGTAGATCTTTTCAGCACCAAAATGATTTTCTGTTTCTAGAAACCATTTGATTTCTTCATTGTCTTTATGTTGAATTTGTTTAAATTATACCTTTTTGGGGGAAGAATCTTGATGAGTTTATACTTTCTATGTTGTACGATGTAGGTATGAATGACAGGGGACCTTCTAGAATTTGAATTCAAGATAATTCTTGGTTTTGAATTCAAGATATTCATTATACATGATATCTCCTCATAATCCATCATAACTTTAGTGGTCTCTTCCCATTATCATCTACCCTTTCTCATTCCAATACAAGATGATGATTACTTGTAGAAAGCTTCAGTCCAGGGTGTTCCTACCTTCCTCACAGATAATAAGAAACTATAATAAATAGTTTAAAAATTGCAGTAGCTAATTGAGCTGTCTCTCTTATATACTCAAAAGAAAAGGCCCAAAAGGTAAGAGCTGTGTAGACTTCCCTTTCTAGCAATCTGGTAGTCTAGATACCCTGAAAACCATCCCACTTAAAATACTAGAAGTGCTGGATGAAATGTAATCAAGGTGATTTTTAATTTAGAGCTGACTTTATGAGAATGAAAGGGGCAAAAATGAAGTGGGGTTGAGAACCAGAGTGGTAAGCATATAAGTAGTCCTGTGGTGGGGGTGTTGCTTGTCTCAGTGACTTAGGGGCTAGAGTTATTTTTTTTTTCGAGACAGAGTCTCACTCAATCACCAGGCTGGAGTGCAGTGGCGCGATCCTGGCTCACTGCAACTTTCTTTTTCAAGTTTCAGGCAATTTTCCTGCCTCAGCCTCCCAAGTAGCTGGAAGTATAGGCACGCACCACCACACCCAGCTAATATTTTGTGTTTTTAGCAAAGATGGGGTTTCACCATTTTGACCAGGATGGTCTTAAGTGCTGGGATTACGTGTGAGCCACAATGCCAGGCTAGAGTTTTAAAACCCAGACAAGGAAAGGAGATGACGTCTACATACAGTAGATTCGAACAATACAGTGAGCCATGTAGATGCAATAGTCATAAAAAGAATCTTGAATCAACTATCCAGGCAGGGAGTTGGAGCTGAGTTATCCCTAGCAAAAGGTTAGAACACTTGAAAGGCTATACACTTGGTAAAAGGGTGGTTTGGAAAGAATACACTCTTATATAGAGGTGACAAAGAATGGTATCTGTCTCAGTTTGGGAACTGGGAGAAAGATTTATAGTCCCTTGAGAATTAGTAAACAGGGGCCTATCTTGGAACAGGTTTAGAGTTTCAATTTATAATACCTGCATGCTCTTGGAACTCCCAGGCTGAAGAGTCAAATAATACTGGTGCTGAGCAAATAATAACCTTGAAATATCTGGCAGAAGCAAGATCAGAACAAGCCCCAAACCTCTCTGGAGGAGTATGTCTCCAACCTAGGCCCAGCACAATTCCTATAGTTAAAATCCTGATGAACATGAGCTGAACATGAACACACACATATATAACATCTATAGTGTTATATATGTGTGTATATATATATATATATACACACACACATATATTATATATATATATATATACACATATATATAATATATTATATATATTATATATATACATTATATATATATTATATATACACATATATATAATATCATAAAAAATGACTATAAGTAATTACACTTTAAATGAATGCATATGAAGATTGTATCTATAAATATTAAAATATTATAATAAAAATATAAATATGTACATGACTATACTTTAAGTGATAAACATATGAAAAATAAATAAAATAATAGAATAGATTTAGTTATTAAAAAAAAAGATGAACCAGACAGATTTAAACAAAGTAGAAATTCTAGAAATGAAAAATAATCACTGACATAAAAAACTTAATAGATAGATTAAATAGCAAATTAGACATAGCCAAAGAGAGAATTGATGAAATGGAAAATAGATCAGAAAAAATTACCTAGAATGCAGAAGAGAGAGATAAAGATATAAATATAAAGAGAAATTCTAATACATGTCTAATAAATATTTCAGATAAGGGAAATAGGCTTTTTATCAATTCTAGAATTGCTGAAAATAATTAATTTTTGGATGAGCCCTAAAAGTATTCTAAATAAAGTTTTACCTGATCATGCCATAGTACACATGAGGAGGTATAACTTGTTGGAACAGCCAAGACAAAGAAAATATTTTAAGAACAACTATGAGAAAAGACACTCTAAAAACACCCTGAAGAACAACCAAGGGAAAAGACAGGCAATAAACTTCAACAGCACAATAGAAGGCAGAAGATAATTGGAAAAAAAAAGTCTTAAAATGATAAGAAAAAAGAACTATCTACCTGGAATTCTCTACCAGCTAAGCTATCCTTCAAGAGTGAAGGTTAAAGAAATATTCTATCAGGAAAATAAGAAAGTTTCTAATAGATTCTTACTGAAACAACTACTAAAAGATATTAGAAGGAAAGTGAACCAAGAAGGAAGGAGTGAAAGGTGTGAAGGATGATGCTCAAATAAGTTGGGAAAATATGAAAATCTAAGTAATCATTGACAATATGAAGAATTAATAATAATGTTAATCAGATGAGCTTATAAACAACACTAAAATACTAGAAAATAGTACTCTGTAAGGGGTGTGTGTGTGTGTGTGTGTGTGTGTGTGTGTGTATGTGTGTGTGGTTGCAGACTGGAGTTAAAGCATTCTATATATTATACACAAGAAGGGCAGAGATAATGAATAACTTTAAACTCTTAAGAATACATGTAGACATTTTAAGTGTAAACTCCAAAAGGCAGAAATATAATGTATAAGTTCCAAACAGAGAGTGAAACAAGAATAAAAATTCAATCAAGCCAAAAAGAGTATCATAGAACAAGCTGTAATAAGCACACATAAGATGATAGAATCACAATAAATATAAGTTTACTAGACTCACTAGGGATTGTCAGACTGACTTTTAAAAATTGAGCTACATCTAAAATATGTCTAAAGACACCAAGAAAGTTTAAAAGAAAAAGGTTAAAAAAAGATATACCAGACAAATGCTAATGAAAAGAAAGCTGAAATCAGTCCATTGATTTTAAGTGGAAAAGCATTATTATAAAGAAAATTACCATATATTGATAAAGGGAGCAATTCACCAGGTTGATGTGACAATTCTAAAATTCTGTAGAGCTAATAATATAGTCTCCAAATATATAAAACAAAATATAATACACTTAACAAAGATAAATTGATTAATTCACAGTCATATAGGGAGATTTTTAATGATCTCTTTCAGTTATGGATAGATCAAGCAGATAAAACATACAGTAGATTCGAACAATACAGTGAGCCATGTAGATGCAATAGTCATAAAAAGAATCTTGAATCAACCAATTTTAGAATATATTTTAAAATATGGAAGATTTTAAAATGTGGAACAGATAGTAGGCAATAAATAAAGTCTTAACACATACTGGAGAGTCAGTTTCAAGGAGCACAAGTTCTTTAATCACAATGCAATTACATTATAAATCCATAACAAAACCATCACTGCATATAGATGTTTAAGGGTGGCCTGAGCAAGCCTCCACATCTAAGGGGACACCATTCACATCTTAAATGTATTAAGTTTTGTTGAGTATTGAGGCAGGTATAGAGATTTGGGACTTCCTGGTTAAGTCCTAGAGCAGCTGGAGGAGGCATTCTGTGCATAAAGCCACACCAGCTCAGGGCCCTGCAGACATGGAGAGAATTATACATGCACACATCACTGGTACACACAGATGTACATGGCTGTGCCCTGGCCCAACTATACCCAGGAGATTCTTCTCTTGACCACCTCCTATTGTCAGATGTCAGATTTTTGTCCCCCCACCAGATTCTGACCCAGTTACTCTTCCTAAAACTCCTATCATTGTTCAGGTTTTGCAGTCATATATATTTGTGTGTGTGTGTATCTGCACTTTTTCCAATTCATAAAATGAAGCTATATGGGTTAATGGTATCTGGGACTTGTTGTATTTGGAAATTTAAAATATGCTTTTTTTTTAATTGTACTTTAAGCTCTGGAGTACATGTACACATCCTGTAGGGTTGTTGTGTAGGTACACACATGCCTGGTGGTTTTGAGTCTCCGTCCCCCCATCGCTTACATCAAGCATTGCTCCCAGTGTTTTCCCTTTTAAATAATTCATGGATCAAAAGAAATATGAGAATTTAGAAAAATATTTAGAACTAAACAATTGTAAGACCATTACATTCTAAAACCTGAAAGATATAGCTGCATAGAAATGTAACTTAAATAATTAGAAAAGAAGAAAAACTGAATGAACTAAAAACCATAAATTTGTTAAAATAAGAATAGCAGAGTAACTGCAACAAAATTTTACAAAAGGAAACAGTAAAGATAAGAGCAGAAATTAATGAAATAGACAACAGATATACCAGCCTGGGCAACATAATGAGATTCTGTCTCTACAGAAAAATAAAACAATTAGCTGTATACACCTGTAGTCCTAGCCACTCTGGAGGCTGAGGTATGAGGATTGCTTAAACCCAGGAGTTTGAGTCTGCCATGAGCTATGATTGCACCAAGTATACTCTAGGCTAGATGACAGAGCAAGACCCTTCCTTCTTCTTTAAAAAAAAAAAAAAAAAAGAAGGAATGAAGGAGGGAGAGAAGAAGGAAAGGAAGAAAGGGAGGAACAAAGGAGGGAGGGAAGGAGAGAAGGCAGGAGAAAGGAAGGAAGGAAAACATAGATTCAATGGAAGACCAATACAACAGAAAGTGGGCTTTTTGATTAGACTAATAAAATAGAGAAACCCTTGGCAAGACTGATCAAGCAAACCAGATAAAAGACAATGATAAAGAATCTCAGCAATGAAAAGGGGAACATAACTGCAGACATTAGAGATTTAAAAATGAACAAGTTTATGCCAGTAAATTTGAAATCTTGGACAGTATAGGCAACTTTCTAGAAATATATAATGTAGAACATCCAGAACAAAAGAAAAAGAAATAACTGACTAGACTTAGATGTCTGAAAAATGGAATCAATATTTAAAAACCTACCCTCAAAAACTATTCCAGCCTTACAGACAAGTTCTACTAAACATTTAAGAACTGATTGAACTCTTTTTTATACAAACTAATAGAATATAAAAGAGGGAACACTTTTCAACACATTTTATGAGGCCAGTAGAATTTTGATATCAACCAGAGAAGGACAATAAGGGGAAGGGAAATTATTGGTCAATATCCTTCATAGATGTAAAACTTTTGAATGAATAATAGCAAATCCATGTGTTAAAAATAGGGCTCATGATATAGTTGGAAGTTTCTTGAAATATAAAAATGTTTAAATGGGGCCCAAAGTGGCTCCGGCCGGATGTCGTGGCGCTTGCGAAGGCGAGGCCAAGAGTTCAAGGCCAACCAACCTCAGCAACCTTACAAGCTCTCAATGATTGGCCAGAAAAAAAAAAAAACAAATTAAAAAAAAATGTTTAAATATTAGAACATCTATTAATATCACCATGTTACCAGATTAAAGGAGAAAACCTTTTAATCATTATTCAGCAGGTACAAGAAACTTATTTTTTATAATTCAGTAGTCATCATGAGCTCTTAAAGTAGGAATAGAAGGGAAATTTCTTAACTTCACAAAGTGGGTCTACCAGAAACATCTGGCCAGCATTATGTTTAATGGTGAAATGCTTAGAGTCATCCCTTTAAAAATCACAAATAAGACAAAAAAGCCTGTCATCACTGGTTCTATTTATCATGGTGCTGGAGGTACCATTCAGTTCTGCAAGACAGGAAGAAGAAATAAAATGTATAAGAATTAGAAAGAAAAAATGCAGCCGGGCGCGGTGGCTCATGCCTATAATCCCAGCACTTTGGGAGGCCTAGGCGGGTGGATCACGAGGTCAAGAGATCGAGACCATCCTGGTCAACAAGGTGAAACCCCGTCTCTACTAAAAATACAAAAAATTAGCTGGGCATGGTGGTGCACGCCTGTAGTCCCAGCTACTCGGGAGGCTGAGGCAGGAGGATTGCTTGAACCCAGAAGGCGGAGGTTGCGGTGAGCCAAGATCGCGCCATTGCACTCCAGTCTGGGTAACAACAGTGAAACTCAGTCTCAAAAAAAAAAAAAAAAAAAAAACAAAGAAAGAAGGAAAAATGCAACTGTCATTTTTCATAGGTGATATGATTACAAATGAACCAAAGGGAATCTATAGACACCTTTTTAGAATCTACAAGAGAGCTCAGCAAGGATGCTGGATACAAATGGATACCCAGAAATCACCAAATTTTAATATTCAACTACAGATGATTATAAAACTTTTTAAAAATGTCATTAATTGTGGTGACAAAAAAATGAATCTAATAAAAATGTGCAATGGCTGGGTGTGGTGGCTCATGCCTATAATCCTAGCACTTTAGAAGGCCAAGGTGGGAAGATCACTTGAGCCCAGGAGCCTGAGACCAGCCTGGGCAACAAGGTGAGACTCCATCTCTATTAAAAAAAAAAAAAATTAGGCTGGCCAAAGTGGCTCATGCCTATAATCCTTGCAGTTTGGGAGGTGGAGGTGGGTGGCTTGTCTGAGCTCAGGAGTTCAAGTTCAGCCTGGGAAACATAGTAAAACACTGTTTATACTAAAATACAAAAAATTAGCTGGGTGTGGTGGCACATACCTGTAGTCCCAGCTTCTTAGGAGGCTGAGGTGGGAGAATCGCTTGAGCCTGGCAAACGGAGGTTGCAGTGAGCTGTAATTGCGCCATTGTGCTCCAGCCTGGGCGAATGAGACTCTGCGTCCCCCACCAAAAAAAAAAAAAAAAAAAAAAAATAGCCAGTCATGGTGGTGCATACCTCTAGTCCTAGCTTCTTGGGGGGCTGAGATGGGAAAATCACTTGAGTCTGAGTCTGGGGGTTTGAGGCTGCAGTCAGCTTTCAGAGGCAACAGAGTGAGAACATTGTCTCACAAAGAAAAGAAAAGACTGTGCAAGAACTTTGTAGAGATAACCAGACATTTTACTGAAGAACATTGCAGAATGTTAAATAAATGGAAAGAGATTTTATGTTCATGGATGAAGACCCGGAATAGTAAAAACAGGTAATTCTCCCAGAATAACCTATAGGTTTAGTATAATTACAGTTAAAATCCTGGATTTTCTCTTCCGATGGTGGTGAACAAGATAATTTGAATCTGTTTTCTCAGTTAGTTTAAAAAGTAAAAAAAAAAAATGAAAAAACATTTTCTGAAAACTTCTTCAAAATGCTAACTATGTAGAGAAGGGTTATGAGGCTAAGATCAGGGCAAGCCCAAACATGCAGAGCTGTGAGCCCAGCACTGATGGCCATTTTCACTCTGGGAGTGTTAGTCAATCTAGATGTGACTGAGAGGCTTCAGTTTTGGAAGCCCCATGAGGCTAGAGGGACAAAAGTCCAAATCCAGAACCTACCAAGAATGGAGACCCTGGTATCACGCCTCCTGACCCACATTTTTGGCTGGGACCACAAAGTAAAGACAGTCCCATAGTAACTTTCTTCATGTGGACATAGCTCAGTGCCAAGTCTTGTGGTAGCCCAGGGTAAAATATTGCATGCCTTATATATGTATTAAAGTAATCCTGCACCTGGACAACATGGCATAACCTCATCTCTATAAAAAATAAAAATAATTAGCTGGGCATGGTAGTACATGCCTGTAGTTCCAGCTACTCCAAAGGCTGAGGTGGAAGGATCGCTTGAGCCCAGGAGGTCAAGGCTACAGTGAGCCGTGATTGTGCCCTAACACTAATCAAACAGAAAGCTCTTTGAAGGAAGATAAGATTTCAGGCTGCAAATCATTTCTGCAAATATCTTCCTAACAAAGCATCCAGCACACAATCAGAGATAACCAGACACATGAGGAGGCAAGACACAATGAGTGAAAATGAATAGGAAGAAAAGACAGCCCCACAGGGACTCTACTTATTTGATTCTGAAAGGATCAAGACAGGACACACAGGGCTTCTGTTACATTTGCAATGTGCTGTTGTTTGCCTGGGTGGTGATTACATGAGTGTTCAGTCCAACTTCTGAGAGTGGAAAAACTCAAACTCGAACCATGTTTTTCCTCTGCTCTCAAAAGTCATCAATGCCAAAGACTTCTGTGATCGAATGTGTGGAGATTTCTCCCCACCAAAAAGCAAGCAATGGATTCTGCAGAATAGATATAGTTCTGTTCTGACACTACTTACCTGGAGATAGCATCAGATCCCACGGGTTGAGGGCTTAGCCCCCGAGACTGTCCTCCAGCCCCCACCTTCAGTTGCCAATTGCAAGCTTTAGTTGTTTTACCTGTGCTTTTGTCTAACTGGTTATAAATTAGAGATCCTGAGCCTTCCTCTTTGGGCTCAATTAATTTGGTAGAGCAGCTCACAGAACTCAGAAAAACACTTAACTTACATTTTATTTACCAATTTATTATAAAGGATATTACAAAGAACACAGATGAAGAGATGCATAAGCCAAGGCAATGGGAAGTGGCACAGAGCTTTCGTGCCTTCTCCAGGCTTGCCACCTTCCAGGAACCCCCCATGCATTTAGCTATCCAGAAGCTCTCCAAACCTTTTTCTTTTTGGTGTTTATGGAGGCTTCATTATGTAGCCATGACAATTGGTGATCAACCCAGCTCTCAGCCCATCTCCCTTCTATAAAGGTTGAGGGGCGGGGCTGATAGTCTCAACTCTCTAATTGTGCCTTGATCTTTCAGGTGATCAGTCCTCTTCCTAAAGCTACCTAGGCTGCCAGCCATCAGTCAACTCATTAGCATGCAAAAAGACATCAGTTTGGAGGCCTAAGGATTTTAGGAGTTTTATGTCAGATATAGGATCAAAGATCAAATATATATTTTATAGCATCACATCCTCTGAATCCATTTAACTGTATGCTTGTATTTTATGTACTTTTCTGCACATGCATTATATTCAACAGTAGAAAAAGCTTACGAAATTGAAACCAATTCAACATTTCATCAATAGGAGGACTGATCAATTAATCTTGGTATATTCATACAATAATATATTGTTAGATTGTTGAGTTGAAAGAACCAGAGCTACATATATCAATAAGGATTAATTTCAAAAATATAATGCAGTGAGTAATTACAAGTTGTGGAAAGATATGCACAGTGTAACATTACAGAAAGTTAAAAAATGCAAAACAATATTATACATTATAATGGAGACATATATCTGTAGTTAAAGTGTAAAAACATATATAAAATAATAAGCACCAGATTCAGAATAGTGGCCACTTCAAAGAAGAGAGAAAGGAAGAAAGAAAAGAACACTTGTATAGGTAGCTTCAGCTGTTTCTGTGATGTTTATTATTAAAAAAGGATGAATCACCTGTCTACAAGGGACTAATCCAGAATATACAAGGAACTCTAACAACTCAACAGTAAAAAAAACAGAAAACAAATGTAAATAATCCCACTAAATAAATGATCCCACTAAGTAAATAATCCACTAAAAAGTGGGCAAAGGACCTAAATAAACATTTCTCAAAAGAAGACATTCTAATGGCCAACAGGCATATGAAAAAATGCTCGACATCACTAATCATGAGGGAAATGCAAATCAAAACCACAATAAGATAGAATCTTACCCCAGTTAGAATGGCTATTATCAAAAAGACAAAAAATAACAGATCCTGGTGAGGATATCGAGAAAGGGGAACTCTTGTGCCCTGTTGGTAAGAATTTAAATTATAAAGCCACTATACAAAACAGTATGGATATTTCTTAAAACACTAAAAAGAACTATCCTATGATCAACAATGCCACTACTTGGTGTTTATCCAAATGAGAAGAAATCAGTACATCAAAAGGATACCTGCACTCCCATGTTTACTGCAGCACTATTCACAATAGCAAAATACAGAGTCAACCTCAGTGTCTATCAGTGGACAAATGGATAAAGAAATGTGATATGTATACATAATGAATTACTATTCAGTCATTAAAAACGACTGAAATCATGTCATTTGCAGCAACAGGGATGGAACTGGAATTTATTATGTTAATTGAAATCAACCAGGCACAGAAAGACAAATATCATACGTTCTCACTCATATGTGGATGCTAAAAAAATTGATTTCACGGAGGTAGAGAGTGGAAGGATAGATACGGGAGGCTGGTAATGGTGTGTAGGGGGAGAAAGAAGAGAGGGTTGGTTCATGGGTACAAACATACAGTTAGATAGAAGAAATGAGTTCTAATGGTCAATAGCAGAGTAGGGTGACCAGAGCTAGCAACAGTATATTAAACATTTCAAAATGCTGTAAGCGAGGACTTGAAATGTTCCCAACACACAGAAACCATCAATACTCAAGATGATGAATAACCTAAATACTCTGACTTGATCACCACACATTCCGTGCATGCAATGAAATACCACATGTACCCCATAAATATTTACAAATATGTATGAATTTAAGAAAGAATGAAAGAAACTAGGATTCCAAAAAAAGGATGAATCAAATAAAGCGAAACGATGTGATCTGACAGAGACGGGTGGGAGGTGCACACGCTATTCCATTGTCTCCAGTTTTCTAGATGCTTGAAATAGTCCATGTCAGACATAAGTTCCTTGGAGAGGTCACAGAATACTTTAAAGAGTTGTATATGTTTCTCTCTGAATCATTTTGTATTGAAAAAATACTTTTAGACTGATTTAATTGCTGCAGTTCTTGGAATCTGTTTCCCGTGAATAAGAACCAAGTACTGGGACATCACTGTTTAAGAGATAGCCTATCTTTTTCTTATCCATGAAATTATCTGTCCTCAGTGTTATCAGTAAACTCATTACACACACAAAAGTGCTTTTTTTTTAGTTCTCATTTCATTTCTTAAAGACACTTCACTGTGCATTTTTAAATACTGTTTTTTATTTCTGACCCGTGAACCTTTTGACATAGATCTACTCTAATTGAATTTCTAAAATCACTTACCTCCTTCTATTTTGTTTTGTTTAGGAACGAGATAAATTCTACTTGTCTCGTAGTGTTGTTCTAGAACTTCTGCAGGCCCTAAAGCTCAAATCTCCTTTACCAGATACAAACCTTCTTCTGCTCGTCCAGGTAAGCGTATGCCTGATTTGTAAAACTTTTCATGAAATCCATGTATGTTTGGAAAGTTAAGAGAGGTGTAGAGTGTGTGCATAAAACCAAATATCTTCACCCAGAGATGAGAAATAATGCATCTTATATGGACCATGATCTAACTAACAGTATGCATTTAACACTTCCACTGGCTAAAAAGTCCAAGAAGAAGTATTGATTTTGTTCCAACTATGGAATTAGTTTTATGGGGGTCAAAAAGAAGAACAAAACAATAATTTTTTTCTTCAAGAAATGCATGATCCAGTAGGTTAGAGGGGCAGGTCAGTCACCAGAGCTGAGACAGGTCTCCTGAGGCCTGTGGGGGAATAGGCTGAGGTCTGACTGCAGAGTCATATGAGTATGGGCCATCCCTGAATCTTGGTGAAGCAGAAGTGAAGGAGAAGGTGGGCTAGGCCAGAGACTGTCATGTGGCAGGATGCGCTGAGTGGTACCCAGGTTGGGGGTGGGTACGCTTCAGCCCTCAGGGAATGACTGAGGCCGAGAAGCTTATAGCCTATAAGGCAGGCTTTGGAGAACCGGCAATGATTATGCTTTTGGCTATATGGCTTCTGAGGGGCTGAAGCCTTCTATCCTGCTGTCCTTAACTCAGTATCTTAAGCAGATATGCAGGTTTTGATGACCTGAGACAGGCTATGATAGTGCCATGAGAGAAAGAGGTAAATAAAATCCTGGGGAGAAGTTGAGAGCAGAATGGATCCCACCCCTTATGGTGTGAAATCAGGGAAGACTTCATGAAGGAAGTAGCATTTGAGTTGGGTCACAAAGGACTGGTGGGTACAGACAAATATCTTTGCCTGGGATTAGGGTTCAGCCTAGAGAGGTTGACTGGCTTCAAGCATAGGGGAGAGTTAGGCAGGATGGTGGAATACATTTAGGGATAATGGCATGAGGATAGGGTTGAGAAAAAGTAGACTGGCTGTGCCAGAGGAATCAGCAGGGGTTCAGGTAACTTGGGACCCTGCCTCTCACCAAGGCTTGAGGCTAGATTTAGAGACTTGGCCATGAGCTACTGCTGGGATCAGGGTGTCATTCAATGGCCTTTGGGCAGAGTGCGCAGCCATTGCATCACAGCTGTGTCAGCACTTGCTGATGAACATTAAGACCAGTCCCAGGGTCTAGGCTTACAAGTTGGGAGTTAAATGACTGAAGGTATATCGGAGCTTGGTATCAAGGAACTAGACAGATTTCCCTGAATCATAGGTACTCATTTGGAGACAGGAGAGAGAAGGGAACACTAACGGAGGACCCGTTATGTGTTAAGCATTTACTCCTTACAGCCTCGTGAAGCATGGGTTCTGTATTGCAGGACTTGGTGGTGGGTGGTGGTGGTTCAGTGGCTTGCCCAAGACCACAGTGCTGTCCTAAGTGATAGGTGGTATCAACCACCTGATTTCAGTGTGTGAGGACTCCAGAGCCCAGCTCCATTCGGTGTGACATACAGCCTTGTCAGGCCTTTACCATCCCTTACCTGGATTACTGTAACAGCTCTTAGCTTTTTGCACCTCCTTCATCTCTTTCCACACCAAGCCAGTCTTCTGGCCTGTGGCTGCCTAGGGGAATTTTGCTGAAACTCCACTTTTCTGATGCAGATCACTCTTGCTTCGGAAACCTAGAGTGGCCTTGTAAGGTCGGAACCCCCAGGTCTTTCATCATCTGGCCACATCTGACTCTTCTCCAGTATTTCCCACTACAAATATTTACCGACCACCTATCTTGGGCTGGGTTCTGGGAATATAGAGATGTGATAGGCATGTCTTGATAACGTGCCAACTACTCTCCTGAAAGTCTATCTGGTGTATAAAACACTATGGAAGGGGCGGCAAACAGCCTGGGAGATGGAGGAAGGCTTATGAAGCATTATGAGGCCTGACATGGGCCAGGTGCTCTTTCTGCAGCGTGCTGGGGAAATAGAAGAATCAGCCATGACCCCTTCCTTCCAGGAGTTTATAATCTAGCAGTTGAAGTTGACATGTAAATTTAAAAATTCCCACATAGTGCAACAGGTACAGTAGTAGAGATGTGTACTGAGTAAGAAAGTGTTTGTAGAAGAGAGTTCACATGGACTTTGAAGGATGCACAGAATTTCAGGAGTTGACCCAGTAGAGAAGAGGAGGAACAACCCTTATCATTTATTGTTGAATATCCACTGCCTGGTCTCCATGCTTCCCCTCTGGAGACTACTAGTCATTAGGATCAGAACTGAATTTTCTCCAAGGCTTGAAATTTAATTAAAAAGTTGGTGTACTTTCAATGAATGGTCTTGAGTTGTCTTTGAAGAGCTTTCCAGGACACACTGAACTCTCAGAGAATGACAGCAATAGATGTGGGGAATGATGCCATCAGAATAAATGGCTCTTATTGTACTAAGATGGTGAACAGCCCAGAAGGAAGACAAGCAAAGTCATAGCCAGAAAATATCTCTTCTCCTAAGGAGAGACCAACTTTGCATTTCTCTCTGTGGATTGTGTTGGCCAGGCCCTCCTGTTCACATAGCAGTGCAACATTGCCTTTGAGAACAAGCAGTGTTCACACAGGCTTTTTTACTTATTTATTTTTAATTAATTAATGTATTTATTTTTAAGACAAGATGTTGCTCTGTTGCCCAGGTTGGAGTGCAGTGGCATGGTCTTAGCTCACTCCAACCTCTGCCTCCCGGGCTCAAGTGATCCTCCCACCTTAGCTTCCCAAGTAGCTGGGAAGACAGGTATGGGCCACCATGCCTGGCCAATTTTTAAATATTTTTAGTAGAGACAGGGCTTGGCCATGTTCCCCAGACTGGTCTCAAACTCCTGGACTCAAGCTATCCACCTGTCTTGGCCTCTCAAGATGCTGGAATTATAGGTGTGAACCACTGCTCTTGGCCCAAACAGACCTTTTTAAAGATTCATGGGATCTACACTGGCTTGGAGGAGAGGGCAGGTGAACAGGGCTTAGGGAAATATCCCAGGAGGGATGCAAGGTTAGCAGGTTGACCGTGTCTGGAGGTCACTTGCTTCTGAGAGTGTTGCAGTTGGGGATGTGCCACCTGAAAACCACCTGGACTTCAGGGCACTGAAGGTGCTTTCCTGCAGATGTTGAACAGAATTCCCTTAATTGCCCTTTGTCTTGAGCAGAGCAGATCTGTGCGGCTGACCTTCTTGGGGTTTAGCCCTCCACACTGTAACTACTGGAGACTGGTTTTCAATGAAATACATTAGTCAACTGTAATAAGCACTTGTCACAAGATGCCAAAAGAACAGTGAGAGTTTAAATTACCCAGTGCTTAAGGAAAGCACGAAAACAGTGATTATTGCAGTTAGGTGAATAAATAGCAAAACAAATAACAGATAGGTGAATAAATAACAAAAACAAATTAAGAAGAAAAATGGCAAAAAGATACTTCTGAATCTCTTTTATGGATCTTCATCTGCCATTGCATCTTTTTAAAACAAATATGTGACTTGTCATTGAAATCATTAAGTTAAAAAATGTCAAGTTGTAAAACTATTAAGATTGAAGGGGTATTTTGGAGACATTTTGAGATTATGCCTAGGAAAAACAACTTTATGGAAATGTTTCAGTCTTCTCCAACAAAAAATGTTGAACATGGTTCATTGCTGGGTTTCAGTACCAAAAAAAAAAAAAAGGTTAATCCATTTCAAAGTAACAAATCCTTGTTCTACCTGTTCTATAAACTCTTAAGCAATTTTTATTTCTAATCAGAGAAATAAAAGTGAGGCATATATTATAACAGAGTAGTTCCCTTTTCTGTCCTGTGGTCCTGCCTAAGTCATGGAGTGAAGTCTTCGACGGGGCCACACATGGTGTATTAGTTTGTCCTCATGCTGCTAGTAAAGACATACCCAAGACTGGATAATTTATAAAGGAAAGAAGTTTGATTGACTCGCAGTTCCACATGGCTGGGGGAGGCCTCACAATCATGGCAGAAGGTGAATGAGGAACAAAGTCACATCTTACATGGTGGCAGGCAAAAGAGCTTGTGCAGGGGGAACTCCCATTTATAAAATGATCAGATCTCGTGAGACTTATTTACTACCATGAGAACAGTATGGGGGAGATCACCCCCATGATTCTACCTCCACCTGGCCCTGCCATTGACATATGGGATTATTACAATTCAGGGTAAGATTTGGGTGGGGACACAGCCAAATCATATCAGAGGGGATGAGGAGAAATGTTGTTTCTGTTGCTAGTAGTGCCTCTTTCTGTAGGGTTTCTAGATTGCTTTTTTTCTTGCCTGAGTCCTCCAGGTGTTTTCTCTAGAATAGTGGAAATGACAGTCTGTTCTTTGGTAGTTTCTTTTAGGCCAGAGGATCTAGGCTGGAGTCAGAAGGAATCTTTCCCCATTACCTATGGGCATTGTCAGCTCCTGGCACCTGGACAACCAGGCTTATAGCAGGGACAGATGATCTGATCTGCCAGGAGCAGACAG
The DNA here is from genome assembly GCA_031835075.1 of Saguinus oedipus. Lineage (NCBI taxonomy): Eukaryota > Metazoa > Chordata > Mammalia > Primates > Cebidae > Saguinus > Saguinus oedipus. Next base: position 135,845,776 of record CM063176.1, read on the forward strand.
GGACTTTCTTTATGGATATCAGTGACCATCATCTGAAGATCACCCTGTGAAGATGGGTCTAGTTAACTGAAAATGCAACTTGGAAATATTTAAAAAAGCAGTAACTGGAAGGAAAAACTTCCTAGGTGATCCATTATGAATGACACTGGTCCCTGTGCTGAACAGAGTCCATTGCTCCAACGTTGAGTTTCCCATTCATTCTTTCAGCCCATGGGGAACTCCTGGTATTTCCTCTACTACTTTTCTAATTAACAGTAGACAGATGAGCTCACTAAGACGGAACCATTGCTATTATTCTCATAGATAGACCATACCTTTGTGTTACCAAATACTCTGGCAGTAAGAGAGGTCCCTTAAAGAACAAATAGAATGCTTGTCCAAGAAATGTGGGATCACCCAAGTTTTAAACATGTCAAGGCAGTAACTGGTACCAATCTGCTTTTTAATTCCTGGATGCCTGGCATCATGGGAAATTCCCCAGCCTGCTCTATTGTGGTTGTCTAGCCATAACCACTGTTGTTTACTTATAAAGTTTTTTACATAAGAAGTTCCGTGTATTAAAAAAAAAAAGAAGAAGTTACATATGTAAAGTTTATGCATGAATTTACATATGAAGCTGGGTGGCCTTAAATGTTCAAGTGGATTTGTTTTTTTAAGAAAAAGAGGCATGGAGATAGGAAATAATTTGCTGAATAGAAAAATGTCATTTCAGAGTCCAAATTGTTGATCCCCAGGGCGTAGTTCTCTTTTTGTGTTTTGGACAGATACACTAGCACATTATTTTAATTCTGATCTATTGATATTTTTGCTTTTTGTTTCCAATATTTTCTCTTTTGCTGATTTGCTATAGATATTTTATGTTATTATAGGTTATTATAATTGTTCTCAAGGTAGATTAGAGTTTTCATAATAAGTGATAACTCATTAAAAGCCACCATAAAGATTGTTTAAGTTCAAATCAAAAAGAATTTCCTTAGCTCCTATTATGTGTCAAGAGTATATATTCTGCTAATTTGCATGTACTACTCCCACTTTGTGGGCTATACCTGCATATTCAAGTTATGAGAAATCAGACTGTTGAAGAAAGGTTTTCTTTTAAAGATAGGTTCATTGTGGGCTGAAGGACAAAGAACCAGTGGAGGTGCAGCTGTTGTTTTTGATTCACAGAGTTACCATTGAATGGGGTTATTAATATCAGTTGAGTTAGTAATAATCTGATCACTCTATGAGATGACAGGTGAAGACACTATTTTGGGTATCATTTTGCTAATGAATTTAGTAATGACACATAATTGATGTCGTGTTTCTTTTGTATTCATGGAGGAATGCATATTTCAGTGCCCAATTTCCCTCAAAGTACAGAACTCTTCCTTCAACAGCAATCATCATTCCTTCTCTGATTTTTATATGTCACGATACTTTGAGCAGCTCTTTAAAATCGTAATAGACTTTTTTCAGTTTATGGTTGGCAGCCATATAAAACGAAGACAGAAAGTTTATAAGGTTTTAGTTGTAAAACCTGATGTAAAAATACACTGGATTACAATGCATGGATAAAAAAACATAGATGATATTTGAGGCTTGTGCACTTTGATTCCCTTTAATATGCCAGATTCTCTGTGCACCTCCTTTACTTTTAGTGTGATGTTTAATTAATTCTGACTAGTAAGCGTTATCATAAATCAGATGGTTGGATCCGACCTCAGATCTTGGCGCAAACCATCTGAAACGTGCTTACATTGTGCTCTGTGCTGCACTTTGCTGAGGACGGTGGGAGGGAAAGTCATCTGCCGAAGGGAGATACAGACATTAAAATTTCGCTTCTTCACAAATCTTACCCTGACCTCAAGGGCCCATCCAGGCCATGCAAGCACACTTGAGGGGGTCCAGGACTTTAAACCATCCTTAAGGAGACAGCTCTAAGTGCTCGCCTTAGCTCATATAGTAGATATGGCTCTGTCTTCCCTGTGGCCTCTCTTAGCTGTGCAGTCTCATTTCTGTTGTAAAAAACTTAATTAAAATTAATGCTGGTGTCCTCTCAGAAGTTTTGGAACTCAATCATTAGTTGTTTGTCTTAGTTGTGAAGACTTAGATAGCTTTTTATTTATTTATATTTATTATTTGTTTATTTGGCAGAGTCTCACTCTGTTGCCCAGGCTGGAGAGCAGTGGTGCCATCTTGGCTCACTGCAACCTCCACCTCCTAGGTTCAAGTGACTCTTCTCCTGCCTCAGCCTCCCAAGTAGCTGGGATTATAGGCATGTGCCACCACACACAGCTAATTTTTATGTTTTTAGTACAGGCGGTTTTACCATGTTGGCCAGGCTGTTCTCAAACTCCAAGCCTCAAGTAATCACCTGCCTTGGCCTCCCAAAGTTCTGGGATCACAAGCAAGAGCCACCACACCTGGCCTAGATAGCGTTTTAAAATGAATTTTATGGGAAAACATGCAATCTCTTCCAGGAGGTTGGGTTGAGAGTGTTCCTTCTGCTCACTGTGCATGTCTATCAAATATTTCATTGTGTTTTTTTTCTTATAGGTTTTGGCTGGAGTAAAAGGCTTTACAGTTTTTAAAACCTAATTTTTTACCTTTCCTTATGTTAGAAATAAGCTTAAGATAGGTGAGCAGACATAGAAAACCTGAATGAGATAATGGAAAATGCTAGATGTTCCCAGGGTGTTATCAGTTGCCACTTTCTATGCCAGGTTCAGAGTTAATGGCCAAGCAGATTCTTCAGTTTCTGTAACTGTATTTGAGGCAAATGGAAATGACAGAAAGTTAATGTGGAGATCCGTGTCCACTCCCGTCATGTGGCTCTTGGGGACAGCTCTCTTTATGCCCTCTTGCCCCCTACTCAGTTATTATACACTTATGTGCTTCCCATGGAGGACACCCCTCCCACAATTGAAGACCAGCTCTTGGCCCTGAGCAAGAAATCTAAGGGTTCCTTGGCCTCAGGAAGCCTTTGGCTTAGAGCTGTACCCAGTTAGCCAATACCTGCTACCTGTTAATAATGCTTAGATTTAAACCTCTGACTAGCCAGATAATATGCTGGTCACTGTTCCTTTATTGCATGGTTCCTCATCAGGCCTCCTGGAGATTGACTCTGCCACCACAATTCCTATTACTTCTCCCCAGTGTGACAGGAACTGGGCCTGCCTAGTCGAACTCATGGTCTTGACCCATTCAGCTTCCCTGTGTCTTCCAGTATGAGAATGGAATGAATGAGAAGGTAGAGAAATTGGTGCTGAAACTTCTGAACTCTGCACAGCAGCAGTTTCAGATCCAAAAGTTGTTAGGGCTACTGGCCAGAGGCCAGGAAAGATAAACAGGTGCTAATTGCTCATAGCAACCTCTACTTCAACATTTTCCCCAGGACTATTAAGAAATAGTTGAGTATTGCATTAAGTGAGAAACACCTGTCAAAATCTGAAATGAAGCAAATTTAATTGTAATCTGGAAAATCCATTCTTGTAATGACCTCAAGTCCTAACTGGCTAATGGATTTGTTTCATAAACTCTCACTGAGCCCCTCTGAGATGTCCGGCACCAAGCTAGGGCTGGGGATGAGGCGCATCAAGTTTCTGCTCTTGAAGAGCTCATAGCAGGTTGAGAAATAGACTCATAAGTCACTGCAGTCTGATGTGGTGACTGTTACAATGGAGGTGTGTGAAAAATCCTATGGGCACACAGGGAAGGAGTGGGTGTCTTTAGCCTCACAGAGGATACATGTGGATGAATGGGGGCAGGAAGATGAGATGCTAAGGGTCCTCTGTGGGGAAGAAACAGGTAGAATACTCACTTTTAGGTTGATTGTTTTTCTAGTTTCTTTCTAAATATATGATATGAAAATAGAAATCATGAAACTCTATGAAATGTGCTTACAGTAACTGTCAAGAAGTACTAAACAGTAAATAGAATGACTTCACCATAAATCTGACAATGCTAACATCTTTTATTTTTTCCTTGATTGAATATACCATTTTAGTGCCACTTAACAGTCTGGGTAAAGTAAGACTTTGTGTGTTAATTTCAGTACTGTGATTCTTAGTTTCTGATAGGAACGAACCATCATGATTAGCAAATCTGATCTATCCAAGGCAGATTGTCATGAAAATGAACACTAATTAATTTAAGCCGAGTTAATAAAATGATAAATTACTTATTACTGTCCAGATACTCTTAAAAATAATTATACTTTCACTTTTTTATTAGTTTATTTGTGCAGATGCTGGAACCAAACTAGCTGAGTCAACAATCCTGAGCAAGCAGATGATAGCCTCTGTACCTGGAGTAAGTCCTGACCACATTCATTGTCTATGTACTTATATTTCATAGACTAGTAGTTAAGAATGTAGGCTTTAGACTTACATAAGGGTTTGAGGCCTGCCATTTACTAGCTATGTCACTTTTGGAAAGTATTTTAATCTAAGATTCCTTGATTTGTATCATCTGTCGAATAGGATATAACAGGGTTTAACATATAGGTTGAGGATTGATTGAGATAATGCATGTAAAGCATATTAGCAAGGTGCCAGACATAGTAAATGCCATGAAAATGTTATCTATTAAAACAATATTAACAAACATTGCCTACTTTTGGATATTTTAGTTATTTTCTATATTTTTCTCTTGTAATTAATATGCAAAGAACATCTTTATGTTTAAATCTTTGTCCATACTTCAGACTATTTCTTTATAATAGACTTCTGAAAGTAGAATGACTAGACTGTTTTTTTAAGTGTTCTTGATAGCATAATACAGGGTTCTATGAGACAAAATCCCAATTCTCAGTGACTTATGAAAGTTTATTGTTTGCTCATGTGAAGTTTAAATGGATATCCTGATTAGTAGGGAAAGGGAGAATTTCCATGTGCATACTCAGGGATCAGTTTTCTTCCATTATGTACAGTCCGCTGCAATCAGCTTGATTGTGGTTGGAGAAAGGGAGGAGAATATGGCCCATGAGGTTTTCACAGGCCAGGTCTAAAGAGTGTTTTTTCCCTACTCACATTCCATTGGCTAAAACTCAGTCACATGACCACACTCAACTGCAAGGGTTGATGGGAAATGTAGTCTAGTTGTGGACCAAGGAAGAAGACAGGCCTGGGGAGTAGCCAGCCAGTCTCTGCTGCATACTGGCTGTTTCTTTTTCATTTAATTCTTTAAAACTCAATATTTGCTATCTATGCAATAGCTAGAAAATAACATCCCTGGCCCTGGAGGGCCGCTGACCCTGCTGGAGATAAAGGATACAGAGAGCCCCCTCAAAAAAAAAGAAAAGAAAATAACATCCCTAATAATAAAAGGGTTATTGAAATCAGTAATTAAAAGACAAACATTCCAACAACAACAGAAAAGCAACATATAGGTCCCTTTTTGATGATCAATAAACCATCCAAAATAAATCTTTTACTCCCACTAGCAATCAATGAATTGTAAGTGAATATGAAGTATAAAAATATTTAAAAATGTGAAAATTAAAATTGGCTAGCCAATTGGCAAGCTTTTCTCTTTTTTTAAAAAAAAAAACACAACACTTCATCAAGGCAGGAAGGACATATAGGAAGCTGTACATCTTTAATGTATGTGACTTGATGAGTTTGGAAATGAGTATATATTCATGAAACCACCACCGTGATCTATGCCATGAATATATCCACCATCTCCAACAGTTTCCTCCTGCCCTATTTATTTGTTTTTTTTTTTTTTTGCTTTTGTGTGTTTAACATTAGCAATAAGAGCACTTTACATAAGATCTGCCCTCTTAGGAAATTTTTAAGTATTTAATACAGTATTTCTAACTGCAGGCACTACACTACCAATGAAATCTCTAGGACTTACTGACCTTGCATAACTGAAACCTTGGACCTTTTGACTAATACCTCCCTTTTTTCCTCCCCAGCAGATCTTTCTCAATGATTAGACTTACTGGTGGTGAAATGAAACAAACATTCTTGTAAGCCACTAGTGGTAGTAAAACCAACCTTTCTGGAGGGCAGTTTGACAATCTTCTTTTAGGAATATATCCGAGAAAATAAATTTGCACATGTTTATATCAAGTATGTTTATTAAAGCATCATTTAAAATAGCAGAAACATGGAAACAAAGTAAATGTCTAACATCATGAGGATATTGATTAAATAAAATAAGGTGCATCCATAAGATAGACTATTATGTACCTATCAAATCAAAGTTTCAAATAATATTTTAATGAATTAGAAAATGCTTATGATATATTTAATTAAAGAGCAAGTTAGAAAATGTTATCTCAATCTTATAAAAATTATATGTATGTTATATACATTTAAAAAAAATTTTTTTTAACTTGGAAGAAAATAGTAACAGTAGTTTTCCAAGAGGTGGAGGACAGGAAATAGGATTATGGTGATTTCAATTTTAATTTTAGTGACCTGTATTTTCCAAATTTCCTATATTAAACATGTGTTACTTTTATAATCTAAGAAATGTAACTTTAAAATCAAATGTAAGTTTTGAGGAAGAATTGGATATGATTTGCTTTAATTCATGAGTTTGAGTTTTGAATATTTCTACTTTTTAATCATCAGTTTTTCTGTGAAATAAATATAGGTCTCCTGAAACAAATAGAGTTTAACTTCTTTTGTTTTGTTTTTTAAATAACACACCTAAGTTTATTCTTAAACTTTGCAAAGTAGAAAAAAGGGAGGAGAAATTGGAAATTATATGTTTTTGTTAAGTATATGTGGCTCACTAAGATTTTCCTGACCATGCAGTGAATTTTAAGACTTTTATTAGATGTAGTTGGCTGTCTCTAGAACAAAAGTGACTTGGTAATAGTAAATTATTTGCTTTCAGTTTTTTGAGATTCAAACTTAAAAGACAAATACTGGATAATGCTCCTAGTAATTATTTTTGGTGACATTTGCCCAGTTGAAGTGGTATAAAATATTGCCTATGAAAGAAACAAATCCCTTTCAAGAAATTCAAGAACAGAGTCTCCAGTCCTATTTGCATGACATGTGAAAGGTCAGAGAAAATGGAATAAATCGGGGGGAAATCCTTTCTTGCACGAAAGGATTAATATTCCAAAAGCAGGAACACAATAACCTTTTATAATTCCTTCACTTGATTTAAATTAAAAGAAGAAAACTTTGGAAAGTACGAAATGCTTGGAAAACACTCTGACAGACTGCCAGCGACCTTATTCTGCTGTTTGTTATCCTGTCAGAAGAACTGACAAGCGTAACATTCTAGAAGAGAGAGAAGGTGATATAGTTCAGTGCCACGCAGATTTACATGAATATGGGAAAATGAGAGCCACTGGGTGAGCTAGTTAAGTCTATAATGTTCCAGATTTTCCTAAAGAAAGCCGAGGAAGGCCTTTAGCAGAGTATTCATCTGGCTTCAAAGACGGCCTCGTTTGATCCACTGGATACCCGGCCTGATGTGTGGCTTCTCTCATATGGCTTTGATATAGCAGCCTGCTTGTTCATTTTCCTTTGCTTTGCTTATAATCTTAAATTCACTGCATTCTCAGGGAGAGCAGGTTGATGCCATTTAACAACCTGAAACACAAGCTTACTTTCTTTTCCTTCAAAACTTTTCAAACGCACTTTGAGCGTGTGGGGAAGATGACCATTTCGTTTCTTTCTCTTATTTATCCCCTAGCAAGAACTTGACAGGAATACATGTATCTGTTTAATAGTGTACCTACTGTGTATAAGAAGTTAATTTGCAAGTGACTTGACTTGCATGAGAATTTTTGACCCTTCCAGCAAGCACGATGCTTGTTTCTATACTTTTTTGACAGAAAAAAGATTCAAGATTCTGGTGGTAGAATTTGGTGGCATATATTTTATGTGTAGCTAAGACTTTCCTAGAATGAGAATGTGTTGCTATGTTTTGGGATGAATGAGGTCCTAAAGACTCTGATACTAATGGCATTACATAGGCTGAATCTTTGCATATAAAGCAGTTTAAAAACAAGCACACACACACAAAATCAGTCCAATTACCCAGTGGATAAAAGCATTTAGTCCCATCTCCCATAGGCCTCTCCTGTTTCTTTGTTCTCCGCCACAAACCTTCTATCAATTTTTGCCTAAATGCTGGGCAGACAGTCACAGACTATACTGAGTAATGGAGTGAGTCAGAGATGCAGAAAGTGAAACTCCTTAGTAAACAACGTGAAACCAGAGTGAGGCAATCATTGCAGTCAGGGCAAAAATGAAGCTGTGACCCAGCTGTGTCCTTGTGTTTCAGTGTGGGACTGCAGCGATGGAGTGTGTGAGGCAGTACATCAACGAGGTGCTGGATTTCATGGCAGACATGCACACGCTGACCAAACTGAAGGTGAGATGGCTGCCACCTGCTCATGTCTCAGGTTCATGACATGGAGATGCTTTGAGAGAATTAAGCAGGCCATGGGGAACTTATTGCTACCTCGGGAGGCGGCTGTGGCACTGCTGAACCAGCCCTTGTCTTGGGGGATCGAGAGCCAGGGTCCAGCTTTGCAAAGAGGAAAAGAGGAAGGGAAAGGACAGTCACATGGCATCAGCCACATGCATAGCTTTACTTCTGCCATATAGTCACTTCTCACAGGACCTCTGTGAAGTTACTATCCCCATTGCACAAATGGAGAAACTGAGGCTTGGGATGGTGTAGTGATTGCTCAAGTCACACTGCTAAGTGATAAAGTCAAGGCTGAACCTAAGATTCTTGTGACTCTCAATTCATTCTCTTTTTACCACATAGCATCATTTAATTACCTTGGGCCTCAGTTTGCTCGTTGGAAGAACGGATCTAATAATCCCTACTTTGCCTGACTGTTACGGTGTTTGATCAAAAATAATGTATGTGAAGAGATTTTCATAAACTGTAGCACATTATGCAAGCATACACCATTTATTATTTTTTGCTGCTTTGAAGCTATTTTCTTAAAGAAAATCATTAATGAAAGGGGATAGAACAAAAAGTAATTTGCATATGGACCAAATCCCAGTGAAGCTGTTGAGCTTATTGAGTTTTTGCAGGGTGGAATGAATTGCTGATGCAGGCTCACTTTCCTGCTACGATTCAACCAGGGAGCTAAAAGATTAATAGTTTGAGAGATCTGAGGAAGGCCCTAGACAGAGGGCAGAAGAGAATCCAAACATGGTCCAAGGAGCAGCCAAATTGCAATCTGGCACAAGATGGTTCCTTTTTGATAATTAGGACCTAGTGATCCCAGGAGTTCATCAGCCAACAATACAGTCCCTTAATCACTGAACTGTTCTCTGGCTCTGCTCAGATGATGAAAGTGGTTTTTGGAATAGTGATAGATTTGCAAATGCCAGGCAGAAAGCAGGATCAAAATTTAAACTGATAATATCTCACAATATGTAAACCCAGTCATTTCTTAATGAGCTCCCCTATCATTCTCTCCTGTGCCGGTTACTGCTTGCTGAATCTAATTGCCCACACTTAAATGACTTTGCTGTACAAAGAAGAGGAAACAATTATTGCTTAAACATGTTTAGGTTGTTTTGCAGATGCTTTGGAAAAATAGTAAGTAAGAACCATGATTATCAAAAGATTGGGAATACAGACATAATGTAATCCCCTGATTTTACCTATTAGGAAACAGCGCAGAAGGATCAAGTGGCAAGTGGCTTATCTAAGGCCATGGGACTAGCTAGGAGATACCTGGGTCTAGAACCTCAGTCTCAACGCCTAGTTCGGTGCTCTGTCCACTGAGCTCATAATGAGCAAAGAAATCTTTCTGAAGTAATTCAACAAATATATATGAGCGCCTCTAATGTCATGGACTTTCCAGGCATTGGGGATGCTGTGATGAGCAAAAGCGGACACAGTAGCTGCTGCCATTTAATTTATAGTCTGGTGGCGGAGGCCAAATTTAATGAACATTTCACACGAAGTACTGTAAAAATTTGTCTCTCATAATTGCTATGAAAAGTGGTAGAATTCAACACGGACCTGGCCAGGGAGGTCAGGGAAGGCTTCCCAGAGGAAGTGACACTTGAGCTAAAAATCTGAACAATTAGGTGAAGAGAGGCAGGAATGGCATCCCAGACAAAGGGAATAGCAGTAGGAGGGAACACGGAGAGCAAACACAGCTGGAGCTGCAGGCTCAAGGGGTAAGACGCAGAGTTCCACAGTAGCTAGATCTTTCTTGCTTTGTAGGCCATGCTAGGGAACTCTCCCTCGCTTTATCCTAAGAACGATGGGAAGGCTCTGAAGAAGTTTAAGCAGGTCCTGTGCTTAGAGTGGCGATAAGAGGGGTGGAAATGATAACCTGATCTTTTCAAAGAATGGCCTGGAATGAATCCAGGTGTCGGCTAGAGTTACAAAATACCATTCGGTTTTGTAGAGCCACATGAAGACATGTTCCCAGCCTCTGCATGAAGATACCTTTGGTGGACATCTCAAAGTGGGGCTGGCCCAGATTGCAGCGATGGACATCTCACGGGGCAACCACAGAGATAACAAAGCTGTGATCCGCTATCTGCCCTGGCTTTATCATCCCCCCTCTGCAATGCAGCAAGGGTAAGACCTTCTTATTCTGGGAATGAGGGTAAAGAAGGCTGGAAACACCCCTGAGTTTCCTGGGGCACAGCTGCAGTTAATGATTACATTGAAGATTTATGAGAGTGGAATACACTTGGTTAGGAAGATGGAAATCAAGTCCCATCTCCATACGTACTTGCTGACCCAGAACGCTCTGTGACGTGCTGCCAAAAAATAAACTTGTCCTCCCACAAAAACCTCAATCGTCCTAATGAAGAATGAAAATTTTGAGCTTAGAATTACCACTTTAATGCTTGATTTCAACTAGTTAAGTAAATGAATAGGTGTCTATCAATATAGCGTGGTCCTTGCCTTCAAGCAGCTTAGATTGTAGCTGGAACAAAAGCTATGGCAGGGATGAGATTGGTGCAAGGTGGTGCAAGCCCCTGATTCTGCCTTTAGGGAGGCTAAAGAGGAGAGAGGCATGTGTGGGTTTGTTGACTTGGGAACTCAAGGCAGGTTTGAGCCTGCCTTTTGCATGGTCAGCCTTCCTGTCCAGAGAAAAAGTGTAGAGTGGGAATGAGAAGGGTAGGAGGGGAGAATACCTCCTCCTGTCTTTCCTCCCCTCTACTGGGGATGCCAGAGAAGAAATTTCTAAAGACAGGAGTGGAAAGAGTTTAGAAAGAGAAGCTAATCAGAGAGACAGCCAGGTTTATGGAAGAATGCTGTGTAATCCTGTGTCACTAAAGGCTGTTCTTTTCTCAGGAAGCTGAGATCCAGGATTACAGTGGAAAACAAGAAAAACAGATACATCTTTTTTTGACACTCAATTGCCTTGAGGTTTAGTGTTATGTGATTGCCTGCAAGACCACACTTTTAATCCTGTCCTTCAATAAGCATTTGTTATGTACCCAATGAAACAGAAAACATAAGATCATTCTTTAACACTCCTTCTTCTCTAATAGACCTAAAGAATTCATCGAGTGTGTCTCCCACATCCGACTGTTGTCGTGGCTGCTGCTGGGTTCCCTCACTCATAATGCAGTGTGCCCAAATGCCTCCTCTCCCTGCCTGCCCATTCCTCTGGATGCAGGCTCCCATATTGCAGACCATCTTATTGTTATCCTGATTGGATTTCCAGAGCAATCAAAGGTAAGTGATTTCTGCAAGATTAAGACCATATGTATCACAATTGCTAATGGAAACCTTATCAGCCAATTATGTTTCTTCTGAGAAGAAAATGCATCTTATCACTTGCCCTCCTGTGGATGTTAGAAACACAACTTTGTGCTAATGTCTCATTTCAAGTTGCTTAGATTCCCAGACTGTCTTTACCCCATCCTCAAATTGTTTTTCGGGTTACTTTTATGAAGATAAATTACGAGGCAAGCAAGAGTTGGCTTCCCAAGCTTTTCTGTCTTAAAATAATGAAGAGAAATAAAAGGCTAGAAATCTAATCAAAATTCTGTGATCAGTTTTTAAAACCAAAGACAAAATGAAGGAAGATTTATTCTCTATCTAATTCTTCATGTACCATCTTTTCAACTCAAGTCTCTAGAGATAGGAGAAAATACAAAATGAAAACAAGAAGGCCAGTTGGGAACTCACTAAAGCATGCATTGGCATGACCTACACAGGGGAACTTTGTAAAGTTGCAGAGACAGATAATGTGCTAAAGGGAAGACAGAGAACCCAAGGCAGGCACCCATCATGAGCCCATCCAGGCAAAGCAGACACATCGGTGCTAACCAGCCCCGAGGAGCCAGGGGACCTTCACAGAGCTTAGGCAAGTTCTGGGAGGTCACGGTGGCCCTGGGGACAGCTCGGGTTTGGGACAGGGCAAGCTGAGGATGTGATCAAATAGCGCACCCATCCCAGTGATCTGAACGATGTTCGCAAAAAGAATTAGGCAGTCGATTCCTAATATTTCAACTCAGATCTGGGTTGGATTCCTAACTCTGGTACTTGTGATTTTGTGAGCTTGACAAATGTATCTAACCTCTGTGATATTCAGATTTTCATCTGTAAAATAGATGAGGGGATGGTTGGAGAGTGGTGGTGTTAATCTAGGAAAAGCCTTTGGTGCCGTCTCTGGCGTGTTGTAGGTGCTCTCTCCCCGTGCTTTCCACTAGGAGGAGGATCTCTAGGAGGATCTCTGCTGCGGCTGCTGATGATGAAGTCTGGGCAGTGTGTTCACATATATCACCTCCTTTACTCCCACTCTTTGAAGAGGCTACTATTATCCCCATTTTACAGATGAGGAAACATCGTAAGATGGCAGAATGATTATTCTCCCTAATCTAGTTTAGGGATGGGAATGTCAGTTTCATTAAAGGGCAAGGGGGTGGGTAGGTTTCTTCAGCAAATTAAGGTGCCTTCTCTTCAAAAATATGCTTTGTTCTCTGAGCACACTCCCACTGGGGGAGAATAGAGCAGACTGTCTTAAGATGATGAATCACGACTTTGTAACTCTGAGATAATGCCTTTGTGCTTCGACTATGCTCCCTGGCAAGACTGAAGCCACGCGAGGAAGGCTCCGTGGAGGGCCACAGCCTGCTGGGATGCAATGCACAGATGCCATCTTCTTCCTTTCCAGACCTCCGTGCTGCACATGTGCTCCCTCTTCCACGCGTTCATCTTTGCTCAGCTCTGGACAGTGTACTGTGAGCAAAGTGCCGTCGCTACAAACCTCCAAAATCAGAATGAATTCAGCTTCACGGCGATACTGACAGCACTAGAATTTTGGAGTAGGGTGACACCAAGCATCCTTCAGCTAATGGCCCATAACAAAGTGGTGAGTTCACGGACAAGTTTTCCTTCTGAGATGGACTCCCAAAATGTCCACACCACTCCCAATCCTCACACTCCCTGTTATCACAGATCTCAGTTGTCAGGTTGTGTAAATGGATCGGGCATTCGTTACCTCAGAAGCTGGATGTTCTGCTTGTGTAAGCATTTTGATTAAAAACAAAATAAACAATAGTTCAAGAGATCTATTGTACCTCATGGTGACTACAGTTAATAACAATATATTGTATTGAAAATTGCTAAGAGAGAAATTTCAAATGTTCTCAATACAAAAAATAAGTATGTAAGGTAATACACATGTTAAATAGCTTGATTTAGCTATTCTGTGACAAGTGTATACATATATGTATATATATATACTTTTATATTGATATATAAATATAAAAAAGCAAACAAATAGTTATTAATATTAAAAATAGGTTTTATTTTTTTCTGCCTAACATCAAATGAATGTTGTATGAAATTTCTACCTTTAAGGGTTGTTTGATGTTATAATGTCAGAGGCTTAGGAGTGAGATTCATATTATTTGGGGATTTCAAAGCAATTTGGAAAAACCTTTGCCAACTAGGTTATCTATTTGTGGTGGTTTAAGAGTAGACCGACCACTGGTGTTCATTCCACTCTGGGCTCAAATCCTGAAAAGAGGCTTACCTTTGTGAGTTGCCTTATAAGGTCCTATGCTCCCCAATCTTCAAATCCAGTACTATCGAATGTAGGTGGCTTACTAAGAGAGGGGCTGCTCCAGAGCTCATTCGAAAATGTCTGGGGTCTGGCTCGCCTAAGCCCATTTCATTGAACCAGCATGGAATATTCCTCCTGGAGTCAAGGTTGGAGGATGTGTGGAAGGAATGTACAAGCGAATCCTTTGGTTCTGACTCCTGTGTTGGAGGACTCTCAGCTGGCAAAGCTGCAACCAGTGTCTTGGTTATGGGGACACCATCAGTAGAGTTCTTGTCTGTGAGGAGCAGGGGACCTGGAAGGACACCATAATGATGATTTCAGTGTATCCGAAACCCAACTCTGCACTGCCCACAAAAGGCAGTCAGGAAATATTTTTTTAATTGATTGAACAATAGTCTGAGAAAGGTTTTCTTTTGGTTCTTAATTAGAAAGGGGATTGTATATTTCCTTTAGTGAATCACTTTGTTCTTTAGAGCACAAAAATTGCAAAAGATACAGGCAATTTTATGTGTAGAGATGTGTAAACATCTCTTAGTTTTAGTTCAATTTAAAGAAAGTTTATGTGAAAATCTTAGAGCGTGAATAGTTTTGACTGCTATGGAAAATAATTATATTTATTGGATCACAGATTCTGGGACTAATGAAGAATTTGGAGATCAAACATTCTGTTCTGTTATTTCACAGACAACAAAACTGAGGCCTTAAACTTAAGCTAACTTAAGCTAGAGATAAAAATTTTCCTTCCATCATTCATGTTTTGATACCAAGAAATACCTCTCCTCCAAATCACTCTCCAAATTCATGTCAAATTTGTTGCACATGAATTTTATGCAAATGATATGACAAAAGAATCTGAATTAATTTCATTCTGAAAATGTTGTTAAACCATATAAGCCAGTCTGGTAAAATCTCCCTGGAATGTTTAAAATCCAGCCTTAGGCATTTCTGATGAGGGACATCACCTCTACTGTCTTTTGAGCTGTCATAAGCATGGCTGCCTTGTCCCACAGAAAATAAAGCCTCAGAAGTAGATCTGTAGTAAATTAAACAGTTAATGCAGATGAAGATGCTATGTAGAAAGGATCAAGATAGAGAAAGGGACTTACAGCCAAAGAGTTCTGTAGTTAGAAATGAAGGAAGCAGAAGCCATTTATCCCCTGGTATGAGTCAGTGCGGTGCCGATTGGTGAGATCAATGCCTAACTTCCATTGGCAGCCCTGAGTTGAATGAGGAAGGCATGACAATTACCAAGCCTCTGGAGCTTTTTAAAATTCTGTTCCTGGTTTGAAGTTTCAGAGGTGAATGAACACCACTGAATGACGCCTATGGTCATTACACAGAAAGACCTCGTGGGCACAGGACATCAGTCTTCTGTGGCTACAAACAAGTTTGCAGGATTTCTACATCACTGGCAATGGAATTAACTCTCATGTTTGTTGTTTCAGATGGTAGAAATGGTGTGTCTCCATGTGATTAGTTTAATGGAGGCATTGCAAGAATGCAATTCAACTATTTTTGTCAAGGTAGGAAAACCTATGATTTTTATAGACCATTTCTTACTGCTAAAAGCAAGCGTGGATTTATGTTGAAGGTACTTTCTGAAGAGAATTTAGTTTTAACATTCAGAGTTGGGGCTGGAGAATTCAGGCTCCCATAACAACCCTTTACAAAAGGGTTATTGTGTTAATTTTGCTCTTGGTCTCCACTGTGACCAACTTCACCTGGGTTAAATACATCAGACCAGGCCAGGCATGGTGGCTCATGCCCATAGTCCCAACATTTTGGGAGGCTGAGGCAGGAGGATTACTTGAGCTCAGAAGACTAAGACCAGCCTGGGCAACATGGCGAGACCTTGTCTCTATCAAAAAAATAAAAAATAAAAAAGACTGTGATTTTATGTAACACAAGTGTTTAAAATATTACTGGGGAATATTGATGCGAAAATTACCTTATGCTAATATAAATCCCCTTACCTTGCAAAAGATATCCAGAAGACCAAGGAAAATAGTCTGTAATTGTCTGACTTGGTATCTGGTACTTTCTCAGATAAATTAATTTAGTTTCAAATAATATTATTTTAAATCATCATTATACGGGTACAAAAGTAATTCAAGCCTTTGTCATCTACCCTCCCTGTGTATTTTTCTCTCATCAGAAATAGACTAGTGTGATACAAAGACGAAAGAGTAGAGAACTCGGTTTCCCATTTTGCTGATCTTTCTACCTCTTTCTCCTTCCTTCCTATCATTCCACCTCTTTCTCTGTTCCTTCTTCCTCTTGCATTTCTTTATCTTTCACTTCTGTATTCTATTGTCTTGGCCACCGTCACCACCATCTCCACCCACCAGGGGGCATCAGTTTGGAATCTTATAACTTGCTATTTCATTCCTTGATTAACTCCACTCTTCAGTAAAGAACATTTGTCACATTCACTAACACTATGCTGAAGAAAAGCAGCCCATTTTCAGGGAAAACTCGACTATTACCAGAACAGCACAAGATCATTGGTTCTAATGGGTTAGATATATCATATCTAGCTTGATATAGCAAGTCAACACTGTTGGAGTGCAGTGGTGCAATAATGTACATATGGTAAATGGTACATTTTTAAAACACACAGTTTGGTAAGTCTTGACTTACATTATGTCATGCACCACAATCAAGGTAATGAACATATCCATCACCTCCAAAAGTTTTTTCAGGCTGGGCTTGGTGGTTCATGCCTGTAATCTCAATACTTTGGGAGGCTGAGGTGGGCAGATCACTTGAGGTAAGGAGTTTGAGACCAGCCTGGGCAACATGGTAAAATCTCTTCTCTACTAAAAATACAAAAATTAGCCAGATGTGGTGGCACATACCTGTAATCCCAGCTACACAGGAGGCTGAGGCCAGATAATTCCTTGAACCTGGGAGGTGGAGGTTTCAGTGAGCTGAGATTTTGCCACTGCACTCGAGCCTGGGAAACAGGACGAGACTGTCTCAAAAAATTAAAAAATAAAATAAATAAATAATAAAATTATTTTCATACCTCTTTATAATCCTTCTGTTAGGTTACTCATCTCCTGTCCCCAGGCAACTACTGATCTGCTTTCTGTCACTATAGATCAGTTTGCACTTTCTAGGATTCTCTTTAAATGGATTCATACAGTATATACGTTTTTTAAACCTTTCACTTGAAATAATTATATTGAGATTAATCCATATTTGTTGCATGTATTAGTGGATCATTACTTTTTATTTTGGAGCAGTAGTCCATTGTATGAAAATACCAAATTTTGCTTATCCATTTATCGGTTAATTGACATCTAGGATGTTTCCAGTTTGGGGCTTTTACAAATAAATCTGCTATAAGATTCATGAAGATGTCTTTGTATACATATATGCTTTCATGTATGTTGGGCAAATACCTGGGAGTAGAATGTCTGGGCCATATGACAGGTATATATTTACCTTTTAAAAAATTGTTTTCCAAAGCTGTTGTGCCCTGTTACACCCAGTATATGAACAGTGTATGAGCATTCTAGTTCCTCCACATCTTTGTCAACACTTAGCATAGTTAATCTTTAAGATTAATTATTCTAAGAGTTGTGTACTGGTATCTTGTGGTTTTAAGTAGCATTTTTCTGTTTGCTAATGGCATTAAGCATCTTTTCATGGACTTATTTGCTGTCCATATATCTACTTGGTCAAGTATCTGTTAAAATTATTTCCCCATTTTTAATTGGGTTGGGTTTTTTCCTTATTACTAAAGTTTGAGATACAAGTAATAAGGTATCAGTATGTGATTTGCAAAGATTTTTCTCTGTGGTTTGTCTTTGGAATTCTTAATTTTGATGAAGTAACATTTACCAATTTGTTTCTTTTATGAATCATGCTTTTGATGTTGTGTTTTTAAAAAAATCTTTGCCTAATCCAAAAATTATAAAGAGTTTTATTTATGTTTTATTCTAAGTGTTATCTATTTTTTCACTTGGGTGTTAGTTTGTCTGTGATCTATTCTGAGTTAACCTTTGTATATGGTGTGAGGTGTGGATTGAGGTACTTTTATGAATATGGATAGTCAGTTATTCCAGCATCATTGTTAAAAATACTATCCTTTCTCCATCAAATTGTCTTTGCACCTTTGTCAAAAAGTGAATAACTATACAGTCCTATTTCTGGCTTTTTGATTCTGTCCCATTGATCTCTGTCTTTTTTGTTGTTGTTGAGATGGAGTCCTACTCTGTCACCCAGGCTAGAGTGCAGTGGCACAATCTCGGCTCACTGCAACCGCTGCCTCCCAGGTTCAAGTGATTCTTCTGCTTCAGCCTCCTGAATAGCTGGGATTACAGGCACCCAGCACCTTGCCTGGCTAATTTTTGCACTTTTAATAGAGATGAGGTTTCGCCATGTTGGCCGGAGTGGTCTCAAAGTCCTGACCTCAGGTGATCCACCCACCTTGACCTCCCAAAGTGCTGGTATTACAGGCGTGAGCCGCTGCACCTGCCAGATCTCTGTCTAGTTTTATAACACACTGCATTACTATAGCTTTTTAATATTCCTTAAATTCAGGTAGCATCAGTCCTCTAAATTCATTCATTTTTTTC
Organism: Saguinus oedipus; assembly: GCA_031835075.1. NCBI lineage: Eukaryota > Metazoa > Chordata > Mammalia > Primates > Cebidae > Saguinus > Saguinus oedipus. The sequence goes on from CM063176.1 coordinate 135,864,340, forward strand.
AAAGTTGTTTGGCTATTCTACGTCCTTTGCATTTCTACATAAATTTTAAAATTTGTTTGTTAATTTCTATAAAAGGATTGTTGGGGAGCTGAACACAGTGGCTCATACCTCTAATCCCAGTGCTTTGAAAGGGCAAGAAGGGAGGGTTTCTTGGGATCAGGAGTTTAAGACCAGCCTGGGCAGCATGGCAGCATGTTGAAACCATGTCACTACTCATCCCCAACTAAAATTTTTTAAGTTAGCTGGGGATGGCAGCACATGCCTGTAGTTCTAGCTACTTGGGAGGCTGAGGTGGTAGGATCCCTTGAGCCCAGGAGCTTGAGGCTGTGTTGAGCCATGATTGCTCGACTGCACTCCAGTCTGATGAGCAAGATCCTGCCTCAAAAAAAAAAAAAAAAAGGGTTGGGAATTATATTGGGATTGCATTGAAATATAGATTAGTTTAAGAAAATTGGGATCTTGGTTGCTGTCGCTAGATCGTCCGGATCCCACCGCGGCCACCATGCCTTGGGGAAGCAGCAGCACGGCTGCCCGGCCAGTCCAGCCGCCCTACCGCGCCTTCTGCCCACCGACCCGCCCATGCACCCACCGCCCTCCGCAGCAGCCCTGGCTCCCGCCCCTTCGGGCCAGCCGGGCCTCAAGGCTCAGATGGCATCCACGGCCGCAGGGGTAGCGGTGGGCTCTGCTGTGGGATATGTCATGGGCAGAGCCCTGACTGGAGCCTTCAGCCGGGGAAGCTCGGAGCCGACCCAGCCTGCCGCCCAGCAGGCCCCGACCCATGCTGCCTCCCAGCCCCTGCAGATGGGGTCCTGCACCTATGAGATCAGGCAATTCCTGGACTGTTCCACAACTCAGAGTGACCTGTCCCTGTGTGAGGGCTTCAGTGAGGTCCTAAAGCAGTGCAAGTACAACCATGGTCTGAGCTCCCTGCCTTATGTCGGTGCAGACTCAGGGGCCAGCCCCGCACCCACCTCTGCCCCGCACCCACCTCTGCCCCTCGTCAACAGCTAGACCACAACACTAGATTGTATGCAGATAGCTGGGACTGCAAGTGAGGAGGAGGTTTCTCACCCCACAGTTAACCCAAGACACAATGTGCAATTAAAATAATTTATTAAAAAAAAAAAAAAAAAGAAAATTGGGATCTTAACAATATCGAACCTTTTGATTCACAAACACAGATCTTTCCATTTATTTAAATCTTCTTTAAATTTTCTCAGGAATATTTTTCAGTTTTCCATATTCAGGCCTAGCATATATCTGTCAAATTTATCTCTAAGTTATCATATTTCTATCTAATTGTAAATGGTTTTTTTTTTTTTTACGTTTAAATTTCTGATTGTTCATTGCTGTTATTTAAGAATTACAGGTGCGGTGGCTCAAGCCTGTAATCCCAGCACTTTGGGAGGCTGAGACGGGTGGATCACGAGGTCAAGAGATCGAGACCATCCTGGTCAACATGGTGAAACCCCGTCTCTACTAAAAATACAAAAAATTAGCTGGGCATGGTGGCGCGTGCCTGTAATCCCAGCTACTCAGGAGGCTGAGGCAGGAGAATTGCCTGAACCCAGGAGGCAGAGGTTGCGGTGAGCCGAGATTGCGCCATTGCACTCCAGCCTGGGTAACAAGAGTGAAACTCCGTCTCAAAAAAAAAAAAAAAGAAAGAAAAAAAGAATACAACTTATTTTTGTCTTGTTCTACCCTGCAACCTGTTAAACCCATTTATTAGTTTTAGTAGATTTTTTTGTAGATTTTATCAGATTTTCTACATGGATAGTAATTTCATATGAAATAAGGTTATTTTTTTCTCTTCCTTTTCAATCTTTGTGCTTTTTATTTCTTCTTATTTCTTTGCTCTGGATAGAACTTCCAGTACAAGTTAAACAGAAATGGTGCAAGCAGGAAACTGCCTTGGTCGTGATCCTAGGAAGAGAGCATTCAGCCTTTCGTTATTAAATATGTGTTAGCTATTAGTTTCTCATCTATAACCTTTATCAGATTGAGTAAGGTTCTCCTCTGTTTCTAGTCTGCCATGAATGTTTGTCAGGAATGGACACTGGATTTGTCAAATGATTTTTCTACACCCTTTAAGATGGTCTTATGACTTTTCTTTTTAACTGTATACTTGGTGAGTTTCACTGATTGAATTTTGAATGGTAAACCACTTGTATTCTTGAGACAAACCATACCTGGCCATGACAAATTATCCTTTTTACATCTTGCTGAATTCAGTTTGCTAACTTGTTAGAATAATTTTTGCATTGATGTTCATGAGGGATACTGAACTGTGTTTTCTTTTGTAATGACTGTATTTGGATTTGATTTGATATCAGGGCAAATATTAGGGATTTGGTATTGGGGCCTCATAGAATGAGTTGGGAAGTATTCCTTTTCTGTTTTCTGTAAAAGTTTGTGTGGAATTGATACTATTTTTTTCTTAAATATATGTATTTTTTCGAGACAGAGTCTCGCTCTGTCACCAGGCACCAGGCTGGAGTGCAATGGTGCGATCTCGGCTCACTGCCACCTCTGCCTCCTGGGTTCAAGCAGTTCTCCTGCCTCAGCCTCCCAAGTAGCTGGGACTACAGGCAGGCGCCACCACGCCCAGCTAATATTTTTATTTTAGTAGAGACAGGGTTTCACCATGTTGGCCAGGATGATCTTGATTTCCTGACTTTGTGATCCACCCACCTCGGCCTCCCAAAGTGCTGGGATTACAGGCTTGAGCCACCGCACCCGGCCCCTTTCCTTAAATATTTAGCAGAATTCACCAGTGGAGCCACTTAGGCCTAGAATACTCTTTGCAGAAGGTTTTTTAACTACAGATTTAATTTAAAAAATAGATAGAGGGTTATTCAAGTTATCTGTTTATTTTTCAGCGCACTTTGGTAGCATGTGCCTTTCAAAGAATTTGTCAATTTCATTGACATATTTAATTTTATTGGCATTAAGTTGTTCATAACATGCCCTTATTTTTTAAAAAATATTTGTAGGATCAATAGTTATGCACCTCTTTAAGTCATCGTATTTCTGGTTTTCTGTGTAGGGAGCGCTCACTCTGTTGCCCAGGCTGGAGTGCAGTGGTGTGAACACGGCTCACTGCAGCCTTGAACTCCTGGGCTGAACTCAAGTGATCGATCCTCTTGCCTCAGCCTCTTAAGTAGCTGGAACTATAGGCACGTGCCACAGTGCCTGGCTAATGATTTGTTGCTTCTCTATTTTTTTTTCTTATCTGTCTGGATAGAGATTTATCAATTTTAGTAAGCTTTTTGTTTTACACACACACACACACACACACACACACACACACACTCTCTCTCTCTCTCTCTCTGTGTCTTTCTCTCTCGTTTGTTTTCATTGATTTATCTCTCTTGTTTTTCTGTCATTGATTTGCTCTTATTATTTTCTTATTTCTGATTACTTCAGATTTAATTTGCTCTTCTTTTTCTAGTTTCTTTAAGTTGAAGTGGAGCTCATTGATTTGAGACTTTTCTAATATAAGTGATTAGTGTTATAAATTTTCCTCTAAGCACTTTAGCTGCATCCTACAATTTGGTATGTTGTGCTCTCATTTTTATTCAGTTCAAAATACTTTCTGACTTCTCTTTTGCTTTCTTTCTGGCATTGGTTATTTAGAACTATGTTGTTTTGCTTCCAAATATTTAAAGATTTCCAGAGGTTTTTCTGTTATGGATTTGTATTTCTAATGTGATCAGAGAATATACTTTATATAATTTGACTCATTTTAAATTACTGAGACTTGCTTTATAGCCCAGAATATTATGTATCTTAGTAAATGCTCTGTGTGCACTAGAAAAGAACGTGTCTTCTGCTGTTGTTGCTTGGAGTTTCCTATATAAGTTAGTTCAAACTTGTTGATTGTATTGCTCAAGTCTTCTATGTTCTTCTTGTTATGCCTGTTAACTTATTCTATCACTTATCGAAAGAGGAGTTTTGAAATATCTCTCAACGTGGATTTATTTTTGCTTAATGTATTATGAAGCTCTATTATTAGGCTTATACATGTTTAGGATTTCTGTATTTTCTTAATGAATTGAAATTATGAAATGTCATCTTTGCTAATATTTTTAGTTTAGTTGTTTTTTTTTTTTGTTGTTTTGTTTTGTTTTTGCAATGGAGTCTCTCTCTGTTGCCCAGGCTAGAGTGCAGTGGGGGCTATCTTGGCTTGCTGCATCCTCTGCCTCCCAGGTTCAAGCGATTCTCATGCTTTTGTCTCCTGAATAGCTGGGACCACTGGCACCTGCCACCATGCCAAGCTAATTTTTGTATTTTTAGTACAGAAGGGTTTTCACCACATTGGCCAAGCTGGTCTTGAACTCCTGACCTCAAGGGATCTGCCCACCTTGGCCTTCAAAAGTGCTAGGATGACAGGTGTGAACCACTCTGCCTGGCCTGAAAAAACTGTGGGAGGTGATAGATATGTTCTTTATCTTGACTGTGGTACATGGCATAATGTAAGTCAAGACTTAACTGCTCATTTTAAATAGTACCATTTACCGTATATCCATTATTGCACCACTGCACCCCAGTAGTTTTGATAGTCCAGCTTTCTTTTGACTGTTAGGATGGTGCATATTTTTTTTCATCCTTTTATTTTTAACCTGTCTGTCTTTGTATTTAAACTGCATTTCTTATAGTCAGCATAAAGTTGGATGTTGCTTTAAAAAAATCCAATCTGACAGTCTCTTCCTTTTGACTGGGATTTTTAGATCATTTTCATTTAATGTGTTTTGTGATATTGTTGATCTATTATCTTACTGCTTGTTTTCTGTATTTAACATCTGTTCTTTGTCTCCTGTTCTCTCTTTTTGTGCTTTCTTTTGGATTAAGGTTTTTATGATTAAATTTTGGGTGTAATTTCCTTTTCTTTGTCTAATTAAGATAAACTGAGATGGCAACTAAGGTCATTAACTTGAGAACTTTCTTCTTTTCAAACATCAGCATTTAGTGCTCTAAATTTCCTTTCAAGTGCTGTTTTAGCTCCTTCCCCCCAGATTTTGATATATTCTCATTTCCATTCAGATCAGAATGTTAGTTTCCAATTTGGTTTCTTCTTTGACCCATAAGTTATTTAGAAGTGTGCTTTTAGATTCTCTCATTAGCTATATGTCTTTGTTGTTGTGTTAGTGGTTGATTTAGAGTGTATAGTATACATTTTTAACTGATCACAGTCTGCCTTCAAGGAATATTATACCACCTCATATACTGTATAAGAATTGTACAGTGATATACCTCCATTTCCTACCCCCTTACTTTGTGCTATTATTGTCATACATTTTACTTCTATATGTTTTATAAAGCAAGCCATACATTATTATTTTTGCTTTAAACAGTTGATTATCTTTTAAAGAGATGTCAAACAAGTTTTATATTTGCTATTATTGCCATATTTATATTTGCCATTTTTAGTGTTCTTCATTTCATTCCATAGATCTAAACATTCATCTTTTACCTTTCCTTCTTCCCAAAGGATTTTCTGTAAAGTCTCCTGTGCATGTAAACTAGTGATTAATTATTTTTAGCTTTTGTAGGTCTCAGAAGCTTTATTTTGCTTTCATTTTTGAAAGAAAATTTCGCTGGGTATTGAATTCTAGATGGACAATTTCAAAGTGTTTTTTTTCAATATTTTAAAGATATTACTCCTCCGTGGTCTTTTTGTTTACATTGTTTCCAACAAGAAATCTGTCATTCTTATGTTTTTCATCTTTTTTCTTTGGCTGCTTTGAAGATTTTGTCTTTGCCACTATGATTAAGCAATTTGCTGATACTATTCCTTGGTAGAATTTTCTTCATATTTCTGGTGCTTGGGTTTGGTGAGCTTCTTGAATCTTTTGATTTATAGTTTTCATTCGATTGAAAAAGTATCAGCCATTGTTTCTTGAAGTATTTTATTCAGTGCCTCTACTCAACATGCTCAATCTTTCTTCTGCCTGCTTGACCATATTGAATATAGTTATCATAACTGTTTTACTGTCCTCTTCTACTAGTTCTGTTATCTGTGTCTATTTTTTTTTTTTGAGATGGAGTCTTGCTCTGTTGCCAGGCTAGAGTGCAGTGGCACTATCTTGGCTCACTGCAACCCCTGCCTCTCGGGTTCAAGCAATTCTCCTGCCTCAGCTTCCAGAGTAGCTGGAACTACAGGCATGCACCACCACACCCAGCTAATTTTTGTATTTTTTGTAGAGACGGAATTTTGCCATGTTGGCCAGGATGGTCTTGATATCTTGACCTCGTGTTCCACCCACATCAGCCTCCCAAAGTGCTGGGGTTACAGGTGTGAGCCACTGTGCCCGGCCATCTGTGTCATTTTTGTTTTATTCCCTGATGATGGATTTTTCTGCTTATTTGTGTGTCACTTTTTGGTTTGTTTGTTTCTTAGCATGCCTAGTAATTTTTTATTGTATTCTTGACATTGTGAATTTGACTTTCTTGGGTGATGAGTATTTTTCATATTCATGTAAGATACTCTTAAGCTGTATTCTGTGACATAGTTACATAACTTACAAATATTTTTATCCTTCTGAGACTAACATTTAATCTTTGTTAGGTGTTGATCAGAGCAGCAATTATCCTAGGGCACATAGTTCTTCACTGCTGATGCTGTATACCACTATCTTATCAGTAATCTCATGATGTTCTATGAATTACGCGATTTTTCCACTCCGACTAATAGGAACACAAAATATTCTTGGCTCTGTGTAATCACCAAGGGATTCTTTTTCTTGCAATTTTTTTTTCTCCAGTATTGGGTAGTTTTTGTAACTTGCATATACTGGCCACCACTCAGCTGAAGACTCAGAGGGATCCCTTTCCAGATCTTCGAAGTTGTCTTTCTCTGCAGCTCTCGCCTGTTCAGTACTCTACCTTGCAAACTGTAGTCACTTTGACCTCCGAGGGCTCCTGGCTACCTCTCCTCACTCAGGAAGACTGCCAGGCATTCCTGCTCCCTGTGCTACTACTACCTGAAAGCTGTCTCTAGGCAGTGAGCTGGAATACCTTCAGGGCTCACCTGGTTTGTTTCTTTTCCCTCAGTGATCTCTGTCCTGCATTTCTTGATGACCAGTATCTGAAAACCATTGTTTCATATAGTTTGTCTGGATTTTTAGTTGTTATGGGCAGGAGGGTAAATCTGGTCTTTGTTACTCCATCTTGGCTGAAAGAGAAAGTTTCTCCACCAATTTTAATTTTGAGGGCTGGAATAAGCAGGATGGAAATGATTACGCAGTGTATGAGGGCCTGGCTTCTGCTTTTCTAAGCCTGTTTTTCATCACCCTTCTTCCAACGGAGCAGAAAGTCTTCTGCTTGTTCTGTAGCAGGAACCAAGATAAGAGGAAGTATAGCACTTTTATTTTTGTGAAAAACAACCCATTTTTTAAATGTCCTTCAGTCTTCAGGATATTGTTTCTGGAGAGGGGAAAAAAAAACAGCAACCAACTTTACTCATTATAAGATTACAGAGCCCAAAGTAAATTACATCTAATTCTTACTGACAGTTCTGTAGGAGCCACTAGCAAAAGAGGATGAAAATGAAAGTTATTCAATAAGTCAAATTAACATTCCTGAAATAGGATGATGGCCGGGTTATATCATGTCATCAATAATGATGAGCTTTAACCTGATGGCTTTAGTCACATGATTTGCAAATCAGAAACCTGAGGTCCCTTGCAGGTATGTTTTAGAATTCCATGGTCATAGATTACATCAATGGGGAAGTAACAAAAACCCTTTTAGACCAACATTACTGTTCCCCTTGCTTGCTTCACATGGACCCTTAGCCCTAGTGGCAGCACTGGGAAAGGTGTCCACCCATGGCCAGGGTACTCAGAACTCCCTTGCTCCTACTCTTCCCAAGTCCCTCAGAATTCTTAATAGGAGGTTAGTTTGGGTGTTTCCCAAATATCAACAGGTGTATGGGCCCACTTCCATATTAAATAGTCAAAGGTCAACAAAGTCTTAACATTAGGACCCCCCCAAGGCTTGCTTTTTGCTGTGCAGAAATTATAGGGGGAGACAGTTAGAATAGATAAATTCAGAATGTCTAGAGGAGCCAGTCCTAGTAAGGGCCAGATGGCACAGCCTTATCTGGTACCAACCTTTGTGATCCCACAGTTTTGTTATGAGGGTTGGGGGGAAGGGGGAGGCATGGAGAGGGTGGCATTTTCTGATATTTTCAGCTTTAGTCTCATTACATTTTCTGATACACACTATACTCCATTTCTAAACACGGTATTCATGTTAGAGACCAACTATTAGCTAGCTGCAACAGAAACACTATGTTTAGGAGTAAATATAAATAGAAGTCAAATTAGTAAACTGTATACATCAACAAAATGTTTAAAGTCAACCAACAGCCAGATATATTTAGCCTTGGGAATAAAAACAGGGAGATAAATGCAGCTTATCACTTCACCAAGTTTATTTTAAAGCAAACGTGATGAATTCAATGAAACCAGCAGGTTATAGCTATGGCTAACTTTGAACTCTGAGGTTATTTACATATTGTCCCCGCAAAAGGCTCTCCTTCTTCTTTGGTTTTGTTCATTCCATCACTGTCCCCCAGTTTGCCCAGGTTAGAAACCTCTGCCTGTTTGACCTTTTCCTTACTTGGAAGAGCAGACTCATCCTCAGATGCTCACGGGTTGTCTCTGCAGGCGGAATCCTTCCCCATCCCCAGAAACTGTCCCTAGTCTTCTCTGGACCGTTGAGGCAGCCTCCACAGTGCCTCTTGCCTCCATTCTCTGCCTCCTTCTTCACCCTAATCTGCAGGCTGCTGCCACAGAGCACGGTTCCGCTCATGGTGAATGGAGCATCCCCTCTTTAGATGTTGTATTGAATTTGGAATAAAATTCAGATCCCCTGATTTGGCATTTAGGGCCATCTGGTGGGCTAAGGGTGTGAGGGCCTGGCTTCTGCTTTTCTAAACTTGTTTTTTATGACCCTTTTCTAAGAGCTCACATGTCAGCATCCTGTGACTCTCTCCTGTCCCTGATTCTCTGCACACTCCCACCAATGAGCTTTGCCAATTCCTTCTCTGCTTCCTGGAATGCCCTTGTACTGGCTTCCCAGGACTACCAAGGTATTACAGTCTGGGTGGTTCAACCAATAGAAATGTATTCCCTCAAAGTTCTGGAGACCAGGAGACTGAGATGAAGGTGTCGGCAGGGTTGGTTTCTTTTGAGGGATTGGAGAGAGAATTTGTTCCAGACCTCTCTCATGGCTTCCGGTGGTTTGCTGGAAGTCTTTGGTGTTCCTTGGCTTGTAGGTCCCTGTCTTCATCCTCACATAGCATGCTTTCTGTGTGTTTGTATGTACGTGTTCAAACTCCCCTTTTTATAAGGACACCAGTTGTATCGGATTAGGGGCTCGCCCTACTCCAGTATGAGCCCATCTCAACTAATTTACATCTTCGACAATCCCGTTTCCAAATACAGTTACATTCTGATGCAGTTCAGATCAGGACCTCAATACAGATTTTAACAGGATACAGTTCAATCCATGACAACACTATTTCTTTATTGGGTGGAGGGTTGAAAGGAATATGGAGTGAAATGATGTGATGCGTATTGGTATATTAAAGATCTGAGAAGTACTGAAATAAAGAACATTTCCAAATGTGTTGGATCATAGTCCCCCTCCACCATTTAAAAGCTCTCCAAATTACAGTTCCATGGAACACGCGTTGAGAAATGCCATATTCTGTCTTCGACTTCTGGATTTACAAGGCTACGGATATTTACTTAGATTCTAGAGAACTGAAACATGGCAAAGAGACCAAGGCAGAGAGAAGGAGCAGCTTCCGGAGGTCCTGGGGCCAGGGCGCCCTGTGGCCTCCTGCCAGGAAGGACCACATCAGGGGGGTAAGGGCCCATCAGAGAGTCAGCAGAGGGCTAGAGGTCTCCATCAGGAACTTCCACTTGGCTGTGTGTGCTCACACGCTCTGCGGACACCCGGCCTGGTCTTGCTGTCTCCCACATTCCAGATCATAGCCAGGCATCCCTAGGGGTGGTCTCTCTCACTCACGGAAGAGTTCCAACAACTGACCAGAGATATTTTCTTAATGACTACAGGCAAATAGAGTCACCATGCCACTCAGACACGCAATTCTAAAGATCCTGTGGAGGAAATTCTATTTCAAGAAAGTGAGGATTTAATTAAATAAATACTCATTTAATTTCCTGTGCTTGGTAGCTTTCGAGAGACAATCAGTCATTTACTCTAAAGTGTGTGTCTCAGGCGCTCATGGGGTGCTTATTAACCTCCAAATGCCACTGGCTCAGCAGGGTTTGGCCTCAGAAAGACATTTTGCTGATAACAGGTAGTGATGTAGCAGGGCCCACATCAGAGCGTGGTGCGAACGGGATTCAGTGTGGCCTGTTTTCCCTTGCAATGAGTGAAGCTTTGTGGGAGAATAGAGAACAATAGTAATGAAGCTTTTGTCTTTCTCCATACAGCTGATACCTATGTGGTTGCCAATGATTCAGTCAAATATCAAGGTAAGTCACCCCCTGGGCTGACTGGAAGCTCGGTTTCCTGCAGAGAATGTAGAATATTCCTAGGGTTGTTGAGGATCCATTTACCATGGAGAAGGATGAATTCAACCTGCTTCTGGCCTTAGAGGGCTGATAATGCAGGAGACCTGTGGGCCAGGTAAGGGCCCTGCAGCCAGAGGGTGGTGGCAGAAGCCATTGTCCCATAGTTTGAGGTTGGTAAGGATGCAGGTGGAGGAGGCCATCCCAGGGTCTGAGCAAGCCTCCATCCACTGATGAGAGTAGAGGCCAAGGCCGGGTGCAGTGGCTCCTGCCTGTAATCCCAGCACTTTGAGAGGCCAAGGTGGGAGAACTGCTTGAGACCAGGAGTTGGAGACCAGCCTAGGCAACATAGTGAGACCCTATCTCTACAAAAGAATAAAAATTTAACTGAGTATGGTGGCATGCACTGTGGTTCTAGCTACTTAGGAGGCTGAGGTGGGACGATCACTTGCAAGCCCAGGAGTTTTGAGCTGTGATCCTGCCACCGCACTCTAGCTTAGGCAACAGGCAAGAACCTGTCTCTATTTTATAAAAAGAAATCAAAGAAATAGAAATTGGAAATGAAAAAATAAACGGTCACTATTTGCAGATAACAAGATCGTGTATATACAAACAGAGCAAGACCCTGTCTCAAAAAAAAAAAAAAAGAATAGAATACCGACCCCTTTGAGGATACCCAGGTATATTGGATGATATTTCCTAGTTGCTAAAATTGATTTTCTATCATGGAAAGAATTCCGTTATGAAAGGACAATGTTGAATAAATGATAGAATTGAGAAACAAGGAACCTACTGCCTCATTTTATATATGAAGAAATTTAGAACCAAAAGGAAGAGTGTCTTGGTCAGGGCCCCACAGCCTGGATGGGAGCTCCTGCCTGAAGGTATTTCGCAGCCCCAGGCTTTGCCTTGAGTGGCGCTTGGTCATTGTAGGGGCAAACATACGCTGTGACTAGCAGACAGAGTTACTGGGCTTGAATTAAGATGGCAAAGCCAGCCACCTGCTCCGTCCAAACCGGGTCCTGTCTGTAGCACTCAGGGTGTTGGGGGGCAGGAGGAAAAGCTGGAAAATTTTTTGCTGGATTTCTTCTCTGAGTTGGAGAGGAATGCTAGTGGAAAGAAAGCAGTGTGAACTCAAGGTACCCAGACCCCAAAAGAGAGAGATGCAACTGTCAACAGTGACTGCAGCCTTTGGGTCCTGATTATGGCCTTGGTGCAATTTGTGGCCGCTGTCAGGGGCATGGGCCTGGCTGAAAATTCCCTCTTGGTACTAGTTTTTTTCTATGAAAAGTGAGTTTTTTGGACTCTTACCTTGAAGCATTTTATATTACCTCTCTTACCCCTTTCCCAGTTTTATGGCAATCTGTGGCGATTTTACATTGCCCAGAGTGCCAGGAGGAGGCCAACAGAACTCCCTAAGAAGCTTGGAGAAAGAAGAGAAGCTATCATCCTAGCTTCTTCATGTGCCAAGTTCTGTTCTGAACACTCTTTTAGCTCATTTGTCCTACACAAACCCCCTAAGTGTCACTATCCCCACTTTACCCGTGAAAAAACCCGAACACAGACCAAAAAACCTTGTTCCCAAAGTTGCCCATAGAGGAGCGAGGCTTTGAACCCAGGGAGCCTGGCAGCAGAGCCCGGGCACTTCACCTTCACCCCAGGCCCATGTTGTTAATAGTTCCTTGGGGCCAAGTTCATGTGGTAGCCCAGCGCTGGTGTGGCAGCTTTGTGTTTTCATTGCAGTGAGTCTGTCAAGATGGGCGTGTCATTATTCTGATGGGTTTGGGCCAGGATGACTCTAGAAACGTGGTGCAGGCCGGGCACGGTGGCTCATGTCTGTAATCCCAGCACTTTGGGAGGCTGAGGTGGGCAGATCGCCAGGTTAGGCAATCAAGACCCTCCTGGCTAACACAGTGAAACCCCATCTCCACTAAAAATACAAAAAAATTAGCTGGGCGTGGTGGTACGCACCTGTAATCCCAGCTACTCAGGAGGCTGAGCCAGGAGAATTGATTGAACCCAAGAGGTGGAGGTTGCAGTGAACCGAGATCACGCCATTGCACTCCAGCCTGGGCGACAGAGCGGTCTCAAAAAAAAGAAAAAGAAAGAAACATAGTGCAATCCCCTGCCTTGGGCACTGGCAGAGTTGAGAGTGTGCCTTCTTCAGGCCCCAGAACCCTTGAGCCAAGCCTGAGTTCTGCCTGCAAGAAGCTGCCCGGGTTGACACTCCCTGGGTCACCCGGGAATGCTAGAAAGAAATAAACTAAAACCTCTTGCCCTTTCTTGACAGCACTTATCCGCGGGACTCCAGCTTCGCCTCCAGGCTATTCAGAACCACGTGAACCACCACAGCCTAAGGACGCTGCCCGGCTCGGGCCAGAGCAGTGCTGGCCTGGCAGCCCTCCGCAAGTGGCTGCAATGCACTCAGTTCAAAATGGCCCAGGTGGAGATCCAGTCCTCAGAAGCAGCCTCTCAATTTTATCCTCTATGAGTGGACTCCTCGGCGCTCAGTGTCAACACTCTGGTTTAGCAATAATGGGTTTAAAAACAAACAATTTGATCCAAGCAGGTTGGGGAACATATTGGTACTGTACATTCTCTTTCTAGTTTAGTAAAAGATGTGCAAAGGCCAGAGAGGGCCGAAAATGAAGCTTTCTTGCTACACATATTTCTGATGACTCCTGGGGCTATCTGATTAAGTGTTTCCTTACATTATTTTTTAAAAACCAAATCATTTTTCTTTAACTAACTTCTATTTTTTTTAAGAAAAAAAATAGACTGGTGGGTACTCACAGAAAAGTTGTATAAGTCCCCCTGTTGCTATTTTTGATGATAGAGAATAAATAGGGTTTTTGAAACCTTTGTAGTGTTTTTTCTTAAAATCCACTCTTGGCAATGCAATAAAAAACCCGTCACCATAAGCCAGTGACACCTGACTGAAGCTTTTTGTCATTATCCTGGGAAAAGTGGCAGCTTGCAAGGAACATTACAAAGTGCACTTAGAAATTAGGTGGTTCAACTGTGCCAATTGTTTTCTAATATCGTTTTCCAAAACTGTCCAGTAAGTTCGATTCTTTTTAAAACTAGTTTTTCAACTCATTAGTTCTAGGCTGTACTCTCTTGTAAGCTTTATGATAACCACTTTAGTTTTGTGAATAATAAATTTTATTCTTTTGTTAATACTTGTATACACCTTAATTGAAAACTGTAGCTTGCACACTGGACCGGATGCGTCCCTCACTGGCACAGCGCCCTGCACCTGGAGTGATGTTTCATAAAACGAATTTTAATAGTGTAAGAGCACCAGATTTCTCCGCACCTATACCTAGCATTTGACTGTGCATTCCAAATGAAATTTCTCCTCCTTATCCCTGTAATGCACTGACTGACAGAAGACTTACTACACATTTAAGCTGTATATTAACATGCTATTAAATGCATTTTTTGTTATCTTTGTGAGCCTGGGGTTTTTTAACACCAGTTTCTAGAGCTAGAGTTTAGTTCCTGACAACCATTTCTTCTGAAGTTCTGCAGCTTCTAACTTCTCTTAAAAGTGAAATTATGAGGAGGAAGAAAAAGCTATCTTTCAGGCATTTGATATGAGGAATACACAGTTTGTTTGAAGTCTGCCTCTAGGAAGGACTCTGAGGGCAAAAGACCTTTTTTGCTTTAATGTTTTTTTATTAAGAGGCTTCCCTTTTTTCTGGGAGCTCTGATATCTTGGTGCTTCTCAGAGGAAAACAAGCCCTCTGATGTTTAATTGTTCGTAAGAGTTCTAGAAAGACAGATAGATCTTCAAGTCTTCATCTTACACAAATTCCAGGGGACCGTTCAGGCTCAGTATGGAGAGTCCAGAAGTGACTGTTCTTTGTATCTGACCAGCAAACTCTTCTGAAAGGCCTCTCCCTGGTCAGAGTTCTACTCTGTCCTGGTCACGTGGGGCTGTGCTTCTGTGAACGTTTATCTTATAGTCAAGCTGTGCGTGTATTTATCTCACTTGTAGACGGTGACAGCTTGGAGCATATGTGCCATCTCTGTCCCCCCATGGTTTGCACACAGTACGTGTTTAACTAATGTCTATCAAATGGAATGGATTCAGTTAAGCGAAAGGCCTTTCTTGAGCTCATGGGCACCATGAGCTTTGCATGTGACGTTCTCTTTTTTTGCGTTGGTTCCTGGAGGAGGAGGAGGCTCTGGCTGCTTTCCCTGTGAGGGATTTTATCGACCTCCTCATCTGGGCTCAGCAGCAGGCCCGGCTCTTGGCTAGTCCTGAGCCTACCCTGCCCGAGGCAGCCAGGATCTTGGTGGCCCCATCCTATCAGTAGACAAGGTCTGAAGTTACCCACATCTTCTCCCACTCCCTCTTCTTTGCCCAGTTCTTCGAATGGACTTTTGCCTTAACTTTGCATTTGCGTCTTCCCTGAGTGGCAGACAAACCCTTAACATGGCACTCTTGACTGGGCCCCCATTTAATGCTTCCGACTGTCTGGACCTGTTTCCTTGACCTAGATTCTGGTCGCACCTGGGCAAATCTCTCTCCTTGCTCTTGAGAACTGGGAACCTTTTCCCTGCTGATCCAAATGCCGTCCCTGCTGGCACCCTCCCACTTCACTGGCTG
Organism: Saguinus oedipus; assembly: GCA_031835075.1. Lineage (NCBI taxonomy): Eukaryota > Metazoa > Chordata > Mammalia > Primates > Cebidae > Saguinus > Saguinus oedipus. The sequence goes on from CM063176.1 coordinate 135,879,508, forward strand.
ATGGAAACAGTGAGCTTCCCCAGCTTATGCTGTACTGCCCATCGCCAGTGTCCTCATCTTCTTGGCAACCTTATGTCCACCCTCCAAAGAGTCGGGCTCAGGCACTTTGAAGACAAAAGGAAGAGAGTGACTTATGGAAGTTTAGCAAGATTGGCACTAATAAGTAGAGGAGAAACCATTCACCTAAGGCAGGAGTCAGCACACCTCAGCCCCACAGGTCCAGTAGAGCCCACGGCCTGTTTTGCAAAGTTTTAGTGGAAACAATCACACTTGCCATTTGCATATTGTATAGGGCAGCTTTTGTGCTACCATGGTAGACAGAATTGCGACAGAAACTCTAAGGCTCAGAAAGCCTAAAATAGTTACCATCTGGCCCTTTATAGAAAAAGTGTGCTGACCTCTGACCTATGTAAAAGCTACTGAAAGGTACTGAGCCAGCCCTTCCATGGATATATTTTCCTTATCACCTCAGGGACACTGAGATTTTCATATTAGTGTTTCCTCATCTGTAAAATGGGGACAGTGACACACATTCTACCTCAGAGGGTTGTTGAAATGATGAAAGAATGCAAAAAAAGAGCTTAGGGCAACACCTGGCACATGGTAAACACTTGTTGAAAGGCACCGATTATTCCTTTGATTCTTATGTTTACGCCCTGAGAAGTATAGAGCTACTTGCCCAAGGTCATGCAGCCAGTAAGGGGCAGAGCCAGGACTTGACTCAGGCTGTCTGACCCCCAGGGACTGTGCTCCCAGTCGCTGCCCATATGAACTTCTGCCACTGCACACATCAGCCTCAGGTGACAGCCACAGATGCAGAGCAGAGGGCAGAGAGACCTCAGCAGAATTTACCTGATCCAGATTCGGCCAGCACACTAATCAGCGGCTTGGAGAAGGGCCACAGAACAGCCTCAGTTTTCCTTTTTGCATAGCACCCTACTGGTGTCAGTGTGTGAACGAAACACAGTGAGACTCTGAGGGTGAAATAAGTCCCGGTCTCCAAATGCGTAGATGCTGTTCCCAGTGATTTTTCACAATGGGCATGCCTCTGATAAGTTGGGTGACCTTGGACAAGTTATTAAACCTCCCCGAACCTCTGTGTTTCCTTCTCTGTAAAATGGAGCTGTCTGCCCATCTTCCTGGGGTGATGGAAAACACAAATGGGTAGAGAACTCTGATGGTACTTGGGAAAGTGTGCTGGAATCTGTGGACCTCTGGGAAGACCTGCTGCCTCCTCAAGAGCACACAGAGGGACGGCTCACAGCTGCAGGCGCCTCTGGTTTTATTCTTCAGCCAGTGCCTCAGAATCGAAACCTACAACACCCAGGAGAGCCCAAACACGGCAGTTGCCAAGAGCGTCCAGTCTCCAGTGTGTACCATCTCTTAGCAAGCGTGTAATTCAGCCTGATACTGGGATGTTTCCAGCAAATCGCTTCCCGAAGAGTCTCATTGGAGGCCCAGTGGTTGCAACAGCTTCGTCTTTGTTTCCAAGCTACAAAAGGCCAAATAAGACCGGATTGGATCAGAGAAGATGCATCCTCTCATCTCTTTCATGAGCTGGGCCTCTGGCTTTAATTGGACAATGCAGATCCTTTATTATACTTCTTTAGAACTGATTGGCAAATATGTGTATTGGGTGTTTTGACAGTAATGGTGGGTTCTTAAGAAGGATGAAGGGAGTGGTTGGAACCCAATGGAATAGTACCAAACCATGTTTTTATGGAATTTGAACCCTTCGGGAGATGGCTAATGTGTTATTAGTAAAAAACTGGCCAGTCCTTCATTGACAGGAACGAGTGGTGAGCCTCAGGTGAAGGGGATTCAACAGACACAATAATAGCCACCATTTATTGAGCATCTACTAGATATGAAGCATTCTACACAATTATTTTTACTCCTTAGCCCCTTCCCCTGTGTGAGATAAGCCTTATTATTAACCCCACTTTGCAGGTGAGGCAGCTGAAGCCCACTAGTTAAGTGCCTTATCCAAGTGCAGCTGGAGAGAGTAGCGTTAGGACTGAAGGTGGTCTGCCTCCAACGCACGGCCTTGCTCGGTACATGTTCATTTCTACTCCCCGTTATTGGGGTCTAGGCTCCTCTGGCTAAAATGAGCCAGAAGCATGGGGTAGAGAAATCTGAGGTTGTTTTGTTTTGTTTTTGAAGGTTACTCAATCTTATTGGCATCTCTGTTTATCACTTCATCTGACATAGGTGTTTTCCCCATTGCTTTGGGAATTCATGTACATGCAAAAAAAAAAAAAAAAAGTTTGGGTTACAAATTAAATCACATTTAGTTTCCCACAATATAGTAGTTTTAGGAGAAAAAATAATTAAGAGTAGAAGATTGTCATGGTAGGGCTGGGCATGATGGATTATACCTGTAACCCCAGCACTTTGGGAAGCTTAGGCAAGCAGATCACCTGAGGTCATGAGTTCAAGACCAGTCTGGCCAACATGGTGAAACCCCATCTCTGCAAAAATTAGCCAGGCATGGTGGCACATGCCTATAGTCCCAGCTACTCGGGAGGCTGAGGTGCAAGAATCACTTGAACCTAGGAGGCAGTGAGCCGAGATTGTGCCACCGCACTCCAGCCTGGGCAACAGAGTGAGACTCCATCTCAAAAAAAAAAAAAAAAAAGATGTGATAAACTCTGTTAGATTTGGGGCTTATCAAGAGTTTACCCAGCCCTAAGGAAATGTGCCCCCACTTACTTATAATCATAGAGACCACATAGGAGGGCTTGTCATATACAGCAACTTTGATAGAGTGATCTCAGTTAATCTTCACAACAATGGTGTGAGGTAGACACTTCTATTATTAACCCCAATTAGAAATCAGGAAAGGGAGGCCATGGAGAGACTGCATAGTTGCAGGAATCACTCAGTAAGAGACAGAGCAAAATTTGAATCTGAATATTTCTGCCTCCAAAGCCCAGGTTTGATCTATTACATATTACCATTGGTTAAATGATAGGGAGTCCCCTGTCACACATCTGACCTCCAAGGTAACCTGGAGTCATTTAGATCACAAGTTACCAACTGGCAGCCTGCTGGCTGGCCCTGGCCCAGAGCATATTTTCTTTGCTGAGCTTGAATTTCTAATTTCTTCTTTTGGGCTGGATACCACCAGTGAGGCATGTAGGCTCCAGCTTGGCTCAGTTCCTGCCACTGACCTCAGCCTCAGAAACAAGAACGACCCACCAGCTGGTGGGCAGAAATCCTGCTGCCTCTGGGCTGGTTTATAAGGCCTCATGTGCTTCATTCATTCACCTGTCTGGCCCTGCAGGCCTGTCGTTTTGCTCTCTGCTTTAGATTGGCTCTCCCATTCCATGGGCCAAGAGGGATGGGATGTACCCAGCGTCACTCAGCCCTGCTCTCTGCCCCATGTGGCCCTTCCTTTCCCTGAACTCACTCCTCTGCCCCCACCTGCCCCTTCATATGCCAACCGTCAGTCCTGACCCTGTTTCAGGCCAGGGCTGTTCTCTCCAGCCCACGACTGTACTGGATTTTTCTCACTCTGAGAAGCTGAGGTCAGGTGGGTGGGGCAAGGTGAGCTTCTGGCACCAGCTTTTCCCCGGCAGAGTGGGCAGGACCTTTGTGGAAGTCACAAATTTGGCTGTTTTGGGAACAAAGAGCTGGCTTTTTAATTATGCAGCCCAGACAGGCTCCCCGCAGGTGGGTGGAGAAGGGAGCTTCCCAGGGCTGCCTGGCAGACGCCCTGATTTCCGCTCCTTGAAGTGGCCACTTGGAGAAGAAAGGAACCAGCAAGTAATCAAGTAACAAGTACAGAAACACTCTCCAGGTGAGGACAATCACTCTGCCCAGCGGGGGTGCAGGGCGAGGGGGCTCTGTGGAGAGTGGGCTGTGCCCAAGGCCTCCAACTTTCAGTGTGGAAGCTGGGCTCCCATGCTGGGCTCGGGTGGGCGAGGCAGGTGGAGGAGAACCCAGACAGGACTTTGCAGCCATGGCGGTTCTCAGGGTTGGAGTCTGGACTTTCTTGCTAACTTGCTCTCTGACCACAGGCAAGTCATTCAATCTCACTAAGCCTCGTTTTCATCAACTGCAAAATGGAAATGATAATTCCCCTCTCCTGTAAAGAGTGAAGGAAATGATGTCTGTCTCAAACCTGGCACAGAGTGGGAATCCCAAACAAGAATGGGAGCTAGGCTTGACGAGGCACACCTTACTCCACGTGTGCCTGGCTCTGTTAAACGCCTTGCAGTCACACAGCCATTTATTCTTCAAATTGTAATGCCATGTGACAGCTGGTGTTTTGCTGAAATGAAATCACAGCTTGCAATGGGCATTTGGCTCCCATTCTTCTGAGCGTGGTGCTCCCACAATGCTGGCTTCGTGTGGTGACTCATGGCTCCCCGACTTTTCTGTGTTTGAATGAGCAACCGGGAAATCCTCCTCCATATGGCGCAGTCTGTCAGCATTTGGACTTCACACAGTGCGAGCGCATGATTGGGCTTGGAATGGAGATAATATTTTGAAAATAATAAATGGATATGTTCTTTATTCTTCTCTAGGAAACCACGTGCCCCTGTCTAGTTCCATGGATTTCCTGGGGTGGGAGGACGTTAGGATGCAGGGAATGTTCTGGCAGACAAGATGAGGAAGCAGACAGATCATCTCTTCAGGACCGCAGAGGATTGTCAGCAAAAGAAAAAGGGTGACAAAGTCAGGGGGGTGCTGGGAGCCCAGGTGGCTGTGTCTTCACCTTCTCTCTTAGGGATAAGGATGTTGTAGAGATGCCCAGTTGAAAAAGCCCCAGGGAGCCCACCCTGGAAGATGGTGGCACATAAACCTCAAAGAGAAGCATCCACAGCCCTCCCTGAACCAGGTGAGTGCACAGAGTTCAGAAGTCCCCACAGGTGACCAGGAACTGAGACTACAGGAACATGTACAGAGGTGGCAGCCTGGACGCTTGCAGCTGAAGTGGTGGGGGCGGCCGGTCACTCTTCACATAGAAAGGCCCAGGCACAGCCCCACAGTCACCTGTCCAGGAATCAGCCCAGGCCAGCCCCTCTGCAGCAGAGACCAGTGAGAACCCAGAAGATACCATGTGGACTGAGCCCAGCTCCCCTGCACCAGACTACAGATGTCTGCTCATGGGTACCTGCAGGTGCTTCTTACAAGAAGACGCCTTAAAGACTAAGGGTCTATCCACAAGACATAGGGTCACCCGAAAGACACTAGTCATACCAGAAGAGGCTGCAATGCCACCAATTTGCAAATTCAGGGTTTTTATTCCTCTCCCCCCTCACACCCAACGAGGCAGGGACTCTGGACAGTTACAGGAAATAAAATGCTATTTTTTTCCTTTATGCCTGTGTGTACTGTGTAAAATTTGTAACCCACTGTTAATTAACAGATATTTCCCATGCCCAGCACGTTTGGGTGTTCGGAGGGCTGGATATTTGATGATGAATAAGGTCCCTGCTCCCAGCATCTTAAATTGTAGTAAGAGGAGAAAGGCAGGTACCTAGATCAGTAATTATTCTTAGCAGGTGAGAAGTGCTGTACTGAAAATCAACTCCGGTGATAGAATAGAGAATGGTGAGACGTGCTCAAAACAGCCACAGGTGGCAATCAGGAAAAGAGCCACCCCATCTGTCTCCCCCGACTTCACAGATGAGAAATCCCAGGCTTTGAGAGGGAAAGAGCCTTGCAGAAGTCACTTAGGAAGTGATTTTGTTAGACCCACAAGCCCTGATTGCAGCTCCTGTGTGATTCCCATGGCAGGGGAAATACTTGGCTATAAATCTAGCTGGAATGCACTGTTTAAAATCCAAGGACCTGTCCGGGTTGGAAGAACATGGAACGAACTTGTAGCCAGAGCTAGATCTGAATTGATGCTCTATGCCTTAACTACTTTTTTTGCCCCTCGGTAAGCCACTTAACTTCAGTTTGTTCATCTGTAAAATGGGGGTGATCTTCCTGCTTCCTAGGTTTGTGGGGACTGTTAAAGAGATAAAGTGTATGAAGCCCTGGGAAGCTGGCTCTGAGTGTCCCTTTATCTCACACTGGTGTCTTCGTCACTGTGCACAATGTGGGCCCAACGCCACCACTAACCTACCCCTGGAGGGTGGGGGCCTTATTTCCCTTTGAATCCCTAGGACACAGCACAGGTCCGCAGCTGACACTAGGATATGAATGAGCAGCAGCTGTCTGGGGAGGAGGATAACCGACCGGAAACAACCGCCAGAGAGGGCAGAATGGGAGCGCTGCGTGCAGGGCTGTCTGTGCCGCTCAGGAGGGGGCATTCCTCTGGCTCTGTGAGTGTGTGGGTTTATCTTCCACGTGTGTTCCTCGGGGAGGCTGCCTCTGAGGGGGACCTGGATAGCAGATGAGCGGTGGCCAGGCAGAAACTGGAGGGAGAGGCGAGCTGGGCAGACAGTGAAGCCCAGAAAGGGGAGGGTGTGGGAACACGAGGCTGGCGGTGAGTGTCGTTTGCTGGATGGTGAGTGTAGGTGGGGTGAGCAGTGAGGAGTGGAGAAGCCTTGGGGCCCAGGACAGCTAGACTAAAGATGGGTCCATAGCAGCCAGCAGGGTGGGCTTGAGCGGCTCAGCTGGGCAGGCAGTGGTTGCGTGGAGTGAGGAGAAGCCTGAGGCAGGTGGAGAAAGGGAGTGGAGGTGGGAGGTGGTATGGGGAGAGGCTGGGTGAGCGGAGGTGGGTTGGAAAGCAGATTGGAGGGCCCAGGTGGGACCCACCATGTTGAAGGAGCTGGGGATCTCAGATATCCAGCTAGGGCCTTGGGTCGGGGAAGCTGAACCTCGCGTTCAGTGTGATTCCTGGCAGGTAGCAGAGCCTCTTAAGGTTTTGTGGAATGACTGACTGGATGAACATATGATGGAGAGCAGAAGGAGCCCCAGAGGAGAGCCGGGAGAGGAGGAGAGGGGAGGACGGGCTGGGAGCGCTGCTCCACCTGCCCCTGCAAGGGGGGCCTCTCAGAGCTGGATCTCCAGACACAGGCAGCCACAGGTGCCTGGAGCACCGGCTGTGGATACCACTTGTGCCAGGTGTGGAGACAGGACGTCCTCCATGTGTCACATGACTGGTCAGCTACTTCCTAAGTGGGAGGATGGTAGAGGAACAGGAAGTGGGTGACTCAGTGGGGCATGTTATGAGCTTGGTGATGTGGGTAAATCTGCCCAAAGGTGAGGCCACAGCGCAGCCACATTACCCAGCCAACTGCCACCCAGAGCCAGCAGAGCAGCTCACTCAGGCTCACAGGACCGTCTTTGGCAATGTCACACTATAGTGCCGTGTGCATGGAAGGCAGGAGGAAGAGGAAGAGCCTGTCCGCCACCACTCGCTCCCATGCTTCCAAGACAGTCACTATGCCACCCTGCTGTGGCTGGCTGCGTCTCCCTCCTCACTGGCAGCAACAGGACCCCAAAGCAGGACATGGGGCTGTCAGGTGGCCAGAGCACAGTTTGTTGTGTTGGTCATAGGAGGTGGCAGCAGTGGCCAAAGTCCCCAGAGATGGGAGGTGGATAGACTGGGCTGGGCCCCAGGAAGGCTCTGATGCTGTAGCTCTGTGCCAATGGCTCCTGGTGCCTGTATGCTCGGCCGATCGCCACCTTCCTCTGCCAGGCTGGCCCTGGGTCCCCATTCCCAGGCCCCTACACAAGCAGACAGAGCTCAGCACACAGACCTGCCAGTCCCTGCTGCATCCCCCGCTGGCCTCCAGGCTTGCTGCTGAGGATGCCTGGGCTGGGGTGTGCAGGATTGGGTGTGAGGCCTGAGATGCCCCATGGAACCCTCATCAGCTTCCAGGCAGCCTCAGGAGGGGGCCGGTGGACAGAGGAGCCCTCACTATCACACAGGCTGCTTCATTAAGGACAACAGTGATGGTTATTGTAACGATGGCCGTCTTCTACTACGTGTCTACTGTATGCAGGCAAACAGCAGCTCGCAGAATCCCAGGTGCAAGGGTGCTTATTATAGGACAGCCTTTAATAACGTCCACATTTCTTCCACATCCCTGAGGCTTGGGACACAGGCCCTTCACTGAGTTTCTGCACTGAGCTGCTGCCCCCTGGGCTAGGGGCTGGGTTAGGGGAAATACCTGCCCACCAGCTCTGGGCATACCGGGCTCTGAGTTGTCCCTCACTGAGCTAACTCTGAAGCCCCAGGGAACCCAGGCAGGGGTGGTGGGGCCCAGCAGCACCCCAATAGTGGAGAGAGTCTGGGTTGGGGTCCCTCACTTGTGCCCAGTGGCCGGGCCTTGGAGGCACCAGGCTGGGTTCAACCCCCAGCCCCATCCGTTTCCTGGTATGTGCTTGACCTTGGCCGTGGTGCTCCATCTCTGACCTGTCTCCTCACTGCAAAGATGAGGATGAGGATGCTGCGGGGGCAACTTTCTTCTCTCTTCCTTCATCTCTCCCCGCCCATCAGACGGGAAGCTCTTCCCTATGGCTGCTTCCCGTGAGGCTTGCTTGAGGAAAACAAAGGGGGTGGGGGTGGGGGAGGGTGAGCCTGGGGGGTCCCTGTGCCTTTTGGGCCCCTCTGCGTGGGGTGCAGGGAAGGCCTCCATTCTCCGTGCACCTGGCCAGGTAAGGGGGCTCTGCAGAGCAGTGCATGGGTGCTGAGGTCTTCACATGGAGTGGACATACAGGAGGCTGAACATGGCCACCGTCACCCTGCTGGTGTGGCCGGCTGATTCCTGCTCCCTGTGAGCATTGTCCACTTAAGGTGACTGTCTTGTCCCATTTTCCCCAGATGTTCCCGGGTTTAGCCCTGAAAGTCCTGGGTTCAGGAAAATCTCTCAGTCCCAGGCACACTGGGAAGGTTGGTCGCTCTATTCTCAATTAGGTCAAGGGTCAAGGCGGTGGGTGGCAGGATGAGGGACAGCATTGGCCTTTGAAATCCCAATAAGTACTGACCTTGGGTCATTGGGATAACACATACAGAAACCCCCCAGCTCAGCCTTGGGGTATAGCAGGGCCCTCGTGAAGGATCCCCCCAACCCTCAGGCCCACCTTCTCCTTCCCCCCCACCCCACAAACGACAACTGACAGACATCTCTATGTTTTATTGAAAATAAAAAAGTCATGGCGCTTTCTTCCTCATCAGTGGCATATGGACACCCCCCAGGGCTGCCAGTCTTGCTTCTGGTACAAGTCTCAGCAGGAAACCAACCTTAATGGCTCATTGGTGGATAAGACGACATCACCTTGGACATCTGCCCCTTGAGAAAACTCCCAGGAGCAACAGTCCTCCCCTGTACACGCGGCCCGTTGCTAAGGCAGATTTCAGGATACTCACATTCATGCACTACGTATCTCACACTACCTGGGCATTTAACTCATACTTTGTACAGATGCAGAGAGTACAGTAGTTATATTTATATATATGTAGAGATCTCTTTAAATATATATAGCTATATATAATATGTTTATATTTCTATACCTATTAGTTCTTCTTCCAAAACCTCCTTGAGAAGCTGCTTAGGAACACCTGAAACCCCTGGCAGATCCTGTGATCTGAGTTCCGAAGTTGGGCTCAGCTGCGAGGCGGCTGGGAAAGATCTGCTTGAGAAAATGAGAAGGGAGGGGCATCTCGCTCTTGACCTCAGCGCTGGGACTAGCCTGAGAATCGGTATGTGTCTAGAAACTGCAGACTCGTTTTAAATACAAGTTCTAAGCTCAAATCCTAGGCTGGCATGGTTTTAAGGATGCTTAAGTCTCGTAAGCTCAAAATCTATTGGGTCTCCCTTGCTGTGCCATGAGACTTATGTTTTGAATGGCCGGTCTTGGGCTTGGTAGGGGGGTGGGGGTGGGTATTAAGTGAATCTTTTTTAAAAAAAAAAACTAGGCTCTTCCCTTGGTGTTTGCTGACCGGGGTGAGAAAGGATTTTACAAGCTCAACTGAGAGGGAATTTATGGGCAAACCAGAGCCCTGGGTGCATCTGTGGCTCAGGGAAGGGGATATAGGCCCTAAAGCCTGTCATGGCTCAGTGGATTCCTCACCAGGGACTGGAAGATTACGCTAACTGCAAAATCCAGGCCTCTGAGGTTTAAGCCAAGGTTGGGGATGGTGGGACCAGGCGAGTGTGTGCAAAGCTGGGCTGTGCCCAGCCCCTGCAGGCTGCCCAGCACTTCATGATCCCTTAGCCAGGAACCTCCCCTCTGGCAGAAGGTGCCCTCTGATCACTCCTGAGCTTCTGAACAGCCCAAGGCATGGGCACTTTCTCATGGGTGCAGCCCAGGGTGGTGTGTGCTTAGGGCTAGGGTCCTGCCCAGGCGTCTGCTTAGGGCACAGCTTGGGGGGTTTGGCAGGCACCAGGAGGCTGCAGGCAGTGGCGGAGAATGCCCTGGGTGGGGCCTGCCAAGTTGCCCCCTTTGACCTGCTGCTGGCCCACATCCTCTGGCCTGTTTGTCACCTGGCTCTGTACCCTAAGAGTACTGTGAAGTACGGGCCAGGTAGGGGGTAGGGGGTGGCACTATGCTGATGCCCAGGAGCCGCAAAATGCAAATCCAAACTCAAAACAAGTCCTCAAATAGAAGGACATGAGGATAAAAGAAAAACTTTATGTGAGGGTCTGCCCTGGGCCTGTCCTCAGCCTGCACCTGCTGACCCAGGCAGGACGGTGACACACAGACAGCTCCGTGGGCAATCGGACTCTGGGACAATGGACATTTTAAGGTTTGGCTCAAATGAGAGCCGGTTTTCATGTGTGTCTGTCTTCCCTGGACTTCAAAGTCTCATCTGTAGCTTAAACACCTACCAGAGGAGTACGCTGGCAGTTCAGGATGCAGACCAAGTCCTACAGGGCTTGACAGTGGAACCATTCAATGTGTTGGGTTCCTTCTGAGCACATATGCAGGAGCGGTGGGGAGAACCACAGGGCCAGGAGTGTCCCACTCATTTCCCAGAAGATGCAAAATCACCCTGTCTCTGTGGGCTTCCTGATGGGGCCCACAGGGAAGGCAGCCACTTGGGAGACAGGCCAACTGGGCAGGGGTTACCAGCCTGGAGGGTCCCTCACCTCCTGTCCTATTTCATCCCTGGGCACTCCAGCCACACCGGAGGGCTCAGCGCTCCTATAGCACTGGAAACAGACACTGACAGGAAGACATTGGAACACCTTGGTGACTGGGGCTGGGGGAGGGTAAAATGGGAAGAGGATGGAGGACTCTGGCAGAGAGCCTGAGTACAACAGTCAGGCCTCAGGGGACTGTGGGGACATCCAGCGCCTGGCCAGCGTCAGCCTGGCACAGCATACCCACAGTGGATTTGGCACAAGTAGTGGCCTCTGCCGACTAAAGCAGGACCTGGCTCACATTGATGCATGGGTTCCTATGGGATCAAGTGTGGGGATGAGTGTGAGGACAGGTGCAGTGGCCTCTGCCCTTGCCCAGTGGCCCTGTACCTAGGGTTCAGTAAGTTGTTTTGCCCCCGGAAGGCCAGACACTGCCCCCAAGTGTAAACGAGCTCCTCTGTCTGCTCAGGAGGGGATTTTGCAGGCTGGGCTCACAGCCCTCCATGGCAGGCAGTCAGGAGCTGAGGGTGTGGGGTGTCAGTGGGGACAGGAGGGAGAAGGCAGGCCCTGCAGATTGACAATTGCAGATGGGGCGATGAACAGATGTGTGGGAAGCACCTTTGAAAGGGGACGCCTGTCTCCTGGCTGTGCCGATGGCTTCTGTTGAGAATGTGGACAGAGGAGCAGGCAGGCTTCCTGGGAGGAGGAGAGGTTTACGGCAGGGAGTGGGCCCCGGACCATTTTTCTTTTGACTAAAGGGGGATGCCTCCCTGCCACAGCAGAAACACAGATCCCCAGGCTTCACCAGTGCGCGTGCTGTAGACAGCAGCTGGGGACAGTCAACAGACCAGACACCAGACAGGGAGGAGGAGGTGGAGGGCCTGGGGTGGGGACACTGCTCAGGTGCTGCGTGCAGTGTGAGCCAGGCTCGGCCTCGTGTGCAAGCTGCCTGGGCCCACAGGCTGACTGGCGGCAAGCCTGGGAAGAGAAGGGTTTCTCCTTTGGGAGGCTCGGGGCCTGCGAGGCAATGAAGTCCTGGACAAGCTCAGGTTAGCTCATGTCCACCTGCTTTCCCATGTCCACTAGTGCCACCAAGGTGTCCCTCTGGCCAGCGGGTCCAGGACCTGCAGACTCACACCACTGCGTTGTTCACGTCCACTCCTTTGTTGCTCTGGGAAGAGCTCATGGGATACTCAGCAATGCTGGTGCCATTTTCGTCTTTTCTCAGTGGTTTCCTGGAAGTTGGTGGGGGCAGGGAAGGGGAGGCAGAGACACCATTAGTCATCAGTGATGGTGGAGTGTAACCTCCAGCTAGCATCCCTGCTCCGTGAGCGTCAGAAGGAAGCCCACGACTCTGTTCTCAGTTAGCATCCTTGGGCTGCTAGTCCTTGTGGTGTTAATCAGAAGCTGGACATGGTATTAACTCAGGTGTCACGAAAACAGGGCACAGTGAGGGGGAAAGAGGGAAGCTGTTAACGAAGAAGCAGGGACAACAGCTAAGAGTCTGGACAAACAAGAAGTCCATTCAGTCTAGCACGGTCAGGCTTTGACTGATCTCTTTGATCATCAGACAGAGATGAATATTCCAAGGTATAGAGAATTAACAGAAGAGCTAGTGGTTGAGATTTGCAATCTTCCTCAGTGTGAGCAAAGGCAAATGCAAAATGTGACGAAGCAGATGGTGCTAGTGGTCATGCTGGTGGTGACAGTGGTGACGATGCTGATGGTGGTGGTGACAGTGATGAGGAGGGTAATGGTGGTGACGGCGATACTGGCGATGGAGGCGATGATGGTGGTAATGGTGGTGGTGACAGTGATCACGGTTATGATGATGGTGTGTGGTGTGTATGGGTGGTGGGATATGGTGGTGGAGATGGCGGTGGTGGTGACAGCAGTAATGATGGAGGTGGCAATGACAGTGATGGTTAGGGTAATGGTGGTGATGGTGGTAATGATGGTAGTGAAGGTCATATTGGTGGAGGTGACAGTGGTTATGATGGTGGAGGTGGTATTGGTGGTGGTGGAGATGGCAGTGGGGATAGTGACAGCAGCAATGGTGATGGGGTGGTAATGACAGTGATGGTTAGGGTAATGGTGGTGATGGAGTGGTGATGGTGGTAATGATGGTAGTGAAGGTCATATTGGTGGAGGTGAAAGTGGTTATGATGGTGGAGGTGGTATTGGTGGTGGTGGAGATGGCAGTGGGGATAGTGACAGCAGCAATGGTGATGGGGTGGTAATGATAGTGATGGTTAGGGTAATGGTGGTGGTGATGGTTGGGTTGACAGTGGTGGTGAAGGAGGTAATGATAAGGGGTGCAATGACAGTGACAGTAAGGGCAATGGTGGTAGTGATGACGGTGGTGAATGTCTACACTAAATCAAGAACCACCAGCTGTTCTTGAGCACTTCAAATTGAGCCATTTGAAGTTCATTCCAGAGGCCCCTTAACCCCAAAAGGCGGTTTCTCCTATGCATAAAAGGGATCAGGAAGGCTGGGAAGGAGGCTCTGAGAAGGCTCTTGCTCACCTGCTGGGGTTCTGAGATCATGGTGTACTTTTGGGCCTGGCTCAAATCTCACTTCCTCCTCCCTTGAGTTGTTCAGGAGGGCGCTGACCCCCAGCCTGAGTGTTTCCTCCTGGTCTAAGCCACATGCTCTCTGTAGCCCAATTCCATGCCACAATTCTGCTATCTCATTCCCACTGGGCTGTAGCCCAGTCTCCTCCAGGGTCCCCAGGGGTGCCAGGGCTGAGCCTGGACTGGCCCTTGCCGGGAGCTGTCTAGGCTGGAGATTTATGGTCACTGTCATAGGCCCAGGAGTTGATTGCTTCTGCCTTTTTAAATGTCCCCAGAGCCTCCCCAGAGCCACGGTCAGGAGGGCTGGTGCCTGTGACCAGGTCAATGTCTCCAGGATAAAGCCCTGAGTTAGTTCAGGGGAGTCAAGGTCTGTGAGGGGACCATTAGCAGTTCATGGGAAGAACGATCAGGCCCACTCAGAGACCACACACCGAGCTCAGTCTGTGAATGAACTGTTCCCTTTTCTCCTGCAGCAGAAGTCACTCAACACACCTGTGAAGCAACACAAGTGCACTCACTCCAGGTGGTCAAGCCCGGCCTCTGTGGCATCTTCCAGGAATGCAAGAGGCAAACCCATGATTCCTCCCACAGTGCATGGATTCCTCCCACAGTGCATGGATTCCTCCCACAGTGCATGGATTCCTCCCAGTGCATGGATTCCTCCCACAGTGCATCGTGCTTTGTGCAAAGCACTCTCAGTCACAGAGATTTCCCTGTCCCTTCTCTCAGTGGTCACCTGAAGAAGCTAGGCCTGGAGTAAGAGATTCATTTCATGAGGAAACTGAGGCTTAAGGAGGGCTTGATTCGCCCAAGGATGCTCATCTGGTTTGCGGCGGGGGGCCTGGACCACCCACTAACATGGACTTGGCCCCACATCTATCTTCCCATTATTATTACTATGATTACTTTGGAGATGGGGTCTTGCTCTGTTGCCCAGGCTGGAGTACAGTGGCATCATCACAGCTCACTGCAACCTCGAACTCCTGAGCTCAAGCGATCCTCCAGCTTTAGCCTCCTGAGTAGCTGGGACTACAGGTATGTGCCACCAAGCTTGGGTAATTTTTATATTTTTTGTAGAGGCAGGGTCTCACTATGTTGCCCAGGCTGTTCTTGAACTCCTGGCCTCAAGTGATTCTCCCATCTTGGCCCCCCAAAGTGCCAACATCTTCCAATTTAATCAGCATTCCCAGCAGGCATTCCCCTATGAGCTCTGGGATCTCATTAACTCGGGAAAGCCTCCCTCCATCTTCTTCTTAGAGATCCCCCAAGTTCTGCAGAGTCCTCCAAGAACTTTGTCTCCTTTTGCCTTAACTCAGCATACCCCACATATGAATCTGAGAACCCCGTTTATGCAGACACTAACGGATACTCTCTGGAGCCTCTGTGCACAGGGCTCAGCTGCGTTGCCTTGCTTATGTCAGGGTCCGTGGGAAATGATGGACTCTGAAGCCACATACTACCCCGGGCCTTTTGCTCCTCTGTCCCCTTCATCCCCCTTCCTGATCTACCACCCCTTTCCAGGGAGCCTTAAGCAGCTCCGATATGACTTCCGACTCCATGAAATCCACATGGTCTGGACAGTTTGTGGGGGTGGCATTTTCTCTTCCAGTGAGATCCTGTGCTCCCCCAGTGAGGCCGCTGATGGATCAAGTGGGAAAAATGTACCATGAATAGAAGGGGAAGAAAGGATATCAGCATCAGGATTTCAGAAAATATTAACAGGCAAAAGAGTCTGGACATAAGCCCACACTGCATTTCTCCTTCACGCACATTAAATGTTGGGCTTAGGGCTAAAATGAAAACAACTGCAACAGGTCCAGATCATGAGAGACGTGACTTAAGGGCCTTCTAGGGCAGATAATGAAGAAATGAAGAAGGTGGCATGGAGCTCCCTTAGACATCACTGAGCTGGAGGGCTCAATCTTTCTACCCTTTTTAGGGTAAGAGGAGGAGGTCAGCAGGATTTCTATGGGCAGGAGGCAAGGAGAGAGCTCTAAAGGCATCCTGTGAGACTCCTGTGAACTTGCAGGCCCTGGGGAAGAGGTGGCTCAGAAGAGCAGAGCAGGATGCAAGGCTGGCAGGAGGACCGGGAAGGCAGGGTGAGGAGGGGGCCCAGGGCTTTCTCAGCTGCTCAGCCAGTTTCCCAGACAGGAAAGCAGGCAGGGGGCTAGGCAGGGGCTCCTCCTGGCAAAGAAGGCACCTATGGAGGGGACGGCCCCCAGACAGGAGCATTAGGGAGCCTGTGCAAGGTGACGGGAGATGGTGGCAGACAAGGGCTCTCCTGAGAATTGGATATGATCTGCTCCCTTCCTGCCACCGGAGCTGAGTGCCCAACCACGCTGCCCCCTGGACTGCTGCTTGCAAAGCCTTTCTGGGATTCACTGGAACCCCATGGAAGCTGGATGTTCCCTAAAGCAGAACATCCAGAACCTCTGCACCCCCTAACTCCACCCTCCCACCAAGCAGGGCACTTCAGGGTGATGCTGCGGAAGTGCTAAGAGGCAGACGTCAAGGCTCGGTAACCCCCACTTTGCCACTTTCTGGCCATGTGACCTTAGGCAAGCTACATAACCTCTCTATGCCTCAGTTTCTCGTCTATGAAATGAGCACAGTCGTGGTGTCCACTTCATAGGCTTTTTGGGAGGATTAAATGCATTAGTCCACGTCAAGCGCTTAGACAAGCATCTGGCGTACCGTAAGTGCTCCATAAATGTTTGTTAGCTCTCAGCACTGCCGGGAAAAAGGTGTCAGCAGGGAGCTGCCCCCACTGGCTGGAGTAGCCAAGGTTCTCCAGTCTGCACAGACTTCCTACCTAACGTGTGCCCTGTGGGGCTCCGGAAATGCTAGAGAGCTGCTAAGACCCAGCCTGGCTCTGCACCTCTGTGAGTCAGCTGAGGCTGGTCTCGCTAAACCAAGAAGAGGCATTTTCACCCTGGTCCAGGCAGAGATGGCCACAGAGGGCTCCCTAAATGGCATGGTTCCTAGAAACCAAGAGAGGGGTTAGTGAGACTTTCCTTGGTGGCACCCAGGATTCCTGCCTGTAGAAGGGTGGGCTCTGCCACCCTCAGACTTCTTGTCCCCCGCCCTGGGCTTAAAAGGTGATAGACCCCCCCCATTCCCTGCTCAGAGTGCTGTGTGGACAGCTTCACGTGGACAGCTTCACCTACACAGGCCAGCAGCCACGAGGGGCCCTGCAGAAACCTGCCTCCACCAGCATCTCTGGCCTGGGCAAGGAGGCCCAGGACCCAGGTATCCCTCTTGGGCCCTGCTGACCATGATGTGACAGCCTCCCTTTCAGCCTGCTGCTCTGTGGGGATAGAGAAGAGGGAGGCAAAGAACAGCTCTGGGGGCCTGAGAAGGGAAGCTGTCTTCCCGTCTCATGCACTCACCCCTGGGAGAAGCGAAAGTTAAAGGTCCCAGACTCACCTCTTAGAAACGCATTCATTCCCCCGAGCGCCCACCCCTGACACCCCACACACACCCATACATATGAACCTTCATGACATACACAGGCACAAATCCACACACACATACAACACACAGACACCTAAACACACACATGCAATACACACAGATACAACATACACATGCAATACACACACACACCTAAACACACACATGCAATACACACACATACAATATACACACACATACCTAAAAACATAAACATGCAATACACACACATACAACACACACACACCTAAACACACACACATGCAATACACACACACCTAAACACACATAGAATATACACACACACCTAAACACACACATACGATATACACCCACACCCCTAAACACACATACAATATACACATATACGTATGCACACACGTGCACGTGCATACATTCATACATACGAATACACATACCTATATACATACATCCCCACACTCATATACACACACAGAGTTCCATGATGAGACTTGTCTGTAGACCTCGGACTTCCCCAAACCTGGGTCAAGAAGCTGAAAAAATGCCTTTCTAAGCCTCGAGGGTGTCACCATGAGAAGCAGCAGCCCCACGTGCAGCCTCCATTGCCCAGGCAGTGGGAGACAGGCCTGCAGCTGACGAGCGTCCTCATAGCCAGAGGGACCCACTGCCCGCACCGTGCCCTGGATCGCCTGGTAGTCGCCTCTGCTGAGCTGCAGCACTGGCACCTGTGCGTTTCTCATGCTTACATCCTCCCATGGGAGCCGGAGACCGAGGGGAGCAGAGAAGGCTCGGCCAAGGGAGGGCCTTCTCACAGGTGTGACTCTCTCCCCTTGAGCACCGCTCTGGGATTTGTTCTAGGGCAGAGCCCTTCCCAGCCTGGATGCTGAAGAAAGGACTGCAGGGTCAGGCAGAGAGCCCTGGACTGGGCGCCTCCAAGCTAGCTCAGGCCGTGGTGACTGTTCTCCAGGCCTCTGAGATGCCAGGATGGCCGGAGGTGAGATCCCTGCTGGGGATTCAGTGGGCAGAAGTGGCCCAGATGGTGTTCGTCTCATCGGGGGTCTGGGCACCTGCCTCCCTGAAATTCCAGGAAGATGCCTCCCTGCCACCCACCTCTAGACTGGTAGAGGGGCCTTCAGCTGAGGTCTGGTGGGGGGGCCTCCACACAACAGGTGGGCACAGGTAGACACAACATGTGGTCATGCCCTTGGACACCAACCCCAGGTCACGAAACCTCCCTTGGCCTTGTCTTGCTGTCACAAAAGGCCTTCACTGGTAACAGGAATATGCAGAGCCGTCTGTTCTTCCTAGAGGCCGGGTTTCCAGGACACACTTGCCCTGAGCTCCTGTGCAGCCATTCTCCACCAGGACTCCCCTGCAACCTATGCTGCTCTGCTGTCCTGAGCCAGTCCAGCCCAGCTTGGCCACCGTGGGCACCACAGGGATGCCGGCACTGCTTCAGGGGCTCCTGAAGCAAATAAGGAGGCTGAGGGGGTATCTGTCCCCAAGAAGCTGCCCATCCCCACCCTTGGGCTCCCCAAACTCATGCACAGGGCACCTCTCTTCTCAGGCAGGATTTGTCCACAGGCGGCTCCACCTCCAGGGTCCTGTGGGTTCAGTTCATTTGAGTGCACAAAACAGACTCTATGGCCCCAGGACGCTGGCCTCGACCCGGCACCAGGTTGGGAGTCATCTGACCAGCAGTACACAAATGAACAGATTGCAGCAAATGAGGAGAGGAGCTAAGATGGCAAAGAACTAGGTGTTGAGGGTGAGAAGAGTGGGAGGCCTGCCAGACTGACAGATTAGCAAGGTCCAGGCGGTGAGAAGGGCCCAGCAGGAGCGGTGGGGCGGGAGCCAGTCCCTGCAGGGTGCAGCTGGCCGGGGCAAGGTGTCTGGGTCTTATCCTGACTGCAGTGGGTGTCACCCGAGAACTTCTTAAATGGGGTACCCGTCCACCCTCACCCTGCCCGATGACCTTGACCCAGGGTATCTGGAGAGATGGGTCCAGAGAGGCATGAATTTCTTGGTGACAAAAGAAAAAGACCCTAAGAAGCAGGGATCTGTCTGGGTCTCCCGTCAGCTGGCCCTGGGCACAACCTCAATCTGCGGAGCCTTCTGTCCATGACTGTCCACAGTGTCTGCAGGCCTGGGCTCCATGCCCCCCACACCAAGGATGCCGGCAGATGAAGCAGGCTCATCCCTGCTGCCTGCCTCACGTGGCAGGATGGGATTTTATCACCCATCATGGAAGATCAGTCTCTGTGGGGGGACAAATAAGCCCAAAGAAGCATCTCAGCCCAGGGCAGGTCAGGACACCTCGTGCCCCACCCCTTACAGGCCTGACCGCTTCCTGGATGGCAGATGTGGGTGTGTTGGTGAGGCTACTGCAGCTTCTGAGACTCCAAAGAAACCTGTATGTTGATCAGAGAAGGAGCCAAGCCCAGACAGCCTGGAAGGTGGCAGCGAGGCCCAGGGGAAGGCACACCGGCCAAGGAGTCAGAAGATGGAGTCTTGATTCTGGACAAAGCGCAGGAGCCAGCTCCTTGAATCCAGCCCAGGTTCCCAAGCATGTAGGATGGTCTCCGAGCAGCCAAGGCCACGCATCAATGCTCAGCACTTGCCCTAAAGAGGCCCTTCCTTGGAGTACAATAACTTTGACCTGACTCACAGCACAACCAGGTGTGGTGATTCTGGGTTGGGTTGGGGACAGTGGGGAGGAGGGAGTGTTGCTACAGGTATGTATATGAACAGCAGGGAGAGGTGACAGATGGGAACCGCATTGAGACCCCATCTGGCCAAGAGGCTTTGGCCCATGAGATAACCCAGTCTCAAGGCACCCAGAATGCACCAAGATACATTCGAGGTGTATTTCTTGTTCTGGAAGTTTGTGGTGAGTCGAGGGTGGATAAAGCGGTTCCACTCTTGTCCTGATCCCAGGTCCTCACTGCTGGCCTCTGGGCTTGGCCTACCTTTTCTTCCCCACACCCTTCCTTTGGCCCTGACTCTGCAGATCAGCTGAAGACCAGAGCAGGTGACGAGGGAGAGAGGGCTGGGTTGGCCCCTGGCACATTAGGTGTGTCCTACAGGGAGGAAGAGGAGGAGACAGACGGCAGGGCTGCTCCAGTGTTTGCAGTCTGGGAGTTAAACAGCAGTATACACATCGCTTAGCATATGGACAGAAATACTGGAGTGTGTCATGCACAGGTGGGAGGGAGGCTGGCTGTGCTACTCCAAAACTTGGAGGGGGCTGCTGAGTCAGGGTACCTGCACTTGAGCAAGCATACGGAGAAGGGAGAGAATGGCAGGAGGCCTACTAAAGAAATGAGGCTGGGAGGAGGTGGAGCAGGAATGGCAGGGGGCTAGGAAAACTGAAACTGGTGAAGGGGTGAGGCCCAACACTTAAAACTGGGTGCACGTTATTTACACCAAAAGCAGACTCTATTTCACTCACCCAGACAGAGAAAAAAATAAATTTACTGCAATTCTAAATACAGTGTGTCCATTTGAAAGGGGGACTCTGGCAAGTCTGTTGGAACAAACCTCCATTCACACCACAGAAACCACCATTGAACAGTTACTGCGTGCCAGGCATCGTGCCAGGAACTGTCAGGAGAGAGATGAGTAAGACGAGATGACCAATCCCCATCTACCGTGTGTGCATCTGACCACGCGTACGCACGTGCGCGGGCACACGAGCACCGACATACACCTACTTACAGCAGAAAGCAGAATCACAAATTCAGGGGGCGCTATGACTCTAGCAGTTGGACAGGGAAGAGAGAGCTCTATACTGGTTCAGGATGACTTCTCAGAAGAGGTGGTATTTCGTTGGGTCAAGCAGCAAGAACTCACTGGAAGAAGTAAGGGGAAGGACACTGACCTTCCAGGAGTACTCGATGGGCCAGGAGGGCAGAAACCTCTGGGACCTGAGCCATTTCTCTCCCACCCAGGCCTCAGTTCCCACATCTGTAAAACAAGGGATTGGCTCTTGACCATGAAGGTTCATTCTGGCTCAGATTCCATTGGAAACTCATTAAAACGTCAAATGTGGGGGCATTCTAGGTACCCCCAGGCACCAGATCTTCTCTGTACACCACACATTCAGTAAGAACTCATCTTTTTCTGGGCTACCGCAAAGCTCCAATAACAATGTAAATTCTATAAAGAAAACTAATTTCACTGATTAAATTTCTTTTGAGTCTATGATTCAGGAAGGATCTTGGGGAAAATATCCATGAAAGAATCAAGCTAAGGAGATGAGGGACTGGAGTTGGAGAGGAGGGAGAGAGCTGAGGGTGGCAGGTTCCCAAGGAGGAGCCATGTGGGGATCGTCCAGCTTGGAAGGCTGCTGGAGAGAGGATTGCAGGGTGACAACTGCACAACAGGCTCAGAGACCCACAGTCCACCTGGAGAGGAGCCTGGAGCCCCCAGGACAAAAATGGAACTGATATATTTGACTGTGTTGAGAGGAGGCCATGTTAACCCCAGGAAAAGAAACAGCACAGTACACTATATGGCTCAGCTATACGCAGTATGCTCTTTGTTACACTACGGTAAACACCGAATAGGCACAGTATCCCACACCGAACCCCACTCTAGGTAGAGAATGAGAAGAGGGGAAGTATGTTGTATGTCCGTACTGCAAGGGTGCTGGCCTTGGTATCTTCCATATTGGAAAGTAAATAGACAATGCTTAAAATGGAAAGAAAATTTAAATAGCAGTATACACATCACTTAACATATGGAAAGAAATACCAGAAGAAACAGCTAACTGTTGAAAGTAGTTGCCCTCAAGAATGAGACTTGGGGGAAAAGATGAGGGGGCTGCTGTCTTTCTTAAGAGTCTTGGGAGCACATATGACATTTTAAACCATAGTATATATATATTCCTTTGATAAAAATTTAAATTAAAAGGAGGGAATAAATATGCAATGCCCTAGCCACACTTTCTAATCATTAAGCTGTCTCAAAAGGCATACGCAACATGCCTGACTCTTTGGAAAGGACACAACCTTCACCCCTTTCTCCTTCTCTTCCCCATTACCCTGTATTTTTTTCTCTTTATAGTCTTAATTTAAGATCACCTCATTTATTAATGTGCTGGTGTGTGTGCTTAATCTGCCTCCTCCAGCAGGAAGAGAACAGGGACCGTCTCGTTTCTTCTGCATTCCTTGTGCTTATGGTGCCCAATAAATGGACTAATACTGAATGGCCCTGTGCCAGTCAATGGGTTTTCTAAGGCACCATCAAAAAGCCTTGAGAAATAAAAAGTACTTGTTCTACTGAAAGTGGCTCAACTACAAACAGCTGACGAGTGCCACAGCCCTGCAATGGGTGGTGCTTAGGCACACTCAAGCCCACCTCTAGGAAGGAGCACGCTTGCTTAAGGTCAGCAATTAACATCGGCAGGGTCAGCCAAAGTGTCCTGCAGCCTTGTATTGGTCTTTCTGCCAGTCATACCTGTGAGAGGGAAATGGCTGTCTGATGGCTTCATGGCAATGGACAGAAGAAAGGAACAGACCCACACCAAGCATGGCCAGTGGACGCAAGGTGCTTTTCCTGTGCTGGCGTGGGTGTGTTTCCGTGGAGTGGGTGGGCATCATCTTCCTTCAACACAGGAGTGCTTCTCTGAGTGAAGGGTGTGGCTGTCAGAGAAGCTGTAAATGCCCCCCGGGAAAATAGCCTCATCCGTGCAAGTACACAGGCCTGTGGGACTCCCCCAGCTGGGATCTGAGGTCTACCCAGGCAGTGGGCACCTTGCCCCTTGGAGCTTTATCTTGATGACTCTCTGTGGTCATCGTTTGTTTCAAGTTTATCTCTGCCCTGGATGGACATTTGTGCTGTCTCTGCATTTATACATCCGAGTGGCTGAATGCCTGAGTGGCAGCAGTCCCCCTGCAATCCAGGACAGGGACACAAAAGGCTGCCCAGAGATTGTCATTTCAGAGGGGAAATACTGAGGCCACAGAGGGAAGCGATGCCTGCTGAGCCAGGCTGGCCTGGGGCTGGGGACGGGAACAGGTTGGGGGCTTCACTCCCAGTTCTGGGCTCTTTTAACAAATCAGGCTGTCCTGCTGTCAGAAATGTGCCCATTATGGCTAGAGGTGGGAGGATGCTCGGGTGCCAGGCATGGGGGTACAGAGCACCCAAGGACTCTGGAGCCTGCTCTCCATGCAGGTGTAGATAAAGAGTCTTGTTCATAACAAGCCTGGGGCAGTGAGGCCACCAAAATGCATGCTGCATGGGCTGCCCATGGCTGGGAACCCCCTCTGAGTTTGGGGTCATCAACAGGGGACTTGGGGGCCACTGCTCATGCTCATCCAAATTCAAGTAACACCCACCCTGCCCAGTCCCTTAGCCTGGCTAATGCACCTCTTTAAGAAACCTCCCCACCCCACACTGGCTACCAGGTCTGGGCAAGGTGTCCCTCCTCTGAACTCCCCCAGCGTGGAAGCTCCCTGAGCACGGTCTACCCAGTGCACAGGTGGGGATGGTTTGCTGAGTCACAGGAGGAAATGCTGATTCACCTCATCTTCATCCAGCAAGTGCTAGTGAGACCCTCCCTCCTGCCAAGGTCCAGCCCGCTTTCAGTCAGGCCCTGGACACAGATGTGAGGGCCCTGCGGGGTGCTCCTTCTACAACCGCAGCTCAGCCCTCGGTGTCCGCTTGTCCCTGCGGAGGCCCGTGTCCTGGCAGCTGACACCCCCAGGTGCCAAGATATCTCCAGTCACCTCCCCTCTGATCTACCCAATTCTAGAAACATCCTCCCAGCAGTCTGGCTCTGAAAGGCTGTGTTGGGGCCATTTACAAAAATCTCGTGGAAATCCCTAGGACTTGAGGCCATGAGAGTTTTTTTTGTTTTGTTTTTAAAGAGTAGGGTTTATCACTAAATTTTCCTTTAATGGTTTTGCAGCGACATGACATGCTTTTGTTTCCTGAGAGAAAAGGCATGTTTCAGATGAATTTTTGACCAAAAGCAATCCGCCGTGAACAAGAAATCCTCCATTGCACTGGAGAGAAACCTGGACAGGCAGCTGGCATGTGTGAGGGTGCTATCTCTTACAGCCCCAGCTGAGGTCGGCGGCTGGGGGCAGAGGGCGCACGTTGCTCTGTAGGTGGGGTTGCAGCTCCTGCTGCCTCCTTCTCTCTCCATCAAGGGGTCAGGCCTCCCTCCCCAGCCTTCTTCTAGGTGAGTTCTGGCAGCATTGGGCTCTATTTCTACCTTCACCTGCAGTGAGCACAGTCCCCCTCTTGTCACTGAATACGTCTGCTGCACCAGGGATGCTCTCTCTGGATCATGAAGACTTCGAGGTCAAAGGGCGGGGTCCTATTCCTGGGCGTCCCCTGGACTTGGTCCAGAGATGGATGCAGAGCCTGGCGCGGGGTAGCAAAAGGGCCGCGCAGCAGAGGGTCCGCCTACACTAACCGTATGCCTGCTCCACTGGCTTCCTGCAGGGAGGCCGACCTTGCTGACTGTGTGTCCTGATTCCCCTGCTTCTTGGGTTTGGCCAGTGGGAGGCACGCACGGGAAACCTAAGTGTGGAGGGCAGCTGGGAGCGTTTCCTACCCTTCCTCCCTGTTTTGGGGCTGCTGCTTTGACAGTTCCAACCGCAGCTCCTGCCAGGCCGCCTTCTCTTAAGTGCGAGTCTCTCGCGAGGTTCCCATGGCACTAGTTCCCCACTTGCTTGTCTTCCTGGAGGTGCTAACCGTTCCCACTCTGCAAGTCCCTGAGTGCCTCACCTGCCCCATTTACTCTCTGGGCCTGCCCAAAACACCAGCATAATCCTGGCCTGGCCCCTGGAAGAAGTCCCGCTCATGCCCTGAAGGAGTCCCGCTTATGCCCGCCAACCCAGAAGAAGCCCCACCCACACCCCAGAGGAGCCCCGCCCATGTCCCTGGAAGAAGCCCACTCTCTCAAGTCTGGTCCGCTGAGCCATCTGGGATGAATTCTGTTTTTTCCCAGGGTGCTGACAGACCCAGGGCTCAAGAGCTCAGAGAGAGTGGAAGGGGGCAGACAAGAAGCCCCTCTAACTGCTCTGAGAGGAGGTCAGGATGACACCCCTCACATCCTTCCTGGGAGCCCCCCAGCCCAGCTGAAACAAAGCTCGGCAGGCTACCGCCTGGCTACACTGCCATAGTGAGCTATTATGTGAATTTGTTCTCTTTTCCCTCCTCTGGTAGAACCAGGTAGCACATTTCTTCAGGGACGGTTTGGGGCAGGGAGCGGGGCAGAAGTGGCTGAGGTGTCTTTTGTAAGAACATGAGTTTATATTAAACAGATTATTCATGTTGAGTCTCTCCCAGGGTAAGCGGGGCATGTCTGCAAGGAGACTGGTAGCCATGGCCTGGTGGTGCACTCTTTCCCCAAAAAGTAGCTACCAAAGCTACTCTTCAGTAGTTCCTAGTGTCTACAGCCACAGGCAAAGTCACTGCTCAGCCTGGTGACGAGCCTCCCCAGTCAGACTCACAGCTTCCTCCAGGGTCATCTCCTGCATCACAGGGGCTTGGGCCCAGCTTCTTCCTTTCACAGGTGTCTTTGCCTAGAACGCCTCTTCTGCTCCGCTACTTAAAACCCTTCTCCCATTCCAGCAGGCCCTCTGCTCAAATGCTTTATGGTCCAGATCAGAATGCACCATGACTCCTCTGGGCAGCCACAGTGCACTGCCAGCAAACCTCCCATAGCCTCAAGTGACCTCTGGGGGTACCCTGGGTCTTACCTGTTTCCATACCCACCAAGCCTGGCACACAGGAGGCACCTACAAAACACCTGGGAATTGGACTAGCCATGTCTCCTGGGAGACTCCAGTCATCCAACCATCTACTCATTCAACATCCACCCATCCACCCATCCACCCATCCAACCATCCACCCCTCCACCTATTCAACCATTCATCCATCCACCCACCGACCCGTCCATCTAACCACCCACACACCCACCCATCCACCCGTCCAACCATTTAACCATCCATTCATCCAACTATCTACCTACCCACCCATCCAACCATCTGCCCATCCACTCATCCAACTATCCACCCACCCACCATCCAACCATCCACCCATCCAACTATCCACTCATCCACCCATCCAACCATCCACTCCTCCACCTATTCAACCATTCAGCCATCCACCCACCCACCCGTCCATCTAACCACCCACCCACCCACCCGTCCAACCATTTAACCATCCAACCATTCAACCATCCACTCATCCAACTATCTACCTACCCACCCATCCAGCCATCCGCCCATCCACTCATCCAACTATCCACCCACCCACCATCCAACCATCCACCCATCCAACTATCCACTCATCCACCCATCCAACTATATACCCATCAACCATCCACCCATCCACCCATCCACTCATCCACCCCTCCAACCGTCCAACTGTCCAACTGTCCACCCATCAACCATCCACCCATCTAACCATCCAATCATCCACCCATCAACCATCCACACATCCAACCATCCACATTGGTTTTCTTTTTCTTTTTTTTTGAGATGGAGTCTCAATCTTTCACTTCAGTCTGGAGTGCAGTGGTGTGATCTCAGCTCACTGAAACCTCTGCCTCCTAGGTTCAAGTGATTCTCCTGCCACAGCCTCCTGAGCAGCCAGGATTATAGGCGTGAGCCCCCATGCCCTGCTAATTTTTGTATTTCTAGTAGAGATGGGGTTTCCCCATGTTGGCCACGCTGGTCTCAAACTCCTGACCTCAGATGATCCACCCCTCTTGGCCTCCCAAAGTGCTGAAATTACAGGAGTGAGTCACTGTGCCTGGCCCCACCTTGGTTTTCAAGGCTAGGGACCCTACCCAGAGTTACAGGGTTTTGGAGACTTGGGCCTTCTGCCCTCAGAGAAGCACAGACAGACCTCACCAAACCCTGAGTGTCCCCTCTCCCGCATCTCTGAGGAAGGGCAGGCAGGAATACCAAGGTCTGTGCTTAGCCCAACACTGGAGTCAAACTCGTCAATAACCCTGACACATGGTGCTGCAGTCAGGGCTGGGCTTCGGAGTCTCTGTTCTGGGTTCCATTTCCACTGCTTGTATATTGTGCCATCCCGGGAAGCTCTCTAACTCCTTGGAACCTCAGCCTCCTCCGCAAAATGGAGCTGACTGGGAAAATGTAGGTGGAGATGAACTAAGAGAACGCTGGTGAGGAGAGGAGCCCAGTGCCTGGCTGAGGTATTGCTGACTACGGTTATGCCTGTGTTATTTGTCTGTGTGTTTGGAGATTGCCCCGCAACATGCGCATTTTTGGCAGAGAGAGCTCTGAGCTCGAGTCCTCAGCTGGGTGGCAGATGCCCGGGGCATGTCCTGTCTTGCGTGGAGTCACCGTGCCCGGGCCCTGCCCCCAACTGTCCTCCCTCCTGTGCGCCATTACCAGGATTCCCCTCGGCTATTGGCTTTCCATGTCCCCCCCATCCTGTGTGCCTAGCTGTGCACTTCTTTTAAAACTTTTACCTTGATAGTCTTCCTGCTTTTGAATTACTAAAGTGAAATCACAGAGAACCAACTAACTTACAGATTAAAGTTAAATATTTTAGGTGTTAGGGATGGTCTTAATGTGGACCCTCTCATTTTGGGAGTCAGGAACTGTTTATAAAACTTTCTTAGAAATATTATATTGTTAACAACTCCCATTACTTTTCGGTGTTTTGCAACATTTTTGTATGTTTTACGTGGCATTAGGCCCGACATATAATTAGTGCTAATCAAATGCTTGTGGAATCAAACTCCCTAGAGTGACAGAGACATTACTTCTGAGATCAACTTTAAAACTTTTGGCAATGAAAAAGAGCAAAGGAAAAAGAAAACAGATATAGCAAAATCACAAAATCTTGATTAACTGTTGAATTGGGGTAAGGGTAGGTGGAAGGTCACTGTGTGTTCTTTCTGCTTCATATATGCTTAACAACTTTTATGATTTAAAATAATGATACGGGATGTGTGTAGCAGCCCCAAGCCCAGCTGGGGTTCCCTTTGGCTTGGAGCTGGGTGCAGTGGGTAAGCACTCACCTTTTTATGGCTTTGTAGCAAATGATGACAAGCACAGTGAGAAACACCAGGGAGGCACAGCATACGGCAACGATGACCACCAGCCCTGACCACCAGCTTTCCTCAGCGGGGCAAGAGGTAGAGTTGGGAGCTGAAAGAGACAGGAGCAGCCTGAGCGTCCCCTGGATGAGCTGGTCGTGGCCAGTGACCGAGGAGGGACCATCATGGGTGACACTATCAGAGGTGTGGGGAGGTCACTGGTATCCATCACCTGGATGAAGACTCCCTGATCTTTACTGCCATCCCTGTCCCACCCTACAGTAGGTGACATCATGGCTGGCCCCCAGCCAGGCTGGCCTCCGAGTGCCTCCATCCCTGCCCTGGAGGGCTCAGAGCAGGGGCTAAGTAAGGGCCACGCCCCAGGCCATCCATCCTCCCTCAGCATGAGCTAACTGACAGCAGGGTCAGGTCTAATTTCCTATGAAAAATAACAGAGCATCTCATTCTCTCAGCTGAGGCACTAAATCTGGTTCCACTGCAGGTGGGGGTGGGGAGCAGGGCTCACAGGGGATGCTGAGGAAGGAAGGAAAGAAAGGGAGGACTGCCGATGTCCATTTCTTAAGCTAATTTCTTGCAAGAGGCAGACGTTCTCCCTTCTTGGATTCAGCCCATGGAGTGAATATTTGTAGCTGTCTCAGTTTGTACAGGGCTGGCCAAAATTTGGAAAAGTGTCATTGACAAGGCACCGGACATTGGTGCTACAGGGCCCTCTCTTACTCAATCCATGGAGTCCTTGAGGGTAAACCTGTCCTCCCTCCCTTGGCACAGGCTGTGCTGGGGTGGACCTGAAGGACTTGTGTCAATGAGGCAGGTTCACTTTCCTCTGAGAAAGGCAAAGACATCACACAGCCTCATCCCAGGGCTTCTGGGGAGACTCAGACACAACTGGAAAGGAGTGTCCAGAATTGCAAGATGAATTGAAGTAAGAAAGGAAGGAAGGGAGAGGGAAAAGAGAAAAAAAGAGAAAGGGGGATGATGAAGGAGGAAGGAAGGGATGGATGGATGGACAGACAGAGAGACAGTATTAACTTTGGACAGGTCTCCAAGATGTGAATATATGCAAAAGATTTGGAAATACACCTAGACTTGGTGTCCACTCTACAATAGACACCTTGAGGGATGCAATGGTAGGTGGGGAACCAGGGGATGACTTCCCAAAAGGTAATGTGGTTGGCTTCATTATTATGATTCTTATCAGAGTGTAATCTACATCTAGTGAAATACACCCCCCATCTTAAAAGTGCCATCCTCTGAGCTTTGACAAATGCATGCACCAGTGGAAGCCACACCTCCAGCGTGACACAGAATATTTCCATCAGCCCAGAATGTGTCCCTGTGCCTCTTTTGAATCAATCCCACCCTGGGGGCAACCACTACCCTGATTTCTAAAATCATTGATTAAATTTGTTCGTTTTTGACATTCACATACATGGAATCATGCAGTATGTATTTTTCCTTTGGTTCCTTTATTTAGGATAGTGTTTTTGAGATTCATTTGTGTTACTGCATATTTCAGCAGTCCCTTCTTTATTGCTGAATAGCATTTCTTTGTATGAATTGGTTTATCCACTCACCTGATGACCAATGCCTAGGTTGGTTCCAGTTTTGACTATAGTGAATAGAACTGCTATAAACATTTGTGTACAAGTCTTTGTGCAGACACATTTTCCTATTTCTCTTGGATAAATATCTAGGATTGGAATTGCTGGATTGTATGGCGTGTGTATGATAAACTTTAGAAGGACGTGCCAAGTTGCTTTTCCTGAATGCTTGTACCTTTGTACATTCCATGCAGAATGAAGAAAGGTAGAAAGAAAGAAGATGGGAAGAAGGGAGTGGTTACTGATCTGTTGCAGCTAGATTAGGAAATCCAGGGAGCCATTATGTGCTTCCCAGGGAACCATTGCCAAGACCCCACTTACAAGTGCCAGGTCCCCAGGAGTGAGCCTCAGGCAGAATCAGAAATGCTTCCTGATGGTTCCTGCCTATAATCCCAGCACTTTGCGAGGCTGAGATGGGTGGACCACCTAAGGTCAGGAGTTTGAGACCAGCCTGGTCAACATGGTGAAACCCAGCTCTACTAAAAATACAAAAATTAGCTGGGCATGGTGGCGAGCACTTGTAATCCCAGCTACTTGGGAGGCTGAGGCAGGAGAATCGCTTGAACCCAGGAGGTGGAGGTTGTAATGAGCTGAGATTGTGTCATTGCACTCCAACGTGGGTGACAGAGTGAGACTCCTAAAAAAAAATCAATCAATAAAATAAAATAATAAATGCTTCCTGAGAGATGGCTGGTAGAAGGATGCCACTGGACCCCTCAGCTAGGGCAGGCCCAGGACTTTAGAAACCTCAACACTGAAAAGATACAGAATATAGCACTGAATATATGAATAAACTCTAAAATAAGAAAAAGGATAGCCAAGGGGATTCTCATTTTCCCCATGATGAACTTGTTCAATGCTTTCTTGGTGAAATATCAAACAAAAAATCCTTCCCTCTAATTCCTCATTTTGGGCTGTCCCTGACTTGGCTGTGTCTTCCTGGGGTGATGCCCCCACCTTCCTTACACTAAGTTAGAAGTCAGAAGTCACTGCTGGAGAGTCAGAAATACAGCCAGATCATCCAAGTCTATTCTGTCTACACTGCACCCCCAAGCCCCAGAGGTCTACCTCCTCATTTTCACCACAAAGGGAAGCAAGTTTGGTTTCCATGGCTCTACTTCCGGCTGTGACACCTCTGGGCGAGACCCCAGGGCCATGCCTGCCACTGGTCCAGAACCACAGACAGTCACCCGATGCTCCTGTGGCTGGGGAAATCTACTAGTGTATGGTCTCAGCTAGGGGCCACTGCACCCCCTCCAGTAAGCACTTGGAAATACCGGGGCGGGTGCCATCTTTGGTTGTCACAATGTGTGATCCCAGCAGCTATGGATGTTAATGACAATGAACTGGATATTCCCATACAAGGTAGAACTGTCCCGTGAAAACTCCAACAGGGCCTCTGTTGAGAAATTCCATCAACTTGATTGATTGTAGGGCTCACGTGGAATTTGACACTAAATGTCACAGTGCCTCTCTTCTTTACATGCTGTTAGTTAGGAGGGAATTTGCTTTTGCCATTCCTTTTCAAATGTAATTGATACTGAAAGCAGAGAGCCCGTGGCTCTCAGCATTGTGCACAGGGCCCCCTCTGATAGTCTGTAAGCGCACTCATCACTGCACACGTATCAGAAAACTAGTGAAGGCAAAAATGCTAACAGCTCTGAAACGAGGGAGGCATTTTGTGAAACCTAGTCATGACATACTCTTGGATTTTGCTCAGAAAACCAGCTGTTGTGTTCAAAGAATGCATCCTTATTTATCCCTGCTTGAGTCAATTAGAGAATGTAGCTGGAGGAAGCCTAGGAGGTGTTATTTCAGAAAGGAATACGGAGGTTGGGGATCAAGAAGCAACCTTCCCAGGGGCCAGGGCTGGGACCCTGATCTGTGGGCTACAGGCTGGGTCTACCCCTGCCAGAACTTCCCTCCCATGGGGTGTGGCCAGCACTTCTTTCTGGAGGTGCTAAGACAGCTTACATGTGCACAGATTGATGGTTCATATTCGAGAAGATAGCATAATGAAGGTGCTCATTCAGTTATTTGTTCATCCACCAAACTGAGCACCCTCGGTGCCTGGCACTGTGCTAGGAGCTGGGAGTACAAAGATAAATCAGATGTAATCTGTGTCCTTAACAGGGCTGGCGCCAGCCACCCCATAGATCATTAATTACAAAGCTAAGACCTGATCATTTTGCTCAGGAGTCTCCAGGAGAAGAGACATGCATGAATTGCTAATACACAAGGTGAAGGTCATTTCAGGCACGCGGGTGATGCCTTGTGAGAGACAGGTGGTCAGACAGGGAGGCTGAGACAATCAGAGAGTGCCAAGTTCCAGGACTGAGGCTGTCTGAGCTCTCTGCCTCCTCTGTCACCCCTCCTACCCCCTAGCCAAGATTCTGCAACAACAGAAAGGCAGGAGCGCTCCTGACATCTCAAGGGTTGCAACACCCTCTCTTCCCCGAGACTCAGTGAGGCTTTGTCTGCTGTATTCATTAAACGCTCCCGATGCCTGTAAAGATGATGAAGCTGGCAACCAGAGAGAGCCTGAGAGCTGCCCAAGCTGCGTTTTGCTTCATCAGAGGAGCAGCTGTCTTTTCGTTATGAGACGCATTGTTAAAAGCTCCGGACGTCTGCTTCTAGCCAAGATGGAGTAATGGGGGCCAGATCTGCCCTCCTGTCTGAAATACTGAAAACCACACCAAAGATTCAAAACAGAGGTTTTAAAAACAGGCAACTAAAGACAGTGATTCCCAAGGGATGATGAAACAAATGAGGTGAGTCCTACCACAGGCCCAGCTCACTGCCTTGAGAGTTTCCAAAACAGTGGTGCAGGAAGGGAGAAGCCAGCCAGGGCCTGGCCAGCTCTATAAGTTGGAGAGATGGAGCTGAGAGTCAAGAGAGTAAACAAGACAGTGAGGTCTCTCCCCAAGGGACCTTAGAGTAGAAGAAGGCAATGGTAAACAAATACACCAATAAATATATAATGACACATTGTGGCAAGTGCTGTGAAATAAATAGAAAAGAGAACCCCCATAGGTGTTTGCAGAAGAAGCAGGTGGGGTGGGCAGCTTTGGATGTGCTGGGGTCCAGAAGACCAAGGAGATCAGAAAATTCCCTTGGGGGTGGGGGGTGCTTGTGGACCCCCCCCAAGGTCCAATGCATGAAAGAAGTGTGTGAGGTCAGACAAGCCCTCCAGGCACTCTTGGTGGCAAATGCCTCCCCTATGTCCTCACAGGGTTTTTGTGAGGATCAAAGGAGATGATGGAGGCATTTTTGTGGGTACCAGGAGTAGCAAAGACTTCAAGGCACTACTAGGCACAATGGCGCATAGCTCAGTTATATTCTCCTTTCAGAATTGGGGAAACTGAGGCCTCATAGCCAGGAGCCTTGCGACAGTACTCACACCTAACTCAACACATACTGAAGTCTGACCTGGGCAAACAGCTATCCCCATCAGAGCCAGCTGTTGGAGAAGCTGCGCACAGGAGGTGCTGGACTGACAGGCGAGAACAGAGCCAGTGATGAATGAATCAAACAGACAGTGAGTAGGTTGGAAACAATCTCAGCTTTGCAAGATATCTTTAAATAGGAATGCAGTTGGGTCTAGAAGAGGGGAGTGAGAGCCATGTTCTTGGTTTTAAAATTGCTTCTCCATTGTGAGATAGAGGCTTTATCCACGGCGGGGCCTCTTGACCCTGTGAGTGGCAGCCCGCTTGCTCACATGGCTCCCTGGTTCTGGAGCACAGCCTGAGTGCCAGGTACTGCTGGTGACACCATGGGCATGCTCGGGGCCTCTGGGCCTCAGAGGCATTGTTAGATGGCTTTTCTAACTTTCCAAGTCTTTGGGGACTCAAACTCTGGGCTGCCTGAGCGGCTTCCTGACTGTTCCCTAGGAGTGGAAAGGGCCTGGTGCCTAAGTGGCCTGGACGGCAGTCAGGTGGGAGCGGTGGCTGCACTTGCTCTCTCTGCTTCTGGCTTCCAGCTCCAGGCCCGTCAGGCAGGTCACAACCGCTGTCAATGCAGTCTAGTGCCACTTGTCTAGGGCCCTTCACACCATCGAGCTCAGCCTCCGTCTCCTTCAAGGTGCCAATGTCGGCGAATGTGCTTCCCAAGCCTCTGGGGCAAGTTCAGACTTTGCTGTGGGAAACGAAGGCAGAAGTGCCTGGGCTGGGAGTTGCTTCTCTGGCCTGGTGACACGGCCATGGGGAGCAGAGGTGAAAGGAGTCATAGACCTGCTTCAGGGACAGTCTTCTGGCACTGCTGGTCCTCAGTGTGTGCTGGGGTCCCCTTCCGCACCATTCCCTCCCGCCCACCACAGTGTCTTGAGGAAACCGTCTAGGATGTCAGGGAAAAGTGCAAATGCACAGGACTCTCTCGGCACGCGCTGAAAGGGCTGGGATACTGGAAAGCACTCACGAGCACGCGTCCTCTTTGGCCCTGCCTCGCCCAGCTTGCTGAAGCCCCTGCTGGTTTTGTCTGGCTCACAAGGACAGTGTGGGGCCAGAGCTTTGCTAAAGATGTGTGTGATGCAGAATCTGCATTGTAGTCCCTTTGAACAGAGAGGGAAACTGAGGCTCAGAAAAGGGGAGGAGCCTGTCTGAGGCTGCCCAGGGACCAGACCCATTTCCTCCTGTCTCAGCCTCACTTTATGAACTGCCCACAAAGCACTACAAAGGATGTGGTTTCTCAGCAGTCGCTTCTGGGCTGACGACCCTATCCCTGTCCACTGAGGAAGGAGTGGCGTGGGGATGGGGCCGGCCACCCTCCTGTGGCGTCTGCCCCCACACAGGGTCCCATTGTCTCAGGCTGCTGCTCTCCATTCCTGGGCACAGGGTGCCCTTGGGGAGGCCTGTGCCAGGGTGTCCACCTCCTGTGGCAGCTGGGGGAGGTCTGGAGAGCTAGCCTGGCTGTGCGGCTGCTCACTCACTCCTCACCCCAAAGGCACCAGAGCATGTGAGCTGCACTTGAAAACCACGAATACAAAATCAGACCTTGGTGCCTTGGCCAACCTCGGCAATAAGCCCCTATTTCTACAGAGAAATGAGGAATCTCTGCTGGGGTGTGCCTGGATGAGCACAGCGCCCCTGTGCGCCTATAATTCAGGGCCCCCCATCCCCTTCTCTGCCAGTGGGAATTTGGCTCAGGCTTCTGGGTTTAGCATGGAGACCCCCTGTTTCATAAGTCTCCCCAATTCCTCCCTCAAATCAAGGGTTCCTACAGCAGGAAGCTCCTGGCTGCCCACAGGTGAGAGGCACCTGTACCTGGCCCATGCTTAACGGAAAGCCTCCCTGGGGCACAGAGCTCCTGGGGGTACCACAGTGGCCTGCCTTTCCAAAAACAAGGGGCACACGCTTCTCTGCTGTGCAGGAGGGAAGTGGATTGTGAGCACTGTGGCCTAAATGAGGGATCCTGCCCTGTAGCCTGTAGCCCAGGGCAGGGCTGGGAGGGGAGTGTCCCAGGGGAGTGATGCTGGCCTGGCCTGTTTTGAGGCAGTCTGTCTCTTGTCCATCTCTCCCATGCTGCCTCCCGCATGCCAACTATGCCCCTTCCCACCCCAAGAAGCTGGGCTCCGGTGGCCAGCAGCACTGAGCACATGCCCCTCTCACCCACCGCAGATGGGAACGGTGGGCCTGTGGATACACATGCCACGTGGTCAGTTGCTGGTGGGTGGTGTGGCAGCAAGTCAGACCTCAGTGTGCCACCAGGATGGTCTCAAGGCTCCAGAGAAGTCCAAGCCACAAGGGGTGGGCCAGGTAGGACTCTTCGCTGAGCTTCATAGGGAGAGTTGTGAGAGTCCTGGGTCCTATCCTCACTGCTGTACGAGTGGCCCTGAAAATATATCCTCTCTGCCCTCAGCCTCTTCTCAGCAACTGCTTTGTGTGTGCAGAGCCTTTCAGGGCCTAAGCCCCAGCCTGATGGGTCCCCTGTGCTGGAAGCATCTGACAGAGGGGGGACCTCCTTGCCCAGAGCACCTCAATACCGCCGGGGCAGCGCCTTCCTCCTGGTTCAGACCCCCACCTGGGCATTCCCTCTGCCCACTAAGTGGCCTCATCTTGTTACTGCTCCCTCCAACCCCCTCTCGACCTTCTCCCTGACTCCAGGCCTGTGCTGGGTCTTGCTGGGTTATCACAGTTGTGCCATCACCCTGCCAGCCCCTCCTTCCTGGGGTATCGTATCAGTTGCCCAGCTCAGCACAGAGGTTATCCACACTGGCTTTGAATCAGAAGGGCCAGGAGTTAAAATCCAGATCCTGACTTTGGGTGTCATTGACTCTGTTAGATTTAATCTCAGTTTCTTCCACTGTAAATCGGGGGAGGCAGCAGAACCACCTCCACAGGGCTGGTGCAAAGATTACATGAGAGACACGATCAGAGAGCCAGCGTAGACACCCCTCAGCTGCCCGCCCACATCCTTTCCCTTCTCCCTGCAGAACCCGATTCCCCTCCTGTACCCCCCTGCCCTCCAGAGGACCTAGGCTTTGGGGGAGGTGGGCCCAGCCTAGGAGGTGGGTTTTCAGTGGTTGCAGCCAGGCCTGGCTGTTCCGGTACTTATGCCCCTAATTGGTTTAGGGGATCACAGAATTCCAGCAAGGACAGGAAAAGTCTGCCGGGGGCTCCTGGTGGTTTCCCTGGTCTTCAGAGAGATGCAAAGGAGGCAGCCTCTCCTCCTGTACACTGCTGTGTCTTTTATGTCAAAGCTGAGCGGCTTATACGGGGTGGGTGGGTCTCAGTGTGATGCAGGGTGGTCAGGGTCAGTCTCCAGAGGAGACACTGGAGCAAAGACTGGACCTGGGCAGGGCGCTCATCATGCAGGTATCTGGGGAAGGAATGGCCGAGTGCAGGCCCCGAGGTGAGTGCAGGAGTGCTGGGGAGCAGGAAGGAGGTGGGAGTGGTGAGGGGAGACTAGAAGGAGATGGGACCACATAGAGCCGCGGGGATGCTATGAGGAGGCCACGAGGAGGACCGAGAAAGGCGGCGGCAGTGGGGGGACTTGCGAGAGGGTGGTGAGTTCTGACCTACAGGTCTGCACAGTCCCTCTGTGTTGAGAGTAGACCGGGGGTGTGGTGTGGGGAAGGGTGGGGTGCTGCGGGGATACTGCTGATAACCCAGCAGGGAGACGGTGGGGCTTAGACTCAGGGGTTATCAGCAGAGGTGGTGAGAAAAGCTCAGAGTCTGGAAATGCTTTAAGGTAGATTTCATGAACATGAGGATGTGGGCGGCAGATACAGAGAGCAGCTAAGGATGACTCTGAGGGTTTGGGGCTGCACCTGTGGAAGGATGAAGCTGTCACTGATTGATGTGGGGGATTACTGGGGCCATGCAGCTTTGGGACAGGTGTGGAGGTCAGGTGTGAAGTCTGAAATCATCACACGCCGCAGGAGACAGAGAGAAAGCAGCTGGGGAGGCCTCCACATTCAGAATCGAGGCTGGGCTGAGGCAGGCATTTGGGAGTGGTCAGCACCCCGCCCTGAGACTGGAGGGGCTCATCAAGTGGGGAAGGTAGGCGGAGGAGAAGAGGGCCAAGGCCTGGCCCTGGGGCCCCTCAATGTGAGGAGGTGCAGAGGAGGGTGAGGTGGGAAGCTAGCAAGGAAGATGGCTCAGGCCATCTGGTCCTGCGGCCATGTGAGGAAGGGATGTCCAGGACGAGGGGAGGTCAGCTGTATCCACCGCAGCACAGGGTCAAGGACAGAGATGCTGGGAGCTGCCGCTGGATGGAGCCATGTGGCGGTTGCTGCTGGCTGCTGAGAAGTGGTTTGGTGGGAGTGGAGGAAGGAAGCCCGGATTTGGGGAGTCAAAGAGAGAGTGAGAGAGAGGAAATACAATCAGTGGGGATGCACAACTGCGGTTCGGTTCAAGTTCCGCTGCAAAAGGGAGCGGCGTCATGGAGTGGAATCTGGTGGGAGAAGTCATGGGAAGGATAAGGCAAGAGGTGGTGTGAGTGTGATTGTGTGTGAGAATGTGTGAGTGTGGGGAGTGTGTGTGTATGTGGGAGAGTGTGTGTGTAAGGGTGTGTGAGTGTGAGAGCTTGTGTGAGTGCATGGGAATATGTGTGTGAATAGTGTGTGTGTGAGTGCATGGGAGTGTGTGAATGTATGGGTAAGTGTGAGTGTGTATGAGTGTGGGGGGGAAGTGTGTGACTGTGTGTATGAATGCGTGTGTGTGTGAATGTGTGTGTGAGTGCCTATGAGGGCGTGTGGATGTGGATGTGGGTGAATGTGTGTGAATGAGGGTATGAGTGTGTGTATGTGTGTGTC
Organism: Saguinus oedipus; assembly: GCA_031835075.1. Lineage (NCBI taxonomy): Eukaryota > Metazoa > Chordata > Mammalia > Primates > Cebidae > Saguinus > Saguinus oedipus. The sequence continues at coordinate 135,917,421 of CM063176.1, forward strand.
TGAGTGTATGTGTGTGAATGTGTATGTGTATGAATGAGTGTGCATATGAGAGTGAGAGAGTGTCAGTGTGTGAGTGCCAATGGCTATGGCCCAGGAGAGGGGGAAGAGCTGAGTCTGAGGGGGCCTGTGCCTGGTGTGTCTGATAAAGTGAGAACAGGGAAAGAGGGGTGAGGGGCCCACAGGGAACAAGGACAATGCTTGGCCAGATGAGGAAACTGAGGCACACAGCCAGGTTAAGTGCCCAATTTGATTTAGATGGGTGCCAGAGCTGGGATTGAACCTGGACATTCTGGCTCTGGGGCCAACCTGTGATGCCTGCGTAGACTAGAAGCAGGTGAGTCCCCGCATAACGACAAATGGCCAGGAAAGATGCTTTGGGGGAAACCTGGAGCCCGGAGGGGGCAACGCGGTGTGTGGAAAGGGATGACAGGGACACCCTGGGCATCAGGAAAGCCTCTCTGAGAAGGCGATGTTCAAGCTGAGCCCAACAGGGTGTGGGGGCACCCTATGAGAAGGTGCCAGCAAGGGAAGAAATGGGGGACACAGGCAGCGGCACCCCATGCCTCTCTGCCCCCTGGCTGGTGGCTGAGGCCTTTCCTGAGCCCTGGGTTGGGGTCCCCGTGCCCTTCCATCTGTGGCTCCTAACCTGTAGCCCGTCTTCTGCGGGCCACCTGCTCCCCAGACTTACTAATTTCTGCCTGGTGCTCTGGGCGCAGGGCCCAGCATGGTGGTAGATTGGCTGCTTATCATCAAGGGCACTGTTCTCAGGCTTGGTTCCTGAGGGGGCATTTAAAAAAACCCAATACATTATTAATAATTGTCTCCATCATTTCTGTGCCTAATTAGGAAAGGAAAATTATGAATCGGGCTTATGTCTCTTGGTGGGGGCAGCTTCAGCTTTTCCCGGTGCGAGGGAGAGCCTGGGTGGAGGCTGGGGCAGGAGCCGAGAACAGCAGGTCGCTGCCTGGTAGAATTAATTGCGCTTCTGGTAGCAACTAGAGAACACATCCCCCTTGTTTTTGCCCAAAGAGCCCTCTTTGTTAGACTCCTTAAGGCAAGCCCTTGTTACTCAACAGCTTCTCCTCTCTTTTAGTAGCTGCATTCCTTCCCTTTTCTGTCCTGGCCCTGGGTCCCCTCCCCAGATCTGCCAGGCCTTCTGTTCCCACCAGGGCTGCAGACACATGGCTGCGCAGAAGGGCTACACACTTGCTGGCTTTAGAACAGCCCAGCACCTTTGAGAAGTGACTAGAGGAGGCTACATTCAGAACTTGTGCCCATGGCCAGGTGTGGTGGCTCACGCCTGTAATCCTAGCACTTTGGGAGGCCAAGGCAGGAGGATCACTTGTGCCCAGGAGTCTGTGACCAGCCTGGGCAACATGACAAGACAAAAAGTTTAAAAATTAGCTGGGATAAATAGGCTGGGTGCAGTGGCTCGTGCCTGTAATTCCAGCACTTCGGGAGGCCAAGGCGGGTGGATCAGGAGTTTGAGACCAGCCTAGTTAACATGGTAAAACCCTGACTCTACTAAAAATACAAAAAAATAGCCAGGTGTGGTAGCACACGCCTGTAGTCCCAGCTACTTGGGAGGCTGAGGCAGAATCAGAACCACTGGAGCCTGGGAAGCAGAGGTTGCAGTATGCCAAGATCATGCCACTGCACTCTAGCCTAGGTAACAGAGCAAGACTGTCTAAAAAAAAATAAGCTGGGATAGTGAGACAAAAACTATAAAAATTATCTGGGCATGGTGCTGCATACCTGTAGTCCCAGCTACTCAGGACTTGCATTGGGAGGCTGAGACAAGAGGATGGCTTGGGCCCAGGAGTCTGAGGCTACTGTGAGCTATGATGATACCACTGCATTCCAGCCTGGGTGACAGAGCAAGACCCTGTCTCAAAACAAACATATTGGGGCCCTCCTGAATGTGCCATCAGGTAGAATGTGCTCTGTCTAATCAGTTATAATCACTTTGCAGAGGAGTGCAGGGTCAACTTAGACCAGTGATTGACACTGATCTGAAGGCCAAATCTGGCCCGTCACCTGTTATATAAATAAAGTTTTATTGAAACACAGACACACTTATTTGTTTACACCTTGTCCACGGCAGCTTTTGTGCCAAATTGGCAGCATGGAATATTGCCTCAGAGACTGTATGGCCTGCAGAGCCTAAGATATTTACTATCTTGCCTTTTATAGAAAGTTTTTTACCCCTAATTTAGAGGAGTCTTAACCTGAGATTCTTAGACAAGCTTGGAAGAGTGGTCTGCAAGTACCCTGAAATTATGCCAAAAATTTGTATTTTGCAAGTAAACGATCCACTCCTTCCACATTATTTTTAGAAAGGCCTTTTACCCCAAATGTCACGCCAAGGCCCGGATTGGAGTCTCTGGATATGGGGCACAGGGCTCCACCCTGCCTGGGAGTTTTCATGGTGACAGTGTGGTGAAGAAGCAAAGCACCAGAGACAGGTACACATTTGGATCCTGACTTGGCCACACCATGCTCACTAAGTGACCCCCAGACAAAGCGCTTACATTTTGCAAGCTTCAGTTTCCCATTGTCAAAGGATGACAACATTCCCTGGACGGTTGGGGGAGCTGCTTCCCACCTGCTGGCTGGGACGCAGGGACGCTGCTCTGGAGGCAGAAAAGCTACACGTCTGACTTTCTGGACACCTGCAGCCCTTCTTCAGTCTGCACTAGGGCTGCAGGGTAGCTATGCACAAGGTGGGGAGCCCAGGAAGTGATGTCCTCTGCCCTGCAGAGCATCCTCCACCGGTGACTGACAGGTGCTAAGTGTGACAGCCTGGCTGGGGACAACTATAGGTTGCAATTGCCTCTGCAGCACTTGGCCTGAGGGTGCTTTCACTCGGCTTCTCCATTTCCCTGCCCCACCACCTCTGTTGCCTCCTTGGTCTCTCTTGGGGAACACTTCATTTAAAAATTCTTGTGTGAGGGTCTGAGGAACGGTTCCACATCGGGAACCCAAGACATGAGGTTACCAAGATGCTGTGAGCTCCTGGCCTCCGGCTAAAGCATCCGACAAGAGATGAAATTCTATTCCAATGAGATGTGTGTGAACTTTCCATTCTAGATGACTCTTTACCAGGACCACCCTTTGCTAGTTCTCTGGACAGAGCTGAAGTCCTGTTTAAAGGAGTCCTATAGGTTAGGCTAAGAATGATTTGAGTCCAAGTTGGGACCAAAAAGGGATGATGACACGGCTGGGAAGACTGACACCACTGCTGCTCAGTTGGTCTTTGTTAAAAAAGGAATAAACCTGAAATGTCTGTGGCTGTGGGAAAAAACCATACATAGTATTGAAGAAAAAACGATCTAGATTGACAGCCCAGAGTGGGATTGTCTAATATAGTAGCCACCAGACACATGTGACTACTTAAATTTAAATTCCTTAGAATTAGATAACTCAAGAATTCATTCCTCTGTTGCACTGGCCACGTTCTAACTGCTCAATAGCTACCCGTGGCTAACGGCTACTGTTTTGCACAGCACAGCCCCAGACCATTTCCAGCATCGCAGAAAGTTTATTGGGCCATCCAGAGTGATGGGAGGTGGGATGCTCTGCTTCTCTTTCCCAAAAGGCGGCCAAGAGCAGTTTTCTTACCCTACTGAAAGCAAACTGAGATGGCCACCTGTATCCTGCCACTGCGATCTACTTTCAAAGTACATTTTTCTGAGGTTCTTTTATTTGATTCTCAGATCGCCTCCCCCTGAAACAGGCAAGGCAGGGATCACTAGGACTATTTATAGATAAGGAAACTGAGGGTTCCGAAGGTCAGAGAAGCAAAGTCACAGAGCTGTGAGTAAAGTGACAGAGTCGGGGCTGGGGAGACCCCTCCTCCCGGCGAGCCAGCGCCCTGCTGAGCTGGAAACATGCCAGGGCATATTCTAACCCCACACGGGGCCCCTCGCTCCCTCTGTTTTTCAGCAGCCACGCGCTTGGTGAGTAGAACACCTGGATCTAAAAACCACTAACGATATCTTCCTGAAAATACCAAAGCAGAAGGCAGCCCCGGCTCCACCCTCCTCGATGGGCAGCTGTGCCACTGTGGTGAGACGGGGCCAGGCCCCAGGCTCACGTGAACTCCACCAGTGAAATACCCAAAGGCCATTTCTGTGACACTGGCTTGTCCAAGGATGGGGCACACCAAGACTGGGCAGGTTTGGCAACCAGCTTCTGCCTGGAAATTGCATCCTCTGTCCGGACAAGCAGCCCAGCCTGAAGATCCGGGGCACGCAGCCTGGGTTATGGCACGGTCATCGAAACCCTTTAGACATCTCTGCAAGTCGCTTCACCTCTCTGGACCTCAAATGCCTACCTGTCTATGGGAGTGGTGACCCTGCACTAGAGCAGGGGTCCTCAACCGCGACACTGGACAATTTGGACTGGATAGTTCTTTGTGGTGGGGGCTGTTCTGTGCACCCTAGAAGGTCTCGAAACATCTCTGGCCTCTGCCCACTAGATGCCAGTAGCACAGCGTCCTCTAGCTGTGATGACCAGATGTCCCCTGGGAAACTAAGAGAGCCACAGGGCTGGAAGATGTCCAGGCTTCTTTCTTGGCTTCTGCACTTGGTGGAGACTGATGCGTCCAACACAGGCACAGCCAACAGGGCCTGACTCGGCCTCCTAAGTGCACTGCACCAATCCCAGCCAATTGAAGGAGTTAAAGTGGATGGCCTTCCAGCCGGGACTTTCTGAGATTACAAGCCAGCTGCCTTCAGGATGACCCCTGGCTACTCAGAGGCTGTGCAGTGGAACTGTCTGTAACAGGGTCCAAGAAGAAGCCAAGGCATTATTTCCAAGGCATCTATAATTCTCGCTGCCAAGTCCAGAGACAATGGGCCTTTGCCACCCACGGTCCAGTTCATTCTAAATCTGAAAACAAGGAACCCATTCACTCTTGGGAGGGGCAGATGGTACAGGGATAGGGGGTAGGCCAACATCTCTTCCAGGAAACAGTGGCCTCTGGCCTTCTCTGATTGCTGGCAAGGATGACACAGAAACTTGGGAGCAGGGAACAGGCACTGCTCCTACTGCCTTATTTTTCTCTGGTGGAAGCAGGGGGCAAAACCAATGGATGCTGCTCACTGACCCAGCTAGCGAAACCTTGCCATCTTTCCCAGGCAGAAGATCTGACAATAGAGCTTTCCCAAAGGCCACTGGAGACCCACCCTTGACTGAGTGCAGACGTGATGCCGCCCCCTTTGTGGAGAGGACTCCTTTGATGACGGAAGGAAGGTGTAGGTGAGCAGGGCAACTCTGACCTATTCCAGGCAGAACAGCTCCCATTTGGAGTGCCCGCTGCCAGACCCCAGGAAACACGAAATCCTGCAATGTGAACCAGGAACAGCCTTTCCCTCTGTAACAAGATGCTATGATGGTGATTTACACGGAGTCACAGGTACCACTGCTTATGCTCATGCAAAAGGCCACCCCGCGGGGCTGGGCCTGCTGGGCTGTCTCTGGGCCTTTCTAGGGTTTGTTTGTTACTTGCCTTCTGCTGGCAAATGAGCAAATGCTTAAGGTTTTAGAAAATTTTATGGAGGAAAATATTTATATTAAAGAATGTCCAATTGCTTAATAAAAACGTAAGGATAAGAGTTGCTAAGCACTTGTCAGGCACCTTGCCCATGTGACATCTGATTTAAGTCTCCTGATCCATCAGGAGATGTGGGTGTCACTGACCCCATTTACTGAAGTGAGAATAAGCTCAATGAAGAGAGGTCAGTTGTGGAGCTGGGATTCTGGGACAATCTGACCCCAAAGTCCATCTTCTTTTGTCACGTCCCACTGCAAACCAGGCAGAGACCACTGCTACTAGATCTGAGCAGCGGCGCCTCGGTCCAGCCCAAGAATAGATTTTAACATTGCCTTGGCGGGGGAGCCACAGGGAGCCTTGACCTCTGTCCTCTGGTCCCCACCTTCTCCAGCCCTCTATTTACCCCTCCCAAGGGCAGACAGCGGGACTCACTCAACTGAAGAGACTGTGATAGGTGAGCAAGACCAGAGAGGGCAAAGCTGGCTACACCCACACCTTGGATTCCAGGAGGGAGGGAAAAGGGAACCAAACTTCTCAGCAAGGGAGAAATGTATTCATTTTCAGCATGAGCTCTTCCTTTTTAATTCCTTACAGTCGCGGGCTCCCTGAGCACAGTATTTCAAAACCGGGTGGATGTCGAGCCCTCAAGAACCCAGTCACTGCCACCCACTCTTTACACTTCATGACAGCCGGCCACATGGGTCACCATCATGGACCATTCCATCACCTTCCTTTGACAGGAACATGAATGGGGTCTCAGAGGTGAGGGCTGCCTCATACAGACAGGGCAATGCTTCAGAAACCAGCTGTGTCCGCCTGCTTTAGAAAACCAAAGTTACCAGAAGCAAGTGCCACAGCAGCTGAGGCCTTTGGGAAGGCATGGCTGGCTTGGCTCCTCACCAGGAAGTGAGGTGGGTTCTCAAAAGCTCTCTAGGAACTGATATTCCCAATTCTGGACTCTCCTGAACCATAAAATAGAACCAATAACCTGGAAGGGCTCGCCATGCACGCCAGAGAGCAGAGACTCCTCCAGCGCTTCTGAGGCCCTGCTCTTCCCCACCCAAAACTCTGCTCCCAACCGCAGCGGCCTCATCTCTCCTTCTCTCCTTCCCTAGCCCCATGCTGTCTGAAATCCAGACCGAGAGCCCCATGAGAGGCCAATTTTTAAAAGAGAATAGAGAAATCCAGATTTCTTTTTAAGTCTGGGTCTTGCTATGTTGTCCAGGCTGGTCAACTCCTGGCCTCGAGCAATACTCCAGTCTTGGCCACCTATGGCATTCCAGGTGTGAGCCACCGTGCCTAAAATATGAAATGCCTTTGATGTTAAATACCGTTTCTTTTCTTCTTTTAAACACTAGGCGTGGCTCATTAGTGCAGTATCTTGCTGCCACTGCCAGACTTCTGAGGGGCAGTGACCTAGGCTGTGGCCTCAGACGTGGATTGGTTTTAATCAATCTCCCCGGGAATAAAGGAGGGAAATGAAGCCATCATCCTAAAATACGGAAAGTAAAAAACAAATGCAGTGTTCTTAGGTCCTGGGGCTGTCTTCTGCCTCTCCCTGGCTTGCTGGGGCGTCTTACCCCAGGGTGGGCAGGAGGAAAAGTCCCGCAGCTGCTGGTCCTGCCCCTCCCCCCTGGCGCTATCTATGCTCTCTCCCCAGATCGATCAGGTGCATGCCTTCAAGTGTCAGCCAGACGCCAACTGCTCTCATGGGTGCGGCATCAGCCCAGCACGTCCCCCAGGCCCCTGACTTCCATATGCAGCTACGACTCAGCGTCTCCACTGGGGTGGTCCATGGGCTGGCTCTGGGTTCCCTGTCCAAAACCAAACTTCACCTCTCCCCTGCACCCTACTCCCCCAATCCTCCATTCACCCAGCTGCTCAGTTCAGGAACCCGGGTCTTTCGGACAAGCCGTTCAATTGGGCAGCAAGTCCCCTCTGTGGTCCCTTCAACCGTGTCCCCCACAGCAGCCTCCTCACCAGTCTCTCCGCCTGCCCCCCAAAGTACCCAGGGGGTTCTTTGTAAAGTGTGAGATCCTATTACATTCCTGAGTGCCTTTCAAAGGCTTCTTACCAGAGACAGAAGAAAACCCAATCTTTTTATCATGGCCTTTGTGAAATACTGCTCCCATTTGGGTCACTGAAGTCTAAACCCTTGTAGGGAAGAATCTAGAAAATTTCCTAGTAGTGACAGAACTGTCAGGGCCAGCACACAGTGAACACACTTCCAAGGGGGGGATGGAAAATCTGTGAGACATGGGTTTAAAAAAAGGAAGGAATAAGTCCTCTTACTTAATGGCTGTCCCTCTGACACAGCTATACTTGAGAACCGTCAGCCACTGCCACCAGCCTGAGCTCACACTCCCGCCCATCCGTTCCTCTCGGAGGGATGAGCAGCTCTGTGGACACGTCAGAACCTGCTAACCCCATGGGTTTAAATGGCCCACAGAAAGCATCTCAGATTAGCTGAATAAAAAGATAAACTGCTTTGCCGGCTGTAAGGCCCAGAATGTTCCCAGAGATGAGAAGAAAATCTTTCGTGTATTTCTGACTGTGAAGGAGTCCAGAGTTCCAGCCTAGGGTAGGGGCCGGAGGGAGGGGGCTTCACCCCACAATTGGCCTGTGGTTGAAGGCCACGTGGCGACAGCTGGCCTCTTCCTCGCGTGGAGTTGTGCAAGCCCTCTGAGTCTGCGCGGTGGGCTGTGCAGTGGGCCTTGTCTTAATGGTAACATACGTTTACAGAAATGGGGAAAAAAGGAATGAAGGGGGAGGAAACGGAGGGAAATAATTTAAAATCTCAAAAGCAGGAAGATAAACCTGGTAGCTCTTAATGCCATTGGATTCTGCTGTGTTTAGACCAAGAAATTGAGGAACTCTGTGTCTGAAGGAGGGAGCCTCACCTCACTTCTAAGCGGACATGCGGCGGACGCTATTGGTGTCTACCCCCAGGTTCCCTTCTTGGGGCGCCGATGGTGCTCTGATAGGGAGGCCTAGGAAGCTGCTCTTGGCCTCAAGGCAGGGCATGGGGCTACTCACTCCAGAGTTCCCATGGGCTCCCACAGAACGTTCCAGCTGAAACCACGCCCTGGCCCGCCCCTTCCCTTTCCTGTCCCGCCTCCCAGCTTCCTCCTGGGCACACCCGTGTCTCAGCTCAGCTCACTAGGCCCTGCCGCTAGGGAACCAATGAAAGACAGGACGGTGAATGAAGTCTCGACCAACATCAAGTCCCCAAAAACACTGTCTAATGTGAACACTGACCACATGAGACGACCAAAAATTCCACTGAAATATTCACAGGGGCTCACACCTATAATACAGCACTTTGGGAGGCTGAGGTGGGCGGATCACTTGAGGTCAGGAGTGCAAGACCAGCCTGGCCAATACGGCGAAACCCCATCTCTATTAAAAATACAAAACTTAGCTGTAATCCCAGCTACTTGGGAGGTTGAGGTGGGAGAATGGCTTGAACCTGGGAGGTGGTGGTTGCAGTGAGCTGAGATCGCACCAGTGCACTTCAGCTTAGGCAACAGAGCAAGATTCTGTCTCAAAAGAAAAAAAAGAAATGTTAACATTCAAAAGCAGAGTAGAACAAGAGCCCTGATGATGAAGGACACAGTCCTGTCCGCCAGCCACTTAGAACGTCGGCAGCCACCAATGTGGAGTCCCTGGGCCAATCCAATGTGCCACCAATTTCCTGAGTGTACCACAGCAAAGCATTGTGCAATGGACTCTGTGGGGTGGGTTCAGGGATGACGAGGGTCCACGGTCTACCCTCTAGCAGGGACCTGCATGTTGGTAGGGTCAGCAAAGGCCACCAAGGATTCTGCGATGCCACCGGCCGGCTCTCTGTGGGCTTGACCTGGGTGTCGAATATTTTGCCTCTCTGTTGTAGGCAAGTAGTAGGTGTTGAGCAAACGGTTCACAAATGAATCTGGATGAGCCCAAAACTACCACACAGCAGGGAAACAGAACCATCAAAACAAACAGCTCTTGCCTTCCATGATAGCAACAGGGGTCACTGAATTTTCCAAATATGGAAAGAATCAACTCTCTGCAGAGCACCAGGTTAGGACTTGAAGTCTGTCTGCTTGGAAAAGAGGCTTGGCTGCGAAGTAATTTCTCTGCGGGGTCTCCATTGGCTTATGGGGAGGGACAGTTAGTTCTCTGTTGTAGGAAACAGTCCCTGCAGTGGTATGACATTTCTCATTCCTGGCCCCTGCCCAGTAAATGCCAGCAGTGCTTCCTCCCCAGTCACTGTGGCAACCAAAACCTAGACACCCCCCTTTCCAAATGCATCCTAGGGGGTGTTTCTACCCCTGGCTGAGAACCACTGGTGGGATAAAATCCGCTCAAGGTGAGAAAGGGAAGGAGAGCAGAGGAAGGGTGGGGTCAGTCCGTGCATATGTGCGTGTGCGTGTGCATATGCGTGCACGTGGTGCACGTGGGATGATTCAGATCAACTTGCAAAAGAGGGTGTATGAGGGAGAGGGCTGGAGAGGGAGGGGAGGAAGAATGCCTGTAAGCGGCAATGAGGAGCCTCCCTGAGCGTTCCAGGACACTGCACTTCCAGCACAGACGGAGCTTCCTCTCCTCCGCCCAGCATCCTCCTGGTGGAGTGAGAAGGCAAGTGGCAGCTCTGCCCCCGGGAGCCCCACAAACCAGTGAGAGCAACCAGTGGGGAGGGGGAGGCGTCCCTGGTAGAGCCGCTTCCAGGAAGGACGTGGTGTTCACCACCCTGCTCTGAGCCTTGGCAGAGGCCCCAGCCTGGACTTCACAGTCTGGAAACTTCCCAGACAGGCTGGCCTGAGACACTTGAACCTTTACTGAGCTCCTCCTCCAGGGGCCAGAGAGCAGCATGGATGCCACAGCCAGGTCACAGCTGGTGCTGACAAGCTGCAGGAAGGCCCTTGACACAGGGCAACGATCGCCATCCCTGAGGGCTGCCTGACCATATTTAGACAGGAGCGCACAGAGAGGCAGCATCAATCAAGCCCCACAACCTGGGCGGCCAGGGGGAAACAAAACAAGGCAATGTCTTGGCACAATCTTTGAAGTCAGTGGTTGCCGCAGCAAGGAACCCAACACAGACACACATGAGCGGGCAACTCGGCCTCCTTCCCATCGCTGTGAGATTCAGTCCTACTTTGGCTAACTCGGCTGCTCAAAAACCTTTAGATCTTCCAGAATCACAGCCAGACTCCTCTACCCATCCACCCTGAGACAGTTCCCACTCCTGTTACCTCCCCCAAGAGGGACTGTACTCAGGTTCCCCAAACCCCTCCCACACCACCCGCCTTTGTGAATGCCGTTTCTTCTACCTGGAGCACCTCCTCCACCCACACTTTCACCCCTCCCTATTCTACTCTTCAGAATCCTAACTGCTCTCTGAGGCAGAGTTCAATGCCACCTCCTCCAGACAGCCATCCCTGATGGCTCAGGGCCCATCTACAGCACTTGGTGCCCACTGAACTCCCTGCTGGCTGACAGCTGCTTAGCCCCTCTCCTCTGGCTGGTGAGCTCTACCAGAGCAGAGAGCAGCTCTCACTCATCCCGGGGCCGCCCCACCCAGCACCTGGCACACAGGAGGTGCTCAGTACACACTAGCCGGGTCAATCAATGGCCTTGCTGGCAGATGGCCCCAGAGCCACCAAACTCTTAGCAAGCACTTGTTGGCATCAATTTCTTGTCTTCCTTCAGACTATATCTGGCACCTGTCACCTCTCTTCCCCTCCATTGCTGTCCCAGTCCAGGCCACCACTTCTATCACCTTGGCAATATCGATAGCTTCTTGACTGGTCTGCCCCCAGCCCTCTTACTACTCCCACCCCAAACTATTCTCCACTCAGATGCCAATGATTGTCTTAAAAAGCAAATCTGGGCCACGTGCCGTGGCTGACCCTATAATCCCAGTACTTTGGGAGGCTGAGGCGGGCAGATCACCAGGTCAAGAGACTGAGACCATCCTGGCTAACATAGTGAAACCCTGTCTCTACTAAAAATACAAAAATTAGCTGGGCATGGTGGTGCATGCCTGTAGTTCCAGCTACTCGGGAGGCTGAGGCAGGAGAATCACCCGAACCTGGGAAGCAGAGGTTGCAGTGAGCTGGGATTGTGCCACTGAACTCCAGCCTGGTGACAGAGTGAGACTCCATCTCAAAAAAAAAAAAAAAAAAAGCAAATCTGTGTCGTCAATATGATCAGAATCTCTTCAACGGTTTTCCTTAGCATTTGGAAAGAAAAACCCACCGCTGGCTGGGCGCACTAACTAATGCCTATAATCCCAGCACTTTGGGAGCCCAAGGCGGGTAGATCACTTGAGGCCAGGAGTTCGACACCAGTCTGGCCAACGTGGCAAAACCTTTTCTCTACTAAAATTACAAAAAAAATTAGCTAGGCACGGTGGCATGCCCCTGTAATCTCAGCTACTTGGGAGGCTGAGGCATGAGAATCGATTGAACCCAGGAGGTGGAAGTTGCAGTGAGCCGAGATCGTGCCATCGCACTGTAGCCTGGGCAACAGAGGGAGACTCTGTCTTGTAAACACAAACAAAAAAACTCACCTCTGTCCTATGTAAGCTATGGTTTATAAAGCCCTGCATGATTTGGGACCAACCTCCCCAGTCTCATTTATACCACTGTCCCTTGTGGTTGCTGTGCCCAGCTTTGTGACCTTCTCTGGGTTTCTCACAGCCTGATAGCTGTACGCCAGGGCCTTTGTATGCGCTGTTCCCTCTGCTGGAATGCTCTTCATGGGGCTATTTCCTTCTCTTCCTTCCAATGTCAGCCAGCTCAAAGAGAGACCTTCCTGGGCACACCCTCCCTATGGGAGGTAGGGTCCTCTCTGTCATCTCTATTCCTGCCCCAGAATCCCCAGCTCCCCACCTCCTCCCACAGCATCTGGCACAGAGTTGGTGTTCAACAGATGTTCATGGAAGGAATGAATGACTGAATGGACCTCATGCCCACCTGCAGTGATCTCCCACTGGACATCCAGATTCTATTTCTCAGTTCTTAACTATGATAATTAGAAGAGTTTTGGGCTGTGCACTTTTTTAGCAGAAACCAAGAGGGGTTGTCCCTTCTCAGCACACTTCGCCTCTTTCTGATTTTCTGTTTCATTTGTCAGCACTGATTTCCTTAGGAGAGCACAATCACGATGTTGCTTACAGACTCTCACTCTTGTTCTGAATCCTCAGAAACAACCTCCCTTCATAGTCAGGGGGGCCTTGCCCTGGACCACGGCCTGGGCACCTGTGTGGAAGCCTGAGAGGCAGCTTGGGGACATGCCAGTCCTGGGACCCTGTGGGATGCAGGTGGGGCTGGTGCAGGCGTCCCAGCCCAATCCAGCACTTCCTGACGGTGACAAAGCACTCTTGACTTCGCACCCAGAAGCCCTGATGTGATAGCATTCATCTCCCACCCAGCAGAGGCAGAAACTATTCCCCTCCCCTTTTAATTACACCAGTAGCCGGTCATTTACAGGCTGCCTCATCAAATCCCTGCTGGGATTGAAGCTGTTACTTGATGGGCTGGCTGGGAGATGAAATCAGATGGCCTCGTCCTGGCTCCAGCACAGCGCCTGCTCCCCAATCCCAGGGCCACTCCAGGGAAAAGGGTCCAGCTGTTCTCTCAGTGCCCTGTCCCGGTCCCCTGGGACACCACCCATCAGAACCAGGCTGACTCAGAAATACAGTGGGCTCCCATCCAGGACCCAACCATCCTCACCTCCTGCCTGGTGCCACCTGGTCCCGGTGGCTGTCACCTCTCCCCCGAGTCACTGTAGCAGGCTTGTCATTGGTCTCCCTGCTCCTGCCCTGACCCCCACAGTCTCATCTCAGCACAGCAGCCAGAGTGTCTGATTAGGAGCAAGTCAGATCGTTCCCATCCTCGGCCCTACCTTACACGGGCTCCCCACTTCACACTGAGTCAAGAAACACCCTCCGTGGGCCTTAGCCCCACTCCATCTGCTTCTCCCATCCTGGTCTCCTGTCCTTGTCCCTGACTCCACTCCAGCCACACAGGCTCTTTCTGCTCCACCACCCCAGGCCTCAGCCCTGGCTGTCCTCTCTGCTGGGACAGTCTCCCCAGCCTGCACTGGCTCTCACCTCTGCTGACGTCCACTCAAATGCCCCCTTCTCTTCAGATTGCCACCTGGCCTGACCCCAGCTTGTTCTGTCACACGCTTTCTTTTTCCCATTCCACTTGCTGCCTCCAGCACACTGGATAGCTCATGGGGCTGGCATATCCATGGCTTTCTGGTCTCTCTGCCCCTGCCAGCATATGAACCAGGATCTATTTCGTTCCATAGTGTATTGCAGGCTCCTGGGATACAGAAATGCTCGAGACATATTTGATTGAAGAAGTCTACCTGTCCAGCACTGCCCGTTGTCTCCTGAGCCTCAGCTCCCAGCATCCTGGGGACTCTGCCTCTAAACCCCCTATCAGTGCACATTACCTGTGACAGCGCTGGGGGTCCCTGGTCATCCCCAGCCACACCCACGCTGCTTCCTGACCTTTGCTCATGCCATTGCCCACCCTGGGAGGCCAGCTCACCCTTCTGAGGCTGAGCTCATCTCTCCCCACCTTCCAGGCCTGCAGTGAGCTCTGCCTCCTCCCTGAAGCCTCCCTGGACTATTCAAGCTCACCACCAATTGTCTTCCATGGCCACCGCCAAAGTTGCCATTTGTTTCCATGCTAGCTGCTCCCTTCTTCTTCCTTCCACTCTACTTTGCAGCTTGCAGGCACCAGGCCTTGAGAAGGGTAGAGGGAGGAGCGGGTAAAGGGGCAGTAGGGGTGGGGGTGAATGCTCATTGGTGAGCACTTCCAGTCCTCAGCTCCTTCCCTTGGCTCCTAAGATCCCAGCACAGTGTTTGGCTCTTCCCCTCCCCTCCGGTCCTCTGCTGGCTTGGTCCTCACCGTCTCTCCTCCCGCTTCACACTCTCCCCAGGGATCTCTGACGGCTTCGGAGCATGGCACTGGTGCCTCCACCCCCTGCATCCTTGGGCTAGCCTGGGCCTCTGCCTCGACTCGAGGCACCAGCCAATGCCTCCTCTGCTGTCTCATGGCACCTCCAACACCTTGTGACAAAACCTGGGACTCAGGATCTCCATGTGTCACACTCTTCCTCTGAGACAGCGATCTGATCAGACACGGGCACCTAGCGGTCCTCCTCCCCCTCACCCCATGGCTGGTTGGTCACTGGGTCCTAAAGGTTCTCAAACTCCCATCCTTCTAACCCCCAGCCACTTCCTGGCCCAAGCAGCCGTTCCCTGCTTGGAGAGTAAGTCCAGAATTTGCAGGCTGCTAGGCTTGGCTCATTCTCACCTCTCTGGCTCATCTCTCAGAGGACAGACCAGGATCTCTGGCCTCCAACCTGCAGGTCTCTCTGTGGCAGCACCGCCCTTCTTCCCCTCCCCCCTCCCCTCACCTTCAGCTGGAGAATCGTCTCCCATCTCAGCCCATCCGCACTTCCTCCAGGCCCCTGCCCAGGTTGGAAACCTGTCCTCTCAGCCGACTCCTCCCTGGGGGTTGTTCAGCCTGCAGTTCCTTCATGTTCTGCCCCACCCCATTTCAAAGTCCACATGAGTAAAAACAGAACCCTGATCTTCCCCCAAGCACTTTCCCTGTGGGTTCACCGTGTCTTCTCCACTGCGTCATCCTCAGTCTGTGACCACAATGTAGTGCTTGGCACGCTCAGTGCTCTATAAATATTTGTTGAATGAATAAATGTTTGTGAGTGATTTACTGCTCTTTGAATATATAATTTAGGTCTTCCCATGACAGGAGAGCACTTGCTTAAATGCCGATGTACTTTTTTGAGTGGGACAGAGAGGTTTGGACTCCTAGCTAGAGCCCCAGAGGGGAGAGAGCCATCTAGTGTGAGCAGGTATGAGGTCACCCATGGCAGTCACATTGGAAAAAGGTGACAGCTGGTGCCTTCCAGCCCAGGAAAGTAACACTCCCACATTTCCTAGACCAGCTCTTACTGTGCCTCGTGGGAGGCAGCACCTAAATGCCCTGGCTCTCCGAGGTGGGGTAACTCTCAGGTATGTATGCACCATTTCCCAGAGCTCCCGGGGTAAAGGAGCTAGGGTCATTGGCTTGACATAGCACCCTTTACTGGCCCCTTCCCTGTTGAGTCCCCCAACCGCCCTGTTGGTATTTTCTGGGATCACCTCTAAAATCCCACTAGCACTTAAGTCCTTGTCTCAGCATCTGTTCCTGGAGAGACCAAAACCAAGGCATGACCCCAAATGTTCCCAGGCAAATAGGCAAATAGCACGCTGTCACAAAACGTGAGTCCCCTCCCACCTCCTTTCTCTTCCGCAGTTGATCTTTCATCGTTGTCATCCAGCCGCGCATTCATTTATGCAAACACTCAGCATGTACTTTCCATGTGTCCAGCCCCGTGCTGTCGCTGAGGATGCAGAGGCATAAACCGTCCCTGTCCTCAGGGTTCGGATCAGACACTTAATGGCTCAGACTGGTTGCTTTATCCTGGACACAAGTGGGGCATCCTGGATGAATTTCATAATCAAATGAGCTAACCAACCTTGGCAGAGTGGCCACTCTGCACTGGGCACTACTGTAAGCACTGAAGGCATGAATCCTTTTGACCCTCCCAGCAGCTTGAGGAGGTTTACATGAGGGCAAAGCTCCTTTCTGAGGCCACACAGCCACAGCATGGTGCCTGGGTTCCAAATCATTCGAATTTGGGGAAAGTGCAGGTCTCAGCTGCTGAATCAGTACTGTGGGAAGAAACTTACAAATGAAAGTATCCTTCTTCAAATTATGTCCCTTAGATATTTTTTTCCTCTCCTTCTTAATGATCAATCACTTTGGGGAAACCAAGTCAACACTGAAGACCTCCAATCCTAGCAACCCCAGTTCTCAGAACACTAATGCTTCATCCCTACAGGCCACCAAAGTCCAGCTGAAAGTTCTTTTCCCCAGAAATACTCTTTCTAAGTAATTTATTTCACTTGACAGTTTTCTCATTTGCCTTAATGGATAATATATAAAATGAGGGTAGTGACCTAAAACAGAACCAACATGAAGCTGCTAAGAAAAGGAGAAGCCAAAAGTCCTTTGCAGCCAGACCCACACGTTTCCCCACCTTTCCAGGTAGCCTCCAAAGAGGGAACCAGGCCACTTCCACAAGGCACAGTGGCTATAGATTTTTTAAGACCAGATTTTCAGAAGATGCTCATCTATTCTTAATGCTAAGGTAGTAAACCAATGCTTCCTCATGGTTCAATGAAATGAACATGTCCTTAAAGCACCCTTGCCTGACACATGCTTGGGTAACAGCAGAGGCAAAGAGAACAAGACCCAGATTCCAAAGACTTGGGTCTGGGTCCCAGAGACTTCTCTTGGTGGTAACCTTGAGAAAGTCATTTGGCCCTTCTTAGTGTGAGTCATCTCAATGGTTGGATGACAAGAAACCAGACTCTAGTCTCCAGGAGCCAGCATCAGGTGACACCCAAAGTGTGGAAATTCACTCAGGGTGGTGGAAAAATATTAAGGGAAAAATATTAGAGAAAGTTATAGAATATAGTCTCAAACCCTTTGGAAGGCTTAAGGGTTTTTTTTTTTTTTTTTTTTAATAGTTCTTGGCTGAAGGCAGCCAGAGTCTCTTTGCAGGAGCAAGAGAGATTATGGCACAAATACAAAGAATGTGAGCAGTTTACCTAGCTAGCTTGTTTACTCATGTGGTCTTAAAACTAAACTTTGAGCCCGATGACCCTCTTGGGGGGAGGTTGACCAGGGAGATTACCCTCTAATGGCTTTGGGCATCACAACCTGGCCTTTAATTTTTCTCTGCAAATGTGTTGACTTAAGTCCTCTGTTATTAAATCTATACTGAATAAATGAGGAAAGGGTGAACTAGTCAGTGTTGTGAAACTGCAATCTCTCTCTGTGAGTGGCTCATGACCCCTAGGCCCACTCGGTCACTGGAAATTTGTGTCTGAGTGCATTTATTCATCTGTCGTGCAGCTGGGGTCTGTGGGATGGACCGCAGCACCAAAGAGTTCCTGGTTCCCCTCAAGGCTAGCATCACTGCCTGCTGCAGACACACTGGTGATTTCAACCACAGACAGAGTTGGGTGCAGCAACAGCAGGAGCCTTGCTCTGGTCATCACTGCATCCTGGAGCTTCACATGCAGCACGACACAGAGAATTCAACAAACCTTTGATAAACAAATTGCAGATGCTCCTCAGCCCTGGAGGTGAATGAGTTCACCTATATCTCCACACCCAGCAAAGACCCCTTGCAGACATCCACTTTAATTTTTCCCATGAAGAGCAAAACCAGAACAATCAAAACCAGTGACCGGGTTTCATGCCTTCAGTGCTTATGACCAAGTCAAGTTCTGCAACCCAACAAGAAGTGAAGAAGGAAAATAAGATACAAACTGATTAACTGATAAGGACCATATCTTCTTTATTTTCATCTCTACCCAGTGCCTGGGACACAGCAGAGAGACTGAACAAATGAACAAATGACAGGGCACCAAGTCCTGGAGCCCACTGATGGGCAGAGTGGCATACAAGATTTGAAACAACCTCATGTTGCCATGACCAACTTCTGCAATAATTGACAAGATCCTCTGGGCAGAGAAAGTTGTGCCAAAGAGAGAGGGGATGGCCAGACTATAAGAAGGTGATACTGATCAGAAATAGAAAACGTCAACAACCAGTATTAGCCTTTCTAAAAATATACCAAAAAGTAAAGAGCATCAACATAAAGAAGAATTTACATCAACAAATGGATAAAATAGCCAGTTAACATCAAATGGCAGTAATCTTAAATTGAAATCGACTAAATTTTCTAATTAAAAGATACAGCCAAAACCTAACGGTATACTATATCCAGACCCATTTCATATCCAAAGATACACAAAGACTAAAAACAAAGGGTTGGAGAAAGATTTACCAACCAAATAGAGAACAAAAACAAATAAATAAACAAAAAGGAGTTGCAATTCATGCATTTGATAAAACAGATTTCAAACCAACAAAGGTAGAGTGGTATAAGGATCAATACATCCTAACACCCAGATACATAAGACCCATAAAGAGATTCAGACTCAACGAAACAGAAAATTAATAAGGATATCTAGAATCTGAACTCAGATCAGTAACAAGTAACCTTAATAAGCACTTGTAGAGCTCTCCACTTTAGATAAATAAAATATACATTCTCCACTTTAAATACACAAAATAATGATCAGCCATTATTAATACCCATTAAAAGCAATATTCCTGTTCTCTCTCCCTCTTTTTCTTCCTCTCTTTTCCTAAAAAAAAAAAAACAAAAACAAAAAAAGAAAACATCACAACAGTTACATTTATTAAGAACGATGTATGCCAAGCCTTTGGCTAACTAATATCTGTATCTCATTGAATATTCAAAACTACCCCACTGAGTAAGTGGTAGTCTGATTCCCATTTTACAGATCAGGAAGGCGAGGTTAGCCAAATTAAGAGGCTTTCCCAAGGTCACAGGGTTCTAACTAGGGGAGTCTCACTGTGGACCCTGCTGCTGCTGGAGAGAGGAAGAGCAGGAAAAGGGATGGGAAGTTAGAGAATGGTCTCTCTGTCAGGTCCCAGGGCCCAGAACCAGCGGGTGGGGCCCTGGCCAGGAGCAAAGGCTTGGCTGACCCTTCAGCAAACTCATTCCAAGGTGAATGTCAACTCCCTGTTCCTGCATCACAGCCGACGCTAGGAATTGCAGAAAAATGCCATCCTGAGGCCAGAGTTCTGGGGTGCCAGAGCTAGCCCTGAAACCCCAAGGCAGGGGCTTTCAGCCAAGATCACATTTCCCATCCTGCAGAATCTCCAACCATTATGGGGCCACACCCTCCGAGCACCTGCCTCATGCTAGGCAGTGGGCTGATGACCCTATGCACACACCCTCCCCCCATTTGGCCTGGAAACAGCAAGGAAGGAGCCATCATCCCCACTAGCAGATCAGGAAACGGAGGCTTGGACTGCCTAGCTCACCTACCTACACTCAGGTTCCTATGAAATGTCTAGAATAGGCAAATCCATGGAGGCAGGCAGAAGATCAGTGGTTGCAGGGGATGGTAGGTCTGGGTTTCTTTGAGGGGTGATGAACATGGTCTGGAGTTACACGGCGGTGATGGCTGCAAACACTGTGAATGTACTAAAGACCCTTTACACCATAAGTTTTTAAATAGTCAAAATGGTGAACTCTACATTGTATGAATTTTACCTCAACAAAAACATCTTTTTGTGAGACGGACTCTTGCTCTGTTGCCCAGACTGGAGTGCAGTGGCGCAATCTCAGCTCACTGCAACCTCTGCCTCCCAGATTCATGCAATTCTCCTGCCTCAGCCTCCTAAGAGCTGGGACTACAGGTGCACGCCACCAGGCCTGGCTAATTTTTTAGTAGAGCATTTTTAGTATTTTTAGCAGAGATTTTAGCATATTGGCCAGGCTGGTCTCAAACTCCTGACTTCATGATCCACTCACCTCAGCCTAACATCTTTTTTAAAAAGCACCTTGGAAGTATACGCCAGGCCTGGATGCAGCCTCTTGAGGAGACTTGTTTCCCTTTTTTCCACCTCAGTGTTGAGTCCAGATTCCACATAAGACATGGAATTCCTCGAGGGCAGGACTGAGTTTGGCCTAAGCCCTGCAAACATCCTAGTGCCAGTGGTGGCAGCAGGGGGCCATGGAGAAGGTGTACCGTCTTCCCCACCTCTCTGCCTGCAACTCCCCAGCCTTTTGGGTCCAAGTTCCATCACACTTCACCTGTTCCTATTTTGACACAGGTCGCTTTGTGCCACTGGTTTTAGCCAAAGGTCTCAACCTCGATACACATGAGCAGCTTTAAACTCCCCTCGAGGGTGGGCCTGGGTATCAGGTATTCTAAAGCCCCCAGGTGTTGCCAACATGCAAGCATGGCTCAGGTGTCCAACAGGAGGCAGGGCTCCAAGGGCAGGGCTGTAGTGAACCCACCTTCGCAGCCCCAGAACCTGCCATGGCACAACCTTGGTAAGTGTTCAATAAATCAGTAGGTAAAGGTTTGTCAAGTAAATTAAAATATGTATAAACTTGCAAGCTTTGATTATTTGCTGGACACAAATAAATAAACAGAAGACTGAAACAATTCCATTTACTGCATGGGGAGAGGAAAATTCAGTGCTTAAAAAAGATATGATCACTTTTTGCATTTGAGATGAAGTCTCACTCTGTTGCCCAGGCTGGAGTGCAGTGGTGCAATCTCAGCTCACTGCAGCCTCCACCTCCAGGGTTCAAGTGATTCTCCTGCCTCAGCCTCCTGAGTAGCTGGGATTACAGGCGTGCACCACCATGACCAGTTAAAGATCACTTTTTTTAAAAGGCCAGTGATTCGAGGCTCTTATAAATCTCAGACCTGTCTGGAGACAGGAGTCATGTTCATACCTGCATTGTGGTTTTTACAGAGGGGAATGCAAGGCAGAGTCAGCCCATTTTATGGATGAGGGAGCTGAGCCGGTTTGGATAAGAACTTTGCTCAAGCAAGGGTTATACAGTGATGAGAGATCACATTTACTGTGAGTGGAAACCGTTCCAGGGCTGGGCCAGGTCCTCGCATGTCTGATTGGGACAACCCCCTTTGGTGGACAGGAAAATGAAGTAGAGAGGAGCTCAGCGACCAGCACACATCTGGAAAGAGCGAGAGCCTGGCCTAGCCTCCAGGCCCTCCTGCTCACAGACCAGGCACGTGAATCACAGGGCACAAACCCTGCTCCAGCAAAAGACGAGCATCCCACACCCCGAGGCCTGAATCAATGGCAACAGTGAGCTGGGCACAAACCCAGCCCTTGAAGCAGGAGACATTCGAAGTGACATGGCCCGTGTTTGATGCCCACAGTCCCTCGTCACAGGCTCACACTGTGTCCAGCCAAGGGCTAGGGCAGCGGCATTCATGAGGTTTCATAAGGAGCCTGTCGCCTGCAGGGAAGGCGGGTCACGAGGACTGGCTTCACCTGCTGTGCCTGTTGCTCACCTTTGTGGCCCACGAGGCCTGGACCTCCTCTTTTGTTTGTCAGAAACTCATCACAACTTGGAGGAAAATCTGGTTTGCACCAGCAGTAGGGACTTCATTTTATGGCAATGAAGCCTAGTTAAACTGTGGATTCATGTGAATATCCCAGAGCCTGGGTCCTTCCAGTGGCAGCAGCTAACACCCTGGTGGTGGTGGGGCGAGGGGGCAGGGATTGAGCCACCACCTTCCCAGCACCACCTGAGTCCACTTCATCATCCCATTCATGAGATCACATATGTCAAGAGGACCAAGGAGAAGGAGTGCCGAGTGACATCTGGTGGCTTCTTCCACACAGTCATTCCTCAAAACCTAGCAGCATTCTTGCTTGGGCTCTCCAGCTACAATCACAGACATCACTGAGTTCCTGCTGCAGAATGATCTTAACTCGGACCAGGGTGTCACACCTCCACCTGTCTCCACCTGGGGTCCAGCCCACCACCAGCATCTCTCCCTGCACCATCACTCGCCTGGCCCATGGCAACAGCCTCCTCACTGGGCTCCCAACCTCCACTCTTCCCCTTCCTTCCATTCTCCAGAGCCAGTTTCCATGAAGTACACGTGAGGGCGGGCCACGCCCCCTACTCAAAACCCGCTGGCTTCTGCTGCACTTCAGATAAAATCCAAACTCCTTCTCTAGCCTCCACAGCCCTGTGGACTCTGGGAACTGCCTCCCTGTGGGCTCACCTCCTGTGGTCTTCCCTCGCAGCAGGCAGCAGCCACGCTGGCCCTTCACACACCCCGAGTGCTTCTTCACACGAGGACCTTGCACATGCTCTCTTCCCCCAGATCTCCCTCCACCAGCTCCTCCCTTTCGGTCAGCTCTCAGCTTACATGCCAGCTCCTGACCACATAAGCTAGGCGGCACCCAGTTACCCCATCAAATCGCATGATTTTCTCTGTCTTTGTAGCACATTATCTTCCATTGTTCCTGCGATGTTTCTGTTTTGCTTATTTCCTATACCACTACCCCGTGCCCCCTCCCGTGTATACACAGAGCAATCAATCTACAAGCTCTGTGACTGCAGGGCCCTTCTGTCCTGTCCACCGCTGTATTCCCAGAACCTAGTACTTAGTGCCTGGCATATAGTAGATATTCAACAATATCTGTAAGGTAAGTGAATCAGTAGCTACTGAGGACTCATGATGTGCCAGGCATGTGCTAAAGATCTGGGGCTGTCACTGAGGACCCAGCAGACACTGGACAATTGTGTGCATCTAACAAAAGAACAAGCATTGGTCAAGTTATTAGTTACATGTTTAAAAGGTGGAATAACTGCGACAAAGGAAAATGAAAAATTCAAAGAGTGTGTGCATGTATGTATGTGTGTATGTCAAGGCAGGTGGTATGTAAATGTAAGCAAATCCTCTGACACTCCTCCATCAGGGGTGGTGTCTAATTCCCCACTGTTTGAATATGAGCCAGCCATGGTTGCTTGATTCTAAAAAACAGAATGCAGTGGATGTAATGCTGGGTGACTTCCTCAACTGCCTCATCAAAAGGGAGACAGCTCCCATCAGCCTCTCAACCTTGAAATGCAGCCACCATGTTGTAAGGAAGCCCAGTCCATAAGGTGGCATCACATGGAGATGTTAGAGTGAACAGCTCCAGCTCAGGACCCAACCAACAGCCAGCATCGACCACCAGACATGACAGAGGAAGCCTTCAAGGTGGCCCCAGCCCTGGCTAACAGACTACAGTTGCATGAAAGACCCCAAGCAAGAACCTCCAGGTGGAGCCAGTCAACTCCTGTAGCAGCGAGAGAAAGAAAATACGTTGGTGTTGTAACTTTTGGAGCAGTTTGTTCTGCAGCCGTAAATGACCAGAACAGGGACTAGTGTGAAAGTCAGGGAAGGTCTTCCTGAAGAAAGAACGGGAATCTGAGCTGAGATCAGTATGAGTTAAGGTTCTACTTCAAGGGAGAGGCTGGCGGACAGAAGGACTATATGAGCAAAGGCTTCAAGATGGGAAGGAGTGAGGCCCAGGGAAGAAAAGGAAAGGAGGTCTCTGAAGCTGCCTCTTAGCAGTGGAGGGGAGAGTTAGGCAAGGACCGCAGCAGTAACTAATCAGACAGCCTTGAATAACCTCCCTACCTCTCCAGCTGGGCAGCCTGGAATAAGTGACTCACCCTCTCTGAACCTCTGAGCTCCTCATAAAAATTGCCAATAATACCACCTATTACAAAGAAGGGTTTGAGGATTAAATGAGATGAGGAGAGCAGAGCTGCTCTCCAACAGTCCCGGGAACTAAGTACTGGTTTCTTTCTAGTGTCCTGGGTGAGTAAAAAGGAAGCATCTTCGAACTTCCTCAGACCAGCGTGTCTCTTTCTCTGTTGAAACTTGTCCTTTGACACTTAGGAACCAGATGACCCTATTCCTGGCTCCAACACTGTTGTGTGACCTTTGAGGAGTCACTTAACCTCCTTCCGATTTTTCCAAGAACAAAATAAATGCCCCAGTAAAATCTCTATCAGCACTTTGAACTCCTTCAAGACAGGCACTATGGAAATGCAGGCTCACGCCTCTGTTCTGCCACAGCTATTTTTGGCCCTATCAGCCTTGGAAGCAGGTCTCACAGAGGGGGTGTACACGCTTTGCTTGAGGGCTGATACACATCTCCTTCCATGGCCTCTGCCATCTGATTCACAGGCGGGGACGGGTGGGCCATGGCTGACATTTACAAAGCAAGCCCAGGTCCTGGGCTCTGGCGGCTGCTGAAGGCTTTTTGTTCAGGCCACAAGCAGGCCTCTGCCTCTGCCAGGGTTCATTCACTCCTACCCACGCCTCCCAGAAATACTTCACCAGGGGCACCTGACACAGGATCACACACCTGGCAAGGGCTGCCCCGGAAGAGACACAGGTGGGACTCTCGAAAACCTTTATCCTGTTGAAGATCCAGGAGAGTCTACACCTTTTTTGAGAGCCCATCTCATCCTCAGGGTGTTGAATCTGATGATCCTATCTCAGCAGAGATGCTGGAACCCTGCTGAAGCCACTCCCAATCTGAAGGTTAGTAACCTATTCTCGTGTCTACTGCTTGCATTAGAATTACTTATGAGCTCCCATTTATTGTGTCGTAACTGCATTCCAGGCTCTGTGCTGTGTTAGTTTTATGGCCTCGAATGCTCCCCACCACCCATGTGCAGCAGGTGGGGTTGTTAACCCCATTCCACAGATTTGCACATTGAGGCTCCAAGCAGTTAAGGATTCCTTGCCCAAATCACTTAGCTAATGAACAAGGGTTGGACCCCAGGTCTAGGGGACAGGAAGCCAGGCTCTGAGCCACCATGCTATAGCACCACCTTTAAGTTTCTGCCCAGGATGGCCCGGTTAATACCTAATCATGACAATTCCTCTGCAGGTAGGAATCATGGAGAAAATGGAGGCTCTGAGACGATGTGACAGGGCCAGGGTCTGCGCTAGGAGTAAAAGGGCTGGGCTGACCCCAGAGCCCCTTCCTGGGACTGTCATTCTCCAGGGCACAGGTTCTCAAAATGTGATCCCATGACCGACACACTAGCATCACCCGAGAATGTAACTAAACTGCAGGTCCTCAGGCCCCACCCCAGACCTGCTGAGTCAGGAATTCTGGGGATGCACCCCAGTGATCTGTTACTAAACGAGCTCTCCAGGCACTTCTGCTACAAGTTCAAGTTGGAGAGCCCCTGGTTGAATGCCCAGACGCAAAGTGAGCGTTGTGGGCAGAGCCTGAAAACACAAGAGCAGAAAGTGGAGACGCTGCTCCAGAACCTTCTGCTTCACTAGAACCCTCTCCATGCTCTTTCTCCATGGCAGGCAGGGCTCAGGGTAGGGCTACTGGGAGCAGAGCAGAGAGCTGGGCCCACCACAGAGGAACAGCCAAGCTGCCCCACCAGCCATGAGGCGGGGGAGGGAAGTCTGGGCTCTCAAAAGACTAATGGTTGCCAGGCGCTGTGGCTTGCGCCTATAATCCCAGCACTTTGGGAGGCCGAAGCAGGGGGATCGCCTGAGGTCGGGAATTTGAGACCAGCCTGGCCAACATGGTGAAATCCTGTCTCTACTAAAAATACAAAAATTAGCCAGTTGTGGTGGCTCACACCTGTAATCCCAGCTACTCAGGAGGCTGAGTCAGGAGAATCACTTGAACCAGGAGGCAGAGGTTGCAGTGAGCTGAGATCGCACCACTGTACTTCAGCCTGGGTGACAGAGTGAGACTCCGTCTCAAAAAAAGAAAAAAAAAATTCATGGCAAAAGAGAACAAAACCAGCACCCCCAAATAAACATAACAAAAAACAACTTGAAAATCCACTGCTGCCTTTGCCACTGCTGCCTTTGGCAGAAGAAGGGTGGTCTGGCAGTAGGGTGACCCACTGTAAACCCGCTGTTCCAGTTTGTCCAGGACTGAGGGGTTTCCTGGGGCATGGGACCTTCAGGGCTAAAACCTAGAGAGGCCTGGGCAAGCCAGGACAAGCAGGTCACCCCGAGGGGTGGGGCAGCAGCAGGTGCTGTCTGGATGAAGAGCAAGGCCTGCCTGGCCATGTGAAGGATGCCCTGCAAATGTTCCTGGTCATTACTTACAGCGGGGACTTCACAGGTCTGCACGAATAGGTGTTTCTCTCTCCCCTCTTTCTCCCTTTATCCCAGAGACACATGCCAAAGCTCAACATGCCTGTGGATCAACGTCACTTCAGCAGGGGGCCTCCTGCCTGATACATGGGCTGTGAATTCTGGGCCTTTGCTTTGGCCCCTCCCTCTCCTTCGTGGCCTGTCCAGTCTCACCCTGCTCCCACCTGTCCCATTCTACCTGCATCAATTCCTCCACAGGTAGGAATCATATGAGAAAACTGAGGCTCTGAGAGGAAGTGACAGGGCCCGGGCCTGCGCTGGGAGTGAATAAGAATTCTCTCCTGTCTTTCCGGATCCACCCTCCCTGCCGCTTTTGGAATTACGTATCCCCGTCCCAATAGCACCTGTTTATTCCCCAAGTCTGGCTTGCACTCATAGGCTGCTCTTCCTCAGAACGCTTTCCACAGGATGATTACAGCAATGGATGCCTGTCTAGTGTTCAGAAGTAGTTTCAGGAACCCTCAAGTCAACCCCATGAGGTGGGTGTAGCCCATGAACCTATTTTATAGAGGAAGAAATGGAGGCTTAGGTTAACCGGCTCTCTTAAAATCACAAAGAGGAAAGAGCAGGGCTAGCATGATAACACAGGCTCAAGAAAGGCTCATGGAATCAGCCTCTTTTGCCAAGTCCTTGGTCTTTCTTGACCTGGGCCCTGCTGATGTAGACAAGTCCATGTGTGACTGTATCCCTCAGGGTGCCCAGCACAGGGCTGGACATAGAACAGATGCCTGGCAGATACTTGCCAGCTGAATGAGAGGCCTGTGTGAGTGGCAAGAAAGCAAAGGATATCAGATGAGCAAATGGGACAGGGACTAGCACATGCCTGGAGCCAGCGAATCCAGAGAGAGGGCAGGAAAGGACACTTCTATGAATACCTTCTGCAAATGACAGTCCACTGGCCCATGAACTTCATGAGGGCAGGAGCTGTCTGCTGCTCACTGCTGGCTCCCTGGCCCTGGCACCATGCCCCACACTTGGAGCTCAGTGCATACCTGTTGAGAGACAGTAGAGGCTCCAAGGCACGGAAGCCCTGTACCCTCTGGGAGACATGAACCGTTTCAGGGTTATGTAGCAGGCACTTGTATTTTATGATTGGCAGAAGTTGTGAATGTGGCCACAGCTCTGACATTCATTGGGCACTACTTGTGTGCAGGGTTCTGGGCTGAGCTCAAGGAGGACCAAGAGAATGAATAAATCACATTCTCCACCGCTGGTCTAATCCGCCTTACATGCCCTCCCACCCGGTAGCCATGATCTCATTTTTGGTTATAGCCTTTCCATCCAGATTTTCCTTTGGGAAAGAAACTATCTCTCCCTGAACCCCTATCTGCACATCCCAGCTCCAGGGGTGGTCACATGGCCCAAGCCTGACCAACCAGCATATTCTATCCCAGAAGTCACCATATTGACCCATGGGTGAGCACATGACCCAAGCTGGTCCAGTGAAAGTCAGCCTCAGGCCTTCCTGTGGACCACTGGGAAAGAGAAGGTCTCTTCCTAGGGAGGCTACTGACTATAAGGCTGATGGAATACTGGAGCTTGGAGCTACAGGGACTGAGCCAGCCTGAGAGAAAAGGCAATCCAGGAGAAATCAGGAGAGAGCAACAGAGACAGAAATCCAATACTGTCATCATTTAGACCATGGATTCAGCAGCTCTGCTGCCTGCATATCCTGATACATGAGCCCAGAAGCTGACATCTTTCTTTGTATTTTTTGTATTGCTTAAGCTACTTCAAAGTGTGTTTTTGCTACTTGAAACTGAGAAAGTCCTGCCATACAGAGCTCTCCTCTCTTACTCTCATCTCCCAAGAAGTAGCTTCAGTCCCAAAACTCAACATGAGTTTTCTCCCCTCTACTCCACCAAGCATTCTCCTCTAGCCATCTCTGTAGCCCCCGACCTGGCTTTAAGCCCTCTTGGATGGCCTGGGGTCTGAATGATCTCAAGAGACCCCCAACTGACTCCAGTCTGCCCGCTCAACCCCAATCCACTCCAATCCAACCCACACTGTCAAAACAGTTGATCTTTCTGAAACAGACAATATAGGCGCAGGTCACTTCCCCACTTAACACCTTTGTAGGCTCGTCACTGCCCAAAGCAGTTTCCTAAGGCATCAGGTCCATGTCCCTGCAGCTATGAGAGCTGATTTTAGATGGTACATGAACCCAGCACTCAAACGCACTGAAACCTATAACAAGAAACTTAAGCTCCTTTTGATTCTCTCACAGACTTCGCAATTACTGTACAGAGAGGGTCTCAGCACTGTGCTGCTGTGGCTTTGGCATCTCTCTACCACTTGCTTCTCTCCCTCTGTAACAAACAGAGAGAAAGCCTCAAGCTCAGAACCTTCCAAAGAAGGCTGACATTTTAAAAGCTCAGTTTGCTTCCATTGCATTTATTTTTATGGTCACCTTCTATTTATGCGAGTGGTACTGGTTTCTCACTTACAGTAGTTTTATAAAGATAAGGAAATTAACTTGTATAAACACAAAAGTGAGTTTATTTAAGGGAAAAAATAAGGCAAATAAGAGATGGTACTTGGATACCCGTGAACGCAGTTCATTGTTAGGCAAACAATGACCCATAGGATGAAATGCGATCCGCTCAGCCAGGCACATGAGGCCCTTCCAGGTCCTCCTCCTTGGCCACCCTTTCAAGCTAACGAAGGGCTTGTGACTCCCAAGAAGTCTCACAGAGCCAAACTTCCAAGCCTCTGCCCACTCTGTTCCTTCTGCCTGGATGCCCTTTTCCCCCAGCCTCCTTAGCAACCTGGGAAAATCCCATTTATTCTTAAAGACTCCTGTCAGTGTTACTGTTTACCGGGCTAGTGTTTTGCTTAACTACTGGGGAATTCCCAGTGCACCTGGCAAACCATCTCTCTGTTCTCTCGGGCCCCTCTCTGTGAGTTGCTGACAGGATGGCCTTCCCTGGGAGAGCTGAGATTCCAGAAGGCCAGGACAGTCCTTCTCCTGTCTGACACAGATGCTCAGTGAGCACAAGACAACCTCAAGGGATCCAGCTGGGGGATGTGGATCATCAAATACAAACCACTGGGAGACTATGTCCCCTGAGACCCAAAATGTGGGAGATTGAGGAGTTCCAAAGGAAGGGAAGGGAGTGATCTCCAAGGGTAGGTGCCCGAGGCCGGGCCCCACAGTGCAGGCCCAGGGATTCTTTCCGGAGTGAGGAGGCCAGTGAGCAGAAGGATCCGGCAGAGGCCTGGAACAGAGGGCCTGGCAGGCATAGTTTCTCAACTGTAACTTGCATTCGAACCACCTCAGGACTTGTTATTGTGACAATTCCTAAGTCCCGCCCCAAAAGCTCTGGCTCAGTGGGTTTGAAGTGGGCCAATGAAGATGCATTTTAAAACAAATTCTTTGGGTTACGCTGAAGCAGGTCGTTTGAGGACCAGGCTTTGAGATGCACTGGGTCACAGGCTGTCAGGGAAGGATGGAGATATGTAGAGGCCTCACAGTCAAAATGCAGAAATTCGCATCAATTGCAAAGATCCTCCAGAACCTGCATTACTGACTGGATACCAAGAGGCCGGAAACGCAGCCTCCCAGAGAACAAGTTTTGTGCCAAGGTTATTTAAAACACATCCCAAATAATTCCATGGAGATGTGTTTAATGAGATAGATGAGAACATGATCACGGACATCCTTCAGGCAGGAACTTGAAGGAGCCGTGTGAAATGCAGAGCCTCCTCTGGAGAGACCTTCTCAAGCAGCAATTGTAAACAGGGAATTTTACCATGTAGGGGTCAGGGCTGAGGCCATTTCTGGCTAAAGAAATGCTCCTTTGTTTGAATGATCGTGCAAGCAAATTGTTCAGAGATGGAATCGTCCAAGGCAAACAAGTCAAAGAGACGTTTTAGCAGAATTCGGTGCACATGGCTGAAAGGCATCTTGTAACTTTGCTCCCAGAGCGTTGACTTTGGTTCTACCCTAACTGCCTCCTTAAATGTCAATTATAATAAAGAAACAGAACTGTGTGTTGAGGGAGGGGGGTTATTTAAGACCAGTCCCCAGCAGCTGCCCCCTTTAAATATCTGGCCTTCGCAACAATCCAGGTCAAGTCACTCATCAAATGGAGATTGACTTTTATCTGATTAACTGATGGAGAAACATCCTTCTCCATCCTGCAGGAGCATTCTGTGGGAACGGCATTTTGCAGACTGCAGGGAAAAGTTGGGCCTTGGCTTTCCTCCTGCTCGGCCAGTGGAAAATTACAAAGGAGGCAGGGCTGCCCTCGGCCACGCTCACTGGATCTTCATGGGCCCAGGAAAACGCAAAGAGAAACCCAAAAATGGAGTAAGCCATTACCTACCTGGGGCGGAGAGGAGTCTGGGAGGCGGCGGGGGCGGGGGTGGCGGGGGCAGCGGGGGAGGGGGCCGGCACTGGCAGATGTGTCGGCAGCTGTCAGTCACCTTGGAGCAGGACTTCTGGGGCTCACCGTGCGTCACCTGTGGACATGGGCACACATACCCAAGAGAGGGAGAAGACAGTAAGGCAACCAGAAGCTGAAATGAGCCCAGGCCACCCTGTTCCCTGCCAGCCTAGGACTTGGGATTCCTCTCCAAGACAAAGGTAGGAAGAATCGACAGAAGTTGGATTGGTTCAAAGGGGACAGTGCTGTTGGGTGCTAGCCTGGCTGGTTTGGAGACAAAGGTTTCCTTCCTAGCTCTGCCAGGGACCAGCTATGGGACCCTCGGCCAGTGACCTGGATATGAATGAGAAGTAGACAAGAGCTGGAAGGTTGACTGGTAGAATTTCTCCATGATACAAATGAGTAAACTGAGGCGCAGGCAGACGTAGCTGCCCAAGAGTCTCACACTTGGCGAATGAGATATTTTATGTCCTCTGTGCTCTAAGCCCAACCACTTCTCCTGTCTTCCTTGCTACAGCCCAAGGCCAAGCCCTGGCCTTTTCTCCAGCCCTGACTCCTGATGGCCTTTTTGTGTCTACTCTGGGGCAAGGCCCCCCAATCTTGGGGAGAAACCTCACCCCGTGAGGCCTCTGCTCCTGTGTCCCACGTGACCAAAGGGAGCAGAGCAATCTGCTTGATGCTCTTCACTCAGTGTCCCAGTGGTCTTGTGAGAAGGGCACCCCACCAAACAATCTGCATCCCCTCAGCAAGCCCCAGATGCTGCCCCCGCTCCTCGTGGGTTCACGTGGCCTGCAAGTTCTGCAAGAGGCAATCCCTGACAACCTCTCTCCATCTCTCTGCCCTCATTCTCTCCTTTCAGTTTCGGGCCCCTGGTCTCTGCAATTTCTTCTCCAGTGGTGGTAATGTTCTCCCATCCCTACCCCAGCTGCGCCCCCAACTCAGCTTCGCTAGTCTCCGACCTCTTTATCCAGCCAGATTCTTTTGTATGGGCTGTGCTGGCACCAGATTCCTCTCTAGGGGCAGGAATCTTATTTGGATGTTACCTGATTCATACGTATCTTCACCACGGCACTGTGAGCTCACTGAGGGCAGAGCAGGCCATTTTCC
This sequence comes from Saguinus oedipus, assembly GCA_031835075.1. Taxonomy (NCBI): domain Eukaryota; kingdom Metazoa; phylum Chordata; class Mammalia; order Primates; family Cebidae; genus Saguinus; species Saguinus oedipus. The sequence goes on from CM063176.1 coordinate 135,949,135, forward strand.
TTCTCTGTCACTATCATAAATCAGCATTTAAGGGAATGCCCATCAATTTGATAAATCTTTGGTGAATGAATGAATGAATATGAAAAACTGGGCCAGAATCCACGCCTCTTGAACCCTGGCCTGTGTTTTTCCAGTATCAGTCTCAGCTTCCTCATCTGTAAACGAGGAAGGGTAGCCAAAGTGAGCAGCCCCGGCTGTACATTGGAAGCTCCCTGATGGTTTTAAAAAATACTCATGCCTGAGCCTCACCCACACAGATTAAATCAGAATTTTGCAGGTGGAGCTAGGCCCGGGGATTTTGCTTAAGCTTCCCAGGTTAAACTTCTTATGCAGAGCCAGCATGGGAACTGGGTGGATGGATTAGACTGACTGCCAGTGTCCCTGGCTCTACAGAGTGCCATAAATCCGCGAGTCTGATGTTTCATGCCTGTCCCAGGGAACCAGCTGGTTTAAAAGCACAAAGAGTTGCCAGTCACCCTCCACCTCCCCGAAGGCCACAGTTAATTTCTGTATCATCTCTGAGCCACTAGAAACCAGAGCTCCACTTTCCCTGCTACTGGCCCTGTGTGGCCTGCCTCGGAATGCTGATCCAGCCCCTCTGCCTCGTGGCTGGGAGAGCCCCTGGGGCTGGGCGTCTCCCATCGCACCTGGGAAGATGTGAATAAGTAATGTGGGTAATATCAGCTGGGGTGGTAGCAGGAAGTGGGCTGATTTACAGCCCTGGCTTAATATCCACGAGGCTAAGAGGCTCCTGCTCATCACCTTTTAATGTTTTTAAAGGGCCATTGACTGCATTTCAAACCCTGGAAAGCAATCTTCTCTCCCACTGGGAAGAGCATACCGTCAGATGGTGGCCTCTGCTCAATTATTTTACAGAAATGATTAACTCCTTACATGTCAGTGGGAAATCCACCGGCTTCTAGACCAGTGCCATTGTTAGATGTCCCGTCATTGAGCCTGTACCCCTCTAAATTCTGACCTTCTGAGACCCCGGGGTTTGCTAGAAAGCTTCATTCTCCGAACAGCTGGCATCTGAGACCACATCTCCAATGCACTCTACTAAGTGTGTGAACTTCAAGCAATAGCATTGCCAGTGCAATTATTTTCTCACTCTCCAAGGTGCAATTTATGAGAGAGAGTTCAAGAAGAGCACGTTTGTTTAACCTGGCCCGACACAATGACCTATTTTTGTGAGAGGATATGAAGGCACAGATGTATAAGAGTGTTTAATGTGATGAAGTTCTAGGCAGAAAAATCGGGGCCAAATTTCAAGGCTGCAGGAGGAGTGAAGGAGCACACGGCATTTAAAAAATTGATAGCTCGGCCGGGCGCGGTGGCTCACGGCTGTAATCCCAGCACTTTGGGAGGCCGAGGCGGGCGGATCACTAGGTCAAGAGATCGAGACCATCCTGGCCAACATGGTGAAACCCCGTCTCTACTAAAAATACAAAAATTAGCTGGGCATGGTGGCATGTGCATGTAGTCCCAGCTACTCAGGAGGCTGAGGCAGAAGAATTGCTTGAACCTGGGAGGCGAAGGTTGCCGTGAGCCGAGATTGCGCCCCTGCACTCCAGCCTGGACACTGAGCAAGACTCCATCTTATATAAAAAAAAATTGACAGCTCTCGCCTGTAATCCCAGCACTTCGGGAGGCTGAGGTGGGCGGACCATCTGAGGTCAGGAGTTCGAGACCAGCCTGGCCAAACTGGTAAAACCCTTCAAACCCATCTCTTGAATTAGCCAGGTGTGGTGATGCACACCTGTAGTCCCATCTACTCAGGAGGCTGAGGAAGGAGAATCACTTGAACCCAAAGGTCAAGACTGCAGGGAACCAAGATCATGCTACCACACTCCAGCCTGGGTGACAAAGGGAGACTCCAGTCTCAATAAATAAATAAGTAAATAAATAAATAAAAAAAATTGATAGCTCTGGCTAGGTGCGGTGGATCACAACTATAATGCCAGCACTTTGGGAGACTGAGGTGGGCAGATTGTTTGAGCCCAGGGGTTCAATATCAGTTTGGGCAGTAGAGTAAGCCCTCATCTCTACAAACTTTTTATTAAATTAGCTGGGCATGTAGGCACACACCTGTAGACCCAGCTATTCCAGAGGCTGAGGTGGGTGGATTGCTTGAGCCCAGGAGGTTGAGGCTGCAGTGAGCTATTGCAGCCCACCACCCTCCAGCCTGGGCAACAGAGTGAGACCCTGCTTCAAAAAAAAAAAGTAATGGTTCTCAGTCTCTTGTATAAAGGCATCTCTGAAACCTGAGCAGGCACAATTGCTTAGTCAACTGTTCTCACTAAAGCATCAAGTCTGGTCCGTCCGTATGCCTGAGGGCTGCGTCCTCACTGCAGTGTCCTGATAGTTTGGTTCAGTCCAAGCTTGTGGCATCTGAGCCTGCCTCGACTCTGGGTTACTTGGACCCCATATCCACTTGCCAACTTCTCTCCATCCTTCAAACCCATCTCTTGGACAGCTTTCTTGGGTGTTCATGCAAGAACTGGACTGATATTTTTCTTTTTCTTTTTGAGACAGGGTTTCACTATGCTGACTAGACTGATCTCAAATTCCTGGGCTCAAGTAATTCTTCTTCTTGGGCAAAGCCCTCCTAAATCCTCCCCCACCCCAAATTAGACTCACCTGCTCAGTGCTGCTGCTTAATTCTGCAAACCCTTCTGTCTGGGGCATTTCCTTGCTGTTTGCGTGTCTCTCTACACTAAGTTGTGTCTTAGGTGGGCAGGTAGATGAGTACTTTATAAATCCTGAACAATCATAACTTTCTGAGCCCTACTATGTGTCCCTCATGGGTTCACGCTCCCATTTCTCCCTGGGCATAACTGGGAGAGGTAAGTGATACTATCTACTCTTAACAGGTGGCCCACAGGCTCAGCGAATCTAAATGATGCACCAAAGTTTCCCGGGGCCAGCATTCAGTCGGTGCTCAGTGAAAAGGTGCGCTGCCCACCAGTGGAGAAACGTGCATCTGTCCCGTTCCCCACTGCTGGTTCCACCTGGGGGTTCTGTTGATTGGCAGTGTTGTATTTAGACTAACAGAGAGGAAGCCTCGGGTGTTCACAGCTTGTCTCAGCACCTGGCATGGTTGGTTTCTATCTTGGGGAATTTCAAAAGGAGAAGGAACTTGCCCCCTGAAATAAGCTGCTCTTAGCTGGACTTCGTTAAGAAAGAGCAGAGGCCCAGAAAGTTCAGTGACTTGCCCGAAGCCCACAGAACGCAGGCTGTATCAGTTCTTCCTGGGACCACTTCTTATTCCAGTTTCACCATCACCTGCCTTCCAGGCCCTGCTCTGCAGTGCTCTCCTGCAGCCAGAATCCTGTAAATGCTGTGGTTTTGAGAGTGGGCTGAGCCACAGGTACATCCTGGAGTCTCCTTGATTTGGTGCCTGGAGCAGGGGTCTGAGGCAAACAGTGCTCCCAGCATCAGTTCCCTCTTCTCCAGCCACCATCCTACTCCTGGTCAATCAGTGCAGTTTTGGGTCCAGCGGACGTTGCCTCCTAAACCATCCTTGAATCCATCTACTCCTCTCCCTTTCCTCTGCTGCCACCTGAACCAGGCCACCAGGTCTCCAGTGGGCAGCACCCACCTCTCACTATTTGCCAGATAAAATATAAGACACCCTATGACATTTGAATTTCAGATAAACCACAAATAATTTTAAAGTATATCCTCAATATTATATGGGAGATATGCTTAAAAAAATCCAATTTGAGGCCAGGCACGGTGGCTCACGCCCATAATCCCAGCACTTTGGGAGGCTGAGGCGGGTGGATCACGAGGTCAAGAGATCAAGACCATCTTGGTCAACATGGTGAAACCCCGTCTCTACTAAAAATACAAAAAATTAGCTGGGCATGGTGGCGCATGCCTGTAATCCCAGCTACTCAGGAGGCTGAGGCAGGAGAATTGCCTGAACCCAGGAGGCGGAGATTGTGGTGAGCCGAGATTGCACCATTGCATTCCAGCCTGGGTAACAAGAGCGAAACTCTGTCTCAAAAAAAAAAAATCCAATTTGTAGTTTATTTGAAAGTCAAAGTTAACTGGATGTCCTGTATTTTCTTTGCTAAATCTGGCCAGTCTCCCCTTACCCACCTCTTTGCCCCTGCCTTGCATCCTCCCTGAATCCATCCTTTATGCAGGAACTGGACTGAGATTTTTCTCTCTCTTTTTTTTTGCAACAGGGTTTCGTAATGTTGCCTAGGCTGGTCTACAATTCCTGGGCTCAAGCAGTCCTCCCACCTTGGCCTCGCAAAGTGTTGGGATTACAGGCATGAAGCACTGTAACCAGCCTGGACTGAGATTTCTAAAATACCAACCTGAGTGTGTCATCTCTTAAAACCCTTTCCTTAAAGCGATGTCCATAGCCCTCAGGATCAAGTCCAAACTGCAGGACACTATGTTAGTGGCTTACAACAGTGGCCTTACCCAGTGCTTCTTTCCCCTGGGTCTTCCAAAGTCCCTCTCTCCTCTGGCCTTGGGCTGTGCCCTCTGCCTGGATACCTCACCCTCATTTGCATCCTAATTTCTTATCCTTCCTGTCTCAACTGAAGCACCAGGCCTGTGAGACTTCTCTGACTCTTGCCCCAGGTCCAAGCTATTTGTTCTTGCTGAGCTCTCTTGAAGATAATGACTTGTTTAATTAGCTCTACAGTGCCAAACTATGAGTGTGTAAGGACAGAGACCACTAAGCCCCTTGCACTTAACAAAGGGCCTCACATACAGTAGGTGTCCAATAAATGCTGCCAAATCACTGACTACCGTAGAAAGAGTTCAACATCATTTGGGTCTGGGGTAGCTTCGCATCAGCACACAGAGACCCATAAGGCCAGATAAGAGGCTGTCTCTCTAACTATTGCTTTAGGAGGGCAGCCACAAAGATGATGGCTTCTGGCATCTTTCATGGAGACAGGCCAGCACCACTGTAACTTGATGAGACACACTCCTGTCACACCTAATAAATTTGCCAGCCTGTCATCCTCTTCCCTTGCAAAAAAAAAAAAAAAAAAAGAATTATCTGGAAGTGAACTTAGAAGAACCTAAATCACAGAAGCTCAAAATCTCGATTCCAGACACATTAAATAGGGTGGAAAGGTTAAGGAATGCTCCCACCAACCCTTCTGGCAATTTAAATATCATCTGACTTTAATGATTAAGTTTCTTATCAACTAGCAGCAGCCAGAGGCTTAAGGCTGATTTCAAGTTAAGAACCTGATGCTTTGGGGATCCCAGGTCTCTTGCCTCATCCACGGTCCCATTAATCATAGGACTTTGTTACGTTGGCCTTGGCCTTCCAAATGTTCTCCTGGCAAAATGCTCATGGAAGGGCAGATAGCTCTGAGTTCTTTCTCTAGATTAGAAAAACTCCTATGACATGACAGATTTTATTTTCTCCACTTAAAGAGAAACACATGGCTTCATGCATTTCCATTTTTTTTTCTTCTCTCCTACGTTCCCCTGGATTCAGCTCCTCTGCTCAAAGCCAAATCCATTCATTCCAAAACCCCCCTTCCCTTGATTTCTCTGTCCCTATCATTTGTAAATTAATTTTTCCAGAGCCTCAAGCCAAGATTTTACCCATTCTACTTGTCTGGAGGACTCCTTTCTTAATTGATTTTTATGAAAATTGATTTGCATTGAGTAAGAGCATCTGAAATACACACACACACACACACACACACACACACACACCTGCTTGTGTAAGTACTGCCTGGCTGAAGGACACTTAAAAAACTGAACTGCTTTCACAAAATTATTTCTTCTGGGGGGGTGCGAGGTGCTAGTGGGTCTTCTGTTTAGATCCTACGAGCTCACACAGTAGAATTCTAGTCTTGGAGACTGACAAGCTCATTATGTTGCTCTCCACCCTAGCTGAAGAAGTCTTACAGAGGAGAGAAAACTGTAAACAAACAAATATAAAAACTAAATGAACTCAATATCTGAGGTTCAGCTGAAAGTTGAACAAGGGAAGCTGGTCCCAAGCCACTGAAGTGTTTAGAAGTGACAAAATCTTGGTTCCTGAGGAGGCACAGCTGAGTTTAATAACTGCTGTTTCACACATTAGACAAAGCTGTCAATTCCAAAAGGAAAACAATTGTAAGTGAGATGGAGGCAAGCCAGAGAAGACAGCAGAAGACAGGGCTGGGAGTCGGGGGCGCTGAGCAGCGTCTGACCCCAGATCTCAATGGGCAGTCACCCAGGCCGTCATCCAAAGGACTGAGCAAGGTCCCAGCAAGGCCCCAACATCTGGGGCCGCTCATGGACCTCAGTAGACTGGCAAGTGGTCTTGCCCCATCCCTTTTTTTCTTGATCTATCACCTGTACTCAGAGCAACCATATGAATGGTCCCCAACCCCCAAAATGCCACTAGGAGAATACGAGGCTGCAAATACCCCAGAGTGGATCTTCAGTGCCCAAAACAATAAAAATGTCCTCCAGAGCCAGCAGAACCTCTAACAATTCAAAAATGTCAAACAGACCACACAATGATCAACAGAGTTACCTGGCCCGCCAGGCAGAAGACCCGCATTACTATTACTCCCACCGACAATGGCAGCAAACACTGCCAGGTAGTGTTTTCATGGTCCAGGCACTGCACGAAGTAATCCTTACCGGCATTATCAAGTTCTTATACTAGAATAGTCAGAAGAAGAAACTAACTCAGAGAGGGCAAGTAGGTTGCCTAAAGTCTCCCAGCTGGTAAGAGACAGAGCTGAAGCTAAAATTCCAGAGCTGACATCAAAGTCCACCTTGTCACCTCTCCACTGTACCAGTGACCATGCACATTCTGGGGGGGGGGGGTAGGGGAGGGAATAGGGGCCATCTCCTTGAACCCCCTCTCTGACCCTAAGAGGTAACTCCAGTTGATGGCTGCCTGGCCTCTGCGCTGGGATCTAAGGGACCCAGGGTGAGAGAGGCATCCCTGGGCGGTCCTGACAGATGGGCCACCACGCATTATCTGTCCTCATCCTCAACTCCGCTACCTACAAGAACCCGGCCCTCTCCTGTGTTGAAGACCAGTTTAAGAAAGCTAAAGTTCATCAGTGGTTCTGGTCGGAAAGAAATAATATATACCCTTGGGATCATTTTTCTTTGTAAGTTTGTTTCTCTGCTGAATGTCTGCCCTAGAATGTGCATCATCGGAAGGTATTCTCTGAGCCCTTTTCCCTTCACCGGCCACGTCCTGCAGGCTTTAGGCCACAACTGAAGCCTCTCTTTGGAGTTTCTTTCTTTTCAGGGACCCTAGCAGCTTTTCTTTTCCCAAGCTCTCCTGAGGACCAATCAGTGGTGCAGCTGCAGGAAGCCAGGGTCTCAGGAGGGAAGGGACAGCTTGCCCCTCACCCAGGAGGCCCTCCCAGCCAGTGCGCAGCTGGCGCTTCTCACCTGCACGAAGCCCCAGAGCGGGTGGAGCGCGCAGTGCAGCAGCAGCGAGGACCAGCAGCAGCCACGGCGCAGCACCAAGTCCCGGAGGAGCATCTCGGCCCACGGCGCCCGCTCCTGGGGCGAACTGTCAGGAGAGCAAGGCTCGGGTCAGGCGGATACCGCGCGAACACTTTCGGCGCCGCGCACCAACATACCTTCCAGCCCGGGTCGGGCGGGCACGCCCCGCACCCTGGGGCACGCTAGTAAACCAAGCCTGCACTTACACTCCGCCTTACACCTTCACTGACTCTTCGTGCATCCCGGAATCCCAGAATTCACACCCTTTTCCTATGCACATCCCCAGAATCCCGCGTGTACACTTTAGCTCCGCACACAGCTCCAGAATACTGCGTGCATACCTTGGCCCCATGAATACCTACAGAAACAGTCAAGCACACTTACTGCGCCCCATAAACCCCCAGAAGCAGCCATGTACAACTCTCACTGTGAGCACACTTCAAACCCAGCGGGCACTACTCACCCTGCGCGCACACCCACAGAAACAGCTATGCACACCCACCGACCCCTGCACGTACCCTCGCTGACCCTGCATGCATGGCACCAAGAAATCACACGCTGCGTGCACCCTCACTGCCCGGCCGGCCTCATTGCGCACACTGCAACAGAGGCACCTCCGTGCGCTGCCCCTCTGCACGCCCCCGCCCAGCCCCGATCTCCCACTCCCGGGCGTGGGTTTCCCCCCACGCCTCCATCTCCGCCCGCACCCTTGCAAAGCCTCACACCACCTTGCCTGGCGGCGGCCCCAGCCGATCCTCGGCTCGGGAAAGAGAGGTCCGCCTTTCCCCCACGGCAGCTCTGTTGCCGAGCCGCCGGACAGCCCCCATTTAAAGCCAGCCGCCTCCCCAGTCCCCCGCCCTCTAGGCGGGGCCTCGGTCCTCACCCTGGCGGCTGCGCGGGCGCCCGGGGGCTTCACATGCCGGGGAGGAGCGCCCGGAGCTGGAGCAAAAGTTTGCGCGCTGGTTGGGCCTCCCCGGCGGCTGAGCAAAGGACCAGGAGCGGCGTCCTCGCACGGGGCGCAGGGCGCGGTGGATCCGGGCTGCGCCTGGCCGCGCGCGGGGCGGGAGGGGCGGCACCCCGCGCCCAGGGCCGGGTCCGGGGCGGGCCGCCTAGGCGGAGGCAGAGGGCGGGGAAAGTCTCCTCCAAGCCGCCAGAAGCCGGCCGCGCGAGCCCTCCCCCGGCCCGCGTTGGCTCCCCGCCGTTCCCGGTGGCGCCGCGCGGCTGCCCGGGGCACGGGGGTGCCCAAGCTCTCTGCGACCCTCACGCCGGCCCGAGAGAGGCAGCGGCGGTCGGCGCCGCCAGGGAGCGCCAGCTGGGGCAGCAAAGCCGCAGGCGGAGGCGAAATAAATAATGCACGAAAAAGGAAAACAGACGTGAGCGGAGCCAGAGCCTCTACCTCCTCCCGCCCCGGACCGCGCTCCCGCCCGCGCTCCCCCCACCTCCTCGCCGCCGCCGCCGCCAGCGCCGCTGCAGTGATTCCTCGTCTCCATCTAGCGAGGCTATTGTGTATTGGGCGCTTAATTATTTATTCACCCTGGAGGCCGAGGATTCCCAGTTCCAAGGGGTCTTGCCCCTTGCCTGCCCTTCCCCCAAGCCTCTCCCGAGGCCGCGGAAAGGTGGTGAGTTCTGACTTGAGACCCTTTTTTGCGCTCGATCCCTGCGGACTCTCCCCGCCGCACTCCCGGCAGGCTATCCTGGGCGCCAGGGCTGGAAGGAGCAGGCCGCCCCTCTCCGGGCCAAGGGCCTTGTCCTCTCCTTTGTAGTCCAGCAGCAGGAACTCTCTCGCAACACTAGGCTGCGGCTGGAAGGAGTTGTGACGGCCCTGGGGAGAACATTTCTACCACTGCTTTTCTTCAACCATCTGCAAACCCCTCTGTTTGAGGCAGGATTATCAACAAGTCGGTTCTTCGGGAAGTAGCCTGGTTACACCTCTTTCAAACAAGCTGCGCCTAGCAGCATCCCAGGCAGGCCGCCGCTCTGCAGAAGCGCGTTGATGGATGGGGAGCGCCTTCCAGAAGGCCCTCAAGGCCTGGACAATCCTATTTTAAGGTTGAGTGAGAGAACCAGGGGCTTAAGACACAGAGCGGAGGGTCAGACACTGCAGCGCATGCATGGAAGAACCATTTACTGGGCACCTTTTCCCAGTATTTGGACACCCTTAAGCCACTCCTGTAAACACACGCTATAAACTGCTCGTTTGCAGAGTATAAAGCACCTTGCAAACCAGCTTACAGAACAATGTCTTAGCGGGCTCCCTCATGCCAGGGCGCTGCCCCAAGGCTCTTTGCCACAAATGCTGCAGATTCCACCTCAACCAGCAAGATGCAGGGGCGAATGTGAATGAGACCCTGTGCTTTTTACCTCAAGAATTCAGGGAGACGGATAAAACCCACCATTCCACTGTGATCTGCCATGTCACTCCCGCTGCCCTGAGAAAGGGGAAGACTGAGGAATGGAGGGTGGGTTGAGTAAAGGCTCCTAGGGCGAGGGCGGCTTCCTTTGAGTAGGAACATCTCAAGCATCGGTAACCCTGTGCAAAGAAATGGAGACATTTGTTCAATCCTTCATTGCTTCATTCCATATGTAGCCTCCATGCGCACCAGCAGGAGCCAGAGAGAACACTGGATGCTGGGTAGAAAAGGGAACAAGAGGATATCTCACTGGGGGTGGGATAGGATGGGAGGAGGATGGGAAGAAGATGACGGGGTAGGGGCTTCCTAGGTGACTCACCAACAGTTTGGAGAAATGGAGCCGTTATTGGTCAGCTGAGGTCAAAATAACACTGGCTATTTGAATGCCTGTCCAGCTGAAACCAGTCGTGGAATTTTGCTCAGCATGATCTTTACATTTGACTACAGCCCCTGACATTTATCCATGGAGCTCTTTGCCACATACAGTTGGTATTTACACCACATTTTAATTCAGTTCTCACAACTCTGTGATGTAAGTGTGATTGCCCTGTGTGAGCAGTTCAGAGACCTTTGCGCCTGAGCCAGAATCACACAGCGGCTCACAGGGTGTTCAGAAATACTAACCTCCAACTCACAACGTTGGGAGAACTTAGGTAGTTTTGTGCGTTGGAAAACTTACATTGTCCAATCTTCAGTATTGCTGTAGTGGACCTAATCTATGTATCTCTTGAGGGTCATCTGGCCCCACATCCTCCTGACCCTCCTGTCACCTCCCTTAGGGTGAAGACCAGGCTCTTTCCCAGGCCTCTCATGCCATGGGAGGCCTAGGAAGGACATGGCTCCTCTCACCCTTTTTTAATCAGATGGTAACCCACACCATGGCCACATGAGGTCTGCCTACAGGGGCCTGATACCTCTACTCAGAAATACAGAGGAGTTAAAGCTTGGGGCACTATTTTGACCAATGAAGGACAAGAACTGGAAGGGACCCAGCATATGGAGTACACTGGTTCCATTTGGCCCATCAAGAAATGTCCAGTAGGTGCAATTGAGCAACTGGCTGTGTTTGCTTCTGAGGATGTGACCAGCTCAATAATATACAACCTGGTGACGCACATCTATAGTCCTAGCTACTTGGGAGGCTGAGGCAGGAGGACCCTCTGAGTCCAGGAGTTAAAGAACAGCCTGGGCAACACCACGAGACCCTATCCCACAAAAATGCACAACTTTCTATTAGCTTCCCTCCTTCCCTGCTTCACTTCCTGTTCCCCTTGTGTCTGTTGCCCTAGGATTTTATCCCTCAATAAAGTATTAGCAAGCAGCATTATTGCTTAGTACTCTGTCTCCTGAGGAACAGGGACAATTACTACCACAAATGGTCCTAAAAAGTAGACCTTCAGGATGGAATGTTGGAGTTGGATTTCTCTTTTATCCATAATAGGGGCCCCACTGCTGGGCCATCGGTGACATACAGTGATACTACAATTTCTAAAGTTTCACCTGCGGCTAATTGGAATGAGATGCAGGTAGACAATAAGGCTCTATGAGATCAAATGGCCATTGCATTTGGGGTTAAGTGGCTTTTTCTGATGGTATAATTTTCTCTTGCAAAGAGAAAATTATAGACTCAGGGAAGTTCTCTACCAGCGTAAGGCATGCTTTGAAATGAAAGCTTTAAGGACACTTTGACATCTACAAGACAGATTGCACTGAAAATTAGCCTGGGGACTGATTATAAGGGTGGCAGAGCTAAAGAAGGGACTAAATGTGCAGCCACATAGATGTCTTCTGTCCAAGTCACAGCTTTGAAAAAAAAAGGGGGGGTTGGAGCTGATGACCTGGAATGGAAACTTTTGGGTAAACAAACCTGAAAATCATGGACCCCGATCTCCTCGAATGCTCTGGCATGTAGAAGCAACTCTCTTCCACTTGTTAGAACAGAATAGCTCCTGTTGGCCTGGGTACGACAATGGCCTCGTTGAAGCAGGAACCTTGCAAGATAGTACTTGCTTTAATGACAATAGCCTTCAGAAAATACATGAGATGCCAGAACTTTTTCCTGGCACGAAAAGAAGAAAAGGACCAGAAGTTTCAGAGGCTTCGAATCATAAGACCTGAGAACCCACCACTGATCTACATTCCAGAGAATCTTCCCTTCATAGAAAAAGAAAAAAAGAAGTCCTGGTGAGCGCATTAGCATCTTTGTGAAATTCAGTGGTGGTTCTCTTCTGAAGGCTGGGCTTGATGATGGGAGGTGGTGGGGAAATGGACTCTTTTGGATCAGTAGCAATCAATGTAATTGTGAAAACCAGGTGGGACACTGTCATGCCAGACAAAGTGGGCATAATTACCATAATGGGCAGCAAGGCCAGAGTGGCAGCCAGGGTGCCTGGAGCCATAGGAACCTATGCTAATGGCCAACAGGTCATCACATAATGTGGGGAGAGACAAATGGGGAGCTAACAGCGGTATAGTGTGACTTGTATAAATATATGTATATTTAAAATCAAGAGTGTAGTAGCAGAAAGAAAGTATCTACTGCAATGAAAATTATCTAAGATTGTTCAAAGCCCAGAGGCTATGAATAAAGGGGAGGCTGGATTTCTGAGGCATTAGGTCGGCCATGAACAGTGGTAACCAAGTATGATAGAGGTGATATGGACAGCCCAGGCTAGAACAGGTCTAGGAGGAACAGGTAAATTGGCTAAATAGCTGGTCCAGATTCTCATGTCACCCACCTCTGCTGAAGCTCTTCCTCAACTTATATGTTTAGCCCCAGATGGGAGTTCCATGTGGCATTGGTCATGTTGGGGTCACCACCTGTGATGTTGATCACCACCTGCGGGGGTCTGTCCTGCAGACCCTGACTCAGTGACGAATGAATAAATGCACTCACTTACACCAGAAGACAGTGAATTGAGTGGGCTAGGGATTGTTGTCAGCTGCTCTCAGAGGGCGACTGCAGCTAACTAACCACCGCTCCTTGTTCCTCCTCACATTTGTTCAGTATAGATTTAATAAGAGAGGTTCTGGCATGCGTCCTGTGGCCGCCTAGTAAAATGGGTTGCTGGTGGGCCGCGTCGAAGCCATGGACCAGGGCTACGGAGGCTATGGTGCATGGAGTGCTGGACCTGCCAACACCCAGGGTGCATATGGAACTGGTGTTGCCAGCTGGCAAGGTTATGAAAACTACAATTACTACGGTGCCCAGAATACCAGTGTCACCACAGGCGCAACCTACAGCTATGGCCCAGCCTCATGGGAGGCTGCCAAGGCCAGTGATGGTGGCCTGGCGGCTGGGGGCCCTGCCATGCACATGGCCTCTTACGTCCCAGAGCCATGCACCGACAATTCCGACTCCCTCATTGCCAAGATCAACAAGCATTTGGACATGAAGTCCAAGGAAGGAGGCAGGGGCAGGAGCGGCGGCGGTGGGGAGGGCATGCAGGACCGGGAGAGCTCCTTCCGCTTTCAGCCATTCGAGTCCTATGACTCCAGGCCCTGTCTGCCAGAGCATGACCCCTACCGTCCCAGCTACAGCTACAACTATGACTTCGACCTGGGGTCCAACCGCGATGGCAGCTTTGCAGGGCAGTATGGTGAATGCCGAGACCCGGCCCGGGAGCGGGGCTCCCTTGATGGCTTCATGCGGGGCCGGGACCAGAGCCGCTTCCAGGACCGGAGCAACCCTGGCACCTTCATGCGCAGTGACCCCTTCATGCCTACGACGGTGACCTCTGAGCCCCTGTCCACACCCTGGAACGAGCTGAACTATGTCGGCGGACGGGGCCTAGGAGGGCCCTCCCCCAGCCGGCCGCCTCCATCCCTCTTCTCCCAGTCCATGGCTCCCGACTACAGCGTAATGGGCATGCAGGGGGCGGGTGGCTTTGACGGCACCATACCCTACGGATGTGGCCGCTCGCAGCCCCGGATGCGGGATCGGCCCAGGAGGAGAGGGTCTGACCGCTTCGGACCAGATGGCATGGGCAGGAAACGGAAGCAGTTCCAACTGTGTGAGGAGCCAGACACCAAACTGGCCCGGGTTGACAGTGAAGGAGATTTCTCCGAAAATGATGATGGAGCTGGTGACTTTCGCTCAGGAGATGAAGAATTCAAGGGCGAGGATGAATTCTGCGTGTCTGGGCGACAGAGAGGAGAGAAGGAAGACGAGGATGAGGAAGTAAAGAAGAGAAGGGAAAAGCAAAGGAGGAGAGACAGGATGCGGGACCGCGCAGCCGACAGGATTCAGTTTGCCTGTTCTGTGTGCAAGTTCCGTAGCTTTGAAGGCGAAGAGATCCAGAAGCATCTGCAAAGCAAATTTCACAAAGAGATGCTGCGGTTTATAAGCACCAAGCTGCCCGACAAGACAGTGGAGTTCCTCCAGGAATACATTGTTAACAGAAATAAGGAAATTGAGAAGCGACGTCAGGAACTGATGGAGAAAGAGAGCCCAAAACCAAAACCAGATCCTTTCAAAGGGATTGGCCAGGAGCACTTCTTCAAGATGATTGAGGCTGCTCACTGCCTGGTCTGCGACATGCTGATCCCTGTGCAGCCACAGCTCCTTCAGCGGCACCTGCACTCCGTGGACCACAATCACAACCGCAGGTTGGCTGCTGAACAGTTCAAGAAAACCAGTCTCCATGTGGCTAAGAGTGTTTTGAACAATAGACACATAGTGAATATGCTGGAAAAATACCTCAAGGGTGAGGACCCTTTCACCAATGAAACTGTTGTTCCAGAAATGGAAGGAGATGACAATTTAGAAGGTGAGGATAAGAAAGAGACACCTGAGGAGGTGGCCACGGACGTCTTAGCTGAGGTGATCACGGCAGCAGTGAGGGCAGTCGACGGGGAAGGAGCGCCGGCTCTGGAGAGCAGTGGGGAGCCAGCTGAGGGCAAAGGCCCTGTGGACATAGCAGAGTCCAGTAGTGATCCTGAAGCTGAACAGCCCCTGGAAGAGCAGATGTCCTGTGGAACAGCATCTGAGGAGGGTGTCGTGGAGACAGGAAGTGGCACCGAGACAATGGCAGCAGAGGGAGAAAGTGCCCAAACCAGAGTTGCTCCTGCCCCAGCTGCGACGGATACCGAAGCGGAACAAACTGATGCAGAGTCCAAAGATGCTGTTGTCACAGAATGATGCTCATTTCCCTGTTCCAGGGGAGTTGTTGTATGATGAACGTGTTGCTCTTTCTCCCTTGGTTTGTAAGCAGTACAAGGGTGTGTGCTACCGGGATACACTGTAAACTGATTTTGGTGAAGAGACCCAGCCATTTCCTCCTGGGCAGAGCCCCTCAGCTTGTCTCACGCAGTCATGTGGTTTCTTGCCTGCGTTTGAGTGCTGCAGCAGTACCTTTTCCTTAGTGGCTGTAACATTTCTCTTGACACTGCACTTGGAATAATAAAGGTTGAGTGATTACAAAAAAAAAAAAAATTAGAGAGGTTCTAAGTCAACATGCTTGTGGAAAATTAACATGGTTAAAAAAGTGGTTTTATGAATCGTAAAACCTTTTAGTTCCAGGGCCCAGAGTAAACACCATTAACAGGTAATTCCCCTTCGACCTTCCCCTCAGAGGACCATCCAGCACCAAGTTTACTTGAGTAAACAGAGTAGCGACAAAGGGATGTGGGGAAAATAGACTTAACTGGGGAAGATTTTATTATCCTTGATCTTCACCCTGTGACTTAATGCTCTAACATAAGAACTGGCTGCCTTCAGCCAGTCTCATTAAAACTTTTCAGCTTTCTGAAAGGTTTAAGACTATAATCGTATAACTTCGTAGTATTTCCCTTAATATTTTGCCAGCCACCCTGGGTGAATCCCAGCAGTTCCATGTGATAATCTGACGGAGGAGGAAAGCACCAGGGCCTTGTTTACACACAGGTCGACGTGGTGTATTGGTGCTAGCGGGGAACAGATGCCTGCTGTGTTACCTCCCACTGAAGGGTAGGAGAGGTGGTCCAAAGTGCAAACATACCCTCTCCCGCACAGGGGCAAATGGCTCGGCTAATCATTTAGGGACATGAAAAGAACAAAAATGAAAAGCCAGGGGCATGGAGGTCAAGGGAACAGTAAGTGGTGAACTCATGGGAATGAGAACAGGGGGATGGGACTTTCTGCTTCGTGCTTCACTCTCCAGAGAGCATCTGTTGCCAAGGAGGCTCCTACGGTCAGCTGGACGGGATGACCCAGACCCTCTTTGGCCATCCTAGGGCTTCCCTGAGTGATGGGATGGTCTATTGAAGGCTCAGCTGTGACATCAGCTTAGAGACAGCAGCTTGTGGGGTTGGAGCACTGCTCTCCTGGATATAGTGTGCGTCAGTAGATGCATCTCCAGTAGCTAGAATATGCAAGTCCAGGAACCCAGGAGTGGAAGTAGGGTTGGCTTCTCTGTCCGGCTGCCAGAAAGAAAGCTGCCGAATCTGTGCTTCTTGTTCTGGCAACCTTAGACTTAGAAGAGTCAGAGGTCCTGGCTTATAGAGGGTAAAACTTCCACTAATGAACACAGCGAGGTTTCCACGAGACTGGAACCTGTGACTGTGACCTGGGCACCTTGGGATCCTCTTGCCAGTGGAGCAAGAGAGAAAGGAGGATTTGCCAGGCTGATGCATGAGAGTCCTTCATTGCCATCAGGAGCAAGGGCTGCTGGGGCACAGTGGGTGCAGGGAAGAGTCTGTCTTGTGCTCTTGACTGAAGTGTGTCCCCAAAATGCATCGGTTGCAGACCTACCCCCAATATTAGGGGATACTTAGAGATGGGGTGTTTAGGAGGTACTTAAGGTTAAATGAGGTCATAAGTGTGGTGCCCTATCCACTAGGATTGTTGTCCCTCTTAGAAGAGGAAGAAAGAGCAGAGCTCTCTCCCTCTCTTTGTGTACCCAGAGGAAAAGCCATGTGAGGACAAAGTGGCTGTCCACAAGCCAGCAGGAGAGTCCTCACCAGAAACTGGCCATGCTGAACCAGTTTCTGGAAAGCCCGGCCCCCAGAACTGTGAGAAGATTAATTTCCATTGGTCAAGCTACCCATCTTGAGGTGTTTTGTTGCAGCAGCCTGAGTTGAGAAATACATCTGGTCATCTGGTATTCATGGGGGTTTCTCTGCTCAGAGATAACCATGAACAGGCAATTACAACATCCACGGACCCTCCAGGTGAGAACCCCAGACTCACTGAAGAGCTGGCCCTAGAAATCTAGAATGGAAGGCGGGAGTGAGTGGAAGATGATGAATGACAATTGTGGCCCTAAGACCAGCCACAGCAGGGGGACTCTAGCTTCCTTTGCTAATCCTTTTGTGTCTTTGTAGGAAGTTGTGATTGATCAATTCAAAAACTGGACTTGCACCTTCACTCTCAAATAGATGGGATTTTGTTCTCAAGTTAGATTCAAGTACCACAGGAGGATGGGGTGAGGGTCTCTGAATAGCACCAGGGGTGAACTGTACTGGGCCCCATCTATGTGCTTCTTGGATTCACTTGGCCTTACCTGCTTCCTCTTCCGCTCAACAGAGAGGGCAGCCAGCACCACCACTGTCCCATCTCCTGATTCTACTGTCTGTCACAGCCTCCCCCAGGTGAGAGCTGAGCTTCAGCCTGGCCTCCATCACGTACACCGTGGAAGGGGCCACAGCAGCAGCAAGGCCTGCCCAGCTGACTGGAGTCATGGAGAACCTGCAGCATCTGTGCTTATCTCTGCAACCTTAGACTTAGAAGAGTCAGAGGTTCTGGCTTATAGAGAGTAAAACTTCCACTAATGAACAAAGTAAGGATTCCACTAAACCAGAAGAAGCTATGACTGTGACCTGAGCGTCACAGGGTCCTGACCTAGGACCTACCACCAATCCTATACTCATTAGATCCCACACCTTGGAGAGGGGGTCTGGCTTGCCCAGTAGCTGGTCAGTGGGGAACAAGGACTGTGACCTGAAAGTGGAGGAGGGCTAACTTCCTGTGGGATGAACTTTGATCAATGGCAGAGAGGATGTGAAAAGACCTGGTGGATAATTTATCTTCCTTTCTCCATTCATGTGGCTTATTTGCATGTCTTGTGTGACTGAACAACTGTCTGTGTTCTGTGGCAAAACTGTGGCCACCTCAGCACCACATGTGATTTGCATTCCTTCTTTCCCAAGTTCCCCTGCTCTTTCTAACCTGGGATTGCACCCCCGAAAATGTGCTGCAACATAAGCTTTGCTTCAGGCTCCCTTTCTGGGGAACCCAAATGTAGGCAGCTTCCTAGAGGTTTCCTGGGCTCCACATGCATGAGATGAAGTGGAACACCTTGGCAACCAGGATATTATATACCCGAAACATCTGTATAACTGTGGATAATTGAAAGGGGATGCTCCTTAAGAATCCAGAGGATTTTCCTTGGCCTCCACTTTTCCGTGAATATGGGTGGGTTCTAGGTGGGGAGAGTTTCATGCTGGTCTGGAGCGTGGACTCTGGAGTCAGACTGCTTGGCTCTCACTAACTATACAATCTTCAGGGAATTTCCTAAACTTTCAGACCTGACTCTTTTCCCCTTTCTATCATGGATTAGAATAGTATTTATTAGATATAATTAGATCACAGAGTTTCTGGAAGGATTAGCTGAGATATTTCATATAAACACTTAGTCTGGCACAACATAACTGCTCACAGAAAAACCAAAATGTCTAAGTATTTTGAAGGAAAGAGGGGCAAAGATGCCTCTCTTTTGCAAGAGTGCTAATTGACCTCAAGTCTCTTGATGAGCAAGACACAAAGAAAATGAAGAAAATGACCAGTAAAGGAACACTTATTATTAAACCTTAAAATTACGAAGGCTGATTTTTTTTTAAATGCTGCAAATAAACAGTTATTTTGAAAGACAATTGGTATTATCCAATTGCTCAGTACCTGAACTTGGGTTAAAGCTTCTTGTCAGTGCCGCATTTTGGAGGTCAGCTGTGAGTCTGTCCAGAGAGGGTGCTTTCTTGATTGACCAGGTGCGGGGAAGGGGGAACCCCAACTCTCTTCTGGGATTCATCCAAGACATCACTTGTCCTGAGGTTTGTCCCTCACCTCCATCAGTATTCTAAGAGCTGAGTAGGATTCATTACCCAGGGTTGTGTGGACAGATCTGCCTTGCCCCAGACTGAGTTAGTTCTTTCCCCAAGAATACTTGGGTCCAAATCTCTGAATTTGGACAGGGAGGTTGCGGACAGGGGGAGTCAGAAAGAAGCCCAGATTTTTAACTTCCCTGTAAAACCACCCGTGTCTCCTCTCTCTTGTCATCCTTCCTGAAACCCTAAAAAAAGGACCAACATTTTGAAAAAACCTGTCAAGTCTGGGCTTGCTTCGTGGCCACAGCCTGGCTCGTTGCCATTTTCCTACATCGAAAGAGAATCCAGACAGCTCCGATCCAAGAGACCATTTGGTGGAACTGCTTGGCTCGCCGCTCCTTTGGCTGGAACAGTCAGGTCCAAATGCCAGCCCAGCTGGGAGAGCCAGCTCTGTCTCCTGGATTCTGCTGAGCACCAACACACACTGGGCCATGCAGAAGCCGTGGGAGGAGGGAGATGGGTCCAGCTCTCCAAGACCTCACCTTCTAATGGAGGAAGAGAAATAGACCTAACCCAGAAACTGCAGACAGGGCCATTTCTCTTTCTTGCTGAAAATTCCCCAGAAGTCTCAGCCTGGGCAACATGGCGAGACTCTGTCTCTACAAAAAATAAAAATAAAAAAATTAGCCAAGTGCAGTGGTGTGTGCTTGGGAGGCTGAGGCAGGAGGATAGCTTGAGCCTGGGAGTTCAAGGTTGCAGTGAGCTACAGTCATGCCTATGCTCCAGCCTGAATGACAGAATGAGACCCTGTCTCAAAAAAATTTAATTAAAAATAAATCTTCCCAGAAGACTCCCTAACACAGCACACGGGCACCCAACCCTTGTACTCTGCCCATTGCCCCTGTCTACACTGACCTGCAGTTCCCCACTGGCACCTCGTCGACTTAGATGTCGCTTGAATCTGTGTCCAATCTGGGATGTTCCCTTAACCTCCCTGAGACTCATTGTCCCTGACTGTAAAACGAGGCTGCTGATACGCACCTTGCTGGGCAGTAGTAGGAAATACTAGAAGTAATGGATGTCGGCCCGGCACGATGGCTCATGCCTGTAATCCCAGCACTTTGGGAGGCCGAGGTGGGCAAATCACCTGAGGTTGGGAGTTCTAGACCAGCCTGACCAACATGGAGAGACTCCGTCTCTACTTAAAATACAAAAATTAGCTGAGCATGATGGTGCATGCCTGTAATCCCAGCTACCTGCCAGGCTGAGGCAGGAGAATCACGTGAATCCAGGAGGTAGAGGTTGTGGTGAGCCAAGATCGTGCCATTGCACTCCAGACTGGGCAATAACAGTGAAACTCCATCTTAAAAAGAAAAAAAAAAAAGAAGTAATGGATGTCCAGCTTTTGAGCCCAGCAGGTCAGGGGAAATCATGTCCACTTTATCTACTTGCACTTCGGTTTCCTTTCCTAACTGTGAGAGCCTTGGGGCAGGGGCTTTTTAATTTATCTGAGTTCAGACATCTGGCAGTGCCCAACGTGTGCTAGGAGCTCCGTAAAGAATCGTGAGTGACTGCTACCACGTTGTGAAATGAATAAGCCCAGTGCTACTGGACTTCTAGTGAAGGACCCCCCTCGCCTTCCGAACCTCGCCTGCTCCATATCCACGATTACTCCTCCTCTGGACTCCTTGCTGTTTCCCATACCCTCAAGCCTGAGTCTGCCTTGGGGCCTTGGGGCCTTGGCCTGGCTGTTCCCTCCTCCTTGAATGCTTTTCCCCACAGATCAGCAGAGCCTACTCCCTCGCTCTTTCAAGCCTTGGCACACATGTCACTTTTTCAACAGGACCCACCCTGACCATTCTATTTAAAATCTCGGCCCACACCACTGGGTCTCCCCATTCTCCTTACTTTATTTCATTTTACTCTCTACTACTTACTGCTTCCCAATTACATGTAATTTTACTTTTTTCCTTTGGTTATTATGTGTCTGCCTTCACTAGAATGTAAGCTCCATGAAGGCAGGGGTTTCAGGCCCCTTTGTTCATTGCCTGGAGTAGATGCTTTGCATTCCGAGGCACATGCCATCCGCTCACCTCTGGTGTTGGTGGCAGCCATGCTGGGCAGTTCCTCTGGAGTCCCTGACCCCAACCTCCTGCCGTGGCTTCTCTCTGCTCTTCTGCCTGAGAGCAGAGGAACCCGTTTAGCAGGTGAAAGCAGAAGTGTAGAGGTGACACCTCCAGAGTGGCCTGAAAAATAGGGCAGGATCAAGGGGCATTTCTGCACCTCATTCTACACAGCTCTTTGGGGGTCCCCCAAAGGGGACTGAGATCCCATCACTTACAGCCGTAACTGTCTCCTTTACACGAGCTGACCCGGCCTCCCCTGCTCTGGCTTCTTCTCCCTTCTTCCTTCCTCCTGCTTCTGGGCTCACCTCCCAAACAAATCCTACACCAAAGTCCCTGTCTCATGCTCTGCTGTCGGGAGAACCCAACCAAAAAGGCCAACCACTGTACTCCAGGAGCCTAGGGCAGCGCCTGACCTATGGTGGCCTGGTACATATTTGTTAAAGGAATGAATGGAAATAGGGTCATTTACAAAGTTCTACATTGTGTCTTGCCTTATGATTACATGTTTGAGTGGCTTTTTCATCATAAGGAGACCTTGCTGAACTCTGTGTCTTTTTGTTTACAATGGGATTTTCACTGAATGGCCGCTGCCCGGAAACCTGTCTGGCTCTGAGCTTTGCAGATATTTCAGGGAATGAGGATTTTGCCATTTACTTTAGTCAGAAATGTCAGAAGCATCCAGGAACTTGGAAGATCTGCTGCTCCCACCAGCACTGAGCAACTCAGCACACAGCTGTTCTTCGCAACTTTTCCAGGAGCACGCCTTTCTCAGCACCTGATGTAGAAGGACTCACTTGGCTGGATAGTCCCTGATTTATAGTTGCAATAACTTGCTTATCTAGGCACTCAACAAACATGGAGAGAATGCAGATTCTTTGCCAGGCTGTGGGCACTGGGGATCAGAATTGCCTGAAACAGGAGCCCTGCCCTCTCTTCACTAGCCCCAGTCTGGTGGGGAAGACCGAGAAGAAAAGAGCTACTTATAATATGAATGGTGTGGGACAGAAGTGAGAGCAGGTTACAGGCACAGCAGAAGAGCCTGATGCTTTCTGTGTCCTGGCGCGATCCTACTTTCTGCGTGAGGTTGACCAAACCACACAGTTTGCAGTTTCCACCACCTGCCTTTGCACGTACAGTTTCCTCTGCCTGGGAGACTTTGCCCTCTGCCTTCTTGGTCAAGTCCTAGTCATCCTTCAAATCCGGCTCACGTCACTCTGCCCAGGAAGCACCCCCTCCCCTAACCCAACCCCACACCAAGCCAGCCCCGTCTTCCCTGCCTCCGTCTAGGCACTTACACAGCTCATTTCAACCTCCTGTGTGATTATGAAATCAATGAGGAATTGGAAGGCTGATGATTTAAGAGAAAAATGTGTCGACTCTGGTGTCAAACAGAGCTGGGTCTGAGTCCTCCTGGTACTGATATTTCCTGTCTGTTTTGGGGCCCCCTTGGAGGACAGAGCAGGAACATACAAGAGATGAGGCTGCGGAGGGAAAGACTCCACCATGGTGGGCCTTGGGAGGCATCCTCAGAAGACATTTGGAATGAGTCTGGGGGCAGTGGAGAAGCACCAAACAGCCTTAAGCAAGAGATTGGTGTTGAGTATTTGGGTTTTATAAAGACCATGCTGGCACTGAGGAAGCATGTTGGGAAGGAGGGTAGGGTGAAGGATGTGTGGTAGATAGAAGGGAGGGGCGCTGAGTTCGGGCTGAGACCCTGGACTTGGAGTGGCACCATCTAGGTTTGAAAGACAGCTGCTTCTTTCTTTCTTTCTTTCTTTCTTTCTTTCTTTCTTCCTTCCTTCTTTCTTTTTTATTGCATTTTAGATTTTGGGGTACATGTGAAGAACATACAAGATTGTTGCATAGGTACACACATGGCAGTGTGATTTGCTGCCTTCCTCCCCATCACCTATATCTGGCATTTCTCCCCATGCTATCTCTCCCCAACTCCCCACCCCCCGCTGTCCCTTCCCTATTTTCCCCCGACAGACCCCAGTGTGTGATGCTCCCCTCCCTGTGTCCATTTGTTCTCATTGTTCAACACCTGCCTATGAGTGAGAACATGTGGTGTTTGATTTTCTGTTCTTGTGTCAGTTTGCTGAGAATTATGGTTTCCAGGTTCATCCATGTCCCTACAAAGGACACAAACTCATCGTTTTTGATGGCTGCATAATATTCCATGGTATGTATGTGCCACATTTTCCCTGTCCTGTCTATCATTGATGGGCATTTGGGTTGGTTCCAGGTCTTTGCTATTGTAAACAGCGCCGCAATGAACATTTGTGTGCATGTGTCCTTACAGTAGAACAATTTATAATCCTTTGGATATATACCCAGTAATGGGATTGCTGGGTCAAATGGAATTTCTATTTCTAGGTCCTTGAAGAATCGCCACACAAAGACAGCTTTTTTCTAGCCATATGATCTTGGGCAATCCACTTAAATCTCCTGAGCCTCAGTTTCTTCATCTGTAAAATGGGGATAATGTTACTTGTTGTGCCTGTGAAGATCACAAGAGATCATAAATAGGAATGGGTTTTGTAAAGTTTGCAATACCATGTAAATACGAGACATGATCCAAAAGCCTAGAAAACAGGCTTAAACATGGTAGAATTTTATTTCTCTCTCTGGTAAAAGGAAGTCCGGGGCTAGTGTGGTGCTCCATAGAAGAGGGTTCAGCCTCTTTCTAGCTTGTTAATCTGCCATCCTCACCATATAGGGTTCTTTAAACGTCATGGGCCAACATAGCTGCTCAAACTCCAGCCATCATATCCACATTCCAGCTGGCACAAAAAAGAAAGAGAGAAAGGGAGGTCCATTCCCTCCTTTAAGAAAACTTTCTGGAAGTCCGAAATGACACTTTTGCTCACATCCTATTGGCCTGGGCATAATCACACGATGACACCAAGCTACGAGGGAGGCTGTGAGACACATTTCTTATTCAGGGCAGCCACGTGTCCAGCTTAAAATCGGGAGTCCCATTCCTAATGAATTAGAGAGCGATAGATGCTGGGGACAGCCAGACACCTAGCAATTTCTGTTGCATCTTTTAATGATTGGTATTGTGGTGTTTCAGTCATATTCCAAAAAGAGACACTTTCTTCCTTAGGGGGAGTTTTAAAAAGCCCCCTCCTGTTGACAAAATCATGACGAGGAAAGACACAGAGAGAGCAGCCTGGTGGAGTTTAGGTCAGAGAGGCACGAGGCTGAGGGCCCCACAGCAGAAACTGGCCAGGGTGGACCACTGGGAGAGAAGCAAAGGCTTTATACCAGCCTTCTGATGAGGATGCGGAGCTCTGAGAGATGGCAGAAGAAACTTCTAATCAAGAAGCAGCCGTCTCATGCAGTCAGTGTGGGACCAGATGACTCAGGACACACAGGGATGTCTCCTTGGAAAACCAGAGCCTTTCCCTCAGCCTTTCTGCAGATCCTTCATGGATGGAATAGAAGGCTGGGACCACACACTCTGGATCTCCCTTGTACCCATGGTCCATACCTGAGCATAGAGAATGTTTTTAAAGAGTCCCAGAGCAAATAATTCCATCTAGGTACATTTATTTCCAGGTTCTTATAATGCATAGGTCCCACCAGGAGATAGAATTAAGATGCTGATACCCAGAGAAAGTAAATCAGCTGATAATAAAGACTAATATTTATTGGCTGTTTACTAAGTACCAGGTTCTGTTCTAAAGATATCACAGTATTAACGCCTTACATCTTCATGGCAACCTTAGAAGGAACCTATTATTATGGCACAATTTTATCCATAAGGAAACAGGCCAAGGGAGGTGCTCCCTTGCTGCATCCACCCTTTTGCCATGTGACTTGGCATTGCCCCCTCCTGTGCCTCAACTGTGGGCCCCTGGAACCTGTGTTGGACCAATGGCATGTTGGTAGGTGTGAGGCACATGGAGCTGGGGGGTGCCTGGGAGCTGGGTTTGCTTGCTTTTGCTTCTCTGTTCGTGGCCATGTGAAGAACATGCCCCAGCCAGCCCACCAGAGGTGAAAGACATAAGGAACGGGGTCGAGTTGCTTAGGTCATCCCAGTTGAGGACACCCTGGCTCAGCCAAGCACCAGCAGAACCTCAGGCCTGTGGGCGAGCCCAGCCAAGATCAGCAAAGCTGCTTAGCCAACCTGCAACCCACTGCAGGTGCACGAACAAGCCCACCTGGACCAGCAGAGCCTGCCTAGACCAAGGGGATCCCACCTACTTGCGAACTTAGTAAAGTAAGTGCGTCTCTCCATACACCACTGCGGTTTCACAGTATGGTTGTAGCAGTAGATCGCAGATGCAAGAGATGACATGACCTTCCAGCTGTCATTGGTACTCCATGATCTCAACCCAGGCAGTCTGACTGCAGAGCCCACGCTGGTAGACACTATTCTATGTTAGGAATTGGTGACCTATGACCCACGGGCCAAATCTAGCTTATGACCAGTTTTATATAGCTCATAGCTAAGAAGGGTTATGACAGATGGATATTCTTCAGTTTGATGATGGAGAACATTATCTTTAAACCACAACAATGCTATCCCATAAAAAAAAAAAAAGAATTCCGTTCTTCTCATTAGTAGACCTATATAACAAAGATTGTACTTAGTTATGTTTTAAATTTATAATAATTTATGGAAATTTGTACTTTCTTGTTATGTAAGTATCTAAATAACATCCTTGATTCTGCCTCTTGGCCTGCACAGCCTAAAATATTTACTATCTGGTCTGGTTCTCTACAGAACAAGTATGCTGACTCCTGCTCTTTTTGATGGAGATATTTGGTCTTTGAATTTTGTTCTTAAGCCGAGAAAAGGAAAGAATCAGGCTGTTAAGAGCTGGAAAGGCCCTCGGAGATCTTCCAAACCAAACTCAGAAGCAGAATTCGACCCCTGGCCATTGGTCCATTGGCCTCCAGCTCTTCTGCTGCTCTCTGAGTCTGATAACAGCTGGATCTGTCTAAAGGCCTCCAGATATCCAACTGGAGAGTTCTTGGATCCAAAGTCTTCCTCGTCATCTCCCTTCGGAGAGTTCTCACTCATGTGAGCATGGATGATTCACCGTGTCTTTCTCCAGCTCTGCCCAAGCCATCTTACATGAATCTGTGCTGTGTGCCTCTGTGATAATTAAAACATTTGAGCATTTAAGACGATTTGTATTGGAGACGATGGAGAAATTCTCTCCTGAAGAGTTTCACAATCTGGCCTCATTAGAAAGGAGAAATGGAATGGGAGCATTAAAGAGAAAACTCATCCCTGAGTGTGTTAATGAGCTGAGCTGCAGGAGACCATGTGTAAGTTGGGCTGCAGGCAGCTGTAAATTAAATTTATTACTCGCCAAGGGATTCTAATAAACATTACTTAAAAATAGCAATAGACAGTCATTTGTATTATGTCATGTGACCTGGTTATGGCGACACTTTTGTGCCTCTGCTATTAATCAGAGTTAGTTTGAGAGGCAGTTGGTAAATTCTTCTAGAGCTACTGGCCGCTTCCACTTAATTAAGATTGTTCTGGAAAAAAAGCAGGGTGGGTCAAAAATAGTCATAGTGTATACCATTACACTCTGGAGGCCCTCCTTGCTCATTAGGCGATGTTTATTAGGCTTTCCAAGGGGGAAAAACCTAAAAGAAAATGTCCCTTTGCTTAATAAAATCTCAGACTCTGGAAGGTGAGTATGGAGGGCAATTTCTTAGCGGGAAAGTTCTCTCGGAACACCTGCTGGGAGAAAGTGGGGTTAATCACGGCTGGCCCCACTCCATACTCCTCTGGCCCCAGGATGGACCAAGGCACTCTCTCTTAGACTCTGTTAACACAGAATGGAATCTCGTTCACAGTGCTCAGAATTAGCTTTGGCAAATACCAAATCTGAGCCTGTCGTTCCCTGATTGAAACTCTCCTGGTTTGTTGCAGTCTGTGATCTAACCCCCGCCTGCTCTTACAGCTGTGTTTCCACTCTCCAGCTGTCCACATTCATGCCTGACCCACCATAGAAGGAGATGCATTCCTCCTGGTGAGACCTTGGGATTTGGAATCAGACCTATGTTTGAATCATGGTCCTGCCATTGGATAGCTGGGCAACCACAGGCAAATGATTGACACTCTCGCTTCCATTTTCTTATCTGCAGAATGGGGGTAGTTATCTCTGCCCTACAAAGTTGCTATGAAGATTATACAAAATGATCCATGTGAGGTCTGGGCACTTGGAAGAACTCTCCAAAAATGTTATTTATTTGTACTTTTTATTTTTTAGAGACAGGGTCTCACTATGTTGCTTAGGCTGCTCTGGAACTCTTGGGCTCAAGTTATCTCCTCTCTTGGCCTCCCAAAGTACTGGGATTACAGGCGTGAACCACTGCCTCTGGCCTGAAACGTTAAAAAAGCCAACAATAACAACAAACCCAGGAAGTTAGCTGGGCGTGGTGGTGTGCACCTCTAATCTCAACTATTGGGATCGTGGCCGCAGTGAGTTGAGACTGTGCCACTGCACTCCAGCCTGGGCAACAGAGTGAGACCCTGTCTCAGAAAAAAAAAAAAAAAAAAGGAAAAAGAAAACAACAAAAAGCTGTAGCAGTAGTACCTTAGCAACGTTGTTTGATTTTATTTTATTTTTATTTATTATTATTATTATTATTTTGAGACAGAGTTTCGCTCTTGTTACCCAGGCTGGAGTGCAATGGCATGATCTCGGCTCACTGCAACCTCCGCCTCCTGGGTTCAGGCAATTCTCCTGCCTCAGCTTCCTGAGTAGCTGGGATTACAGGCACGCGCCACCATGCCCAGCTAATTTTTGTATTTTTAGTAGAGACAGGGTTTCACCTTGTTGACCAGGATGGTCTCGATCTCTTGACCTCGTGATCCACCCGCCTTGGCCTCCTAAAGTATTTCTTTGATTTTTTATTTTATTTATTTATTTTTTTGAGATGGAGTTTCGCTCTTGTTACCCAGGCTGGAGTGCAATGGCGCAATCTCGGCTCACTGCAAGCTCCGCCTCCTGGGTTTAGGCAATTCTCCTGCCTTAGCCTCCTGAGTAGCTGGGATTACAGGCACGCGCCACCATGCCCAGCTAATTTTTTGCATTTTTAGTAGAGACGGGGTTTCACCATGTTGACCAGGATGGTCTCGATCTCTTGACCTTGTGATCCACCCGTCTCAGCCTCCCAAAGTGCTGGGATTACAGGCTTGAGCCACCGCGCCCGGCCGATTTTATTTCTTTTAAGCACTTCCCTTGGCCAAACCAACCTCACCGCTTGTTTCCTCTCATTGATGCGTTTTCCTCCTTTGCATCTCTCAGCCCAATCATCAAGTTTCTGAGAAGACTTCCCAGGCCCCTCTTCTGGGCTCCTATCCTGGGACACTGTGCCCCTGCCTTCATCAGTGCCCTCTAATTGCTGACGCCTTTGTCTGGGACTGCCAGGCGGGAGGCTCAAGGTCTTTGAGGGCTGAGATCATGTCTGGTTTACCTTTGCTTTCCAGTGTCTGCTGCATATAAAGCACTCAAAAGTGTCTGTTGAGTAAAAGAAACAGCAGAGCATGGCGTAAATCTAGAAAATGAGGCCTACAAGCAAACTGGCTGAAACTCACCATCTTAGTTTGGGTTCCTCTGAAAGTAGAGCCTGAGGCAGGACACTGGATGAAGGGAGTTTATTCTGAAGGTGAGAGAACAGGCAAGGAGAAAGGAGGCAAGAAGGAGGGCTTTCTTGAGCTGGTTATTGCTGTGGGCAGCTGGGGTTCAGTTTCTCAGGCACCCCCAGAGGGAACTGCAGGAGGGGAGGCTGGGGCATGGATTCACCCACTGCCATCCCATCGCTAGGAGTTGTTTGTTTTCCTCTCTGCCCTACGTGTGGGCCAAGACTGCAGCAGGCAGGGAAATGAAGATGGGGCTAGTCCTATAGGCAGAATTCTGCCTGCAGGCTTGGGAGCTGCAGCTGACCCCAGAGGTGGCTCCGGGGATGTCAGGCAGGCCCTAAAAGCGCCAGTGACATTTCCTCATTTCCAGTTTGGGCTCCACTCCAGGGGCTTTTTGTGTCAACCTCAGTCTTACCTCTTGTGGTAGGCACTTTTGTGGGGACCCCCAGTTTAGGAGAGCATGGCTGGACATCTTGATGCCTCCAAATCTGGAACTTAGAGATGAATGTGGCCTCTTCTCTTTGACCCTGATTCCATTTCCACCTTGGGAATGTTGCCTGTTGGGACCACCTCCAAGATGGCCCCAGTGATTCTTGCCTCCTGGTATTCATGCACTTGTGCAGTCTCCTCTGACACTGGGTCAGGGCTGGCCTGGGTCGCCAATTTTTACAATATGGTGGAAGTAACAGCATCTGACTTCTAAGGCTAAGTTATAGGAGGTATTACATCTTGGCCTCTTGGAGATCTCACTCTGGGGGAAGCCAGCCACCATGCCATGACAGCACATAGGCAGCTCCATGCAGGGAAACCAAGGCCCCCAGGGCCAACAGCCAGCGCACATTTGCCAGCCATGTGAGTGGCCTGCCTTAGATGACAGCTTCAGGAGACATCTGCCTGCACCTTCATGAGAGACTCCAAGCAAGAATTGCTCCACTGAGCCCTTCCCTGATTCCTGACCCACAGAATCCATGAGCACAACAAATGGTTGTTTCATGCCACTATATTTGATTTGCAGCCATGGTAACTGGGACACCGTATGCTTCTTGGAGGACCTCAGCTTCTCTCTAAAGGAATATGGCTTTTCTCATGTGGCTTTGACAATAAGCATGACTCAACATGGACTTTTCCAACGGCAGCAAGAGACTTACCTGTGATGTTTCCCCGTGACCTCACCTTTTATAGAGGCTCAGAGGACAGTGCGAAGAGGTGAATTGGGGAAGCAACCCAAGATGCTGGCAGTCGCCAAGCCAATTAAAGTAAATAATTGATCATTTATTGGGTGGAGTTCATCACTGCGAGTGGTCACATAGAGAATTCATGTCCTAACCCATGCGGGCTAGCCATGAGACTGACTGGGAACTCAGCCATGGACTTGAGAAAGGGGAAGAAACTCAAACCGCACTGGCCTGCTGGGCTGGCCCCAAGGGCAGGTCCCACAATCCACACCAGGGAGCCACGCATTATTAGAATGATCCTGGAGCTGGTGTGGGCAATGTCAGTGCCCAAGAGAATCTAGCTTGGTCGGTGCACCTGGTGACCAGCAGCCTCAGCTCTGGAAGGCAGGCTGGATGCAGTCCCAGGTTCCGTCCATGATGGATACAATGTTGAGTTGCCTGAGTTAGGACTCACAGTTTCTACCAGTGACTGGTTTTCTAGGACTAGATCTTAATTCCTCAAACTGCTGTAGGGATCTAGTCATACAAAATGACATATACTTATGAAAAATGCTCCAAACAGGGCCTGACACATGGTGAGCCCTCAATAAGGGTTAGCAATGGTGGTGAGGAGGAGGAGGAGGAAGAGAAGGAGAAAGAGGAAGTGGGGGAGAGCTGGCCAATGCAGTGGGGTTGGGAAGGAAGACCCATGCAGCTCCCAGGTGCCATGCTCCAGGGCACACCATTCCTGGCCTGGGCAACAAGCACAGTCATAGCTCCCACCTGTGGGTGGGTCTGCCTTGATCAGAACTGGCTGAGTATCTAAAGTGCAGCCCCTTTTCTTGTGAAGGTGAGTGTTTGAGTGGGGAAAACTGGAAGCTGGGACTCCCACTCTCATACATTATGAGAATGGAAGAGACAAGGAGCAAAGAAGCCCAGAATTTGCAACCAAGGAAGGGCTGACTCAGGATGAAACAGGCTGTGAGGGTGGAGATGGATAGTGAGTAAGGCCTGGATGAAAATGAGAGTTTCCTAGGGGAGGAGAGCAAGAGGAGAGAGAGGGCTTAGATGACAAGTGAAGTTCGAATGACAAGTCTGGCCTTAAGTCCCTGCTCTTTTCAGAGGAAGAGTCAGTGTCTTTTTTTG
The DNA here is from genome assembly GCA_031835075.1 of Saguinus oedipus. NCBI lineage: Eukaryota > Metazoa > Chordata > Mammalia > Primates > Cebidae > Saguinus > Saguinus oedipus. The sequence goes on from CM063176.1 coordinate 135,980,066, forward strand.
TTTTTATTTTTTTTTATTAACAGAGAAAGAATGACAAAGTAGGATTTGAATACCTGAGTTACAGGGGAGTAAGAGGATTGAGGACAATTTCAGATATGGAGCACTGGATGAGGAGAGAAGTCTAAAGGCCACACGAGGTATGCACGGTCTCACAGCAGGAGTGGGGATGAATAATGAGACATCGATGCTATGAAAATCAAGTGTCAGTCTCTTTTTAGGAGCAAAGCACAAACGCATTTACACAAGGCCTAATACAAGCAATGCTTAATGCAGCATAAGCTTCAATTATGGTTTTACAGGGCTAGAGGCACAGGGGACTCCAGGTTTACCGGTCCATGGAGAGTTCCTGAGCCACTGCAACTTCTACCAGGTTACAGACTGTATACATCGCACTGCCTGTGTCACTGGTTTTTTTAGAGAAGGGTGGCTTCAGCTATATGCAATAACTGTGTATTGGGGACCTACCATGAGCCAGAGACACAGAGCTGAATATAACATGCCTCTGCTTTGTAGGACACATAGTCTAGCAGGAAAGAGAAGGAGTAAGATAGCACAATAACGTACAGTTGAGAGAGAAGCTCAAGGAGTGGAGGGTCACAGAGAAGGGGCAACCGAATCCAGATGGAGATATCAGAAGGAGCTTCTTGTGGGGGATGTGTTTCATGAGCCTAATCTCAAAAGCCAGTAGCAACTACCTTTCAGTAAACACCCACTGTGAACAGGCTCTTCATGTGCACTATCTCGCCTGATGTCTACAACAATCCTGCAAGGAAGTTGCTATTATCCCTGCAATATATGAGGGGAAATGATCCAAAGATGTTAATTTGCCTAAGGTCACACAAGTAAAGGGCAGAGAAGCTGGGATTTGAACCTCTGTGTGCTCTATAAGTAAATAAAAAAGAGTCAATAAGAGCAGACCCAGAAAAAACCCAGATGTTGAAGTAGGCAGACAAGAACATAAAGAAGCTATTACATGTATTTTCAAGGACTTAAAGGACAGGATGGTCATATAGAGTAAACAGATAATGAATATCAGCAGAGAAATGGAAACGAAAACTCACATTGTGATAGATGATAGATATACTTTGGTTTTCATCCATGATTCCTGGCTCTAAGCTCTTCTAAATCTTGCTATTTCCTAAGTGACTACAGCAGTAAAAAGATCTTTTGTTAAAATATTTGGTCTTTGTCCTTTGTTCCTGAAGTACCTCCTGAATGATAAAGATGGAAGACAATCTTTTGTTATTTTCAATTTTTTTTCAAAAACACCTGAACTTATGTTAATGACATGATTTTTGGAAAACCCCTAGAAACCACAAGATGGGGAAACTGGTTGCCAGGGAAATGGCCATATTCCCAGAGGGCTGTAGTTTTTAGTTCCATCCCCAACCTCTGGGGAGAAGAGAGAGGGCTGAAGATTAAGTTGATCACCAATGGAGTATCAATCATGCCAATGATTCAATCAATCATGCCTATGTAATGAAGCCTCCATAAAACCCCAAAAGGACAGGGATTGGAGAGGTTGCAAATAGCCAAATGCATGGAGGCTTACACATTCATGTGCCAGAAGGGTGGTGCACCCCAACTCCATGGTGACAGAAGCTTCTGCACTCAGGATCCGTCCATACCTCACCCTGTGCATTTTCTCTTCTGCCTATTTATTTGTATATTTAAAAATATCCTTTATAAAGAAGCTGGTAAACATAAGCATGTGTTTCCCTGAGTTCTGTGAGCTGTACCAAATTAATTTAACCCAAAGAGGGGGTTATGGAAATCCAGATTTCTACCTGGTCAGTCAGAAGCCAATTAATGTAAAGGAAACCAGGACAAGAGAAGTAGAAAAACAAACAAAAATCTGAGACAAATAGAAAAAAAATTGCAAGATTGTAGGCCGAAATCCAACCATAACAATAATTATATTAAATGTAAATGGATTAAACACATCAATTAAAAAGCAGAGATTGTCACACTAGATAAAACAGCAAGAGCCAACTATGTCCTGTCTATGTAAGGTGCCATTTAACTATAAAGATACCTATCCTTTTACCTTTAACTAAGATATAAAGTATGCAAATACTAAACAAAGGAAAGCTGAAATGTGACTGTATTAATACTAAACAAAACAGACCAGAGCAAACCTATCAGGGCAAAAGAGGGACATTTCAAATGATAAAGAGCAATATATGACAATAATAAATGTGTTGGCACACAATAGCAGACTTCAAAGTGCATGAAGCAAAAATGGCTAAAACTAAAAGAGAAGCAGACACATTCACAATCACAGTTGGAGATTTTAATGCTTGTTTCTTAGTAATAATATCAGTTATGAATAGATTTTGATCTGCAGCACTGGGGAAACTGGGCAGTGCCCAGATGCCGCCTCTTGGAATGAACATGAAATGAATAAACTTTTATTATGACCCATGTTTGCAGCAAACACTGTGCCAAATTAGCCTATCGGTAAGCAATTCTTGCCATGATCCTGTGCTATTTCATTTGCTCTTGCCTCATAGTTAATAGTGTCCCTATTCCACTTGAGGAAACTGAGCCTAAGAGAAACAAGGCAATTTGTCAGTTTCACAGCCAGGGGTGGGGGTGTTAGAGATTAGCCAGGAACCAAACCTTTGTGTTTTGTGTTCTTCCCACCTCCCCGGATGCCCTGGGGCACATAGCACCCACTTTTCTTCAAAGCTCTCACAATAGCCTCCAGTGGTCTTGGGGCAGGGATTTATTAATAAAATGTTGTAGGCAGAAGCCTAGAAACATTAAGTAACTAACAACCAAAGTGGACAGACTAGAAACCCTGCTGATGTCCTGGTTCATTTTCCTTTTCAAAGGAACTTCTTTTTGTCTTTATCTTTTTTATTCCTCAGTGACTTGGCCCAGAAGCCATTATGTGTCGGGCACTAAGAAGCGCAGCTTGGGGTCCTTCTGGTGGAAGAGACGTTCCTATTCATTCCCCGCCATCTCCCTGTCCTGCTCCTCGTTGCTCCCCAGCGCACATTTATTCTCAATTTCAATTTTCTCTGTTCAAAATCTGGGCATTTTTATTAAGGAGGATCTATATACAAAACAAAGAAAGAACTACTGCTGCCATTGCCAGAGACCAGAGAAATTATAACAAAGTGCAGAATATAAAGTCCCAAGAGAACTTCCTTTTCAGCCCACACTTAGCCAGAAGATATGCCTTCACTCAAATGCTCATACACATGTGGAACACACAGATGCCTTGCCCAAAATTCTCAACATATGCTCACAGACACAATCACTTGCATGCTTGTTACACACAGGTCCCCACACTTGGCAAACACCCAGGGGTGTGCCTACACACACACACACACACACACACACACACACACACACACACACATGCAAATGTATTTATACCCTTGAATGAGGGAAATACAGCCATCAGAAAGATGGTGGGCTCACTTGATTTCTACTCAACGAATTTTTGATGATGCCTTCACCAGCAGAAAAATAATGAATTATTTATCGAATTATTCAATAATTAATAAAAGTCATCAGGAAAGGCTGGGCTGAGATATAGCTCTGCAGAATTCCTCACTGCCACCGCATATGCATATGTGTGTGGGTATGTACATATGTAAGAAATAGAGGCAGACGGGACCGCTTAAACGAAGCCTCTTCTTTTAAATTAGCTTTAAAATACGCTGCTCATGGCCCTGACTCAGTTTCCTGGCTTTTTGTTTCTTCGCGGTATTGCCATTAGCAAGAAAACAGAGCCACAAAATTTCTCTCTGCAAGCTCATCCCCTGCTTTGTTTCTGATGAGCTTTGTGCCCATAATACCACTGAGATTCACTCCAGAGACTCCAAATATGCCACCAAAGAAAAATCTACAATAAGAGAAAAGACTGACAGTTAATACGCTATAAAAAAGGTTCACTCCAATGAGTCAAAGAAATGGAAAAGTTGTAAGCACAGCAAGGAGATGCTACCCTTTGCTTTCAAATTAGATGGATGTTTAAAAAATGCTAACGTGGCAGCATTCTGGTGATGGTGTTTCCCGATGAGCACCCTCTCTTGTGGGTCTCTGGGGTGACACAGGTTGGAACTACTGTTTTTGGGACAGGACTTGACAGTATGCTTTCAATATTTGTCATTCGTCTTTCTAATGTTCATATCTCTGAATCTACACCTGCTTCCAGGACTCGATTCTGAGAAAATAGTAAATATTTTTACTCACTATAAAGCTCACTGCAAGGCTTGACATGCAAAGATGTTCAACGCAGCATTGTTTACAGGAGGGACAGCTTGACTGCACTGAGGCCTGGGATCCACAGCGTGACCACATGGGTGTCTCTGCTGCTCCCACGCCCTCCCACGCTTCACTTTGTTCTTTGTTGACAATTTCATTCTTTTCCGTCTGTCTCTAAACTTCCACGTGTTTTCCCCACTTGCCTCTTTCTGCTGGTAACTCTGCGGCAGCCGAATACCAAGTGGATGGAAATTCCCCCTTTGTCTCGACCTCAAAGCAACCAGCCGACCCACTCTATGCCTAAACTCTTTCCCTTCCATCCTATTACAGCAAGGAAAGGGTCCCTGTTGCATGCTGGCTGCCCCCACTCCCAGCTATCAAGGACTTTGCAATTACCTCTACTCTCCTAAATCTTTGCTCCCTCCCTTTTTCCTGGATCATTCCCAGGAGGACACAAAAGTGCCTAGCATCTCCAAACTTTAAAACGTCCCCCTCTGACCTTGTATCCCCCTCCAGGGAGCACTCCATTTCTGCTACTCTTCAGGGCCAAAAATTCTGAATGTTCCACCAAGGTTTTCTTTAAGTCTAGATTCACCATCTGTGGTACTTGACTTCAGTACCTCCTCCCACTGCCACCAACTCACTCCAGCCAAGCATTGCATCCAGCATTTTGCTGAGCTGCAGGTGACCACAGCTGGGCATTTCCTCCTTCTTGAAGTATCCTCTCCTCTTGGCCCTTCCCACTCCTCTGGCCTCCCTTCCCATTCTCCGGACGCTGATCTTCCTCTGCACAGCCTCTGCATGGCATCTCGGTCCCAGGATTCTCCCTGATCTGCACACCTGGGCCCGACCTGATCCAACTCCATCTCTCCTGAGATGACCCCCGCTCAGGCACATGACCTTAAGCACCATTCCTATGCCAGTGACACCCAGATGGGCATCTCTGAACCCCAGCTCCAGGATTGACTGTTTCCCCAACTGCCTGGTGTTTCTGGAATGGATGGTGAAAGTCTCCAAGTTCACAAGGCAGAGGAGCCTTTTTGATGACCGTCCTCTCCCTGGATCTAATTGTGTCTGTGATAACGGCACTGTCCACCCGGTTGCTTACATTAAGCACTAGAAATTATGCTAGATTCCTCTCGCCCCTTTCCCTATTCCCATATTCTCTGTCTCCTCCAGCAGGAGGAGCCACGGACCTCCCCTCCAGCATGCGGCGTGTGCCCGGGGTGGCTACTGTTCCCTCTTCACGAGCATCACTCTGATCCTCATCCCTCGCCTGGACCACAGCCACAAACTCCTGCCTGGGCCTCCTGTCCTCTACAATAGCGTCTTCCTTATATGGTAGCCAGCGTGATCTTTAAACAGTAGAAGTCAGATCCAGCAACTCTCTCTAACACCTTCCCCGCACTTGGACCAGAATCCAGACTCCTTGACCAGCACAGGAAGCCCCTGTGATACTCCTGGCCCACCCCTGCAAACAAAGCACACAGACTGTCTCGCTGTTACAGGAACCTGCCGAGCGGGTCCCCACCTCAGTGCTGTTACAGGAACCTGCCGAGTGAGCGGGTCCCCACCTCAGGGCTGTTACAGGAACCTGCCGAGTGGGTCCCCACCTCAGGGCTGTTACAGGAACCTGCCGAGTGGGTCCCCACCTCAGGGCTGTTACAGGAACCTGCCGAGTGGGTCCCCACCTCAGGACCTTTGCACTGGCATTTCCCTTGCTCTGGAATGGTCAGACGGCTCCCTTCTTCTGCTCATCACCTCCCAGCTTAACCTTCCCCTCCCCAAAAGGCCTTTCCTGACCTGACCACCCCACCTGAAGTAAACACCAAGTCACTGCTGATCACTTCACCCTATTTTTGTTACTTTTTAATACTTTGCAATACTAAATTTCAGATGTATTTCTCTCTGATATTTTTCTTTATTTTATTTTGGAGACAGGGTCTCACTCTGTCTCCCAGGCTGGAGTGCAGTGGTGCAATCATTGCTCACCATAGACTCTACCTCCCAGGCTTAGGTGATCCTCCCACCTCAGCCTCCTGAGTAGCTAGAACTACAGGTGCGCACCACCGCGCATTGTTTGCAGAGACGGGGTTTTGTCCTGTTGCCCAGGCTGGTATTGAACTCCTAGGTTCAAGTGATCTTCCTGCCTCAGCCTCCCTAAGTGCTGGGATTACAGGCATGAGCCACTGCGCCGGACCTGTTATTTTTCTTACTTTTCTCTCTTTCTCTCAGTCTCTCTGTCATTCACCTGCTGTTTTATTTTTGAACAGAAACTTCATGAGAGCTTTGTCTGCTTTGTTTGCTGCCGTATACAGAACAACGCTGGCCTGTTCTTTTATGAGTGTCATTTAGTTCCTCTTTTGAAATTATTATTCTACATTATTTTATATATTTAACCGTATATTTACATATTTTACATATAAGATTTCTATATTAACAGCATAAAAAGGCAATTAAAAGTCAACACTGGAGAAAAATTTCTCTAAGCATACATTTTCTTCCCAGGATAATGTTTGACACAAAAGTAGAGCAACTTAGCTCCAGAGCAACGTCAAATCATGGCCAAGTGCATAAGCCCTATGGTTCCAATGAAGTCCTTCTTCTGCCCTTACCAGCTGTGTGACCTTGGATAAGTTACTTAGCTTCTCTGGGCCTCAGTCTCTTCATCTGTGAATTAAACCAAACAATAGCCCTCTCTTTAAAGGATTGTTCTAATGATCAAAAGACATAATTCAGAACCCCTTAGCAAAGTATTGACACATAATAAGGCTCCATAAATGTTAGCTTTCTCTCTTAATAGTGAATTGAGGTTACTTTTCGAGGCATCCAGACAGTGAGTTGCTGCAACCAGAGCAGTTTTTCAGAAAGTAAATCCATAAGCCACTCAGCTGCATGTTATAGAAAATAGCTCAAAGAGAATCAAATGAATTGGACATGAATTCACATCTTCATTCATTCCACAAATCTCTGTGGGGTGCTCAAGGCATGCCAGGCTGCCGGTATGACTAAAGGCAGCACAGATCCCACGCTGCACTCAGGACACTTACACCCTGGCCTTAGAAGGACAGAAACTCCTGGCTCAAGCCTCTGCCCTCCTGGTCCTTGGCTCAGCCTCTGCACCTTGGCTCAGGCTGTGCTTGCTAGGTTGAAAGCCCCCTGCCCATCTCATGAAATAAATCTTGTCCCCCAAACCCAGCTGCTAGAGTTCTTCCCTGGTCCCCATCTCCCTGCGCTGCCTCCCCGTTCCACCTCCTGCAGCTGGAACTGCTCTTTGTTTCCTGAGAGTGCTCATTGCCCTGCATCTGCTTCTCCGCCATGGCTGCGCACATGCTGCATTGGAGCGATTCATGTACGTCTTTGAGCTCCCCAGACAGACACTTCTTGAGGCTGGGAATCTGCCTCATTCACTTCCGTAGCCTCTACACTGCAGCTGGTGAAAACTTCGCACATAGTAGGTGCTCAACAAATGTTAGAATTACCTGTGGGGAGCAGAGAGGCCACAGATCTGCCCTGGGGCAGGGGAACATCACCCCACTGAACAGAGGTGAAGAGATAGTGTCTTGGATCACCTGATGAGCTATGCCTGTTCTGTTAATTCCATAATCCCAACTCTGTCCCAGAGCACTGTTTGTATCCCACCCCCTGTCTAGGCCCTTTCTAGACATCATTTTATGTTATCCTCCCCACACGTGGCAAGTATTCTTTCTTCCCTTTATGGTGAAGAAATTGATATGGTTTGGCTGTGTCTTCACCCAAATCTCATCTTGGATTTAGCTCCCATAATCCCCACAGGTCATGGGAGGGACTCAGTGGGAGGTAATTGAATTATGGGGGAGGGTCTTTCCTGTGCTATTCTCCTGATAGAGAATAAGTCTCATGAGGTTTGATGGTTTTGTAAAGGGGAGTTCCCCTACACAAGTTCTCTTGCCTGCCGCTATGTAAGATGTGACTTTGCTCCTCATTCGCCTTTTGCCATGATTGTAAGGCCTCCCCAGCCATGTGAAACTGAGTCAATTAAATCTTGTTCTTTTATAAATTACTCAGTCTTGGGTATGCCTTTATTAATGGCATGAGAACAGTCTAATACAGAAACTGTCACTCTGACAGGTAGAATCACATGTCCCAAGTCACCAGTGAGTAACTGGAATAACCAGGACCTCAAATCAGCTGTCTTACTCCATCATGTCAGGCATTGTGTGTGCAAATGACTTTTTGTTTTTAATGAGGTACAATTCACACAACATATCATTAACCATTTTAAAGTAACAATTTGGTGATATTTAGTACATTTACAATGTGTGTAACCACTGCCTCTATCTAGTTTCAAAATAGTTTCATTACTCCAGAATAAAACCTTGTATGCATTCTCTCCTAGACCCAGCTGTTAGTAACTCAAATTGCTTCCTACCTCTGTGAATTTACCTATGGACATTGTATATAAATGGAATCATACAATAATGACCTTTGATGCGTGGATGCCTTCAGTTCACTTTCTTGTTTCACACACATTGTAGCGCATATGAGCACTCCGTTCTTTTTCAGGGATGCGTAATATTCCCTTGTGGGGCTAACCACCTACTGTTTATCTGTGAATCTGTCAATGAATACCTGTGTTGCTTTCACCTTTCGGCATTATGAATAAGGCTGCTATAAAAGGGTGTATACTTGGTTTTGTCTGAGGCTGTCTTTTCAATTATTTTGTGTACACACCTAAGAATGGAGTTGCTGGGACATGTGGAATTCTGGAATATGATTAACATTTTGAGGAACCTGGAAACTGTTTCCCACAGTGGCTGCAGCATTTCACATTCCCACCAGCAATGTGCCAGGGTTTCAACTTCTCCACATCCTCACGAACTTGTCAAATGATGTTTTGTTTTGTTTTTTCTTAAAATTTTTAAGTATTTGTTAGAGATAGGGTTTTGCCATGTTGCCCAGGCTGCTCTGGAACTCTTGAGCTCAGGCAATCTGCCCTCCTCAGTTTCTCAAAGTGCTGGGATTATAGGCATGAGCCACCACGGCTGGCCCTCATGAAGTTTTATGCATGATCTCATTTAGTCTCTCAACAACCTGTCAAGGTAGATATCATTAACCCAGCTTACAGAGCAAAAGCAGTGAACTTGGAAAAGGAAGTGACTTGCCCAAGGTCACACAGCTGAGAAAGGGCAGATTCCAACCCAGACCCTCCAGGATCTCAGAGTTCTTGCGCACCACCGCGCAGCCCGTTGGAAAGCCCTGGGAAAGCCAGCTCTGTCCTAGTGCAGTCAGACTTCTGCCATTTGAGATCTCTCTCAAGTGCACCACGACAGCCCTTGCCTTTCACAGTGTTCCTGGTGGGGCTGAGCCGCTGGGGCTGGGGCTGGGGCAGTGGACAGCAGAGACCAGCACGCAGGCTTAGACCAGAGGCATCCATTCTCCACCCAGGGGCTTCTCCAGGTGGTTTGGAAAGGAAACCCATTAAGATGGAGGAACAGTGACATCTACACAGAGTGGGCAAGGCCCTTGAGTGGGCTTCGAACTGGTGGTGAACTGTCCCACTCAGGCTGGGGGCCCTCCTTCTGCATAGCGGGCCGCTGGGATACTTGTCTCCGCAAGGGAACCTCGTAGTCTGGGGTTTTAAGAGCCTGGGGCCTGGGGGACCTTAAAAAGAGTAACCCACTGTGCTGGGCACACCCACTGTGCTCAGGACCCTGGCACTGTGCCAGCTGCTTCCTGTCCATTGTCTGATTCCATCCTCTGGAGAATTAATGGGGTGAGTTCATGCTCTCCATCTCCCATTTGGGGAAACTGGGGCTCAGGGAGGGGTACGTTCTCAGGGTCCCACAGTAAGTGCCAGGATAGAGACTTGAACCCACAAGGGTTTCGTACTTCCCCTGGACAGCACCGCTTCCCCCGACGCCCAGCTCCCTCATCACCTCCCCTTGTTCCTGCAGCTCTGAGCTTTCCTCAGAACCCTGAAGCTGGCAGCCACAGGCACGCCCTGAAGGCAGGGGACCCTCAGTCCGCAGCCCTGGTACACAGGTTCCGCAGTGCTCTCCCTGCCTTCCTCTCTCCCAGAAAGGCCTCTGCTCTCCATGGCCACTCCAGCCCAGAGACCTTCCCCGCTGGGACCCAACCACTGCTCTGAGGGGCCATCTGGCCTAAGCCTTGCGCCTTGACTTTTCTTTGAGGGGTCTGCCTCCAGTGAGATGTCGGGGCAGTAGCGACCCCAGGGACCATCAGTGATGGTCCCTGTGATCTCTAAGCTCGGGGTGCAGGTGTGGTGCTGAGTGGTTAAGGGGTCCTCAGGCTTTGAGGCTGAGCTGAGGCTTGTCCCAGAGAGCCCCAGCAGGGGAGAAGGATCTGGGGCTTGGCCTCAGACCTGCATGGATTCCAAGCCAGCCTCTGCCATGTGCCAGCCAGGTGATCCCTGGGCATGTGCTTTTGCCACATTTGCCGTTTCATCGGGAGTGATGCTGGCCCCTCTGTGCTCTCACTTCCATCTGCTGGTCAGACCCTCCTGCCACCCCGCAGGGGCCAGGTCTAATTACTCAGTCTTGCTGGTGGGGAAACTGAGTCATGGAGAGGCTATTGAAACCCACCCATGGTCTGGGAGACACAATGTGCTGCTGGACTCCATGGCGGCTTCTTGACTCGCTGCCCTGGTACACAGCAGGTGCCCAGAAGGGGATGGGGTGGGGAGGCAGAAGGGAGCCTCCTGGGAGTCCACCCCAGAGGACTGCGCCTCCCAACCAGGCCAGGTGTTTGCAGAGGTGCTGCCAGGACGCTAGCTCCGAGGCAATGGGCATGGCAGCAACCACTCCTCCAGGCTCCGCTGTTCACTCCCACCTGCAGGCTGCGGCTGCCGGACCCTGTCCAGCCAGGCAGCTCCTAACTCAGCCCCATACCATCAGGGCTGCGTAGAAACTCCCCAGGGGGCCTCCCGACCCCAGGAGTTGGGCACCTGTGGGGGCAGGGCTGTCCCGTGGCTGCTCCTGGAGGGTGGTGGAGTGGGGATGTGGGTGAGGCCTCTGCCTGGGAGCCCGCAGTGCTGTCATCACCTAGGGGCAAGGGTGCTTGCAATGTCAGGGTCGGGGGCGCACTCTCTGGAGTCTGAAAAGCAGTTCTTCTAGCTTCAGAAACAGGGGCCAACGATCCTCCCCATCATCTTCAGGGAGCAGTTTCTACTGCACCTTGCATACCTCCTGGAACAGGAATATCACCACCTGTTCTGCTTGGGGCCAGGCCTGGAATGTAGACGTTCTTTCTTGAGTAAAGACGGAGACTTTGTGGCATGAATGTCTCATGGAGAGGAAGTCTCTCCGTCACTTCTCTCTCTCAGGTTTCCTTCTGCCCTTGAGAGCCACTGGCCCTTGATTTTATTTATTATTTAACTTAGGAAGGTGGAGTTCTAGTATGGAGACAGACCTGCCTTCAAATTCCAGCTTCCTTCCTTAACAGCATTCTGATGGACTCCGTCCAAGGGGTCTCAGCCCCCTGCCTCCACCTTGTCACTTATAAAATGGGAGGAGAGGACCCCTCCTTGTGTTTGTCATCAGGAGCGAGTGAGAAGATGAAACCCCTAGCGCAGAGTTTGGCGCAGTAGTTGCTCAAGAAATAGTAACTATTGTTCACATTGATTCTAATGTCTTTCCCACATAACAATCCCTTCAAGTATTTACAGTTCTCCAGTGCCTCCTAAACCTCCGCCCCAGGTTAAGTACCTCCCCTCAACATGCTTGGTTTCTGGAGCTTCCATCTTTCTGTTTTTCTCTTTTGGAAAGACTCATTTCGTAGATGTCATTCATTCATTTATTGATTCCACAAACATATGTGAGTGCCTGACATGCACTAGTGCTACCAAGAAGAAAATGACACCAAGCCAGGCGCTGTGGAGCGTGCCTGTAATCCCAGCTACTTGGGAGGCTGAGAAGGAGGCGGAATCACTTGAGCCCAAGAGTTTGAGCCCAGCCTGGGTGATAGAGCAAGACCTCATCCTCCTCCCCCTGCCCCTCGATAAACAAGAAAATGACACAGATGCTGCTCACTGTCTAGAAGGAAAAACTGACATCAAAATTGCAAGACAGTATCTAAAGTGTAAAACAACAGAGTCCAGAAGCATCGTCTGGAAGCAGGATGACGGATCCTGAGAAACACGGTCAGGTCCTTGATCTCAAGGCGTCTACAGGAAGTGGCCTGGTCTATAATGTCCCCATGGTGACCACAGATCACGGGCTCAAAATGTGGCATGAATGTCTAATGGAGCACTAACCAGGCAACCATAAAGAAAAGATCTAGAGGACTTGAAGAAAGAGTGTTAATTTCAGAAATGTCTACAGCCCTGAAATGGATCTGGTTCTGTGTGTAACCCGGGGGGTACACACAGAATCCATCCATTTGTTCTGCAGCTTTGCAGTGTGAACCCAGGAGATCAGAGCTGCAAGACCCCTCAGCCACTTCAGCCCAGCTTGCTTGTTTTACAGCTGAGGATACAGAGGCCAAGTCGGGGCCAGGGACTGAAATTCACTTAAGTCAGCTGAAGTAAGAAGGGGCCAGTCACTTTCAGGACACAGTGCTGTCTCATGGAACCAGGACAGCTTGACCAACCAGGACAGCTTGACCAAGTGATGGCTGGATAGGAGATCGGAGAGGGCAGAGGCAGGACAGCCACACTTGACTGAGGAAGAGGTAGGGAATCCACACTCTTCAGAAGTGTGGAGGAGAAAAATGTCACCAAGCCAGGTGCCGTAGCGTGTGCCTGTAATCCCAGGTACTCAGGAGGCGGAGGCAGGAGGACCACTTCAGCCCAGGAGTTTGAGACTAGGAACTGAAATCCTTTCTCTGCACCTCCCTTGCGGGCCAGCTTACTAGGCTCCTTACATATGGTGGGAAGCTGGCAGCCACAGCACCGTGCTCATATTTCACAGGGCCAGCCACCAACAAGAGGCAAAATAACTCCTTTTCAGTATCAACTACAAATTTCTAGGGAAGAAATTGACTGGCTCAGCTTCATTCAAGTGCCCACCAGCCCTAGTCAACCATGGCCAGAGGCAACAAGTTACATGAAATGAAACTACAATTTTAGCGGACACATTTCATCATCAAGCTCTTTTTATATGCCAGGCACAGGCATTTTGTCAATTGCATCTTCCCAATAAGTCTGTGAAACATGTAAGATTCTCCTCCCGATTTTACAGATGAGGAAACCGAGGCTTGGACAGGTTAAGTTACTAATTCAGAGATATAAAGTTAGAAGATGGGAGTCTGAGGCTGAGAAGCCTGACTTCAGAGCTCACACTCTAAGCTGTCAATGGGGACTGCCTCCATGGCTACCGTCTGTTGCAACTACAGGGCAGGGAACAAGGAGGAAGTTTCCAAAAAAAAAAAAAAAAAAAAGTGGCCAGGAAGACAGGTGTATTAGTCGGGGTTCTTTAGAGGGACAGAACTAACAGGATAGATATACATATATAAAGGGGAATTTATTAAGTATGAACTCACACGGTCACAAGGTCTCACAAAAGGCCATCTGCAAGCTAAGAAGCAAGGAGAGCCAGTTTGAGTCCCAAAACTGAAGAACTTGGAGTCCAGTGTTTAGGGGCTGGACTCATCCAGCACAGGAGAAAGCTGTAGGCTGGGAGGCTGGGCCCGTCTAGTCTTTTCACATTTTTCTGCTTGCTTTATGTTCTAGTTGCACTGGCAGCTAATTAATGGTGCCCACCCAGCTTGAGGGTGGTCTGCCCTTCCCATCCGACTGACTCAAATGTTGATCCCCTTTGACAACACCCTCACAGACACACCCAGGATCAATGCTTTGCATTCTTCAATCCAATCCAGTTGACACTATTAACTGTCACAACAGGCCAGTGGTTACCCACTAAAGCCAATCAGGGGATTAATTACTTTATTTTAATTTACACTCATATGGCACTTGATGTGGCCAGATGCTGGTCTAACAACCTGAAAGATAAGTGCTATTACTATCCCGTTTTACAGATGAGGAAACTGAGGCACGGACATGTTAGGGCACTCAATGCATCTGTGGCAGAGCTGGAATCAGATTCCAGGTCTCTGGAACTGAGCATTGGAGTCCCTTTCCCTGCTGTCATGTTGTCTGTTAGGAGTGTGTGGGTATGCGTGTGTGCATGCTTGCATCGTATGTGTGCATATGTGTAGGCATCTCAGTCATGACTATGGTGTTCGGCCCCATGTGAGGTTTCTCGGCATTTCCCTGCCCACTCGCCTGAGCCTGCTCCTCCTACCCCTTCTGAGTTTGCTTTACTTTGTCGTTAGCATGGCCTTGGGCTTTGAAAGCAAATTTCATTACAAAAATGACAGCTGGTAGCTCTCTAAATTCCTTTTTGCTTTGAAATGGCTGATCCAGAGCTGTGACTATTAACATTACTGCCCCCTCAGTTCAATTCTCCAGGGGGACAGGAGGTCCTCAGTGGGGGTGGTCCATGTGGCAGGCAGGTCAGAGTCGAGCCTGTACCAATGCCTCCTGCAGGGAACATTTGTCATGCCATTATCTGAGCCCTGTCATCTCTGTGTGCAGCTTTGGGAGAGGGACACTGCCTTCATTGTCAGTGCAATGATTAGTAATAACAGAAAGGTTCCTGGTGGTCCCACAGCCCACCCCCACTCCAGCAGGTGGGTTTATTCTCCACCAATGTACCCCTGAATTTCTCCCCTTGGCCTGTCAGTGGACTTCCCTGGCCACAGTCTTTTGCTGGTCATTTAACAAAGATGGATTTCAGGGACCATGAAATATTGATTAAGTCACATCTCTAAATTACTCTGCTACCTTCTCCAAAACATTGATGATGGTTTTCTGCTCCTGCAAACAGAGAGCTTTCCACTTCAGAGAACAAGCTTCATACTCCTTTTTAACTCTGGAGTCAGCCTGTGGTGGTGCTTAAGAAATGTTGGAGGCATGATGGATGGATGATGAAGGATGATGGATGGATGCATGGATGGATAGATGGATGGATGGATGGATAGATGGATGAATGGAAAGAGGGGGTGAGGGAGAAAAGGAGGGACAAAAAGAGGGAGAGAAAGATGATGGATGGATAGATGGAGGAAGAGAGGGATGAAAGGATGGATAGATAGAGATTCAATTCATGGAAGAGTACAGGCTCTGTTTTTCTTTGTCCTGGTCTTTAGGAAGAAACATCACTTTTTTTAAGTGTCCAGATATTAACTTAATATCTGGATTATTTATTGAGCATCCATGTTTATTGAGCATCTGCTATATGCTGGGTAAATGGGAGCACAGCAATAAATGAGACACTATTCCTGCCTTCAAGGAGCTTATTACAGTCTTGTGAAAATTGTCTCTTGAGACAGACCATTATAGTACAGTCTATCAAATTTAATTATAGAGGAGGACACATGATAGGTGGTACCAGAGTATCAATCGGAGACATCAATCCAGCTGGAGGGGCATCAGAGAAGGCTTCCTGGAGGAAGGGGAATCTACTGAAACTCATGCAGAGGTTTACAGATTGAAGCTTCACAAATTGTCTTGCCTCACCCTTAACATCTATATCCATTCCTGATTATAGATTTTCAAATCAAGTTCTTGCTCTTTCTTGTTTGTTTCTCTGTTTTATGAAGACATTAATTCCCTTGGGGCTTTTGTAGAGAATAAACTTGACCATTTTCTTTAACGACAGTATTCCCCACCCCCCTGTACGCTGGCCTGGGAGTTGAGAAACCTGCTTTTAGTTCCAACTCTGCCGCTGACCTACTGTGTAGCCTTGGGCAAGGGGCTCTCCCTGTATGGGCTTGAGTTTCCTTATCTGTAGAATGACTCAGTGAACCCTAAAGTCATTTCCACTTGCAGTCAAGCCTGACAGTGTGAAGCTGATTAGTTAATGCAAGATCTTCCCCAGCGTTCCCAGTCGGTCTCACTCTGACTGCTAAGACAGCCTTTCTCCAAGTCACAATGGGCCTTTCTAATCACATAGTCAACACGATGCTTTATATGGCCTCAGGCTTGTGGCTCTACAGGGATGGACCAGGCCAGGGTGACAGGGACCCTTTCCTCCAACTACCCTTTCTTCAGGCAGCATTGAGATGTAAATATCCTGTAATGCAGAGTAGGGTCAAGTCCATATGCATAGCTTCCACTGTCAATCTTACTTTGACCCTGCAGAAACTCCTACACATTTCTTACACATGGCCCAGACATCACCTCCTCTGGGAAGCCTTCCAGGATCACTTCTTGTCCACCTATGTAGCCACTGCCAGCAGCACTCCCTCCTCTGCTTCCACCTATTGCAGACTGACCTCCAGCCTGGCACTGTCACCCTCATGTACTCTCAGCCCTGTGGATGCCAGGGCTGTTTCTTCTTCAACTCTATGTGCCCAGAGTCTGGCATGAGCACCAGAATCTAACAGGGGCTTAGTAAAGTGATAGAATGGCTGGAAGAACAAATGACCAAATGACGGAATGAATTGAGACTCCTTCGCCCTCGAACTGGAAATCTATGCCGGACGCCCCTCTCTGAGCCTCATTTTCTTTGTCTGAATGTGATTTGATTGTATGGTCCAAGATATCCTTTAGTTTTAATATTCTGTAGTTTTGGCCAGGTGCGGTGGCTCATGCCTATAATCTCAGCACTTTGTGAGGCTGAGGCGGCAAATCACCTGAGGTCAGGAGTTCGAGACCAGCCTGGCTAACATGGTCAAACCCTGTCTCTACTAAAAATACAAAAAATTAGCCAGGCATGGTGGCGTGCACCAATCCCAGCTACTTGGGAGACTGAAGCAGGAGAATAGCTTAAACCCGGGAGGTGGAGGGTGCAGTGAGCCAAGATTGCGCCACTGCACTCCAGCCTGGGGGATAAAGGGAAACTCCATCTCAACAGAAAAAAAAAAGGAAAAAAAAATCTTTGATTGAGATTTGTCAGCCTGGGATATCCCTAGCCCCTGGCTATGCCCATCACCCCTCCTGTCACCCCAGCATCCCCATGCACAGACACCAGCTGCCTGGTATTTGGTGTCCCTGGCCTCTTGGGTTTGGTGAGGCCATTGTCACTGTGACTGTATTCTTTATTTCTCAGATGTCAGTGTGTGTATCTGTGTGTGTGTGTGAGGGGTGGGCAGGTTCCTGGGGAAGCCATCAGCTCTTCATGGAGAGGGAATTCCTTTTCCTTGTGTCTTCTTTGGCTCTGTGTCCTGCTCCAGGTGGCCCTCAGAGCAGGACACACCCTAGGCCTTGGGTTGGGCTCTGGAACAAGTGAAGACTGATAGCGGTTGGGAAGGGGAGTGGTCCCAAATGGCTCCAAGGAAACCAGGAGAGACTTCCTGGAGGAGGCAGCATTTCAGATTGGTCTTGAGGGAGCGAGGCTGGCAATGCATGGGTGGGGGTATGCAGGTACTTCTTTAGGTACTAGGGAGCCACAGCAGACTTTTTGAACTGAGGAATGACTTGACCAGAGTTGTAGTTTGGAAAGACCCATCTGGCAGCACAGTAAGGGTGGGCAGGAGCCAGCCTGGAGGCGGAGGAAACAGCAGCTGGGGAGTTGTTGCAGGAGGTTTCAGTGGAAAGCCCAGAGTGATAAGTTCCTTTTTTTTTTTCTCATTGTTTTTTTTAAGCAGATCTTGCCTGGCTCCTGCAGGACCGGCTGGCTTAATAACTCCTGAGTTGAGGTTTGACAGGTGGATGCTGGGCTCATCTCCGCTCCTTGTTCTGCAAAGACCCAGCCTATTTCAGCAGAAAGCCAGTCAGTGCCAGCAGCTCTGGGATACTGGACAGCTGCCAAGGCCAGGGACTGCCGGGCTGCAGCGTGCGCTTTCTAGACCCTGGATTTCATTTTGACACAAATCCCAGATCGTGCTGCTGGGGCTTGGACCTCACACCTATCTCTCTGTTGTCTCTGAGGAAACAGGATGACTTTATGGTCCTGATGTCATGTTGGCCGTGAGAGGAGGGGCATCTTCAGGAACCCCATGCCCAGATGGGATCTGTAATTGGACAGCTTTTGCCCAGGGAAAGTCCAAGTCAACCATCAGTTCATCCACAGCTGAAAGAAGAAGCCCTCCTCCACTGTCTTGCAGCCAACAGCTCCCTTGGGACTTTGGGGGGAACTTAGGAAAGGACAGGAGAAGAATTCTGAGGCAAAGAATAATATGATCTCCTGCCCACGGTCAGTGACTTTTAGGAGAAATCACTCCCAGAAAACTTCCCAGAGCCCGCTGGTGAAACCCCTATCAAGCAGCCTGACCTTCCAGGCCCTGCCGGCCCCTTTCTTCCTTCTTTTAAAATAACTTATCCCACCAGGTTGCCCACGCCTCTTTTTTCATGCAGATGCAGACTTTCTTGCTTTTGCTGCCATGGGGACCTGTGCAGGGCACTCTCAGTGTGGCCACACTGGATCTTTTCACAGCCATCTCAGGAAACAGACGAGGAGGCCGAGGCTGGAAGCAGTGAAGTGACTCTCCTGGGGGGGCCTGGTGCCCTTAGAGGAGAGCTGGGGTTTGTGACTCAGGGGTGGAGTTCTTCCGGTCCTGTCCCTCCTATCTTTCTCCTTTCTGCTCCAGGGACTAGCGTGGAACTGCTGATCCCCTTTTGTGGAGGAATTGAAATGCGGATTATTTAACAAAGCTAAGGAATTATTTCCAGGGATCACTCTTCTGCCCAGGAGGCTGCTTGCTCTGGTGATTGTGGCGTCCTCGGCCGGGTCTTTTGGAGCCTCCTGGTAAGGTGTGCCTGGACACGTGCCTGACTTCCTGTCCCACCAGCCATGCCCTGTCGTGAAAGTGATCAACAGGCCTGTACACTGTCACAGGCCTGTACAAATGCCCCTTCCTCCGTGACACCTTCAGAACCGTTCCCGACAAAGGGACTTCCTTCTTGAATACGTTTCCTGTGCCACTGAGATGAAGAATGCACTAAGCACACTCACAGCCTTCTGCACGGTCCGTCTGAGGCAGATGGGATGCAGACAAGAGAAGGGGTACAGAGAGTAAAAATGGTGAGCCAGAGTAGAGCCATCTTTGCTCCAAACACCTCAGGACTCCGTGCCATGCAGCCAGCCTGCTGCTCTGCCTGGAATTCTGTTTCTTGTCCTGCTCCTCAGGCTTTGGGCTTATGACCTGAGTCTCCAACCTGCCCTCTTCCTTACTCGGGTGCCTTATAATATACCGCAGCTTCTGTTCTTTCCTCATACGATGTCATTTCATCTTTGCAATGACTGTAGGGTGGTAGATATCCCTAGTCCCATTTAACAGATGGGGAAACTGAGGCTCAGGCAGGCCATTTGACTTATCTAAGGTGACTTGCCCAAAATTGCATAGCCAGAAAGACAGAACAAGGATTCATTCATATCTCCTGAGTGCCTGATACGTGTTGACAAAACAGGTTTGTTCCCTGCTATCCTGAAACTGATCCAGAGCCTGGACTTGGACCCTGCAAGGGAGCACAGGGATCCACGCTGAGGCTGGGAGACAAAGGGACCACAGGCCTCCTTTAATGTGACTCACTGGCTTCCTCCAGTGAAATGTAGAGATTCGTGTTTTCTTTCTGTGTCTTGGGCACTCAGTCCATTACATTTTCTGGCATTCAGGGCCACCAGCAGCTTGGGCTGCAATCCAGTGGAGTCATTCTTCCTCCTGTTTCATCTTTAAAATGAGAGCCGAAGGGCTGTTAATCACTTTTGTGAGCTGCAGGATATTATGGCAGCCTGATGGGGTTGTAATTTCCCAAACTCCTATCTTCTCTCCACTCCTGCAAATTGATGGGACAGGGCTATTTGCTGTCAGAGACTGCATGCTGTCATCCCAGTAATGCATCCCCAGTCAGCTCCTGGTTGATTCCCTCTCAAACTTCCAAGTCAGAACCTGTAGGGGCAGGAGCAGGTCCATAGAGGAAGTCAGTCTGGTGCCAGCCATGCCAACAACCTCTGTGCGTGCCAGGATTACTGTGGCCAGAGGCGGAGGATCCTAGAGGAACATGCTAGGCTCCCATAGCCAGGCTCTCTGAGGGTTAATGCCTGGAGCAGGGGAAGAGTGTTGGGAAAACTTGGGAGGGGTTGTCACTGTGGTCCAGAAACTACTCTGCAGCTTTGCCGGAGGTGGGCAGAGAAATGAAGGATCACATCAGCAGTGAGTTTATGATGAGTCACAGACCATGCTAGCCTTTTCCAGATGGCATCTCATTTCGCCTCCATAACGATTGTATGAAGAAGACATTCTTGACTCCGCTTTAGAGACAAGGAAACTGAAACAGAGGCCAAGCACCTTGCCCAAGATCACACAGTTATTAAGCAGCAGGACTGGGATTTAGACCCTGAGCTGACATTCAGCCCATGATCCTTCCACTGTACTGCTAAGGTGGTCCAGAAGCTTGGGGCTAATTCACAGGTATCAAAGTCCCAAAAGACTGATGTACAAACTAGAAAATGGGGTTATTGGTTTATGGAACTGATCTACTTTCTCCAGGACCTAGAATATTCCTGGCCATCATGGTTAAGTCATCCACTGGTTTTTAGTAGGCACAAAAGCAGGAGGAGCAAAGTTATGCATTCCTGGGAATTATTTCTCTAAGGCTGCAAAAATGCCTGGTGAATTCTCCCAATCCCCATGCATGAGGGTCCTCTAGTGGGTGGGTGGGAGGCTTTTACCAGCTGCTGGAGGAACATCAATAAACCTTATTACTTCGGCTTCCTTTTTTTCTTCTTCTACAGATTCCTTCTAGAACTTTGTCCTGGTTATCAATTGCTATATATCAAAATAACGCAAAACTTAGTGACACAACATACCCATCATTGTTGCATGCACAAATTCTGTGGATCAGGAGTTTGGGCATGGCGCAGAGGAGAAGGTTTGTCTCCATGATGTCTGGGGCCTCATCCAGGAAGACCCAAATGGTAGAGGTGACTCCAATGGTTGTGATCTGGAATCATCTGGAAGCTTCTTCACTCATCCATATGGTGCCTGGGATGGGACACCTATTCAGATCTCTCTGTCTTTCTATGGGTATCAGGGCCTCCATGTGATATCACCACATGGTCTCACCAGCACTGTGGCTTCAGCCTTCAGGGTATTTAGGCAATTAATGATGGCTCAGGGGGTCCCGGAGCAAACATAGTGAAAGACACATGGTCTTCTCTGAGCCAGCCTGCAAAATCACATGGTGTCACTTCTGCCCTGCTGAATGGAATTAAAGCCAATAGAAGCCCACCCAGATTCCAAGTGAGAGAATGTGGGCCCTGAATTAGTCTGCTCTCATGCTGCTCTGAAGAAATACCTGATTGGGAGGCTGAGTCAGGTGGATCACCAGGTGAAGAGACTGAGACCATCCTGGTCAACATGGTGAAACCCCGTCTCTACAAAAAAATTAGCTGGGCGTGGTGGCACATGCCTGTAATCCCAGCTACTCAGGAGGCTGAGGCAGGAGAATTGCCTGAACCCAGGAGGCGGAGGTTGCGGTAAGCCAAGATCGCGCCATTGCACTCCAGCCTAGGTAACAAGAGCGAAACTCCATCTCAAAAAATAAAAATAAAATAAATACCTGAGACTGGGTAATTTGTAAAGAAAAGAGGTTTAATTGACTCATAGTTCTGCATGGCTAGGGAGGCCTCAGGAAACTTACAATCGTGGCAGAAGGGGAAGCAAACATGTCCTTCTTCACATGGTGACAGGAGAGAGAAGTGCAGAGCCAGAGAGTGAAGGGAGAAAAGCCCCTTATAAAGCCATCAGATCTCTTGAGAGCTCACTCGTTATCATTAAACAGCATGGGGAAACTTCCCCCGTGATCTAATCACCTCCCACAAGATTCCCCCCCAACCTCCACCCCCAGGCAACATGTGGGAATTATGATTTGGATTACAATTCAAGATGAGATTTTGGGTGCGGACACAGCCAAACCTTATCAGGCTCATCTCCTTAAGGGAGGAATGTCAAAGAATTTGAAGTCATGTTTCAAAACCTGTGCAATTACCTGCATCATTTGCACACTTTCTTCAGAAGAAATACCGCTGGACTTGTTCCTATGTGAATTTCTTTTTCAAGACCCAGCCTACCTTTGCCAAGATGATAGTTAATAAAAAAGTATCAATTATCAGTTACTTTGACCTAGCAACTGTACTAACTACTTCACATGAGGAACGTGCTGTGTCTTAGCCCATTCAAGCTCCTCTAACAAAATACGTTAAATTGGGTGCCTCACAAACAACAAAAGTTTGTTTCTCACGGTTCTGAAGGCTGAGAAGTTGAAGATCAAGGTGCCAGCAGATTTGATGTCGGGTGAGGGTCCCACTTTTGGGTTCATAGACAGTTTCTTCTCACGGTGTCCTCACATGGCAGCAGGGGCAGGGCAGCTCTCCAGGGTCCCTTTCATAAAGGCACAAATAACATTCATGAGGGCTTCACCTCTATGATTTAATCACCTCCCAAAGGTCTCACCTCCTAATACTGTCACCTTGGGGGTGAGGATTTCAACATAAGAGTTTCTGAGGGACACAAACATTCAGACTATTGCATATACTCATGTTCCCCATTTTACAGGTGGGAAGCCAAGTCTTCAGCAGGTCAATAGTTTGCCCCAATCACTCAGCAAGGAAACGTTAGAGGGAAGGACAATACCCAGAGCTCCTCATCTCCAGAGCCTACACCCTTAACGCCCTGTGCCCTGCCCCACCATGCTGCTGTGAGTCCGCTGCTTCTGCTTTTATTGGCAGGACCTGGCTGTTTTTCACAAGTCCTCCACATTACTCAAGCTCCTGAATCTGTTAGAAGTTGGTTCCTCCTATTCTTAGCAGGAAAGCTTATCTGCTCCATATTCTAGAGATACTCTCCTCTAGTGATAGCTACAACTTGTATATATTTGGCAGCTTATTAGATGGTTTCACAGTAAAAAAGCATTATGGGCTGGGTGTGGTGGTTCACGCCTGTAATCCCAGCACTTTGGGGGGTTGAGGAGGGTGGATCATTTGAGGTCAGGAGTTCAAGACCACCCTGACCAATGTGATGCAACCCCATCTCTACTAAAAATATAAAAATTAGCCAGGTATGGTGGCAGGTGCCTGTAATCCCAGTTACTTGGGGGACTGAGGTGGGAGAATTGCTTGAACCCCGGCTGCCAGAGGTTGGAGTGAGCCACAGTTGCGCACCTGTACTCCAGCCTGGATGACAGAGCAAGATTTAATCTCAAAAAAAGAAAAAAAAAAAAGCATTATGAAGCTGCAGTAATTAAAATTGAGAATAACTCGAATTTATTTTCAGCTGAGAAATGAATAAACAAACTGTTATATAGCCATACAATGAGATATCACTCAATAATAAAAAAGTATGAAGGAGTGGTACTCACAACACCATGGGTGAATCTCAAATGCCTTATATTGAGTAAAAAAAGCCAGACTCAAAAGCCTATATACCATAAACATACTGTAGGATTCCTTTCATATAACATTCTGGAAAAAGTAAAACTGTAGAGACAGAAAAAATATCAGGACTTAGGGGTGGGGTAGGAGTCAGCTACAAAAGAACTCGATAGACACAGTGGGATAGATATTATTCAGCCATAAAAGGAATGGAATTCTGTCACATGTGACAACATGCATGAACCTTGAGGACATTATGCTAAACGAGATTAGACAGTCACAAAAGAGAAATCGTGAATGATCTCATTTACATGAAGGATCTAAAGTAGCCACATTTATAGAAACAGAAAGGAAAATGACAGTTTCCCGGGAGCTGGGGTACGGGAGAAAAGGGAGTGCTCTAATGACACAGAGTTTCAGGTCTGCAAGATGAGAAGGTTCTGGAGAGCTGTTGCACAGCAATGTGAATATTCTTAACACTACTGAACTGCATGCTTGAAAATCAAAAAGGCGGGAAATTTAATGGTATATGTTTTTTTAAAAATCACAGCTTAAAATAAAAAAGTAATTGAAAAGAAAGACATGACAGTTTTTTTTGTGGTGATGGGACTATTCCGTGTCTTGGTTATGGCAGTTTTCCAGCTGTATGTATTTGTCAAATTCAACCTGCCACTAAGACAAGAGAGTTTTGCTCTATGTACATTATACTCAATAAAAGTGAATTTTTAAAAAGCAGAACCAGAAAGATCTGGTACAGGAATGGTCCACTTGAGCAATAATGTGTATTTCTTGACTACTTCATATGTGCCAGACACCATTCTAGGCATTAGTAGAACTGAGGCAACTTTCATGGAGTTTGCATTTTTGTGAGAATGTAATAAAATGCAATGATCATACAGACTAATGGAATTAAAGAGATATTGCAGGCCGGGTGCCGTGGATCAAGCCTGTAATCCCAGCACTTTGGGAGGCTGAGGCGGGTGGATCATGAGGTAAGAGATTGAGACCATCCTGGTCATCATGGTGAAACCCTGTCTCTACTAAAAATACAAAAAATTAGCTGGGCATGGTGGCGCGTGCCTATAATCCCAGCTACTCAGGAGGCTGAGGCAGGAGAATTGCCTGAACCCAGGAGGCGGAGGTTGCGGTGAGTCAAGATCACGCCATTGCACTCCAGCCTGGGTAACAAGAGCAAAACTTGGTCTCAAAAAAAAAAAAAAAAAAGATATTGCAGAAATAGACACATATCTATATCTCTATACCTATCCATCCATATCAATTTAATGGAGGACAGAGATGGCATCACAAATTATAGATGAATAATTGATTATTCCATTACTTCTTTTTTTTTGAGATGAAGCTTTGCTATTCTTGTTGCCCAGGCTGGGGTGCAATGGCGCGATCTCAGCTCATCGCAACCTCTGCCTCTGGGTTTGAATGATTCTCCTGCCTTAGCCTCTGGAGTAGCTGAGATTACAAGCATGCTCCACTATGTCCAGCTAATTGTTTGTATTTTTAGTAGGACAGGGTTTCTCCATGTTGGTCAGGCTGGTCTGGAACTCCTGACCTCAGGTAATCAGCCCACATTGGCCCCCCAAATTGCTGGGATTACAGACATGAGCCATGGTGTCCAGCCTATTCCATTATTTCTAACTTTACATTTTATCCCCAAATAAATTCCACATAAAGAGAACGATATAAAAAACCTTTGTGTTAAAAATTAAAAACCATGAAGAATAAAGAACATATAAATATTTACGTAATCTTGGCCTGGGAAAGAGCTTTCTAAGTATAAAACCAAAAGCAAATGCATAGAAGAAAAAAATTAATCAATTTGACCACATATAAATTGAGCTGCCTGACATCAGAAACACGATAAATAAAAGTAAATGTCAAATCACTATGAGAAAATATTATTTGCAGCATGTATTGTAGAACAAAGATTAATATCCTTAATGCATAAAGTAGTGTTATAAATTGGTCAGAAAAGGCAAATAGTGTAATAAAAATGGTCAAAGGACATACAATCTGACATTTTAATTATTTTAATTTTGTATTTCAACAATTCACAAAACAAGTAATAAATATAATGGCCAAAAAACATAAGAACTATATCCAGCATCACTAAAAATCAAAGATATGCAAAGCAAGACAAAGTATAATTTTTCCTATTAAACTGAGAACAAAGTTTGAAATCAATCTTCAGTGTTGTTGAGATTTAGGAACTGGGCATTTCCATGCCCTGCTGGTGTCAGTGTAAGTTGATAGAACTTTCTGGAAGACAATGGAAGAATGCATATCAAAAGCCTTCAGGACAATAGTTCAGTTGTTGCCTCTCAACTTCATGTCTCCTGCCCCCACCTTTTCGGTTCTGTAACACAGGGGCTGGAACTTCATTTTCTAGATGGCTTCTAGTTGGCTAATGGGAGGCCATGGTGGAAACTGAATGGTGAGAGGAGGGGAGAAGGAACTCTGTTTTGATTTCTGACTGAGGTCTGCCTCCCTCCAGTAGCAGCCACACCACCTGCACCCCAAGCACCAGGCCCGTGGTGCTCCCTCAGAGCTCAGTGCCCTCCTCTCAGACGTCTGAGTGCTGCTGCAGGTGCTCTCTGAGAGTTCCAAGCACAGGTCTTGCAGTGTCATGCCCTGGAGGTCTGAGCGAGAGCCTTAGGCAGCCTCCTCCTTCACATGCCTAAGTTCTGGACGTACCATGTCTGTTTTTCTTTTTTCCCCCCAAACCTGGGAATGACAGCTGCTTCTTGCAATTATTGATCTCTGGGTTACCTCTTCATCCTTTGCTTTCTATTTTGTGTCTCTCTCCTGTTTTTTTCTTTTCTTGAGACAGAGTCTCACTCTGTCACCCAGGCTGGAGTGTAGTGGGATGATCTTGGCTCACTGCAGCCCCGGCCTCCCAGGCTCAGGTGATCCTCTCACCTCAGCCTCCTGAGTAGCTAGGACTATGAGGGTGCCACCACACCCAGGTAATTTTTTTTTTTTTTTTTGTATTTTTAGTAGAGACGGTGTTTTGCCATGTTGCTCAGGCTGTTCTCAAACTCCTGGACTCAAGCAATTTGCCTGCTTTGGCCTCCCAGAGTTCTGGGATTACAGGTGTGAGCCGACATGCTGGCCTACTTTGCATCTTCTCAACACCTGCATAGTCAGTTCTGTATGTTAAATCCTCTCTGTTTGCAAATACCTCTGATTTTCCTTTTCCTGGCCAAATTCTGGTCAATGATATAGCCTGTATCTAGAAATTCTACTTCTAGGAACTTATTTCAAGAAAGCAGTCATAGTTGTGTTAAAAAAACATTGTGACATAATTTATTAGTAGCAAAAATGTCAAACAACCAAAAAAAAAAAAAACCCAAAAGCCTGAAAATATAAGTTTGGGGTTTGTGTCCCCAAAAAAGATATGTTGAAGTTGTAACCCCTTAAGCTTCAGAATGTGAACTTATTTGGAATTAGAGTCACTGCAGATGTAATTTCTTAAGATGAGGTTATGCTAGAGTAGGGTAGAACCTTAATCCAACATGACTGGTGTCCTTATAAGAATTGAAGAAGGCTGGCCTGGTGCGGTGGCTCATACCTGTAATCCTAGCACTTTGGGAGACCAAGGTGGGCAGATCACCAGGTCGAGAGATCGAGTCCATCCTGGCCGTCATGGTGAAACCCTGTCTCTACTAAAAATACAAAAATTAGCTGGGCAAGGTGGCAGGTGCCTGCAGTCCCAGCTACTCAGGAGGCTGAGGCAGGAAAATCGTTTGAACCAGGGAGACTGAGTTTGCAGTGAGCTGAGATCGAGCACTATACTCCAGCCCAGTAGACAGTGCGATACTGAGTCTCAAAAAAAAAAAAAAAAAAAGAATTGAAGAAGGCCAGGCACTTTCCCAAAGTACCTGAAATCCCAGTACTTTGGGAGGCCAAGACAGGAGGATTGCTTGAGACCAGGACTTCCAGAGCAGCCTGGGCAATGTAGCAAAACCCCATCTTGACAAAAAAATTATCCAGCTGTTGTGGTGTGTGCCTGTGATCCCAGCTACTCAGGAAGCTGAGCCTGGAGGTTGGCTGCAATGAGCCCTGATGGCACCACTGCACTCCCAGCCTGATTGACAGGGTGAGACCCTATCTCCCCTCCCCCTCCCCCACAAAAAAGAACTGGAGAAGAAACATAGAGACACACAGAGAGGACAGTCATGGGATGACAGAGGCAGAGACAGGAATTATGCTGCCATGAGCCAAGGATGGTTGGCAACCCCAGGAGCTAGGGAAGTGACACGCTTAAAACAGATCCCCAAGGAGGAATCAATCCTTGATTTTGGACTGCTGGCCTCCAGAACTGCAAGAAATGCAGTTTTTGTCTGTTGTAAGCCATTCAATTTGCAGTATTTTGTTATGGCAGCCCTAGGAAACTGATACAATGAGACGGGTTAAGTCAAGTATTATATAGTCACATGATGGAAAACTTAGCAGAGATGAAAATATAAAACAATATTGTGGAAAAATGTGTAATAATATCAAAAAATGTTCATGATGTATTACGGTAAAAAATAAGACTTAGGGACGGACATGGTGGCTCATGCCTGTAATCCCAGCACTGTGGGAGGCTGAGGTGGGCAGATCATGGGGTCATGAGTTCCAGACCAGCCTGGCCAACATGGTGAAACCCAGTCTCTACTAAGAATACAAAAATTATCGAAGATGAACTTAATGAAATAAAATGAGAAGACAAGAATAGAGAAAAAAGGATAAAAAGGAATGAGCAAAATCTCCAAGAAATATGGGACTGTGGGAAAAGACCTAATCTATGTTTGATAGGTGTACCTGAATGCGACGAAGAGAATAAATCTGAGCTGGAAAATACTCTTCAAGACACTACTCAGGAAAACTTTCCCAACCTAGCAAAGCAGGACAATATTCAACTCCAGGTAATACAGAGAACACCACAAAGATGTTCCTCAAGAAGAGCAACCCCAAGGCACATAATCGTTAGATTCACCAGGGTTGAAATGAAGGAGAAAATAGTAAGGGCAGCCAGAGAGAAAGGTCAGGTTACCCACAAAGGGAAGCCTATCAGACTCACAGCAGATCTCTCGGCAGAAACCCTCCAAGCCAGAAGAGAGTGGGGGGGTCAATATTCAATATCCTTAAAGAAAAGAACTTTCAACCCAGAATTTCATATCCAGCCAAACTAAGCTTCACAAGCGAAGGAAAAATAAAATCTTTTATGAACGAGCAAGTACTCAGAGATTTCATTACCACCAGGCCTGCTTTACAAGAGCCTCTGAAAGAAGCATGACACATAGAAAGGAACAACCAGTATTAGCCTTTCCAAAAATACACCAAAAAGTAAAGAGCATCAACATAATGAAGAATTTACATCAACTAATAGGCAAAACAGCCAGCTAACATCAAATGGCAGTAATCCTAAATTTAAATCAACTAAATCCCCCAATGAAAAGATACAGCCAAAACCCATCGGTATGCTGCATCCAGACCCATTTCACATGCAAGGATACACAAAGACTCAACACAAAGGGATGGAGAAAGATTTACCAACCAAATGGAGAGCAAAAATAAATAGATAAATAAAAAGCAGGAGTTGCAATTCTCGCCTCTGATAAAATAGATTTTAAAGCAACAAAGATATAGTGGTAAAAGGATCAATGAAACAAGAAGAGCTAACGATCCTAAATGTATACGCACCCAATACAGGAACACCCAGATACATAAGACCTATAAAGAGACTTAGACTCCCACACAATAATAGTGGGAGACTTCAACATCAGTATTAGATCGACGAGACAGAAAATTAATAAGGATATCCAGGACTCGAACTCAGATCCGGAACAAGTAAACTTAATAAACATTTATAGAACTCTCCACTTTAAATACACAGAATATACACTCTTATCAGTATCACATCACACCTACTCACAGGTTTAAATGAAATATTGGTTGGTCATTATTAACCACAATTATTGGCATAAAAGAGGTTTTCAATACCCATTTTTAGAATAAAGCAACACTCCCGTTCTCCCTCCCTCTTCCTCTTTCTTCCTCTCCTTCATTCCTTTTTCTTTCTTTCTTTTTCTTTAAAAAAAAATAAGAATACAAAAATTAGCTGGCATGGTGGTGCATGACTGTAATCCCAGCTACTCAGGAAGATGAGGCCAGAGAATTGCTTGAACCTGGGAGGCAGAGGTTGCAGTGAGCTGAGATCGCGCCACTGCACTGTAGCCTGGGTGACAGAGAAAGACTCTGTCTCAAAAAAAAAAAAAAAAAAAAAAGACTTTACACAGTTTGAGCCTATTTTTGTAAATTAAACACACACACACAAACACACACACACACACACACACACACACACACACACACGGTGAACAACAACAGCAGCAAACCTGAAGGGTTACACCTAAAATAACAACGGTAGTTATATTGGCAGGTGGGAAGTATTGTGAGTGATTTCTACTTTCTTTCTTTTGATTATCTTTGTTTCTAAATTTTATACACAAAGCATGGCTTATTTTTGAACATGGCTTTTTTAAAAAGTGCTTTTAGTCTCAGCATTTTCTCTGATTCTTGCAAGGACCCTACGGGAGTCTTAGCAGTTATTGCTACACTTAATCTCCTACGGATAAACTGAGCCCCACAGAGAGGGGTCAGGGAAACGTACGTCCTTCCCATGCCACGATCAGAAGTTGAAAGAGAACTTGTTCAAATAAGAGTGGGAGCAGCCCTTTCTCTCCTGGAGACCAAGCTCCCTCCAGGATATCTGGAGAACAAGCTGAGTACATGTGAGTGTCCATGGTAAATTATCAAAGATGTCATCGGAGAAACCACATACATCTCTTGGCTATTTTTAACCCCCTCTGTTTCTAGTAACTCCACAGGACCTTAGGCAACTTCCCAGGAACACCATTTTGTTATTTATTTATAATTTATTTTACATTTATGTTTTATTTTTATCATAAGATTTTCAAACATACAAAAGTAGAGGGAACAGTGAGCTACCCTGAGCCCAGCACCCAGCTTCAACAACCATCAGAACTTTGTCATGTCAGCTTTACCCTACCCTACCCCCAGTTTCCCCTAGAGTAGCTTAGAGCAAATTGCAAACTTCATGTCATTGTACTCATAAATACTTCGGTGTGCCTCTCAAAAAAGACAGGAGCGTGTGGGTATTTTCTTATACAACCTCAATGTTATTATCACATCTAACAAAATTAATTATAATTCCCTAATATGGTTTGGTACTGAGTCCATAGTCAAATTCCTGCTGCGGCCTTATTTGGGCTCACCTCATTGTCATAAACATCCAGCATTAAACCATGAAGGGGGCGGTGCCTCCCAATCTCTGAGACGTTTGTCTTGCTGACATTGGTCCTTCCTGGGACATGGGGTTGAGTGATGGGTCTATGGTTGGAGAAAGGCAGTTAGAAGATGGATGCGACATTTCCCCTTTTGTGGAAAGGGGACTTCAAGAGAGTGCTCTGGCTCTGCTGTGTGAACCTAAGTATGCTACTTACACTGTCTGTGCTGCCATTTCTGCTTCTATGAAGTGTGGAAAACAACCAAAGCCAGTGATTTACCTGTTTATCTGCAGATATTTTCCCTGCCTTTCTCCATCATGTCTGGAGGGCAGCTCGAGGGCCGAAGCTGTGCCCTGAGGACAGACAGCCCTGGGAAGGGATGTGGAAGATCGGGATTCTTACTGATGCTGTCGGTCTGCTGAGCTTACTGACCCTGGGAACCACCTGCCTCTGGACCTCCTGTTGCAAGGTGCAAATGTGTTCTCCAATGAAAAGAGTCAAAATCTGTCAAATGTTTAAGGAGGTTTATTCTGGGCCAAACATGAGTGACCGAGGCCCAAGACACAGAGTTAAGAGGTCCTGACAACATGTGCCCAAGCTGGTTGGGTAACAGCTTGATTTTACACATTTTAGAGAAACAGAAATTACAGGCAGACATCAATCAATGCATGTAAGGTGTACATGGGTTCAGCTCAGAAAGGCAGGACAACTTGAAGCAGGTGGGCAGAGACAGTGGGCTTCCAGGTGGATTCAAAGCTTTTCTGATTGGCAATTGGTTGAAAAAGTTATTATTTAAAGACCTGGAATAAATAGAACAAGTGTCTGGGTTGATATAAGCAGTTGTGACAAAAAGGTTTTTTTTTTTTTTTTTTTTGAGATGGAGTCTCACTCTGTCACTAGGCTGGAGTGTGGTGGTACGATCTTGGCTCACTGCAACCTCCACCTCCCAGGTTCAAGAGATTCTCCTGCCTCAGCCTCCCAAGTAGCTGGGACTACAGGTGCGTGTCAGCATGCCCAGCTAATGTCTGTATTTTTAGTAGAGAAGGGGTTTCACCATGTTGGCCAGGATGGTCTCAATCTCTTGACCTCGTGATCTGCCCACCTCAGCCTCCCAGAGTACTGTGATTACAGACTGAACCACTGTGCCCAGCTGAGAAGAGGTTTTTATCATGTAGATGAAGCCCCCAGGTAGCAGGCTTCAGAGAGAAATAGATGGTAAATGTCTCTTATCAGACTTTAAAATGTGTCAGACTCTTAGTTAAATCTCTCCTGGATCAGGAAGAGACCTAGAAAGGGAAGGAGATTCTCTAAAGAATGTAGATTTTCCCCACAAGAGACAGCTTTGTGAAGCTATTTAAAAATATGTCAAAGAAATACATTTTGGGGTAAAATGCTTTGATTTTTTTCAGGGGCTGCTATTTGTCATGTGATGCTAGACTCGTGCCAGGCTGGAATTTGTATCTTGTTGCTACAGGAGTCTGTTTCGTCAGCCCTAAGACCTCTGTTTTAATGTTAATGCTGGTCAGTTGCCTCTGAATTCCAAAAGGAGAGGAGTGTAATGAGGTATGTCTGACCCCCACTTCCCCTCATGACCTAAACTAGTTTCTCAGGTTTATTTTGGAATACCCTTGGCCAAGAGGAGGGGTCCATTCAGTCATTTGGTGAGCTTAGAATTTTATTTTGATTGGCAGTTCACAGTTTCGCTAATTCAATAGAGGGCTTGGGTTATTACTTGCAGCCAAATGCATTTGATGCATTCAGTGATGTAAGAGACTTTCAAACTCTATTAAGGTGGCCTTGAGGGGCCTAAGCAGTAAGAGGGTCTCCCCTTCTCCCTTTCCCTTGACGTCATATTCACGTTTAGATCAGCAGTCTGTGTGAGACTAAAAAAGGGTGCCTTTGCTTACAAACAGAGCAGCAATGCAGCTTGAGAGCCATTGACAGGAGACAAGCAGATACCACCTCTAGGACTGAGGAGCACCCGCAGAAAAGTGACTTCTTACACAGGTGTGGCCAGACTGTCACTCGAAGAATCTCTGGCATTTTGGGAGGCCAAGGCAGGCAGATCCACTTGAGGTCAGGAGTTTGAGACAAGTTTGGCCAAAATAATGAAACCCCATCTCTACTAAAAATACAAAAATTAAGTGGGTGTGGTGGTGGGTGCCTGTAATCTCAGCTACTCAGGAGACTGAGGTGGGAGAATTGCTTGAACGTGGGAGGTGAAGACTGCAGTAAGCTGAGATCATGCCACTACATTCCAATCTGGGCAACAGCGCAAGACTGTTTCAAAAAAAAAAAAAAAAAATCTCTGGGATTTCCTCTTTGTGAAGCCTGGGGGTGGCACAGGGCCTGTAATGGTTAATTTTATGTGTCAGCTTGGCTAGGCCATGGTGCCCAGATAGTTGGCCAAACATTATTCTGGATATTTCTGGGAGGGCATTTTTTGGTGACATTTACATTTAAATGGGTGAACTTTGAATAAAGCAGACTGCCCTCCCTAATGTGCAGTTTTTGGGGAGTGCAGAGGGGCATTCAATCAGCTAAAGGCCGGTAGCACCAGAGACTGACCTTCCCTGAGCAATAGGGAATGCAGCAGCTGACAGACAGCCTTTGGACTCAAACCACAGCTTTGGCTGTTCTTGGATCTCCAGCCTGCCAGCCCACCCTGCAGATTTTGGACTACACAGCCTCTGTAATCACATGAGCTAATTCCTTAAAATAGACCAATGTATATACACATCCTATTGATTCTCTTCTTCTTCTTCCTGAGCTGTTGCCCAAGCTGGAATGCAATGGTGTGATAATGGCCCATAGCGGCCTCAAACTGCTGGGCTCAAGAAATTCTCCTGCCTAAGCCTCCTAAGTAGCTGGGACCACAGGTGTGTGCCACCATGCCCAACTAATTTTTAAGAATTATTTAGGCCGGGCGCGGTGGCTCAAGCCTGTAATCCCAGCACTTTGGGAGGCTGAGGCGGGTGGATCACGAGGTCAAGAGATCAAGACCATCCTGGTCAAAATGGTGAAACCCCGTCTCTACTAAAGATACAAAAAATTAGCTGGGCATGGTGGTGCGTGCCTGTAATCCCAGCTACTCAGGAGGCTGAGGCAGGACAATTGCCTGAACCCAGGAGGCGGAGGTTGTGGTGAGCCGAGATTGCGCCATTGCACTCTAGCCTGGGTAACAAAAGCGAAACTCCGTCTCAAAAAAAAAAAAAAAGAATTATTTTGCAGAGACAAAGTCTGGCCATGTTGCCCAGGCTGGTCTCGAACTCCTGGCCTCAAGATATTTTCCTGCCTTGGCTTCCCAAACTGTTAGGATTACAGGTGTAAGCCACCATGCCTGGCCTGGTTCTGTTTTTCTGAAGAACCCTGACTAATACATTGCCTATAGTTGCAAAATTAAGTTGTAGTGATCTCATGGGTAAATCGAGGCAAAGACATGTCCTGGCCCCCCGAAATTATCAGGGTCAACTGTGTTACAAACCTAACTTGGGTCCACCTTCCCTGTGCAGCAAAGCCAAATACTGACGTGGGGATTAGCATAGAGAGAATGTGAGGCATTGGTGAGGCATTGCAGGATGCCAAGCAAGAAGAATCAGGCAGCTAAGGCTCAGGACCTAACTCTCCTATGGCTTACCCGTAAGGGTTTTTAAAGGTGGGGAGGCAGTGGCTACCAGCAAAGACAGAAATCAGTACATGGAGGCTATATGTCGGTTTCACCTGAAAAGGTGGGACATCCTAAAGCAGGGATTCACAGGTCATAGGTGGATTCAAAGATTTTCTGATTTGCAATTGGTTAATGGGGAGAAATTTTGTCTAAAAACTTGGGGTCAGCATAAAGAAATGTCGAGCTCTGGCCTTTGGTGTGGCTTCCTCCAGGTCCCTAAGGAGGAAATTTAGAACAAAGAATAGCAGTCAGGGTTCAGTCCTCAGCTCCCCCTTATCTGAGGTCTGTGTGCCATCAGACAGCAGTTTCCAATCGGTGAGGTCTGGGTTTCTGAAAAACAACTCAGGGACATCAATTAAGATGTTATCTTGGCCAGATGCAGTGGCTCACACCTGTTATCTCAGCACTTTGGGAGGCCAAGGCGGGCACATCACTTAAGCTCAGGAGTTTGAGATCAGCTTGGGCAACAATGGCAAAACCCTGTCTCTACTAAAAACACAAAAATTAACTGGGCATGGTGGTGCATGCCTGTAGTCCCAGCTACTTGGGGAGCTGAGGTTAGAGAATTGCTTGAACCTGGGAGCAGATGTTGCAGTGAGCTGAGATCATACCACTGTACTCCAGCCTGGGTAACTGAGAGACTCTGTCTCAAAAAGAAAAAAAAAAATTATCTGTAGTTTCCATGGGAAACCAAATATTTTGTGGTTCTAACTTTCTTGGCTGTTGTTTTAAACTGTTATTACTTCTTGCTTATCAGGTTGCTCATTTACTTCTCAGGGCTAGCCTGGAACAGTCACCTACCAGCACCTGACAAATTACCCTGAAATGTGGTGGCTTAAAACAACAAATCTGCATAATCTCAAGCAGTTTCTGCACTTTAGGAATTTTCCCTGAAGGAACTCAAGATTTTCCTTTATTTCCATGCTTAGGATGGGGCGGGACTTTTGGAGGGGGTCCCTGCTCTGTTTCAGCCGGGAAAGTACTTGGGGCTTGCCCTGGCTCTTCCCACTGGGCCACCTTGGTGTTTCACAGAGGATGCCAGCAGCCATCGCTCAGGCATTGCAGGTATCTGGAGCCCGGAGGAGCCATGTGCTGAGAATTTTCCTTGCCCTGGAAAAGGGGACAGGCAGGGTGAGTCTCCCCACCAAACCCCGACCAACTCTACTTTATGATCTGCTCCAGCAGCGTTCTCTGACCATTTTACAGAAGGGAAGACTGATATCTGTACCTACAGATGTTTTCTTTCCAGCTTCTCAGATTCCCTATCCCTTACTTGGAAAGATTAATGCTAATAGCCAGGGCACTGGGAGCCAGGCAGGCATAAAATCCAGGGATCTCTACCTTCATTATGCAAATTTTCCCGAATCTGTCCCTGTGTTCTCCCTGGTGTCCCCAGTCCTACAACCTTCTATGTCATCGTCTTTGCAGAAGGAGCCTCCAGCCTTCTGTAAAGGTGGGGAGGGTGGATCCCTCCTCCTCTTTTATAAACACTGTCTTTGTCCCACTTTCTAAAGTATCTGTGGCTGCCAATGTTCCAGTCTTTGGGAAGGTCATCCGTATAAATGGGCTGTTTCTTGGCTTTCTCTACTGCTAACGAAGGATTCCACTTTCTCGGATCTGCTAAGTCAGTTAGCCCTTCTCCCTCAGCTTTTCAGATTCCGAACATCTGCTGCTTGTGTCTCCTTCTATGTTCTCTTTGTTTTTGGGGGTACAGCCTGGACAAAGGCTTAGAGGTCGAATGGCATAAAAGAGGGACTTCTAATATGTGCTCAACATCGTGCTAAGTACATCACATCTATTTGCTCATGGAATCCCTATGCACCTCTACGGGAAAATGGGGACACAAAAGAACGAAAGACGTGAACTGGCATCAAGTGGCACAGTCAGGAAGAGGTCGCAGCAGGGTTGGAAGCCAGACAGCTTGGCTTGAAAGTCCACATTCTTAGCGCCCCACCCCACTGCCACACTCAGTGTAGTCTATGTGGGGAGGAAGTCACTTCCTGGGGCCAGTATGTCTTTAAGAATGGACGCTGTTTTAACCTGTAACTTGTAGAATATCCTTCAGATAATATTTTCAAGACAAACATAAGTACAGGGAATATCCTCATGAACTTTCCGGTTACTCTTAGGAGTCTTACAAACAAAAGAACTGTTGTGTCCTGTGTGTACCTCCAGGCTGAGATGTCAGTTCCTCCCATGAATGCTTTGGACTCAGCTGTGGGTGGGGACAGCCCTACGCACCACTTCTCTGCAAGGTGTGCAGGTGCTCACTGGCGATTGTCCTCTTGGAGGCAAAGTGTCTGTGTCCTCTTACCCACGTGGTCCTGCTGGTTCCTTAGTGGTGGGGACTGTGTCCTTTATCTCCCTAGTCCCTAGCACAGCTCTTGACACACAGTAGGCGCTCCACAGACATTTGTTGAATGCATAGATTAATGCTGCTCCCTCCCCATCTCTTCTCTCCCCTGGTGATCCCATAACCGGGCTGACGGCAAGACCTCTTCTGATACAGTTTGGATTTTCGAACCTGGCTAAATCTCACATTGAGTTCTAATCCCCAGTGTTGGAGGAGGTGCCTGGTAGGAAGTGATTAGATCATAGGACATTTTCTTACTCTTTTTTTTTTTTTTGAGACAGAGTTTCGTTCTTGTTACCCAGGCTGGAGTGCAATGGCGCGATCTCGGCTCACCGCAACCTCCGCCTCCTGGGTTTAGGCAATTCTCCTGCCTCAGCCTCCTGAGTAGCTGGGATTACAGGCACGCGCCACCATGCCCAGCTAATTTTTTGTATTTTTAGTAGAGACGGGGTTTCACCATGTTGACCAGGATGGTCTCGATCTCTTGACCTGGTGATCCACCCGCCTCGGCCTCCCAAAGTGCTGGGATTACAGGCTTGAGCCACCGCGCCCGGCCTTCATAGGACATTTTCTAATGGCTTAGCAGCATCTCCCTGGTGCTGTCTTATGATAGATTTCTCCTGGGATCTGCTTGTTTAAAAGTGCCTAGCACCCACCCCTGCCCGCCTTTTCCTTCTTCTCCAGCCATGTGAAGATGTGTCTGCTTCCCCTTCACCTTCCACCATGGTTGTAAGTTTCCTGAGGCCTCCCCAGAAGCAGAAGTCTACACAGCCTGCAGCACTGTGAGCCAATTAAGCCTCTTTCCTTGATAAATTACTCAGCTTCAGGTATTTCTTTATAGTAGTGTGAGAATGGACTAGTACACCTCCCCAGGCACACACATACCCAGCTGTTACTCAGGACAGTCAAGCCAAGTTGACTGTATCCTTCCCCATTTCTTGGTTTCCAACCCTCTTGGCCTGGCCCGGTGTCTGGCCCCCAGCTTGTCTCTTGGACATGAAGATGAAATGCAGCTGTCTGCCTCTGAACTGCAGGCTCAGGTTTTAAATCTCTGCAATGCTGGAGGCTCTGGTGGGGGATACACTAGGTCATATATTAAGGTACAGGTTGAACCACTCTCACAAAGGATCTCCAGACACAGTGCTTTATGTAAGACAGAGGTTTCTTCCTTTCTCACTCACGTCTCTAAAGGCAGGCAGGCCTGGCAAACTATTGGCCCATCTTGAATGACTTGCTGTAGTCAATGGCATGTGGGTAGAACTGACAATGTTCTAGAAAAACCAGGCTGTGAGAGGCCTTGCAGGTTGCTGTTGCCCCTCCTGTTCTCCTGCTTTTCATCATAAGAAGCATCATCCCCAGCCAGCCTGGTGGTTCAAGGAAGGTGACAGAAAGTCAAGCAGACGCAGACCAGAGCTGCAGCCCCAGCTCCCAGCTGAGCTCAGCTGGAGCAGGAGACTCTCAGCCAGCCTGCAGACACAGTGGAATGAACGCTTCCTGTTTTGTGCCATGGAGATTCTGTTCTTATGACAGTGACAATCCGGAATGGACAGGAGGTTCTCCTCCATGAAGCTGTTCACGGGCCCAGGTTAGCATCCACCCCACCAGCCTAGCATACAGCTCCTCTCTGTCTAAGACAGTGGTTCCAGCCACTGGGAATGGAAAAACCAAACAAGTATGGGGCAAGCGGCTTGACTTTAGGAAACTGACAGCACTTCTGCACACATGTCATAGGACTGAGTTCATTACAGACACACCTAGCTGCAAGGAGGGAGGTTGGGAAATACAGGCTTGTTCTGTGCTGAATATGTCCCCCTTCCAGATTCATATGTTGAAGTCCTGACCCCAGCACCTCAGGACGTATTTGGAGACAGGATCCTTAAAGAGGTGATTTAGGTAAAATGAAACCATTAGGTTGGGCCCTAATCCAATGACTGGTGTTCTTGTAAGAGGAGTATATTAAGACACAGACACACACAGAGGGAAGGCCATACTTAAAGTGGCTTTTTTGTGGGGCTTACTATTCACTGTGGACCTCCCAAGACAGGCAGACCAACCCTTCCAGCCAGGGGAAGTGTCCCTCTAGCTGCCCTCTTCTGGGTTGCAGCCTGTGCCCCGAGGGGGCACTGGAAGCAGGAGGGAGCCCTGGCCAGTGCAGGGAAACCTGAGCAGAAGTCTGCACACTCAAGCCCACTTGATGTTCTTCTTCTCCTCAGTCACAGCCAGCGTGTCGGTGACTAGACCGGTGCCGACGGTCTGGTTGCCATCTCGAAGGGTGAAATGCTGGCCTTTCTCTAAGATCATTGGCTGCTGCAAGATTAGGTTGAGCTTCAGGTCTTCCCGGGCATAGCAAGCTCCTCCCTGGGGGCAGGATAACCGTACAGGCCATGTCCCAAGTCAGGGAGAACATGATAGGATGTACTGGGAGACAAAGGGCTGTGGTGTCCACCTTTCTCCTCGCTGAGGATGTAAACCTGGGCCTCCACCTTGGGAAAGGGCTGGACGGAACCTGCTTGACCATGACCAGGTGGACCATAGGTCCTCCCTCTTCAAGCCTCAGACCAGGGCCCTGAGGTTATCTCCAGCCTCGACCCTCTTTAGGCTCTTGTGGACCATCTCAGCACCAGTGCACCGCAGTGCAGATGCTCTTGCTATGTCCCAGGAGCTCACAGTCATCTCCCTTCTTTAAAATGCCACGTTCTAGCATACCTGTTGCCACAGAGCCACGGCCAGGGATGGAGTACCCTAATTCCATGGGCAGCAGGAAAGGCTTCTCCAGGTCCCGGGTGGGCACTGGGATGTAAGTGTCCACAGCATCCAGCAGCTTCTGCACAGACTTCAGGCCTAAGTCAGGGTCCCGATCCTCAAGGGCACAGAGAGCAGAGCCTACAATGACTGGGGTCTCTCCTTTATAGCCAAACTTGGGGAGCAGCTCCCGGATCTCCAGCAGCTCCACCAGCTCCACCATCTCAGAGTCCTGGACAGCATCAGCCTTGTTCACACACACTACCACATGCTCCACCCCAATCTGTCTGGCCAGTAAGAAGTGTTCTCGGGTCTGGGGCATGCGGCTGTCATTGGCTGCTACCGCCAGGATGCAGCTGTCAAGGGGTGTGGTACCTTGATCATATTCTTTTTCTTTTTGTGTTTTTGAGACAGTTTCGCTCTTGTTGCCCAGACTGGAGTACAATGGTGTGATCTCGGCTCACTGCAACCTCCGCCTCCTGGGTTCAAGCAATTCTCCTGCCTCAGCCTCCTGAGTAGTTGGGATTACAGGCATGCACCACCACGCCTGGCTAATTTTATATTTTTAGTAGAGATGGGGTTTCTCCATGTTGGTTAGACTGGTCTCGAACTCCCAACCTCAGGTAATCTGCCCACCTCAGCCACCCAAACTGCTGGAATTACAGGCGTCAGCCACCATACCCAGCCATGAGCATATTCTTAACATAATCTGTATGACCCTGGCAATCTGTGTGGGCAGAGTGGCAGGTGCATACTCCACATGGGCTGCATTGATGGTGATACCCGGAGCTCACTCCTCCAGGGCATTGTCAATCTCCTCATACTTCTTGAACTTAGCCCCACTTCCCTCAACTAGAGTCTTCCTGATGGCTGCAGTCAGCATGGTCTCGTCGTAGTCCACATGGGCGATGGTACCCACATTTGCATGTGGCTTGTCGTGCACGTAAGTGGCCTCCACAGCCAGGCCACGGCACAAGAGAGACAATGCCGGGGTCTTCAATGGCCACAACAAACCCTACAGCAGGAAGGTCAGGCTGGCAGCGAGACCGCTGAAGTGGGGCATTGCACGCAGCAGGGTGGCAGCCGCCATTGTGGTCATACTCACACCCCGGGAACACAGGGAGACAACAGCTACCCACGAGCCAAGGAGAGAGACCCCAGAAGAAACCAGCCCTGCCAACATCTTCATCTTGGACTTCCAGCTTCCAGCACTGTGATCAAGTAAATCTTCATTGTTTAAACCATTCTGTCTGGGGTGCATTGTTACTGCAGCCTGAGCAAACTAATACAGGCTATACCTGGGCTGCCATGTTCCCAACTAAAACTAAAGAAAGAGAAGGGAAGAAGGGATATTGGGGGCAGCATCCATCTCCCAGGAATTCTTACTCATGAAACTGACTAGCACATCACTTCCACCTTCCCAGGCTCGTAGGTCCCCAACCCTTGTGAGGTGGGAGTTCCAATGTGTACCTACGGGCTGCTTACCTAAATCAGCATTGCAATTCTCTACATTACATTGTGTATATTTACAAACCTTCTAAAGGGTGCATAGACTTCACCAGGTTGTGGTCAGGTTTCTGTGGTTTGTTGTATTCTTGCTGGGTCATTAGTAGGCTGAGTGCTTGAGAGTTCCTCACACTATCTTTAATTCAGTGCCAGGACTCCATGGAGAGACGCCTTCATAATTCCATCTCCATTGTCTTGTAGCAGGACTGGGCAGAAAGCGAAGTTGAACGCTGATGCAGCTGCCACAGAG
This sequence comes from Saguinus oedipus, assembly GCA_031835075.1. Taxonomy (NCBI): domain Eukaryota; kingdom Metazoa; phylum Chordata; class Mammalia; order Primates; family Cebidae; genus Saguinus; species Saguinus oedipus. The sequence continues at coordinate 136,021,425 of CM063176.1, forward strand.
AGCTCGGCCCATCCCACTGGGGCTCTGCAGCTGGGATTGCCAGATGGGTGTTCCACATTGAGACAGGGGCTTGGACCTTCGGCCCTCCATAGTGACGGGCCATAGGAGCGGGACGTAGTATAAGTCAGCTTCCTTCCACTGAGGGCAGTTCCTGGGGAGGAACACTGTGGTGACCCACCAGTAGCCAAAAGTCCCGGCAGCTGTGAGAATGAGTCCCTGGATCCTGTGGGGGACTCTGCGTGGCAGAGCACAGCATCCAGACACCATGGTAGCCATGCCAATTCCAGGTCTGATGGCCCCAGTCCACCCATAATTTTCTTCGTGTTCTCTGCACACATGTGCCAAGCTTTGACTGATAGCCCCAAGAGACATGTATGTAAATACCTTGAAACTTTGAGGCGAGGTGGGTGGGCTAGGATGAGTGTCTCTTTTGAAAATTAGATCCCTCTAAGCTTCTGCTGAAAGGATTCCTGCCGTCTGGAGCAGGCTGTGGGTGCTAATGAGGAAGGGTAACAACTCCAGGAAGCCTGGCCCTGCTCAGGGAGTGCTGAGTGATGGGCACAATTCTCCTTCCACGTTCCCCTTCAGGGACACTGGACTTCTATGCACTGGGCTCAGGGAAGGAGTGGGCAACAGGCTGTCTACCAGCCACAGCAGTCTAGGCAGAGGCTTTCCCTCTCTTCTTGGGCATCACAGACACTCCGGGATCTGCCATTTACTTCTTCTTGAGGGCATTCTTAACCATCGCTGTGCCATGGACCTCTGACCATTATATGCTAAAGCCCATGGACCCCTTCTCAGAGTAATAAGTGAATAAATTAAAATGCAGAACTGGCCAGGCGTGGTGGCTCACCCCTGTAATCCCAGCACTTTGGGAGATTGAGGCGGGTGGATCACCTGAGGTCAGGAGTTTGAGACCAGCCTGGCCAACATGACAAAACCCCATCTCTACTAAAAATACAAAAATTAGTCCAGTATGGTAGTGGGCACCTGTAGTTTCAGCTACTCAGGAGGCTGAGGCAGGAGAATTGCTTGAACCAGGGAGGCGGAGGTTGCAGTGAGTTGAGATTGCGCCATTGCACTCCAGCCTGGGTGACAAAGTGAGACTCCATCTCAAAAAATAAAATAAAATGCAGAACTTACAAAAGGTAAGTATGTAAAATAAAATACGGACACTTAACAAAAGAAACCAATTTTGTTGGAATAGATATGTAAAAATGTTGTAGTTGAACATATTTGTAATATAGTAACACATGTGCCTCTTTTTCAGGTTAACAGATAAGGCAGCAGAAATCCTTATCTAACAGCAGCCAACACAATTGTCATATCGAAGTAGGGATGCACATAAATGATACTCTGAGACATCTGTGACAGCTGTAATGGGATCTAAAGATATTTGTAATTTTTCTTCGGTTCAAAGTACTATTGATATTACTGTGCTTTGTGGCCTGAGATAGCTTTCCTTATCCAAGCTCATAGACACCCCTGAATTCTATCTGCGGACCTTCTAGGGGTCCAGGTTCAGAACGCTTGTTTAGTGAATTATGAGTCAGAAGAAGCTGAGCCAGCCTTGGAGCCAGGAGCTGGACCTTGCAGCCAGCAGTATCTTCTTGCACCTTTCGGTAGCTGCAGGGTTGGTGACTGGCGGTAGAAGTCACTCGGCATGCCTCACCATATGGCCTGGGATTGGTAATTACTTGTGTATCCATCCATCCCTCCCTCCATCTGTCCATCTATCCATGCAGGCATCCACTTAACAAATGTTTGTAGAGCATGACTCTGCGGGTTCCAGGCTGATGGAAGAGAAACACACCAAGAAATTACAGTTGAATAGTGTGCATGTTAACACAGAAGCATGAACTGAGTGAGGCAGAAGCAAGGGTGGGGGCTGGAGGGCATCCCAGGCAGAGGGGACAGTGTGTGCATGGCCTCATGAGTACCTAAGAGAGCACAGACAGTGCAGTGAAGAATTCTGCTTAGCCGCGCCCCCACAGATGACCAGCTGGACAGAGTGGCAGACAGGGGCCAGGGAAGGCATTTGAGCAGGGAGAAGGTCAGTCATTCCTGTGCTTTGGAGACATCTCCATGGAGAGGGGCACAAGGAAGGTGAATTGAGCTGGTCTGGTCCCCAAGAGAAGGGAACAGACGTTTGACCACTAGGAACCTTCTGGTACATCTTGCCTGGAGCCAAAACTGAGAAAGGTTGGGCTGCAAGGAACAAAGATGCAAATAGATCTGCTGTGGAGGGGACTTGACTGCCCACAGAAGTCCATCGGGACTGCTCTTTGTTGGAACAGGCGAAAATCCAAGGGATTAAAAGGAGGTGGTGGCTTGTGGGTTGAGTCAGCATTAATGCCAGTGAAATACAGCCTTTGAAGTCACCCAGCTGATCTTTCATCTTGAAAGCTGTTACAAAACCAGAAAATTAATGGCAAATCATTTAAAAACAGCTCAGTAGCTCCCAGAGCTTTATGTCAGCCTCGCCCTCCAGAAGCCAAGCTGTAGCTGTGGCTGGTGACCACTGACGCATGGGCTCAGCTTTCCAGAAGCAGAGAGTGGGGCAGGAACACTGCTCCTTCTGCCACCTCTGCTCCGCTGCCTGGTTGATGTATTTCTCAGGCCTTCCTCCAGGGTTGACCGGATGTATTTGTGCTGCAGATTAAGTGTCTTTCCCCAGGGAGTTTGTCCTCTGGAACTGGCAGACACCTCTGCCTGCTGAGCGAGGAGGTGTGTTTGGGCCAACTTCTGGAGGAGGTTTGGAATCTGCTGGGCTCCATGTTTCATAACAAGCCCGAGCTTCTCTGGGTTGCAATTCGGGGGGACACTGCCAATTGGGAAAAACAGTGAGACAGAGAGACCCAAGAAGGAAAGAGACAGAGACACAGAGAAGCAAGGCTGGGGACTGGAGGGCATCCCAGGCAGAGGGGACACAGAGCTTGTGCATGACCTGAAGGTGAGAAAGGGCCTGGGATAGCAGAGAAACAGCATGAGAATACAGTGTGGAAGTGATGAGCCTGGGGTGGATCATAAAGGGTGGTGTCGGTCAAGTTCACAGGCACAGAGTTCATCCACCACTGAGGTTTTCAAACAAGGCAATGACACACTCAGCTTTACAGAGGCAGGGGTACCTCTCTTTGGGTCTCTGTCTCTAATTTATTATTTCTCTGTCTCTGTAGTTCTGTCCCTCTCTGTCTGCATCTATCTCTATGCTGGTTTTTGCTCTGCCTCTCTCTTTGTGCTGAGTTCTCTCTCTCTCTCTCTCTCTCTCTCTCTCTCTCTCTCTCTCTGTGTGTGTGTCTGTGTGTGTGTGTGTTATGTGTATGTCTGTGCGTGTGTGTCTGTGTTCTTCCCAGTTCTTTCGGGGTCTGTCTCTCTATGTCCTTCCCTCTGCCTGCCTCTCTCTTGTTTCTAAGCCCTGGTCTCTGTTTTCCTCTGAATCTTGCTGTCAGCACATCTCAAAGTGCTGAGTTTTTGCTGCTGCTGCTGCTGGTGGGCACATTAATTGGGAACCTTAGAGCCTCCTCTTGGAGGTTCACAGCACCTGTGCAGTTGCCTGTCAGAAGCGCTGAGCCCTGTGGAAAGCAAACCCTTTTTGTTCTTGTTTAACTCTGCGCTTTCCATCTTACTTGTTTGGCCACAGAATTATTTTTCCCCTCGAACCACCTTATTGGCATCCTTGGAATCATCCTCAGCAGCATTTGCTCATGGGGATTCTGCTTCGTGCATGGGCTCTGCTCCCGTTTCTGTCTGTCTAGTCTCCCTTTTTCTTTCCGCTTCTCTGTGTCTCTGTCTCTTTCCTTCTTGGGTCTCTCTGGTTTTCTTCTCCATCTCTCTCTTTCTGCCTCTCTGTATGGTCTCATTCTTGCTTTTCTATCCCTCCCTCTCTTTCTCACTCTCATCTCCCCTGAGGCGAGGGTAGCACAGGGATTCTCCGGCATTCCAAGGGTCTGGGCACTGGGAGGCGACGTGCTGAGTTGTGTGGGTTGAAGCGAGGCAGGAGTGGTGGGAACTTTTCCACCAGGAGAGTAAGTGAGCCAGAGGACGGTGCCGCAGCCACCGAGTGTTCTTCCAAGGCCTGGGAGGGAGGTGCAGCTAGAGGGATGTGGCCAGCCCTGGCGCAGGATGGGGGAAGTGCCTGAACCCCACTGACTGCCCCAGACACTGCCAGGGATCAACCTGGGCCACATCAGCTGAGAACTGCTATGAACATAAATTAAAAGGAGAGAGGAGTGAAAAGGGGCTTTGAAAGTGCTCTGTTATCTGGGCCTCCTGTCTTATCTTTCCTTCTCCCCTCTGGTTTGTTCGCTTTATCAACCCCTCTCCTATTTTCTCCCTGAGGCCGTACTTTCCTTCCCGTGATCTTCTGAACAAGAGGCCAACTTCTGACTGTGTTTTCACAGTAAGGCCTGGCATTTGTCCAATGCTTTAGCTGTCACACCAATAACCTTTACACACAGTGCTGTGGTCACACAGTGAGTGGGCAGTCCTGCTCCCATTTCACAGATGAGAAAACCAAGACCCAGAGGGAGGTGAAGAGACTTGTCAATATCACATAGTAAGAAATGAAGCTCAGGCCAGCCAATGCCAGTCCTCCTTTGGGCTGCCGCGTGGTGCCCGTGAATGCCTCCAGGGCATGGCCTTTACTACTGACGTGCCACTTTCCAGTGCTTCCTCCCTGTTCGGGTCGGCGCTGATATGACTTCTGGCCAGGACTCCTCCTCAGCTGACACCGGAGCACCTCGGGTGTCTTGGGCTCACTGGGTTCCGGCTTCTGAATCCCCCGAATCTCCGTGCTGCATCAGAGCAGCGACTGGCAGAGGCGGAGCACGCACCTGGGCCCTGGCAGGTCCTTTGCTGATCCGTCTTCTTTTTCTCCATCCTTGGCTCAGTCACGCCAGGAGGAGCTGGAACGGAGGAACTGGCCCCAGTACAAATCTTTTTGGACCCTGGAACACTGACCGCCAGTGCCTTTGGCAGCAGATGAATTTCCAGTATCGTCTTATGTAAGGAAACGAGAAGTTCATATTTCCCAACATACCAGAAAACCATTTCTCAGTCGTCACCTGCCATCAGTAGGGGCAAAACGAGGACCAGTGAGTGAAGCAGGATGGGACTGGAGGAAGGGGTCACAGCGGGCGGGGCCAGTGGATTCCAATAATTAACGGCTGTGAGGCTCTGGCAGGAGCTGGCACCTAGCCAGGCACAGGGAACATATGATCTCACTTAATCCTCACAGCATCCCCGGGAGGGAGGTCTGCTCTTCCCACTCTATAAAAGAGGAATCTGAGGTTTGCAACCCATATCCAGAAAGCCCCCAAGCTGGAAGTGTCTGACGCCAACCCTTACCATGAAGCAGCCCTGCCTTGGGAGGTGATGGCTCTCTATTACTGGGGGTCAGTGAGCACTTGCTGGGTGCTGTATGAATGGTAACTGTGACTCTGGTCTCAGGGTCTTGAAGACTCTGACCATTCTCAGACCACCAGCATGGCCAGTACCCAGGCTCTGCATGCCATTGGCTCTGGGGAGACAGGAAATAACCTGGCATTTCAGCAAGGGTCGGAAGGTGCCACCTGAGAAAGGAAATCGAATGACTAGGACATAGCATCGAAACGTTTGCCAGGGCAGATTGGGGAAAGCCTCAATGCCAATCAGGAAGCATCTAGATAAAGAAACAATAGATCAGCAACTCAAAGCCCTAAGAATGTCTCTGAGACTGACAGGGAGAAAAGTCCAGGAAACATCATTTTGTGATAAAAAGCAAGCTGCAGAAAAGGATGCGCGATGGGATATCATTTACGTGAAGAGATACACACACAACACAAAACCTTCTATTTCCACATTAGTTATTCAATGCCTGACAATGCTAGCAAGAGGTCCGGAAGGAGACACCCAAAACTGACAAAGGGGTGTCCTCCAGGGGAAGGCCAGGAACAAAGTGGGAGCCTTGGCGTAGGGCGATGGTGGAGCGTGTGGTAAAGAAGTTCCTTTGATTGATCTGTAGTGTTTGAATCGCTTACAGCACAAATACATTATGTCCTTCTTACGTAATTAAAAATAAATGCATAAGTAAATGAAAAGAAAGTGCAAATCTACTTTGTGGATTATAAATACGTGGAGTGGTGATTTGATCTGATTGATTGGTGGACTGAGCCAATAAACACTACAGAGGGAGTATCCTCTGGAACAGGCCTCATGCCAGAGCTGGAACTGCAGAAGTGAACCCAAGGCGCTTAGAATCCAGTGAGGAAGGTAAACGACAAACCCAGAGTGAAAATCCTAGGAGCTGTGACAGCCCAGGGATTCACATAATCTAGCTGGCCTGCAAGAATCCTGGAGTCTTTATCTAAAAGGTGACATTTGAGTGGGGATTTGAAGGATGATGTGTATCCCCAAATTCATGTGTTAGAAACCCAATTTCCAGTGTAACCGTATGGGGAGCTGTGGCCTTTGGGAGATGATTGAGTCATGAGGCTCCAGCCTTATAAATATGATTAGATTCCCTTATAAAAGAGCTTGACAGAGGGAGCTTGCCCCCCGTCACTCCTTCCATCCCCTGCACCATGTGGGAACACAGTGTCGCTCCCCTCCAGAAGATGCAGACACAAGGTGCCATCTGGAAGCACAGAGTAGCCCTCACCAGACACCAAAGCTGCTGGAGCCTTGATCTTGGACTTCCTAGCCTCCAGAACTGGAAGACAGTGAATTTCTGTTCTTTATAAAGGACCCATTCTCAGCGGTTTTGTTACAGTAGAACTGATGCGTAAGACATAGGAGTAGCAGCATGACTTGGAGATGGGGAACACGTCCTGGCAGAGAGCAGCAAGAGCCACCACTGCCTGGCAGCAAATCCAGAGCTCCTAGAGTGGGCACAGCCAGCCCTCCCATCCAGCTCCCCTTCCTCCTGGAAATGACATATCTGAGTGACAGCATCTACCATGGGACACGAGAAGACACCCAGATTCTAGTCTGACCCTGTTCCCTCCACCACATCATCTCTCTGATCCTGTTTCCCACCTGGAAGAGTGGGAGGGGGCCAATTCCTGCCCTGCCAAGTTTCCAGGATTATCATGAAGATCAAGTGGGATTATGCCTAGAAAAGTGTTTCATAAACCAAGACGCACCAAACAAATATAATTTAGATTGCAATCTTGCTTCTAGAAGCTGGGCCAGTTGCCTAAGCAGACAAATTAAATTTACAAAGAGGATCTGAACTTTCCCTCTCATATCCCCAGGCCTTCACTAATTAGGGGCAGGCAAAACCCTCTTGGTCTATCTCCTTCTAGAGAGGTTAGGGACGTAGGAGATAAAGAGGGGAGGGTGTGAAATAGGGAGGAGATGGCTTCGTCACAGCCATGGGCATGAAGACAGTCATTCTCTCCAGCTAGTCCATGTGTGGGGTCAGGCCAGGTTCAGACACAGCTATGAAGTCATCAAATAGGATTTTCTTTCCTCTCAGACTTGGCGTTTTCCCTTTTTTTTTTTTTTTTTTTTAAACATCTTGCCAAGGAAACCAGCTCTTGGAAGATTCTGCACTCCTTCCATCCTGCAGAGAAGGGTCTGAGTCTTTCTCTCAGGGGTGCCCAGTGCTAACATGGTCATTGTCCCCTCTGGCCCTCCATACCCCAGGATGCAAGCAGGAATGCCACTCAGAGCTCCAGGGACCTTTATCAAGGATCAGAGCATCAGGTGAAGAGAGGAGACTCGAGCAGCAGGGAGCAGGTAGGTATTCAGTAGGAATGGTGGTATGGCGTTCCAAGACTCTGCTGAGCTTGTCCAACTTCGCTCATTATGAATTTCCATTCACGGTCCCTAAAAATTGTAAACAATGCTGTCATCCCAGGGAGCAACCAACAACGGTCTGAGTGGGACTGTCATGCTTGAGTGTGCCTGCTCTTCATGTACAAGGTTAGCCTGAGAAAATCAGGTTTGTAATTTGTCAAGAACAAATTGGAAGGCAGTTGAGGAGAAATCTATCATAAGCTAAAGCCTTCCCAGTTGTATGCAGCTCAAGGTACCAGGGGGTGGTGTGGAGCCTTGATCCTGGACTTCCAGGAGGGAACTGGAGCAAAGACCCAGAAACCCAGGCCCTAGCTCATGGTCTGAGGATGTGGGGCAGGGACACAGACCTGCAGCAAAACAGGACGGATGTTGTGATAGTGGATGTGTTCAAGCGTCCCCAAGACCATCCTCGGGCTTGATGATTCGCTAGAGGGACTCCCACAACTGAGAAAAGTTGCTATATTCATGGTGATGCTTTCTAACAGTGGAAGGACATGAAGCCAGAAAAGGGACAGGGTGCATAGGGTGCAGGGACAAGCTGTCAGTTGCCCTCCTCCAGGGGAGTTTTACAGACAATGCTTAATTCATCTAGCAACAATGTGACACCACACATGGAGAGGTGCCAGTGACCGAAGCTCCTGAGCCTCTGTGTCCTGCGTTTCTGCTGAGGGTTGGTGGTGCAGGCATGGCTGACCACTTGCATGGCTGACATTATTCAGTCAAACAGACATTGTGTGTCCCGAGGCCTGCACCATCAATCTCATTGTTAGCATGGACTGTCTGGCACAGGCCCTGTATTAGGATTCTCTAGAGGGACGGAACTAATGCAACATATATATACATATGTATATGTATATGAGTTTATTAAGTATTAACTCACATGATTACAAGGTCCCACAATAGACCATCTACAGGCTGAGGAGCAAGGAGAGCCAGTACCAGTTTCAAAACTGAAGGACTTGGAGTCTGATGTTCGAGAGAAGAGGCATCCAGCACAGGAGAAAGACGTAGGCTGGGAGGCTAGGCAAGTCTAGTCTGTTCATGCTTTTCTGCCTGCTTTATATTCTAGTCATGCTGGCAGCTGATTAGATGGTGCCCACACAGGTTAAGGGTGGTCTGCCCGTCCAGCCCACTGACTGAGATGTTGATCTCCTTTGGCAACACCCTCATAGACACGCCCAGGATGAATGCTTTGCATCCTTCAATCCAATCAAGTTGACATTCAGGATTAACCACCATAGGCCCAAAGACACTATTATCAGGCAAGACATTCTAAAGGCTTAGGGGTCACCTCCTAGGAGCTGGTCCGGGGGCAGATATCTCTTTGGAATGCACAGGGTACGGACAACCCAGATCCGCTGAGCCAACTCTGTACTGCAAAGCCAAACTCTAGAGAACTCATGAGGAGCCTGACTTATTTGTGCCTGTGGGTAAAACTGGGTGGGAAGAAGGGGAAGGAGAGTAATCGGTTTACCTAGTATCATGTCCACGGGGCCATGCCTGGCAGGAGAAGGTTGCTTCCCCAGAACCTGCACAACATTAAACTGAGGGAAGACTGGGAGCAGAAAAGGCAACTGGGAAGGCCAAAGCTCATCCACTCATGGACGGAAGGTTCCGTTGGTTAAATGTTGCACAAAGAGGTTGTGTAAGGTAAGTGGCACGGTGCAGGTGGCCATCAGTGGCCCCTGGTGTGGCGAGCTGGTTTCCAGGGCAGGGCTTCAGCCTAGAGACAAAGGGAGCTGGAGTCGATCATCCGTCAGCGAAGAGCGGCTGAAGGAACCAGAAGCGTTTCACAAGGAGACAAGGAGAGTCTCCTCTTCTGTGTTTAAAGCAACAATTCAGAAATTAAGATAAGACTTTGTCATTCCCTGAGATGTGAGATGACACTGCGGAAGGCAGGGTACCCTCAAAAGAGACGACGGTCCCACTAGATTTTAAAAAGGCAAGGGGCCTGTGTTGAACCACCTCTGCTCATTCCAGCTGGTCATGGCAAAGACAGAGACAGGACTAGCACAACCGGGAGGGAGGTTTTGGCCCCTGTAGAAAAGAACTGACTGACAACTAGAACTTCTAAAGATAGGCAGGCTGCCTTTCCTGGTAGTGAGCTTCCTGTCATTGGAACATGCAAGGTGGCTAAGTGACCACTGCCAGTGATGCTGTGGAAAGAATTCTTGCTCTAGGAGGGAGAATGAACTAAAAGGAGCCGCTCTTCCTGCACTCTCCCCAGGTGACCTCATCCAGGCTTGCAGTGAACACCTCCTCTATGTTCAAAACTCACCAATTAGGCCGGGCGCGGTGGCTCAAGCCTGTAATCCCAGCACTTTGGGAGGCCGAGGCAGGTGGATCATGAGGTCAAGAGATCGAGACCATCCTGGTCAACATGGTGAAACCCCGTCTCTACTAAAAATACAAAAAATTAGCTGGGCATGGTGGCGCTTGCCTGTAATCCCAGCTACTCAGGAGGCTGAGGCAGGAGAATTGCCTGAACCCAGGAGGCGGAGGTTGCAGTGAGCCGAGATCGCGCCATTGCACTCCAGCCTGGGTAACAAGAGCAAAAACTCCGTCGCAAAAAAATAAATAAATAAATAAATAACTCACCAATTAAAAATTCCAACCCAGACCACTCACCCTGGCTCCGGGACCTTGTCAGTCTCCCCTACTGACTGTCACGTACCTAGGAAATGCCTGGCACCGAGTAGGTGTTCAGTAAATATTTCTGAACAATTGAGTTAACATCAGCCTTCTTGCTTTTCTTCTCTCTTGGTTTTGCACAATTGCCACTTTGGGCAAGCAACCTTCCTTCTGTGAAAAACGGCCCTATGAATCTTACACCAGCTGTGCCAGCTTCACCCTTCTCCACTGCTCACTTCTACCCTACCGCTAGAACTCCTAGGGACCTGCAGTGGCCATTCTGCATTGCTCACCCTTGTTCAGTGCCCTGCGTTGTTGCATGTCTGTCACCCTCTCCCTGACCCTGTGAGTTTCTGGAGTTAGAGTGATGGGTATGGATTACTGCATACCTGACACTTCGCCCAGGCCCTGGCATATAGCAGGTGCTCAGAACCTGAGTGTTGCAACAGACTGTGGGTTTCTTAGCTCCTGTCTTAGGTGGAGCTTCCCCTCCCCATGCCTTCCACCAGTTGAGTATGTATTAATGAACTAGCTCTTCCAACGCTAGGAAATCTATTTCACTTTAATGAAATCCAATTAGTGCCTCCACTGTGGAGCCCTGGGCTCTTTCAGACTAGAAGATGCTGAACGACAGGATGCCTCTTCCTGTAACCCAGATGTGCCTTTCCCGCCTCCATCTCCCTTCCAGGAACAACACTGACATTTTCAGCTTCTTTTATCTTCAAATGTACATCTGTTTCCAACATTTCCCTGTCTCAGGATTCTTTGAGTGTTACTCTGCAAAATAACTTGAGGAAGGTATTCTTTCACTTTTCATGCACTTACTCATTCTCCTCTCCACTCCCACATCCACCCACTCACCCTTCCCTCTGAACACTCATTCATTTACCCACCTGCTGTCCCAAAGACACATTAACGGCTGGGCATAGTGGTTCATGCCTGTAATCCCAGCACTTTGGGAGGCTGAGGTGAGGGGATCACAAGGCCAGGAGTTCGAGATCAACCTGGCCAATGTGGTAAAACCCCGTCTCTACTAAAAATATAAAAATTAGCTGGGTGTGGTGGTGTGTGCCTGTAATCCCAGCTACTCAGGAGGCTGAGGTAGGAGAATTGCTAAACCCGGGAGGCAGAGATTACAGTGAGCTGAGGTCATGCCACTGCACTCCAGTTTTTTTTCTCAAAAAAAAAAAAAAAAAAAAGACGCATTCTCCCAATCATCTATTCACCCATCAAACCACCCACCATCCATTCATCTCTTTATGTACTCATCTATCAATCCATCCATCTGTCCATTCATCCACCGAACCATGCATCCATCCACACATCTCTCCTCCCATCCTTCTACCCACCCACTCATTCACCCCTTGACCCTTCCATCCATCTATCCATCTATCCATCCAGTCATCCAGCCATGCATCCATTCATCCATTCAGGCAAACACACACAATACACATCTCTTTGAGAGCCTACTTTATGTAAACTCCTTTGCCTGGCACAAAGGAAACCGATGAACAAGATTCAATTACTCCTCTGGAGAAGCTTCCAGTCTAATAAGAGAAAACTAATACCTGGTGTGTGGTTAAGAATATGAGCTCTTGCATTAGAAAGACCTGGGATAAAATACCAGCTCTACTACTGAGTAGCTCAAGAATATGGACAAATTGCTTAACTTGTTTGTGCCTCAGTTTTCTTATGGCAAGTAATACTCAACTCATGAGTAGTTGTGATAATTAAATGGAATAATTTATGTAAAGTGTTTAACCCAAATCCTGACATATATTAGATGCTCCACAAGTGATCAATAACATTGTTACTTATAGTATTGTAATATTATTCATTACTTATGGTATTATAGTATTATTTATTCCCTCATATGCTAATCATGGGATTTGCTTGCTTATGAATTTAACAATTAATTTATACACTCAGTGAATATTAGTTGAGTAACTACTGTCCTGTGCTAGGATCTGTGCTTGTTGAGAGATTAGAGTCTGTTATTTTTCTTTTCTTCTTGAGATGGAGTCTCGCTCTGTTGCCCAGGTTGGAGTGCAGTGGGGCCATCTCGGCTCACTGCAATCTCTGCCTCCTGGGTTCAAGTGAGTATCCTGCCTCAGCCTCTTGAGTAGCTAGGATTACAGGCACGTGCCACCATGCCCAGCTACTTTTTTGTATTTTTCATAGCCAGGATGGTCTCGATCTCCTGATCTCACGATCTGCCTGCCTCAGCCTCCCAAAGTGCTGGGATGTGCCCAGCGGGAGCTTATTGGGCAGGTGAGACACATACACTTGAAATACTCGGTAGTAATAACCACAAGAAGAGCTATAATAATAATGACAGCTAATGTTTATTGAGAGCTTATTATATGCCAGGTATTGTTACAAGTATTTTACATAGATGAACTGGTTTCACGTTCATAATGATTTTGAGACAGCACCTATTATTTACCCCATTTTACAGATGAGAAAATCAGGACAAGGACAGGCAGGGTGTCGAGCTGGTATATGGAGGAGTTGGGATTTGAACCCTGACATTACCTCAGTTCAACAAAACAAGGTCAGTCAGAATGCCATAGTCACGTGCAGAGGGAGGTTCCTGCAGGCAAACTGCATGGAGAAGGTGAACACATGGAGAAATAACTTCCTTGTGGAGAGGAGTATTTGATATACTCCTTGCCAGATGTGGGCTGTGGACAGGCTGCAACAGATTCATTTTTCCCAAGCCCCAGCCAGACCCTAAGAATCAAAACACTGAGGGAAGGACCCAGGAATCTGAATTCCAAGCATAAGCTACCATTTGCTAAAGCTTGAAAACCCTGCTCTAATGTTGAAATTAGAGTCCCATTCCCAACTTCACTACCTACCTTCTCCCTCTCTGAAGTCAGACATATCATTTAGCTTATCTGGGACTCAGTCTCCTTTATAGAAAGTAGGGATAGTAATATTTGCCTCTCAGCACTGTTACAAGAAATGAGTTAATCTGTGTACCGAGCTTATTCCACAGCTAGATAGCGGCAGGAGAGAGAATACGATGCTTGGGCTTGGGTGCAGGAGGTAGCCTGCCCTCCATTGGGTGGAAGGGAGTGTCCACTGTGGTAGTGGAAGGGGAGTCAAGGGCAAGAATGGGTGGAGTCTGAGGATCCACTGTGGGCTTTGTGTTGCATTCGCTGGGCTTACCTGAGTTTCCAGCCCTTCAAGGTAACTGCTGAAACTGAAGCACAGACACTTGTTCATTGGGGAGACTTATGCAGTAGCTTAGTTCTCGGAATGTTCTTCCAGAACCACTACTTGGGGTAAGTGGCAATGTCTGCTTAGGATCTGAAGGGAGCTCACTGCTCACACTGGAACCCACATGTCATCTGTGGCTGGTTCCCAGAGGTGCCAGCCTGCCACACACATTCCTAGTGAGAACTAAAAATCCTAAGCCCTGCAACCAGCTGAATGGACCCCCTCTTGACCAAAAGTGATGCAGCACTAGCAAGCCCCCAAACTGGGGCTTAGCCCAGAAGGGTTCTTGGATTCACCCAGGAAAGAATTCAAGGGAAGCCAGTGGTTAGACAGTAACTTTTACTGAAGAGGCAGTGCACAGCAGCAGCAGAGGCACTGCTCCTTGCAGAGATGGCTACTCCATGGGCAGCGCACCCAGAGTAGCAGCTCAGAGGCAGTTCCCCAGTCATATTTTTATGTGCTTTTAATTATATACAAATTAAGGGGCAGATGATGCAAAAATTTTAGCAATAGGATGATAACTTCTGGGTCATCTGTTTGTTGCCATGGAAAGGGGCAGTAACTTCTGGATGTTGCCATGGCAATGGTAAACTGACACAGCACATAAGTGGGTGTGGCTTATAGAAAGCTGCTTCTGACCCATCCCTGTTTTAGCTAGGCCTCAATTTGGTCCAGTGTCCAAGCCCCACCTCCATAATAGAGTCCTGCCTCCTGAGTTGAGTCCCACTTTCCACCTCAAAAGGACCTCAGAGAAACCCTAAAAACTGAGTGGTTCCTAGTCCTGACAGGGTAAGAGGTCAGAAATGCCTCATCCTCCCCCACCCCTTTCGTGGCTTAGACACCACAACCGACCAGCATGAATGTTAACACAGGGAACAAAAGACTGACACAATGGACTCGCTGTGGCATTAAGATACCAGGTTATAAAGCAGACCTAAGGCCATGCCAGGTGAGGGTTTAAGCAGTTCTCCTGCCTCGGCCTCCTGAGTAGCTGGAATTACAGGACCACCTAAGTAAAGTCCCACCCTATTCCAACAGGACCTCATGAACCTCTACACTCACAGAATAAACTATATTCTAATTGTCACGAGATTTTCCTCCTTTTGTTCTCCAGCAGCTAAGCAAGCACTGGGCATGAAATGAGCAGTACGGGAAGCAGCTGCAGCTCACCGGCCAGCAGACGCCGCCTGACACCCAGTTCCACCAGGCAGAGAGCAGCTTTGATTAGACAAGAGACTGATTTCTCCTGATAAGAGACCACCAACCATGGACTCCTTCTTGTCAGTTTACAGGGGCTGTGCTCCCAGTGCCTTTATGTCCCTGCTTTACCTTTGAACACATGGCACCTAATTTCAATGCCTTTAAATGTGGCTTTCACCCCAAAGTGAACATGAGATGCATGTAACATGCATGCTTGTTGAGTACACATGCATCAGAAGCCCCTTTGTGCATATTCATATGAATATTTGGACAACCCATTCAGCATAAACCCATTCACAATCTTGTCTCGTTTTTTTTCCCTTGAAATGCCTGCCTTTGAGGCTCTACTGGATGCTGCACTGCCCAGTCTTCGGGACAACCAGCCTACAGGATATAACCCTTTATAAGAAATAAAGTCCCTGGCTTGGTGCGGTGGCTCATAGTTTAGGAGGCTGAGGTGGGAGGATCACTTGAGCCCAAGAGTCTGAGATCAGCCTGGGCAACTAAGTGAGACCCTGTCTCTACAAAAAATCAAAAAATTAGCCAAGCATGGTGGTGCATGCCTGTGGTCCTAGCTACAAGAAAGACTGAGGCAGAAGGATCACTGGAGCCCAGGAGGCCAAGGCTGCAGTGAGCTATGTTTGTGCCATTGCACTCCAGCCCAGGTGACAGAGTGAGACCCTGTCTCAAAAAGAAAGATGCAAGACAGATGAAAGACGGAAGGAAGGAAGGAAGGAAGGAAGGAAGGAAGGAAGGAAGGAGGGAGGGAGGGAGGGAGGGAGGGAGGGAGGGAGAGAGGGAAGGAAGGAAGGAGGGAGGGAGGGAGGGAGGGAGGGAGGGAGGGAGGGAAGGAAGGAAGGAAGGAAGGAAGGAAGGAAGGAGGGAGGGAGGGAGGGAGGGAAGGGAGGGAGGGAGGGAGGGAGGGAGGGAGGAAGGAAAGGCTCCTTTCTAAACTGATAACTTTGTGATTTTTCAATTGACACTAGAAAAGCCTTTGTTTCATTCCCTCGTGGCTTTGTAAATAGCAAGCAGTGGTGTTTTAGGATGCAGCAACTGCTTCTGCTGGGTGAGTGAGGAGGTCTCTCTAGCAAAGGGGCTCTCTCTGTCTCTCTGTCTCTCTCCGTCTCTCTCTCTCTTTCTCTTTCACGATCAAGGGTCACGGTAAGGGCTGATAGATGAAAATTCATCCGTCTCTGTGACTGTCACCGTGAGTGAAGAGCTCGCTGATCTGCCAGCAACTCCTGGTAGCCTGTCATTGCCTTTTGACTGAGACTGGGCGAGTGCAGCTTTTGAAAGATGTCTGGTCAAGCAAGAGCACTCAGTGGTGGCATTTGAAGCTTGAGTCAGCCTGGGTTTGTCAAGGAAGCAGAGCTGCTGTAAGTGACAGTGGCATGAAGGGTATAATAGGGGAGGCGAGGCTTCCTGAGTGAGGGAGGGAGGAGCTCGGGACTGGAGGTCTGTAAAAACAGCCACGGACCCCTGAGCCTAAGCCCCAGCTTCAGTAACCAACTGTGGGGTACTCAGAGCTCAGGCATTTCTGGGAGGTGATTAGGTCATGAGGGCTCGGTCCTCGAGAATGAGATTAGAAGCCCTTATAAAAGGGCTTGAAGGAGGGAGTTTGCTGCCTGTCTTGTCCTGCCTTCTGCGGGGTGAGGACATAGCATCCCTGTGCACTGGAGGATGCAGCTTCAAGGTGCTCCCCTGGAAGCAGAGAGCAATTCTCACCGGACAACAGAACCTGCCTGTGCCTTGATCTTGGACTTCCCAGCCTCCAGACTGTGAGAAATAAACTTCTGTTCTTCATAAATAGCCTGGTCTCAGGTTTCTTGTTACAGCAGCACAAAATGGGCTAAGACATCATCTCACAGTCCTGGAGGCCAGAAGCCTAAGATCCAGGTGCAGGCAGGGTGGCTCCTTCTGAGGCTGTGAGGGAACATCTGTGTCAAGACCCTCTCTCAGCTTCTGGCCATCTTTTGCATTCCTTGGCTTGTGGAAGCATCACCCTGAGCTCTGCCTTCATCTTCACACAGCCTTCGTGTGTGTGTGTGTGTGTGTGTGTGTGTGTGTGTGTGTGTGTGTGTGTTCAAATGGCCTCTTTTTAAAAGGATATCCGAGAGAGATCCAAGATGGCTGATCGCTAACAGCTCGGGATTGTAGCTCCCAGTGAAAGCTCGGAAAAAGTGAGGATACGACATTTTCAGAGGAATTTTCATTGCCCACGGACCAGAAGATTTCCAGTGGAGGAGCCCCGCGGGTCGCCAGCGCGACTTCTGTGGCCGGCGCAGCGGTTTTGTCATCGCCTCGGCGCGGCAGCTCTTCGTGCACAGTGAGCGGGACTGGTTCCCCTACTGACTGGTGTTTGGAGCTCCGGGAAGGCAGAGCCGCTCGCGGACTCAAGAAGGAAGCCAGACCGGAGATTCCCAGGCAGAAGAGCACCATCAGTCTTATCGCTGCTGTTTTGGCCGGCGCAGTGGGTTGCTCGGATTCCAGCACTGGGAATCAACAAATTGGACATCCTCTCAGGAACTTAATCAGAAAGGCGCCAATTGTAAAGACATCAGATGGATAAAATTACAATAAAGGGAAAAAAACAGCCTAAAAAGGCCGAGAAAACTGAAAGTCAGAACCCCTCTCCCTCTACAGGGAATAGTAAATCCTCATCAGCAACGGAACAAGCCCTAATGGAAGAGGACTGTGTTCCAGTATCTGAAGGAGGCTTTAGAAGGTGGATGGTAAAAAACTTCTGGGAATTGAAACAACTTGTTCTAACCCAATGTAAAGAAACCAAGAACTTTGAAAAAAGGTTAGACGAAATGTTAAAAAGAATGGACAATAGAGAAAGGAATATAAATGAACTAATGGAGTTGAAAAATACAACATGAGAACTTAGTGAAATATGCACAAGTTTGAATAGCCGAATTGATCAAGCAGAAGAAAGGATATCAGAGGTCGAAGACCGACTTAATGAAATGGAACAAGAAGACAAGAATAGAGAAAAAAGGATAAAAAGGAATGAGCAAAGTCTCCAAGAATTATGGGACTATGTGAAAAGACCTAATTTATGTTTGATAGGTGTACCTGAATGTGATGGAGAGAATGAATCCCAGCTGGAAAATACTCTTCAGGATACTATCCAGGAGAATTTTCCCAATCTAGTAAAGCAGGATACCATTCAACCTCAGGTAATACAGAGAACACCACAAAGATATTCCTTAAGAAGAGCAACCCCAAGACACATAATCATTAGATTCACCAGGGTTGAAACAAAGGAGAAAATACTAAGGGCAGCCAGAGAGAAAGGTCAGGTTACCCACAAAGGGAAGCCTATTAGACTTACAGCAGATCTCTCAGTAGAAACCCTACAAGCCAGAAGAGAGTGGGGGCCGATATTTAACATCCTCAAAGAACAGAACTTTCAGCCCAGAATTTCATATCCTGCCAAACTAAGCTTCACAATTGAAGGAAAAATAAAATCTTTTATGAACAAGCAAGTATTCAGAGATTTTATTACCACCAGGTCTGCTTTACAAAAACTTTTGAAAGAAGCATTATACACAGAAAGGAACAACCAGTATTAGCCTTTCTAAAAATATACCAAAAAGTAAAGAGCATCAACATAAAGAAGAATTTACATCAACAAATGGATAAAATAGCCAGTTAACATCAAATGGCAGTAATCTTAAATTGAAATAGACTAAATCTTCTAATTAAAAGATACAGCCAAAACCTAACAGTATACTATATCCAGACCCATTTCATATCCAAAGATACACAAAGACTAAAAACAAAGGATTGAAGAAAGATTTACCAACCAAATAGAGAACAAAAACAAATAAATAAACAAAAAGGAGTTGCAATTCATGCATTTGATAAAACAGATTTCAAACCAACAAAGGTAGAGTGGTATAAGGATCAATGCATCCTAACACCCAGATACATAAGACCCATAAAGAGATTCAGACTCAACAGAACAGAAAATTAATAAGGATATCCAGAATCTGAACTCAGATCAGTAACAAGTAAACTTAATAAGCACTTGTAGAACTCTCCACTTTAGATAAATAAAATATATATTCTCCATATTAAATACACAAAATAATGATCGGCCATTATTTTTATTTATTTATTTATTTATTTATTTATTTTTTTGAGACGGAGTTTTGCTGTTGTTACCCAGGCTGGAGTGCAATGGCACAATCTCGGCTCACCGCAACCTCCGCCTCCTGGGTTCAGGCAATTCTCCTGCCTCAGCCTCCTGAGTAGCTGGGATTACAGGCACGCGCCACCGTGCCCAGCTAATTTTTTGTATTTTTAGTAGAGACGGGGTTTCACCATGTTGACCAGGATGGTCTCGATCTCTTGACCTCGTGATCCACCCACCTCGGCCTCCCAAAGTGCTGGGATTACAGGCTTGAGCCACCACGCCCGGCCCTGATCAGCCATTATTAATACCCATTTATAGAATAAAGCAATATTCCTGTTCTCTCTCCCTCTTTTTTTTCCTCTCTTTTCCTTTCCTTAAAAAAAATAAAGTAAATAAAAATAAAATAAAATAAAAGGATATCAGTTTTACTGAATTAAAGACCCACCCTATTCCAATAGGACCTCATTTTTCAAATTTTTGTTTTTTTAAATTGATATGTAGTTACATAGTTATGGGGGTTATTGTTATATTTTATTTTCTTTTATTGCAATTGGATCTCATCATAACTAATTACATCTATAAGCACTCAAACAAGGTTACATTCTGGTACTGGGGGGTGGGACTTATGAATTTTGGAAGGGACATAATTTAACCCATAAAAGAGGGGATTTAGGGAAATATCGTTGTTAGCCTTAAATGGGTGTAGTGGTGACGAGAGGACACTGGACAATCCCAGAGCTGTCAGGGACGTCTCCCCGCTGAAGCCTTCGTTCACTCCTGCACTCAGGTATTCATGGGATGTGTACTGAGCACCTGCTATGTGTCAGGCTCTCCGTTTCATGTTTGAGACACAAATGTGAGTTTGCCTTTTTCCCTTCAAGTGTCCTGGGGTGAACTGACAAGTCAACAATTCATTACAATTGGCGGCAGAGCATTTGTGGGCACACAGAGGAACAGCCTGCTTAGAGACTAGCGATGATGTCCCTGAGGAGGGGCCTGGCAACAGGAGCTGGAGCAGAGGGCACAAAGAAGGGAGGAAGGGCGCTCCAGGCAGAGCCACTGTCCTGTCCTGTGATGGTGTGTCCTGCAGGCCAACTCCTGTGGAGGGGAGCAGAGGTGGGGGGAGCAGAGGGCTTCAGAGTAGAGGGCATGCCTGGGTCATGATCCCTGACTCCAAGTCCCTGCAGAAGACAAGGTAGGAAGAGGGGACATTTACACACACACACACACACACACACACACAACCCTGGGCTGCTCCCCTCATCTCCGCATTTTAAATATGGGAAAGCTGAAGCTTAGGATGGAAATGACTTGAGAGAGGTGTCTGGCAAGTGCAGATGGCTGAGATGAGTAATTCACACCCCTCGGGCTTGGCGGGGGTGGGGGTCAGTTATGCCAAAGCCCTATCTCCTTTCATGGTGTAGATATCTTTAGAGCTGGCCACGCTCTACTGTGGACCTACAAGCTCTGCCCAGGTGGCTCTCTTCCGCCACGCTTGGAGTCACCGTTCTCACCTTGGGTCCCCAGCACCTGGCTCAGCACCTGGCCTAGCAAACTGTGGATGCTCAGAATTGGCGAAAACCAACGAGCAGTTGCCTTACCCATGGCCTCGCACTGCTGCTGCCATCGGGGAGTTCACGTGACCGTGTTTGGGTTTGGCTGGCCTTCTCAAATGGTTCTGAATTTCAAGCCCTCATATTTGTACAGCCTAGAACAAATTTATAACTCCCATCTTATGGTCTGGACAATAGGTAAGGCAGAGGGGAGGGGTCATCTCTATGCTGCAGACAAGGACATGAGTCTAGGCAGGAAGCTCCCTTATCTGAGAACACGCCTGCAGGACTCTGGGGGGCGGGGAAGCTGGAGTCCTCTGCCCTGAAGCCATGGTCAGCGGTAGGGTCCAAGCAGGTGGGGTCAGAACCCCGGTGAGTGGGGTGAGGGTAGGGAGAAAGCTGTGTCTCTGGATGGGTGGCGATTATACTGGGTTTTTCCATTCACAGTTTATTTGTAACAAAATCTCAGCCAGGGGCAGGAGGGGACATGCACAGGGCAGGAAGGATGGGACAGGAGCTCAGAATAAAAATATAGGAAACCCAGACTCTGGAGGAAGCAGTGTGGATGCCCTGGGGCATGCAGAATTGTTGGGGCATAAGAGGTTTGGGCATAGGAGGTTTGCAGAACTGTGGAGGACACAGGAGGGGAGTACAGAGCTCTGGGAGACACAGGAGAAGAGTACAGAGCTGTGGGGGGCACAGGAGGGGTGTACAGAGCTATGGGGGGCACGGGAGGGGAGTACAGAGCTGTGGGGGGCACAGGAGGGGAGTACAGAGCTGTGGGGGGCACGGGAGGGGAGTACAGAGCTGTGGGGGGCACGGGAGGGGAGTACAGAGCTGTGGGGGCACGGGAGGAGAGTACAGAGCTGTGGGAGGCATGGGAGGGGAATACAGAGCTGTGGGGGGGCACGGGAGGGGAGTACAGAGCTGTGGGGGGGCACGGGAGGGGAGTACAGAGCTGTGGGGGGCACGGGAGGGGAGTACAGAGCTGTGGGGGGCACGGGAGAGGAGTACAGAGCGGTGGGGGGCATGGGAGGGGAGTACAGAGCTGTGGGGGGCACGGGAGGGGAGTACAGAGCTGTGGGGGGCACGGGAGAGGAGTACAGAGCGGTGGGGGGCATGGGAGGGGAGTACAGAGCTGTGTGGGGCACAGGAGGAGAGTATAGAGCTGTGGGGGGCACAGGAGGGGAGTACAGAGCTGTGGGGGGTACGGGAGGGGAGTACAGAGCGGTAGGGGGCACAGGAGAGGAGTACAGAGTGGTGGGGGGCACAGGAGGAGAGTACAGAGCGGTGGGGGGCACAGGAGGAGAGTACAGAGCTGTGGGGGGCACAGGAGGGGAGTACAGAGCTGTGGGGGCACAGGAGAGGAGTACAGAGCGGTGGGGGGCATGGGAGGGGAGTACAGAGCTGTGGGGGGCACAGGAGGAGAGTACAGAGCTGTGGGGGCACAGGAGGGGAGTACAGAGCTGTGGGGGGTACGGGAGGGGAGTATAGAGCGGTAGGGGGCACAGGAGAGGAGTACAGAGCGGTGGGGGGCACAGGAGGAGAGTACAGAGCTGTGGGGGGCACAGGAGGAGAGTACAGAGCTGTGGGGGGCACAGGAGGGGAGTACAGAGCTGTGGGGGGCACAGGAGGGGAGTACAGAGCTGTGGGGGCACAGGAGGGGAGTACAGAGCGATGGGGGGACCAGGAGGTGCAGAGCTGTGGGGAGAGATGAGAGGTGCAGAGCTATGGGAGCTACAGGGAGGTGCAGAGCTGAGAGGGTCTCAAGATGGGTGCAAAGCTGGGGCTGCAGGGATGGATGAACAGGGCAGTGATAGAATGCAGAACAGACAAGCCTCCAGCAATTGAACTGTAGGAAGGAGGAAGCCAGGGAGGTAGCCGGGATGACCCAGAGGTAGGTGTAGGGTCTTATTGACTGCCTGGGGGCCTGCTGGTGGGGAGATCTGGAGGGTGGGTGGAGGGTTTCATTCTGGACAAGTCACATTTGAGAGCCTGACACTTCACTTTGGAATTCTTCTCTGCTAACACTCCTTTACTATCTGCCACCCTCCTGTCACCCATGGACAAAGTGCAGACCCCTGGAGGGACCCGAGATTTCCACACAGAGCCCAGCTACAAGCACTCCAGGACAGCTCGGGTTGAAATGTACTCAGCAAGGGGCAGGGACTCCCCTTAAGGAAAGGAAACAAAATTATGAACAGAGAGTTGGATATGATCAAACCTCAAAGGTAGTGAGGGGCTGAAGCTTGAGCAGTGCCAGCCTGTTCTGCCCACTCCCGAGGCTGACAGGGCCACCACCACCTTGAGCCTTTTGTTCAACCCCCAGACCTCTGCTTGGCCATTCCCTTGGCCTAGAATGCCCTCCTCATCTCTTCTTCCCTGGCTCTCATCTCCTCAGCCTTTAAGATTCCAGCCTGGATGTTCTTTCCCAGGGTACCTTCTCATACTCTCTTACCTGTGTCCCCAGACAAATTTCATCTTTAATTGTAACTCGCACAGTTCCCACGTGTCATGGGAGGAACCGGGTGGGAGGGGACTGAATTATGGGGGCAGGTCTTTCCCATACTGTTCTCGTGAGAATGAATGAGTCTCATGAGATCTGATGGTTTTAAAAATGGAAGTTCCCTGCACAGGCTCTCCCTTTGCCTGCTGCCATCCACATAAGACGTGACTTACTCCTCCTTGCTTTCTGCCATGATTGTGAGGCCTCCCCCGCCATGTGGAACTGTGAGTCCAGTTAAACCTCTTTCCTTTGTAAATCGCCCAGTCTTGGGTATGTCCTTATCAGCAGTCAGATGTTTGCATGGGAGTGTGACCTTTGTGACTTCACTGGAAATGGACTAATACAACTCCCCTCTGGCCCCCACAGCCCCCAGGGCTCACTTCCCTCCCAGCTCCACTGTTTTCCTGTGTGTCCCCTCTCCTCAAAAAGGGGAGGAGGGGGTCTGCATTTCAGTAGCTCCCAAGCCCAGGGTTGGGGCCCCAACACTAGCAGATGATGCTTAATTCAGGTGGGTTGAGTGAGTGAATTGATCCTGCCCCTCACTCCCAGGGGCTTTGTAGCAGTCAGCAGGGCTGCGCTCCCTGGTCACCAGCTTGGGGAGACATATTTAAGCTCGATTCCCATCTCCTTGCTTATTTTTATATTGGTTTGTTTTCATGCTGCTGATAAAGACATACCCAAGACCGGGTACTTTTTTTTTCATTTTTTTTTTTTTGAGACAAAGTCTCGCTCTTGTGCCTCAGGCTGGAGTGCAATGGTGTGATCTTGGCTCACTGCAACCTCCGCCTCCCAGGTTCAAGTAATTCTCCTGCCTCAGCCTCCTGAGTAGCTGGGATTACAAGTGCCCACCATTACACTTGGCTAATTTTTGTATTTTTAGTAAAGATGGGATTTCACCATGTTGGCCAGGCTGACCTTGAACTCCTGACCTCAGCCAATCCACCTACCTTGGCCTCCCAAAGTGCTGGGATTACAGGCGTGAGCCACCATTCCCCACCTGGGTAATTTATAAAGAAAAGGAGGTTTAATGGACTCACAGTACCACATAGCTGGGGAGGCCTCACAATCATGGTGGAAGGCAAAAGGCATGTCTTACATGGCAGCAGGCAAGAGAGAATGGGAGCCAAATGAAAGGAAAAACCTCATATAAAACGATCAGATATCATGAGACTTATTCACTACCACCAGAACAGTATGGGGGAAACGGTACCCATGATTCAATGATCTCCCACTGGGTCCCTCCCACACACCTGGGAACTATGGGAGCTCAACTGAAGGTGAGATTGGGGTGGGGACACAGCCATATCATACCACCTTGCAATCAACTTTTTTCTCTCCAAAAACCCCAGTGCTTCAGTGTTGGGCTTCCCCTTGCACACAGCAAACAAGACCATTTATTGCTTGTTGACACTTCCCCCTGCAGCGTTCTCAGATTCCCTGCTGGCAAGACCAACCCTTCTTCCAGTTCCTAGGGCCGCCATTCATGCCTCTTAATGCCTGAATTCCAGCCTGCATGGCATCGCCTCCGTACAAGTCTCTAATCCAATTCTGGAGGGAGGTTATCTGTGTGATTCAGTTCCTCTTCAGCTGCACCTCCAATTCTTTATTGGAGTGGACATTTGTTGAGTTCTGTGTGGCAGTTGACCGTTGCTCCCCAAAGACCATTTTTAATCCCTGGAGCTCTGTCCCTTTTGCAGCTGTGGTGATACTGTGCACCAATCAGATCCCAGGCTTCAAAATCAGAGTCCTGGGTAAGCCTCATCTCCAGGTGCTTGGGCAAGATCAAGGTCAGCCTTGTACTGGTCACAGAGGCTGGGTCTCCTCATCTTCAGGACAACATAAGTGCCCATTTCCTAGGTACTGTGAGGGCTGAGATGAGGTGCCTGGCATACAGACCACAGGCCATCAGCAGTAACTGTGACTGTTGTGTGGAACTGAGGCTCCAAGTAGGTGGTAATAAAAGCATATTCAGTGGATGGACTCATGACTGTGCAGATGTGTCTCAGCCTTGAGCAAATTTCTTGCAGCTGGAAGGAGGTGGGTGTCAGGGGAGACTTTTTTCTCCCTGAGAAAACTTGATGATGCTAATTGGAATGCAGATGGTGCTAAGCTGCTAGGCTTGAGGGAGGCGGCACGAAGTCATCCACCTTCTTGTTTAAAGAGAGTTGTAATTCTCCAGAAGATGAGGAACCAGGCGCTTTACTCCAGCAGGGAAATAGGCACGTGGGTTGGTGGAGCCAGGCCAGCTGAACACCCCTACCTAATTGGTGTCCCCCAGCTAATCAATGCCTATGAGGGAGGTGGACAGGGGGTCCACTCCTGGGGTCCAGGAGTTGCTGCTGGGAACCTGCACAGTGCTGGGTCCCTGGGGAAAAACAGGAACTTCTGCTCTGGGGGCTGTGAGGGGACATATAGACAAGCCCCCTCCAGCTCCAATTCTGTAAGAAAATGATTAGAGATGAACAGAATTCCATCCAGAGGTGCCCTTCTCTTCCTGACAGTAAATACCGCAGATCCTAATAGCTAGTGCAATTTTGAAAAATGCGTTTGGGCGTGAAGCATGATGGGAAAAGGTTAACCACTTTTCAGCACAATATGGATAAGGGGGTAGTGAGTAGGGGGAGGTGTAATCCTTCCTAAGAATGGGAAACAGTCTTTCCTCTAACAGATTAAGCTAAACTCAAGATCTGTCTTGGAACAGGAGGGCTTCCCTGGTGAGACCAGCTTTGCCTGGGGGACCTCATTTGTACTCATGCCTGGCCTGGGCTCTCCACCCACCCTCCAGAGCCCACGTGATGCCTCAGGGGCCAATAGGTCAGGACTCTTCTGCTCATGAGATGCTGATCCCCTCGGCTGCCTGCATTAGCAGAAGGACAGTGGAGCAGCACCTGGTCAGGGTGGGCGCTCAACTCTGGGTGAGTCTGCCCTGCTAGGGGCCCCACCACGCCAGGACAAGTTGTGGGGGATCAGCACTGAGGGAGGCCTCTGAGATCTCAAAGCCCAGAGTTCTCTCTCATGGCCCTGCAACTTCTGGGCATCTCTGGGAGACTTGGAAACATCCATCCCTAGGGTCTGGCCCATACCTCAGGGAAAGCCCAGGCCAGCCCCCAGGGTTTCTGTGGCCCCTGCCCAGGACACAACCCATCTAGTTGCTTGTCCCTATTTCTGTGGTGAGGAAGGTCCTCTATGGGCAGGCCACTCGGTTCAGGTTGTGGCAGCAGATTTGGAGCACCTGATATGTGCCAGATCCTTGGAGTGGATAAGGCTTGAGGTGACAAGAACCTCGGGTGCTGTGGATGGAGCCCAGAGGAAGAAGGGGCCCTAACACTACCTGGGGTGAGGGCTGGAAGTGCCCTCAGGATAAAGGCGAGCTGCTTCTTTCCCTTCAAAGTCAGGGGTCCAGATTCCCAAGCCTCAGGAATCACTGGTGCCCAGCGCAGACTCAGCAGATGTTTGCCAAGAGGTCCCACTCTCTTGCCAAGATGTCCTGATTGTGAAACGATCCAGTTACCTGTCCTCCCGTTACTTGGCTGCATCTGGGAGTTTGCTCCACGCAAACAAATAAAGCCCTAATGTGGGAAATTCCAGCAGGATAGAAAGTCTCCGGCAGCTCTACCCTTTCCTCACTCACGCTGTGACCTTGAGTCAACCCCTGAGCCTCAGTTTCCCCAAGACTGGTTTGAGAAAGTGAAACCAGCGGTGACAAACTCAAGCCTTTTAAAAAACTGCTTCTGGACCAGGACATTTTTGCCCATTCCGGGCCCCTCAGGGGCTCATTTGCATTCTTGGAATAAAAATGTTAACTATACTTCATGCCCAGACGCACATTTAAATGCTTATGCAAGGTTTATTTTGGAGAAGCAACTCTGGAATGCTGGCAGGGCGGCGTGCCTCTGCCTCCCCTGGGGGAGGCAATCAGCCCCCAACCGAGACAGGAGCTGAGGAGGGGTAGAGCCTCCAGGTCCCAGGGGAGGCGCTGTCCAATGAGAGCGTCACCCCAGGGGCTGTCTCGAGGCTGTTGGGAAATGTCTCATTTTTATATGTAAATAAATCATTTCCAGAGATTGCTCTGATTGCAGCAGGCTGCTGCTAAAATGTTTTAAGTGGGTCCTTTGCCACTGTAAACTTTGTTAAGGATTATTACTGAGTTTGGTTCTGTTTTTTCTTGGTTTGTTTTTTTCCTGCTGATTTCACTGAATCACCAACTCCTGGGACTCTAGAATGTTCTGCCACTGTACCCTGCTTGCATACCTTTGTGGACGGAGAGCTCACCTCCTCCAGGCTGCCCATTCTGTGGTTGGATGCAGCAGGGACTACCAGAAAGGGCTTCTTTCCGAGTGAGCTGGATGGAATTGGAACTCTCTTCCTGTAGCTTTCCTTGTTGCATCCTGAGCCACACATTTCTCTGGCCCCATAGAACACACTTGTTCTCTCTTCCCTCTGCCACACTCTGCATGTATAGGACCAGGGCTTCCACCTCCTTGCCAAAGCTTGCAACATCCTTGATCACCTGGCCCTGCCCCTTCTGCATCCTCAGCTGCTCACAGCCTTACTTCCCATGCTCCAACCCATTGGCTGTTGTGTCGCACATGTTGTGCTGTTGTGTCACACCCAGAAGGGTTTCCTTTGGGGCCTCTCCAGGTTTCCTTCTTGATGCTCCTCCTCCAGGTTTCCTTCTTGAGGATCCCAGCTCAAATGTCACTTCCTTAGAGAGGCCTTCCCTGACCACCCTAGGTAAAGGGCCCCCCAATCCCATCCCTCTTATTCACTGTGCCTTATGTTCCTTCAGAGCCTGTGACAATATTTGATTCTAATACAACACAATATAATATTTACTGACTTACATGTTGCTGCCTGGATAATTAGAATGTAAGTGTCTTGAAGATGGGTCTTTGTCTTTGGATTAAGTCTGTTCTCACATTGCCATGCAGAAATACCTGAGACTGGGTAATGTATAAAGAAAAGAGGTTTAATTGACTTATTGTTCTGCAGGCTGTACAGGAAGCATGACGTGGCATCTGCTTGGCTTCTGGGGAGGCCTCAGGAAACATGACTGGGAGCAGGAGGAGGAGAGAGGGGAGGTGCCATACACTTCTAAGCAACCAGATCTCTCAAGAACTCTATCACGAAAACAGTACCAAAGGGGGAAATCCACCACCATGATCCAATCACCTTCCGCCAGGCCCCACCTCCAACATTAGGGATTACAATTCAACCTGAGATTGCGGGGGTGCGGGGGACACAGACCTAAACTGTATCAGCCTTGCATCCTGCTGTAATCCCAGGCCCAATAAATTCACGTTCTAGGAATGCGGTGCCTACCTTCTCAGAGTCTCCTTGCCAAGAATCTCTGCAAAATGCAGGTTCTTGTCCCTCATTCATGGCTTTCTCTCTGGACATTCTCCTTAGTCCATATCAAGTAAGTTCAGACTTAGCAGCAGAAGCATCATTTTTAAAGGAAAGAGGTTTAATGGACTCACAGTTCCGCATGATTGAGGAGGCCTCAAAATTATGGTGAAAGACAAAGAATTTGTTACTTAAATTCTTACTCAGAGGACCAATATATAAAGCAACTGAAGGTGATGTGGCTGAATGAGGGGGAGGAAAAAAAGGTCTCCCAACCCCTCAGCCCCGTGGCTGTCAGTGTGGTCCCCAAACCTGCAGAGATGTCTGTTTCCTGCCTGCCCATGCTTATGGCTGCTTAGTCTGCTAACAGTGCTCAATTTTCCTCTGGAGACTCACCCTCACCCATTCTCAGATGGGGACTTCCTCCACCAGCCCAGCCAGTCTGCCAGTGTCACATCCTGGCCACAGTGATTGATTCAGGAAGGGCCTGAGACCCAAGATGGCCCAAAGAGTCTGACCTTGGAAACCATCCTGGACATACTGAGGCAGAAACTTGATGGGCTGGCTGGGCTCAAGCCCATCAAGTCTTTGTCTTTGTTTTTTTTTTAACTTATAATAGAATACTTGAAACTGGGTAATTTATAAGAAAAGGAATGTATTAGTCCATTTTCATGCTGCTGATAAAGACATATCTGAGACTGGATAATTTATAAAGGAAAGGGGTTTAATGGACTCACAGTTCTACATGGCTGGGGAGGCCTCACAATTATGGTGGAGGACAAAAAAAAAGCAAAGGGACGTCTTACAT
Source organism: Saguinus oedipus (assembly GCA_031835075.1). NCBI lineage: Eukaryota > Metazoa > Chordata > Mammalia > Primates > Cebidae > Saguinus > Saguinus oedipus. The sequence goes on from CM063176.1 coordinate 136,050,617, forward strand.
GGCAGCTGGCAAAGAGAGAGTTTGTGCAGGGGAAGTCTTCTTAATAAAACCATCAGGTCTTGTAAGGCTTATTCACTATCATGAGAATAGCACAGGAAAGACCCATCCCCATGATTCTATTACCTCCTTCCAGGTCCCTCCCACCACACGTGGGAATTGTGGGGGCTATAATTCAAGATGAGATTTGGGTGGGGACACTGCCAAACCATATCCAGGAATTGATTTCTTCAATTATGGAGGCTGAGAAGTCCCAGGTGGAGGGGCCACATCTGGTGAAGACTTTCTTGCTGATGAGGGCTCTCTGCAGAGTCCCAAGATGGTTCAGGGCATCACATGATGAGGGGGCTGTGCATGCTAGCTCAGGCCTCTCCTTATTTCTTTACAGAGTCACCAGTTCTGCTCCCACAATAATCCATTAATCCGTGAGTAGATTAATCCATTCATCAGGGCAGAGCCCTCAGGACCCAATCACCTCTAAAAGGCACCACTTCTCAATACTGTCACATTGGAGATCAAACCTCAGCGTGAGTTTTGGTGGGGACAAACATTCAGGCCATCGCAGCCAGGATCTGGACCCTCCTGAGAGCAAAGCCAAAACCGAGCATGGCAGACTCAAGCGATGGAGAGAAGCAAGCAGTCCTGGTGACATTGTCAGGACGTCTGGATCTGGCTGTACCCCAAATCCTGAACTTTGCAGTGAGCTGAGCCAAAAGTGGTGCCTACTTTGCTCAAGCCTGTTTGGGCTGGGCTTTCTGTCACTAATAACTGAAAGAATCCTGACTGTGACACTAAGGTCCATAGAACATGGTTTGAAAACCACTGCTGTGTATCATCCAAAAGTTGGGCAGAATGTATTTGTTGCTTTTGTTTCTGCTGGTTTGTTTTCATGAGTAATAATAATGATAATAATAATTAAAACTTTCATTTCTTTAGTAAAAGATTTGATGAAAAGCTTTCATCAAATTTTCAACATATCGTGAAAAATAACTACTTCTGTCCTATAGTTGAAGAAACCGAAGGGAAGTGAGGTTGAAGGATTTGTCCAAAGTCACCGTATTAATAAATAACAGAAATGCCTCTGCAAGACTTTTCCAGAATTTATGGCCAATATGATAAAGACGGATTCATATCTTAATGGCACAAAGAACTTACATAAATTGCTAGACAAAACAAAATATATATATATAAAGCAATCTCTCTGCAGATCACCGAGTAAGGAATATGAATAGAAAATTCAGAACAGAAGTAATTCAAGAAGTAAATAATAAATGAAAAAAAATTACTCACCAATAATTTAAGAAATTCAAATTGAAATAAAAAGATAATATTTTCCTCATTTTAAAAACGTGCAAAGATGAAAACAAATACCAAATGCTGGCCTGGATGTTGAACAATTGATACCCTCTCATGATATTGACAGTAATGTAAATTAATGCAATTCTTTTTTTTTTTTAAACAGAGATGTGGTTTTGATATTTTGCCCAAGCTGGTCTCGAACTCCTAGTTTCAAGTAATCCTCCTGCCTTGGCCTCCCAAGGTGCGGGTATTACAGGCATCAGCCGTCACACCCTGGCCAATACAATGCTTTTGAAAAGCTATTTGGCAGCAACATATTTAAAACAGGGGTTGGCAAAAGTTTTCTGAAAAGGGCTAAAAGTAAATATGTTTTGGCTTATTGGACCACATTGCCTATGTTGCAACTACTCAATCTGCTGTTGTGGCAAGAAATAGCCATAGGCAATGTGTAAGTGAGTGAGTGTAGCTATGTCCCAATAAAGCTTTATTTGTAAAGCTTTATTTATTGCCCCAAAAGCCATGGTTTGTCAATCTCTGGTTTTAACCATTAAAATATTATGAAAATGATGATTATATATATAAAAGTGCCTACATGAAAGCACACTTAGAATATAAAGTTAAGTGAATAGCAGGTACCCAATTATATAAAATCATAACCATGCAATGAGAATCCCTAGGTATACACAAATATGAAAGAAATGAAACGTGTCTCAAAGAACTCCAGAGCTGCTCCCTGAAGGAGATAAAGAGTCTCCAGAGGCCAGTTCATCCCAGAGGCATGGAGGGTGGGTTCTTCACTCCACTTAGTTTAAAAAATACATGTTCTTTCTCACCAAAAAGAAAAAAAATCCATTTCTAGAGAATTCTACGAATGGTGAGTCACACTCTGGAGTGTCACTTCCATGAATGCAGGGTGACTGGTGGAGGTGGTCACAGGCCACCCTCACTCCTGACACATTGCCTCATCTCCTGCTTCTTCCACTCACATCTGTCTTTGTCTCACTTGATTTTTGCCCCAAATCTTATCATTTTACAAAACTGAAACTCTTTGAAATTCAGCTTCTATGAAGACCCTGCGAGCCGCAAAGTGCTTAACCAAGGCCTTTACCTGGGAAAGAAAATCGGGACTCAGCCTTCTGTGGGCTGTTGAAGCTCAAACCACCAGCATGCCAACTTCCACAATGATTCCACCAACACAGGGCGAGCACAGCCACCACCACGAGAAACGCAAGCCAGCAACTGTAACGAAACCCACCAGCACATCCACAGCTGCAAATACAACCCCAACTCTACAACCACAGCAGTGACTGCAGCTCCAGTGATTTTCACAACAAACCAAATAACCACGCCAACTCCAACAACTGCAGCTACAGCTCCCGGAATAACCACAGACCACGGCAACCGGACACAATTCTAACAACAAGCGCAATCACAGCCACAACAGCTCCAATAACTACAACACCACAGCAGTGGGCGTTTGCCAATTACCTTTTTGAGCCAGGTTCCGTACCAAGTGCTTGTCATATATTATCTCACTAGCCTTCCAGCAGTCCCGGGAGGTAGAGATACACGTGAATGCATTTTTTTTTTTAAAGATACACTTCCATTTTTCAGAGTTTTAGATTTGCAGAAAATTGAGGAGATAGTACACAGAGTTCCTATATGCCCCCTCCCTCCCACTCCCAGTTTTCCCTATTATTAGCATCTTGCATTAGTGGGGTACATTTGCTAAGATTGATGAAACCATCTTGATACATTATTATTAACCAAAATCCATAGTTTTTGTCAGCAGACAGATTCTGGGGGCTTTCACAAATGCTTGATGTCATGCATCTACATCGCAGTGGTATAGAGAATCTGAAATTTCACTGTCCTGAAAATCTCACATTCCACCTATGCATCCTTCCTCCCTTCCCTCAGCCCCAAACTCCTGGTAACCACTAGCCTTGCCAATATCTTTATAGCTTTGTCATATAGTTGGGATCACACAGCATGTATCCTTTTCAGACTGGCTTCTTCACTATGTAATATGCATTTAAGACCCCTCCATGTCTTTTCTTGGTTTGATAGCTCATTTTTTATTGCTGAATAATATTCCATTGTACAGACGTACCACAGTGTATCCATTCACCTTTTGAAGGCTATCTTGATTGCCTCCAGTTTTGGGAAATTATGAATAAAGCTGCCATAAACATTTGCATGCAGGGTTTTGCATAGACATATTTTTACCTTATTTGGGTAAATATCTAGGAATACAATTGCTAGATTATGTGTTTAAGCTAAACATAGACACTGTTTGGTTTTACAAGAGAGACAAGAAACAAGACTGTCTTCCAATGTGACTATACCATTTTGCATTTCCACCAGAAATTAATGAAAGTTCCTGTTGCTCTATTTCCTTGTCAGCATTTGGTTATGTCAATGTTCCAGATTTTGGCCATCTAATGGTAGTGTCATTTCCTTGTTTTAATTTTCAGTTTCCTGATGACATATGATGTTGAGTATCTTTTCATATGCTTATCTGCAATCTGTGTATCTTCTTTGGTGAGGTGTCTGTTTAGATCTTTTCCCCATCTTTTAGTCGAGTTTTCTTATTGCTGACTTTTAAGAGGTCTTTGTGTATTTTGCGTACAATCCTTTACCCAATATGTGTTTTGCAAATGTTTTCTCCCAATCCAGTTTGTCTTTTCATTCTCTTAACACTGTTTTTGGCAAATCAGAGAGTTTTAATGAAGTCCAATGCATCAATTTTTTCTTTTGATGGACTATGCTTTTGGTATTGTATCTAAACACTCATCATAAAACCAAACGTCACCTACATCATTGTCTAGAAGTTTTATTTTTTTGTGTGTTTTACATTATATGCACACTCCATTTTGAGTTGTTTTTTTTTTAGAGACAGAGTTTCTCTTTATTGCCCAGGCTGGAGTGCAGTGGCACAATCTTGGCTCATTGCAACCTCAACCTCTTAGGTTCAAGCAATTCTCCTGCCTCAGCCTCCTGAGTAGCTGGAACCACAAGCACACGCCACCACACCCAGCACATTGTTGTATTTTTAGTAGAGGTGGGGTTTCACCATGTTGGCTAGGCTGGTCTTGAACTCCTGACCTTAGGTGATTTGCCCGATTTGGCCTCCCAAAGTGCTGGGGTTACGGGCGTGGGCCACTGCACCTGGCCCATTTTGAGTTTCTTTTTTTGAGAGGTATAAAGTCAGAGTTAATTTGTATGACAGGTGTAAAGTCAGAGCTAATTTTTATGATAGGTGTAAAGTCAGTGTTTAGAATAATTTTTTTTGCATATGGATGCCCAGTGGTTTCAGCACCATTTGTTGAAAAGATCATTCTTTCTTAATTGAATTGCCTTTGCTTCTTTGTCAAAGACCAGTTGACTGTATTTACATGGGTCTACTGCTGGGCTCTCTATGTATTCCACTGATCTGTTTGTCTGCTCTTTCAGCCAACACCACACTGCCTTGGAAATTGTAGCTTTATAATAAGTCTCAAAGGCAGGTAGTGTTGGTCCTCTGACTTTGCTCTTCTTAAATATTATGTTGACTATTCTGGGTCTTTCTGTATAAACTTTAGAGCCAGTTTGTTGATATCTAGAAAATAACTTGCTGAGATTTCTATTGGGATTGCATTGAATCTATAGATCTAGTTGGGTAAACGTACCTTTTTACAAATAAAAACGCTAAGGCTCAGAGAGGCAAACGGACTTGCCTAAGGTCAATGTAATTAACACCCACATTTCCTTGATTCTAGCGCACATTTTATGGTCTCTAATATGGAGGTGCATCGTACAGTTGATACTGACAGGTGACAGTCGTGACAAAGTTGTCATTGCATTACGTGCATATTAAAATCTGCAGAATGTGGGCAGTGGCTTTAGAAAAAAATCCCAGAGACAACAGTAGGGCAGTCCTTTAAGAAACGGTGCACCGCCCATGCCCTTGATGGCCCAGAGCCAACTGCATGTGAACAAACGTGGGCACTGATGAAACTGAAGCTAAACAGCTCAGAAGAGAAGGACTCTGAGTGTGAAGGAGTTCTGGGAGCAGCCGAGCTGATTTATTAGCTGGTATCTGCCTCTTTGTGTATGCACAAAAGTGACAGAGGATTTTTAAAAAACCCTCAAAATCCTAAATCGAAACCAAGTCTAAAAAAGCTGTTTTGCTAAATATAAAATAAAAATTTAAAGTGATAGGAAGCACTGGGTCATGGTTTAGAGGCCTAGTTTGTGTGATCACTTAAGGCAGTGGTTTGTCCTCCTTTCCCTCCTCCTCCCTTCCCTCCTCCTCTCTTCCCTCCTCCTCCCTTCTCCCCTCCTCCCTTCCCCCTCCTCCCTTCCCCCCTCCTTCCTTCCCTCCTCCTCCCTTCCCTCCTCCTCCCTTCCCCCTCCTCCATTCCCCCTCCTCCCTTCCTCCTCCCTTCCTTCCTCCTCCTTTCCTTCCTCCTCCCTTCCCTCCCTCCCTCTATCCCTCCCTCCCTCCATCCCTCTCTCTCTCCCTTCTTTTCTTCCTTTCTTTTCTTTCCAGGGTCTTTCTTTGCTTTCACTCAGGCTGGAGTTTAGTGGTGTTGTGAACACAGCTCATGGCAGCCTCAACTTCCTGAGCTCAAGTGATCTTCTGGTCCTCCTGCCTCAGCCTCCTGTGTATCTGGGACCACGGGTTCATGCCACCATATCTGGCTAATATTTTTACTTTTATTTTTGATAGAGATGGGGGTCTCACTTTGCTGCCCAGGCTGGTTTCAAACTCCTGGGCTCAAGAGATCCTCCCGCATTGGCTTCCCAAGTCCTAGGATTACAGGTGTGAGCCACTGCACCTGGCCTGTTTATTCTTTCTTAGTGAGACTTAAAATAACAGTACATCTTAAAATTGATGTACAGTAAATGGCTGCATCAGTTGGCCTCCTGGGAGAAATCCCATGGCATAGATGAAAGAGGTCGTGAGTTTAAAAGGGGAATATTTACAGAGGTGTGAGTTGGTTAAGGGGAATCAACAAGGGATAGTGCAGTGTCACAGGGCTGGTGACTTCCTGAAGGGCGAGGAGAGAGAGCAGTCACCAAAACCTGGAGAGAGGCCGCAGCAGAGGGCAGCCTGTCAGGAGCTGCAGTCTTTGCTAGGAAAAGATCCCAAGGAATAAATACCCCAAACTCAGTCTCCAGGTACCCTCTGATCTTGTGCCTGCGCCTACCGTTGTGAGAATTCACTGGGAACCAGGGGTCAAGGGGTCCTTGAATGGCATCCACAGAGACCAGAGAACAGAATGGAGAGTCAGGATGGGTCTAGGGGGAAAATGGAAACTCTCGGGAGCACGGAGCCAGGAGTCTGGTGTGCCGCTTCTGTGCACCTAACTGCAGTGCCGTGCCCTCAGGCCCCTGGGAGAGGTAGCTGACCAGGTGGACAGGGTATCCTGGACTCCATGGCTGTTTGAGAAAGCCAGTCACTGTCCACAGTTGGTGGACTCATGTGCCCCAATCCCGTTCACGTGGCCAGGTGCAGCCTGGGACAGCTGTCCCTGCCTCTCCCCCTTTTCCCTTAGCACATGATTTACAATGTAGAACTCTGTGTGGGGAGAAATGAAACATCTGTGGCGGCAAAAACGTGGCTCCAGGACGGCAGACATCAACTCACACACCAGATGCTGGATGGCGGGACCTCACAGTGCGGCGTGTTTGCAGCTTACAAGGGTGAGCTGTGCGTATTTTGAACTTGGCCTGGACGCCTGCTTGCCCGATCAGCTTGTTGAGGTATGTGTCTTCTGATTTAGAGCTCTGCAGCTGCCAATCTGATTTTTGAAGGTAACTCTGAGGTTTGTCAAATCCGCAGCAGGTCTGGGCTCACAGGATCTGCGCACGGCAGAGCTGGGTCACCATTCTAGCCACCCCCCCCAGCAGCACCTACAGATGTGGACCTGAGACAGAAAGGGAAGGTGTCGGCCCCAGGCCACAGCACAGGAGGGAGAACGAAACCACTGGGGGCTGTAGTCTGTTGCCTGTGATCAGGGCTCAGCTTGGCCTTTAGCTGTGGGATGTTGAACAAGTCACCTAAATCTTGTCCTCAGTTTCCTGGTCTGCAAAATCTGGGTGATAATAATACCCACCTCACAGGGTGGTTGTCAGGATCAAATCAGCTGTGAGCCAGAGGGGTGATGAGCAATTGAGCAGTACCCGGAGTTCATGTCCGTGACCGTGATGAGCTAGCCCCGGGCGTGCCCTCATTGTTTGTTGAGTGACTTCATCAGTGTGAAGGGTTTCATGGACTGTCGAGTGTGGAGGACATGCGACTGGTTATATTAATTAGTGCTCTGTGTCAAGGCTGGCTTCAAAGCAGTGAATACCACCAACCCTGTCCACAAGCTGCAGGGCCTCCTTGGTGAAGAATGTCCTGTCTGCTTTCCTTAGTAACAAATCCAGACTTTTTACTCAAGGGGTTTCAAGGAGATAATGATGGTTGAGCAAGAACCCCACAGCTGTCAACTGCCATGGTGTGCAGCCCACCCAGCCTGGAGGCAGTCAGGAAGCTCCACCACGGTGGAGAGAAGCAGTCCCTGTAGGAATGAGGCCCCGGGGGCTTTGGAGAGAATGGGGGTTGGACTGAGCCCAGCAGCCTCTCTGCTCTGCAGCACAGAGGCACAGGGAAAATCCTCAGCTCCCAGGGCTGATCCGGGAGGAGCCCAGAGAGGCCACATTGCCCTCTCAGAGCTGCTGCAATTTCCAGAGACAAATGATTCTGGCAATAAGCACTCAGAAGTTGGACAAGGCCTCAGAATGGCTTGTCTTGGCTGCATTATGGAGAAAGAGACAGAGGCCTAGTGAGTGGAGGGGGCTGCCATGTAATACCTCAGGCCAGCCTAGAGGTCCTGCTGTTCTCCTCAGTCAATTCAGGGGAGAGGGTCCAGTTTCCAGGAAGCAGGCACTCCAGACAATGTCCTGGAGCAGGGAGGATGACCTCAGCACAGAGGCTGCTCTGCAAGACTCCATGTAGTCTAAAGGGATGGCTGTGCCTCAAACAACGCAGTGCGTAGCCTCTGCAACTGTACGCGGCAGCCCTGGCTGGAATCCACATAAAACAGACGCTGCTGACAGTGCCAAGGGGACATCCAGAAGTGACCCATATGCAGTATAGACGTTCCCAGGTCCTTGTTAGCTGGCGTTTTCCATATGGAATGGGAATACTTCCCAGTTAGACAACTTCGGACGGTCCGTAGTGAAAGTCTCAGGAGGCCTCCTCATCTGGACTCTTTTTGTGACATAAATAAGGAAACTAAGGCTGAGAGAAGAGCAGGGGCTCATCCACAATCACACATTGAGTCAGTCCCACCTACTCTTCACCAGCTCTGCTGAGGACCCCGCTATGACCCTGGAAGCTTCCATGAGCTACCTGTGGTGTCATTCACACAGGGGCCACCTGTCACCCCACACTCCTGGAGGCCTGTCCACCTCTGCACCCCTCCTCTTCCATCCATTCTGCATGCCCTTGCTGAGAAAACTCTCCCCAAACACCGACATCCTAGTGTTCCTCTGGCTCCCTTGCCAGTCCATTCTCCTTCCTGCTGCTCTGGATTCCTCTTCTAAGGGCCATCTGGAAGCTCCGGTCACCCCCGCACAAGCCGTCAGAGCCTCTCACGTGCTGATGCCTTTGCTGTCCTGAAGTCTTCCCACTCCGTCGTTCCTCCTGGTACCTCAGCCCTTCCAGCCAGCCTGGTTGCCATATGACCCATGGCCCATTTGCTCCTGATGTGAATCTGTGTCCTGCAGACACTGAATCCTGAATCCTGTGGGCATCTGGCATTGCCTCCCACCTCTACTTCCTCTTCCTCTGCCCCGGCCCCTGGGCTTCTTCCAGGGGATGGCAATGGTCACTGTCTGGCCTCCTCGTCCCCAGTCTCTGCCCTTGTGGATCTGAAAAGCCTTCAAAGACCCTCGTGGGTTTCTATGTGAAATCCAAACCTCTTTGCACGGCTTAAGAGGCTTGTTCAGGTCCAGGGCCAGGTCCTGTGAAAGTCCCCACCCCGCTGCCCATCGCTGCTCCCTCCTCTCTAGCTGTATCCAAACGTGTGTCGTTCCCATCAAGCTTGTGCAGGCTCTGTCCCTTTCACACTCTGCTCACATTTCCCAGAGCCTCCTCTCCTCTCCTTCACCGGCTCTTTATCCCAAAACACCCAGTTCAAATGCCCCTTCTCCAAAAGTCACTCCTAAAACGCCATGGGCAATTTTAATACCTGAAGCTCCAAGAATCTCAGCCTTTTCCACTGTCCCAAGGCAGTCACAAGAGGACACACTGGGCCCAGCTTTAGCATGGTTGCTCTAACTCCACACCCAGAACATCTAGGAAGCCTGTTGTGTGAGGGAGAGTGATGGATGTATAGGAATGACGTGACATTGGCTTTCATTTATAGAGTGAATCACAGACGTTAGTCTTTGAGCAGTGCCTGGGCACTGCTGCTTTGCTGGGAACCTCGTGGATTGTAGCACCTAGGGGTGCCATGCCCCACTGTTCTGCCACTGCGTTCCAGGCAGGGTTGTAACTGATTGCATGTCGGCCTCCTGCTGGGCTGCTAGTCCCTGTGTGTGAGGGGTCCTGGTGATGTTCCTTCTGCTCTTTTGGAGGAGGGAGCTGTGCTGAGGTTGGGATCGCTCTGGGCTAGGGCCAAGGGCTCCCCATGCCTTCTCCCCTTGGGATGGCAGAGGGAGGGAGAGGCTCGCTCAGGGATCCACTCACTCTGGACCTTCTGTCTCTGACTCTGCAGGGATGAGGCCAGGGCTGTGCTTGGTAATAAGCTCCTGGGGACCGGGCACGGTGGCTCATCCCTGTAATCTCAGCACCTTGGGAAGCAGAGGTAGGAGGATTGCTTGACTCTAGGAGTTCAAGGCCAGCCTGAGCAACATAATGAGATCCTATCTCTACAAAAAATGTAAAAATTAGCTGGGCGTGGTGGTGTGTGCCTGTGGTCCTAGCTACTCAGGAGGCTGAGGTGGGAGGAGCACTTAAACCCCAGAGGTCAAGGCTGCAGTGAGCCATGATCACATCGCACCCCTGCACTTCAGCCTGGGCAACAGAGCAAGACCCTGTCTCAAAATTTAAAAATTCCCAGCGGGGGTGTGGCATCTGGCATTCTGGCATTTGGGAACTTTGGGTCATCACTGCCACAGGGCTTCACATCCATCATCGCTTAACTCTGCGGCAGGGCAGGCGGCTATGGACACACCTGTTCACAGGTAAGGGAGGCTCAGCCTTGCTAGAAGCCACACAGTCAGGATATGTGGCATCTGAAAAGACACATCCCAGACTCTTTCCCCAGCACCCCTGCATTTCTGCTCCTGCACCCTTGAAATGTGAAGACCTGAATGTTCACTATTGCACGGACTAAGTTTACAATGGGGAGCAGGAGGTGGGAGGTGGGGAGCTGACTCTGAGCTCTCTCCCTTATGTTCCAGCCCCTGGAAGTGGAGCCCGGCTGTTTGGATTATTTATGAAGCCAGAGTCGGCAACGCCTGGGCCACCTGGTGGCTGCCCTGGGAACTGCAGGCAGGTACCCAGGAGGTCACAACAGGTGTGTTGTGGACCCGCAATCTGCACGTGAGGCAAAGACCACTGTACTTGTTATGATGACTGAACAGCTGCACAGAGGCACCAATGCTCATTTGAGGAGTTGGCTCCTTTTGATTCAGGTTTAGAAATCTAAAGTCTCCAAGTCAGACGTGGCTGGGCTCCAAGCAAGTTGGGGCTCTTCTGGGCCCATTACCTGTCTGCTGGTGAAGAGGCTGGATTAGATCTCTGGGGAGCCTGCTTGGCTCTGAAAGTCTTCTATGGCGTGAGTAGGGACAACTGATGACAATTCAACACAGTGAATTCTTGTTCAGGTCTGAGTTTCAGGATGTGGGGAGGTGTCCTGCACAGGATTTGGGGAGGGGTTGAGCTTGGAAGCGTGCTTCCCCCACTTCCTGGGGAAAGAAGAAAGGTGGGCTGAAATGAGCCCACTTCTCCTGGACTCTCAGGCTTGCCAGGCATTTTTCAAAGATGTTCAAGTGAAAGCATAATTGAAAAATGAGGCTGCAACTTTAGGAGCAGGGGTGGCAGGCCCAGGGCTGCCGACTTAATCAGACGGCCTAATGTCATTACCTCTGTGTTAATAATGGGTGAGGCAGCTGTAAGCAGGGAGCCCTTCACTTACCAGCTGATGGGGCTTTTCTTTTTCTCCTGATTTTTACTGCAAACAAATGCCTCTTTCTCCATTCCAGAGAATTCCCTGGAGGGACATAAACATATGGGTGCAAATGGGCTTTTTCTTCTTTTTTCTAAACTCTTGAGCAGGAAAAAAAATGTGCAGGGGTGTATCCTGGCAGAAGGGATGGCCAGTGCTCAGCAAGGCTCCAGAGACCACCAGTGCTCTCCCCTCCCCTCCCCTCCCCGGCTGGGAGACAAGAGACAGAGCTCACCGGGGAGATGCCTCTCTCTCCTCTTTCTCTCCTCACTCTCAAGGAAACTCTCTCTTGTCCCCTTCCTTCTCCTCAGTCATCCCCTTCTCTCCCACACCCTCCTTTTTATCAAAAACCCACAGGACAGTGGCACCATTCAGCCCAGGAAAGCAAAGGCTGCTCTGGGCTCCACCCTTCCCCCAATGCTGGGGTTCTCTGGGCTCCAGCCTGGCCTTTTGCCTCCTTTTCATTTTGGGAAATTTGACAAATACAGAAAAGTCCTAAAAGGAAAATGACAACATCCCATGTCTCCACTGTCCTGAATTAACCAGTGCTAACATGAGACATTCATATGTAATCAGATGTGGCATTTTCGCTTCCAGACATTTTTTAAGGAAAAATCACTCTCCTCTTTATTATTAAACATGTTATGTGCACATTTTAAGGAAGTCAAATGATCAGGAAAGTAAAGGGAACCAACCGCTGTCACCAATCCCACCACCCAGAATCCGCCGCTGCTATTTTGGCATCTTTGCTTGTAGTCATTTTGCTATGTGCAAGTTAGAGAAATGAGATAAATAGCATATACATGTATTTTCTTCAAAAAATTGGAATTCTACAGACACAGTTAGAATCCCCTTTGTCCACCCACTTTATTCCCGTGAGCCCGAGGAACCCGCTGCGGTCAGTCTGTGGCTGCTCTTGGAGGGCACCGTAAGCACTTTTACACACAATTACGAATCCAGAGAAAACATGCGGCGTCGTTTTGTGCTTTGTTTCTATCGTGCTGTTCCTAGCATTTTCAAGTCGCTTTGCACTCTTAATCCGTTCTGAACTCTATTTTCATTGCCCCCATACACTGAATTCTCCCACTCTCCTCCCTTCTCCTTCCCCTCCTCATCGAGGGTCCCTCCTCTCCTGTCTTTCTCTGCTACCACCAAGGCCCGCCTCCCAGCTGCTCCGCCTCCCAGCTGCTCCGCCTCCCAGCTGCTCCGCCTCCCAGCTGCTCCGCCTCCCAGCTGCTCCGCCTCCCAGCTGCTCCGCCTCCCAGCTGCGTTCTCCTTTGGTGCTGATCTGCTTCCCCTATCACATCTTGAGCCAATTATCTGTTCTTCTCCTCGTGGGGTTACAATCACCGCCTCTCTGTTCTTGGCACCTAGCCCAGTGGTGCTCATTAAATGCTCATTAATGAATGTGAATTAAGCCACTTTAATTGAGCTGCTGCCCAACCTGGTTTTGCCTGCGTACCTCCAAGGGGCTCACCACCTAGAATCAGGTGGCAGCAATGGGCTAGCCCACTGTGGCAGGCGGGGATCTCTAGCAAGGGTGTGCTGCCAGCTTGGCGCACGTGCCGTGGGGTGGAAAGGGCAGGTACACTGGAGTGAGACTTACGTAGGGGGTTGAATTGTGTCCCCCGGAAGGATAAGTTGAAGCCCTAACACCAATATGTAAATGTGACTTTACTTGAAAATAAATGTAATGAGGTTAAGGTGAGGTCAAAAGGATTAAGGTGGGCCTTAAGTTCTTTACAAGAGAAAGGAAAGAGAGATTTGGATACGAAGACACAGACTATGCCACGGAAGGTGGAGAATTGCTGGCAACCATCAGAGGCTAGGAGGGAGGTAAGGAAGAACTTTCCTCCGGAGCCTCCCGAGGGGGCTTGGCCCTGCTCACACCTCGGTCTTCTGGCTTACATAACTGGGAGAGAATAAATCTGTCATACCTGGTTATGGCGGGCCTAGGAAATGAGTTCAGCTTGTTATGCAGCAAAAGTAACCGATGCAGCCACTGATGGGTCCCATGCGGCCCGCCCAGGGCCAGTAAGGCTGCGCAGGACGGCCAGCTGCTCTTCAAAAGCCACGTCCTCTTCTTCCTGAGCAGATGGCCAAGCTCAGCGTGGCTGCGTGACTGGGGCCGACTGAATCTCGCAGGAGGTGGAGGCGCTGCAGCTGGGAAGAAGTGGGCGGGTTCCCATCTGCTTTCCTTTTCCCTTCCACAGGCTGGATGCATGTGCCATGGCCCTGGGGCAGCAGCAGCAAACTCAGGCCTGCAGGACAAGTGTGGCCTGTGGTCCTGTTTTTCCCCAACCCAAAAGTTAAGAACCTTTTTATGTGGGTTTTCTTGAGACAGAGTCTCACTCTTTTCCTAGGCTGGAGTGACGTGGTGAGATCTTGGCTCACTACAACCTCTGCCCCCTGGGCTCAAGTGATTCTCCAGCTTCAGCCTCCCGAGTAGCTGAGATTGCAACACCCACCACCATGCCCTGCTAATTTTTGTATTTTGAGTAGAGACAGGGTTTTGCCATGTTGGCCAGGCTGGTCTCGAACTCCTGACCTCGAGTGATCCACCCATCTTGGCCTTCCAAAGTGCTGGGATTACAGGTGTGAGCTACTGTGCCCGGCCAAAAATGTTTTTTATGTTTTTAAAGAAGAAAGAAAGAGAGAAAGTAAAGAAAGAAGGAAAGAAAGAGGGAAAGGAGGGAGGGATAGAAGGAGGGAAGGAGGGAGGGAGGAGGAGAAAGAGGAAGAAAGGAAGGAAGGAAGAAAGAAAAAAACGGAAGGAAGATACTATGTGACAGAGACCCTCAAAGCCTAATATGTTGACTCTCTGGCCCTTTCCAGGGAAAGTCTGCAGACTCCTGCCCTAGGGGACAGTGAACCACAAGATGGAATGAGTCAGATCCTTGAACAACCACATGGGGAAATGACCAGAAGGTCCACTACAGATATTACATGACGGTGAAATGCAGTGTTATAGTTTGAGCCATTACAACAGAATTTGAGGTCTGTTTGTCATTGCAACTTAACCTTGCCTAAGTAGTACAGAGACAAGGTGAGATTTTTACTTAAACTTCTGGGAAAGAGATTATTTTTACCACCTACATCTATACCCTAAAACCAGTCAGGCACAAAACTGATTTCTCATCCCGCTGCAAGTGAATTATGGGACTTAAGCCTTCAGAGGGAAGGTGTGTGGAAGAATGAGAGAGTAACCTGATTCTGATGACATTGTTTGAACCCTGGAGCCAGCTGTACCTGCAGCTCACCTACCTTCTCAGCTTACAAGGGCCACTGACGTCTCTCTTTTACTTAAGACAGTTTGAAACTATTTCTGTTACGTGCAAACAAAAATATTCCTAACCTAGTTTGGCATTGTAAGAGCAATAACTTTAAATCTGCTGTCATTCATTCAGAAAAAGAATACATCATTCACAGGCGTTGGTGTTTTAAGTGCCAGCACTTACTCATACAACAAACTGAGACATATCTCCTAACAAATAGACATTCACAGGGTGTGCTTAAGGCTATGGCTTGGCACAGCTTCTCTGGAAGCACACACCGACTTCAGGAGCAGGAGATGAGGGCAGGAGATACCACTGAAGAGCCTGTCTTTATGCAGCTGATAAAAGTGACAAGCTCATTCGCAGACTAATGTGGCCTGATGGCTAAAATAAATGAAGGCGGAAAGCAAGTCTGGAGCTGTGGTCAGACAGCAGTGCCCCCGTTTGTGTACAAACAAGCGTCCTTAAGACAGGAGGAGTCAGGGAGCGTCTGTACCACTGCTTGGAGCTACCCTGACCATCTTTGGAAGGAGACGCCAGGAACTGGAAACAGTGGCTGCTCCCAGAAGGGGCCCTGGAGCCTCGGGCCGGGGAGGGAGTGAGACTCTCTTTTCACTACCCATTCTTTTGCATCTTGACAGAATGGAGCTGGGGCAAATGCATGTTGGGACTCTCCCTGGCCATGGGGGCAGATGGAGGCCCCGGAGGTAAGAGGAGGCCCAGGGCTTGGGATCCGAGACTTGTGTTTTACCATGAATGACCACCCAGAAGTGAACCAGTGTGGGCCACCTCTCAGGCATCTCAGCTCATGGTCAAGTCCTCCCTGGTCAGAAAGGCCAGGGCTTCTTGCTAAGTCAGAAAGACCACAATGTCCTTGCTAAAGAAGCTGAAAATAGTTGCTGTGACTCATCATACATGATGGATATGTCCTGCGGCCCCAGCAGGGTCTCTGGGATATTTCCCCAGCTCCTGTGTGGCCCCTGCTCAGGAGACTGAGGAGCAACATGGGGCAGAGCCAGAGGACAAGCTATCCTGTGCCTTTGCCTCGGGGCTGCCCTGGGCATCCGTCCTCCAGGTGGGAGCTCCTCCTGGGTCGCTGCTGTAGAAGAGGTGCTGCCGGCCTCCGCAGGGGAGGCAGCTGCCCATGGCCTCTCAGTTTCCTGCATCTTCTGGAGACAGAGGCTGAGCCACTGTGTGCCCTGTTCAGTCCACGTGTGGAACAGCCTCTGGCGCTGAGGCTCAGCCTTCAGAGAACAGGAGGCCTGGCTCTTTGGAAGTGGCAGGGGCGAGGAGTGCAGCCTGGCAGATGAGTGCTGGGTTCCTTACGGAACCTAACTGGGCCGCAGGAAAAGGCCAAACGATGGCCAGGTCAGGCCGTGCGCAGGAGCAGGGTTTGCAAGGAGGGAGGGCGAGGCCTTCGTGCCTGCCTCAGCTTCCCTCCCACGTGCGGGCCCCTGAGTGCTGTGTTCCCCACAGGCATTTTCTTCCATCTCTAATGGGTCCTCTCCCACCCGAACTGCTGCTTGCCCCATCTCGGAGCCCACCAACTCAATCCCTCCTCACCAGGCCACGCCTTGCTTCTCTGCCCGGGTGTGGAAGAGACTAGTGAAGTCTCTTCCAGGGATGACCCATACCCTTGCCTACCCTTGAACTCAAAATCCTCAGCAGGCTGGAGCATGAAAAATCTTCACCATCCTTCCTCTCTAGGACAAGCCCCCCATCCCTGCCAGCTCCTCTGGCAAGGGCACCTCGGGAGATCCAACCCCGCCAGGCCCGCCCCATCAGGGTGTCAGATGGGACTGGACCAGCTGACACCAGGAGTGACTACCTGACACTCCACTGCCCACCTTCCACTCCTGCCTCATTAAGTACCAGGGAACGCAGTAGGTGCTCAGTTTGAGCTGCTGTTAATAAATTGCTGGCTGACACCAACTGAGCACCTACTGCGGCCGGAACCACAGTGTGGCTGCATGGGCCACAGTGAGCCGACAAGCCCAAACCCAAGAAGAAGGGCTCTGCCCCACTGGCTGGTGACCCTGGACCAGGCCTCCATCTCTGCCCCACAGTTTCCCATCTGGAGCACAATGTGTCAGGAAGATCGTCCTCAGATGCGCACAGTCATGAAAAGGCATTTTTTTTTTTTTTTTTTTTGAGATGGATTCTTGCTCTGTTGCCCAGGCTGGAGTGCAATGGTGCGGTTTCAGCTCACTGCACCCTCTACCTCCTGGGTTTAAGTGATTCTCCTGCCTCAGCCTCCTGAGTAGCTGGGATTACAGGTGCCTGCCACCACACCTGGCTAATTTTTGTTTTTTTAATAGAGATGGGGTTTCACCATGTTGGCCAGGCTGCTCTCAAACTCCTGACTTCTTGATCCGCCCCCCTCGACCTCCCAAAGTGCTGGGATTACAGGCATGAGCCACGGTGCCTGGCGGAAAAGGCGTTCTTTAGCCTCCGCTGCGGTACTGACCAGCCCCACACCTGAGTCTAGGAAAGGGCTCCCCACCCTGAGTCTGCGAGACTTTGGGTACTTGCTGCCTCAGTTCCACGCTCTGCCCCACCTCGCCAGATTCCTGCAGCAACCCTGCACTGGTCTCGCAACTTCAGCCAAAACCCACCCTCCCTGTGGCCCTGGATGACCTTCCTCATGGTGTCCTTTGCGTGTGAAGAACCCTCAAGGAGGTGACATCGCCTTCAGGATGTGATGGAGGTGCTCACAGGCAGGAGGGAAGGCAGATGAGACCAGACCCTGATGCTCCAGGAGACAGGGACGGTTCGAGTCAAGGGCACCTAGGACCTCCGAGATGCCCAATCCCAGCCCGTGGCTGCACCTGACCCCGCAGCAGCGTCAGCTAGGCCAGAGCCCGCCCTCCTCCTGAGGATGCTTTTCACCTGATTGCTGAACACAGGGGCTCTCCAGGTTTCACTCGTTGCTCTCCTTCACCTCCTCCTCCACATCTGGACATGTCTGCATCAGGACTGAGGCCCGGCCCCTTCTTGTCCCTCGTCCCTGGGGCCATCTTGCAACAGTAGAGAGAGGCTTTAGTGTAACTGACTTGCCTGTGCCCTCGTAGTAATACCTTTTAGGTCAAATTTATACAACCTGCGGCCCGTGGGCCCCACGCGGCCCAGGAGGCTTTGAACACAGCCCAGCGCAAATTCATAAACTTTCTTTTTTTGAGATGGAGTCTCACTCTGTCATCAGGCTGGAGTGCAGTAGTGCAATTTCGGCTCACTGCAACCTCTGCCTCCTGGGTTCAAGCGATTCTCCTGCCTCAGCCTCCCGGGTAGCTGGGATGACAGGTGCACACCACCACGCCTGGCTAATTTTTGTGTTTTTAGTAGAGACGGGGTTTCACCATGTTGGCCAGCATGGTCTTGATCTCTTTTTCCTCATGATCCGCCCACCTAGGTCTCCCAAAGTGCTTTTGGGATTACAGGCGTGAGCCACCATGCCCGGCCAATTTTCTTAAAACACTATGAGATTTTTTTTTGTGTGTGATCTTTTTAAAGATCATCAGCTACCATTTGTGTTTGTGTATTTTACGTGTGGCTCAAGACAAAATTCTTCTTCCATTGTGGCTCAGGGAAGCCAAAAGGTTGGACATTCCTGCTTTAGGTTGAAAGCTTCTGCTTAGCTTTGCATGTAGACTAGCTAATTACTTGCAGTTCAACTTTAAGAAAAAATGATAACAGCCCCTTTCTCAAAACTAACTCCTGAGGAGATAAGGGCGTGTACACACATGAGTAACGGTATTTTGTTAAGGTTTATAGGAACACTGTGGCCTGACCCACTTCATCTGAACGGAAGTCAGCTGACCAAGAACAGAGCCGTTTCACAGCCTCCTCAGACCCCTGCTCCCACCCACATGGCTGTGGTCGTCAGTTACTTCCTGACCTCAACCCCTCCTCTTCCCTCTTCCCTTGACATAAAAGGGAGCCTGAAGTTCATACAGACTTAAGAAGGTTCTTCAGGGCACTAGTCCCCCTTCTTCTTGGTTTGCTGGCTGTCCTGGTAAAGTCACTTTCCTTACCCCAGCACCTCACCTCTCAACTTACTGGACTTACTGGCTGTTGGGTGATGACTGGGATGAACTTGGACTTGGTTAGACTGTCGTCCTGGCCTTAGATACCTACCCGCTGCGGACTCCCATACCTGACCTCTCTTCAAGGATCCAAACTCAGATTTCTTTTTTTTTCTTTTTCTTTTTTTTTTTTTGAGATGGAGTTTTGCTCTTGTTACCCAGGCTGGAGTGCAGTGGTGAGATCTTAGCTCACTGCAGCCTCTGCCTCCCCGGTTCAAGCAATCTTCCCACCTCAGCCTCCCAAGTAGCTGGGATTATAGGCATGTGCGATCATGCCCAGCTAATTTTTGTATATTTTGTAGAGACAGAGTTTCACCATATTGCCCAGGTTGGTCTCGAACACCTGAGCTCAAGCCATCCTCCCACCTTGGCCTCCCAAAGTGCTGGGATAACAGGTGACAGTCACAGCACCTGGCCCACACTCAGATTTCTGTCTATGTGACACTGCAGGTGCACCGTTAATGGGCACCTCTGATTTCCGGTGACCAGAACGAGCTTTGGATCCCTCCCCCGAAGCTGGCTTCTCCCATAGTCCCCCTTCCCTCAGAAAACAGCCCCCCTGTTTACCTAGTGACTCGGGTCAAAATCGAGGGGTTCCCTTTGATTTCTCCCTCTCTTGAAAGTACCATGCTCATCCTTGTCCAGGGAGCTCTACCTGTAAGAGTCTTGCCCTCATGCCAGCCTCCAGCTTGACATTCAGGTCTCAGCTGACGTGTCCCCAGGGGCATCCCCGACCTGTCCGTGGTCCTGTGAATCCCCCACATGGGGCACATCGCTGCTGGAAGCTCTGGTTTGTTTAGTTAGTGTCTGTGTCTCTCCCGTAGTGAAATGGTCTGGGGCCTTCCTGGGGTCCTGCCAAGTCCCCGCCTCCAGAAGACCCGGCCCCGATGAGACCCAGGTGCTCCAGGTGGGTTGTTGGGGAGCAGGTGAAAGGCCCAGGAGTGCTCAGGACTGGGAAGGGGACACTGCCTTGGAGGAGAAGGGAAAAAATCTCAGGGAGAGAGAAGGAGGGTAGGCGGTGGAGGGGACTGGCAGGAGAGGTCACATGCCAGACCCCCGGGGTGCTGCTGCTGACCTCGGGGCGCCCTCTTGGAATGCTGTCTTCGACTCCCAGCCTTTGCTTTCACTGTGGCCACAAGCCTCCTGTGCCACCACACACTCACATTCTGATCGAAGCCCCTCTCTTTGCCATCTCAGAAGGCAGCACTGCCGATGACCTCTCTGCACATGTGGCCTCTCTGCACCTGTGGACCGGCTAAAGTCCTTTGCCATGCCCCCTCGTGCTGCATCTTAATCATCTGTGTTGGATCTCACTTGCCCTTGGGGCACATCCTCCCTGGGTCCTGAGAGCCCGGCTTCCCCACCCATGTCAACATGAGACTATTGACCAGCTCCACCGCCCCCCCAGATTCTGCAGTTGGAAGAGGCAGAAGTGCCCTCTGCTGGCCACTGGCTGGGTCCTTGCACCCCAGAGCAATAATTAAGAGTTGAGAGATGAGAAGCCAAGCTCAGCCCTTGTCCCTGACTCTTCTCATCCTCTCAACCCCACCCATCGCCCACCCTGTGTTCCCTCAAATGCACGTCTCCCCTTCTGGAACCCTCCTCTTCAAATCTCTCTTCTTCTTCCACTGGTTCATCCATACCCCAATCTATACCCCACCCACACCCCCATCATCTTTAAGACTCAAGTAAGTGTCACTTCTTCCAGGAAGCCTCCCCTGACTTTGTCCAGGGTAATTGGCCTCGCCTGCCTTCTGCTCCTGCCATCCTTACAAAGGATACCCCTCACAGCTTCTTACACTGCACAGTCCTTATCTGTCCATCTGCCTCTCCCTGCAGGCAACTGCACTCCCTGGGGATGGGGACAATGGCCCTGATGTCCTCAGCACCCAATGCAGAGCTGTGCAGGGCAGAGGCTCACATGGAAAATGTTTGCTGAATGAAGTCAACTGACTTCAGAGGTTCTGAGCAGGACTGTTCTGAGGTGGGTGCCCTGGCAAACAACCCAATATACATAAAAATGTGCTCATTGAGAAACATTTCCAACAACAGAAGAGCTTACAAACTAAAAAATGAAACCCTTTTCAATTGTTTTCCAACCTACAACCTTTCGTAAATCACCGCTACCCTCAATGTGGGGTGTGTTCGTCCCCCACCTTCCCACATTCCCTTTGACTTTATTTCACCTTTCTTCTGTTTTGTTTTCCACATAAATGGGGTCATACCGTACACGTAATTGTATCCTTTATTTGTTTTCATTAAAAGGCCCATTTTGAGGTCCTTCTAATCAGCATCTGTAGGTTTATGTCATTCTTTTTAGTGACAGCCGAGCATACCCTACCCCAGTACTGCCACGGTGTCTAAATCCAAGGCTTGTCCATTAAATCTCAGTAAAGCTGGGGACAAATGCCAGGTATTTGGTTTTTCGACTTGGTGGCTTTTTAATTATTTTGCAGTTGTAAACAACATTTCTGCAAACATCTTTATGCCCAATTCTTTGTGTCCATGGGCACATATTTCTGTAGAATTGGCTCTTAGAAGTGGAATCGCTGAGTCAGAGAGCATATCTATTTCACATTCTAATAGAGACTAGCAAACTCCCTCCGAATTGGACACCAGCTGACACTCACATCAACAGTGCGTACAGGGCTCCTTTTCTCCACATTCTTGACAGCATTGGGTGTTATTCGACTTTAACGTTTTTTGACACATCTAATCATATCAACCTTCAAATCCAGCTGAACTCTGATTAAAGTGGGTGTTTCGAGAAGCCCTCAGAGAACAGACCCTTGGAAAGGGTGCACGGTAGACAGATGAGCCTCTAGCCTCCCAGAGCAGCAGCTGGTAGCCCCATTTCCTTTTCCTTGGCCAGGGAAGGAAAGTCCCCCCCAAAACCCCTGGTCCTGGATCACGGCCCAAGCCCCTCAGCAGTTCCCTCAGGAGCAGAGGAACTCCTGGGTCAACCAGAGTCCCCACCGAGGTAGATCTGCTTCTGGCAAAATCTCCAGTCTGAATGTGACCCCAGGTGATCCTTAAGGAAGCAGCTGCCTTGTGTTCTCTGAAAAATGCTGCCTGTAAGGGAGGACATGCATTTGGGAGAACTGGAGAGTCACACACTTGGTTATGCACAGTGAGCCCAGGAGAATATGAAGCACAGTGTGTGTCCTGCAAGAACCACGGGTTTTGGAGACGTTAAGGTGGCCTGCTGGGCCCACAGAGGGGGCTTCTGGAGGACCGGGGGGCTTACCTCTTATTCCACCCCCTCCCTGCCACCCCAGACTAGAAGGAATCTATTCGGAGAATGACACTTGGAAATAGCTTGCCATTTGTGTGGCCTAAAAAGATCTAGAGAAAGGGGCAATGGGGAATTTCCAACATTCAAACAGTCCTGTATTCATCCAGATTCCAAGGTCCTCCTGGTCAGCAGCTGGGAGGTGCGGGGGCAGATGGCGCACAGACACCTGGGATCGTCTTTGCAGACTTTCATCTCCTAAGAGCCCAGGGATGGGCTCCAGGGCTGGCTGGCTTGCCTTCCTAATAGGCCTTATACGAAGATTTAAAAATGACTCATGGAAAAAGCCAAGCTAGGGAAGAGGGCTGGAGTTGGCCACCAAGTGGAGGACAGTGGGAGGCCCGCAGGGACGCTCACCAGTGACCTGGGAACCTGAGTGGTCTCAAAACTGCATCTGCAGGAAGGTCAGGACAGGAGAAGTGAGTGCGGGGGACACAGAGCGAACGCTTATTGGAGAATGTCCTGGGAAAGAGAAAAACACCGGGGCTAAAATACACCCCAAGGTGGGTGTGGTATTTAATTTCCAACCTGCTTCCATTTCTATGCACTTAGACGTCCTTTCCTCCTATGAGGGAGACAGAGTAGGCGTTATTATTCCTTTTACAGATGTCCAGAGAAGAGGTGTCCTCCCAGGTAGAACCCCTGACCCAGAGGCAAGGGTCCTCCTCTCAGTTTCTTAGAAATTTGTGGGCCTTATTTGCCTGGCCAACTATTTCCCATCCATTAGGGCTCAAATCAGCCTCCAGAGCTGTCCCCAAGGGCCCTACTTACTGTCAGCTCTTCTGCTGTGTCCACCTAACACTCCGAGCCATGTCCTGTCATTGCACGTGTCCTGTCATTGTTGTATCTCTGTCATCTGGCTACCCGGTAGGTAAACTCCTCTCCCACCTCCTCCACCTCCCCTGGCCTGGCCTCTCCCACCCGACATGGCCAAGCAGAAGTTTGTGGAATAGCTGGATGGGAGTGTCAGCGGATGCTAAGGGACAACTAGATAATGCCGCTGCAACCCTGAAGCCAAAGGAAGCCAGTGTGCCTCAGATGTGCACCACCTGCCTAGAGAAACCACTGTGCCGTTCTGAGGATCCCAAATCTACTCGGGAAAAGGAAAAACACAATCCTGGGCTCTGGGTGGGGGTGGAGGTAGAGAAGGAAAAGAAGCTGGGGTCTGGAATGCCTCAAAGGTGCTGGCACAGGGAGGGAAGGAGCAGGGTGGGGCTACTGGCCTGGACGCCTTCCAGAACTGGTGGAAAGATTCCTTTCACTGGCAGCACAGAGGCCCTGAGCAATTCCAAGGGCTCCCTCTCATGGCCATTTGAGGCCAAAGCTGAGTGTTCAGAGGCGAATCCCACGTTTTCCTCTCTTAGCCAAGGGTGTAGAAAATGGGTTCGAAGACTCCGGGAAGAGCACTGGTTTTTGAGTCGGATTCGTGTCCTGATCACCCACCAATTCACCTGGCTGCGTTGGGCAAACCACTCCACCTCTCAGCCTCGGTTTCCTCATCTGGTTAATGAAGTGGTCTGCCTGGCACCATGGCTTATGCCTGCAATCCCAAAGCTTTTGAGGCCAAGGCAGAAAGATCATTTGAGGCCAGGAGGTTGAGACCAGTCTGGACAACATAGCAAGAGCCTGTCTGTAAAAAAAAAAAAAAAAAAAAACGTTTAGAATTAGCCATCGTGGTGGGGCGCACCTGTAATCCCAGCTACTCAGGAGACTGAGGTGAGAGAATTGCCTGAGCTCAGGAATTTAAGGTTACAGTGATCCGTAATTATGCCACAGCACTCGAGCTGGGTAACAGAGCAAGACACGGTCTAAAAACAACAAAGTCAGAGGGTCAGAGGAGATGAACAGCTCTCACAAACGGGAGGGCTGGGCTAAACACGCTGCACATGTTACCTTAGCCTCTCCCAACAACGTGGCAGGATTTTGACATTGATGAGTTTTTCCTCTGCTTAGTTCCATAGCACAGGCCAGCTCTGGGCTGAGCACTCCACATGTGATGGCAGGCAGGTGCCACGTACAGAGGAAGAGGCTGAGCATCAGAAAGGTTACATGACTTACCCTTGGCCACCCAGCTGGTGAGTGGCAGAACTGGGGCCTGAAGCCAGATTGATGGCTCCAGAGCTCCCACTCTCCTCGCCTATGGTGTGTCTCATGGTTTCTAAAGTCCTTTCCATCTCCAGCTATCTGTGATTCAAGGTGTCTGCTGGAGAAAAGAGATTCACAGGAAACGGTAGGGGCTTGGCAGGTAGATAGAACAGGAACCAAAGATACAGTTGACAGGCAGTCAGGCCTAGAGCAACCTCACAGACAAAAAGCACAATCTTTACAGGAGAAGAAATTATGACTGCCACTCAATTAGCCATCAAAGCTATGCTTTCCCACCAAGGAGCATGAGAAAGGGCACCATTGTCTAAAAACATGTCGAACAAAAATGTCATCAGAAGTTTTTTATAAACTTTGCAACTGCCCACACCAAAGCTTTTTTTATAAACTTTGCTGCCTCTCAGGAGCCTGACAGTTCAGGAATATTCAACCACTTATCCATCTATCCAACCATCCATCCACCCACCCATCTATCCACCCACCCATCCCCCTGTACCTCCATCCATCCACCCATCCATTCAATTACCCACCTATCTACTTACTATCCAAACTGCCCATCCAGTCATCTGTCTCCTCATCCATCCATCCATCCACCCACCATCTCTCCATCTATCCATCCATCCACACACCCACCCATTTCCCCATCCATCATCCATCCATCCATCCATCCATCCATCCATTTACCCATCCATACAACCCTGAAGCCAAAGAAAGTGAGGGTGCCTCAAATGTAAACCCTCTTACCCATCCATTCATCCATCTGTCTGTCCATCAAACATTGCTGAGCCCTAAGTTACTGGTGCCTTATTCTCAAGAGTTACATGGATAACTCTTGGATATTACATGTCTCAGACATGTAGGCCAAAAAACACAGAAATATGTTGCATTAATTATCTATGGCAACAGATTGCTTAGCAGCTTGAAACAAGCGTTGATTACCTCACACAGTATCTGTGGGTCAGGAGTCTGGGAGTGGCTGAGCTAGGCTCAAGGTCTCTCATGAGGTTGAAGTTAGGATGTTGACTGGGAAAGGAGGCTGTGCTTCCAGAATAGCTCACTTACATAACTACTGACAGGAGGCCTCAAATCTCCATTGGTTTTTGTCCCAAGTCCTCTTAGCTCCTCATCACATGAGCCTCTCCTCAGGGCTACTTGAGCATCCCCACAACATGTCAGCTGGCTTCCCCTAGAGTTGGTCCAAGAGAGAGCAAGGAGGAAGCTGCTGAGCCTCTTAAGTCCTCATCTCTGAAGTCACAGATGGTCACTTCATATCATTCTATTTACTAGAAGAGTCACTAAATCCAGACCACACTAAGGGGAGGGGTATTAGCCTCCAATTCTTAAAGGGATGAGTATCACAGAGCTTTGGACATACTTTAAAACCACCACATGTGTGGAAGATGCTGAGTGTGAAGGATACTGCGAGGCAAGAGGGAGAATGCGGTCAATTCTATCTAGAATAATAGAGGGAGTCAAAGCAATAAAGCTCTAACGAGGTGATACTGAATGAGCTGAGTTCTATCCTCGACCTGGAATGTGGCCTTAAACAACCCACTATCCCCTTCTGGGTCTCTGTGTTGTGAAAATAAATTGGGACAACCCAAAGGAGATCAAACAGAAGCCATTCATTGTGAGTTTGCCATGGCAAGGGAATCGGCCACTGTCACTTGCATTTGACAGAGACTCCCAGGCAGTCAGTGGGAGGGGCAGCATCATAGTGAAAAGGGGAAGGCTTCAGGTGTGCCCTGATTGGAGGTTGTTGGGATGGGGAAGTGGGAGTGGCTAGCTGGAAGCCAGACATCTCATTCGATTGCCTTAGGAGCATTTTTGGCTTTCTCTGGTTGGTGTTGAGTTGGAAGCAGCAGTCAACAATAGGGAAGCTGACCAGGACCGACCGAGCCCTGATCATTCTGGGCCTATTGCCACAGAGGTTTGGTTTGTCTTCCTGGGCTGCTTGCTGCAGAGACTGTGGGCCAGGCTTCTCTTTTCCTACGCAGGCAGGCCATTGTCCATTTGTACATGTGGGCTTTTGGGGTCCTCCTCTGAAAATAAAAGGTTGGTTGACTGAGCTCTGAGGTCCTGCGAGCCCTGACATTCTGAGGATCTGGCTTCTTCACCTGGAAATGACGTGTCCAGAGATGGCGATATGCTGGATGGACAAAGAACTGGCCAGTCCGAGGGGCTGCCATGCCCGAGGTGAGGCCTTGTGGACAAACTGGAAACGAAAGAGAGGGAGATGCCTCCATTGGATCCTCCTCTCTGTGGGCACTCCCAGGAGTTTCCAGTTCTCAGCAACCCAAGCATCCCAGCATCTTTGACTATGGACCTTGAAAGTTACAGTTCACCTCAGGCAACTTCCCCAGGTCACACGCTGATGCTTAAATCTGCATTGCTATCTTCTCTCCAACTGGCAGTCTTATTCTTGCTTGATTGCCTCTGGAGACAGCAGGCTCACTCTCAGTGGAGACAAGGATGTGGCCCATCTGCTCTGGCACACGGGCAGCTTCCAAGATGGCTGGAACATCTGCAGCATGCTCAGCCCCTGAGCACCCATCCCACCACATCCTCCCCAGGCTGACCCTGCCCTTCCGTCTTCCTGCATGAAACAGCGACTGAGGTTTTGCCTCAGGAAGGCCCCTGACAAAATGAGAGGGGAAGGAGAGAAGTGAACCTGGCCTTTTTCCTATGCTACCTCCATGGGGAAGGCTTTTTATCAGATTAGCAATGGTCTGGAGGAAACAGGACACAGGACTGGTAAATTTTGACATGGAAATGGAGATGAGGAAAAACTGCACGTGCTCTTCAAGTGTGATGTCATCATTATGACAGCACAGACCTCCTAGTGTCCCTGTCTCATCTGACGGTCACCGTCACCCTGAGGGGCATGGCAGGGCAAGGTCCCCCTTCTTAGCGTGTGACTCCACCACCTGCCCACCTGCCCAAGCCTGCAAGTCTCCCTGAACTTTTCTCCTCCTTTGTGCTCCCATATCTGACCCTATAAAGTCTGTTTCCTAATGGGCACAGGAACCCATCCTTCCTGTCCCTCCCTGACCACGGTTGTGCAGGAGTCATGCCTACGGACTGGGGCCCAACAACCTGGGCTCAAATTCTGGTGTTGGCATGAACAAGTTGTGAGGCCTCTGGCGCCCGATCCCACCTGGTTAAGCCCATCTCTCATCCCTGCAGCATCCCTTCTGCAGCACCCAGCAGGATGGGCTTCCTGAAGCCCAGCCCACCCCCCCTTCCTCTGTTCTAGCCTCTGCCCCATCAGCCTATCCTCCAGGCTCTGTCACGCCCAGCACCCTACACAGAGGCTGGTGAGCAGAGGACTCTAGCCCAGTTCTTCTTGAAGGAGATGGAGGGGTCGGGGCTGGGTGAATAAATACACCAGCCTGATGATACAGGCCCATTCTGCATGGAATTAAAGTCACACACAGGTGGAGGCAGTAGCCCTGCAGGTGGGCTGCTGGGGGTTGTATCTGGCTCTGCCACTTACTAGCTGTGACCTTCAACAAGTGCTTTCACCATTCTGAGCCTTAGCCTCCTCATCTTAAGATGGGCTGGTAATAGTATCTGCTCATGGATTATAAGACAGACGGTCCTTCCCAATGTGGGTGGGCATCGGCCATTCTGTTCAGGGCCTGCAGAGCACAAAAAGATGGAGGAAGAGTGAATTTGCTGTCTCCCCTGACTACTTGTGCTGGGACATCAATCTTCTGCCCTCAATGCTCCTGGTTCTCAGGACTTCAGATCTGAACTGGTCTCCGGCATGCTGGAAGTGAACCGTGGGACTTCTCAGCCTCCACAATCACGTGAGCCAATTCCTTCTAATAAATCTCCTCGTGTGCATGTGAACTGTTGGTTCTGTTTCTCTGGAGAATTCTGATTAATACACCACATGCTTGGAATAGTGACTGGCACAGAGTAGATACTCACTGAGTATTAGCCAATATTACTATCTGACCTGGTTCCATAAATACTCTCCCACTGAAAAGGTGTTCCTTTGTGTCTCACCTTGGAAGTGACAGGGCCACCAAAACTAATCCTTGCATGTTTCGCCAGGAGGCCTCTCTGGTCTCATCTGGCGTCCGTGAGCCCAGCTGTACCAGGGACTCCAAGGCCAGGCCTGTGGGATGCCGAGAGAACGGGCCTCTTAGTGCTGCGTGGGCCAGGGTCCCTCTGGTGGCTGCCACCTGCAGCCTCCTCTAGGCCCCTGCTGGCCAGGAGGTGTGGGCAGTTCTGAGTGCACACCAGTTTTGGGGATGAGGCTGGGATCAGGGAAAAAAGTATGTCTGCTCGTCTGGTAGGGTCTGCCTCCCAACTCCATGTGACTCAGTTTAATTCAATTAATTCCAAAGCACTTCCGAGCCCCTACTCTGAGCCAGTTGGATTGCCAGGGCCCCAGAAATAAGCCAGACCCAGGCCCTGTTGTGAAGATATTCTGCGGAGCCTCCATCTTTCTGCAGATGGGCTTCAGGGGTTGAAGAGGGGGACTGCCACCCCAGCCCACCCAAGTTGCAGCCACAGCTCATCTCTCCAACGCATCTCACATTTTGGTCTTCAGCAAGACAGTTGCTTAAAAGAAAATTTTTCTTTTTAACAGTTTTAGAAATAGGGTTCATATTAAACATGGCCTTGAAGTATGAGTTTGATTTTGACAATAAATAAGGGAGTGAGGGGAAAGAGGGCTGTCCAAGTAGAGAAAATGGCTTGAGCAAAGGTGCGGCTGTGTGCTTCTCAGAGGGGAAAGAGGAGCATTTATTGAAGATTTGCCCAGAGCTGAGTGTGAGTGAGGCCCTGGCTATTCAGCTCTCACGAAGGCCTACAAAGAGGACGCTATTATCCTCATAGACAGATGAGGCTCAGAGAGGCAAAGTAAAGGTCAGGGCATAGGCTTGAGAATCAAACCAGCTCGGAGATCTCTAGCACACATGCGCCTTCTATTGCCAGGCTGCTTGAGCGGGGGCAGAGTTCCAAGCAGGTTTCATGCTGGGTGTGGCCAAGACGGGCTCCAGCTGCTGGGCCTGAGTTAGCACGGCTCCCTGGTGTTGGAGCAGGCTCAATGGGCAGAGTTGGGCTAACGGGGGGACTTGGGGCTGTCATCATTCATGGCCACAGGGACACGGGTCAACCATTTATAATTAGAGTTATAACTTAACCAACAAAAAAAGACCTGACTTCACCTCCCAGCATACACATATCACATCTATTATTGCCACTAAGAACCGGTGACCAAAGGAAGCTGGTTCAGCAGCCCAGACCTGTGTTAAGGTCCCGTGGGGTCTGCGCAATGTGGAAATACCTCAGGGAATATGTAGCTCTCTCCTGTGTCCTCCCAAGGACTCTGAAGTCCCCAGGTATTCACCTTATAAAGTGGTTGGTGAATAATAAGCCATGAAAAAAACAAAAATGTGATAGGTAGGTAAGTAGATAGATGGGGGATTGGATGGATGGATGGATGAATAGATGGATGATAGATAGATAGATAGATAGATAGATAGATAGATAGATAGATAGATAGATCATAGACAGGAAGGGAGGGGGCCAGGCTGGGAGTTGGCAAGGATACAGTCCAGCCTAGCTGGACAGGACCAGGGCCAGCTAGGAGCAGGGAATAGATGGAGACGAAGCAGAGACGCTGCTGTCAGAACAAAGGGCTCAGAGGCTGCTCTGTGCAGGGGCTGCATCACCTTCCAAATACAGGGTTCAAATGTACAACAACTAACTTCCCCAGGCAGAAACTTCCCCAGGCAGAGATCTTCCTTTGATCAAAGCTGTAACCCCAGAAAGTGCTGGCACATAATAGGTGCTCAAGGCATAGTTCTTGAGTGAATGTGTGGAAAGGCTTGTCCACATCCTAACTGGACTTTGTAGGTAAACTGTCCTCCCAGCTGCCCCAGGCCTGGAAGAAGCACTATGTTTGCCCCAACTTGAAGGACGGGTGGTATCAGGAACACTGGCTGTGGGGCCTGAGGACCCAGGTGTAAGGTCTGACTTTGCTATTAACTGAGAGTTCAGCTTGTATGTGAGTCACTGTACACAAAGGCCCTCTGAGGTGGATACCACTGTCCCCATTTTATAGATGAGGTAACTGGGACCTCAAGAGATCAAGCCACTTGCCCATGGTCACAGAATGTGGCAGTCTTCAAACATGGCCCCTCAAAAGATTTTTTTAAAAGAAGCAAATAAAAATAATTTTTAAAAAACAGAAGAAAAAAAACATGGCCCCAAAGTTCTTTGACCCTCCTCCCATTGATAGGTGGGGTTTACATCCCTTCCTCTTGAATCTGGGCTCTGTGACTGCTTGACTAAGAGAATACCACGGAAGTGATGTGGTGCCGATTTGGGTTTCCAGGCGCCAGTCATCAGAAGCTAGCCAGCTCCCCTTCCTGTCTCTTCAGATATTTACATTTGGGACCCAGCCGCCATGCTGTGAGGAAGCCAGGAAGCCCACAGGGAGAGGCCACTGGAGCTGTGTCGGAGGCAGCCCAGCTCAGGTCATAGCCAACAGCCAGCATCAAGGCCCGGACATGAGTGGGGAGGACTTGGAGATGGCTCCAGTCCTGGCTGTCAAGTCACCTCCAGTCTGTGAGTCTTTCTAGCCCTAGACATTGCAGATGGAGATGAATGGCTTCCACTGCCCTTTCTGAATTCCTGGCCCATGAGTATCACTGAGTTCAGGGAGGTTGCTACAGCAATAGTGACAGGGACACTAGGGAGAGCAGTGAGGCCATGTCTAGAAAGCAGGTCCTGCTGACCCCAGAACCCATCTCTTCTCCACTGCCTTAGTTTACCTGGCACATCTGCATTTCAGATGTGCTGCCTGAGGTAATGGGGCCCTTGAAGGTTGAGTCGGCCAAGCCTAGGAGGTTCATAAATATCACTCCCAGCTGCTCCGTGGGCTGGTGCATCAGTGTAGGGCTGGCCCTTAGGAAGAGACCAATGGGAAGCGTCAAGGAGCTCCCTGAGCTCAGACAGGTGGGGACTCTGATCTCAGGTCTGCCGACTCCTAGCTGTGTGAACTTGGTCGAGTCACTCTGTGTCTCAGTTTCCTCCTCTGTACAGTGGGGTTACCAGGAAGGAGCTGATAGCCCTGTTGGAGGACTCCGTGTGTCTCGGTGAAATAAATGTTATCAATGCTCTTAATCGGGGCTTAAAAGACTAAGAACTTCAGCTCAGGACGGGCCAGTATTCAAAGGGAAGGTCACAGGCCCCAGGGCAGGGCTGTGCAGGGAGGGGAGATTCAGGCAAGGGCCGAGGTCCAGAGCAGAATC
This sequence comes from Saguinus oedipus, assembly GCA_031835075.1. Lineage (NCBI taxonomy): Eukaryota > Metazoa > Chordata > Mammalia > Primates > Cebidae > Saguinus > Saguinus oedipus. The sequence continues at coordinate 136,082,147 of CM063176.1, forward strand.
CTCTCCTGTCCTGCTCCAGGGAGCTCTGTGTAGTGAGTCAGAAGCCTGTGTCCCAGTGTGCAGCTTTTAGACTTTTTTGCGGGGGATCATGCTCTAGATATTCCCTCCAAATGAGATCACCATTTGACAGGACTGACAAAAAGAAAGACAGTGACTCTCCAACTCCTACTTTGTGTCTCTCTGGTCACTGTTAATATTGAAATTAACATAGATTTTAATTCTTTTTAAATTAATTGTCTTAATATTCCAGTAAACCTTAATAGTGTTAATAAAATTTAATTAATTTGAAAATACACTCTGTAACTATCTATGAACTGTAACAGTGAAATGTAGCAGTGAATGTATGCATTAAATGTGTTAATTCTGTTCCATGTCAACACTGAAAATACCATTATTTTTGCACCCCTGGTTTAGTGTATGTCTTTAAAAACATTTATTGATCTATAATAAATAATAGTTGTACATATTTTGCGGGTACACGTGATATTTTGCTACATGTATGTGTTGTGTAATGATCAGATTGGATACTTGGGATGCAAATCACCGCAAACATTTTTTTAAATATACTGAGAGCCTCATAAAATGGATGTGGTGCAGGGTTCCCCTGAAGCCAGGCTGGGGTTTCTGGGGACTGTGATCATTCGTGATAGGACCCAACCTCCTTGGGGAGAGACCTGCCAAGAGACCTGCCAAGACCCTGGCTCCACAGCAAGAGAAACTGAGGCAAGGTCTCAGAGGCATGGGCTGGACCAGTGCCCAGGAGTGTAGGAACCACTCATCCACTGACAGTGTATCTCCTGGGTGTGCCTGTGTGTGAGGCCCTGTTCTAGGCATAGGGACACAGCAGGAAGCAAGAATCCAAGTCCCTCCCCTGTGGAACCTGTGGGCAGTCAGGCAATGAAGTGCAGTCAATGCCCAGAGATCTCAAGTGCTCAGTGCTAGAGAGGAGAAAAGTAGAGAAAGAGGTGAGGATGGAGGGTGGGAAGCCCACACTAATGAGTGAGTTAAGACAGAAAAGACAGGGAGGGTGAGCTCCGCAAGTATCCAGGGCAGGAGCTGGCAATATTTTTCCATAAAGGACCAGACAGTAAGTACTTGCGGCTTTATGTGCACACTGGGGTCAGTCACAACCCTCAGCTCCACTGTGGTAGGGCAAAAGCAGCATAGACAGGATGTCAATGGGTGGCTTGGCTGTGTTTCAATAAAACTTTATTTACATAAACAGGTGGTGAGCCTAACTGTGCAACCACTGAGCTAGGGGAAGAGAATTCCAGGAAGAGGGAACAGCAAGTGCAAAGGCCCTGGGGTGGGAGTGAGCCTGGTGCCTGAGGAACAGCAAGGGAAAAGATGCGGCTGGTGAAGGATGACCAGTGGATAAGGTTAGAGGAATCACTGGCAATGGAACAGGGAAGGAGGAGAGAAGAGGCTTTGCTTGACTAGGCCCTGGTCAGGGTTCATCTGGGGACCCTCACCCTGGGGATGTGGCTACAGACCCAATTCTAAGCTCCACTGAACGCATATGAACCCACATCCACTGCCATGCTTCTTGCTCTGAGAAGGATTGGCTGAGATCTGTTGAAAAATCAGCAACAGTTCTCACCCTGGGAGTGGTCTGCACCCTCGAGCTCGAGTCTGACACTGCCCTGTCTTCTCCTTTATCTATTGTCTACATGCTTGTTACCGGTGGAGGGTTTGCCTATGAGTCATCCAGATTCTTGGCATTTTGAACAAAGAATTGGACAAAATGCACAAACAAAGCAATGACAGAATGAAGCAATGATTTACTGAAACAAAAGTACACTCCATAGAGTAGAAGCAGGACTGAGCAAGTGGCTCAAGAGCACTGGCTGCAAATCCCCTATGGTTTAAGTGCCCTCTGGAGGTTTCCCATTGATTGTACAGTTACCCTCTATATAAAAGATGAGTCTGATCGGTGGCAGGAGGTGATCGATCAGAGGTACTTTACATTTTTCATCTGCAACAAAGTGGGAAAAGGGGTAGGGTTGACGGAGCAGCCTCTGATCCTTGCTACTTGGGTGTGGAAAGATGGGGTTTTCCTTTTGGTTCAGTTCTAGGAAGTCAGTGTGAATCTCCCCAGGGTCCCTGCCTCCAGACCCTATTCTCCTGCCTTACCCTTTTCCTCCCAGTCTCCCCTCCACTCCAGACCAGCAGAGCTAAAACAACCACAATTCATCCTTTAGCCTGTTGGGAAGGGACCCCAGCCCGGGAGTTGGGCACTGTTTCCACCAAGCTTATCAGATAAGAAGTGTGAGGCCCACACAGATGAAATCACTGCCCAGATGAGGGAGGCAGGAGCAAAATGCAATTGTCTGACTCCTAAGGTGTCTGAGTTACCTCTGTGGGTGACAAACATGTCCCAAGGGGTTTACCATGTGCCAGGCACTGGAATGCCATCCAAGGGGCCAATGCTGGTCTAGGAGAGCTCACCTCGGTGGAGGTAAGGGGGCGGCAGTACTCATGGCAGTAACTCTCCATAGTCCCAGCATGCCCCACCAGGACTGAGTCAGAGAGCATGGGAACAGAATGCCGAGGCAGGTGAGGATGGCCCTTTGGCTGATGATGCAAATGCCCCTTTCCTGAGGAATGATGGCATATTCAGAGAATTTTGGAAAAGTGTGTTATGGGCTAGATTTGGGTTACAGACAGCTGTGATCAGAGGCCAGGAGCTAAATGATAGATACCAATGAAGAGACTTCTATTACTCAAGCAGGACAGCTACTCCAGGTGGCAGGGGTGGGGGCTGGGAATTTGTAAGGCAAGAGGGCACAATGCCCACCCCAGACCCCACCCTCCCCTAATGGCACTGTAGACAGAGGCTGAGCCCCAACCCCAGCTCCTCTGCCACCTATCTCAGTGACTAGGAGAGAGTTCTATCTCCCTGATCCTTGGTTTCTGAATCCGTCAAATGGGGAGAACAATACTCATCTCAGGGTATTTTATTGACTCATTGATGTATTTATTTAGTGGGGATTAAATAGGATGGCAAATATCCAACTCTTGGGGAATTGCAGTATTCAATGGGAGTTAGACCCCTGCCCCATCACCTTTCCTTTGGAAACCCCCATCCCAGGAGGCAAGGGATCCTCTCTGACGATGAGGGTACGCTGTTTATGCAACATACCTGAGGGACAGTGTGACCAGAGGGGTGGGAGTCAGGCACTGAGGATGCACTTGCTGTTTACAGATTGTTTGACGACTGGCTGTTGGAGCTCCCAAATGGCTCAGGAGCCAACCAACCATTTTACTCCATGTTCTGGTTTGTTCATTCATTCATTCAGCATGTATTACATGCCTACTCCACACAAAAAATACATGAGAGATTCAACCTTTCTACCTAACCTTATCTCACCTCACTCCCTGTAGCGACCTCTCCTCCCCACTGGACTGAACTTCTCACTGTCTCTGCTCTCCGAAATGCCTAACACTCTCTGTCTCAGTGCCTTGACTCAAGCTATGGCTGTTGCCATCAGTGCTGCCTCTTACTCTTGAAACAAAGCAGCATGTTAGAAAGATCCCAGGTTCAGAGTCAGGAAGTAAGGATTTGAATTTTGGCTCTGCCTCTCACTAGCTGTTAAGTTCTTTAGCCTACCTGATTCCCAGTTTCCTCATCTGCCAGATGGGAATAATACTAGGGTCTATCGCAGAAGGTTGTTGTGAGAATGAACACTATGCAATGTGTAAGATATCTACTATGTCAGTGATATCTAAGATATCTGTCAGTGCCTGGCTTGGATTGAAACTTAGTAACAAATGTCTATTGAAGGGACCTGATGAATTCTGGCCTGGGAGGTGGGAAACTTGAATTTTGGTCATAGGAATATGTGCTCGAATAAGTCACTGCTTTTCTCAAGGGGCTCCAATCCCTTGATTAAAATTGTAGAGTTGGATCACCAGAACACCAAGTATTGACATCCCTGGCTTTCCACTCTGTATTTCTGAACTGGATCCAGGGACACTTGGCACACAGCCGGCTTCATCTCCATTCTCCGTCAGGGAAGACATCACTAGTTGATCAGAGTGTTCTATCTGCTGAGCCCTCAGAATCTCTCCACAGGGCACCTGCCAGCCATCGCCAATCAAACCAGAGGTGACAGTTGAGATCAAACAGACTTTTCATTCCTGGTCAGTGCCTGGTTGAGTGACGAGGTCTATCAGTGCTGGAAGACACAGTCAAGGTGATGGACGTGTGAGGGTGGTGGCGTGTGCAGAGCAGAGGTGTGAATGTGGGGCAGTGGTCCATTTAGGATGTCCCGCAGGGCACAGACACCACTACCCTGTCACTTTTGTCCCATTAGCCCTTCATTATGGCTTCACCTGGGTAGTCATTATATCCAGCCCAGGGTAGAGGCGGAGGTGAGGGAAGGTGCCAATTATGAACTGGGTGGTGTGTTCATTTGGTTTTCATGGCTGATGTCTTAGTCCTCATCAGTAACTCTGCCAGGGAACCACTCTTAGCTCCACTTCAAGGGTGAGGAATAGGAGGCTTGGAGCTTACTGATCATGATGATTAATCATAAAACCACAGTAATTGGCTTGGGTTGCACTCCAGCTTCACCCCTTTTGGCTGTAGGGTCTTGGGCAAGTCACCTAGTCAATCTGTGCTTCAGTGTCCTCATGTGTAGAGTAGGCCTAACAGCAATATCCACCTCATTATGAAGGTGTTAATACACATAAAGTTTTTGGAACATTATTCAGCATTTAATAAGAGGTCAGTAAACTATTTTCAAGACTGTTGGCATGGATTTAGTATTCAATTTGCTATTCCCAGCACCTCAGACAATGTCCTGTACATAGTAGGTGTTCATTAAATGCTTTAGAACCACTAGTTGAGCATTATTAGTTTCCCAGAAAAGTCCCACATAGGTCTTCTTGTTGCCAAGAAAGACCCACATAGGTTTTTCTTGCTGTCAAAGAGGACATCTCAAAGAAAATAAAAAAAAACGCTGAGCCAAACGAAAATGCAAGCACAACATATCAAAATTTGTGAGATGCAGCCAAAGCAGTGCTGAGAGGAAATTTTATAGCACTAAGAGGCCTACATTAGAAAACAAGGAAGCTCTCAATCAATGAGCAAAGTCATCCCCTCAGGAAAAGAAAAGTGAAATAAGCCCAAAGTAAGAAAAAGAAAGGAAATAATAAAAGCAGAAGTCAATGACACTGAAAACAGAAGAAGAAATAGAAAAATAAAAATAAAAAAAGAGCTGGTTCTTTAAACAGATCAATGAAATTAACAAGCTTCTAGCAAGACTGACGAAAAGAGATAAGCTATAGATTATTATATCAGAAATAAAATGCAGCCAGGTGTGGTGGCTCACACCTATAATCCCAGTACTTTGGGAGGCCAAGACAGGAGGAGAGCTTGAGCTCAGGAGTTTAAGACCAGCCTGGGAAAAACAGTGAGATCTCCTTTCTACAAAAAATTTAAAAAAAATAGCTGGGTGTGTTGACATGAACCTGTTGTCCCAAGTGTTGTCCCAGCTACTTGGGAGGCTGAGGTGGGAGGATTGCTTGAGTCCAGGAGGTCAGGACACTGCGAGATGCCATAATTGTGCTACTGTACGCAGTCACAGAGTAAGACCTTGTCTCAGAAAAAAAAAAAAAAAGAAACAGAAAGAATGGAAGGAAGGAAGGAAGGAAGGAAGGAAGGAAGGAAGGAAGGAAGGAAGGAGGGAAGGAAGGAAAAGAAAGCCAGGCTAAAATAGTAAATGTTATGATGTTTTATCTTAGCATAATAAAAACTGTAAACAAGCTAAAGAAAAAACCATGTGATCATATAAATTGATGCAGAAAATTCATTTGACAAAATTGAACATCCATTCATGACAAGAACTGCCAGAAAATTAGGAATAGAAGAAAGTATCCTCAACTTGATAAAGAGGATCTACAAAACTCCCACAGCGACATCACATCCCGTGGTGAAAGACCGAAAGCTTTTCCCCTAAAATCAGGAACAAGACACAGAGGTCTGCTTGCACCACTGTTATTCAACACAGAACTTTTTGCCTGAACCCCGCCCCTCTTGAGACTCCACATGGTGAAGATGGGCTGGGCTGTCCTCTTTTCTCGGGGCTTGAGTCCTCAGACTCACCAGCTCCAACCCCACTCACTCATATCCTTTCAAGAATCCACGGGGAAGTGCACATGGTCTTACCTGATTTGATGAGGTTGAATTGCGCTGATTTATATTAGGAAAAAGCAAATCATTTGCCACATATAAGTAGCACCGACTGTGGCATGCTAGCACCATATCCATGTGTTCAGCATGGAGGTCAAGAATTGACGATGTAATTCAACCAGGAAACTGAGGCCCAGAGAGGGTGAGTGACTACCTCAAAATCACACAGCCAGGTAGGGGCTGAGTTCAAAGATCTCATATCCAAGGCCAGTGTCCCTCTAATGGTACAATAATGTGATTGAAACCTCTTCCAGCGTGGTATTTGATCACACTGACAGTGGTCTCTGTCGCTGGAGGTGGCCAGGGGTGATGGGGCTGGCTGAGCCGGGCTATGACTCCTCTGGGGCATTACCAGGTCTCTGCCTCCTCTGAGGACACAGCCACAACAGACAAGTTCAGCAGGTCAGGAAGCCCTTAGCCTGGCAGCCAAAGGGGTTTGCTTTGACCTGATGCCTCCTGTTCCCAGGAAGCAAGAAGCACGTCCGCTCTGATTACGGCTGACAGCCTGCCTCGGGCTGGTCTTTGATAGAAATACTGTCATTATGTAAGAAGTTACATAAATCATCTTGTGATGCCTGCGTCGCACGTCCACAGAGGCACTGCCGGGCTGCTCTGTCCTCTGCGTGGCCTTTGTATGTTTCCCGAGCTAGCGTGGTCGCCTGGGCCTACCTCTCCTGGGCAGGGGTGGCTGGGGAGAGTCTGCAGCTCCAGACTAGCATGGGCCCTGGGTGGGAGATGGGCCCTCGCATTGGTTCACAGCTGTCGGTGGGAGTAGCATCTTAGGATCACCCCCACCCCAGCGTTGTCATTTACTGCAGGTGGGTACTTCGGCAAGTTTCCAAGCCCATTCGTGCCTCAATTTCCTCATCCATTAAAGGGAGTAATCATGGCACCTGGGAAGAACAAAGGACAATATATGTCACGTGCTTCCATCAACCAGAACTTTACACTGGTATGATCAGGTGTGAGAATGAACATGGTGGGGTCGGCAGGCCGGGGCTCCCTCCCGGGCGCTCTTCCTGACTGGCTCTGCCACCTTGGGTGAATCACTGTCCCTCTCTGGGCCTTTTGTCATCATCTCTAAAATGAGAAGTCGACCCATCTTTTGGAACTGAATTTCCTGTAGAGGTGTGAAAATGTAAAATCTCCTTTAACAGGTATTTTTGGCAACTTAAAACATTACCAAACACGTACCAACAAACAAATACATTCAAATGCATTTTAACTCAAGGTGACACGCTAGACTGCTGACCGGTGAACTTGGGCAGTCAGGTTAACTCCTCTGGGGGCAGGTGATAGTTTCTCCAGGGACTCCTTTCAGTTGATGACTGTCCTAGGATCATAAGACAAGTTTTTTTAGGCTGGGCTCACAGCTGTAATCCCAGCACTTTGGGAAGCTGAGGCAGGTAGATCACCTGTGGTCAGGAGTTTGAGACCAGCCTGGCCAGTATGATGAAACCTTGTCTCTACTAAAAATACAAAAATTAGCTGGGCGTGGTGGCACGTGTCTGTAATCTCAGCTACTTGGGAGTCTGAAGCAGAAGAACCACTTGAACGTAGGAGGCAGAGGTTGCAGTGAGCCAGAGATAAAGACAGAAACCTGCGGATGAGCTCCCTTCCCTCCTAGAGCGCACCTGGGTGGGCTCAGCTCACCTGGGTGGGGCAAACAATAAACAGACAAAAAAAAAAAAAAAAGACAGGCAGCAGCTGTTTACAGTCCACAGGAAAAATCCTGTTCAGTGGAATGGGCAAAGTATTCAATTCATAAGCATTTAGTAAGAAGCCACTCTGTGCCAGGCTGTAGTAGGGATCAGATTACAAAGGGCCTTCTGTGTTTGGGAGGTTAAACTTCATCTTTGGCTCCAGACACTCGGGGATGGGAGAGGGTGTTATTAACAATGGTTGAAGTTGGTGGAAGGCGTCCTGGAGGCGGGGATGTTTGAGCTGGGCCTTGAAGAATTGCTGAGAGGACAGGATTGGCTGAGTTGGGCCCAAGAACCATGTTTGAGGCTTCTGTGGGGGTGTCACCAACTGTAAATGGGAAATTATTTCCTCCCCGCCCAGACGCAGGCGGATAATGAGCGAACACTGCGGGAGTCTCATGACTTGCACAATGACTGCTGTCTTTCCACCTGCCTATATGGCCAATCAGAAAAACACGGAGGAGCCTTGCCTTGTGTGGGTCAGAGGTATCTAGAGGCCTGGCCTCAAGCCACAGCTGCCTCTTCTCCCCGATCCTGACTTCCCAAAGCTGCTGCTCCCCGTATTCCTGAGCCGGGAAGTTGCAACGTTGGGCTAGAAGAGTGGAACATAGGACGCATGGTGAAAATCTGGTGCTCTCGGCTGGCAGCGCTTAGGCAGGGTCTGGTGCTCCAGGAGGCCATGTGGCAAGGCAGATCCAGCTCAGCCTTTGCACACAGACGGGCCTGGCTTCAAGTTCAAACTCTGCTGATTAATGCTGCGCGGTCTTGGGAAAGCAATGGAACCTCGATTACTTCATTTGTCGGGGGCAAACGCACCACCACCCTCATGAAGCGGCCCCGTGAGGTCGTGTGGTTGTCGAATATGGCTCTTGTGGCTCTTGGCACGTGCTGGGTGTCCAGAAAGAATCCATTTTCTTCCACTTTTCTCTCCCCTTCCTTTCTCTCTTCCCTCTTTTCTTCCTTTCTTCTTTCTCTCTTTCCTCAAAAAGTGTTTGGTGGAAGAACAGTCTGCGTTAAGAGCTATGGAAAGAGTTTTGTAAGACATCAACTCACCTCCCATGGAGTCCACGGGTCTGGTGGGGAGGCTCACTACTGGCTAAGAAAGGAGAGACAGCTTCACGAGCGGGCAGTGCAGAACGGGCGGGCAGGGCTGCAGGTGCCGTGGGATCTTGAGGAAGCTGGCAGACGAGCTGAGTGGCTCTGAAAGATCTTGATGCCCTTGGAAGAGAGATCTTCCGGAGACAGTGATGATGCAACCCACAGAGTGCAGAAGCCCATGAGGAAAGGGCGTAGCACAGAGAAGCAGGCAGTTACCTGGTCAGGTGCTGGCTGCGGAGATGTTGGAACTCCTGGCTGTGTACACCGGCCTCATGCCGTAGGCAGCGGGGGACTGGCCTTGATGGCCACGGGCCCTCAGGGAGCTCTCTCCAGCCATGTGTGCCAGGCGTTTTGGAGCAGAAAGGATGTTTCCTGCCTGTCCCAGTCAGGGTGGGCCGGGACGTGCTACAGTAACACAGAGCCCTCACATCTCTGGCTCTCACAATGAGGAAGGCTTGGCTCTCACCCATGCAAAGGCTGCTGCAGGTAGGAGCAACTCCCCAGGGCATGCAGTGGCAGACAATCTAGGATCTCCAGTCCAGTAGCACCTCCATCTCGGTCCACACTTCCCCGACCCCGCAGCAGGGTAGGGGCAGAAAGAATACAGTGCTGGCTTTCAGGCCCTAAATTGAGTTATAGCTTGTCAGCACTGGGCTATCTCCTCCAAACTCTTCATTTCGCCTGTAGGGACCCTCAGGCTGGGGGAAGGGGGGATGGCTTGGAGTCAGGCCACAGCAGCCGTCTATTGGCCAGTGGGAAGGAGTGGGGCCATCACTCCTGGTTAGAAGCCCTGGTCCTGTCCTGCCAGTGCCCCCAGTCTGGGCAGGGAGACTCTGGAGAGGAGTCCTTGGCATCTGAGGTTGTAGTACAGAGATGCTGGTTGGCACATAGACCACCAGCCATCTGGCTGATGAGGGAGACAGGAGGAGAAGGCGGTAGAAGGGGAAGAGGAAAGGAAGGGGAAGGAGAGGAGGAGGGCATAAGAGGAGGCTGAGCCTGGGCAAGAAGATGACGGGGCGGGGGCGGTGAGAGGGGCCCGTGAGCTGGCGGGCACAGAGGCGCGACCATTAGCATTTCCCAGGCAGCCACCCTCGCCTTCAGCCTCACCTTCCCTCTGGCCAGTTAGTGGGCAGGGCCAGCGCCGACGCTGGGCTCCCTTGCTCACTCAGAGCGGCCCTGCTTGCAGCCCCGCCGGCGTTGGCACGGTGACAGTAGCCAAGTGTGCAAACTTGTGCCATTGTCCACAGGCCAGGGGGAGCCATGGAAACTGGCTAATATGACACAGGAAAATGTTTGCTGATGGCAATTCTATGGGCTTTGTCCACCTCTTTCTCCATCATGACGACTCGATTTAAGTCCCTAACTGTTTGACTACAAATGCAAGGGGACCGTGCAACGCCAACCTTTTGTCCGGCTGCGCTGAATGGGCAATTCAGGCTTTGTGCAGCTCAATTGAGGAAGCAAACATAAAGACAAGATTCCTGAGAGCTCCAGCTCCCTTCCCATGGATATCCCAGCACCTCGTTAGAGAGTCCTTCCTCGGCCACCTTTCCGACAGGCATCAGCGCACCTCCCGACCTCGAAGGTCCTCGGTGTCGGATCCCTGGGGGATCCCGGCAGGGAGAGTAGTGGGGGTGGCAGAGGGAGGGAGAAAGAGAGAGAGAGAGAGAGGCAGAGACAGAGAGAGAGAGAAGAGTGAGAGCGAGAGAGAGCCACTCAACACTCAAGGACAGCGGGAAAAGCAGCCCGCCCCGGCTTACCCCGTCCGATTGTCTGTCTGCACTGGAGCATGGCAGCTGTAGGCCTGGAGTCTTTGGGGGAGGTTTGCAAGCCCATCTCCACCAGGCCCAACCCCTTCTCCATCCTGGACATTTTAAACACACACACACACCCCACCCCCTTAAGAAACTAGGGAACCGAGGTCAAGGGGAGGCGGGGCGTGGAGTCCGAGGAGAGTGGGGCTGAAGGGTAGAAATTTACCGGGAAATGATTGCATTTGGGAGCTGTCTTTTTTGTGATGGTCCCCATGGTGACAATTTGTGACGGCAAAGAATGTGGGAACGGGGCGCCGCCGCCTGATTGGGATGCTTTGTATCTGGAGAGGCGCTCCTGATTGGCCTGAGGGGCCCCCCAGCTCCGGGGAGTTGTCCTCCATTCAGCCCACTCAAGGGCTGCACAACTGCTTCCAGCCGGACGGAGCTCGGCCGGCTGTGCCGGGGCCTGTCCCAGGTCTGCAGCGGGGAACCTGCCGGGCCACGTTGGTCGGGCCCCGGCCGGCACCTTCGGTCAGTGTGGAGGCCCGGCGGCTCAGGCCCGACTGGGTGGCGGGAGTGGGGCAGGCTGGGGCCGGGGGGAGGGGCGAGGTGCGTGGGTGGCGGCGGAGGAGGCATGAAATTGCTGCAGATGCTTCTTCGGGGGAGTCCCTACTGCCCACAGCCTGAGATCAGCCCGCAAGGCAGGTCTCGATTAAGTGCCAGACAGGGGTCCTGCCTGGTCCTGCGTGAGAGCTGGGGGTGGAGCGTGGGGATTGAGGAGGGGGGCAGGGGTGGTGGGAGGGGGAGGCTACCACCAGGGAGGAAAGGGGCTTGGCCTTGCTTTAAAGTGGAGCAGTCGCCTCAGCTGAGAGAATAAACACCTCACTGGCAAGTTGCACACCTTGGCAGCATGGTGTGTGGGAGACAGGGCAGGCTGGGAGTGCAGGGACTTGTGTGCCAGCCCCAGAAATGCCACCTATAGCTGGGTCACCCTGGGCGAGTTGCTTGACCTTTCTGAGCCTTGGCTGCAAGAGGAAGGCACCAGACCCAAGCAGGTTGGATGGGGCTGTGCTAGCGCCCGCGGCATCCCAGGTGTGCAGACAGCACTCAGCCACTTGCACTGGCATCCCTCTACCCGGGATGCTGTTTAGGGCTGAGGGGTGCTGGGGTGGGGACACCATTTGCAGACAGGTGCTGTGGTCTTTTGGGAGGGCTGGGTGTGGTTGCTTGGAGAGACTCCAATGGCCTGTTATGTCCCCCAGGTCAGTTCGGTGTCCTTCCCCGGAGCTGCCAGCCACCAGCAGAGCCCACCCTCTTCATGGAAAGCTTCGTGCAGTGGCCCCCTGGTGATGGCATCTGACAATGATGTGAAGATGCTGCTGAACTTCGTGAACCTGGCGTCCAGTGACATCAAGGCTGCCCTGGACAAGTCTGCGCCCTGCCGACGCTCCGTGGACCATCGCAAGTACCTGCAGAAGCAGCTCAAACGCTTCTCCCAGAAGTATTCCCGGCTCCCGCGAGGCCTGCCAGGCAGGGCCGCAGAGCCCTACCTGAAAAGGGGGCCTGAGGACCGGCCCGGGAGGCTGCTTCTCGACTTGGGCCCTGATTCCAGCCCCAGTGGGGGTGGGGGCTGCAAGGAGAAGGTGCTGAGGAACCCCTGCAGGGAGGAATGTCTTGCTAAGGAGCAGCTCCCCCAGGGGCAGCATCCAGAAGCTGCCCAGCCTGGCCAGGTGCCCATGAGGAAAAGACAGCTGCCTGCCTCCTTCTGGGAAGAGCCGAGGCCCACCCACAGCTACCATGTGGGGCTGGAGGGGGGACTGGGCCCCAGGGAGGGACCTCCCTATGAGGGTAAGAAAAATTGCAAGGGCTTGGAGCCCCTGGGGCCTGAGACTGCCTCAGTGCCCATGTCTCCAAGCACCCTGGTTGAAAAAGAGTCACTCAAGATGCCAGGGGTCTCCCTGGTGGGCCGCGTCAATGCCTGGAGCTGCTGCCCCTTCCAGTACCATGGACAGCCCATCTACCCGGGCCCTCTGGGGGCCCTGCCCCAGAGTCCTGTCCCCAGTCTGGGCTTGTGGAGGAAGAGCCCGGCCTTTCCCGGGGAGCTGGCGCACCTCTGCAAGGATGCGGACGGCCTGGGGCAGAAGGTGTGCAGGCCTATGGTGCTGAAACCCATCCCCACCAAGCCAGCAGTGCCCCCACCCATCTTTAACGTCTTTGGCTACCTCTAGGTGAGCTGAGAGGGCCTCAGCCCCCACCTCTGGCCTGCGGGAGTGTGGAGGTCCCCAAGGCACTCTCCTCTGAGGAGGTGGCTGGGCCATGGTGTGGCCTCTTCCTTTTGTGTGTGTGTGTGGGAGGATTGGGGCGGGGGTCCTCAGGCAGTCACCTTTCGGCCTTGCAGCCTTGGAAGCTGTGGGGCTGGGCCTGGTTGGCCCCTCCCCAAGCAGGCCAGGGCCCAGCAGCTCGTCCCGCTGTCCCTGTGCTGACCATGGGTGGGGGGATGGTGCCCTTCGTTCCTGCCACCCCAGAAGCCAGAGTTACACATCTGTTCACCTGCCACCCACTGTGTGAGCCAATCTCAGTTGTTTTTCTTCTTGTTCTTTGTAAATATTGAGAAAGTTGAAAGAATAAAGACATTTCTTTTGGCGTTTCCACATCGTGGGTGTCAGGAAGTTGAATGACCCCCAGGCTTAGGGATCTGGCAGCAGTGGCTGGTTCCAGGGAGGCCAGGACCGGCTGAAGCCTCTGAAATATCTAGGAATGGGTGCTGGGGCCAAGAGCTTGGTTCAAAGGAAGGAGGGTGAGGAGGGGAGGAGGGGACCCCCCGGGGTCCAACATGCTCTGGAGAACAGGTGCCGGAACCAGGGGAGGTGGGGCTGCAGTCCCAGCTCTGCCGTGTACTGTGGGGCCCCACCCTTCCTCTGGGGGGTCTCCTCACCCCCCCATCCCCCCCCCCCCGCAGGATGACAAGATGAGAATGGGTCTCTCTGCAGTGCCTTCTGCTCTGTGTGCTGCCTCAGGGCAGCCTCTGTGCCGAGATGGTTGTGCCCAACTCTGGTGAGAGGGAAAATCAGGCCAAATAGGAGTTTGGTCCCTTGTGGGCAAAACAGGTAGTTTGACCAAATTGTTCCTTTTGTATGCACAGTCTTGGAGTCTGTGTCCACAGGCAAAATAAGTCGATTAAAAAATAATATCGGACTCCTCTGAACCTCGTTCCCTCCAGCACATCCAAAGGGATCCTCTCTAGCTAATCCAGATTCCAGGTTACCTGAGGATGGGTCTCTCCCCAGGCCTGGCACACACCAGGTGCCCCATCAATGCAATGATGAGGCCTCTGCCTCTGACAGTGCAGAGGGCAGCACCAGTGGCAGGAAGTGGCCCTGGATTTTGCCCTGTTAGTGTCCTACTAGCAAAGTCACCTGAGGGGCCTCCACCTGCACACAGGCCCAGGTTTGCTCTGCTGCTGTAGACGGGGCTCTATGGCTGATAGAGGGTTGGTGTGCCGGTGGGCCCAGCTGTTTATTTTATTAGAACAGTTTCACAACTAGAAGGGTGCAGGGAGCCAGTCCTGGCTGGGACTATGGTGCTCTCATCAGCAGCACGATGTTGGACACATTCATCCTTCCTCTGTGCCTCAGTCTCCTCACCTGTACAATGGAGGACTGGACTGGGAATAGGAAACAGGTGTACCTCCCTCCCCTGCACCCCAGGAAAGCTTGCAGGCTCCCTCCTTTGGAGCCTGGACATGGCCTCTGATTCTTCCTCACTAATACAGGCTGCAAGATTGGAGGTCGCCAAGGGCCCCTCCTACTTGTCTTGTTATACTCCAGGATTCCCTGGAGTGGGAAGTCCCGGGAGGGGCAGCCCCTTGACCGGGAAACCAGCCAGTGGTTTCTGTCCAATGGCCTCTGAAGACTTCAAGGTCACAGAAACAGGCACAACCCTGGGCAGAGCTGCTCAGAGTCATTATCTGGCCTATGGGATGGGGATGATCCTTGACCTGGACCCTCAGCCTCAGACTGCTCTGGTCTTAAAGAGCAGAAAGGGGCTGGGGGTGGGGAACCCTCCTCTGCCCTCTGTGCAGCATCACCCAGGCCCTCTGGATCCATGTCGATGAGCCTCAGCTCCCTACAAACTGCATAGCAGGGGGTTAAATGCCTGCATTCTGGCCTGCCATCTGCCAGCTGTGCAATCTTGGGCAAGTTACTCAACCTCTCTGTGCTGAAATTTCCTCATCTGGAGAATGTGATTGATAACAGACCTGCTGCATAGATTGTTGTGAGGCCAACGTGAGTGCCCTGGCCCACTGTCACCCAGATGCTCAAAGCGTCACCAACCACAAGTCACCTCTCGTAGTTGTCTGGTGGTGTCTGTAGGTCCTGCCACGCCGACATTTTAATACCGTTTATGGGCTGTGCTGCCCGGGGGATGATGTGCCTGGACCATCCAACCAACCTCACCCGCTGGCGGAGGAGCCGAGCTCCGGGACACGTTCTCTCAGGGTGCTGCCTGTGTCCAGTCCTGCCTGGGCTCTCTGATAAGACTGGCCTGTCCCTGCTCACAGCCCTGGGGGTACCTACAGATCCATTCATTCAAAAGTTGGGAGCAGAGACCTGTACTAAGACATGACCTGATGGAAGCCCTGGCAACGTGATGACCCCACGTGGAAGCGAGCTGGGGGGAAAACACGCATCTAGGAAAGCTTTGGTATTGAAAGTAAGTTTCAAATCCTGCTGCAGTAACAACAGCACATACTCTCCTAACCGCAGAGTGAATGGCACTGGTTCAAAGTAAAACCCAGAGCCAGTCCGGTGCCCCACCACCCCTTCACAATCCCCGACACCCACCACTGGGTCAAGCCGGCTCAGGCTCATGAAGCAGAATCTCTGCCGGAATCCCAGGGCTCTGAGTGTTCTCCGACGCTGCCAGACGTCCCTGAGGCTGTAAACCTCTTGGGGCTGGGTATTGCGGGAGGGGCCCACTTCTGCAGAGGGAGGTGGCTGTAAAGTGCTCCAGACAGGAGTGATGGTCAAAATACATCATGAATGGCACAATGTGAGCCTTAGCCAACTGGAACCAACCCACTGGAGCAGGCCCAGGCCAGGAACAAACCCCTCAGCTGCTGGGTGGTGGGGAGGTGGGGGCAGAGACATAAGGAGGCCAAGGCTGGGCATGGTACTTCCAGGGCGGGGGGGCTCTGAGCAGCGCTTTGACTAACCTGCATGGTCACACGTACATTAGTATTCTAAGAACACAAATGTAGTACTGGTGCATCTCAGACCAGGAGGTCCCACACCCTGCAACTGTCGAGTACAAAGAATACGGAGGCCAAGCCCCTCCCCACACCTCCCACTCAGCCCTTCAGCCTCACCTCCTCCAGGGTGGCACCTCCCACAGACCGGCACACTGCCCTGCCCAGTACCCGGGTCTCTGGGTTGGGAGATTTGTGGCTGCTGACTTAGGACTCTCTAGGACGTAATGTGGCCCATGAGATGCTGTAGGTTAAGAGTCTGCCCACTACCCATCCTGGTCCACACACACCCCAAACAACTCACACACTGGCCCTGTGTGCCTCATCCCGTCACCACCTGCCACCCCTCAGGTCACTCTGACCAGTAGTCACCCGAGATGCAAATGCCCTCCCTTTGGCTTCTGGGTCAGCAAAGGCGTTCTTCCATCAGTCTCCCTCGTGAGCTGACACCCACTTGGCAACCTACCCCCGGCTCTCGGGGTTGAGTACCCCAGTGGGGGATGATGCAGGTTTCCTCTGGGGCTTCTTTAGAGTCCCTACAGGTTCTGCCCGGTGTACGGCAAGACCGCATGGGACCGTGGCCAAGCACTGTTAAGCTGGAACCCCCAGGGACTTGCTGTGTGTGCCCAGGCAAGTCCCTTCCCCTCTCTGGGCCAGTTTCTCATTTGTACTATGAAGGAGCAGGCATGACCTGGTTGACCTTTGACCTGTGGTCAGCAAGTTCTGCTTGGAAGACTTTTTCTCTGGGAGTTAATGGTTCCATAGAAGCCCAGTGTGTCTTTAGCCAGTCATGGTGGCATGCCCCTGCAGTCCCAGCTACTTGGGAGGCTGAGGTGGGAGGATCACCTGTGCCAGGAGGCGGAGGTTACAGTGAGCTGAGATCATGCTACTTACTGCACATCAGCCTGGGCAAGAAAGTGAGACTCTGTCTCAAAAAACAGAAAGAGAAGAAAAGAAACCCAGTGTGTCAGAGCCAGCAAGGCCACCAGGGGCCACCATGTCTCACCATACAGATGAGGAAACTTAGGCTCCACTGGTGCAAGCCAGAGGCAGAGCTGAGCCTGGAGCCAGTGCTCCCCTCCATCAATCTACTGCTTACAAAGGCCAGGAACTACCTTTGACCTTGCTTCAGACTCTACTAGATCCTGTGGCTGGCCTGGTACGGGCTCTCGGCCACGTGGCCTGCTCTGGTGTTGCTGCAGAGCAGCCTGGACTCAGTGGCTTCACTAACATTTGTAAAGGAAGCACTGATGAGTTACTGCAGCTTCCATGGAAACAGGGCATGCTACATCTCAGCACTTGGAACCTGCAGAGACCCGCAGAAAGTGCCACAGGGTGGCGAGCCTTGGCTCTGCCCTGCACCACCTGAAAACAGGATGGCAGCTCCTGCTCTGCCCACCCCACAGGGCCATGACGACAGAGGGAGGCGCGCAGGGGCCAGGGCTGCATATGTGCTCTCCGGCTTGGTGCCTTTGCAAGGGCTGACCATGGCCATCGCTCTAGCGCCATTGTTCACAGTGCCCAGTATTTAATTTTTTCCCCTAGTTTCTCAATAACCAGCAAAACAGAGTTGAGCAGGGTGTGAAAACAGAATGCCAGGAAACGTGTGTGGCAACTGCAGGTGTCGAGAGGCAAGTGGGCCCCGAGACTGTGACAGAGCTCCTATTTCCATGGTGATTGAACCAGGAAAGGAACACCCATTGGACCATCATCGGGTCTTGGCTGGGGAGGGAAGGATATATATAGCCTCTTGGGTCTTTCAGGAACCCAAACAAAGGTGACACATTCAGGGGTCCTTGTGCCCCATCCCCACCTCTGCCCCATTCCCACTACTGCCACGAGCAAGGCTGAGGACCTCAGGCCCTGGGGGTCTGGTGAGAGGGACTTCGTTGGGCAGGCGTCACATGTGTAGCATTTATTGTATTAATACTTAACGAAGCCCTCCGAGACCCAGGGTCCTCCTCCCCCAGCTCTGGGCCACATCTTCATCTTAGTCTTTGGGGAGAAAGCTCTGAAGTCAAGTGGAGAATTTTCCAGAGCAAGTGGAGGGGCACAGGGAAGCCTCTGAGCACACCTTCCCCAGACCACCTCGAGCTCTGCCCTGGCCCAGGAATGGAGGCTTCTGCCATTCCCGAAGGCAGAGAAGTTCTGGGATCTGCTCATCAGTTTGTAAACAAATGATTCTTCTCCTCCTTGACACACTCAGTTCTCTGCTCTGGCCAAAGCTCTGGCCCTGAGACCCAGTGAGATCCTGGCAGCTATCCAGGCTGAGAGGGAGGCAGCCTGCAGCCTCATCTGTCACCAGGTCCCCTTGGAGTTGGGGACACCGACGTCCTGAGACTTGGTAAGAAGAGTCTGAGCGGCTACTCCTCTCTCCCTGTGGCCCCAGTTACTGGGTGTTCTCATATTTCAGGTATCTAATCAGCCTGCCTGGGAGCGGCAAGGTGTCTAGTAGTTTTATACGGTATTTCCCAATGGCCTTTCGAACCTGCAGCCGGCAAAGGTGAGCCAGAGGTCTTGGAGGTTCTGGAAAAGGAGGGAAAGAGAGAGGCTGATTTGTCGTTTGCAATCAGCAACGGATTTGCATCTGTGACCCCAGCCTAGGGGAGGCGCCTAGCTGATGTGGGAAGAGAGGGGGTACCTGCACCCCAGTCCCCGCTAACTAAAGAGACCCAGCAAGGCACCTTCCCACTGTTCACCCCTCATTGATCTGCACAGCCCAAGCAGTGGACAGAGTGATTATCACACCCATTTCACAGGTGAGGAAACCGAGGCTTAGCGAGGTTTTGACCCTTGCCCAGGATCCCTCCTGGGACTACAGAATGGTGCCTCCCTCCTCTTGACCCCTTCCTCTTCACACACAACCTGGGCCCCAAATACGACCTTAGCAATGGGGTCTGAGGGTTTGACCTCTTAAGTGCCCCCACGCATGGAATTCAACTCAGCTCCCGGTGGTGCTGAGAGGACAGGGTAAGAGGGCAGAGACTGGCAGCTCCCCTCTAGCCCCAGAATCCCACCTGGCTGCCTCCCCCAGGAGCCACGGAGCGGAGTTTTCTCAGCTGGGGAGTGGGTAGAGGTAAGAGCAGGGATGAATGCATTTAGTAATGGGGTAATTTATTTCCATCCTGAGCAAAGGGTCAGACACAGAGAAAGGGTCTGCTGAATCACAGAATGCCATTCATTCATTCATTCATTCATTCATTTACCAAGCACATGCTGAGCCCCCTTGCTGCGCCTGGCTCTGTGCTTGGGCCAGATATGCAGAGATGCCTGTCCAGAGGCTCTGGGTGAGGCTTTCACAAGAGACAGTGCCCTCTGAGTGGGGTCCTGAGGGGTGGGCAGGAATCTCCAGGTAAGGAAGGGAGACAAGGGCATTCTAAGCAGGGAAAACAGCAAGTGGCAAGGACAGGAAGCCATGCAAGCCTGGAGCTGGAGGGGCAGGTGGGATGTGGAGCAAGGGCAGAGGGCCAGGCGGCCGGAGCATTGCCTAGCGATGCATCCACACACCCATCACCATGTTTCTGACACCTCCACTGCCCTCTGAGCCACCCTCTGAGTTCACTGCCTTCTGAGTTCATATTTTTCTACTAAAAATCTGAGTACCCAAAAGAATAGGGAAGCGTCATTTCTGTTGTCCAGGCATCTTGTCTGGTTAGTTCCTATTTCTAACTCTTAAAAGCTGTGGTCTGGATAAAAAATAATATGGTTACCTCATACACAGAAGGTCTTGAATATATATTCAGTTAATGGCTGAATTGGAATAATTAATTATAGGCATTGAGGCCAGTTAGGACACTTTTTTAATAGTCCAGAAAAGAGATGGGGAAACCATTAGGTAATGAACTTAGACTCTAACCTTCCCTCTAGGAAGCTCAGCACAGGCTGCTGGTGAGCAGAGGCAGAGCCACGAGGGCTGGGCAGGCCAATCCATGGGCTCTGGGTGCTTCTTCCCAGAATAACACTGTGGATGTCACAGCATTAAACAAACAAGCTCGTGGGGACTGTCTTGCAGGTGGAAAGTGGGCTTTAAAGTAACCCAAACAGGTACTGGTTAAAAACGATTGGTTTTACTGGCTAATAAATGTGTACTGCACACTAAGGTCTCTGCAGGGTTTTCCCAGGGGCATGGTTGAGTTGTGGGGGAATCACGCTTCTCTAAGGAAGGCAGGAGAAGCTGACAGAATGGGTGGGACTGTTATCTAGACTTAGACTGCTCCGCCCTCTAGTGGCCAAGGATCATGGTGGCAGCAACCAATTATTCACTAGTTCCTTGAAGGTTTACTGTGCCTCTAGAGTTGAGCCCCAAGTGAACAGGCACGTTGATGCCTCCCTGCCATCACTGCCCCAGAAACTTTATCAAAGGCTTCAATTCAAGTGCCTTCCAAGCACCTGTACCAATGAAACATCCCACAGTAAGTTTGGGTTCACAGGGGTGTGGGCATCAAGGAGGAACACGGTGAGTCAGAGTCGGGGCTCGGGGTGGGCCCCTGAGGCTGCACAGTCTCACCTGGGGACAGAAGCA
The DNA here is from genome assembly GCA_031835075.1 of Saguinus oedipus. Classification (NCBI taxonomy): domain Eukaryota; kingdom Metazoa; phylum Chordata; class Mammalia; order Primates; family Cebidae; genus Saguinus; species Saguinus oedipus. Next base: position 136,102,668 of record CM063176.1, read on the forward strand.
CTAATGGTGGAATGACAGTGAACTGCTTCAGGCCAGCGTCTGTACTACTCCTTTGACAAACACTTGGCCAGAGCAGGACTGTGCCCTCAGAGCCAGAGAAAGCCCTGGGGTAGCTGGGATTCCGCTGCGCACATGCCCATTTCTGTCACCTGCAGTATCCTGTTTGCCCAGGTGAGCTCCATAAGGCCTAAGAGGGACTCTGGCCTCCTCAGCCTGAATTAGCCAGGCGGCCCCATCTACTCTGCACACATCAGAGGGATAGTGGCCGAATCCCACTTCGCCGTGCCCGGCCCAGTTCACATGGGTAGAGGTGAAATGGGTTGGCCCAGGCGCCTCTGTTCAGGTGGTAAGAGGCCCTGCCCAGTCACTCAGCAAGGCCCTGACAAGGCTGGGTCCAGGGTTCAGGGGCCTGTCTCCGACACCAGGGTGTTCTGTGCACCAGCAACTTTGGCATTATCTGGGAGCCTGATGAAATGCAGACTCCCTGGCCCGACCCCAGACCTGCGGATTCAGAAGCTGCATTTTTAACAAGACACCCCGGTGCTGGGTGTGCACTTTAGTTTGAGACACCCTGGACCACCTTCTCTCCTCTCCCCTGCCGAAATGCCTCTTGGTGGTCCCAAATCGTTCACAACCTACTCTGAAGGTCCCGATACCCCTCAGGGGAGCTATAGCTGTTTAAAACATCATGGGAAGATGTAGTGGAGAGACTCGGGGGTTGGTCAAACCTGGGTTTGAATCCCAACTCTGCCACTAACCAGCTATGACTTTGGCCCAGGTGGCACAACTCTCTGAAGGGCAGATTCCTCACGTTTCATCCAAGGAGTTACAGACACATGGTGTGTGACACGCAGCACAGAGCCTGGCACGGAGCAGGTGCTCCCAGGGTTAGGAACGGTCACATTTCCTGAGGCCTGGGCCTCAGTCAGGCAGGGAGAAGTGTGAGCCTCGGCAGCAGCAGCAAGTCCCTACCTGCCTTCTCCTTGATGACGGCCCAGTCCTCGAAGCTGTCAATGTGCTCCTTCAGCCTCGAGCAAAGCTGCACGTTGCCCACGTAGTCCAAGAGGACATCGATGATGGGCCCTGCCCAGCGGCTCACCTCTGGGGCAGACACGAACTCACAGAACTGAAAGAGAACACGCCGGGACCAAGACGTGAGTTCACCCCACCTGCAGCAGCCTGAGGCCAGGGAGCACAGGGGATGCGTCCAAGCACACACCCAGCATAGACACTGTCCCTTGAACAATGTCCCCCCAACACAGGCTTCTGTTGCCCAAAGTGGAACATGGGCAACTCGAGCAGGTCACATCACCTCTGAGCCTCAATTTTCCTGTCTATAAAATAGGTATATAAAACAAACTCCAAGGGGAATATTTTTTAACGTGAAAATTAGGTATATGAACATAAACTTTGCACAAAGTAGGCAGCCCATGAATGATCGCCATTAGCCATTACAGTAATTATCTCCAGGAGATGAGTGTGCCTAACTACCTTTTAAGTTCTGGTTTTTAAACCAACCACATGGACATGTCCTGCCTCGGGGTCGCTGGCCTTCTGCTTCTGACCCGACCCTACACCAGCCTGCTCTTGACATCCCTTTCCGGATCATTTTTATTTCACATCGTATTGCAGGTGCAGCCCCTTAGTTCTGCAGAGTTCTCTGCTCCACTATCGGTTCCTTAAATTCCTCAAAGCAGTGGACCACAATAAGGATTGTTCCAATGCACCACTAAGTTCTGCGGCCTCTAAAGTGAGCTAACCGCCGGTTCCGCTGCCTCCAAAGGGTGCTAACTCCTAGTCAACTACGCTCCCTCCAAAGCGCCCTAACCACTAACCCAGGGTACCCAGGACGCAGGTGGACCACCGTGCTCTGCTGCCCCCAAAGCTGTCCACGCCTCCGCGGAAGGAGTCCACACCGCTCCCAAGGAGCCTGAACCACCCGGACCCGCCGCCGCCCACGCGCGCGCCCCCGGGCCACACCCCCGAGGCGCGCTCCCCGCCGCCGCCGGCGCACACCGCCCACCTGCACCACGCCGGGCTCCTTGTCGGCCGCGGGCTGGTCGTTGAACCTGCTGGAGGACTGCGGGGCCGGCGGGTGCGGGCCGTTCCCATAGAGGCACGAGAAGCAGGGCTCGCCGTCGCAGCCCAGGTCCATGAGGAACTTGAGCAGCGACAGGCACTTCATGGCGAACATGATGGTGGCGGGGAAGGCGGTGGGGTGCGTGGCGATGTAGGCGTCGATGTTCGCGCCGTGGTCCAGCAGCAGCTGCATGGTGCGCAGGCAGCCGTGGCGGATGGCCACGAGCAGGGGGCTGATGACGTCGCGGTTGGGGTCGGCGCCGTGTTCCAGCAGCAGCTCGGTGGCGTACACGTTGTTGTTGACCACCGCGAAGTACAGCGCGGAGCTGCGCCTGTCCTCGTAGAGGCGCGCGCGCTCGGGGGCCAGGGGCGTGTTCACGTCGAAGCGCGCGTCCAGCAGCGCCTCCAGCACATCGTCGTGGTTGCGCTCGGCCGCCAGGTGCAGCGGGCTGATGCCGCTACGGCGCACGCGCGTGCGGCTGGTTACGGGCAGCAGCATCTGCACGATCCTGTGGGGCCGAGGCGCGGGCGCGGGTGAGGGGAGGGTCGGGAAGGGGCCGGCCCCTCCCCGCCAGCAGCGGCGCACATCCCACCGGCAGGGGGCGCCGCGGGTCCACCATTCTCAACTCATTGGGGAAGGTGGGTCGGCTGCAGTGCCCGCTTTGCAGATAGGGAAACTGAGGCTCAGAGAGCTTCAGCCACCTTCCCCAAGTCACATAGCCAGTAAGGGACAGAGCTGGGCATCAGACCCGGAACCTTCGGCTTCCGAAGTCTGAGTTCTTAAAAACCTCAGCCAGACTGCACTAGGGTTTCAAGAAGCTCCCACTGATTGATTTCAGGCTAAGGGCTGTGGCCCCTTGCCAGCTCAGTCATCTGGAGGAACTGACAGGAAGCCCCCAAATCCAATGAATGTCCGACCTTCTCCCTGCAGGAGGCAGTAGACGTTTGGAGCCAGATCCTGCTCTCTCTGGGGGAGGATGGACAGGAACAGCCAGATCCAACAACTCCCGTGCCAGGAGGCTCCTAAAGACAGGTGCTCTTGGGTTTAATCTTTACAATAACCCCTAAAAAAGCAAGGCTCCTCATTCCCATTTTGCAGATGAGAAGATTCAAAGCTCTCAGAGGTTAAGGGCTTGCCTAGCCATACAGTCCGAAGAGGGGAACCAGGGCTGCGCCCTCCTCCGACTCTAGGGCTGAGCTGTCCTGCATCCCTGTCTTGCTGTCCTGGGACCCCAGTGGAGTCACTGGATCCTGAGGACATAAGGGAACAAATGTGTTTGGCCCCAACTACTTCTGCCCCAGGCCCCAGTCAGCCCACTGTGACCATGAGGTCACTTGTGCTCCTCTCCCCTGAGTCTCATCGCCTCCTCCCCCGAGGGCTGATGCTAGCTTCTCCCAGTCTCTCTGCCTCACCTTCTGCGCTTGGAGAACTTGGTCAGCTGCTGAAGCCTGAGCTCCCAGAACCACCAGTTCCTCTCTTTCCTGAAACTCCAGCCCTGACCTCAGCACTTTACCTTATTAATCTACTAAATCCTCCCAGTAGCCCTCTGAAGTGAGTACTATAACATTATCCTCATTTCAGAGATGAAGAGACAGAAGCCCAGAGTAGGTAAGTGACTCCTCCAAGGATGCACAGCTAGTAAGTGATAGAGCCAGGATTTGAACCCAGGCAGTCTGACCCCAAAGCTACACTCTTCAAAATCCCCTACTTCTTGTGTAGCACTCAGTGTGACAGTTAATATATCACGGGGCTTTGCAACCTTCACTATGAGTTAACTTGCCTGCTCATTTTACCTCCGCTGCAGCCCTGGGTGGGAGTGGCTGGAGCAGGCCACTGGCCTTTTTTTTTTTTTTTTTTTTTTAACAGATGTGGCTCAGAGAGCTGAATTGACTAATCAGGGGTCATAAGATAACTCTGGGGGCTCAACTCCAGGACTCTTGGCCACTTCTCTTGGCTCTCTTCTCTTAGACCCCTGCCACCTGCAAGAACAAGTTCCTGCCACCAGTGTGATTCCAGACCCTAGTCCCTACTGACGGGTGACCTCACAGCCTTGTGTGGGGCTCCAAGGAGGCGGCCATTGCGGGGGGTGGGGAAGCAGGTGCCGCTAGGCCCATTCCCATGCCTCTCGCTTCCTGGCACACGGGCTTCCTGGAAATCTGATGCCAGTGACCTCCTGCTGGGATCTCAGTGGAAAGTATTGTTATTGTTAGTGACGCTATGTTTGGCTAAAATCTGCCTCTAAAACCTCAAAAGGAAATTCACACACCCAGGGGGACTAATTGCCTCCTAATTTCTATTTGTGTAGGCACAGGAGGCCTGACTTTGCTCTGCAGAGGTGCTGGTCAAAGGCAGGCCTGGGGCCTCACCCTGGATGACGGCCACAAATGCTCCGCTAACAGCTGTAACGTGCCCACAGCGAGAGGGGCTGCCCCGGGGCTGCTGGCCAGATGGGGCTGGGATCTCTGGCAGGTCACAGCTGGCTCGGCAATTCTCCATGAACCAAGGGAAAGTGGCAGAAATGTGGGAACTTGAATGCTGTCTCAGTAATGCGGTGAATCATCTTATTCCCGGAAGTCTCTGCCAATCAGAAAGTGAATGTGTAATGCTGGACAGGCTCTGGAGATCAGTGTGTCCAGCTCTCCCATTTTACAGAGAGTAAAAATTGAAGCCCAGGCTTGGGGTGGGGAACAGAGTGAGGATGGACAGAAGACGGTTGGTGCACAAAAGTAAAATGCAGGTCTCTAGATGCCCAGGGCCAGGCCTTCTATGATGCTGCTCCTCCCAACCATGGGAGGGGCCACGTTGGCAGCTTCACTGCACATCATCACTCCTCTCCCAGCCCATTTTGTGGGGCAGAGGACAGGAGGACAAGGGGATGACCCCACCAAACAGTCTGGGTCTTCCCACTTCTCCCACAGGCACGTGTTGGGACCTCAGAGTCCAATTGCTCAAGCAGCATCTTATGAAGAGGAGCAAAGGTGACCGTTGCCTGATAGAACCGTAGGCGTCGGGAAGGACGGTTCTCGATCTCTCCCTTGTCCCCTCCCCAGTGCAGAGGCCACACCAAATAGCTTAGTTTTGCCTGTGTGGCCCTGAGAGCAGAGCAGATCTAGCTCAGGGTCACTCCAGGAAAACTCAGTGCAGCAGTTTGGCAGGTACTGAGCTGTCTCTGACCCTGGACCTCATTCTGAATCACTGGGCTCCTGCCTCGGTCCTGGGACCCACCAGTATCTGAAGCCTGGCATCCTTGCCCCAGGCCCAGGTTCCCACTCTGGGATTCTAGTTTCCTCAAGGCAGTAGCCTTGCCATACTGCCTGGCCCTGGCTCTGATGCCCTTTCTGAATCTAGCCCAACCGCAGGGGAATGGGCAGAGAGCTTTGAGCCAACACAGGCTGTCCTTAGCTAGAGAGGGGCCCAGCATGGGCAGTGGGGGAACCGGAAGGCTCAGAGTCAGGGGTATGGGGTTACACACCAGCTCTGCCTTTCAGCACTGGGCCAGCGCAGGCCTGTCACTTAACCTCTCTGAACCACACCTAAAGCAGAGGGGTAATTAATTGTAATAATGGTGATGATGATGATGTTAGCATAGCTGCGCTTTGTTGAGCTCCAGTGCGTTGCCGTGAGCACTTTACCCCCCCACCCCACTTAGTCATAAGTGTGCTAATATTGCCGAGCGCTTACGATGTGCCAGGTACCATTTCAAGTGGTCCTCACATTTATTTTCTTAATTTAATGCCAGCATGACCCTTAGAGCTAAGAACTTGATCTCTTTACTCATTTACTCAAAACAACACAGCAAGGTAGGACTGCTTCCAATCCCAGGTCCACGTTCCAAAGTACAATTTAGTAATCTTTCACCAAGGCCACTTTGAGGATAAAATGATATCTTACACATGAGTCTGATCGGCCTCTAGTTGGCAGTGAATAAACAGTGGCTCTTGGTATCTTGACCATTACAATGACTGTAGCCCACTGCCCTTGCTGCCCTAAACGCAGAGGCGTTCTGGGTCACCAGGTCACTGTGGCATGACCTTTGTCAGTGTTCAGTGTAAATTTGGATGGACGGCTGGGCACGGTGGCTCATGCATGTAATCCCAGCTCTTTGGGAGGCAGAGGTGGGTGGATCACTTGAGCTCAGGAGTTCAAGACCAGCCCGGGCAACATGGTGAAACCCATCTCTACTAAAATACAAAAATTAACCATGCGTGGTGGCAGACACCTGTAATCTCAGTTACTTGGGAGGCCGAGGAAGGAGAAACACTTGAACCCAGGAGGCAGAGGTTGCAGTGAGCCAAGATCGTGCCACTGCACTCCAGCCTGGGCAACAGAGTGAGACTCAGTCTCAAAAAAAAAAAAAATTCTGTAGGGAGGACTTGACTTTAATATGGGAACCAATTGCCCATAGACGGCCCCATTTCCAGCACTTCTGAGCTCCACTGTGCGGCCCTGACTTATTTTCTATGAGGCTCTCTCTATTGAGCTCTGAGTCTGTTTCTCTTTTAACTAATGGGGATATTAACTTGCTTGTGAATGTGCTTTATAAACTGCTTTTTAATGTATTAAGTGTTCTCTATTTGGCTTTATTCCAGAAAGAATTTCAAGTGGCTTGCAAAGGTTGATAAAATACAGCAAAAGTAGTATATATTGGAAGTAAAAGAGAAGGAATATTTAAAAGCGATGGAATCAGAAGTAAGGCCCAGAATGCAAATCTATGTTTTCTATTGGCCACAGAAGAGGCTCTAAGATCCGGATTCTCTACCTAGGCTGCATAGTAAAATCTCCTGGGCAGCTCTTAGACACGCTGAAGCCTCAGCCACGGCCCAGACCAGCAGCAGCTCCGTATCTTCAGGTGGGGTTCAGGCATCTGGGTTTCTAGTACAGCCAAGGTTGGAAACTACTGTTCTGGGTACTATTCTTGGGGCATCTGCTCTGGTCTAACTCACACAGTTTCTTCATAAATCTATCTTTGGTGTTGATCTTTAATTTCATATGGTGGCTTTGCTAAGCTGGAAATGAAAAATGGTAAAATGTGTGCCTTGGAGGTGATGGTGACATTGGGATTTTAGAGCTCCTTTCTCGGCACACCCGAATGTCACCCCCTGCACATAAGTGTGCTGAAGAGAAGACACATCTGGCAAGTAGCCCTCAGCTCCTGGTGCTGCCTTCCATGCCTGGGACGGCCAGGGTGTGTTGGCAGGTGGCAGAATGCGGAATGTCTATGGAATGTCACATCAAATCCCCGAGCAGAGGGCCTTTCATGCTGCATGCCCAGGGAGGGAGTGATGAGCTTGGGGCTTGCTGGCCAGGGGCCCTGCTGCTGGTGGCAGAAGCTGCTGGGAATCAGGCTTTAACCTGTTGTTAGGTAGCCCTCAAAAAGTGGCCCAGCCCACTTCGAGCCTTGGGGGACAGAGGGAAATTGGGGCTCGGGAGTGGAGGTTGAATAACCAGGGAAATCACCATGGGTATCCACATGAATCCAAGGCAGGTGAGTTTAGGGGAACAGAAACCATGTCTACAGTGGTTCCAGGCACAACCCGCCTTGCTCTCTGATCACCCCCAAGGCCACTAGTGCCCCTTCAACTTCTCCAGCTGAGGCCGGACTGCCAACACCTGAGCTCACTTGAAAGCAGCCCAGATGAAGGTCCCAGCCCTGCCGCTATCTCAAAAGTCATTCCCATACCTGGCCTTGGTTTCCTTCTCTGTAAAAGCAGGGCCTGAATTAGATCAGTGATCTCTGCAGCTATGGACAGACTGTATCTGACTTGCTCAGGGAGCGTTTAAAGAGACAGCGGGCCTCCTTCTCTCCTGGAGATTCTGGTTCACTGGATCTGATATCGCATTTTTAAAACAGCCCAGAGGGACATGGATGTGCAGGCTAGAATTGGGGGGCAGTGGGCCAGGAGATTTCCAGAGTGCATCCGTTCCCACCTATTCAACCAGGTCTCTCTGGGGTCAGGCTCAAGATAAACTGTGTTTGCCCAACTCTGACTGTTGCCTGATGATTTGTGGAACTGAAGAGAAAGGTGCCATCTTGCCCATGCCCGCTGCCTGGCCTGAGCTGCCGCCTTAACTACACAATCACGGAATGCACTCTCCCTAGGGAGAGTGGTGCCTGAGCACACACTGGGTGCAGGTGCTCTGCTTGGTGCCTTCTTTCCATTCTTTATGAATGCATAGCCATTTTACTGGTCCTCCCATAACCCCATGAGGCGGGCGTGACCATTCCCCATTTTATAATTGAGAAAACTGAGGCTCAAAAAGGTTAAGCAACTTGCCCAATGGCCTCAGCAGGAACCCACACCCAGATCTGTTAGCCTTGTGGCCTGCTGTGCTGTCCAGAGAAGGCCGGGTCTCCTCTGTGTGTATCGGGAGGTGTGGGGAGTGGGGAGGCCATCTTTGGTTGGTGTTGGTGCAGGCAGCCTGTGCAGAGGGGCCTGGAGCTTTAAGCATCAGCTCTGAAGCCTCGAGTCTTCGTTTCAGTCTCTGGAATGAAGAGACTTTCACCCCACTTCCCTCTGCCTTAGCGAAGACAACAAACATCCCCTCAACACACAGTCTGTGCTTCTCACTCTCCTCCCTGTCTGGGAGACTGGGGTGTGTTTCTCCAAGTGTCATCAGGAAACATGAGATGGGATTTTAGGTGAAATGTTTTTTTAATTGATTGGAAATGGATAATAGTGTGATAAATGTTTCCTCTTCAGAATAAATTCATTGTAAGTAAAAACATTATTTCAAGGAAAAAATACTAAGCAACGAGAGTACACATATTTAAAATCAGGAGCAAAATCTGTGAATGGACAAAGTTTGGAAAACGCTGTCCAGCAAAAAGGGTTGGGCGCTGGAGTTTCAGTCCTGGCCCTGGGGACAAGGCTTCTAAGGGGCAAGTCTCTTGACTACCAGAGCCTTAGTTTTTTGTCCTGTAAAATGAAAGTCCGGGTTGACCTGTATACCCACAGCACAGTGTGAGGTCCACGTGAGAGACAATGAGTCACACTCTGGAAATGACCAAGCCCTGTCCATCCTTCAAGGGCAGCTGGAGTTCCGACTCTGCGGCCCAGGCTTCCCCATGCAGCAGTGTTGCTGGGAATGTTTAAAAACTGGCTCAAGCAGGGCAGAGAAGGGGGAAACGGCTCTGGTTTGTAGCATTTGCCAATTTCCATGCTGTAAATATTCCCCCACGGCCAACTTTAAGCTACCAATGTGAGGTCAACAAACGTGGAATTGGGAAGGGGTGTGCACAGCGGGTTCGTGAGAACTGGCCGGAGCTGGCTCCGGCACACCTCTGCCTCTGGCCCTGGCTTGCCTCTCTCCACAGGAGCCAGGCAGCTCCTTGGCATGCTCTTTCGTGATGTCACGAGTTCACATGTCTGTGCTTCTTCCCTTCCTCCAGATTGCTCTTTGGGAACTTAAGCCTCTCTCATCTCACGCAGAGCATCTAGCACGTAGTGAATGTTTAATAACTGCTAGCTCTTATCATTGGTGTGTTCGTGTTTTTGTAGGTATTAATTGCATGCTTGCTAATTGCCTGGGAAGTTACCTTTGCATTCCTGGACCCCTGGAAATATTCATTAGTTCAGACTCATATCTGCCTCTCTGGGTACAATTCCTATAGATGTGACCTTTGGAGCAGGTGAGTACCTGCCACCTATGAGCTGTGTGACCTTGGGCAAGTCACTCAACCTCTCTGTGTCTTAGCTTCCTCATCTAAACAACAGAAATAATAATATTCACCTCAGTGAGCTGTTATGCAAATTAAACAAGTCTCCTGTGTGCCTAAGAGTTTGCTGTTATTGCTGCTGCCGTTGTTATAGGCACTCACTCCATGCTCTCTAACTGCTAAGGGGTTTTCCTCTTCTCCATGGGAAAGGTGATGTCCATTCCGACCTCTCCTGGGCCTTTCTAATCCTATGGTGGGACATTTGGGGCTGGCCCACCCCTCCCATCCCCTACCCCGTGGGTCTCGGGAGAGCTGCCGGGTGCTGGCAGAACCTGGGCTGACCTGTAGTTGCCCTTCTTGGAGGCGACGTGCAGCGGGAGCAAGCCATCCTTGTTAGTCTTATTGGCGTCGGCGCCCTGTGACAGCAGAAACTCCACCACCTCCTCGTGCTCGTTCTTGCAGGCTTCGTAGAGGGCAGATGCACTGTCGCTGGCCTGTGTGTTGATGTCAGCACCTGGGGAAAAAGAAGCAGATCAGCAAGTGACCAAGTGACTGGGGAGTGGCTGTCCCCGATGTAACACCACTGCGTGCTGGGCCTGCTGTGCTAACCATGGTGATGTACCGGATCTTTAACATCCACCCTTAGGAAGGAGGAGTCTACCCCGGGCCACCCCCAGCTTCTTTCAACATCAAGACCCAGGGGCCTGTCTGGGTGCGGTGGCTCCTGCCTGTAATCCCAGCACTTTGGGAGGCCGAGGCAGGCGGATCACCTGAGGTCAGGAGTTCGAGACCAGTCTGCCCAACATGATGAAACCCTGTCTCTACTAAAAACACCAACATGATGAAACCCTGTCTCTACTAAAAGTACAAAAATTAGCTGGGCATGGTGGTGGGCGCCTGTAATTCCAGCTACAGGAGGCTGAGGCAGGAGAATTGCTTGAACCTGGGAGGCGGAGCTTGCATGAGATTCAGCCTGGGCAACAGAGGAAAACTCCATCAAAAAAAAAAAAAAAAAAAAAAAAAGGAAGAAGGTCCCAGGGGCCTGCCAGCTCAAACAGAGGCCTCTGAGATGATACAAGCAGCCAGGATGATGCTGGCATTTTCTGAGCACCCACTGCGTGCTTTCCCCATGCTGCATCTGAATTCACAGTGGGTGTCACCCTGTGAGATCAGTGCTACTCCTACCTCCAGATTACAGACGGGGACACTGAAGCACAGAATACCTCAACCACTTGCCTCAGACCCCCCAACTCATAAAGATGGAGCCAAACTTGAACCCAGATGGTCTGATGGCAGAGGCCATGGTGGATGTTCTGATGGCAGAGACCATGCTGTTAACCCTCACTCTGTGTAAGAGGGCCTGGACCCTGTCTGAGAGAAGCCCCACCGGTCTAGGAGAGCACAGAGCCCCTAATAAAGGAAAGCCCCAATAATGTTATTCATTGCAATTTGCTATTAATATTGCTATCATTATTGCTAATATCACCATGCTATTAATGTTGGTAGTTATTGCTATCACTAACCTCCAGCTCTTATCATTAGGCTCTCTGTGCTAGGTACTCCCTGCATGTTTGCTAATTGCTCATTCTCTGCCTTTCACTTCAAGGAGTAAGAGAATTACTTTCTGTCTCCTCCCAAGAAAATACTAGGCCAGGTGCAGTGGCTCACACCTGTAATCCTAGCACTTTGGGAGGTCAAGGCGGGAGGATCACTTGAGCCCAGGAGTTCAAGGCTAGCCTGGGTACCCTAATGAGACTACTCTGTCTCTTCTCTACATCTACTGAGTAGCCCTTGGCCAGGCATGATGGCACAAGCCTACAGTTCCAGCTACTCAGAAGGCTGAGGTGTGAGGATTGCTTGAGCCCAGGAGGCTGATCTCGGCTGCAGTGAGCCAGGATCGCATCACCGCACTCCAGCCTGGGCAACAAAGTGAGACCCTGTCTGAAAAACAAAACCAGAAACATTCATTCATGCTGCTAGGGGGAGGAATCAGGCCTGGTGACAGTCTGCCTCCAGCCCAATCTTCTACACCCGCTACATCTCCTGGACGAGGGAGAGGGAGAGGTGAGGGAGAGAACTGATGTACACACAGCTTTCTCTGCAGAAAGAGGGTTCAGGAAGGACATGGAACTAAGATGCTGGGGGATGTCCGTGGGGCTAAAATTAAAAGCATCTGCTAACCACAGGTCATCTCTCTAAGCATATTGCTGATCTCAGGCTTTCTGGTAATTTCTTATTTTTGATGATGGTGTGATCAGTTTCTGGTCTAGTGGAAAGAGCACAAGCTTTGGTGACAGATGAGAACCAGCGGGGGCATCTGTTTCACGGCTCACAAGCCCTGCAGTCTCAGAAAGCCTTTAGGAACCTGTTTTCTCATCTGTCAACCAGGAATAATAGTACCCACCCCTCAGGGTTACTGCAGGGAGTAAACAAAATAATGTAAGCCAATGTCTCAGTGCAGTGCCTGCCACGGGGAAGCTGCTTAGACGTGCCATTTGCTGAGGATGTAAGGAGCTGGGCAGAGGGCTTCGTTCTGCCTCCGGCCCGAGGGAGAGTCAGTGAGCTGCCCTGACCCTCTGCTGGGCTCTCAGAGGCAGGCGCCCTGGAGGGCCTGGACCCCACCAGCAAAGTCGCCTGCTCACGCAAGAAAAATATTTGGGTTGGAAAATGGACTCAGCCCACAAAGTGAACAGACCCTGACTCAGGAGTGTCGGCAGGAGACCCGGGCAGATGTTTGGAGTTAGTGAGGTCGCCCTTGCCTGCTGAGCGTGCTGTCCTTCACCAGGACTCCCGGCCTGGGCTCCCAGGACCCTGCCTGTGCCCCTTTGTTCTTAGGCTGGGCAGCCCAGATTTGTTCCTGGCTGCAGGGAAGGGCCTGTGTCTATGTTCCCTGCAGCTCGGGCACATGCTGAGTGTGTGGATGCCTACCTGGGCACAGCCCCATGCTGCTGACTCTCATAGGCTAGGGTGGCTGGCAGAGCACAAAGCGTGTGCAGTTTGGAGTCAGATGGCAGTGGGTCAGCATCCAGGCTCGACTGTGACCAACTATTAACCTCTCTGAACCTCAATCTCTTCATCTATACAATGGGATGAGCACACTACCTACCACATGGGGTTATGGGAGAGCTCCACGGACCCAGTGTGTGTTCACACTTGGCAAGTCCACAGCAGATGACTACAGTTCAGCCTTAGTGTCTGGGTTACCCTGGCTTCTCTGTTGCTAGAGAGAAAAGGCTACTTCCCACGGAGAGAGAAAAGAAATCAAAGGCATACTTGGGGAAGATCAGGATATAATGTTCTGTAACCAAAAGCAGGTCTGCCATGTCTCGGGGTCTTCTGCTGCTGGGCCATCATAATGCAGGCCGTATTGTGTTATTTTCTCCCATTAAGATACTTCACAGGCGAAGAGGGCAAAGACCTGGGTTCAAGTCCCAGCTCTGCCACTAATCTGCTATGTGACCTTGGACAAATAACTTTCCCACCCTGGTCCTTGAGTTCGTCACCCATAAAAGGAGGAGGTGATCTCAATGTTGGCTGAGGTTCCTTCTGGCCCGGAAGTGTGATGTGGTGGAAAGAGAAGTGGTTGGGGTGTCAGGCGACCAAGAGTCTAGCTAGATTAGCAAGCAGCAGATCAGCAAGTGACCAAGTGACCAGGGAGTGGCTGTCCCCGATGTAACACCACTGCGTGCTGGGCCTGCCGTGCTAACCACGGTGATGTACCAGATCTTTAACATCGACCGGTGTTTCTTTCTCTGTGCCTCAGACTCCTCGTTTGTAAAATGAAGATCTTGGACTAGATTAGAAAATAACAATAGGTGGTCCACGGGCCACATACCCCCATTTGTGCTAATGGCAAATGTCACTGGTGGGTCCTGACGCTCTTCCCACTGAGCCTGGACGTAGCCTCAGCATCCTTCTCAACACAGCACTCTAGGGGGAAACTCTCACTCCATCACGGTGCCCACAAGATGATCCTAACTCGCCTTCCCTTAGAGCTGACCTCTGACGTCCTTCCTGTGTGCCTTTGGGACGCCACAACCTAGGGACCCTTAGCCACTCACCGTACTTGGCTAAGAACCTGAGGGCCTCCAGCTGCCCACTCTGGGCGGCCACGAACAAGGGAGTGACGCCGTAGGCGTTCTTGGATTCCACCTTGGCTCCTCCGCTCACCAGGATCTCCATGACCTCCAGGTCATTGCGAGACACAGACTCGTGCAGAGCGGTCCAGCCGCGGTTGCAGCGGTGGTTGGTGTCTGCGTTGTGCTGCACCAGAATCCTCACTGCCTCCACGTTCTTGCGCTCACAGGCTGTGCTCAGGGGGAAGCAGGATGGTCAGCAGGGCCTGGCAGGAGCTGGCCAGCAGAGACTGCATTCATCCGCCTGTCCATTCACTCATCCACTCATTCAGCTTTCGACTGGGTGTGGATTAAGTTCCAGTCCCTGCATTGAACCTGGGATATACGACTGAAAGTAATATTGATGCTAATATTAGCAATAATACTTGCTGATTCATACGTCAGGTACGGGTTCTATCTTAGGCTCTCTGTTCTAAGCATGTTTTACAGGATTAACTAATTTAGTCCTCCCAACTTCCCTGAAAGGAAGTAGTGATGTTATCTGCTTTCACAGATAAAGAAGGTAAGACACAGAGAGGGTAAGTGACTTGCCCGAAGTCACACAGTCACTAAGTGGCAGAACTGGGTAGTCAGGCTGAGGGTCTCTGTCCCCTGGGATGTCCTAGGATGTCCCTATCATTTCCTCTTTCAATGGTACCTGCTTCAGTCCTCCACATTACCAAAGCTGGAAGAACCTTCCTAGATGAGCAGTGGACATTGTGATAATCCTGCTTAACTTCCCCTCCTCCACCAAAAGCTACTAATTTAGTTCAGGGTAAAATGCACGTTGTGAGAACAGCTCTGCAAGTCTTCCTTGACCTGCTCTAACCTCCTTTACAAGCCTCATCTCTCTCTCTAGACCCCAAACGTGCCCTTGGCTCTGGCCCCAGAGTTCTCACCAGGAGCTGCAGGTGGTATTGGAGTCACCTGGGCACTTGTCCAAATTAACCAGCCCTGGAAACTTCTCCGTGTCAGTTTCAGTGGGAGAAGGAGTGAGGAATGGGTCAGGGAGACTGGCAGCAGGGGGAGGAGGGCTGCCTGTGTCCCGTTTCAAACAGGACCATAGGCCAAGCCCTCTACCTCTCTAAGGCTTGGTTTTCTCACCTGTAAAATGGAGACAATAAAATCTTGAGAGGATGCTATGGTAGTGAGACTGGGGGTAAGGCCAGAGCATGGTGCTTGGCACACAGGAGGTGTGCTTGCAAGACCGGGGCCAATCTCTGGCTGTGGGTTGCCCAGCTTCCTGGGCACTCCCTCTGGATAGCTGAGGTTCAGGTAATAGGCATGGTGCAATGGCAGGCACGGACTCCAGTGAAGACACTTCCACGGTGGGTCTGCAGTGGATCCCATGACCTACTACTCAGTTCCTGCTGCCCAAGCTGTTCCAAGCACTGGATAGCAGACACACGGGAAATCAGGGATATCTGTCATTTTTCCAAGTACAGAGGCCGGATCATTTCTGCAGGACCCCGGCTGATCGCTTCAGTGTGTAGGGATGGACAGGAAGCTTTAGGATGTAGTGGTTGAGTGCGGTGTGACATCCAGCTCCCTGAGTTTAAACCCCTGGGGTATACCTTGCTGGGTGTGTGACCCTGGGCAACTCATTTCAAGTCTCTGTGCCTTAGGTCCTCATCTGCGAAAGGAGATGCCAGCAGGGCCTACCTCATATGTAGACGTGTGTGAGGGTTCCATAAGAGAACAGTGTCTGGCATATACGAAACACTCAATCAATGCCAGCTACTGTGATTATTTAGATTTTGACTCTGGGTATTGCTAGGGCAGCCAATGAATATCCGTGGATGATGTACTGAGTAAGCCAGGAGGCTTTATTTTTTCTTAAGCAAATGTCCCCGAGGTACATGCTCTTGCATACCCCACGCCTTTGCCAATGCAGTTCCCCCTGCGTGGCCAGTGGGTAATTCCTCCTCTGTGGTTCAGCTCAGGCACCCCTCCTCTGGGTGCCACTCCCCCATGCTCCCGCAATGCCCCCTGCCAAGCTCTTCACTGTTGTCTGTGTGTGGGAGCCTAGTGGGCTGGGAGGGCGCGCAGGCTGGACGATCGCTTTCCAGCTCCGAGCCCTCAGTGTCTCTCAGTGTCCTGGCCCAAGGGAGGCAGCTGGAAAATGTTGGTAAAATACATGCCGGAATGCATGATTCAGTTACACAAATCATGCACTTGCGCAGGGGCACGTTGGGGGTTATGCACTTATGGGAGCAACATTCGTTCCCTGTTGCCTGCCCAGCTTCTGGATCTTTCCTCAGGAAAGCCCACTCTGGGGTGGAGGCCTCACCTTTGTAGAGCGGCGTCTCTCGAGATTTGTTGGAGATGTCCGGCTCGGCCCCGGCCTGGAGCAGTGCAAGGAGGCAGTCCAGGTGGCCCCGGCATGTCGCCAAGTACAGGGCTGTTTCCTCCTGCAGGGTGCGCTGGTCGATGGCCCCTGGGTACGCTGCAGAGGGCCCACCGGGAAATTCATGAAGGAGGAAGATACTCGGCCCCACAACACAGAGGCTGTCCCAATTGCCTCCCAGTTTCAAGAATGAGGCATGACATCCTTCGAGACTTACCAACTACAGACTGCATTCATCTGGCTCTTTCACAGGCCATTTTAACTTCCTGGTTGTACAAGTCCAGCTCAGATGCCATCTCCTCTGAGAAGCCTTCCCTAACTGAGCCCCCTCCCTCTTTGATTCCTCCTGTCCTTCCCTTGAAATCCCACCAGCCATTGCTGGAAACCCTCTACCACATGCCAGGGGTTCTTAGAGTGTGGGGACCATTTAGGGTCTGTGCTGCTTGGGGCAGAGGTGACACCTTCCTGCAGGAGTTGCCCTTCTGAATCTGGCTCAGCAAGAAGACGGGGCTCATAGAGGACGCATGGCTGGCCCAGGGCCCCACAGCAGGTGGGGAATAGCCTTGGCCAGGCACAGGCACAGCTGCAGTATTTTTCACACCAAATCAGCCCCTGGGACATTCTGGAACAACTTGGCAGCGGCTCTCCCAAAAATCAGCCCTCCCTCATTCCTTTTCTAGGAATTAGGCTCTCCTGTCCTCAGAGGTCTGGAGAGGTGGCAGCGGGGGTGTCCTTTGGGGGGTGGAGACAACTCATTTCCCCATTCCTAACTCCGTGACTGTAACTGACAAACGGAGGTGACAGCCTTGCCTGCCCATCTCACCAAGGTGGTTGTGGGTAAAGAACACGAAGCCCCAGGAGCAGCAGCGGTTCCCCCAGTCCCTTTCCCACCTCTGGCCACACCCAGAGCTCCCCCTCACCTCGCTGCAGGACCTTCAGGCAGCCCAGCTGGCCATAGTATGCGGCCTCGTGCAGCGGCAGCCAGCCCTCCGTATTGGGCTCTGCGAGATTCTTCCCTTCCTTGATCATGGTCTTCAAGGCCTCTTCATCGCCGTCCTTGATGGCCTTTATCAAGGGGTCCACAGGCCTGCAAGAGCAAGGTGTGGGTCAGTCCTCAAGGTCAGGCCGAGCCAGGCCAGGAGGCCTCTCTCCCAGGAAGAGGTCAGGGCCTGCTGGGGGCTGGGAGCCAGTGCTGGTAGTGGGGTCACTCGGTCCTCATCCCTGCTGGTTCTAGGATGAGCACTCAGCCCCTTGCAAACCTTGGTGAGATGGGCAGGCTGCAAGAAGACTGGGGGACCCTCCATCCCTGTGGCTTTCCATGGCTGCGGTGAATGTTATACCAAGACCAATTCTACCAAGAAGATTCAGGCACACAACGCCAGCCTCCCAAGGTGTGGCTAACCACCCACATGGGAAACACTTGTGATAATTAAAGGCCTTCCCTGAGTATAGCATGCCAGCTTTTACCAGGCATGCCCACCTCGGGGGCCCCTCTTACTCCTGAGTATCTCTCTGGGGTCATCCAACTCCTCTCCTTGCCTGTCCCCTAGCCCCACTTCCAGTATATCCAGATGCAGAAAAATTATATATATATGTGTGTGTATATATATATATATATATATATATATATGCTAGAAGCATTAACAAATTTAAAGCCTTCACAATTTAAAACTTCTGAATGTCAAAAAGATTTCAGGGCTAAAGTGAAGCCCTTCCTTGCTTGGCTTGTTAAAGTCCCTTTGTTCATTCATTGCTTCCTTCCTTCATTCATTCACTGAGCTCCCTACCCCATCCTTGGAGAGTCAGTGAGAACCACGATGGCTATGACTCTCAGATCCACTTTGGGAGAGGGTTCTGCATCAATAGCCCCATTTCCCAGGTGGAGAAGGTGAGGCTGGAGCCAGGCCTTGTTCCCAGGATCCCCATGCCATGTTGGGCTAGGATCGGCCCTGGGGGGCCACCAGCCCCCGCACCCTCCCAGCCACTTCCTCCAGTGTGAGCAGCACTTCCTCCTGACTCTCAGGCTCTCTGGTTATTAATAGCATCAGAGCACAGATGCCGGTGAAGCGACAGACCCAGCAAGGACGATGGGAAACTGACCAGATAAGTCCTGAAGACCCCATCAACACCGTCACCGCCACCTTGATTCACTCCACTTAGGAGCAGCCAGAGCTGCCCCTGTCGGCATCAGGAAAAGCCCAGTGCGGGTATGTATCCCCCTTTTCCTGGAGGGTCTCAGTGGGACCCCAGCTGAAGTGGAGGGGAAGAGGGCTGGCTGTTCTTGCGGCTGTGGTGAACAGGGCGCGGTGCAGTGCGTGAGAACACTTTCAGGACCCGTCGCCCAGCTTGGGTCTCTCCAGCTGTGATACAGGACCCTGGAGCTCTCAGCCCCACACATTCACAGCTTCTCCATGACCTCAAAGTCCCTGCCCTGTGGGTGGGGGAGGGTGCTGGGGGGTGAGGCTAACAGAGAGTAGCCAGCTGGACGGGACCCTAGAGGTCACGTTGCCCTCCAGCTGTGTCCTACAGAGAAGGGAGACTCAGGGGACAGTAACTCTCCAGCCGTCATGCAGGAAGCGGCAGCAGCTGAGACCAGCACTGGGTCTCCCTTCCAGATTGCCAACTACTCCTCACACCTACCACACCAAGGAGGTGGAGGGCGGCAGGATTTGAAAAGGGCTGGGAAGGAGAAAGAAAATATTGGCCAATTGCCTCCTCCCCTCTCTACAATGTAACTGAGTGAGGAAATGGGATTCCAGTGATGGGGCCCCTCTTTTGCTTTTGGCTGCTTCCAGGGTGGCTATTCCAGGGGCACAGAGAGCGGAGGGAGGCAGAATTATTTTCCAAGGAAGCCATTAGCCCTGCCCTGGTACCAGGCACACAGAACCCCTGCAGCTCAGATTATTTCTGGATTTTAGCACCTGGCACTTCACAAATAAGGGCAACAAAACGAAAGCTGTGGGTGTGAGCCTTTTGGATGTACCCGCAGCGATGGCGTGGGGAAAGTGTGACTGGGACAAACAGAAGGGTTCCCAAATCATCAAGTTCAACTCCAAGCTCTTCTGAGCCTCTGGGGGTCCAAGGCCATCTCCCCAGTCTCCCTTGTGCTGGGTCCCCAGTTGCAGAGCCCCGTGGGGTTCCTCCAGTGCTCAGATCCCATCTGGGGGCATCCTAGGGGGCAACACCAGCATGCCTGCCTGGCAGTTCCTTGAGGACTGAAGTCTGTGGCCACCAAGCCCAGCTCAGCAGGAGCAGCGAGGTCCCAGGGGGAGACCCCTAGAAGGAGCTTGCCTGGCAGGTGCCTCCATAGTGCCCTCTGCCCTCCTGGATCGGGGCTGTGGGCCTGCTTCCCACCCTCCCTGCCACCTCAATTAGGGGATTGAACTTGGATGGTCCTGGGGCCAGACAGGAGTCACTTACGCCAGCTGGGAGGCCTTGAACAAGCTGCTGCTGTATTTCTGCATGACCCCTTGGAACAAGCCCATGGGGGCGCGGACTGGCGAGCTCTCGGGAGGCGCAGCGGACCTGGAAGGTGCAGAGCAGGAGTGAAAGAGGGAAAAGTACTCTGCATAGGAGAAGCGGGTCATGGCTTCAGGCAGACGCGAGGATGGAGGGAGAGCCGGGGAGAGACTGACTGACGGACAGACACAGGGCTCTGAACCAAAGCAGATGGCTGGGTCCTCTCCGTGTGCTGGACACAGCTGCTGTGTCTCTGGATTATTTTTGGCCCTTGGAGGAAGCCCTAGGAGATTTAAATGACCATATAAGACAACAATGAGGTTAACCTCACCCCACCCCCAGGATCCCCTCCCCAGCCAGCCACAAGGGAGGCAGATATGAAGCAAGGTGACATTCTTCACCCAGGAGGATGTGAGCCAGGGTCAGCGGGTCAGCAGGTCTCAAGATGAAAGGGGCTCAGCCTCACCACTGACCAGGCAGGTCCCTACAGGGTGGGATGAGAAATTCATGGGGAAGCAGAGGACAGGGGAGCAAAGCTGAGAAGCCAAGCTGTGCCTGTGACCCCCCACCATGCCCACTCATTAGGGGATCTTGTCCCAGGGGTGGGAGCAGACACTACAGCAACCTCTGTAATGTCACTATCGGATGCACAAGGAAGGTCATCGGAACCAGACACAGGTTCACGTCCAGGTTCTGGTGCTCCTTGGTCATGTGACGTGGGACAGGTTGACCTTCTCTGTGCCTTAGTCTCCCCACCTGCAAGGTGGCATGAAAACAGCCTGTACTTGAGGGCCGGTGAGGCCTGAGTAAGCGACTGATGTGAGGAGCTTGGTGGAGTGAGCGCAGAGGGGGTTCCACACGTGCTCACTGTTACTTTTCTCATCATTTTCCTCTCTAAGCCTCAGTTTCCCACGCTGCCAAGCTCTTGAGAGGGTGGAAGGGCTGGAAGAAGGAGGGATGGCCGCTCCACACATCTGAGTCGGCCTGGGGTCATCATGAGAACAGGGTATGTGGACCCTGCTGACCCCACCCCCAGGAGGTCAGGCCTGGTGCTCTCGACACCCCAGGGGGCCTGGCCTTTCCCCACACTCTTCTTGGGGAATTGGGGAGGATTCTGCTACCAGTGACTCACACCCTGTGGAGCATGAGGTAATTGTGACCCTGAGAAACACTCGCACTCTTTCAGGCCAGGCCAGTGCCTAAAGATTCTGTGGGTACCCCCGGCAAGGCCAGGACCTGGTGGAGAGGAGCAGGGCCGGCGGGAGGAGGGGGACATGCTCACCCCTCTGCTTCACCCTCTCAGGGCTGGCTGCAGGCCTGGCCACCTTCCTCACCCTCACCATGGTCACTCCTTCCCACCTTCCTTCTCCCGCTCCCACTCCCGGCCTTCTACTGACCCGCACCGGGGTGGGCGGGACACCTCCTGCAGGTGTCCTCGTTCATCCTCATCCATCGACTGTAGATGGAGGTGCCCTTTACAGATGAGGACACGGAGGCTGTGAGCGGGGTCACCTGCAGTGGGGCGGCGAGTGAGCAGAGGTTAGACTGCTGCTGTCTGCCCAGCGCTCAGGCCACCCTGTCCTCTGAAGGCCTGGCCTCTTCCTGCCTTCTCACTCTCTCTCCAGCTCTCTGACCTCCACACTGACCAGCCCTGCAGCTTTGAACAAGCCCTGTCCCCTCTCTGTGCCTCAGTTTTCTCATTTGCAAAATGGAGAAGTGAAACCAGGACCAGACTGGGAACGTCTTCACTGCTTCTGCAGCTGTGGAGAGAGTCCATGTCCAGCAGATCCCAGAGCCAGGGCCCCTTGTCAGCCCTACTCGCTGCTGGACTTAGTGTCCTCTGCATTAGCACCTGGTCCTGAGAAGGAGGGAGAGCCGGGCAGGTGGAGGCAGCCTGGGGCCAGGCTCACCTCAGCGGTCTCCAGCCCCGTCGTCTTGATGAGGCCCTGAGCTTCCACCTCCCAGGATCCTTGGGTCATGGCTGCCCTCATGCTTAGTCCACGTGTGGCCTCCAATCACCCGCCATTGTTAGAATGTTTTTAGCGGGATAATAAAGCATTGGTAAAAAGCCCACTGCACCGTTCTAAACTAGGACCCATTGCTGCATACTAACAGCAGCAATGGTGGCCGGGAGGTTGAGGCTGACGGAGGTGGAGGGAGGTGGTGATGATGACAGCTTCTGAAAACTGTGCAGGGCAAATGTGTTCATGAAGGCATGCCTCTCTCTCCTCATTTCCAGCCTCCTGCCATCACTGATGAGGCAGCAGGTATGCTGTTCCAATTTGCAGATGAGGAAACAGACAGACTGAGTTCCGTTCAACAAAGATTTCCCAGCTCTGGCTGGCCATGCAGTTCATTAAGACATATCTTTCCGTGGATCCTGAGGATGTTGGGAAGCCATCAGGGAGGGAAACAAGGTCACACACAGTCACAGAATCACAGAGGATGCACTGAGGTCGAGGCAGGAGGGCTCGTTCTGGGAGCACTAAGATCAGGGTGCTTTGGGGGCTGAGCAAGGCGACTGCTCAGAGTTACTGAGCCCTGAGTGTCAGGGCTGGCTGCGGAGCCAGGGCCCCTGACTGGGTTTTGTGCTTTTGCTGATCGAGGCTGGAGGCCCTGTTTCCCCTCGGGCCCCACGCAGGGGAATTCTCAGCAGAGCAGAACTCCTGGGCTGAGTCATGGGAGGTGAGAGGAGCCTGGCCTCCGCAGGATGTGGTGCAGGTCATGGCCTGGAGGAGCCCAGGTAGGGCCTCTGTCCTTTGTGTGTCACTGGGCAGGCTCTGGGTGAAGAGATGTCACCATCACCTGACCCTGGAGTCCAGCTTGTTGTGGATTCAGACCTATCAGGCTCAGTGAGAGCAGAGAATGGGCTGGGGGGACAGTGTATCTGGTCACTCGGTGGGTCAAAGCATGGCTGCCCTGTCTGAGTCAGCAAGAAGCCAGGACAGCCCAGGGAGGCAGTGACTGGGCTGGGCCTGGCTGAAGGCAGGAGACAAGTAGACATCTGAACAGAGGAGAGAGCTAACAAACCCAAGATTCCACCTCATACCCGCCACCGTGCCATGAGTCCACCCCACACCCGCCACTGTGCCATGAGTCCACCCCACACCCGCCACCGTGCCATGAGCCCAACTCACACCCGCCACCGTGCCTTGAGTCCACCCCACACCCGCCACTGTGCCATGAGTCCACCTCACACCCACCACCGTGCCATGAGTCCACCCCACACCCACCACTGTGCCATGAGTCCACCCCATACCCACCACTGTGCCATGAGTCCACCCCATACCTGCCACCGTGCCATGAGTCCCCCCACACCTGCCACTATGCCATGAGCCCAACTCACACCCGCCACCGTGCCATGAGTCCACCCCATACCTGCCACTGTGCCATGAGTCCACCCCACACCCACCACCCTGCCATGAGTCCACCCCACACCCACCACCGTGCCGAGTCCACCCCAACCCGTCACCATGCCATGGGTCCACCCTGCACCTGCCACCATGCCATGAGTCCACCCCATACCTGCCACCATGTCATAAGTCCACCCCCCAACCCCCACCATGCCATGAGTCCACCCGTACCCACCACCGTGCCATGAGTCCACCCCACACCCCCCACCATGCCATGAGAGTCCACCCCATGCTTGCCACTGTGCCATGAGTCCACCCCATGCCTGCCACTGTGCCAGGCCCTCTGTTCTCTCCCTAGGGCCTCATGGCAACCTATGTCAAGCCCAGATATCAAGAGTATGATGCGTAGCACACAGTAGGTGCTTGATAAATTTAAGTAAATAAAACAAACCATCAAACAAAAGTCACTGAAGGATGAAAACCCCACATGGCAATCTTGGTACTGTGTGTTTGTGGACCAAGGTCTCATACTGCCGGAGAGCTGTCCCCTGCCCTCTCGGGTAGAGAGAACAGCTCACAGCATGTAACTAACTCCCACCCTGGTTCCTGCACGGTCTCTGGAATCGGCCTTCTACCCACGAGGTTTCTGTTTTTCCCTCATCCACCAGCCCATCCATTCTTTCTGGGCTGACCAGAGAAGAATCACATGTAGAGGAGAACATGAATTCCAAGCTGCAGTCTCTGCCTTCGTATCCACAGCTGCGACTCATTGAGCACTTGTTATGCACTAAGCCTTGTGACACTGTACAGAGCATCTCATTTAATTCTCTAGTCCACCTGATGAAGGAGATGTAATCAGCTTCCTTTGCAAATGAAGGAACTGAGGCTCAAAGAGGCTTGCTTCCTCCAGTCTGCTTGATGAACTCCTATTCATCCTGCAAAGCCTACTTCCTTGACTAAGTGAATTGACCCTTTCTAGTGTCCCTCTGTAACTGAGGAAGCTGTGCTCACCCTGCTGGGCCATCAGGTAGTTCTGGGCCTGAACGACCTCTTTCGACTGTGATCTTAGGGAGAGCAGGGCCCAGGCCTTATTCACAACCTGCCATATCGTAAGTGCACAGTAAGTGTGGGCGGCTTGATTTGAATTGTCTGCAGCTGTGCACACATCAGTCTCAGCCAGTTCCTGCTTCATGTTTTCCTCTTTTGTCTTCTCAGAAACTATTTAAATAAAATGCAGAAGTTTAAAGATTCTGAAGATCCAGCTTCCTGGACTCACTCTGGCTGGTCCGTTCATGCAAACCTTGGGCTCTGCACTTCATGGGTTCACAGGCCCCACTTCTCCATGAAACAGAAGCTAGGTCTATCTCTTGGGGTTCCTTAGGGAACCAAAGCTTGGCAAATGATCCTCATCAAATTCTGCCCCTTACATTGAGGAGGGAGAGAAGCAGATTTGGAAATGGTTTTCAGCAGAATTCTGTTTTCTTTGGGATACTGATCTGCCTTTCATTTCTGAGATCCCAGAGACTCAGTGGACTCCATTTTGGTCACAATATAATAATGACAGATTACATGCTAGAGCATTTTATTGGTATTTCTTTCAAAGGTATTTCTTTATTTAAAAACATTTATTAGGCACCTACAATGATCCAGTCTCTAAGCTGAGCACCGGAGATAAAAATAAACAAATAAACAATATCAGCTCAGCTCTCTGTCCCCAAGGAGGTCACAGTCTAGTCGGGAACACTCTCAGGAAGGTGTCCCAGGAAGACCCAAGAAGCTTGTCTATGAAGCAGAGGCGGTCATTAAGTTGGTGCGGGGCACTCAGACAGCGCCAGGGGGTCAATTTCAGCTGCAAGATGTGGGAAAGCTCCAACACCCCCCTCATCTTATTTGCTTTTCATCAGAATACTGCAAGGGGAGCATAGCACATGTTCATTATTGCTATTTTAAAGATGAGGCCACTGGGGCTCAGAGAAGGTTAGCAACTTGCTGAAAGTTACACAGCCAGTAAGTGACAGAGGAATTTGAATCTCTAGACCTACTTCTCTTTCCACTCTGCTGCCTCTTCAACTATCCCTTTATTCACCCATTCACTCGTTCACAGATAAGTCCGTGGTGCCTGCCACAGATCAGACACAGCGCTTCACTGGAAGCATAGGTTAATGGCAGAAGCAGATGAATGAATAAGAATTGTAAGTCAAGGTCAAGATCACAAACTAAACAGACATGAGAGTAAGAAAGAGGTGACAAACCATCTGTCCCAGGAGAGTGGTCAGGGCAGGACTGGCTGAGGAGGTGACGCTTAATCTCAGACCTGAAGATGAGAAGGAGCTACTGTGTGGCTTTCCTGTGGACGTCCTGAACTTGCTGTGGATTTATTTGGAGGATAAAAGTGAACAAGGACTGTCTCGGGTCCTGCACCCACTGTAATGCCATGTCGGGGTGTGAGAGCACACATGCGTGTGTGCCATGTGAATTTGGGGACCTGAGCCTCTGTGTGTGGGAGACGGACGTGGTGAGGTCAAAACCTCACCTCAAGGTCTGGCAGGGGAAGGAAGCAGAAAGAGGCCTTCACAGCATCAGCAGAGCCTGGTGAACTGACTGAACTTCAGAGCGGGACACACTCTGGTTCCATGCCTGGCCCTGCTGTGGGCATGTTTTGGCATCTGTAAAATGGGCACAGAAGCATCCAGTCTGGGGGCTTTCATAAACATTAAGTGAATTACTGTGTGCCAGGCACATGGGAGATGCTCAATGTACATTTTGTAGGGAGGAGGAGAATCACAATGAACATTGTATTTAAGGGCTTTTTCTTCCCAGCAGGGCCCAAGCCCAGCCTCCTTCCAGAGGCAAGGGCACACAGCCAAACCTAGGAGGTTTTAGGTCATTCCTAGAGTAAGAAGATGCAGGCTGACTGTCCTCTGCTACATTCCTTGTGGGGCTGGACCTCAGATAAGGGCTGCCTGACCAGAGAAATTGTCTCCAGGAGCGCTTGTTCCACAGGAAGCTGAATAAATGCTCATGACCCACTGTGGGCCTCCATTTCCTTACCCACCAGATGAAGGTCTGGAGGCCAAGGGCCCACTTAGTTCTAATGTTTCCAAGCATGCCTGGGACTCCTGAGGGGCCTCCATTCTGGGGAGAAGGCTGCAGACACCTGGGGGGATGTGCTGGCTTCATGCAGCCCTAACCCTGTCTTCAGAGGGAGGATGCCCTGTCTCTATCTGACCCCTCCTGAGATAGAGGAACCTGTGGTCTATCTCAGGTTGAACTGGCCAGAACAGGAACCAGGGCCACTTTGAGTGTTCGCCAAGATGACCACAGTCCTTGGCTTCAGGTTTCAGTTTTTCAGATTGGGTTTCAGAATGGAACGTCCTTGGGGGCAGCTCAGTAACCTGGAGCCTTCGTGCTCTTTCCAGCTTCCCAAAGTAGCTGTCTGCCTTCCCCTTTAAAAGGGGCCTCAGCTCTGGGCGTCCTGGGCTCTGCCCAGCCAGCCTGACAGAGATGGTCCAGCCTCGGCAAGGGCAAAGTCACTTAGGGGACAGGGCTGAGAGGCACTATCACCCACCTTCATCCCCTGTCAACTGTGACTGCACATCGGAAAAAGTCTGTTTATTGTGGTTGTTATTTGAGCCGGAAGCTGAGGTTCTGAGAGGTTAAGCGACTTGCCCGAGGTCACGTAGGGAGCCAGCGGGCTGCTGTAGACAGTGAGATTGGTGTCCATGCCCCAAAGTAACACTAACACAATTGTTACAGCAATTCCCATGCCCTGCCAGTCATGCCCAAACATGCTTGACTTTGGCTGGGGGCTGGGGGGACCAAAAGCAATGTTACGGCTTACATATGCCTTTTCCAAATGCATTTTAAGATCAATCGCCTTTCTGCTTAATCCCCTCTCTGGCTCCCACCTCCTACCGAGAAGGTGTCTTCTAGATCTGCACTGTCTGATGAGGTAGTCACTGGCCATATGGGGCTGGGGAGTGCTTGAAATGTGGCCGATCTGAATCAGGATGTGCTGGGAGTGTGAAATACACACTGGATGTCAAAGACTTGATGGGCCAAAAGAATCGGTAACAATCTCATTCATCATTTCTGTATTGATGGAAATATAAACGTATCGGTGGAAATGGTGACATTTCAGACATGAAATATCAACGCAAATTAATTTCACCTGTTTCTCTCTACTTTCTAAACATGGCTATGGAACCTTTAAAATTGCATCCATGCATTGCAGGTTTGGCTGGTGTCATATTTGGATGGCACTGCTTTAGAAGGGCCTGTGACTGAGAGGATGAGGTGGTGCTGAGAGGTGGGAGCCAGAAGAAGGAGACAGGATGGCCCTGCCTGGCAGACATCTCTTGCTCACCAGACATGTTTTCCAAGGGAGACTGCATAGATAGGGTTGTAGCATCAGCTCCACTGCAGTTAGCACAAAGCTGGCATTGCAAGACCAGGGCATGGGCTTCAGAGCCAGGCAGCTCTGCTCTCTGCAGCGTAATCTACTGGCTGTGTGACCTCGGGCCTCTTTTTCAGCCCTGAGCTTGTTTCCTCATCTTTTAAATGTAACTATAACTCAGAGCCCACCAAGAGGATCCTTAGGAGGATTAAAGAAGGCAGAGTGTGTACAGCGTCCACTGCAGTACCTGGCATAGCCAGAGCTCCGTAAGTTTAGGTAGCAAATATAAATCAGGAAGGTGTGAAAGGTAACCTAGAGACCAGGATACCTTGGTTTTGGATGAACAGCATTAGGGATCAGCAGTTTGTGGATGTTCTGGGCGGCCCCACTCCCCTCATCAGCCTTGCCTTGCTCACCTGGTCCATGGGTAGAAATGGGCAGGTTGGCGGTTGGCACACGCAGATATGGTGGCCTCAGCAGTGGTTGGGCTCCTTGTTTTGTCCGCCAGGCTCTGCTCGATGGCCATCTGCACCAGCTCATCCTCACTCAGGCTGCTGTACAGGCTGTACTCCTCCTGCCCAATGGTACACTGGCCTCCCCGAGTGCTGATCTGTGTGGCCATCCTCCTCCACCTTTCACCCTGGCCTCCAGAACAGACACCCAGTGGGGAGGAGGAAACAGCAAATCAGAAAACCCTGTGTGGAAACCAAAACCATCCTGGTCATGAACAGTTTTGCAGGATAGCTGTTTACCCACAGGGAAGGGTGTGCATTTCACTGACAATAACACATTCATTTTTAAATTCATTCATTTGGTCACATGACCCACCCAACCACCTATCCATCTGTATATCAATCCACCCACTAATCTATTCATTTACTCACTAGCCCATCTCACCATCCATCCATTTACTCATCCTCCTATACATCCATCTACCCACCGACCTGCATGTCATCTACCATCCCATCCATCCACCCCATCTCCATATATTCAACTATCCAACCACCTCTTCAACCTCCATCCATCCATCCATCCTCCTATTCATCCATCTGTCCACTCACCTGACCATTTATCTGTCTATTCTCTCATTAATCACTACTCCTTATCTATCCATCCATCTTTCTATCCATCCAACCATCCAACTGTCCTCCCACCCCTCCATTATCCATCCTTCTATCTGTCTACCCAGCCATCCATTTATTCAAACATCCTCCCATCCACCCACTGTACATCTATCTGTCCAATCATCCACTCATCCATTGTTTATTTTTCCGTTCCAGGTAACCTATCTTTCCATGTATTAATGCATAATTAACTAAAAGGTCACTTGTTGAGCACCCACTCTGTGTCAGGCACTATTCTAAGCACTGATTCCAACAGACAATGATTCAAGCAAAGACAAAAGACAAAGCTCCTTGCCCTCACGGAGCTTACACAGGATAGTATGCCAGTTACCAAGAGCACAGATCCTGGCATTTCTCCATTTCTTTGCACTGTGGCAGGCCTGAGAATACCAGAGATGAGTCAGACACAGACCCACTACTTGAAATCATATGATCTAGTTAAAACCAGTCATTAATATACTTTTCCATGTTAATTCCAGTGACTCTTTTCGTAAAAGTGCCTCAGAGAGTAATGGACTCTGGTTGAGTGTCAACTGCTTTAAGAAAATGAAGTGGATTCAAATGCTTCACATTCACTAGGTCAGTCAAAAAAAGAAAAGAAAAGAAAAGAAAATGAAGTGGAATGAACGAAGCTTGATCTTCATTCTGGCTGGCTGACTCACACTGTGTGGGTCAATGGTTCTTGGTCCTGGCTGAACATTGAATCACATGGCCCTCTGAAAAATGCCCTAAATGCCAGTGCATTACTTGGATTCGTTCAGCACATATTCACTCCATTTCCCTAAAGGCAGATCTCTCCCCAGTCTTCCCTATTGATATTGGCCGCAAGTCCACATGACTTGCCCTGGCTTGTGAGTGTTGATGGACAGGCGTCAAGGAGATGCATGACAAGTGTGTGCACCAGGATCTGCTCTTGCTCCTCTGCCATCACCAAGAGAAGAGCTTGCTGCTCCTCAGCCTAGAACCCAGAGAGAACCCACCTGGGCACCTAAGCCCGGCCTCCTCAGAGGAGCCTGCTCCTTCCTCAAGGCCCAGGGCAAGTGCCCGTCTTCTGGGAAGCCTACCCAGATTCTGAGAAGAACTTCTCCTGAGCTATGGTCAGTAGTTCATGGGTGAACTTGGCCCTGGATCCTCTTTCCAAGACCAGCACCTTACATGAGGAGGTTAAAGTTCACTGCATGGCTGGCTGAACATCTCCATTTTCGTAGGGTGTGGCAGATCCTGCAGTTGGTGCCCAGCAGCCATTTCCCCCATCCTCCCTGACAGCAGAAGCTGGCTTTGTCTGGGCAACGGGGTGCCCTGTCCCATGGATGAGTCATGACTGTTTCAAGCCAGGTGGGACGATCTCACTGCCTCAGCCAGTGACTAGTCCAGGGGTGGGAATGTAGTCTAGTTTTATCCAAAGAGATATAAAAGAAAGTCTGCTGGGGTGCTCCTACGAAAGACTTTCCTTTCAAATAAAAGAGAAAGTAGTGAACAAAACGACTCCTTGCCCCAACCTCTGCTTAGTGCTTGGAGGACTTGATGCTCGGAGTGGTAGCAGCTATCCTGTGACCATGAGGAGGACAGTGAAAGACAGGTTGATACAAGGAGTTTGGCAGATGGATGGTAGTTTTTCTGGGTTCATTATGTTCCAGAGCTGCTGAACCAATGCTGGGTCTGCCCACCCTAGCCCACTTGTTAGGTAAGGACTGAAGATCCCTGTGGTTTAGCCAATGCTAGTCGGGTTTTCTCTTATAGGCAGTCACAATCATCTTAACAGATGGCTCTCAGGCCGGGCATGTCAAGGCTCTCATGTGGCCCCCAGATCAATGAACTTAAAGCCTCTGGCTGGGACCCAGGCACTGCGATGCTGGAGGCTTCTCTAGTGACGCCAGTGTGTGGCCAGGGTTGAGAACCACTGCTCAGAGAGATTAATATGTCCGGTGGCCACTCTGTGGTCCACACTAGGGGAGAGGAAGGGGCATCATGACCTCACAATCACTTTATGCCTGATGCTTGGAGTGCTACAGTTTTACTTATTATGACAGGAACCTAGGACAGGGAACTGAGGGACTTGGGTTTCTGTCCCAAGTCAGCCATGAGCATCTGTCTTCCTCTCTTGTGTCCTCAGTTTTTCCATCTGTTAAAGGCAGGGTAGACTAGATCCTGTCCTCTGGCCCTCTGGTACTGGCAGGAGGTACCTGTGCAGCTGGGTGGACCCCCCCATCTCCAGCTGGCCCAGGTGTGGCTTCCCACCCCTTCGCTGCTTCCGTGTGGCTGGGGTCCCTGCCAGGTCTGAGCGGGCCCAGGTCTGCCTTCAGAGGGGCGGGGAGGGGCTTTGCCCAGTGAGGTATGACCCCCTCCCCTTCCCTAGAGCTGGTTTGGCTTTACATACCCCACCGCCTGATGCAAGGTAGGGGCTCAGTGCGTATGGTACTAAACTAGCCGAAGTGCTGGTACCCAGGACCTGGCCTGGCATCCCGGTGCCACCATCTAAATGTGTCTGCTCAAAGCCAGGGCACAAGGAGGAAGAGCACTGCACTAAGAGTCATAGACTGCACTATTATCTCCATGCTAGTGCCAAAGTGCGTTGTGACCTCGGCTAAGTCCCCGTCCCACTCTGGGCCTTAGTTTTCTCATTGTAAAAGGAGGATTTGGGGTTGGACGGTTTCCACAGATTTTTCAGTTCTAAAGAGTCTGCAACTCAATGAGACGTTTGATTTGGCTCTGTGCTATTAAACCTCAAACTATCTGTCCCTGGGATCCCCTACGGCCATGTCGACAGGTCCTCCATATGAAAAGAGCTTAGCATTGGCCAGGGGAACAGGGAACCAGCAGGGAGTGGAGGGATCTTGAGTCTGGAGGTCGGGACCTCTAAGTCTACTTTCAATTCTGCAGCTTACTAGCTATATGACCTGGGGCAAGTCAATTCCCCTTTTCTGGGCCTCAGTTCCTTTTTAAAAAATGTGAATGAGACAAGCTACTTCACTAGGTTGTAGAAGCATATGTGAGCTAAGATGTATAGGCAGCTTGTAAGGGTAACATGATTATTTGCTGGGGACCCCTCCAGCCTGTGATTTCGAGGCAGCTGCTGGCCCTGCAGCCTGGTATGGGCCAGAGACTCATAGACAGCATGCAGTTGCAGTGGCCCTTCCACTGCCACGTGCCTTCCTGGAGGTGAAAGAAGCCAGGTAATGCTCACCCAGAATCGCCAATCCCACAGGTAATTCCAGATTCACCAGACCTTTCCCAAGCCTCTCCCATGGGTTGACGCCACTCAGAGACTTGACACTGACCAATTATCCATGTCATTACCCTCACACAGTCCTGGAAGGGAGGAAAGCTTTTTCACTGACTTAACTTAATTCCTGTACAGCGCCTCTCCTTCCAAAAGGACCTTGATGCTCCTATGTTATTGGTCCTATTTTACAGAGGAGGCAGCTAAGTTCAGAGGGAGAGGGGAAGGGTTTATAGGAGGCCAGATAGCTAGAAAGCTGGGATTTGAAGCCTGATCTTTCAACCTCAAATCCAATGTTCCTTCTGGCAATTCCAGGAACACTGAACCAAGCAATTGGCACACACATGGGTTTGGAGCAGACCTATCCTCATCCAGCTGCAGCCAGCTATCCTCCCAGCTGCCTGGCACACGCTGGCCTGCCTCTGTGCCCTGGGAACCACACCAGCCCCTTTGCCTGCTGCTTGGAAGGTTTACACACACAGAGAGAAGACAGGCTTAAACTTTACAGGACCTGGAGAGGGTCTACTCCTTGGGCTGCTTGTCTCCCTAGAAAGTCCCAAAACTTCTGAGGAGCAGGACTATGCCACACTTGTCTTGTAACCCCAGGACCTAACCCAAGACTGGGTACACAATAGGTACTTAATAAATGCTAGGTGGACAGGCAAATGAATGATAAGATCACGCCAGTGCTTCAAACCTTGGAAGCACAGCTGTTATGGAGAAGTTTACTCCTTTGAGGAGGCACCTTTCCTACCCTCACTGTGGACCCACTCATCTCTTGCTTTGCCACTGAGGCCCTCAGCCTTCAAGCATTCTTGGGCAAGTTACCCACTGTGAGTTGCCTCAAGCATTAAAATGGAGATATTAGTAAGTATTATTATGGGGTTGGTGGCAGAGTCAAAAGGGCTCACGTGTGTACAGGCTCAGCAATGGGTCTGGCTGCTATTTAAGTGGGCAATGCACGAGCTGCTTGAACAGGAAAGTCCCCGTCCCTGAATTGATGCAATTGTAGGCTGGTGACAGCCATCAGGGACACTATGGTGATGTCTCCCTGGAGACAGGTGGTGCTGCCCATCCCCAGCATGAGGGGGAAGATACGAAGCAGCCTGTGGAGCCAGCTTGACTGAGTTCAGATCCCAGCTTTGCTGGTTGTTAGCTGGGAGAGCCTCTGGAACAGCAGTTTCTCCAACTGCAAAATGGACATGGTCAGAGAACCTATTTCTTGGGAGGGGCAATGATTTGGGGTGATGCCTTCCCCCTCTTTGGACCTCAGTTTCTCCTTGTCCTGAAGATGCTGCCCAGCATGATTTCTGAGGCCTTTGCCTGGGGGTTGGGTGGCCTTCTGGGCCTAAGTCTTGGAGGGAGGCCAGTAGCCTCAAGGGACACTCTGGGAGGCTGATTGAAATCAAAAATAACCTTTTCCCAAGGAAAGCAGGAGTCTAATGGGCCTTGCCCAGCCAAGCCAGGGGCCTGAAGAGGGAGGGGCCAGTCCAAGACCAGCGTGGAGTAGGGGAGGCCTGGTCCCCCAGGGCTTCAGGAATGCCTCTCCTGCCCTCTTT
Source organism: Saguinus oedipus (assembly GCA_031835075.1). Taxonomy (NCBI): domain Eukaryota; kingdom Metazoa; phylum Chordata; class Mammalia; order Primates; family Cebidae; genus Saguinus; species Saguinus oedipus. The sequence continues at coordinate 136,135,978 of CM063176.1, forward strand.
GCAGCACCCCAAACATTGGTTCTTGAGGAGCCCCACTTCTCCCAGGTGACATCTGTAAAGTGGCTATGACAGGGTTACTAAGGTTCATCCACGTAAAGCACTTGGAGTGGCTCTTGGTTCATTCAGAGCCAGTGCTCTTCTAAGTTGGGCCTTAGTCTCCACATATGTGAAATGGGCAAAGAGACATGGACCCTGGCAGAGCTGTAGTGAGGATCAAAAGCACATTTGAAAAGTGGTCCTTTTTCCTCTAGTACCTACCCCTCTCTACCAACCCAGGCTCGCAGACAGCCAGGGTCTGCCCGGGGAGCTGGTGGTGGATGGGGTGGGTCTGTGTGGTTGTTTGAGGGGCTGGGGTGGGAGGGGTGGTCACTCTCCAGATATCTCAGCAGAAAACTGGGTCTAGAGGGGACACACTGGGAGGGTGGGGCCAAGGAGGAGGCTGGCAGCCATCCTCAGGCACACCAAGCTCCACCAGAGGCTTGGGTCATGCCAGGAACTTGGGTCAGGTATGTGAGGCTGAAAAGCCACTTGGCATCCTCAGCTGTGTTGGGATGGAGCTGCTCATCAGCCCACCCTGCCCTACGAGGTGTCCTTCCAGACACAGCCCCAGCACCTCCTCTACCAGGAAGCCTCCCTGATGGCTGAGAGTCCTCAGCTGCCTCCATGGGCCCCCTTCGCATTCTACTGCTTGGACTGCCTGCTATGGGCCTGTCTCTCTAGAAAATCCAGAAACTTCTGGGGAGCAGGACTATGTCACACCATGTTTTAACCCCAGGACCTAACCCAAGGCCATGTACACAATAGGTATTTAATAAATGCTGGACAGACAGGTGCGTGAACCATAGAATCATGACAGTGCTTCACACCCTTGGAAGCAGTCATTATGGAGAAGTTTACTGCACAGTGGCAGGCGGTGGCGTGACCCTGGTGGCCCACGGCCTGTACTCAACCCTGGCTCTGCCACCTCCTGGCCATGTGATGGGGAGCAGGTTACTTGGTGCCTCAGTTTGCTCATCTGTAAAATGAAGATAATAATGGCATTCTGCCTATGGAGGTGTTGTCAGGTGAAACGAGGTGACAGATATAAATGAAAAGCACCTAGCACACAGTCAGTGGCCCTGAAAAATTTGCTCATGGTATTCCATAGGTCCCAAGATGCTGCAATTCTCTGCCATGACCCCAGAAAGTGGGTGAGACAGCCTGGACCTGTTCCTGCTGAGAGGATGCCACCTGAACCCGTGCCCAGCCAGCGGTTCTCTAGGAGGCTCTATCTGAGGGATTGGATTCCCACAAGCTCTCCTCCATTTAACAAGATTGAGAGTGAAAGTGAAAATGAGCCCCAAGCCCAGCCTTCTCCTGACAGCTGTGGTCAAAAGCTGTCGCTGTCACTGTCAGCTCCTCAGGCTGTGTGCAGAGCCTGCCAAGTGGTCCCAAGGGTCAATAAAGGGGCTGGAGCTTGGGGAGGAAGGGGATCTCTATACCCTCTCCTGAAGTGCAGGATGGATTCTGCCCACTCATTCAAATTCCTCACTTCCAGGAACCCTCCTGTCCCCTGCCCTCTCTGTTCACATAATCTGCTGCCCTAGAACTTCGGAAGGACCCACAGCTCAGTCCACTCTACTCTCAGTCCTGAGCTGGAATTTCCTTCCTTCTTTCCTTCCTTCCTTCCTTCCTTCCTTCCTTCCTTCCCTCCCTCCCTCCCTCCCTCCCTCCCTCCCTCCCTCCCTCCTTCCTTCCTTCCTTCCTTCCTTCCTTCCCTCCTTCCTTCCTTCCTTCCTTCCTTCCCTTCTTCTCTCCTTTCTTACCTCCTTCCCTCCTTCCCTCCTTCCTTCCTTCCCTCCCTCCCTCCCTCCTTTCTTTCTTTCTTTAAGTTCTGGGGTATATGTGCAGATTTATTACATAGTTATTATATACATGCCATAGTGGTTGGCTGCATCCATCACCCCGTCATCTACATTAGGTATTTCTCCTAATGCTCTCCCTCCCCCAGCCCCCCAGCCCCTGACAGGCCCTGGTGTGTGATGTTCCCCTCCCTGTGTCAGGTGTTCTCATTGTTCAACTCCCACTTAAGAGAACATGCGGTGTTTGGTTTTCTGTGTTTGTGTTAGTTTGCTGAGAATGATGGTTTCCAGCTTCATCCATGTCCCTGCAAAGGACATGAACTCATCTTTTTTATGGCTGAACTTGAATTTCTGCATGAGATGACTGCCGACAAATGACAAGAGTGGCCATGTAGTGAGCACTTAGTTCATTTAACAATGCTGGGCGCAGAGCAAGTGCTGATGAGTATTTCGGGGAGGGTCCACTTGTACCTTTTAGGTTTCGCTCTTATGCAAAGCCTGCAGCTCAGATCCACGTGTCACCCTCATGTCACTGTCCCCACTGCAGAAGCTATGGGGAGAATCAGAACCATAATGCCCTCCCTTGCAGTGAATTTCTCTCTCATCTTTGTTTTTAGTTTGAACCCATAATAAATCTATGATAAGGGTATTATTGTTTCTCTTCTACAGGTGAGGAAACTGAGGCACACTGAGGGAGAAAGTGACAAGGAGGAGACTAAAGGCTACATCTGATTTTACACCAAGTTTTCACCCCACACGATGAATAACAGCCTCTGGATGTTTTTCAAGATTTGAGTGAAGGCCAGAATCAAACTGAAGAGTGTGTGTGTGTGTGTGTGTGTGTGTGCATGCACACGCATGCATGTGCGTATTTACATTCAAAAAGACTACATACACTCTACATGTATATATAATATATATAATATACACACATACACATGCTCTCTGTAAATCTCCTTCAAAAGCTTCAGGGTCTCCCAGACATCACATGACCCTCAGCTGAGGCCATCCTAAAACCTGGCTGCTTGGGCTGGCCTGGGGGCACACAAGGAGTCAGGAATTAACTGGGCTGTTCCTTGGTTCCCAGGGCACATGACCTCCTTCCTTGAAATGCCATCTGCTTCTGTCAAAATGTATCTTTCTAATCTGACTTTCCCCCCCAGGATGCAGAGGGGTCCTAGGAAACCCAAGGAAATGCTTCCAGCTGGAGAGTTTGTGGGTATAGGTCATTATTCTCTCCCCTTCCCGGGGACTATAGCTTTAAAACCTAATCAATAAAAATTAAGCTGGCACCTGTGGGTCGCTGTCCTGTTTCAAGCCACTTTCACCTGTTGCCTCATTTTACCTTTTCAGGACCAGGGAAAAGCATGGTCTTCGCACGGTGTGAATGAGGGGACTAATGCTTGGAGTGCATGCAGTCCAGAGGCTGAGACCACGGCGGCCTGACCCCCTTCATCAGGCTCTCTGACACAACACTAAGGGCCATGGCAAGGAGCCAGTTGCTTTGTGACCCTAAACCTCAGCCCTCTGGAGCTTTCATCTCTGCTCTGGCTAAGAAGTGATCTGGCCTTGGTAAGGAAAGGGGAATGGAATTCAGCCGCCTTGCCTTTGACCCCCACGAGTGGCCAAATCAAAGCCAGGGTGAGCCTTTGGCTGTGGGGTGGTGCTCAAGCCTCCAGCTGCCCTGGGGCCTGGTGTCTGCGGCCTCACAGCCGCTGGGAATTTGAGCCTTTGTTCAGACTCTAAGAAGCAGTGCCCCCCACCATCTGCCTGCCACCACCACCACTGGCCCTGTCATCTCAGACTTTTTGATGCTGATTTCACACTCCCAGCTTTCGGGTGCCAAGGCCTTGGGACTTCCAAGGCTGGGTTGGGGCTGCTGAAGGTGACTCAAGAGGTGCACTCAGGGCCACAGGCCCCAGCTGACTCCACAAGACAGGGCTTTTCCCCACTTTGTATGGGGTGGGGATGTGACTGCCCCAGGGTCACTCTGTGGGAGGTGACAACCAGGGATTTGAACCTGCTCCCACACCACCAGACACTCGTGCCCGTTGTATAGAAAAGGAGACTGAGGCTCCATCTGAAATGGAGCACCTCTTGCTGACCCAAAGCTTAGTCTAAGACCCTAACAGCAAGTCTGGGTACTTTATTTACTTATTGATGTGCATTGAGAATGCCACTTCAAAAAAGAGCAGGAAATAGGGTGAGAGGAAGAGAGGGAAGGAAGGAGAACAGGAGAAAGCTCCCGTTTTTATGTGCAAAGTGCCTGGTTGCAAGGATGAGCGTACATTCTGCACAGGCCCAAATGCCCGCTGCCTGCAGCGGTGCCCACACCACCAGCTGAGGAAGCACCCGCAAAGACTGAGCTTTCAGTTTACCTCTTTGGGCCCCGGAGCTATTGAGTCTCCAGGCTCGTGGGTCACCTTCTGTTCCACCTCCTGAGTGAAGGGCCCTTCTGCTGCCTCCTGGCCCGGTGAGAGCCTGGCCCCTGTCCTGGCCCCTCCCCACATCTGTGTGGCTCAGACACAAACAGCTTAGGACACAGGATTCCAGGCCCCTGACCCACATTCTGCCCAGGCTCTACGAATGCCAGGCTCTGCCATCTGTGCCGGTGACGGAGGTGGGGGTGACAGGTTTGGACGGGGCTGGTCAGTCCACCTCTGAGCCTCCCCTGCATCCCTGTCCCACTGCAGCCTGCCTAGCCCTGCTCTGTCCCTTGAGCACCCAAAGAGGGAAGACCCTCACCTTGGTTCCTTCGTGGCAGAACACACAGGGGGTTCTGGAAGCTCCAACTCCAGGCAGCAGAGCAGGAAGCCTCGGGCAGGGCAGGGGGAATTCTCCAAAGCCCCCTCCTCATCTGCAGGGCTGGCTGGGAATCTTTTAAGCTAGATCTCACCCAAATCGCCAAGGTTCTTTTTCCTTTTTCTTATCCTCTCTCTTCTGAGTTCCCCCATCCCCGCCTTTATTAAATCTTTCTCTTCTCTCCTTTTTCACTCCTCTATGTCCCATTCTTTAAAAAAACAGGCAGGTTAGGAATCAGTTTACTTGTATTTCAGCACCACCTCCCCAAAACATTCTTCTCAACCACGAAGCTCTTCATGACGTCATTATAGCCCTGGGCGTGAATTATTCCAAAAGATGGTGCTAAGGAAAGAGAACCACGGACACAAGCCACTCCTGTGACAGCCACCTCCTGTGGGCAGCCTGCCCCTTGGCAGAGCAGAAATGGAAGGGCATTGGGCGGGCCCAGAGATATTTTTGTGCCTCCTTTGGGAAGACTCTTGGGATCTGGCCTGTCTGCAATACATGGGCACCTTATGATGCCTTGACTGTGCCAGAGACATGTTCCCGGGTGCATGATGGCCCTGTTTACCACTGCCCCAGCACCTCAAGAGGCCACAGGACGCCACTGTGGCTTTGAATGTGGGCCCTCCAGACCCACAGGTCAGATTCCTGACTCCAGCACTTGCAGCCATCCAGCCTTAAGCAAGACCTTTAAGCTCTCATAGCCTCAGTTTCCAGTCCTGAAAATGGGAGTAACGCTCACTCTGACTCATGGTGGCCTTGACGGAAGTCAGTGACAGAAATCTCCACACATGCTTGGGCCAGTGCTCAATGAATGCTGGCTGGTGTGGACTGTTATTGTTTACTCTAAGGTCACCACGGGTGGATTACACAGCATCCCCCACCCCCGCCGCCACAAGACACTCACGACCTGGCCTATTTGTGCAAGAACAGATGATACAAACCAGCATGGCACCCAGTGGAGCTGCTGCCAGCTTCTTGGGGACACTGTGCAGCACACAGGCCTGCCACCAGCTGTCAGGACCTGTCCCACTGTTTTGGAAGTACCTCGAGCATCTGCCACTGGCTGCCTCGTGGTGCTTCTGCCCAGGCAGGAGTCAGGCTGTGGCGGGGGTGCTGGCCCCTGCTGGCTCTGCCTGTGCCCCACTGAGCCCCCTCAAGCCCGCCCTGTGTGAAACAAGCTTATCTTCAGAAGAGCACTCCTCTGGGCGGGGACTCAGCTTCCGTCTGCTTCAGGCCTTCCTCGTGTACCTGCCCTCCCTACGAGTCACCTAGGAGCCTCCTCATTCCAGCCTGTCACCCTGGCTTCCCAAAGAGCTGACGAAGTCAAATCTCACATCCTCCAAGGGGAATGGGCCACTGAAATGAAAATGACTCTTCACTTGGAGAAAGAGACCAAGTTATGTTTCAGGGCCCCCAACTCTGGGGCCTGAGATGTGAGCAAATGGGTGGGAGTGTAGGCACCTGGCCGTGCTCCGTCACATCCCGGATGCTCAATGTGTGCGGCTGGGTGTGCGCTGTCCTCCGCTCAAAAACTCAGAAAGCATTCAGCTTCTTGCTTGGCCTGGAAGGATCTGCCTCTCCCTCTGGCCTTCCCTTCCAGCCTCACCCCCATTTTTCAAGTGCAGGACCCTTTGCCAGAGCCACATTTCACTTTCCACCATCACCCCAGGTCCCCCGACTTTCCTGCCTTTGCCCAAGCGGCTCCTCCACCTGGAGGTCTCTGGTTTCACCCTGAGGACATCCCACCTACCCTTTCAAAGGTTGTGGCCTCCTTAAATGTGTCATGCATACGAGTGTACACACACACGTGCATGGTATTCTTGCGTCCCTGTGTTCCTCAGCCTTGTTAGAGCTCGCATAAATAACATTTCTCTGTTCCCTCTCCTGAGCCCCAAGCAGCTGCGAGCAGATCCCATGGCACTTTGGCTGCCGTGGTCCCCCGCAATGCCGTGCACGCCCAGGCATTCTGCAAAAGTTACATTACATTTGCTCCCACTCATGAAAACTCCTATCTGTGTGCCTGTCCTGAAAGCATTTCTGAAAGTCATTTGTCCGTCGCAGATATTGCCCAAGACCTACAGACCCAACAATAGCATCATTGATAACTCCTCTTGCATTTCCATTTTTAGAAGTGCACAGCAGAGTCATATTCTGAGCAAGAGTCTTCCAGAAGAAAGGGTAAGTACGTGCAAATAGCTGATTCTCTGTTCATTGCATCCAAAATGAAAGTCACCAGCATGCTCTATAACTCAAGAAAATGTGAGACAGAGGGAAAAGCAACATCACAGTTTGACTACAAGAGATTTCCAGTACGTATTGCAGCTGAAAATCCCAGCCAGCCCAACAATCTTTTGCAAGGTCTGTATAAGAAAGTTGAAAGCATGCATTACCTGTTAGGCTCTGAAACAAGGGTACAATTCAGGGATAATACAAAGGATTTTCTTGAGAGTGTCTTAATTCAGAACATGCTCCCCGAGTTTTTCTTCTGCCCTGGCCCCAAGCTTCTGGCTTCTCTGCCAGGCAGTTCTGAAACGCTCTCCTTTGAAGCAGGGAGTTTATTTCGGGGCCACCGCATGACCAGTGTTGAGAAGCCAAACTATAAGATGTTATGAATCTCAGATTTCCTGTTTGGAGGTTGCACTGAGGAAGCTGCGATCCTGCCTCCTGTTCCTCCGGGTGCATCGAATACAGACTCTCACTTCAGAGAGGATCCCGGAGCTTTGGCCCGCACGTGATGTCATCATTTGTGATCCTTGACATGGAGGCCATATATGGGTATGTTTCTGGAACTACCCAGGAGGGAGCCAGACAGGAGAGAGATGCAGTGGGTCAGAGACAGAGACAGGGAAAGAGGACGCGGAGATGCAGAGTTGGGAGACAAAGAGTGAGGAACAAGGGAGGAAGAAGAAAGGGGAAGAGGAGAAGAAAAGGCAACAAAAGAGGGAAGGCAAGAGGCAGGAAGGAAGAGGATGGAGTGAAAGAGAAGGGAAGAGGGGGAGAGAGATGAAGGAGTTGGTGTAAAAGGGCTTTGGAGAAATCGAGCCTCAGTGTGGAGCTTGTGGCAGGTGGCAGAGCCTGACATTTGGGGATATCAGGTGTCTGGCTGCTGGATACTGTGGGATGGGGCTGGGGATACAAAAAGCCAGGGCACAAATGAGCCCACAAACAAACACAGAGGCATGCAGGCAAGCCCTGGGAGAGACACACAGCACAAGGGAGCCCTTCTTCCTGGTCTAGGGAAGAACGTCCTGTTTCTGGAATAGATTGAATGGCAAAGACAGCACACACACAGCCACATGTATTGAGCATCTGGGATGTGACAGGGCATGGCCAGGCACCTACACTTCCACTCCTGTGTTCAGAGTTTGGGGCCCAGAACCATGACTTAGTCTCTTCCTCTAAGTGGAGAATCACTTCAGTGGCCCATTCCCCTTGAAGGATGTGGGATTTTTGACAGCCACAGCATGATTTCTCACCAGTTCAAACCCAGGGAACCTCAGGATGCCCTTACACACACTTCAAACATTCCACAAGGAAGCAAATCTCAATATGCAAGGTGCCATGGGGTTGGGTCACGGTTCTGCAGGTCTGACTGGTGCTGAGGATGGGAGGGACACCAGCGGTCCCCAGGCAGTCTCCCAGCTCCCCTGGTACCTGCCAAAGTGCTCATTGCCCCAGCTGGGACAGTCTCCCCAGGGCACTGTGGCTGGGTGACCCCTCAAAGTTAGCTCAAGTTCAGCCCCCTCCAGACCCATGTACTATGGAGGGAGTGTGGGAGAAGGGAAGAGAAGAGGCTGTCAGATTATTTTTACTTTTGGGGGACTTTCCTCCCCAGTAGGACATTCTAGTGGCCTCTGTGAAACAGCTCCCCAAGGCCAGGCTGCTTTCCTGGGCTCCTTGCTGGAGGCAAAACACAGGTTCCTCTGCTTCCTGCCCACCACCAGTCCCTCCCTGATCTGACTGGGGGAGGTGCGCCAGGGCGGGTAAGGCCCTTCCTAGGTTGTCCTCTGCCTTACCCTCTCAGTCCAGACAAAGGTCTTGTGGTCAACAGAGCTGGAGAAACTCAGACTCCAGATCCCGAGTCTTAACCCTGGACCACTGCTTTTAGCCAGAGCTCTATCTTCTATGATCAGCCACGGGGGGCTGAACCAAGGCCCTGCCTCTTTCACTGGGTCATGTCACCACCCGAGCCTTTCCACAGAAGGGGCCAAACCATAGGCCACTGAGAGACATCAGGAAAGGACCACCATCGAGGACCCCAAAGCCCACTCCTAAATAAGAGAATAGGGTTTATTGTCTTACTCAACCACGGACCAAGCCTTTTCCCACGTTTATCAAGTTGTAGATAAGAGTCACAGAGAACAGAAAATGCACTTGGGGGTGGGGGTGGAAAGCAGAAGATGGGGGCTGGCCGGACACACTTTGATTGCAACATGAAGACAACATCTTGCTGCACTCACAACAACCTTCCAAGCAAGTGCTAGCATCACCCCATATGACAGGTGAGGAAACCGAGGCTCAGAGAGGTTGGGTGGTTTGTGTACGATGCCACAATTTGTAAGTGATGGCTTAGCTTATCTGACCCAGTTATGTCTGACACAAAGACTGCTGTTTAGCCAGAGCTCTATCTCCTATGATCCAAATGTCGAGGCAGAGCAAGGAACCCACAAGGCAGGATGGAAGAATTCCCGAAGCCGTAGCTTGCTGATAGTGGTTCCTTTGGGAAGAAGCTGCTAGAAGAGTGCCCTGGATACATACTGTCCTGTAGACCAGCCAACAATCTGTCCTCTAGATGAGGACTTCTGCTCCCCCGTCCCCATACCAAGGAATCCAGCACCACTGTGTCCTCTTCTACTCTGGGCTCCTCCCATGCTCATAATTCACCAGCAATGGGGTTTCAGCCAGGGCTGTCAATTCAAGCATGAAGGACCTATGCTGGGGTGCATCACATAGGAATGAAAGCCTCGCCTAGCCCATTCACACTCTTTTCCTCATCTGAGACTAGGGCAGCTGTCAGGTGGACAGGCTGGATGTTTTATGCCCAGTGTCCAGATAAGGAGACCAAGTATGCCACAGGGACTGAGCCAAGGCCCTACCTCCTTCACTGGGTCATGTCCCCACCCAAGCCTTTCCACAGAAGGGGCCAAACCACAGGCCACCGAGAGACATCAGAAAAGTGACCACAATCGAGGACCCCAAAGCCCACTCCTAAATGAGAGAATAGAGTTTACTGTCTTACCCAACCACAGACCAAGTCTTTTCCCCTCCAAATCCCTGGTATATCAGAGCTCTATTCAAAAGTACATGTGGCTTTCCCAAAGTGATGAAGTCAGAACAAATCTGTGGGGAAACAGTGGAGTATTTGTCAAATTAAAATGAAATATACAGGGAAACAGTCACAGTATGTTAAGTAGAAAAGACAAATCTTCCCTCTTTTGTACAAGTGTGCATAGAAAAATATCTAGAAGGATATGTTACATGTTAGTAAATCACCTCTGTGTTTTCGAAATTTTCAGCAATTACTGCGTAGAGAAAATAGCAACATTATTTCGGTAATTGATTGGATTTGAGTTTCTGATTGGGGAGTAGGGCTCAGCTCTTACCAAGATGGACCATCATTCACAAGGGTGTCCTCCTAGAGTCTGTTTCAATAATTTTCTCTGTGACTGTCAACAGACAGGCCAATGTGGTCTTTGTCCTGAGTTTTGTAGATGCTTACTGGCAGCAGCAAGCTTCCCAAGACTGCAAAGAGTTGAGGGCCAGGGTGACTAATTACTTTTGCACCGACCTAATAGCTTATCTCCAAGGTGGCTGCCATCCATTTCTTCCCTACACATGCACGCATGCATGCGCGCCCGCACACACGCACACATGCGTGCACACACACACATGTGTGCACACACACACACACAAGCACACATCAAACTCCATCTAAGAGGTGAGTCTATTCTTTCCCTCCCCTTGAATTTGGGCTGGTCTAGTGATTGATATAACAGTAGAATGCAGTGGAAATGATGTCCTAAGACTTCCAAGGCTAAATCTTGAGATGCTTTGTAGCTGCCATCTTGTGAGGAAGTACAAGCAAGCAACACCCAGGGCTCCTGGACCACCAAGCACCAGACAGAGGGGTGAAGACGCCCTCTTGGAGGAGGATCCTCCACCTGTAGCAGTTGCAGGTGGAGCAGAGACAAACTACCCACAACTTCCTGACCCGTAAAACCACAAGCTGTGAAAAAATAGTTGTTTCGTGACACTGGGGATTGAGACAGTTTGACGTGTAGTAATAATAGTCAACCCAGACACTCACCGAACATTCGCTGTGGTCTCAGTTGCACGCTCCTCAGCTCTTGTCCGTGGGTTTTTTTTCTGACTTTCCACTTTTCTTTGTTTCCATTAAAAAAAAAAAACAGATTCAAATTGTTTTATTTAAAAAAATAAATTTTTATTTCAAAAAAATAATTTTTTGAAAAATTAATCTTTATTTCAAAAAAGTATTTTTTTAACCTAACGCTTTACAAAAGAATGTAGTCCCAAGTCATTTCCCAGTTCCTGGGTTTATCAGACCAGAAGCTCCTTTTGGCTGAGATTCTGTCTTACAGGGGTATTGTGACCCCTCCAACTGGAGGGACCCTTGGCTATCCTGGTGTTCAGAGCCCTCATTTCCTAGTTGAGACTGCAAGAGGTGCTGTGACTTCTCTGAGATCACTCAGCAATTTGGGGGCAGAATAATTCACACACTGAAAACTATGCCAGTGGGAACCATGGCCCATGGGATCAGACATTGATGTCCCAAAGTAGAGACACTCTCCTGACAAAGGCAGGGACAGCTTTCAAGCATCCAACTCGAACCTGTGGAGGGCAGGCGGTGTGACCCAGCAGAACGAGAACTGTGCCAGGATCCAGCCCTCGCTCATTAGAATCATATTACACTTACCTATGCCTGCCCCACCCCAGGGATTCTGATTTAAATCATCTATGTTGAGGCCCAAACAGGACTGATTTTTAAAAACTTTTTATTAAAGTTTAACATACCCACAAAAAGTGCAACTTGCACAAATGTACAGCCAAATACATTTTCACAGACTGGACACACCCAACATCTGAATCAAAAGTAGAATATTACAAGCACCCAAAAGCTCTCCTTCCCCATAAGCCCCAGCCTCGCCCCACACCATCTCCTGCCAGGGGTGACCACTCTCCTGACTGCTAGCAGGACAGTTTGCTTTGAACTTCCTGTGAATGAAATCATCGTGTCTCCTTTCATTCAGCGCACACTGGGAGACCTGCCCATATTGTTTCATGGAGCTGCAGACTGTTATTTTCATTGCTGTGTAGTATTCCATGCTATGGATATATCACAATTTATCCATTCTACTGATGATGGACATCCGGGTGGTTCCCAGTTTTGACCGATGATGAGGAGTGTTAACTATGAATATTCTAGTACATGTATTCTGGTGAATATTCATACTCGTTTCTCTTGGGTATACAGCTAGGATGGGGGTCACTGGGTCAGAGTTTAGGCCTTCAATCAACTTGAGTCAAACTGCCACGTGGCTTTCCAAAGTTGTTGTATCAGTTTGTACTGCCATCGGCCATGCATAAGGGGAGGAAGGCAGCAAAACACACTGCCAAGTGTGTACCTATGCAACTATCTTGCATGTTCTGCACCTGTACCCCAAAACCTAAAATGCAAAAAAAAAAAAAAGATTGAAAAAAAAAAAAAAGAGTTCCAGTCACGCCATATCCTTACCAACACTTGGCGGTTTCCATCTTTTTTTTTTTTTTTGAGATGGAGTCCTGCTCTGTCGCCCAGGCTGAAGTACAGTAGTACGATCTCAGCTCACTTCAACCTCTGCCTTCCAGGTTCCAGCGATTCTCTTGCCTCAGCCTCCCAAGTAGCTGAGATTACAGGCGCCCACCACCATGTCTGGCTATTATTTTTGTATTTTTAGTAAAGATGAGATTTTGCCACGTTGGCCAGGCTGGTCTCAAACTCCTGACCTCAGGTCATCTGCCTGCCTCGGCTTCCCAAAGTGCTGGGATTATAGGTGTGCGCCACCTCGCCCGGCCTCCATCTTTTTTATATTATCCATTTTGATCGGCACCAGTGGTATCTTGTTGCAGTTTTAATCTGCATGTCCCTGATGACAAATTATAGTGAGCATTTTAGCCGCCCTGGCCTCAGTGATCTCTGGAGCCCTTCCAGGGTTCCTAACCTTGCACAAGGCCCACAGGCCATCCTGGGAATAGCCCTCCAGGGAGGGTTTTTGTGGGGAAACAAAGGGAATAGAAGGGGAATAAAAATGTAGAGGCAGAAACTCTGCAACTGGTCAACGTGGAAGAGAGTGGGAAGAAGAATGAGGCCACCACAGGAAAGGACCAGGGCTCACTCTTGGCGCCAAGGTGGGTTTCACTCTCCCAAACCTAAATAGAATCTGCCCTCCCTTACTCTCTACCCCCTCACCTGGCAGCATTCCCTGCTTACCTATTCCATATTTATCTGCCACATGTGCATTGCCTGTTTCTCCCATCTGGAATACTTTGTCTTTCTGTTCACAGCCATGTGTCAGTGCCTGTAGCAGTGCCTGGCACATAAGAGATGCTCATTACATAACTGTTGGACATGCGTGCCGAAAGTCAAGCCCACAGCCCCTCGGGCAGAATTGGGAAGGGCCTTGGTTCTGCCTGCCAGCCCGAGCCTAGCTGGTGGCTACAAACACACACACACACACACACACACACACACACACACACACACACACTCTCTCTCTCTCTCTCTCTCTCACACACACACACACACACACACACACTTTAGGTCCCTCCCTTCCAGCCATCCCTCTCTGTTTATTTCAGCCTGAATGCCCAGGAATAAAGGGGTGTGCATGTGTGGATTAGAGAGGCGGTTTGCAGGGCCCCATTCCTACTCGGGACTAGGGGGAATCAAGACCAGCACATATGTCTATGACAGTGACACCTCTTCCAGAAGGAAGGAAGGAGAGAAGGGAGGAGGAAGAGCCAGCCAAGAGCCCCCTGGGAGCTGAGCTGTGAGTCAGTGCCAAGTCCTGGGTGGACTCCAACCCAGCAATGGAACATCATCTGCTAAAATAAGCACCCCTGCGGTCCTGGCGTCCTGGCTCCCAGCCCTGGCTGCCTCTTTATTTCAGTTTATTTTGTTTTGAAATAAGCAAGCTGAAGAGGGACAGACAAGAGTCTGACCCTCACCCTGAGCAGTGTTCTAAGTGGGATGGGCAGAGGGCAGACAGCAGGGCATGAGGGAGGGCAGACAAAGGCCCCAGACCCTGGGAGGGAGGAATGAGTGGAAGTGGAAGGGGAGGAGAGGATCCAGGGAAGGAGTAAGATGTTCTCTCTTCCTTCTTCAAAATGGGCCTTTACTCTGGAGCAGTCAGGAACCAGCCCCCAGCTTACCTCCCAGCTCCCAGGGCCAACCCAGGTCCTAGGGAGAGAAGACAGCGTTACCCATTTATCGAGAGCAGAATGAGGGCAGAACCCACATGCCTCAGATGGGAGAAAAGGGGCAGGGCAGCCTCCCAGCCTATGGCACTCTACATGTAGGGGGATACCTACTAGGGTGAAGCTCCATCACCCAGCAATGTCCCCGAGGGACCAGTGAATGGCTGCCTGCATTCGGCTCAGGGTGGGGTTGGAGGCCTCCCCTCCTGCTGTACCCAGGCCCTACCAGGCCTAACCCTGGCCCTGTTCTCTCCAGCACCCACATGCATGCAGTGGGGGCACCAGTGGGATCTCATAAAGGTGTCACCCAGGTGAGCAGATCTGAGGAGCAAAGTCCATTGTGGGCACTGGGTTGTTTGCAGCTGGCTGGGGGTTTCCTTCAGGCAAGAGTGGCCAAGACAGATGAATGGGACAGAAAGAATGGGCAGAGCTGTGACCTCAGCCTTCCTTGCAAGACCCTGCTGTAAACCCCAACCCCTTGCACAAATCTCCAGCCGTCTTTGATTGGTAAGCCGGTAAGCCATCTGATTCAGCCACTATGCCTTCCCATTCCAGCCCTTGATATGGACCCCTCCACAGCAGAAGCCCTGGTCTGTGAAGCCCAGGACTGTCTCTTGGGAATACCTTGCCCCTGGTGGGAGTGCCTAGCTGGTTCTGGGCCTGGTGGGGGCCAGGCTTCCCGCTTGGAGGTGCACTTGGCCGGCCCCATGCAGATGGTGTCTTCCTTGTTGAAGATGCCACCCATGTGAAATCCAAGTTAGCACCTCCCCGTCCGGTTTCCAGCCCGGGCACTGGAGTCAGATGATCCCAGCCCATTACTTGATCCCAGCTATATCCCTGCAACTCTCTGGACTCAGCTTCCTCTTCTGAAAATGGGTGAGTGATGACTCCTTTCTCCCATGGTTGTCAGCGGGGATGAAATGAGATCCTGGGACTCAGTAATAGACACCCACCAATGTACCTCTTCCTCCCCACCTGCCACCTTCAGGACGTGGGCTGCACTTTCCCAGAGGCCGCTGCCTCTATTCTTTAGCCAAGTCACTTAACCCTCTCCAGGGCTCAGTCTTAACCTGCTTGAATCAGCCTTGGGAACTCTGAGAGAAAATTAAACCCTGAGTGGCCCACAGGCCCAAGTTAGCTGCTGGGAAGAGGTTTTCCATGAGCTAAGCTCTGTGGTGCTCTTTGGCTGAGGGGAAAGGCCTCTCCACATGAGGCTAGAGTGCAGCAGCCCAGACTCCTTCACTGGGGATGTTCTGTGGCTGGGTCAGACCCTACACGTCCACCTGGATGCAACAGCTCTGGGCCATGTGGGCAGAGCAGAGGTCAGACCAGTCTCCTCCAGCACTAACTGTGGTTGGTGGAGAGGAAAGAGAGTGCCTCGTGGACACAGTCCCTGGCCCAGCCATTCTGGAGCCTGAGCTCCCAGGGAGCAAAACGAGTCACCTGCTCCAGACAGGCAGCTGTTACCCATTAGGCAATGGTCTGGGGGTGGGGCACCAGCTGGAGGGTAACTGCTCTCAGCTTTGCCTTTCACCCTAAGCATTTCTCCCTAGGTGTATTACCTATTCTCATGCTTGAGGGAATACCCAAGACTGGGTAATTGATAAAGGAAAGAGGTTTCATTGACTCACAGTTCCACCTGGCTAGGGAGGCCTCAGGAAACTTACAGTTCATGGTGGAAAGTGAAAGGGAAGCAAAGGCCTTCTTCACATGATGGCAGGAGAGAGAATGAGTGCCCAGTGAAGAAAGAAGCCCTTTATCAAACCATCAGATCTCATGAGAACTAACTCACTATCATGAGATCAGGACAGAGAAAACTGCTCCATGATACAATGTTCCCTAGCCATCCCTCCCATGGAAACTATAATTCAAGATGAGATTTGGGTGGGGACACAGTCAAGCCACATCACCAGGGAATCCCAAGTGACCAGTGAAGTGCATGGCAGAGGTGTCAGCCAGACCCCTGGTGAGGAATTTTGGGTGTGGGGCAGGGTTGGGATGCAGGGCGGGTCAGGGATCCTCAGGACCTGTGGGTGGGCCGCCTCTCCTTTTCCTCCAATGTTAGGAAGGGGTGGGGCAGGGAACATCCATTTCCAGCCCTCTCCTGGGATCTGGGCACTGCAGGACCACCCTGCGAGAGAGGCCTTATCATCCTGATGTTACAGATGAGGAGCTGAGGCTCTCATGAGACTTGCCTGGACCCAGTGATGGTTGGATCTCCAGCCACACAGCCTCTGTCCTGCAGAGGACCGAAAGATCAGAACAGCCAAGAATGTCAGATCTGCAAGCTCCTTGCAGTTCATTTTCCAACATCCTTTCCCTGAGGAAAGAGGAAGCGAGGTGGAGAATAAGAGAGGCTCATCAAGCCTTTGTAGGAGTCACGGCTTCCAGAAACCCACCGAGTGCTTTTCCATAGCTTCCTCCCGTGATAGTCACATCAGACTATAGAACTGAAATCCACATTGTGGGGCAAATTGGCAGGAACCTCACCATACTGGATGAGCCAAGACGTTAGGCTGGACTTCCTCATGGGCACATTCAAGATGCCTGCTACCCCCTGGAGACTCCCAGAAGTGCCTAGGGGTGAGGAGATTGTGGTTTGCAATGTATCACAAACCCCAGGAAGGAGCCGGGGGACTCAGGTGTCAATGTAATTGTGCCTCATTGTTCCTAGCCACAGGTCAGGCTGGGGGCCACTCCCAGCACAGACTGGCTGGTGAGGTGACTGCCCCAGATCCCTCTGCAGGGCCTGTGGCTGAGAGCTCAGACTCTGGAGTCATCTGCCAGCTCAACCACTTGCTAGCTGTGTGACCTTGGAAAGTCTATTTAACTTCTCTGCCTTGGTTTCCCAATAATCACTGTAGGGAGGAGGAGAGCAATCGTATCCATAGCTCACAGGAAGTTTGCAAAGATTAAATTATTTGATATAGTACCCCCAAGCATTCTGTGTATATATATGTATGTGCATATGTAAACACTCATATATATGATATGTATTTACATATTAATATAACATATACAGAATATATAATACAAGTTATATATAATTTATACATAGTTTATTTATATATGTAAATATCCCTTAGATTAGACTTAGAAGACTTAGAAATGTTAGAAGTTGTTATTAGCTTAAACTTCCTGACAGAGACAGTGGTTCCTAACTGGGGACAATTCCTGAAGATATTTTGAGTTGCCACAACTTGGGGAAAGGGGAGGGTGCTCTTGGCATCTAGTGGGCAGAGGCCAGGAGTGCTGCTAAACATCCTACAACGAACCAGACAGGACCCATGCCCGTCCCCACCCCCCATAAAATTAGGCCCAAATGTCCACAATACCATGGGGAGGAAGCCTGGCTGAAGAGCAGGGGCAGTGGGAAGTGGCTCTTAGTGAGGAGAATGGGCCCATGCTGAGCTGACAAAGGGGTGGATTTCGGGAATAGCTGCCACCAGGAGAACTGAGCGGATTTCCAACACCTGTGACTATGGAATGGCTCACTGAATGGGGCTTGTAAACCAGCTCTGAAGGTCACCAGGAGGCACACGTGGCTGTGGGTTGAGCAGCACAGAAAGAACAACCACAGTGACCATGTGCAGGTTGGGGGCGTCCTACTTTAAGCAAAAAGGGGAGCCCCAGATGGGTCTCAGCCCTACTTGTAGCTGGTGCATTCAGACACACACACACACACACACACACACACACACAGATGGTGCTCAGCTGACAGTACACCACACACACACACACAGATGGTGCGCAGCTGACAGTACACCACACACACACACACACACACACACACACAATGGTGCGCAGCTGACAGTACACCACACACACACACACACACAGATGGTGCGCAGCTGACAGTACACCACACACACACACACACACACACACAGATGGTGCGCAGCTGACAGTACACCACACACACACACACACACACACACAGATGGTGCGCAGCTGACAGTACACCACACACACACACACACACACACACACAGATGGTGCGCAGCTGACAGTACACCACACACACACACACACACACACGGTGCGCAGCTGACAGTAAACCCCCCCACACACACACAGATGGTGCTCAGCTGACAGTACACCACACACACACACACACACACACACACAGATGGTGCTCAGCTGACAGTACACCACACACACACACACACACATACACAGATGGTGCTCAGCTGACAGTACACCACACACACACACACACACACACACAGATGGTGCTCAGCTGACAGTACACCACATACACACACATACACAGATGGTGCTCAGCTGACAGTACACCACACACACACACACACACACAGATGGTGCGCAGCTGACAGTACACCCCCCCACACACACACACAGATGGTGCGCAGCTGACAGTACACCACACACACACACACACACACACACACACACAGATGGTGCTCAGCTGACAGTACACCACACACACACACACACACACACAGATGGTGCTCAGCTGACAGTACACCACACACACACACACACACACACAGATGGTGCTCAGCTGACAGTACACCACACACACACACACACATACACAGATGGTGCTCAGCTGACAGTACACCACACACACACACACACACACACACACACAGATGGTGCTCAGCTGACAGTACACCACACACACACACACACAGATGGTGCTCAGCTGACAGTACACCACATACACACACATACACAGATGGTGCTCAGCTGACAGTACACCACACACACACACACACACACAGATGGTGCTCAGCTGACAGTACACCACACACACACACACACACACAGATGGTGCTCAGCTGACAGTACACCACACACACACACACACACACACAGATGGTGCTCAGCTGACAGTACACCACACACACACACATACACAGATGGTGCTCAGCTGACAGTACACCACACACACACACACACACACACACACACAGATGGTGCTCAGCTGACAGTACACCACACACACACACACACAGATGGTGCTCAGCTGACAGTACACCACACACACACACATACACAGATGGTGCTCAGCTGACAGTACACCACACACACACACACACACAGATGGTGCTCAGCTGACAGTACACCACACACACACACACACACAGATGGTGCTCAGCTGACAGTACACCACACACACACACACACACACACACAGATGGTGCTCAGCTGACAGTACACCACACACACACACACACACAGATGGTGCTCAGCTGACAGTACACCACACACACACACACACACACACACAGATGGTGCGCAGCCTGACAGTACACCACACACACACACACACACACACAGATGGTGCTCAGCTGACAGTACACCACACACACACACACACACACACACACACAGATGGTGCGCAGCTGACAGTACAACCCCCCCATACACACACACAGATGGTGCTCAGCTGACAGTACACCACACACACACACACACAGATGGTGCTCAGCTGACAGTACACCACACACACACAGTTTACATTAACTAAGTGAAAAGGTGGATTTAACCCTCCGGTTAGTAGACAGTAGGCAAATGAACTAGTCTTTTTTTGAGAATGTGTCTCCCTCTGTTGCCCAGGCTAGAGTGTACTGAACGACATGATCTTGGCTCACTGCAACCTCCGCCTCCTGGGTTCAAGCAATTCTCGTGCTTCAGCCTCCTGAGTAGCTGGGATTACAGTCATCTGCCACCATGCCTGGCTAATTTTTGTGTTTTTAGTAGAGACGGGATTTCACCATGTTGGCCAGGCTACTCTTGAACACTTGACCTCAGGTAATCTGTCCACCTCAGCCTCCCAAAGTGCTGGAATTACAGGTGTGAACCACTGCATCTGACTGAACTAGTCTTATACAAATACAAAGTACCTGTTGAAGTCTCCTGTTTTTACAGATACAGAGCTCTGTCTCTTTCTTCATGCACATGCATGCAGGTGCGTGTGTGGATGTGGATGCCTCAGTGTGCACATATGAGCACATGTGAGACATGTAAACTAACAACTCTACAGGCATGCGAGGCACCTGACACGTTGGAAAGGACTTGGGCCTAACCACCCGTGTGCTGCTCTTCAACCTCTTGAAAGTTCTGAGCCTATGCAAACCTTTCCCCTCTCCAGAGCCCTGAGAAATGGAGAACGGTGTGCACTGTGGCTCTTAGGAACACAGGCCTTCTGCACCCTGAGTGCCTCTGAAACCAGATGAGCAACTGGAAGTTGCTGCATCCGCCTATCTATTTTCTCTGAGAAGAAAAATTCTAATTGTAAATCAGTTGGAATTTAAATCAAGCCTACCTAAATATTTCCAAACACAGAAATAAAAAATGGGATAATTATTTTGAAAGAGTTTGTGAATCCTGGGATTCAACCTCCTATCCCACATCATTTCAAAATAATTGGTTGTTGGAAAAAATTCAGCCTCCAGGCATGGTGGCTCATGCCTGTAATCCCAACACTTTGGGAGGCCAAGGCAGGCAGAGTTTGAGACCAGCCTGAGCAACCTGGTGAAACTCCATCTCTACAAAAAATACATAAATTAGCTGGGCATGGTGGCATGCACCTGTAGTCCCAGCTACTCAGAAGGCTGAGGTGGAAGGATCACTTGAGCCCAGGAGGCGGAGGTTGCAGTAAGCTGAAATTGCGCCACTGCACTCCAGCCTGGGTGACACAGCGAGACCCCATCTCGAAGAAAAAGGAAAAAAGAATTCAGTTAGCATACATGTTTGCTGCTCTTATACACACTCATGCATATGCATGGTCTTCTACACACCCGGTAAGTTAACCTTCCAGGAAGCTCAGGGCGCCGTGGTGTGAACATACGCTGAGTGAGGAAGGTGAGGGCATGAAAAGAACAGGCACTTGATGTAGGTGTTTTTCATGGTCCAAAGTGGCCACCTCTACTTCACAGCTAAGAAGGAAGCGCAGAGCCTTGAAAACATGTTTCTAGGTTTGCTCCATTAATGCAGGGTCCAGATTTTAAGTTTCTTTCTGTCTTTCCTTTCCCTTTTGCCCCTACTTCCCACTTTTCCTGGTGCCATTGAACCTGGCCACATCCCCTCCAAACTGCACTGTCATAGCTCCTGGCCTGGCCCCTGAAGAGCGTGTGACTTGGCCAGTCACACCCGGTGCCTGCTGACAGCCGGGCTATGCCCTGAGGGTGGACGTCCTGCAGCCCACGGGGCGCTGCCAGCCCCGGGCTCCTGGGATAAGTGCTGACTGGATGCTGCTGCTGGGCCTGCCCAGGGCCCTCCTGGTGGTCCAGCTGACCTCCCTGTCTTTGCCCTGCCCTCCAGACCTCTGGCTTTATATTTAACAGCACTGCCATGCCCAGTGGGATCAAATGTCTGCTGTGCCACATGTCCTGGGAAAGGACCGTAGGGGCCTGCAGATGCTCTCCAGGCCGTGGTGCCCAGAGGTCCAGTTTCTGACCCAGGTGTGCCTGTCCAACCCAAGGGCTGCCGCATCACCTTTTGGGAAAGGTTGGCCTGGAGAGAATCAAAGCAGGCTCCAGGCGATTACATTTTGCCCGATCTTCTTGGCAGGGCCTCCACAGCCTCTGTGTTAGTCCCAGACAATCTGCGCAGCCTCCTCTCCCTCATGGCTCCACATCTGTCCAACTGTATCTGGCCTCTTGAACCCTTTTGGGCCTGGAATGCCCTCTCCCTTGGGCCGTGTGGGCCCTGGGAGTGGCTGGCATGGGGTTGGTGTGGGCGCTGGGCCAGCCCTAGTTCCGTCTTCCCTCCACTCTCTGGAGGTGGGCAGCCTCAGGGTCTCACCTGTGAGGCAGGAGTTAGGACTGCAGCAGCTTCCTCCCGGCAAGAGGGCAGGAGTGAGGCTTAAAAGAGTTAACATTCCAGCCAGTCCATGGCAGGGGCTGCAGGAGGTGAGTGCCCAACAAGTGGAACTATTTTATTTTTATCCTCAAGGCATAAATTAAATGCCATGATCCCTGCTAAGAGTCAGCAGCAGTGTCAGCTCCTGGAATGTATACCTCCTACCCACAGGAGGTGCAGCTTCAAGGAGGAGGCAGGGGAGGGAAGTGGAAAGGAGGGAGTGGGGGAGGTGCAGCTTCAGGGAGGAGGGAGGGGAGGGAAGTGGAATGGAGGAGTGGGAGGAGGGGTGGGTCCAGAGAGGAGGGAATGGAAGGAGGGGATGGGAGAGAGGATGGGAGAAGGGGATGGGAGGAAGGGATGGGAGGAGGAGGTGGGAGAGGAAATGGGAGGAGGGGATGGGAGGAGGGGATGGGAGAGGGAATGAGGGGGGTGGGAGGAGGGAGTAGGAAGAGAGGGTTGGAGAGGAGCTGGGAGGAGGGGATGGGAAGAAGGGATGGGAGGAGGGGTTGGGAGGGGGGATGAGAGGAGGGGGTGGGAGCAGGGGGTGGGAGGAGAGAGAGGAACGAGGAGATGGGAAAGGGAATGGAAGATAGCAAGAGCAGAGCCTTAAAGCAAGCACTTCTGAGTGCGGGACCCTGCATGCCTGCAGCTCCATGAGATCTTGATACAAAAAGATTGCGTAAACTGCAATGTTTGGGGTCCATGGGAGAGATGGTGAGAGAGGGCGGGAGGGTCTGAATGAGCACGAGGGTAAATAGCGTCTGCCTTATGTAGAGTCAGCCCCCATCCTTCTGCCAGAGTTACTGAGAGGCTTGAGAGCTGCTGCAGACCCTAGGGAGTCAGGTAGACTACCCTCAAAAGGGCCAGCCATCCCCTTGACACTGGTTGAGGCCCTGACATCCAGCTCCCAAGTCAGAGGCATTGCAGCGCCAGGACCCAGGATACGCACAGACTATGAAAATTGCAGGCGGCTCTGTGATGCACCGTGACCTCCAGCACTGGGAAGCCCGTTGAGGCCAGAGCGCACCACTAGCCTCAGCTGGCCAGTCCCGTGCCTCTCCCTAAGGCAGATGCTGCTCAGAGTGTAGTGCTCCTATACACACAGGAGCCATCAGTGGCCCTGGCATGCTCAGTGGGGCACGTGGGTGGCCTTTCTCCTCTACACCCATTCTAGGAAACGGTCAGGATTTCATCCAGATGCAATTATTCTCCTGGCTTTGGGATACTTAGAATTAAAAGAAGTCCAGTAATAGCCTTGAAACTCACATTGACCTTGTTTCTCATGCCCATCTGGGTCCCTAGGGCCCCCTAGATCAAAACCCAAATTCTCAGTGGGTCTCGTAGGTCTTGGAGGGTCTTTCCTGAACCAGCCCTGAGGTGCTGTAGGTGCTGGGAGGGCTCCACTGGCTTCTCTTGTTTGGGTCCCATTAGGCCGAAGTCAAGGTCTGGCCTGTTATCTGGAGGCCCTGGGGAAGACTCTACATTCAGACTTAGGTGGTTGGCAGCGTTCAGTTCCTTGCAGCCACAGGCCTGAGGTCCCTGTTTCCCTGCTGACTGCCGCTGGGGACCTGTCCTTGGCTCCAGTCTTTGCCCCATGACCCCTGCCATGTCAGCAATGTGACCTCTGTTCTCTGTTCCCACTGAATCCCTCTCACCCATTCAATCTCTCAGACTTCCTCTTCTACCAGCCACAGAGAAAACGCTCTGCTTTGAAAGGGCTTGTGTAATCAGTTAGACCCATGGGTAATCTTCCCATTTCAAGGTCAATTGATTGGTAAACAACATCGGCAAAATTCCCATTGCCATGAAAGGGGACAGGGTCACAGGTGTGACTGCTCACTGCATTGCAGCCCCAGGGACTCAGAAATCCTGGCACCATCTTAGACCTGCTTCTTCCCTAGACTATCTTGGGTCTGCTTCTTTCTCGGCGTTTGGAATACCGCTCTCCTGGTCTTCCTCCTTCCTCATTTCAGCTCTTACTTGGTCTCCTTGGCCGCGTTCTCTACCACCATCAGCATTTTTAAGAACATCAGGAATCCATAAAAATGATAAGAAAGAGGGCTGGTCCAGGCCACCCCGGGAGCTGGCAGAAGGCACCCCAGCCCGGAGTGGACCCAGCCACTCTCAGTTCCCTCCTCAGGGCAGCTTGTTTTCAAGGAGCTGGGGACATCTCCTTCCAAGCTCAGTGGGTGCAATGACTGCCCAGGGTCAGGTAGTCCTATGGGAGATTTGGGGAAGCTCTGAGTCACCCCCTTGTGGACCGTGAGGGGGCAGCTCTGACAGATAGGGGTGCAGGTTGGGGTGGGTGAGCCAGAGCAGGCCCTTTCTCCAGCTTGGCTGGAGAGCATTCAGGAGAGGCCTGGCCTTTGGGGTAGAAAAAGGCCACAGATGCTAGGTCTGAGGGTGGAGCTGCACCAGGCATGATGGCAGCAACAACAGTGATGTCTTTTGAGCACTTTCTTTGTGCTAGATGCTGAGTGCCTCATGTATACCAGCTAATTTCATCTCCACAACAACCCCAGGAGATAAGTATTACTGCTAATCCCATTTCATGGAGGAAGAAACTGAGGCTCAGTGAGGGTAAGTCTGGCCCAAGGCCCAAGGCCAGACAGCTCATGCCTGACGAGAGCAGAGAAATGTCTGACCTACCCTTAGTGTTCCTTGCATGCTGAAACATGACTCTGTCAACTTCAGGCCAACATTAAGAAAGAGGTTTTAATAGCAAGAGACTTTCCGTGTGGGAAGTTGTTGAACCCGGACTGAGGGAGGGGACACTGGAAGAGACTTACTTGGATTCCACACAAGAAAGGGCAGGTGTTTTAGTGGCCACAGGGACCCAGAGGTGGATGAGGAGGCTACCTTGGGAGGGGATGAGCTGCCCATCACTGAATGTATGCAAGTGAAAAGGCCATTCTCATTTACTGAGGTCCTGGTATGACAGACACTGTGTTAAGTGTCTTACCTATGTCATCATTAGACCCTCATAGGCACTGTTGTCCCTCACTTACAGATGAGGAAACGAGGCTCAGAGACTGAATGATTCATGATGGCTACACAGGCGGTTGGTAAAAGAGTCGTGACTCAGACCCAAAGCTGTGCATCTCCAAAGCTCCATTTGTATGCATACATCTATTGAGCACCTGCTGTGTGTCCAGCACTATTCTTCTAGACACTGAGACATCAGCAGGGACAATTCAGTCCCAGTCCTTGTCCTCATGGAGATCACACATTCCAGTGGGGAGGGAAAAAATCTGCAGTAAGGAGTGCTAAAATAGAGCCACTCAGGGGTGAGGGCATCAAGGGTAAGCTGGGGTCAGGGGACCTGAGATGGTCAGGGAAGGCCACTCTGAGGAGATGGGTTCTGAGCTAGGATCTGGAAGGCCAGAGGAAGAGAGTACTGTGAAGAGCTTGAAGACTCGTGCTCCAGGCTGAGGGAACCACAGGTTCAAAGGCCCTGCAGCTGGGAAGCAGAACAGAAAAGCCACCGTGAGAGGAATGGGCAAGCGGGGAGCCAGAGCATGTGGAGCCACATCAGCCAGGATGTGAATTTCATCTGCCATTTTTTAAAGCGGTGATTTGCTGCAGCCAGCTCACACCAGCTCATAAGAACCACAGTTAAGTCTTCAGGCACGTTGCAAGCAGGTGGTTTAATTGCCAGTAGCTTGAAATCAGCCATGGCGGGAGGATTGACAGAAATTGACGGATGACACCAATCTTGGTTTTTCTCCCTGAACGTTCGCCATTGACCCGAATATCACTGGTTTTGGAAGGGAAATGTGGAGATCTGGTTTTCTCTTTAAGATGAGCTCTCTCTGGCTGCCAGGTGGAGAGTGTCCTGCAGGGGACAGGAGCAGGGAGAGCAGCAGGGGAGGCCGGTGCTTACTCCAGATGGGACCAGCGTGGCCAGTGAAGAGAAGTGTAGAGATTCCAGAGATTTTGGAGGCAAAGTCAACAGCCTTGCTGGGCCATCCTGCACCACGAGGTTCATAGCCAGAGATGACAAGGTGGCACGGAGGGGCATGACTTGAACCCAGGCCTGCAGGGTCCCTAAACTCATTCTGTGCCCCACACCTCAGTGATTCTTCCTGGGAAGGTGATGGCTCTGGGACAAGAGAAAACAGCTGATGCTCTGGCTGCCACTCCACCCTGGCTCCCTTTGGCCAGCCCCTTTTCACACCTTTTCTTGGGAAGGCGTCTCCTCTGAGCTATTCCCAGGTGTTGAGGGGTGGCAGGATGTCAGTTTCATAGACACTGGAAAGCCCAGCCCTCCACTGTGGCCCCTGGGACCATGGCCAGAGCCTCTGTCCTCCCCCACAGGAAGGTGCTGTCTTGGGAGAACTGAGCTGGAGATCACCTCACAGTGTCCTAGGACCTGCTTGGGTGACTCCCAGCTCTGGGACCTGGAGCCTTTCCTGGTGCACAGCAGGAATGAGGCTAGGGGTACAAGGAAGTGGGTGCTGGGCCAGACTGGGGGCTGCAGAGGAGGCGGGGCCCCAGTACAGCTTCCTGGGCCCGGGATGACCTGGGTTTGCCTCTTCTTGTGCCAGAAATGGAGGGAGGCGACAGAGGTAGCCCACTGAGATTCTGTCTCAGTGAGTGAGGGTGGAGCCGGGTCATGCCAGGTGTTGGCAAAATTCTGGTAGAATCAACAGGCCAAGTTTGTCTTCCTTGCACCCTCTCACCCCTTCCCACCAGAGCCACCTTTGCCGCCAACCCCAGCAAACCTCTGTCGAAGCTCCTGTGCTTTTGTGTTATGGGATCAGGCCTCTGTGATCCTCTGGAATAAGAGAGAAGAGATGGGCAGAAAACAAAACTAACACCCATGGAATCCCTGTGATGTGCTGGCTCCGGGCTGCTTGCTTTCCTAAAGAATCAGAACAGATACTCTCTTAAAGAGTCTTTAAGAGATAAATGAAATAAAATAAAAGGTTCATTCATATCCTTCTAGACTTTCTCCTACACACACATGGGTTAATTCTACAAAAAGGAGAAGATGCTGAGTGCTCTACGTGGATTATCTCATTTATTCCCTAGGTGCTGCTACATTACCCACACTTCGCCTTTCAGGAAACAAGCTCAGAAGGGTCAGTGCTTTTCCTGAGGCCACACAGCTGGTAGCCCTGCCTGGCCCCATACCAGGGGCCCCATACCAGAGTGGGGCCCCATACCAGAGTGGGGCCCCATACCAGAGTGGGGCCCCATACCCACGGCCCCACTCTGCATCCTGAGCATCGGTGGCTGAGGAAGGGCTGAACTTGGCCCTGTTTGGGGGCATTTGGGGCTGCAGACCAGATGCGGTGAATCTGCAGAAGGCCTGATCAGGCCCTTCCTTCCGTTGTGCCTGGTGACCCAAGCCTGGGGGCAGAGTCCAGCCCCAGGAGTCCTTGTTAAGGTTTTTGAAAACGGGGGTTCTACAGCCATTGAATTGCAGCTCTGTCCTTGAAGCAGGCTCCCAGCTCCCAAGATTCCCAGCTGTCTGTAACAGACAGCCTTGCCTTGGATTTCTCCTGCCCAAGACCCAGGGGGTAGAGGCTACTCTAGGAGGCGGGAGGCCTGGGCCCATGACCGCTTGTAACCTCGGCAGCTGCTCTCTCTCTGCCTTGGTCATTTCTTCTTAAGTTCCTTTCACCTCCATGTAAGTGCCTGAGTCTTCCCCTAATTAGGGAAGGGTGGGTCTGCTGGTTGGGTGAGGCTGGGGAAGGGGGAGGAAGAAGAGAAAGAACCAGGGCGGTGAAGTCTGAGGCAGGCCTGTGGGTTTGGAAGGAGCAGGATGGAGAATAACTAGGTCTGGAATCCCTGGTCTTGGGTCCAAATCCCAGTGTGGGACGTATGCGGCTGCGCAGGGTCTGTAACCACAAGAGTCCACATTCAGCTTTATCTTCTGCTATTGCATCTTAAAATTCTTTTTTTTTTCTTGAGATGGAGTTTCGCTCTAGTTACCCAGGCTGGAGTGCAATGGCGCGATCTCGGCTCACTGCAACCTCTGCCTCCTGGGTTCAGGCAATTCTCCTGCCTCAGCCTCCTGAGTAGCTGGGATTACAGGCACACGCCACCATGCGCAGCTAATTTTTTTGTATCTTTAGTAGAGATGGGTTTTCACCATGTTGATCAGGATGGTCTCGATATCTTGACCTTGTGGTCCACCCGCCTCGGCCTCCCAAAGTGCTGGGATTACAGGCTTGAGCCACCGTGTCTGGCCTGCATCTTGAAATTCTTAATAACTTTTGTACAACGAGCCCAGCATTTTCATTTTGTACTGAGCCCCACAAACTATGTAGCCAGCCCTGTTACCTTGTATTAACTGTGTACTTGGGCAAGTTACTTCGTCCCGTAGACTCAGTTTTCTTTCTCGTCTGAAAAAATGAGCCAGGCTACCACCACCTCAGAGGACTGTTCTGAAAATGAGACAAGAGATTCCTGGTAAAGAGCCAGGCAGTGGCAAGTCTGTGATAGGACTCTGTCCCTGGCACTTGTGACAGTCGCTCTTTAGGGGCCTGGGTGGGAGACTCCTCCCGAGGAGCTGCAGCCTCTTACAGCCTTGTCTGTGAGCTCTCTTGGCACCTATGGGACACTTCAGGCCAAAAATGAAAATTGTCACTGGAAAGCAAATAGTGCCACTATCCCCACTCCAAACCTACCTTCCCTCCCTTACCTATGGCTATATGGAGGCAAGCTGTTTAGAGCCTTGAACTTCCAGGAGGTAAAGTCCTGGCATTTTTGAGCATGGGAAGGGATGAGAAGCATCTGCTTCTGGCCAGTGGAGGGCCAGTGGTCTGCCTGTCCCAGATGAAGGTCCCATACCCAGAGGTGCTAACAAACCCTTCTCCAAAACAGCCTCCCGTTGCATATCACAGCCTGTGGGACCCCCCTATCAATCAGTTTCAAGGTCCTAACAACTCAGCCTCCCAGATGGTTCTGGATCTTGGCTTCCTGGATTAATATCTGAAGTATTTTCTAACAGTGAGACTTTGGGCAAGTTACTTAACCTCTCTGGGCCTCAGTTTTGACCTCCATGAAATAACAGCTTTGACGTCGTGGGTGTGTCATGAAGATGAAATGACCCCCTGCATGGACTCACAAACACGGGTCCCTCCCGCTGCCAGGCCACCCGCCTCACCCCCACTCTGAGCCAGAGAGCATGTCCAGAAATGCTCTGACCATGTCTGAGTGGGCAGAGATGATGATGAAGCTGCCTCCTCCCTAAGCAGGCTGCTTTCCGAACCAGCTCCAGCTCTGACCCTATCACTCCCTCCAGAATTTGTTGGAAGCCAGCACTTGTTGAAAGTTCCCAGGCATCTCGGTGGCCAGGAACTGAAGACTTGGGGGTGATGGGGCTGTACCAGTTATGGGGCTTCGAGGAAAACAAGGCCCCTACAGAATGGCACCCTCAACCTCTCCAGAGCTGGGGATGCAGCCCAGTTGTCCCTGAGCCTCCTCAGCCTGTTGTCCCTGAGCCTCTGCGGAGGAGCACCTGTGGGTTCTGTTGCTCAGCTATCCTGATTCCCCGGAAACAGCCCCAGGGTTTGCACTGGGAAACTTCCGGGCCCCACTGCATGCTCTTAGCACACGACTGTCAGTCAAGCCAAGGGGTGGGCACATGGCCCAGGCTCAGCCAATTAGGCGCCCTCTCTGATTCTTGAGAATGGAGAGGAGGATGAAAAGGGGTTGCGGGGGGGTGTGGTGGATTCATTCTGGGGGCGCCTCCCTGATTCCTGCCCGTGGATCTCCAGGGCTGCCCTGGGCCCCTGTCCTTTCTGACCCTGAATTTTCAGCTTTTCTTCTGTTTCCACGCCTCCCTCCAGCCTCCCATGCATCCCCCCCCCTGCCCAGAGTAACCCAGGCAGCCTCTGCTGCTGACTGATACCCTTTGGCTCCTGCCAGCAGCTTCACCAGCCACGGTCCAAACCACTCTGATTGCCCCCTTCTGCTTTGAAGGCTTCACACAGGCTGTGCAAGCTATTCGGCACCTCCAAACCTTTACCCCTGCTGTTCCTTCTGCCAGAATGCCCTTCCCACCTTCTCCTCTCACTCTTACCCTCATGAAACACCTCCGATGCTGCCAACTCTGGGGGACTCCCCGCCCCTCCTCAGACCAGACTGACCCCTTCTCTGGGCAACCCTAGCACCTGAGCTCCTCTCCCTCTGTGTCCACGCCCCCCACACCCCCCGCGCCCCCCACACCCCCCGCGCCCCCCACACCTGCATCCACCTCCCTCCTGAGTCTGAACCCGAGGCCCAAAGCAGGACCCTGCATCTTCATTGTCAGTCAGTGCTCAGCACACAAGCCAGGGCTCTAGGACCAGGGAGAGGCAGCCCTGGGCATCAGTCAGGGTCTCCTGGGCTGCCAGAGGCTGATCCCACTACCTGCTGGTGAGGGGTCAAGAGTGGGGTGAGCTCAAACCCCTGCCCCTGCCCCCAGCCCAGACCCAAGCCCCAGCCCAGACCCAACTCTGCCCCCAACCCAGCCCAGACCCAAGCCCCAGCCCAGACCCAACCCTGCCCCAGCCCTAGGCTTTGATCCAGATCTTGCCCCAGCTTTGCTCTCACTCCAGCCATAGACCTGAACCCCCAGCCCTTGCTCTGCCCCCCAGTAGGCCCCAGCCTCTCCCTCATTCCCGGCCCCTGCCCCAGCTCAGGCCCTTTCCTGGCTCCTGCTTCCTTCGCCCTCACTGAGGACCTTCCGCACTCTCAGGGTTCCTCCCAGTGGAGCCCACACTCAGCTGTGGCTTCCCAGGAGCCATCTCAGGTGGCCAAGCTCTGAGCCACTGGAAGCCTTCGAGGGGGAAGGCCAGGCCAGCCAGCAGGGTGGTGCGTGTGGTGAAGGTGGGGGTGGGGGTGCGGTGGTAGGGTGGGCATGAGGCCCAGCCCTCCCCACCCCACCTTCCTGGTGGCACAGGTCCAGTAGCTCCAACAGGAGGTTCAGGGCCAAAGCGGAGGCAGGGGCGGTTCCCAGACATGGGTCCTTCAGCTTGTTCCCACCCCTTGCGCTGAGCCAGGACTAGTCCTGAGCCATAGGTGGGCCTGAGCCTTCGGAGGCCGAAGGGGAAATGCCTGAGCTGCAGCCACCAAAATCAAGTGGGGGATGGGATCGAGGGAGAGTCCCAGGACAGGCCAAGGGGATCTGGGCAGCCCGTAAAGCAGACCAGCCTTGATAGAAGGACAAAAAGAGCCCAGGTCTCCTGGGGGTCGCCAATACCCTTTCTCCCCTTCTTGGGAATGGAACTGGGCGGTGGGGGTGGGAGGGTTTAGGATCATGGAGAATCTGGCCCTCCACCCACAGGTGGGTCCTGCAATGGACACATGATGAGGACAGAAGCCAGCATTGTGATGTCACAGCCTGGCTGTGGCTTTGTGCTCCTGGAGGTGAGGGTGAGTTAGCTACACTCCTTCCCCCCCAGTGCCTGTCTACCCATGTTTGATGCTTGGGGTTAGAAAGGCTGACTTTGTAGCCCCTCACCTTCCCTCCCCAACGCAGTTGGCTGGCTCAGCAGTTGACCAATGAGAGTTATACTTGCAGGCCAGCCTTGGGCGAGTGGCCCAGGAGCTGTTCGCAAGGCTGTGTTGAAGCTACTTGAAACGACCATCTTCCTAGCTTGACAATGAGCTTGTTCAAAGCGTCTCTGCTCAGTCTCCACTGTAGCTCTGTAAGCACTGTATGAGCTCAGAGCGTGTGATGTTGGTTAGTGAATAAATGCATGGATGCAGGGTGGGTGGGCAGAGATGATGATGAAACTGCCTCCTCCCTAAGCAGGCTGCTTTCTGAACCAGCTCTGGCTCTGACCCTATGACTCCTTCCAGAATTTGTTGGAAGCCAGCACTTGTTGAAAGTTCCCAGGCATCTAGGTGGCCAGGAACTGAAGACTTGGGGGTAATGGGGCTGTACCAGTTATAGGGCTGAAAGGGAAACGAGGCCCCTGCGGAATGGCACCTTTCGCGTCTCCAGAGCTGGGGATGCAGCCCAAAGACCTTAGGCTGTGGACTTAACGAGCCCTGGGTCCTCATCCAGCCCTGCCGGCTGACCTCCAGCTGGTCATGGCCCCTCTCTGAGCCTCCGTTTCCTTTTCTGTGAGGTAGGGGTGTGAGCCCCAGCCTCCAAGGATCCGAAGAGGAAGCTGCGGCCGTGACTGTCCCATTTCAGTCTGTCTTCCGCCTGCCTGGCTCACGTGGCTCCTGCCCTCCTACGTGGCTTGAGGTGGTCATGGACACAGGCCAGAGAGCTGGCCCAAACAATCCAGGTGACAAAGAAGGGGACCTTCAAGTGCTGTGGCAGGAACTCCACCAGCTCCAGGCTAAGTACGCGTTGTCCCAGCCCCAGCCCCAGCCCCAGCCCCAGTGCCTCCCCAGTGGGCTAAGAGGCTGGACTGAGCAAACATGCCCGGAGGAGGCCAGGACAGGGGTGGATGAGGAGGGCGGTGTGGCCTGGAAGCAAACGGGCGGGCAGGGGGTGGGCCACAGCTGTGGTGGGAGAGAGAGGTGTGGCTACTGCCCGTTAGCCTCAGATCCTGGGCCAGACCTGGGCCCTCTGCAGGCTGAGCCTCTACATCAGGAAGGAGGACCGTGGGTGACCATTGGCTGCACCTGTCGACTCGGGCCCTCTAAGCCGGTCTGCGAGGTTGCCGCCTTGACTCTCAGAGGGGACCCTGGGTCCTCATCCCACGGGGATGGGAGGTAGGAGAGATGACGTTTCAGGCTGCCCACAGAAACCTGAGTTAGTTGCAAAAGGATGTGTCTGTGCAAAGTTTTATGAAGAAAAGGGTCAACTCTTCCAACAGATTTGAAGAGCTTCCTGATCCCAATTGGGTTTAGCGCCATCATGGCTCACAGGGTGCCACGTGGTTTCTGTGGGAAGGGCATGATATTGTCCTACATTTTTCAGAACCGTATGGATGATTGGGGGAGGCCAGGGAGGCAGAGTGGCTTCCCCTGGGCCACTCAGAGACCCCTGGCACAGCCCCTGCTGCGCAATCAGAAAATGGGTCGGGAGCTCGGCCAGCTGGCTAGGCCAAGCCCACTCTGGTCTCTGCCCTTCACTGCTGACCTTGGCTGGGTCCAGAGCAGGTGACCTGCTGGAGACTTGCTTAGGGATTCCTCAAAGAGTCATGGCCAGGCATGGCCACGTACAGACGGCACACGGCTGTCTCCCCTCCGGGGGTTGGTGTGGGCCTCGCCTCTGACGGAGCGTTCCCAAGGCACTGGGCGCCCCACGCATGACCCTGGCCAGCAGCTCACATCACCCCTGCTGTAGATGGCACCCCAGGCACAGAGAGGTGAAGCACCTGGCCCCCACGTCACCAGCTAGGAAGGGCTGGCCTATCCTCCCGAGATGGGAGGCAGCTGCACAACCTCCAGGGGAGGCACCGTAGAGTCTGGCCAGAAAGACTTGGCCTTCACTCTCCCCCGGCGCCTTCTTTGCTGCCAGGGAGATGCTGCCATGGGCATTTATTTGAACTGTTTATGGCTCAGTTTGCTCAGCGGTGAAATGAAGGTGGAGAGACTCCTAAGTCCATGGCCAGCTGATAACATGATATGTGGCCGGCCCAGTGCAGGTTCAAGCAGGAGATCACAGAGAGTGTCCGGGTTCATTTGTGGGGGTCCTGTGATACCTGGGAGCCTCCAGCCCATGTTCCTGCCTCTGGCTCTACAGGCAGAAGAAGCTCAAGAGAGAGGTCGAGAAGCACAAGCTTTTTGAAGACTATCTGATTAAGGTCCTTGAGAAAATCCCCGAGGGTAGGTACACAGCTTCCTCGGAAAGCCCCTTCCCTCCACAGCGGCCTCCTGGCTGCACGACTGCGATGCGGCATGTGGCCAGCGTGTGGCCTCGTGGAGCCCCAAGCTGCTCATCTATGGAATGGGAATGCACAAAGGTCAACCCCACAGTGGGGAAGAAGGGCACAGGCAGCCGAGTCACACTGCTTGGTCCCAACCCCGGCTTCACTGTCACTGACAGTGTGGCCTCTGGCAAGTTCTCCAGGCCTTGCCTTTCTTATCTGTACAATGCGAACAGCAATCATAGGTGGACTAGAGGAGGTCATCCTTTACAAGCATAGCACAGGGCCCAGCATTTAGCTAGTACCTGGTCAACCCTGGCCATTGTCATTATTATTACTTTGCTTGTCTTTAGTTTGTGTTTTTGTTTTGCTGTAACTATTATTAACTAAGAGTATAAGGACATCTGAGACGAGTTTTTGTGTGTTGTTTTATGAGTACTGGAAACTCATTAGAAAAGGGAAAGCGAGGCCGGGCGCAGTGGCTCACACCTGTAATCCCAGCACTTTGGGAGGCCGAGGTGGGCGGATCACTCGAGGTCAGGAGTTCAGATCAGCCTGACCAACACAGAGAAACCTCACCTCTACTTAAAATACAAAATTAGCCAGGCGTGGTGGCATGCGCCTGTAATCCCAGCTACTCAGGAGGTTGAGGCAGGAAAATCACTTGAACCCGGGAGGCGAAGGTTGTGGTGAGTTCTGAGCCAAGATCATGCCATTGCACTCCAGCCTGGGCAACAACAGCGAAACTCTCTCTCTCAAAAAAAAAAGAGAGAGAGAAAAGAGAAGGGGAGTCATACATATTTATTGTTATCATTATTATTTCAACATCATCAATAATAATCAAATAATTATTATCATTTACTAAACACGTGCGCTATGCTAAGCTTTTTAGTAAATCTTTTTTACCCCTCCTATGAGCTTTGCAGGTCTGTGTTACTCAGGCTCAGAGAGGGTAAGGAACGTGCCCAGGTCGCCCGGTCAGGACGTGGTGGCGCTGGGCTCGTCTCTGGTCCGTCTGACTTCATAGCCACTGTACTAAGTGCTAGAATGAGAGGAGCTACAGGAACTCCAAAAACTCTGCCCTGGAGGTCAGAGAAGGCTTCATGGAGGAGGTGACCTCTCATGGGGAAGCATGGGCTTGTGGCAGCCCCAGCACCCAGTGAGGCTTGTGGTTTGGGACCTTCCTAATTCAGCAGTTCCGCCCTGGTCAACCCATCCAAAATGCAGAACCACCGGGACTTGGCACTTGCTCTCTAGGGACAGGAACAATTCCTGTCTACTTCTCAAGCTCCCCCAAGCAGCAATGACTCCTCGAGGCCTTGTGGGTGGTCTCGATCCTGAGTCCGCGTCTCAGTCTCTGGCTGAACTTTCCAAGGTTGAGGAGTCCCTTGAAGTGGTGGGGGCAGGGAGGCGGTAGTGGGGTGGGTGGCAAGCCCGGAGAGCTTCAGGACCGTCCTACTGTCTTGTGGTCAGCCTGGTATGGACCGTCCAGCACCTCTCAACCTGGCAGCCCCAGCCGGAATTCCTGGCCAGCTTGTTGGCATGGCATGCAGGGGTGCCCACCCATCCCCATGGCGCTGTCTCTGCAGGCTGCACGGGATGGGAGGAGCCGGAGTCGGGGCTGGTGGAGGCCATGGTAAAGCACTACGGAAAGCTCTTCGCAGCCAGCCAGGACATGCAGATGCGCCTCGACGCCTTCTCCCAGATGAGCCAGGCCATCCACCAGAGCCTGGAGTCGCTACAGGAGGACCACAGGGCTCTCATGCCGGTAACAGCTGCTGTTCCATTCCCCGTGGCCCAGGGAGCTGGGAGCGTGGGGCCCCCTTTCTTGAGCACCCCTGGGGAAGGCCTGGAGGGAGCAGTGGCACAATGCTGAGGGGCCCTGGGTGGGGTGTGGCTCCTGAGCCGCCTTCTGTATCCCCTTCCTCTCCCCTCTGCTGCCTGAGGCTCAGCTTGTGCCTAAAAGTTGTTCTGCATGGTAGAAAAACCATGTGTCCTGGATGCAGACGGACTTGGGTTCAGCTCCCAGCTCAGCCACCCAACTAGCTGTGTGACTGCTTGTATCCTCTCTAAGCCTCAGTTTCTGCATCTGTCAAATGGGGGCAACACACCCTAGCTTCTAGGGTCCTTGCGAGGCACCACACACAAACTGCCTCAAAGTCAGTACCAGAGACATCATTTCCCTCCCCTTCCTTCGTGGTGATCTCATAATAAATAGGACTTCCGCTGGGAGGAGTGGGCACTCCAGGTGGAAGAGCCTGCTCTGACGAAGGTGTGACATCATGAAGATTCCTGCTGCCACTGGGACCTGGGTCTTGGGGATCCCAGAGGAAGGATGACCTGCTGGTTGGTGCACTGTGAAGGGCTGCTGGTTGGTGTTTTAAGAGAGCACCTGACCCCTAGTGGCAACGCTGCAAGCCTGCACCACTTTGTACCGTTTTTTTGTTGTTGTTGTTTTGGAGAATGGGATTCATCCATGGGCTGGGCACTGCGGGAAGCACTCCATGTGCTTCTCACTTAAATCTCACACCGGTACCTCCAGGTAGGTGCTGCTATTCCCAGGGCTGGAACTAGGGAAAGGCAAGTCCAGCCGTGCTATTCCTCCCATTTTCAAGGGGAGGAAAGTAAGCCTCAGAGAAGCAGGGCCACATACCACGGGGTATGTCCTGTTTTCTTTTCTTTTTCTTTCTTTCTTTCTTTTTTTTTTTTTGAGACAAGGTTTCACTCTGTCACCCAAGCTGGAGTACAGTGGCATGATCTCAGCTCACTGTAGCTTCCGCCTTCCAGCCTCAAGCGATTCTCCTGCCTCTGCCTCCAGAGCAGCTGGGATTACAGGTGTGCACCACCACACTTGGCCTGTTCTGTATCTTTCAAATTCCTATCCCACAGGGCATGGCTGGGGGCATGCATTAGTTCCTTCTCATGCTGCTAATAAAGAAATACCTCAGACTGGCCAATTTATAAAGAAAAAGAGGGCCAGGCACAGTGGCTCACACCTGTAATCTCAGCACTTTGGGAGGCTGAGGCAGGCAGATCACTTGAGGTCAGGAGTTTAAGACCAGCCTGGCCAACATGGTGAAACCCTGTCTCTACTAAAAATATAAAAATTAGCCAGGCCTGGTGGTGCACGCCTATAATCCCAGCTAACTGGGAGGTTAAGGCAGGAGAATCACTTGAACCCGGGAGGCAGAGGTCTCAGTGAGCCAAGATCATGCCACTGCACTCCAGCCTGGGCAAAAAGAGTGAGACTCTGTCTCCAAAAACTAAAAATAAAATAAAAGATAAAGAAAAAGAGGTTTAATGGACTCACAGTTCCACATGGCTGGGGCAGCTGCACAATCATGGTGGAAGGTGAAGGGGGAGCAGAGGCACATCTTACACGGGGCCAGGCAAGAGAGCTTGTGTAGCAGAACTCCCTTTATAAAACCATCAGGAACTAGGACTCAGGTAAACTCCAGCAGCCTGGACATGCCCTTTTCTGCATCTCTCGTGCCTTGAATGGCCCCAGCCACCCAGAAGTATTCCTTCTTCCTATCCTGTCATTGCACAGACCACCCCGGGGACTCAGACCAGGGCGCATGACCTGGAGGGTTTGTTGTGCCAAAATGATCCATTCCCTCTGTCCCAGAGCCTCAAGATCCGGCTGTGTCAGCTGCAGAAGAAGTGTCACCGCAAGCAGGAGCAGTGGTGGCAGCTGAAGCATGGCGTCACCTACCAGAAAGTCACTGACTTTGACACACACACACACACCAGTAGCAGCTGTAACGTGAGTCCAGTCTTTCAGCCCCGGGGGTGGGGCTGGGGGCAGAGTAGGGGAGGCTAATAGCCTCCATCTGTGTGTGTTGGGAGTGATAATAACCACTCACTTAAATGCCATCTAAAAACAATGGCATGTAAGTCAGTGGTCATTATTACTCCCAACTCACACAGACACATATACACACAGACACACACACACAGAGCCAGACACATAGACACACACACAAACACAGACACACAGACACACACACAAACACAAACACACAGACACATATACACACAGACACACACACACACAGACACATACACAGCCTAACACATAGATAAACAGACACATAGACACACACAGACACAACCAGACACAGACACACAGACACAACCAAACGTAAAGACAGACAGACATGGTCAAATACACACAAATACACAGAGACAGACACAGCCAGACACACACGCAAACACAGACACAGCCAGACACAGACACACACACACACACAGGCATGCAAACACCACACAGACACACAGACACACACAGAGACATACATAGAGACACAGAGACACACACAGATAGACCCATACCACTTACTTCTCCTTGGTGACAGCTTGCTTTCGAGGGGCCTCTCTTGGAGGGGTCAGATGTCACTTTACAGGTGGGAAAACTGAGGCCACAGATATTTCAGGACCAAGCTCTACCAAGAGCCGGGATCCCCCGGCCCAGTCCCAGAGCTTGGTGTTGTGCCGAGCACTTGGTCCTTGTATAATGTTTGTGGTTAATAATAAAACAATGGCATTTAAGTGAGTGGTTATTATGCACTGTCTTCAGTAACCCTGGTGTCTTTCCAATTATTCCAGGCAGTGCTTAGCACAGAGCATGACCTGGAGTAGGTACTCCTAAACATTGGCGAATTTTACCCACATTGATTTTAAAATGAGAAAAATGAGGCTCAGAAAGAACAAGTCATGGCCAAAGTCCGTGGCCACGAATTCCAGGAATTCGGGAATTCGGCTCCCGCACTGCCCCTTACTGGCCTTAGGAGTGTGTGGGAGTGTGGTCACCCCTGGACCCCAGTTCCTCACCATAAATGGAGGCAGCAGTCTGTGTTCTTCTGGCCTCAGGGACTGCGAGAGGACACTTGGAACCGTGGCTGGGGCACGGGGCTGCGCTGGGCACACCCTCCCTGCACAGGATGAGGTCATGTGGTGGGTGTGAGACCTGCTCAGGCCCAGACTGATGGGCCCTGAGGGATTTGAGTTTGGAAGACAGAGGGCTTGGGGCTGTCAGCTTGGCTGACCTCCAGCCAAGCCAAGGGGCTTAGGGAGCTGGGTGGGTCACAGTCTACAGAGGCCCTTCTAGGTCTTTCTCTCTAAGCTGCTGTAGCAGACAAGGACGCTGGAGGTCTGAAGCCCAGGGCCCCACTCCATGCACCGTCCCAGTCCTCTACTTCTAACCAGGCATGGACCCCAGATGGCTCCAGCCAGGAGGCCCTTCTGAAAGGACTTAGTCCAACCTCCCTCTTTACAGGGGAGGACACTCAGGCTCCGAGGTGGGGAGGAACTCAACCAAGAACCCCAGGAGAGGAATACAGGCCAGGATGAGAAGGACGCTCCCAGTGTCCAGCTCTGTCCAGGACACTTTGCTGGCCAGAGTGAGCCAGGGACAGGGGCAGAGGATGCTGGGGGACAGCCTGAGCCACCGCCTCCTCATTCTCTTTCCTGCAGGATCAGCTGCTCAGCTACATGCAAATGACCATCAACAACATGGCCGAGCGGTGCTGCCCTTCTGCCCACAGCATGCCCAAGAGCATGAGTCTCTTCTCCAAGCTCAATCTGATTAAGGTAAGGATAGATAGATGGCCTCGAGGCTCCTGACCGCCCCAGGCAGACCTCCAACTTGAGCCAGTCCTGCTCCTTAGCTCAAGCTGCATTTGTGTTTAGCCTCCCATCAGCCCTTTCCATAACTATGTAGGTGCCCGGTGCAGTCAGGTCCTAAGGTCTCTAATAGTCTCTCAACAAACTTGAGCACCCACTAGGTGAAGGGTCAGTGTAGAGGGTGCATAGAGGAACGTCCCCCCTGGTCTTTTTTTTTTTATTTGAGGAGTCTCATTCTGTCACCCAGGCTGGAGTGCAGTGGCATGTTCTTGGCTCACTGCAGCCCCTGCCTCCCAGGTTCAAGCAAGTCTCCTGCCTCAGCCTCCCAATTAGCTGGGACTACAGGCGCAAGCCTGGCTAATTTTTTTGTATTTTTTAAAAATAGAAACGGGGTTTCACTATGCTGGCCAGGATGGTCTTGATCTCCTGACCTTGTGATCTGCCCACCTTGGCCTCCCAAAGTGTTGGGATTACAGGAGTGAGCCACCACACCTGGACCCACATGGTCTTTGTGTGTAGCTCCACTCTGACACATCACACACACACACACACACACACAGTTCACTCATCTACATCCATGCGTGCTTTTTGCACACCAACAACACACATGAGACATACACAGACACACCTACAAACAAGCACATAAGCATCAACTGGCATGCAAGAGGATGCATACAAGTATGATCACACACTTAACGCATATGAGCACGCTGGCAGCAGGCATTTCAGTAACTGAAGGAGCCTCTTACAGAGTCCTCACCTTAAACTTCACACTGTAAGTCTACTGAGCGTCTCTCCTCATCGCCCCCAACAGTCAGGATGCTGTTACTGCAGTAACGGAGAATGTGATCAGACTGGCTTTAACAACAACAGAGCCTGTCTTTTTAAAATAATAACTTTATTGAGAGATAATTCACATACCATCAAATTTGCTCCTTCAAAGGATGAACTTCCGTGTTTTCAGTATAGTCAGAATAGCGCAGCAATTACCCCTAATTCCAGAACGTTTCATCACCCCCAAAAAGATACTTTGTGTCTGGCTGCTTTCATTGAGCCTAATTCTTTCAAGGTTCATCCGTGTCATAGCACGAATCAGCGTTTTTTTATGGCTGAATGTTCCATGGTATGGTCATATTTGTACGGATAGACCTTTTGTTTATCCATTCATCAGTTGGCAGACATCTGGATGGTTTCCATTCCTTAGGTATTATGAATATTGCTGCTACGAACATTCGTGTACAAAGTTTCATGCAGAGATATGCTTTCAGTTCTCTTTGGTACACACTTAGGAGCGCAATTACTGGGTCATCTGTTAACTCTATGTGTAACATTCGAGGAAACGGCTAACTCTTTTTTTATCATCCCCATGATCAGTGTATGAGGGTTGCAGTTTCTTCGAATCCTTGCCAACATTTTCTACTGTCAATCTTTTCTAATTTAGCCCTCCTAATGGGTGTGAAATGCCATCTCATTGTGATTTAGATTTGCATTTCTCTGACGACTAAAGATGTTGAGTATCTTTTCACGTGCTTATTGGCCATGTGTATCTCTCCTTTGGAGAAATGTCTATTCAAATACTTTGCCCATTTAAAACATTCTATTATTTGTCTTTTGTGTGTGTGTGTGTGTGTGTGTGTGTGTGTGTGTGTGTGTGTGTGAGACAGAATCTCACTTTGTCTCCCAGACTAGGGTGCAGTGGCGGGATCTTGGCTCACGGTTACCTCCACCTCCCAGGTTCAAGCAATTCTCCTGCTTCAGCCTCCTGAGTAGCTGGGACTGTAGGCATGCACCACCACACCTGGCTAATTTTTGTATTTTTATTAGAAACAGCGTTTTACCATGTTGGCCAGGCCGGTCTCGAACTCCTGACCTCAGGTGATCTGCCCGGCTAGGCCTTCCAAAGTGCTGAGCCACCGCGCCCAGCCTATTTGTCTTTTTTTAGTTGAGTTGCAAGAATTCTTTTTGTGTTCTGGATACAGGTCCCTTATTCAGTATATGATTGCAAAGACTTTCTCCTGTCTTGGATGTTGTCGTTTTACTCCTTGATGGTGTCCTTTGCAGCACAGAAGTTTTGAATTTTGATGAAATCCAATTTCTTTGTTTGTTGGTTTGCTTATTTAAGACAGGGTCTCACTCTGTTGCCAGGCTGGAGTGCAGTGGTGCCATCTCAGCTCAGCTCACTGCAACTTCCGCCTCCTGGGTTCAAGCGATTCTCCTGACTCAGCCTCCCCAGTAGCTGGGACTGCAGGCACGCACCACCACACCTGGCTAATCTTTGTATTTTTCAGTAGAGACAGGGTTTCACCATGTTGGCCAGGCTGGTCTCAAACTCCTGACCTCAAGTGATCCACCCACCTTGGCCTCCCAAAGTGCTGGGATGACAGGTGTGAGCCACTGTGCCTGGCCAAGAATCCAACAGTTTTACTTTGTGTATGTGTACGTACCTGTCCTTTAGGTGTCATGACTAAAAAGCCATTGCCTAATTCAAGGTCCTGAAGATTTATACCTATGTCTTCTTGTGAGAAGTTTATGGGTTTTGCTCTACTGTTTAGGTCTGTTACTGATTTTTAGTTAATTTTTGAATATGATGTAAGGTAAGGGTCCGATTTCATCATTTTGCATGAGGATATCTAGTTGTCCTGATACCATTTGTTTAGAAAGTCTTATTTTTCCTTTTTGAATGTTCTCAGTACCCTTGTCAAAAATCAACTGACTATAATACAAAAGTTTATTTCTGGATTCTTGATTCTATTCCATTCATCTCTACGCCTGTTTTTATGCCAGTACCATACTGTCTCGATTACCATGGCTTTGTAGTAAATACTGAAATTGAGAAGTGTGAGTCCTCCAACTTCGTTCTTTTCTGAGGTCATTTGGCTCCTCTACCAGGGCACATCTTGTATCATGGGTGGAAGTTTGGTGCCTGGGTGGGTTTCAGGCATGGTGTGATCCTAGGCTCAGAGGCACCATCAAAGACCCGTCCTTTCCATACTCTCCCATCTGCCACCTCTAGCACTGACTTCATCCTAATCAGAACTTGCTTACCTCATTTGAGGCAGGTTCAGTGCAGATGTCCAAACACAGTATTCTTAGCTCTGCAGGAACACTGAGGGGCAGGTCTCTTCCCTAGTGTCCAGTGAGCAGTAGGCAGTGAGCAAGCCCATGGCTCAGCTAAGAAGGGCTTTTCCAGAAACCTCCCATTGAAGTTTGTGGAGGGCTACTGTGGAGGGCAGCATCGAGGCTGCTGCATGGCACCACTCAGTGGGCACCATTCAGTTGAAGTCTGTGTAATTGGCATCCCCAGTTATATACAGCTTGTAACTTACTCATATTGCAAAGAGATAATGAGATTTCTGAGTAAGGACACATTTGTTTAAATAGTCACAGTGTATTAATTTCATCTTCTTCCCAAGGAAAAGGAAAAAATT
The DNA here is from genome assembly GCA_031835075.1 of Saguinus oedipus. Lineage (NCBI taxonomy): Eukaryota > Metazoa > Chordata > Mammalia > Primates > Cebidae > Saguinus > Saguinus oedipus. Next base: position 136,178,755 of record CM063176.1, read on the forward strand.
ATGCAGTGATATCACAGGGTCCCAAGGAACAATCAGATTGGGCCTCTGGATTGACACCTGTCAGTCACTCAGCCAATACTAATTGAGTCACCTGAATATGCTCAGCATTCTGCTGCATAACAGGAGATGGAGGCTCATCTGGTCCTTAAGAAATGAATACCCTTCAGAGATGGAGACTGGGGACAGTCAGGGTGGGCTTCTTGAAGGAGGCAGTGAGAAGAGGCAGGCAACCACATTCAGGAAGTCACACCAGGATCTGGACTCCTAGTCATCTCCCTCTGTCACTCCTGGCTGTGCCACATCAGACAAGTCACTTAACCTCTCTGAGCCTCAGTTTGCTCATTTGTCCAGTGGCACTGATACCACATCCTTTACAGGGCCCTTGTGAGAGTTAAAGGAGAAGTAGGTCAACCTTTGTTGATGCTTTGGTCACTGGGAAGTGGCGTCCAGAGGCCAAAACACTGTCAGGTGAGAGAGATTTATTTTTCCTCCAAGGAGTTCATGTTGGACAAAATGGAGACCGTGAGAGTGATCGAACTGCTCATGGAACCCCGAGTGTGCTGATCATGGGACAGCCTCAGGGACCAGGAGCTCAGAAGACACCCCAGACCCTTCAGTAAACATTCAAGGAGTCGGGTTTCTACCTCCAGGACCCCCTTTCCCAGCCCTCGTACTTCAGAGTGCTCTGGCCTGCACTGACCGGCCTGCGCCTTGCCGGCCCTGAGGCATCACGACCTCTCCTTACCTGCCTGGCCTCCTTTTCTTGCCACCAACACCTCCAAGCCAGTGGGAGAGAGTCTGGGGGCACTGAGGGAGTGGGCAGGGTCCTGGACCCAGCTGGGGTTGGGGGTGCTGCTCCCCATCCTGTGGGATTGGCAGGGATCCAGGTGAGGCCTGCCTGGGATTGGGGAGAGAGAGGCAGGTTCCTGAGCTGGGGGCAGGAAGGCCCGGGGCTGAAGACTCCCCACCTGGGAGCCGGGGCTGCATCTCACTTTCATGGTGGATGCCTGAGACAGGAGCTTTGGACAGATGCTTGCCTGCTGGGAATGTCCCAGTCACAGGAGCTCTGTAAAGACCCACCAGGGCCGTGGGATCCATGGGAGTTCACCTTGCCCACAGCAGACTGCAGAGCTAGTGGAAGCGCTGAATGTGTAGGGAGCATCTCATCACTGGTTTTTGGAAGCTGAGCACCAGGTTGGTATCTTCTGCCCATCCTGCAGGTGTCTGAGCTGCCTGGGATGGATGGTACTCTCAGGGAGCCCTTGGCTAGGCAAGGCCCCTCTCTGGGCTGGTTTTTCTACCTGTAAAATTGGGAGAGAGTGCCGGACACAGTGGCTCATGCCTGGAATCCCAAGCACTTTGGGAGGCAGAGGTGGGAGAATCAATTGAGCCCAGGAGTTCCAGACCAGCTTGTGCAATACAAGGACATCCTGTCTCTATAAAAAATAAAAAATTAGCCAGGTGCAGTGGCACACACCTGTGGTTCCAGCTACTTAGGAGGCTGAGGTGGGAGGATCATTTGCCTGGGAGGTCAAGGCTGCAGTGAGCCTGATCATGCCATTGCACTCCAGCATGGGTGACAGAGCTAGACCCTGTATTTTTCTAAAAAAATGGGAGGGGGTCAGTGAGAGAATGTCTAAGCTCCTCACTCCAGGCTGACATTCTAGGTCAAGTTTGGAAAACCCAGGTCTGCATAGAAGGCACTTGCTTGCTTTCACTGTGCCACTGGGGTAAAATCATCCTAGCAACCAGCACAGCCCCCAAAATAATTCAGCTCTAGAGGTCGGCTGCTGTTGATTTATCTAGATAAGGGTTGAAAATTAAGAGCAGCTGCTGAACTGTGAACAGGTGTGTGTCAGCAAATGAACTTTCAAAGGAGAGTTTTAGGAAAGATGCTGACTGACAGCCAAACACCCTGAGAGCTCGACTGACTCCAGGTGCTGCCGGGAGAGGGTCTGGGGTGAGTCAGACTTGGCCACGGAGTTAAATAGGGAAGATACACGGAAGAAGGAAGGCTGAGTGTGGCCAGGTTTTAGGAGTAGTATAGTTGTATTTTGGGGGTTTTAGGGGCTTTTTTGGATACTGAGTCTTGCTCTGTCACCCAGGCTAGAGTGTAGTGGCTTGATCTCTGCTCACTGCAATCTCCACCTCCTGGGTTCAAGCGTTTTTCCTTCCTCAGCCTCCCAAATAGCTGGGACTACAGGCGTGTGCCATCACATCCAGCTAATTTTTGTATTTTTTGTAGAGATGGGATTTCACCATGTTGGCTAGGCTGGTCTCGAACTCCTGACCTCAGGTGATCCACCCACCTCAGCCTCCCAAGGTACTGGGATTATAGGTATAAGCCACTGTGCCCAGCAAGTAGTATAGGTTTTAAAATGAGAGCCAGAAGGGAGCCGCTGTTTCGAGTTTCTGATCTCATAGACCTTCGGAGAAAAGAGGGCACCTCAGGTAAGGCTTGAGTGGAATTTCAGAAGGAAGAGGCTGCACTAAAGAAAAGCAACAGAAATGCCAGAGTAGGGACTTGGAGTTTGGCCGGAGCATGCAGAACCCCCGAGTGGCCTGAGAAGGTGGGCTGGGGGACCGCATGAGGCTCCAAACACCAGGCTGTGAGGTTTAGACTCCATCAAGTGCCGCACACGGTAGCCTCACACACTCATGCCTCTCTGTTCTCTGTCTTTCCCACTATTTTCAAAGCCAGCTAAAGTATCCCATTAGTCTTCCCCATTGCAGAGGACTACACCGATGGGCCTCAGGTTTGAACATGCATCAGGAGGGCCTGTATCAGTACAAAGTGTGGGCCACCTCCAGAGCATCCAGGCCCTAGAATCTGCATTTCTAACAAGTCCTCGGATGCGGCAGATGCTGCTGGTCCTGGGGTTACATTTTGAGAACCACCGCTTTCGAGTAATGGCAAAACTTACGTGCTAAAGCCGGGCACTGCTCCACTGTGACCACCAACTTCCCCCGCCAGGACTTCGGGATTCCCTCTGCAAGATGGGGCTGAACCAGGCATTCCAGGAGGGCTGTGTGAACCCTGTCTGACTTCCCGGGAGATGCTGGAGAGAGCACTGCCTTTTATGCCCAGGGTACAGTTCTCTGGCTTGATGGCTGTGCCTTTGAGGGCTCTATGTCATTCTGACCCCTGTCACCTGCCTGCTGTGCACCTCTCATGCTTGCTCTAGCTCAGACAATCACAAGGAGCATGATTGGAACCATTGCTTGGGGTGGCAATGGCCTGGCCACCAATCTACATTTGCAGCCAGCATCTGGGTATCTTGGGAGCTCCCAGCCTACCCTGGGCCGGACTGGGGCCATGAACTAGACACAAGGCATCGCATTTAATGGCGCGGCTACCTCAGGCTGCTGATAAGTACCAGAAGGATGTTTCTCCTTTCTCGGCTTTTTGCCATACAGAAAGCTCGCTCTGCCCTGACCCTGCACCTTCAAAGCACTTTTCTTGTGGGTTCTGTATTAGGTGGAGAAAAACTTTCGAGGGCATTTGGAGAAAAAAAAAGCACTAGTTCAGGTACCTTATGAAATGTCATTTCATCTGACCTCCCAGTTGGATGGATCGTGGGATCTCAAGACACCAACAGTCCTGGGCTTGGACATTTTGAGACCAAGAGCTCATTACCTACAATGAATCCCAGCTTTAAGCAACTTCAAGCAAGAGAAAATTCTTCCCACGGACCGTCCTGGAAGAGCTGGATTATTACCAAATGGCTGATGCTGGGGAAACTGGCTCTTGGGAAGGGGAATCAAATTGTGTTCTTTCTCAACTTGTGTTCTATAATTCTTTTCAGCAGTGGTTTTCAAACTTTAATGTTTACGGAAACCACATGAGAAACTTGCTAAAAATGGAGAGAACTACAGCTTCCTCTCGGAGACTCTCACTCTAGGGTGAGACCCAGAAATCCTGTGGCTCCAGTGCAGACAGCTCTGAAATCACAGGCAGAGAAACACTGGGCACCTGAATTTCCTCTCTCTCTTCCACCTCTTCCTTTTCCTCCCTGCCTCCCTTTTCTTTCTTTCTTTCTTTCTTTCTTTCTTTCTTTCTTTCTTTCTTTCTTTCTTTCTTTCTTTCTTTCTTTCTTTCTTTTTTTCTTTCTTTCTTTCTCTTCCTCCCTCCCTCCCTCCCTCCCTCCCTCCCTCCCTCCCTCCCTCCCTCCCTCCCTCCCTCCCTCCCTCCCTCCCTCCCTCCCTCCCTTCCTTCCTTCCTTCCTTCCTTCCTTCCTTCCTTCCTTCCTTCCTTCCTTCCTTCCTTCCTTCCTTCCTTTGGACAGAATCTCACTCTGTAGCCCAGGCTAGAGTGCAGTGGCACCATCTCAGCTCACTGCAACCTCCTCTTCCCAAGTTCAAGTGAGTCTCCTGCCTCAACCTCCTGAGTAGCTGGGATTACAAGCACCTGCCATCATGCCCAGCTAATTGTGTTTTTAGTAGAGACGGGGTTTCACCATGTTGGTCAGGCTGGTCTCAAACTCCTGATATCAAGTGAGCCACCGGCCTCAGCCTCCCGCAGTGGATTACAGGCATGAGCCACCGTGCCCAGCCCTGAATGTCAAAAAGAAGAAAACGTGGTCCATACTCACCTGGTCTTCAATGGGGAAGGACTTCGAAAGCATGAGACCGACAGGAGTAACACCCAGAAACTATCTAACCACATAAAAGTTACAAATACATCTACTTCAGAGCACATCCAAATATCCAAAGACAGTAAGCTGGAGGGTAAATGGTGAGGAATTTGGGAAAGGATCAATGTTTTTGACATTTAAAGAGCTCTCATAAAGTCAAAAAAAAATGACATCAGTTGCTCATTTTCAGCAAATCATGAAATAAATTAAAATGGTCCATAAACATAAAAATATTTCAATCATACCATTATTGCCTGTCAAAATAATTTAAAGCTAATAGATAAATGCTTTTAGGCTCACCGTGGAATTGTTTACATAAACTCTCTGGAAAGCAACTTGCTAAGGGGTCTTGAGAGGCTTAAAAAAGGTCCTTTGGCTCAGTGTGGTCGGCCCTCTGCATACACAGGTTCCACCTTTGGATTCAACCAACCACAAATCAAAACTGTTCCAGATTCAACCAGCCCCAGATGAAACAATTCAGAAAAAAACCCATCTCTACTAAAAATATTTAAAAAATTTATCTGGGCTTGGTGGTGTGCACCTGTAATCCCAGCTACTTGGGAGGCTAAGACAGGAGAATCACTTTAACCCCAGAGGAGGAGGTTGCAGTGAGCCAAGATAGCACCATCGCACTCCAGCCTGGGCAACAGCAAACTTCTGTCTAAAAAAAAAAAAATTCAGAAAAAAAGAAAAATATTAAAAATTAAAGATACAATTAAAAATAATATAAATTTTTCAAAATATAGTTTCTTTACAACTATAGAGCACATAGTATTAGGTATTAAAAGTAATCTAAGCACTTTAGGAGGCCGAGGTGGGAGGATCATGAGGTCAAGAGATCGAGACCATCCTGGTCAACGTGGTGAAACCCTGTCTCTACTAAAAATACAAAAAATTAGTTGGGCATGGTGGTGCGTGCCTGTAATCCCAGCTACTCAGGAGGCTGAGGCAGCAGAATTGCTTGAACCCAGGAGACGGAGGTTGCGGCAAGCCGAGATCGCGCCATTGCACTCCAGCCTGGGTAACAAGATTGAAACTCCGTCTCAAAAAAAAATAATAATCTAGAGATGATTCAAAGTATATGAGGGGATGCGCATAAAATCTGACACCATTTTAATTCCAGGGATGTGAGTATCTGAGGATTTTGGTATATGTTGGGGGGTTGGGGGGCTGAAACCAATCCCCCACAGACACAGAGAGAGGACTGTAATTCCAGCTCAGGGACTTCTGTCAATAATACCGAGCTATTATTTGGTTGAAAGTGATAGAAAGCACAACTCAGTCTAGGAGACAAATGAAAGGCATTGGCTTCTGAAACTGGAAAGATCAGGGATTCCTGCTGGAGGCACAGTTCATCAGAACAATGTCAGCAGAATCCAGTCTCCTTGTTTCTGGGTTTGATTGCCCAAGTCTTGGCTTTATTCTTAGGCTCAGCGCAGACAAGACGCTGCCGGCAATCTCAGGATTGCCAGCACTCTCTGAAGCTGAATTCAAAGAAGAGAAAATGTCTTCTCGCAGCTACTCCTTGGCCAGTCCCAGGATCCACTCTGATTGGATCACTTTGGGTCATAAACCTCTTTTTAGACAACCATTAATTGGCCGGGCCTAGGCACTGTGTCATTCCTGAACTAATCTCTGCAATGAGGGGGGGGATTCCATACTCTGGATGGCCAGGCCCGGGTCCAGTTTTCGAGTTTTAGTGAGATGGAATATCTTTCGTGGCTAGAAGCCATTCCCCAGGACCCAGTGATGGATGCCACATGAGCTACATGGACTCAAAGTAGGTGAGGGGTGGTTCCCCCAAAGGGAAATCAGGGCACTGACTCACTGATTCAGAGGGAGGTGGGGCTTGGTACTGGGCAAACAGAAGCAAGAAATGCCCATGACAGGTGCCAACAAAGTTTCTGTACAAAGATTTCATCACGTTGTTATTGACAGTAGCCCTAACTGGGAAAACCTACACATCCTAGAAGAAGAGATGAATTAATGATGCCAAAGCGTGTTATGATTCTGCAGCATGAACATACTTTCAAAAATACTTAATGTAGAAAAAATTACAAGGTATAAAGTAACCAAAACAAAAACAAAGAAGGGGGTTAAAAAAGGTAGAATAGAAACTCAATTTAGTAAAAATTATACATATATAAGAGTAGAAGGAAGTCTACTAAAACAGCGTTCTAAGCAGGAGGATCAGGCCCCTTGGAGATAGCAGCAAATATTAGACCTGCCGAGTGTAGTAGAGTAAATGACCAAGCCCTCGTTTCCGCTCTGCTGTGACAGTAGTATACATCCACACTCTGGCCAGGGCCTCCTGGTGGACAGAACAGTTGTTCCCATCTCTTGACTTGGGTTGGCTGTGTGCTTCGGCCAATAAGATATCAGTGGTGACACAGAGGCTTAAAATATGATTGTGCAATGCACTTATCACCCGTGAGCTCGCCCATGAAGAGAACCTGCCTCAGGGAGACCCCCTTGTTCCAAGAGGATGCAAGTCATGTAGAGCAGACATGGACCCAACCTGCAGCTGGGATGCACCTAAATCCATCAATCCTCAGCCAAGCCAGAGACTCATGAGTGAGAAAACAAATGCTTCTTCTACCTGTGAGCCAGGGCAAGTTTGAGGTTGCTCGTTACACAGCATGATAGCAATTGCTGCCCAATACACCTGCACACTTATCCAAATTCTGTGTTTTCTCCAACCTAAGCATCACCTCTTTGTGAGAAACCAGGCCATCCGAGGGCATGGATCCTGTGTCTCGGGAACGCTGAGATGCATAAAAGTGGTGGAGAGTTCTGGCATATTGACAGTGGTTATCTCCAGGCTGTAGGATTTTTTATTTTCTACTTTATACTTTTGTATATTTTCCAAAGTTTCTGTGATTAACATGTTTTTTGTAACCAGAAAGAAATACCGTATTAAAAAATTGGAAACCCACTCTCCTTGGCACCTCATTGATCCTCACCTTTGGTGTCCCCAAGAACAGTGGGAATTGTCAAATCCTTCACCCACGTAACTGTCTTCAAGTCTCTGAAGAAACGTACTTGGCCTCCCGCACTTGTTGGGTTTTCTCTAAGTTCATTAACTCTGGTTCTTGTAATGAGCACCTGCCCCTGACACTGCCACCACTGGCTCCTGCTCTCTGAATGGGTCCCTGTTGGCCTTTAACCTTAAATCTTGGTGTCCCAACCTGAGCCCTATTCTCCAGGTAAGGAGGCTGGCCAGACAGGGATTACAGAAAATATCTTGGAGCAGCTTCCCTGCCATGGCCTCAGCTGAAAAGGTGCTGGGCATTCCAGCCCCGTTCCCACCCCTTTCACTGGCCAGATGCCTGGCCCAGCCATGCTGTTGGCTCAAGAGCAGCCAGGCCACTTGGGAGGCCTGTGCTCCAAGGCTGTAAGTACCAGTCTAGCCAAAGGCCTTCCATGGGAATGTCTTAGACATCTTCGAAACCACGGGCTCCCCCATTTCCCTTGACTGGAGTCTCTAGACTAGAAGATGCTGGCACTGTTGCCGTGCCTTTTGGTGCCAGAACTTGCTCATCCCTTCCTGGAGGCTGCTGGGCTCTCTGCAGGACTCAGTTATGCATGGGACACTGAATTCACAGATCCAAGAGAGAAAGCCTCAGGTCCCCGCCTGCTCTCCAGCACCGTGGACAGAGCACACGATGAGGGCAGGAGCCCTGTGTCCTTGTCTCTTAACTCCCTGCGCCTAGCCTAGCGGGGGGCTGGCACAAAGCAGGTGGTGTTCGGTGTTGAAGGAACAGGTGTGTGTGTGCATCAACAAGGGAGTTAAGTTCCTCACAGGGTACCAAAATGCTGCTTGCCAGCCACTGTGCATCACTGAGTTGTCCCCACAACCTGTTTCCTAATTCCCTTTTATAGGAGGAAACAGCAGCTCAGTGTGAAAATGTGGCTTGTCTGAGGTTACAGAGACAGTCAGTTGTTGAGCCTGGACATAAATTCAAGTGCATTGGGCTCTAAATTGAACCACTGTCACTGTCACAGGACAGTTCAGTAGTAATGGAACTGTAAGAACAAGAGCCAATGTGTGGGATGCTTGCTGGGTGCTAAGCTCGTTAGAGCTCAGGCAGCTTTCTTAAGAACCTTGCAAGAGTGCTTATCCCATTGTACAGATGAGGCTCAGACAGGTTAAAAGCTTTCCCAAGGTCACACAGCCCCCATGTTTGTCTCCTGTCAGAGTTAGAGCTCTCAGCCACTATAGGCTGAAGGGAGCAGGATAGTGAATCATGATCCAGGGACAGATTGTACAGCTCAAGTGCAAATGGAAGACAGCTCACAGACAGAATCAAGGGAGGAGTGTGCTATTGTGGATCCCCGCCCAGGTGTAGTCTGAGGACCCGCATTGTGGGCATCCACTGAGAGCTTGTGAGAAAGGCTGAATCCGCATTCATGGGTGAGCCCTGTACACAGTAAGGGTTGCGAGCACTGGTCTGATTTGCTCTGAGGTGGGTCTGAGCATTGCCCTCCAGCAAGAAAGGACGCTTATGGACAGCTGGCATCATCCAGAGCTTCTGCTCCAGGGGCTTTTACCTAAGAGATGCAAAGCCCCTGGCCAGCCAACTTTCAACCCCCCAGCTTGCACTGGCGTGGACACACACTCAAGCTGCAGGACACGGGGTAGGATAAGCCCCAGTCCTGAGTGTGCTTTTAGGGAGGTTCCTTCTGTCCTGATGATTGTTTTCCCATCCCTCTCTTCCCTGGCCACTTCCTGTCTCACTTCCTCCATGAAGCCTTCCCAGCTGCCTCTACCCCAGGCAGAGAGAGCAGAGCTCTTCCCCGGGCTTCCAGCCTCTCTCACAGACGCCTGAGAGCACCTTTCTTGTCACAGTCATCACTTAGTTGTTTATGCTCTTCTCTTCCCCACTACAAGGAGAAATTCTCAAGAGGAAAAGCTTCGTCTCAACCACATGCCCAGAACCCAGCGTGAAGCCCAGTTCAGAACAGGCCCTCGGTACATCTGTGTTGGATGATACATACTTATGTCCTCAGAACAAATGAGAAATGAATGAAATTCTCAAACATAGGAGTGAATCTCTAAGTGAAAATTTTAAGGAACGTGTAGAAGTCAAAAGTGAGAGGGATACTTAGGTGGGGCAGAAGAATATTAGCTGCAACTTGGCCTTCGGGGTCATCTGTGTCCCGTGCACCGGGCACCACACCACCTCCCGGGATGAGCTGCCTCTCTAGCACCCATCGGAGGAGCCCTGCAAAGACGGCCAAGTGCCCATGAGTTTTCCAGGGGAATTACCGGAGGAGAGAGTTCCCTCTCCCAGCTGCCGCAGCATCAGAAATCACAGGAATTCTGTCACCAGTCACCCTGGGCTGCTGCCAAGAAATATGGAGGGAGGAGGCTCATGAGCCAACCCAAGGATGGTGTGAGTCTCTGGGAGCCAGCAGGACTTGTCCTGGGCAGAGTGCAGCCACACAGGCCATGGTGCCCTTTCAAGTCCCTCAGGCCCCCTGGCCCTACTGACCTTTAACATGGAATTGCGATGGGTGGGATGGGAAGGGCTAGAAAAACAGGATGGGCCCCCTGGGGGCGGGGAGTGTTTTTGTGTATGTGCCTGTGTTTAAATTACTGTCTGCTCCTAGATTATTCACAGTGGCTGGATAGATTATCACCAACTCTAGAGAAAGGATTTGGGAAGATTTGACTAAAAATAGGATCTCATGACTGCTATAAAACTGTCTGATGGGGGGGGTGAAGTCGAGAGCTAATTCTTTCTTTCACGTATAGCACTGTAGCACATCATTTATAGGATTTTGAAAAATTGATATAAGACCTCTAACAATATAAATTTTACTATCACATCCTACACTGAACATGGTGTGTGGGGTCCCCCATAATTATTTGTTTCTGCAATAATTGATTTCAGTTTTTCCATTTCCTATGAGCTCCCATAGAAATTATTTTAGGCGAGATGCTGCCATCTAGAAGATGAACAAACTTTAATTTTCTTCCAGCAAATGGTAAAAAGGTAAGATTGTGAGAGTTGAAAAGCCATTTTGAGAGGAACAGCCGGTCAGAATCTGCCTGAGAAAGGTAGGTGCTTTCAAGGGCAACCAAAACTGGTGCTTGGGCTCAGAGAGAGACAGTAACTTGCTCAAGGTCACACAGCAAAGAGGTGGCAGAGCCCAAGTCTGGCTGACTTTAAAGCTGAGATGCTTTTCCTGGTCAAAGCTTCTCAACCTTTCCCCAACATCCCTAACGGCAAAGGAGAGCAAACTCGGACCTTCAGGGCACTGGAGCTGAGGCCAGAGGGAAAGAAGCCCAGGATTTCTTTGCAGTTTCGTATTTCATCGGAAAATTTTATATGAGTGAATTTGCATTCTATTTCATAATGCATTGCTTTAGTACAAAAATTATGTTTTGTCCCCGTAAAAATCTCAGAGTCAAATCAATGCTCCAGGAAGCTGCGCATCAAGTCCGGCCCGGCAGAATGTGGAGACCCGGGACCTCTACGGCGGAGCCGCCCTCACCCCACACAACCCGCCACTATCTGTAAACACGGGCTTGTATTTTAAGAAGTTTTTAACCAACCACTCCAAGCCCAAGCTTTTCTGAGCTTCGCTCTCCAGGAGCCTAAAGAGTTTCTAGAAATCACAAAGCCTTGAACTTTTCCACGTTTTACGTTCTGGGAGATGTTATTTGAGGAATTCCCTCAGGCACTGAGCTTGTCTCAGTCTAGCGGAGGCTGCGCTGCGCTGGTGTCTGGCTGCCCCATCCAGCCAGCCGGGCGGGCCCCTCTCTCCTGCAGCTTCGCAGCCAGCCCACCGCCAAGCGCTGTCAATGTTCCTCCTGCTCTTGGACACGTTTCCACTCTCCCCGTCTCTGCGCCCCACCTGGACCTGGCCACGCCCATCTCTGGTCTGGACCACTAGGCAGCCTCCTTCCTGGTTTTCTGCCTCCACTCTTGCCCTCTCAAACCCATTCTCCTCACAGTAGCCCCAGCGATCCCTCAAAGAAACAAATTTGGTCATGCTTGCCCTCCCTCTTCCTCCTTTCATGGCTCCCTATTGCCCATGTCAAGTTGGCCTTTTCCGTTGCCTACAAAGCCTGCATGGCCACGGCCACCTCTCCAGCCTGATCCAAAGCACTCACTTTTCCCTTTCTTTCCCACGCTCCAGCCAGACCGGGCCCTCCCAGTTGCTAGAATTCACCAGGCTCATTTTCAGGACTTGCACTGATGCTGTCCTGTAGTGTTGTCCCTTAGCCCTTGCCTACTCCCACTCATTTATTCAGGGCATTTTCCCTGAGTGCCTGCTATGTGGCTGGCACTGTGCTAGGTACTCTGTGGAGTGTGGTGACCTGGTTCTTGCCCTCTTGGAGCTTATGATCTAACAGGTTGGACAGATACACGTGAATAATCGTGAACTGTGATAAATGCTAGGATGGGAAATAGCAAAGTGCTAAGGAAGAGATTGCCAGCGTGGGGACAGGGAAGAAGACAAATGAAGCCTCTTCCAACTCATCCTTAGGCCTCAGCTGAAAACTCACTCCTCTGAGAAGCCTCCCCTTCCCCCTAGACAGGCCAGGCCCCTGCTCATCTGCTCCACAGCTCACTGTTCTCTTCTTCTCCAGTACATGCCATAATTTGCAATTAGACATTGATTTGTGCAACTAGAGCAGTGAGGAGGAATGTGCTGTAGAACACCTACTCTGCCCCTAGTGGGAGCTTGGGGAGGTGTCCCCAAGGCTGCGCTCATCCACACAATCACCCAGAGCTGTATCATTAACCCATGCCATAGAGGAACAAACTGAGGCTAAGAAGAGAGGCCCTATTAGTCATCTAACGCTGCCTAACAAATTACTCCAAAGCTTAACAAAACAATGACCATTTATATCTTATTCCTATGGGCCAAGGATCTGGTCACGCTGAGAAAGGTCCTTTGGCTCTGGGTCTTTCCAGAGGCTTTGATCCAACTGTTAACCAGGGCTGCAGTCTCACCTGAAGGTTTGACCAGGGAGAAATCAGCTCCTAAGCTCACTCACACAGTGTTGGCAGATGAGGTTCCTCCCTGGCTGTTTGACTGAAGGCCTTGGTTCTTTGCCAGCTGTTCGTGTGGGGAGTCTCCCTCAGCTCCCAACCCTGTGGATCTTTCCATAGAGCAGCTCCTAACATTGCAATTGAGGGAGTGAGGGTGAGACAGCGAGCTGGAAGCCACAGGCTTTGGGAGTCCTAATCTCAGAAATGACAGCCTATCACTTTGCTGTGCCGTATTGGTTAGAAGCAAGTTACTAGGTCCAGGCCATACTCAAAGGAAGAGATTACCTGAGGGCTTGAACACAGGAGATAGAGGGGGCAGGTAGTCACTGGGGACCATTAGAGGCTACTGATCACAGAGGTCACATAACCTTCCTGAGGTCTCATTGCTAGAATGTGTTCCAGCTGCCTTTGGGAGCAGGGCTCTCTGTGCCTACCACAGGGAGCGAAGATGGGGCAGGAACAGACAGCTCTCTCCAAACCTGGGGACCTGCTACTGGCCTTGGGCTTTCTGAAAACCACAGCAAATGCACCTTCTCCCATAGAAACTAGAGATGGTTTTCTGCCCAGCCCAGGAGGCTGCACGGGGTACATGCATTTGCCATGTGAACTGAAAAACGCTAGCTTTCAAAACCCAGGTCCTGGGTAACCCATAAAGGGGTGGTTGGCTGGAAAATGGGCCCCTATATTACCATCCTGGGACTGTGGGTAAACTGAAGAGGGGGCTGTGCCATGGTCCTAACCCAGCCTTGTAAAATGACTTCTCCTGATTTCCTTGCCTCACACTTGAAAAGTCATTTATGCCTCCTCTGGAGCCCTCTCTGGGGGTTCAAGAAATGCCACAGTTCTTTTGTTTCTCCTCTCAAAAATGAACTCATTGTATGTCCTGTATCCCTGGGCTGTCAGAAAATTAAACCTCAGTTATTTGGGGGAACTCCCTCCCCATCCTCACCCCCAGCCACATTGAGGGGGCCTGGTCCGGGCAACTTTGTGCAGAACAGCTGGGGGTTGTTTCCCCAGGAGGATGTAGGCTGTGACAGCAGTGGCTTTTGTCAGTTTCATGCAGGGATGTGCAGTGGGTGCCTGTCACCTGGTAGATGTCCAGTAACTCTTTGTGGAGTGTTGAATGAATGCTTTTGCCTTGTGGCTACACCCCTTGCCCAAAACATGCCCCTAAGGGAAGGACAAAGGAGTCTCCACCATGCCAGGGCCCGAGTTCCCTCACACAATACAGGCTTGTCCATCCGCAAGTGGCTTGTGAATGAGGAGTCACTGCACTGCACTATGAGTCTCCTCTGTTCCATGACACCTGCTTCTACCCTTCCTGGATTCCAGAAACTTCTCCCTACTCAGCCGGATCCACCTCCCCATTCCTTAATCCCCCCAAACCCACTGTTCTTCCTAGAAAGATCCTCTTTTCTCAAAATCAAAAGTCTATTTTTCACCTTTGCCCCTGAGGGTGGGAGCCAGGACAGCCATCGGCTCCAGCGCCAGCAGCCAGCTCTGCTCCCTGGGACTGGGGCTTGGGAGCAGTGAGGGGAGGGCTAATTCTAGCTCTTCCTCTTTCTGATCTTTCCCAGCAGTGAAACAGCACCTGACTTTGTATCTCAAGTTTTCCAGCTCCAGGTTGCCCAAGGAGAGTGCCGGCGCCCAGCAGGGGAAACTCAGTCTGAACCGAGCCTGCACTCTGCACAGAGGTGAAGCGCTTTACATCTTGGGGGCCCAGTCTTCTTACCAAGCATTCTGCCCGCAGCTGGCAGGGTGGAGAAGGCGCTGTCAAGTGAATAAAATAGCACGGTGTAATCAGTATCAGGAAAATGGCCACTCTTGCCAGCATGGTGTGGCTGCCTGAAATCCCTCTGACATCGCTTCATGCTATTGGTCTAGGGAAATGGCAGACAACCCCCTTTTCAGACACCCAGACACCATCCTCAATGGGGCTCCTCCCTGTCACATGCAAATCTATACCAGCTAACAGAAGCCACAAGACTCAGGCCTCATGGTGACCTTATCCCCTTTAGGCTTTGTCACACCAGGAGGAAGGAGACTCAGGCCCCAAATAGCCACCGTGCAAAGCCCACATTTATTAGGCACTTACTGAATGCCAAGTACAATGTTAAGTACTTTTCACTATCATCTCATGTAATCTTTGATATAGGAATGAACATTCCCACTTTACAGATGAGGAAACTGAGGCCCAGAGAGGTATGACTTGCTCAAGGAGTAATGCCATAGGAAGGGTGGCATGAACATGCTTGACTTCACTGCCCACATTCATAATTACCATGTCCCGCTGCTCGCTCCAAAGGGATTGGCACCAAAGGAGGACAGACATGATGGGGACAAAGGGATTCATGACCATCTGGGCAATCTGGGAGGGCCTCATGGATGAGGAGCCAGGCTTTGAAAGATGGTTGGTATTTGACAAGTGGACATTCCAGGAGGAGCAAAGGTGCGTAGAGGTGCAAGAGCATGAGGAGGGGTCCAGGCTCTTAAAGCCATCCCTGTAAGCTCATGTATTATTGGACAAGTGGGGAAGTCAGGGAGAGAAGGTGAGAGAGGTGAGTTGGGGCCACTCTGCAGAGAGGGGAATGACATCAACCCGGGAGAGCTCGCTGGGTCTGATCAGGCTGAGAAGGGCCAGACTGTGAGTGGCATGGGCAGCAGAACCCAGCCCCCAAATCTGGGGCATCCATCACCTAGCACCCAGGTACTGGGTGGAAGATAGGACACCCAAGGCCTCCTGCTTCTCTGGACCTGTGAAGTGACAGCTGCCATTCCTAGACCCCTCCACCCAGACAACTGGACAACAGAGAGAAGGGATGCAGGAAGAAGGGAGCAAATTCATTCCAGACAGGATATGTGGACACCCTGCCATGAGCAGCGCCTAAAGACGCTGTCTACATTTTAAACATGGACCCAGGTTGAAAATCCATAGGGCCAGGTGCGGTGACTCACGCTTGTAATCCCAGCACTTTGGGAGGCCGAGGCAGGTGGATCACCTGAGATCGAGAGCTTGCTACCAGCCTGGCCAACATGGTGAAACCCCATCTCTACTAAAAAAAAAAAAAGAAAGAAAATACAAAAATTAGCCAGGTGTGGTGGCACGTGCCTGTAATCCCAGCTACTCAAGAGGCTGAGGCAGAATTGCTTGAACCCGGGAGACGGAGGTTGCAATGAACCAAGGTGACCACTGCACTCCATCCTGGGTGACAGAGCGAGACTCTTGTGTCAAACAACAACAACAACAGCAAACAAACAAAAACCCACAGAACCCTTCTGCAACATTTTTTCTCTTCGAACCAGGCTTCAGAGAGCTTACAAAGAATCCTGATTAGTTGGACTAAAATTACATTTTCCCTGCTAATTAAGCTAAATTTGAGGAAATATTCTATTACACATACACTGAGATACTTGTAAGATTGTGTGTGTTTAAAGCCTTCATTACTAAAAATATTTTTTTAAACATTTTTAACCACCTAGATTGTCTAATCCTCTCACTGAGCGAGGAACGAGAAGACCAGAGAGGGCCCGGGCGTTGCCTGGGGCCACACAGCAGTGAGTGGGAGAGCCCAGAGCCAGGGGCCCAGAATCTCTCAGGGAATCCAGCCCTGTACTCCTTCCACACTTCAGTGCTGGCTTGGTTTGGAACTGCTGGGACCTGAGGAAGGGCAGAGAGTGGGCCCAGGGCTCAGGGCTTAGTGCAGCCCAACTTGAGGGCTCATTGAAGCCTTGGCCAGAAACTCTTCACCCATACCTGCACCCAGACACCATGGAACGTGGCTCAGCCAGTCCTCCATAGAGGGAAGCCTAACATCCCCTGGAATGAGCCTAACAGTGGTCGGGGAGTCGGCTGCCCCTGTCACCTTTCTGGCTTCCTTGGCTGAAAAAAAAAGCAGAAACCCTCCGAAAGCAAACGGAGGTCAAGGGCAGGGGTGGGTAACACAGCCCCTGTTGTCTCGTGCAGCGTGAATTCAAAAACCAGCTCTGGAGTCACACTGCACTGCCTGGTACTGAATCCCACTTGAGTGCTGTGTGGACTTAGGCAAGGAACTTAAACTCTCTGTACCTGTTTCCTCATCATACAACAGGGATAATATTAACAATACCTACCCCCATAAACTAGTTGTGAGGAAATTAAGTAAGATAATTCTGGCCAGGCGTGGTGGCTCATGCCTGGAATCCCAGCACTTTGGGAGGCCGAGGCGGGTGGATCACGAGGTCAAGAGATTGAGACCATCTTGGCCAACATGGTGAAACCCTGTCTCTACCAAAAATACAAAAATTAGCTGGGCGTGGTGGCATTTGCCTGTAGTCCCAGCTACTTGAAAGGCTGAGGCAGGAGAATCCCATGAACCTGGGAGGCAGAGGTTGCAGTGAGCTGAGATCGCTGCCACTGCACTCCAGCCTGGCAGCAGAGCAGAGACTCCATCTAAATAATAATAATAATAATTCTGTGGCGAGTTCAGGATAGCGCCTGAGATATAGTAAGTGTTCTGCATAACTGTATAAATAACTGTAAAAAGTTAGCTGTTATTGTTGCTGTGCCTGGAGCCTCCATTAACTCCACACTCCCTACCCAGGACATGATACATGGTTTCAGATGTCTGCTTGCCTAGAGCCTAGCCCGGTGCCTGGGGCTTACCGAGTAAGTTGGGGCAGTGGTGGGGAGGTGGGGGGCAGCAGCAGGAAGGGGAATTACTCAATACATGCTCCTGGAAATATTAATATTCTAAAGTGGATGCATGCAATGCATTGAGTCCCCCTCCCCTACAAACTCTCCCTCCCACACCCAAAGCAGCTCCTCAAGGACTCAAGGGCTGGTGAATGAATCTTTGAATGATAAATATTTCTATTTTGATGTCCAGTAATAATGAGCTTGTACGCAAGGTGAGTCATCTAGACCTGGTTCACGGATATCTCTACCACAGAGTCAACGATCCGGGACATTTATTCATTCAACAAACATTAATTGGGTGCGTGGCACCCTACTGATTCATGAGTTGGAAGGCGGTAAAATATTATATAGAAGCCACACTTAATGTTACTGGACACGTGTTCCCTAAGCGACTATCCTCTGATCTTGTGCAAACTATATTTATGTGACCTTGTTTATGAATTAATGAGGGCCAGCTAATCCTTCCAAAGACTCCAATTTTCGGTTTACTCAAAAGCCCTTCAGCCTTACAAACGAGGACCTGTCTTTCTGGGTTGAGCTAACTCCTCGGCTAGTTAAAAGCTTTCTGTGTCTTTAAAAGGGGGAGGCATCCTGTCAAATGGACCCTAAAGCATAGGCTGAAAGAGCGTGAAGTCCCACCCACTTTCTATGACGTCCTGCGACCCGGCTCCTGATTGCTCTCCTGCGACGTCGATCGCGGGCCGTGTGTCTTGCTGGGACACAGTGGAGGTCTAACCTTTGGTTTGCGGAGCGGTCGGGTGTATTCTCCGCTGCCCCCAAGCCCTCGAGGTCTCCGCCACCCGACCCAGCGGCGGAGCCCGCCCGCGCCAGCCGCGGCACCTCCCGCACCGGATCGCTCCTCGCTGGGGCCGGACCTAGCCCGGCGGCTCCGGTCACTATGGTCAGTGATCTTGGGGAATCGCGAAGGGGGAGCGGGCAGGGGGCGCAGTGGGCGGGGTCGCCGCCATGGCGGGAGCACCCGCGGGACGGGGTTTGGGCTCTGAGTTTCAGACCCCCACCCGCCCCCGCCGCCTTCCGACCCCCTGGAAAACAAAGTCCGGACGGATGCTGGGGGCCGGGTTGCGCCCCCCTGCCCCCCGTGGACGCGCAGCTGAGGAGGTCCAGCTTGGCCCCGAGTCCCCGCCCCCAGCGCGTCCGCCCCGGGTGGCCCGACGGCGCTGGGTGGGAGCCCTCGACGGGAGCGGGGACAGGGAGGCTGCAGCGCTACGGGTCGCCTCCTCTTAGTTAAGTAGCCCCCCAGTTAGCAGCCCACGGCCCCACCCACCCGAGGGCTCGGCCCCTGCCCCAACCCCACGAGAGGATCTAGGGGTTGCAAGGGGGCCAGGTCGCCTGTCCTGGCGGGCAGCTGGACGGTCTCCATCTTTGGAGTCAGGACCCACGTGGAGAGGCTGCCTCAAGTTGTGAGATGCATGAGTTACGGGTAGGGGAAAAGCAAACACTCGGGAATCCTTGATGGAGAGCCCTGTCTGTGCAGAACGGGGCCAGAGACCCTCTGAGCCAGGCTAACCCTGGTCTTAGGCAGGTGGGGAAACTGAGGCCAGTCAGGGAGGGGCTGGTACTGATTGTGGTGGACCTGGGAGTTGAACCCAGACCTCTGGACTCTCAGTTCAGTGCTCTTTCAGTTACATCAGTTCACTTTCCAGGTTGCTGTGGGGTCAGGCATCCTATAGGGGACTGGGTGGGATGGTTGCCTAAGACCCTTCAACCCCGAGCAGGGGGGCTACAGGGAGCCTGTGGAGTGAGGGCTGGGTGGCTTGAGCTGGGTCCACATTGCCCTGGGTTCAAGTCTCACTTCCACCTCTTGGAAAACAAGGAGGCTTTGGTTGGTCTGCTCTCCCCATCAGCACGATTTTGCACATCTGTGTGATGGGCTGCTGGAGTACCCTGTGAGATGATTAGCCGGGGCTGTTCCTGTGGCAACAGAGTCCAGGAAATGGGTGTGCATAGATCCCTGGTTCTTCAGGCTTGGGCTCCTCTCACCTATGCCTGGGCAGGAAAATGGGTCACCTTGGCAGGATGCTGCCGGATGGGGGCATGGGTCAAAGCCTGGTCATGGCCTGGCACGATCTGGGTGTGGCTTAGGCAGCCAGTGCACTCGAGCTGGGGATGTCCCGGCCAAGCCAGCCTACCGCTGGGGCGTGGCTGGGGGCCTCTGGGGCATCTGGAAGCACCAGCTTCCTGCTTCTACCTGCTGCCCAAGGGTTTACCTGGTAGCGCTGCTCCTGGAAGGCAGCCCAGATGTTTCTGCATCGCTCACCAGGGAATGGTGGGGCTGGGGTAATGATCGACTTAGCCACCTGGAGCTGGAGACTGGCATGCCCTCTGGCCACCACTCGGCAGCTGAGAGCACAGCAGAGGCCATAGCTGCTCTCTGTGCCATGCAGTGAGGCTGCTCACTCTGCCCCCATCTGCCCTGACTTGGGAGACCGGAAGTTAGAGGGAAGATGGGGTCCGAAGCCCTCAGCCCTCACTGGAGGCTTGGGTGCCTTGGAGATGGATGTAGTGGTTAACCCACTGAAATAGGATGTCTGTCTGGGAGTCACGGGGGCGGAAGCCATGCAGGGTCTGTTTCCTTCCCTTCACATGGCATTTATCGAGCCACCTAGGGCATGTGGTGGCTCTGTGCTTCACGGTGGGTTTTTATGTTGAGCATGCATGGTGTGGATGGTGGTGAGTGTGTGTGTGTGGTGGACAGAAGAAATATCCTTGGAAAATACAGCATATTCTTTGCTTTCCTGTTTCTACATCACTGGGCTAAGCTTGAGGCAGGGCCCCCATGGAAGACACAAAGCCTCTTGGAAGGCAGGGGTGAGACAAGGACCAGGCCTCTGGCCTGCAAACAGCGTAGGGTCTCGTGCACTCAAGGTGCATTTCATGTTTGGTGAATTAAGGAGTCAGACATAAGCGGGAAAACCACAGAGTCCTCTTGTGCTTTGTTCTGTCATTTGTCAAACAGGCCTCCAGTGGGCACCTTTGTCAGGCCTGTGCTGGGCACTGTGACAGATGAGAAAGACAAGGTGCCTGCCCGTTCTAGGAGCTCACTGCCTGCTGGCCAAGACAGCTGGACACAAGCAGTGTCTGAGCTATAGGTCACGCCTAAGAGACCTAAGGAGTTTGGAACACAGTGAGAAGTCAGTACACTCTGAGGGAGTGGGGGTTTTGCAGAGGAGGTCTTTGGAGCTGGGTTGAAGGATGTACACGAGTGGTCGAGAGGATTTGGGAAGGGTACATTCCTGCTGGGGGTGTGGCGTGAAGGGACAGTGGGCTATCAGGCCTTGAAGGATGGTCAAGAATGGGGGATTTTGGCAAGGGTAAATAGCCTCTGAAGATGTAAGGAGATCGAGGGAGGCAAGGAAATTGAGTCTAGAAAATTTGGTGGGGTCAGGATGATCTGTGCAGGGCCTCACTGCTGTGCTGTGGGGTTTGGGTTTTATTCTACCAATGAGGGGGAAGCCATAACATATTTTGACAAGTAGGAGGTGGCTGACTTGGATGCTCTCTCTGACAGTGAAGTGGACACAGGGTTGGAGGGAGCCAGGCTGGAGCCAGAGCCCAGCTAATCCCATGATGCATCCGCCCATTCATTCACGCAGTGTGAGCTTCCCTGGCTGCCTTAACCACGTACCACAAACTGCGGTGTAGAGCAACAGAAATGGATTCTTACGGTGCCGGAGGCTGGAAGCTCAAGACCAAGGTGGCAGCAGGGCCACGCTCCCTCTGAAGGTGCTGGGAAGATTCTGTTTCAGGCCTCCCTCCAAGCTCCTTGGCTTGTGGCTGCCGAACTCTGATCTTCTTCACATGGCGTGCTTCCTGTGTGTGGGTCTGTGTCCCAGGTTCCTCTTTCTATAAGGACACCAGTCAGATTGGATGGGGGCCACCCTACTTCAGAATGACCTCATCTCAGCTCATTACAGCTGCAATGACCCTATTTCCAAATAAAATCACACTCTGAGGTACCAAGGATTAGGAATTCTGCATAGGAATTTGTGGAAGGGGGACACAGTTCAACCTGTAACACTGTATACATTTCTGGAGCATGGCTGTGTGCCAGGCACTGAGGAGCCAGCACTGATAGGCAAAGTCCCTGCCATCATGGAATTGACATTCCAGTGGAGGGAGCCAGGCAGCATGCAGGTAAGCAGGTGAGCCTGTCAGATTGTGCCCTGAAGAAATAAAGGTAAGAGGATGCGGATGGGAATGGGAAGGTCTCCCTGAGGAGGTGATGCCAGCTGCTTCTTGGGAAAGGCAGAAGAATAATTCAGGTTGAAGGAGCAGCTGTGCAGACGCCCTGAGGTGAGAATGGGTGTGTCTTGTGAAGGAACAGAGAGGGCCGCTTGGAGTCAGACCTGGGAGGTCCTTGTATTAAAGTTTGAGTCTTGGGCTCAGTGAGGGAGGACATTGGAGGGCGTGGAGGAAGGATGTGCCCTTGCTGGCTAAGCAGCTTGTGGAGAATGGGCTGGGATGGGGGCAGGAGTGGAAGCCAGGAGGTCATTGGGCAGATGTCAGTGCAGCCTCCCTGGAGGGAAATGATGGCAGCTTGGGCCAACAGGGAGGTCGGGGAGAGAGGAGTGGAGGAGTGCTTCTGGGTCTGGGCGTGAGCTCTGCTTGGATGGAGGAGCATTCTGGGGAGCTGGAGAAGCCTGCAGGTGGTGGAGGGGCGACGTGGGCAGGAGAGCAGTCAGACTTCCGAGCGGCAGGTGGCCATGGAGTCAGAGCTCTAGGGACAGGAAGATCTGAGGGTCTGTTAGGAGGATGCTGTACGTGTCCAGGCATGTTATAAGAGGGAAGGCCAGGGCCCAGGTCAGAGTCTTTGCAAGGTCAGCCAATAACTGACCCAGGGGGTGAAGCCTCAGGGCAGGGTCTTCTCACTTTTCTTAGTGGAGCAGCAGAGAAGGGACATGTAGTAGGCTGAGCAATGGTCCCAATGATGTCCACGTCCTAATCCCCACAACCTGTGACTGTGTTACTGTGGCGAGAGGGACTTGGCAGATGGAATTCAATGAAGGATCCTGAGTTATCCAGGTACACAATGATGTAATCACAGGATCCTCATGAGAGCGAGGCAGAGTGATGTGGGTGGGGGTGGGGGCGCAGCGGGTGTGTGAGCCAGGAAACCCGGGAGCCTCTAGAAAACAGATGCTCCTCTGGAGCCCGTGGAAGGAGTGTGGCCCTGTCACTTGTCATCTTGCTTGAGGCCAGCAGCACTCCTTTGGGACTTGTGGCCTCCAGCACTGTCAGATCATAGATGTGTGTTGTTTCAAGACACTGTTTGTGCTCGTTTGTTACAGCAGTCACAGGAAACTCACACAGGGCACTTGGTGGCCCTACGTCCATGGCTTCCCAGCATTTATCCTCGCTCACCTCATGAATACAACACCTCTGAGGCTGGGCACTCATGCCTGTAATCCAGCATTTTGAAAGGCCAAGGTCGGGGGATCGCTTGAGCCCAGGAATTTGAGACCAGCCTGGGCAACACAGTGAGATCCCATCTCAAAAACAAAAAGACGTTGAGCACTGCATGCATACATATGTCACATGTCATACCCCGGAGTACACATGAAAAGGGTCATTTCCTTCCAGCCCCGGGAACAGTCCACGGTGCTGGGCCCATGGCCGCGGGCTGCTTCAGGAGTCCTTGGGTTATGCGGGCAGGTTGCATGTCTATACAGAGGCTTGGGAGGCTATCTGACTTAATTTAGAACGTGGGGACTCATACTTTCCCTAAATTTGGAGGTGGGGCTCAGTACATGGACGAGGGATGGGGTTATCGGGGCAGGCTCTCCCGCATCATGGTGGGAGTTTTATACGCCAGCTCTTTGGTCTCAGCCAGTGCTCCAGGGATGGAGGAGGAAGGACCAGCGGGCAGATGTAGTGCTGGCTCCCAGCAAAGACTCAAAGCCAGTCTGAACACCAAGCCCACGTCCTAGCGCTTTCTGCTAGTTCCCAGGGTTACTGGAGAAAAGCAGTGATTAAAGATCATCCTTTTCTCACTTTGAAATGTATTCCTCCACACAAGCTGCTAAATCTGTTTCCAAGCCACTGTGCTATCTGACTTAATTAATTAGCATCTATTTGCAAACCAGCAATTAAAGGGCTAAAGTCCTTTTAGGTGGCCTAATTAGGTCTGACAGGACATTGTCAGATGTGGCCTGTCCTTTCTCCATAACATCCTAGAAATGTTCAGTCATGGTTTACAAAGCAAATATGAATGAGAGCCAGGGCAAGCATCATGCCTGATTACGGGCTAGTAAATTGAGGGTGTTCTTCGGGTTCTCCCAGGACTTGAGTCTCTAGTCTTGCCAGGGGTGTGGCCAGGGCCCTGCTAGGCGGGCATGGCAGGGGACCAACTTGGGTCATTCCGGAGGAGCCAGGTGGGGACTTGAAGGGCTAAAGTGAGAATCCACTTGTCTCCAGGTCCCCCAGTAAGCACATCTGGGACCACTGGGGTGCTGGAGCTAGCCTAAAGTTCTATCATCGGCGGATGGAGACAATGTCTTGCCCCTGCAAGACATATGTAAGCAGGGGCAGCTTTACATAGTGTGGAGTAAAGGAAAAAAGCCTCTGGAATATCTGTAGACCAACATTATGCCAACTTCAAATGCATGCACACTTACAAGTCTGTATTTTTTAAAGGACAGATATATTTCATTTATATGAGGTACCTAGAGTAGTCACATTCATTAGGGACAGAAGAGTAGAAAGGTGGTCACCAGAAACTGGGGGCAGGCAGATGGGGAGTGAGTATTTAATGAGAAGAGATTCATCATAAGGACATGCATGAAAAACGTGGGTACGGGAGTTTCAGTGGGAAGATTAGAAGTTCTGGGGATGACAGTGGTGAACGTTGCTCTGTTGTGTGAAGGTACTTAAGGCCACTGAACTGTGTACTTAAAAATGGTTAAAATCATAAGTTTTAGGTTATGTATGTTTTACCATAATAATAAATATATCTAGAAAGACATGCTGAAGAGAATCCCTATAGAGGCATGGGGGATGGAGGGATGGAAATAGGGATGAGGGATGAAGGGGACAATGAAAAAAGGCCCTCCTGAGGCTGGTGCCCACAGTGTGTCCTGAGGGTGTGTGAACTCAGCTCTTAGCAGCTGAGAGGGCTCCGACCTGCTATGTGGTATTTTTTTTATTTTTTTGAGATGAAGTCTCCTTTTGTCACCCAGGCTGCAGTGGCGTGGTCACGGCTCACTGCAACCTCTGCCTCTCGGGTTCAAGTGATTCTCCTGCCTCAGGCCCCGAATAGCTGAGATTACAGGCACCCACCACCACGCCTGGCTCAATTTTGTATTTTTAGTAGTGACGGGGTTTCGCTATGTTGGGCAGGCTGGTCTCGAACTCCCGACCTCAGGTGATCTGCCCGCCTCGGCCTCCCAAAGTGCTGAGATTACAGATATGAGCCACTGCACCCGGCCCTATGCAGTATTTTTCCTTAACTTGGCTCTTTTAAAGAGCTTAAGTAGATTTGTCAAAATGCAAAGTTTATATTAATAGAGCAAATGGAAACCTAACTCGGCTTTCCTGGTATAGGTGCCACCCCCATTCCTAATCCACCTTGAAATATTCCTCATTTTAACTGCTGATGGCAGTTTTCTACATTGAAGTACTTATCTCTGCATATTGAAGACTAATTCCTTAAATCCTCTCACTTCTCCGTTGATTGCCTCCTCACACACTGCAGAGTAAACGCAGCTAATTTTGTCCTCCTTCCTCCATTTTGGTTTTGGTTTTGGGCAGTCTAAGCAAAGCAGTATCAAATATAGTTGTTCTGCTTTTTGATCATTATTTAAAAAGACCCAAGCCATCATTTGAAGTCAGCAGTCTGTAAAAACAACAAGCCTTTTATACGGTATAAACGCAGTGTTAGGTAAATAATGGGACTTTGGAATGAAGTCAGCGTGCCTGAGTGGGTACGGGAGGAGCAGAGCAGGAGCACCTGTTTTTCAGTATTACCTGTTTGTCCCCCTACCATCCAGGCCAGGCAGCAGAGGTAGAGCTTTCGTTCTGAAACGTATGGAACCCTATGAACATTTGCTGTATTAGCATGCGGTATGAGTGCCAAATTAATTGTACAGCTAGCAACTGTTATGATACTAGTAATGTCAATCTCTCATGATTTAGCATAGACCAAAGCATGTTAACTTTTTATAAATTTGCCTTTGAAGTCAATAAATCTGGCTTGGTTTAAGTTAAAAGAAAAAACACAAATGAAAATGGAATGATTTTAAGCTCCGAGTCAGAGGCCTGCCCACTCTTGAGAAGAGAGACTAGCAAAGTAGGAAGGAGTTGAAGGTATGCTAGAGGCTGTCTTTCTCCTTGGCGCAATTAGAAGGCTTGAAGGAGGTAGAAAAGCAAGTCATTTTCCTTCCGGATATCAGCGATGTATTTTTACCGCCATGTCTGGACGTTGCCTGTGAATCCTCTCTTGTTCCTCCTGGGATGAGCATCTCTCAGGGTAGAAAACGCTGTTGTGGACAGAGCCCCTAAGGTCAGGAGAAGGATGAAGAACTTTGCTGGGGGAGGCCTCAGGGGCAGGAGATCGGGACCTGGCCTGTTGGGAAGAAGGCCCTAGGCTTCCCTGTGTGGAATGTTCCTTTGTGTTTGGCAGCCTTGGTCCTTCAAGAGCTCCTGGACCCTGTGCTCTGCCTGCCTAGCAGTTTGGCATGGTAGAATTTCCATGGGCTTCAGAGTCAGATAGATCTGCCTGAAATTACTTCTTAGCACAGGGCACCTGACCTTGTTAGTAGAATGGGTATAATGATCCCCATCTCAGGAGGTGGTTGTGAGGATTAAGTGAGATGATGGGGACATGTCAGCCTCTCTCCCCAAGCCTGGAACATAGTATGTGCACAATAACGGCACTTGTTATCACTCCAAACCTCTTGGGCTTAGGGTAGCAGCAGATCACCCAGTCATCTTCCATGTGTTGACTTTCAGCCTCATGCTTGCAGGATGGCTGCTGAGACGTTGCATCTGCATTAATGGCAGGAAAGGGTAGAACACTCCATCTCTGTTCCTTTTATCCAAAACCAAAAGCTTCCCCAGAAATCCCCAGTGGATTTTTGGTCCAGCTGGCCAACCCCAGCTACCTGGCTGCCTATAGCTGCAAGGGAGGCTGGGAAATGGGAAAGAGGCAGGATCGTTGTGACTTTCCCAGGCATTTTTTTATCATATCGTGAGATCCCATTAGCGGGGAGGAAACAGGCCCCAGCTGATAGGACAACAGCCCTCGGCACCTGCCCCTTGTGGTTGTCTGTTTCTTCCTGATTGTTTTCCTGTCGCTTTGCCAGCCTGTGCTGTGATGTCAGGGCAGAAGGAAGGAAGGAGCCTGGGGCAGGATTAATTTTGCAAAAAGGATAGGTAGAGAATGAAAGCTTCTAGAAACAAAATCCAGAATCCTTTCTCCCCACCCCCCAAGTGTTTGCATGCTGTTTACTCTTTAGGAAACATTCTTCATCCTGTTCTTTAAAACAATCATCCTCTATTTTTTAAGCTTTCTCCTGGGAAGTTTCCCTGAATCCCCCTTGCCTGGGGGAGCTTGTGTTTGGAGCCACCAGAAAAGGAATAAAGTGGAAATTCAAGGGAGAGCCTGAGCCTGACTCAGATGAGGTGGGGAGAGCTGGGAGGCTTCCTGGAGGAGGTACCTTATCCCCTTCTCTGTGCCAGGCCATGGGTGAATGGAAGATGGCAGACAGTATGACAAGCTGTCATCCAGTCCCCCTAAAAACACCCCTGCCCAGTCCCAGCTTCTCCCCTGACCTGATACTGGACACAGGCTCAGGGCCAGATGGAAGTTCTCAGTCTATCCCATGTGGAGACGGGCAACAAAAGTCATTTAAGCCTCATTGTCTAATCTCATGGGCCAGCTTTCTGCTTCTATGTGCTGTGTTTTGGAAAAAGCTAATCATCAAAAACCCGGAGATTTCTCCAGGTGTAGAAAGGGGTTTGTAGTATCAGAGGGCTCCTCTCTGAGCAGGATGGTATTGGGTTGAGGTCATTATCCGGTCAGTGATGAGGCTGAGAGGCTTCCAGGAAAGGCCACTGTGGCCAGAGGTGTGACATGAAAAAGGCCAGTTACAACTAAATGTAAAAAATGATGGTGATAAATGGATGGAAAACTAGATTTCTGTTACAAAAATCCCAGTGACCATCCGCAGTGCTCTATTTCATAAAAAATGGTCTCTCCGGGTTGTGTGCAGGAGCCAGCCTCACTTCTTTTAAGCTGCAAACTAAAGTGGCTTTAACACCATTTTTCTCACGGTATGTTTATGCTGCAATCTAAGCAGTTCTGGGCGGGTTGGAGGCAGAGATGCATCTCCTGCCTGTTTGAACCCTGCTGACAAGATAGCACAGTGCGGAGACAGGGCCCACGGGGAGCCGGCTGCTAGAACGAGGCGTCTCCTGAAGTTTCCTTCACCCTGAAACTTCCTTCTGCAGTTGCCTACTCCCTGCCCTCTGATTTCTTCCTGGGCCTGGAGAGACCCTGTCTGTAGGAGGCTTGCCTTTCTGGGTTGAAATTAACCTAGACCCAGAGCTGGGCTGCAGTATGAACTTTTGCCATTAGGTGGTGCATGAAGATGCTCTCCCACCCTATGCTCCGTGAACTCAGATCGCTGACACCTTCCCTGGAGTCTCCATGTACCAGTGCCACAGAGTTGCAGCCTCTTCTAGTGACCTTATCATCCCCTATCTTTATTGCTTTTTCCCTGTAGATGCTGAGTCTTGTAGCTTGGGGGAGCCAGGTGTTCTTCCTTAATTTTTCCACCATGCGACACAGTGCTTGGCACAGGATGGATGTTCAGGAACTGTGGGATGAATAAAAGAATGAATGAATGCATGAATGAGAGAGGACAGACGAAGGGAGACAAAGGGCCTTATCCTCCAGCATGAAGGTTCATTAGGTTTGAGGTACACATTCTGTGAAATGAATCAGGTTTCAAGTAACAAGATGAGTTTCCTCATAACCAGGGCTACCTTTTCACAATGGCCCGAATCCGATCCTGGAAACTAGCCCTGTCCTGGAAGCATGGTGATCCCAGCAGGCATCTAGGGTGCTGCTAACATACTCCCAGCATGGGAAGGTGGGAAGGTCTCATTCACTGTGTCTGTAACCTGCAGTTCAGAGGCCACCAGCTCGCAGAGTCCCATTGGTTGCTTTTGAAATTGTCACAGCATTTCTTCCTTCCCTTTCAGAGTGAAACATCTTTCAACCTAATATCAGAAAAATGTGACATTCTATCCATTCTTCGGGACCATCCTGAAAACAGGATTTACCGGAGGAAAATCCAGGTGAGGCAGAGGTCAGGGAGAAGAGCATCCTAAACTAAACAGGCTGGGGTTGGGAGCGTAAAGGCAATGCCTCTTTGAAGGCCAGTAGTTTGGGCTGGGTTCCTGGGTGAATACAAGGACTCTTAGGATCTTTTGATGTTGGACATTTGCCTTAGCAAAAAAAGGAATTTTCATTTAAAAGTTTAGTACTATCCTAATGTTTTATTTATTCACCGAGACTTCATTACAACTCTGTGAGGCAAGTGCTTTCATGACCCCCATTTTACAGCTGAGGAAACTGAGGCACAGAAATTAAGTGATGGCCATGTAGCTCATGAGTGGCTAAGCTGGGATTTAAACCCAGGCAGCTGAGTCTCATAAGCCACATTCATAACTGCTGTGCTGCAAGACCTCTTGGAGGGGACGTTCACTCCAGTGGGGCTAAAGGGATTTGTGGATGGGCTATAGGGATGGCTCATGGAGCACTGACTCATGGGTGGCAGGAGGAGGTGGGTGCCTGCTCCATCCCTCTGGCATCAGGCCCTGGCTACTCTCTGCACTCTGCAGACCTCCTCTCGCTGTAGGACAGGCTTGCTCTGGCACTGGCCCCACAGCCCCTTTCCTTCGAGTTCTTCTCAGACATGCAGCACCATTGCTGGACCCCATTAATTATCCTCAGAGACTCTGATGGGTCCAGCTTGGGTCAGGTGTCCATCGGCAGCCAAGAGTAGTGGTGTGGGCATCATGTGGTTGGGATGCTGCTGCAGGGGCACCCTCAGGGCAGGATCTGGGCTCTGCAGCCTGCCGACTCTCATGTACCCCAGAGCCCTCCTGGAAGATGAGCCAGGGGCTCCAGAGAGTGCCTGCCTGCCCGCTGCCAGATGCCCTCAGGTGGGCCCAAGTCAGCTCTGAGCCTTCTCATGGCTATGGGGGGAAACAGGAACTCCCAGACCACTTGAAAATCATCCTCTGCTGTCAAAACACTGCTTATAGTCCCATGAGGCAGAAAAGGGTATTGCAGGCCAGTTCAGAGGGACACCTACTTATTGCTAGAGGCAGAGCTGGAGCCCACCCTTCCTGCCCCCGCTCGCAATGCAACCCTCACCCCCACTTCTGCCAGCTGCCAGTCCTCAGTGCTGCTCCCCTAGGAAGCCTTCCCCAACTCTCCAAAATCCAGTGCAATGCCAGTGCCCTATGGCACCCATCCGGGCATTCCTTCTGTCCTCACATTGCCACTGTCTAATCATCCATCTTCTCGCCTGGGCTGTAGGCTGCCTGGAGGGAGGGACGGACACACAGGACAATGTGGTGTATTTTTATCTCGGGGGATGAACGAGGGTGGGAGGCTGATGGGACAGCAGCCTGCAGGGCAGGAGCAGGCATTTCCTGGAAGAGATGGGGCACGTGGCCAGTCCCAGCACCCAAACCACACAGAGCCGTTGCTGCTGCAAATGCCCACATTTCTTTCTGTTCTCTCAGGAACTCAGCAAAAGGTTCACCGCCATCCGCAAGACCAAAGGGGATGGGAACTGCTTCTACAGGGCCCTGGGCTATTCCTACCTGGAGTCCCTGCTGGGGAAGAGCAGGGAGATCTTCAAGTGAGTGCCGGGGCCTCCTGGGCTCTGAGGCTGTGTTCCCTGTGCTGGGTTAGCCCCAGGTCTCTTGGAGGTTCTCAGAGAGTGAGCTGAAGGGCTGCCTGGCAGAGGCGTTTGATGTTGGGGGTGCCCAGCTGCCTGCTGCGGTGGAGGTGGGGGCGGCCAAGGGCAGAGGATGGAATCTGTGACCTTCCAGGCCCTTTCCAGCCTTCTGTTTCAGCCACTGGCCTGGGTCAGTCCAGGTGAGTTACAGGGAGTAGGTACTTTGTGACCGCTCTGAAAAGAAAAGAGAACACACACAAAAGAACCTTTTCCCCAGTGTTCTGCATAATTCCCACTGACCTTGGTTTGGCGTGTGTGTGACCCAGGCATTCAGCTGGCCGGGCCTGGCCCTGAGGTTCATGCTGGCGAAGGTCTGTGTCCAGAGCGGCCCCTATCCTCTCGGCTAGTTCAGGGCTTCTCACACCTGAATGTCTGTACAAAGCCCCTGATTCTCTAGTCTATAGCAAGAAAAAGAAACAAAGACGAACAAGGCCTGAGTCCTTCGGCTAGGACCCGAATTCCTGCTCAGTGGGAGCGGGCAGAGCTGGGACTGCTTTTCTCAGGGGCTCCAGGAGACACTGATGCTGCTGGGCCTCAGACCACGCTTTGAGGAGCAAGGAGCTAAGGAACCCACCTGGCTCTTAACCTTTGGGGGTCTCACAGCCCTTAGAGGCTTTGGTGAGGGCCACGGGCTCTCCTCGTCTGCGACCCGCACCCACAGGCACTCTGGAAACAGTACAGGGGGCAGTGGGTCACAGAGCACTTCTTTGGCTAAGGCAGGTTTCTCAACAGCAGCACGACTGACGTTTTGGGCCAGATCATGCTCATCGTGGGGGCGGTCCTATGCACTGTAGCCATCCTTGGCCCCCACCCACGAGATCCCAGTAGTAATGCCCTCCCCAAGTCATGACGGTCCAGACTATCTCCAGACACTGCCAAGAATCTCCTTTCGGGGGAAATAGTCGACCCTATGAGGTTGAGAACTACCTTAAGGTTAAGGCCATAATTTCCTGTTCAAAATACGCATGATCTCAAAGAGGGTAGAAGCTGACCCATCTGTTCCTTGACTGAACTGTTCAGGTTTCCCCAGCGACAGACTGGCAGAGTCCCTTTTGATGGAGAATCAGCTATTTCAAGCCATTCCCCTCCCCAACTTCCTCACAGCCCTATGGGAACCAATACAGCACAGTGCAGGGATTATGACCCCACCTTTATTTTCCCCATCACCCGTGTCCCCTGGAGTTGTGCCATGCAGCATCCCGGGGCTCTGAGGTCAGACCTCACTTTCTCGCTTACTTGCTGTGCAACCTTGGGCAAGTGACTTGACCTCTCTGACCTTCAGTTTTCATGCCTGTGGAAGGCAGACATGATAACCCACTTCAAGGTGCTGTTGTGAGGACTCAGTGGGCGATGCTGGCCAAGCCCGGCCCCTGCATCTCTCTCTGCGCCAGCCCACGTGCTCTGTTCACCTTCACTCCGTCCTGTCTCCCCGCTCCAGTCAGCACACACAGGGTGCCACGCTCGGACCCTGCTCTAGGCTGTGGGGATACTGTGGTGAACAAGAGAGGCGAAAATCCCTGCCTTGTGGGGCTTGTGTCCTAATGGGAGAAGATGGATGGTACCTGAGTATCATGTTTGAGGTGTCAGACGACAATACATATTATGGGAAAAATCAGGCAGGAAAGAGGCAGAGAGGGCAAGGTCTGGGGTTGGCATCTTCAAGTAGGGTTGGAGAGGTAAGGGCAGCAGGGTACACAGGGCCTCAGGCCTTTCTAAGGACCTTGGCTTTCAGCCTGAAGGACATGGGAGCCACTGAGGGATTGCACAGCGTGGGGGACCGGCCCTGCTGGCTGCTCGGAGGCTGGGACACAGCCGGGGGATGTGGCCAGGGAGAAATCAGAGGGGAGATGGCTGTGGCGTGAGCAGGTGGATGCAGCGGGCATAGCAAGAAGTGGCCAGGTCTAGATACCTGTGGAGGTGGCGAAGACAGGATTTGTGCCCGACTTGCATGTTGGACATGGCAGAGTCAAGGATGACTCCCAGGAGTTTGGCCTGAGAGTTAGCAGGATCGAGAAGTTGTTTGCTGCAAGGGAGGGCAGAGGAGGATCAGGAGCTCTATTTAGGCGATGCTAAGTCTGAAATGTCTGGGAGCCATGGAGTGGGGGTGTCTGGTGGGCAGTGGATGTCCGAGACTGGTGCTCAGCGGGCAGCCTGGGGCACACAGGTGATAAGTCAAGCCTCAAGGCTCTGTGAGACCATAGGCACTTTTTCTTTTTAATGTTTTTAAAAACGTTTTCTTTCTCTCTTTTTTCTTAAGAGATGGATCTTGCTATGTTGCCTAGGCTAGCCTCGAACTCTTGGGCCCAGGCAGTACTCCCTCCTCAGCCTGCATCTTCTTACACAAAAACCAAGACCATGTCACTCCCAGGCTTGAACTATGCCCCCGCCTCTAAGAGCAGTGGAAGCCCCTGATACCAAGGCCCTCCACACCAGGCCCCTGCCCCTCCTGCCCCTCCTGCCCCGTTGCCTGCCCACCCTGAGTTCCAGGCACAAGGACCCACTTATCCTACACACACTAGAGCTTGCGGATGCCTGACATGCTGCCTGACGCTGCTCTGGGCCCAGGTAGCCCTGCTTCTGACCCGGCTGTGGATTCTTTGGCCCCAGGCAGGTCGCTTCACTCCTCTGTAGCTCTTTTCCCTGGTTGAGTGGTGGCCATAGCCCTGTCCTGGGCATTAAGTGATTGACTCGTGAGTACTTGCAACACTGACCGACGTGTTCTGTGCTCGCTCTTACCATCGGCGTCATGCATCCTCCGCAACCCGCCGTCTATGTGTGTGCAGTGAGCCCAGAGCCACCCAGGCAGACACCCGCTCTCTGCTCAGTGCTGCTGCAGGGCTGGGGCAAGTGTGTTGCAACAGTATGCTTGCTTGCCCCAGCCCTGGAGCTCGCATCCTTGCTCCAGAAGTATGCAGAGTACTTCTGTGTGCCAGAGGCTTGGAGAACGCGCTCTTCCTTCGAGGGGAGCCACTGTTATTACCGAGTCTTACAGATGAGCCAAAGGAGCCTCATAGAGGTCAAATGACTTGGCAGAGGTCCCACATAGGCTTGTGTGTGGCCCTGGCCTGTCTGAACTTGCCCTCTGAGCCCCAGTGCCGTCCTTCCCCTCATCCCTGCCTTGCCTCCCGAGGGTGCGTGTCCTGGCCTGGGGGCTTGCCCCCTTCTGACAGGGCCCATGCACTGCTTATCTCTGCATCCCCAGTGCCTGGCACAGAGGGGCCCGCAAGTCACTGGTAAGGAATGAATGTGGAATGAGGCAGAGGTTC
The DNA here is from genome assembly GCA_031835075.1 of Saguinus oedipus. NCBI lineage: Eukaryota > Metazoa > Chordata > Mammalia > Primates > Cebidae > Saguinus > Saguinus oedipus. The sequence continues at coordinate 136,212,334 of CM063176.1, forward strand.
GGGGATGGGAGTGGGGACAGGAGAGCTGGGAGCAGAGCAGTGCACTTCATGGCCACTCAGGGACAGAGTGACCAGAAGAGGGCGCGGACCCTTGGAGCAACCCTGGTGGACTGCAGCTGGCTGCTTCCTGGAGCTGCTTCCAGTGTCCTGGCTATGGGCCACCTAGGCTGCTGCTGCTGAAGACAGAACAGGGGGTGATGATGAGGGTGGCTCCTGAGCGAGAGGCGTCAGCCAGCACCGACCTTCAGATCCTTGTCCTGGCCCAGAGGGGAAACCTAGGCAGGTCCTGCCACAGTGGAGGCCTCGTACTCTTGGGCAGCCCTCTGTTCACCCTCAGCACCCCCACAATCGAGGTGTCATCGCTATCCACATTTGCACCAAAGGGGAGCCTGTGGCCAGAAGCCACAGGGGGACTTGACAGATCTGGAGGGGACTGCGGCTAGAAGCCAGCACAGGCTCCTTCCCTCCAGTTCAGGCACCTCAGCCTGAAATAGGACAATTTAGTCTTGGCCCAGGCAGGACTCAGATATGCCGGGACTAGTCAGGGGCAGGCAGCCGCTAGGCAAAAACACTCCTTCTGAATTAGGAGACCTGCTTCCTGTCCATACACACTACCTTCTCCCCGCTCACCTCCCCCGTCCTCCTACAAGGCACCAGGCCTTCCAGGAGCACAGCAGCTTCTGAGGTGGCCCAGGCCTCTGTATTCCCTTGTGAAACCTTCTGCCTCCTGGGTCCTGTCAGAGCCTGGTCCCCCTGCCCAGGGAATGGATGCAGGGCTGGAGAACTAGGTGTGGCCTTAGTGTTCTGCGCCCGCCAGCCGGTCACCCAGGGCCACTCACCTGGTCTTTGTGGGAGGCAGCCCTTCCTCCATACCTCATTGCTGCCACTAAACTCGGAGTGTCCTGAAGCCAGGGCCAGGCCTGGGTTTCTTGCCATGCCTCCCGAGGGCACCAGGACAGGTCCCAGAAAGGGACTCTGCCATGGCAGGGGGCCTGCAGTGGGTGCAGAGAGGAACCACCCAGCCTGCACAGAGCAAGGGCCTGTGGAGCAGGTCCCCAAGGGGGACTCAGTGCTGGCAGATGCTTGACAGCCAGCTCTGGGCGTTCAGGAGGCCTGGTATGTGTCACAGGCCTGGTATGTGATTGCTGTGGTGTCAGTATTCAATACTGTCATTACTGAGTCAAGCTGCCCTCATGAGGTCACTGAGTAGGAAGTTGAAGATGCGGAAACCCACGTGCCCTAGTCCATATTGTCTTTCCACCATGCACACACAATGCACCTCAGTCACCGGGGCCTGGCAGTGCCGGGGTGATGTTCATGGGGCATGGCTGTGTGTCGGGGTGGGGCGGGAAGTTCTTCGGTTGAGAGCTGAGGTTGGTGGGTGCAGTGGGTTGAGAGGGGGACGCACAGTTGCCAATCAGAGCATACTCGCCGTTTCCCTGTAAGCACCCAGTCTAAACCCCTGCAGATTCAAAGAACGTGTACTGCAGACTCCAAATGACCTTCTGGCTGCTGGCTTTGAGGAGCACAAGTTCAGAAACTTCTTTAATGCTGTGAGTTCACCTGGTTCCTCCTTCCATGTGTGGCAGAGCAGGCAGGAACAGGCGCTGGCTGGAGCCCCTGAACAACCCACAGCTCTGCTCCTCCTGGCTGGGGAAGGACAGAGGGCTGCTTCCTGCTTGTGGGGGGTGTGGGCACAGGGAGCCCAGGGCCCTGCCCTCCCTCTGGGAGAAGGCACATCCTTCACCCTGTTCCATCTCCACCCTGTGCCTCCCCATCCAATTAGTGAAGGGGCAGGGATTGAGGACTCTCAGATCCTTGCCCAGTGTGCACCTGAGAATCCAAACCCAGGTAGTGATGGGGGGAGACCCAACTGCTGCTCCCTAGACGTGCCTCTGGGCTAGTGTACAAACTACCAAGTCTGGCTAACCCTGGGTTACTTAGCATAGGCAGAATCTGACTGATTTTCCACCTCAACCTGAGAATCTACAAATGAAAGTGCTCATGAGTGCTTTGCTGGGAGGGAAGACGCATAGGGAGAGCGCAGATGGAGGGCCACGGCTTGCTTGGGCCTCCCTGGCTGAGGGCCAGGTGGATGTAGTTTTACAGTGTGGTGGAACTGGTAGAGAAGGACAGCTCGGTGTCCAGCCTGCTAAAGGTGTTCAATGACCAGAGCACCTCGGACCGCATCGTGCAATTCCTGCGCCTGCTCACGTCAGCCTTCATCAAGAACCGAGCAGACTTCTTCCGGCACTTCATTGATGAGGAGATGGACATCAAAGACTTCTGCATTCATGTAGGTGATTGGGGTCTCAGCCCCAACCCCGGGCTCTGCTCCTGGCCCTCTCTGCAGACTTCAGCACCCCATCCCTAGCCAGGGGATCTGGCACTTCCCCTCCCTGGAGATTTCCCATCTGAAAAATAAGAGATTTGGATTGGCCTGTTTACAAAACCCCAGTCAGTCTAAGAGTCGCATTTGTTAGACGTGTTTATGATGCATGATGTTTTAAAATTGGGCAGTTTTCATATGAATGTTTGGATTTCTGTTGGAAAATCAGACGAACTAGCCCCCAGGCCCTTGCTCTTGCAGGGCAGTGTCAGCAGGCACCAAGCAGTATACCCTGCTTGCCTTTGCCTCCTCCATCGTCTCTGCAGCACCCGGACTCGCTCACTCACTCACCAGCCTGGCCTCTGTAAACACTTAAGCTTTAAAGTCACCCCTCTATGACAGGGTGCCTTTTATTTCTAAGATTATTTGATGCCCAACCTGAAAAATTTCTGCCCCACCTTTCCAGATCCCTCTAAAGTAGTGGCCTGCTCTCAGGTATAACTACAAGTTCTAGAATTGAAAAGATCTAGGTTTGCTTCTTGCAATTGTGGCAATTTCTAGCTGTCCTGCCTCTCAGTGAGGTTGTTTCCTGTGTGACATGAGACTATCCATACCCAACTCATGGGATGTTTTGAAGGTGACATCCCAGCAGTGGCTGTGACCATGACCCTGAGAGCCAGAGTTGAATGTACTTGTCCTCTGCCAGGCCTCCCTCCTAAGCTGGCTTGTTTTCATTTTGGCCCCTGCAGGAAGTGGAGCCCATGGCCATGGAGTGTGACCACATCCAGATCACGGCGCTGTCCCAGGCCCTGAGCATCGCCCTGCAGGTGGAGTACGTGGACGAGATGGATACCGCCCTGAACCACCACGTGTTCCCTGAGGGCGTCACCCCTTCAGTTTACCTGCTCTATAAAACATCCCACTACAACATCCTTTATGCAGCTGATACACACTGATTAATTTTAGGCCATGCAGTGGAACCTGTCACCTAATGGGACTGCATTCTGAATGGAACATTCTGACTTTTCCATTTTTTAAGCGATTTAGACTGTAGCAAGACAATGTGCAGCCTGTTGGGCAAAGCCCTTGTGAATGAGGCCTACCCATTATGGACTGTGGTAACTTGGTGGCATTTTTAGTATTTATTTTGATGGAGGATCAAATGCTTTCTAACTGGGCCCTTGGCTATGCACCCCAGTTCCCTGTGAGGCCTGGGTGAGTCACCTGCCCTCTCTGGACTTGTTTCTTCAACTGGAAGAGGTTCCTGCCTATGTAGACCTTCCATTGTAGAAAAACGGGGCCTCTGGTTTCTCTTTACCAGGGGCAGTGCCTCTCTGCAGCGGAGGAAAAGCTCAAGGTTAGCTGTCTTAACTCAAGTGACTTACCAGGCCTGCAGAGTCCAGTCCAGTCATTTGTTGGTTCTGGCACATGGCCTGGTGAGGTCAACTTGAATGTGAGGGCTGTGATTGGCTTCAAACATTCATGATGGATGTGTTTTCCTATCCCTAACTTAAGGAGAAAAAAAGACGTTCTTTTTTTTGCCAAAGTCCAGAAAGGACTTTAGCCTTCAGCAGGAGCTCAAATTGTTGGGGCCCCTCTACCTCTCTCAGGGCCAGAACTGCCTGACTTCTGGTGGACGAGCCCTTCAGGGTTCTGCTGTCAGCCCCACCTGGACAGAGGCTTACAAGACTAGGGTCTGGACCAGAATCTGTGTATTTCTGTCTGCAGGAAGCTGCAGCTATCCCATCATCCCCAGCGAATCCTAGGAGTCTGGATACTTCATGGGTAGAGACATCAGCACGCACAGCCATGGACCCAACTGAGCAGAGCAGACGCTTTGCAGTCTGCCCTTGGCTTCTTTCTTTCCCACTTCTGATCTTTTTATGGGCTGGTGAGAGGATAGGTGGGAAAGAACAGACAAGCCATGTAAATTGGCAGTGTGGAAGATTGCCACTGTGGAAACTGTCTGGGCATTCTAGCCAGCAGCTTCCTCATTTGGCCACCTGGCCGTGCCCCTTAAGCCCCTCACCTTGCTGCCTCAGGACCTTCAAGATTCCGTCCGTGGGTTGGCAGGCAAGACGGCACCAGTGGGTACCCACACCCTGGCTGGGTGGAGGTGCTGCCAGCAACCTCTCTTCCTCTGTAGGAGGAAATGGAAAATGCAGGGTATGGAATTGCCCTCTGGGGTCCTTCCTTAATCAAAGGCCACCTTCTCAGAGGTTTCATTCTGCAGGGATTTATTGGAATCTATTGGTGCTGCTGAGTCTGTGGACAACCCGAGCGCACAAGGACTGGGTAGCAGACTCCTCAGAGTCCTTTTGACACAAATGTCAGATTTGTGTTACTCTTCTGCCTTCATGAAAAGCCAATGTCAGGGGACTTTAGTTCCAAGCAGGGCCCCTGGTTCCTATACTACCTTCAGCTGGAGTTTGGATCCAAAGGCTCTGGCTAAGTCATTATGTCACTTTGTCATAGGAATGTAAACTTGACCGTCACCTCTGAATTTGCTCAGTGTCTCACCATGGTCTATGAGAAGTACACTGGAAGCGTGGGGTGAACACATGACATCATTTGTGAATAGCATCATCTTTGCCAGACAAGTCTCCAGGGATCCCTGTTTCCCAACTGAAAGGTGTGAACGGACACGCACAGGGCCTGGATGGTGCCTTGGCTGTTCTGAGGGGCTGTAAGGTGGGCTCTGGGCCTTCCAGCCAGGCTCTCAAGCACAACAGAAGCTCTCACTGGCTGCTATGTCTTTGTGGCTTGGGTGGTGGCCTCAGAAGCAGAGCTGTTTGACAGACTGGCTGGAGAAATTCCCTCTGTGAGATCTGCCTGTGCTATGCTTCTGGATCACAGAGCCCCCCCAGAAGCTCACAGAGGCCCTCTTCCCAGGAAGGAATCTATTCTATCACTTCAGAATCAGGACACTCAAGCTCTGGCAGAGGCAGGTCAAGTTAAAAACCATCGGCCAAATCTGAACCATTGCCCTTGTTCCCTCTTTGTTCCTTATCTTTGTCTTGAAGGGAAACCACAATGGATGAAAAGACGTGGCAGGCTTTGGCACCTTGTTAAAATCTAGTCAACTGTGGACATTACTTTGCTTGTCCACAGCAGCCCGTCACCCTGGCAGTCACACTTCCTGGATAATTCTCGCCCATCACCCCACTGAGCCACCTCTTTCCAGACCAAAAGCTGGAAGGAGAGAGTTGCTTTGACAGCTTGTTTTTACAACTGCATATTTATAATGATACTTTGTCTCCAAAGGAAACTTTATAAATCAATGGGAACAATTAGCAACAGAAAGAGCACAGTCCCTGCTTTTGCCTGGGTTCCTATTATTTATTTATTTATTTTTTGAGATGGAGTGTTGCTCTGTCACCAGGCTGGAGTGCAGTGGCACAATCTTGGCTCACTGCAACTTCTGCTTCCCGGATTCAAGCAATTCTCCTGCCTCAGCCTCCTGAGTAGCTAGGACTACAGACGAGTGCCACCATGCCTGGCTAATTTTTTGTATTTTTAGTACAGAAGGGGTTTCACCATGTTAGTCAGGATGGTATCTCCTGACCTTGTGATCTGCCCACCTTGGCCTCCCAAAGTGCTGGGATTATAGGCATGAGCTACCGTGCCTGGCTCTCTATTTTAAGCACAAATGAGAGCTCTGGAGCCAGGGTTCAAACCTCAGCATTGCCACTTACTAGCTGTGTGATGTTGGACAAGTCACTTCACCTCCCAGAGCCCCAATTCCAAAGTTTGTGAAATGGCGACAATACCTATGTATCATTGGATTCTTAGTTAAAATGAAATGAGATTCCTTGTGTGAAAACATCTGTAACACCTGACACCCTCATTCTATGGGCTCCACAAAGGGATGCTCCCAACCTGTCCTTCCTGACGGGAAGCATAGGGCACTGCAGATGGGGAAGCATGCCACCTTGGCAGTGACTGTGGCTTCCCAAGCAGGAGTGTCAGGGGAACCATTAGACAGAGTCCAGGAGCCAAACACATCGCCACCCTAAGCAGATACGGGAGTGGGAAGGGGGCTGTGGCTCAGTGACAATGAGTGGCTTCCAGGGGCCCCAGGCCCTGCAGGATATGGGCCAAGCCCTACAGCTTCCCTGAGCAGTTAGTAAAAACATTCTCCTAGTATTAAAATGGTTTCCATAACTACTTTTGTCCTGGCTTCTTAATACTGGGTACCTGGCATGCAGCCAAGAACTCTGCTTTTCCGTGGTGCTTATGTATTGAGTGAATTAGCTGGGGAAGGATCTTCCTTGTTTAATCATAGATCCAGGATACTCAAGAAGCTTTGCCCATTTACTTCACCTCACCAGGTGAGAGCAGCACTGCCTGGAAGGCTGCCCCTATCTTTTAAAGCCTGTCTACTTAGCTCCTCTGCCAAAAAAAGGAAAATAATTTGCTGTTATGTGGCTAGGGCAGGACATTGACAGTTATCAGGGGATCTATGTTTGGCCTGTGACAAGTGGCTTCACTCCCACGGCTTAGGTGCTATTAGGGGATCTTGAGCCTGCTTATTAACCCACTGACCTCCACTGCATCACTTTGGAGTCTCCCTGGCATCCTCTGACAGCTGTTAGTCAGGAGCTGACCTCACAGACAGGGGCACTTTCCCCTCCTATCCAGGTCACTGGTGACAGGGATATGGTGACAAGGAATGGGAGGCCATTCCTTGACAACACTGTTAAGACTAAAGTAGTTTTCTGAACTTGTCCTGGGCCCAGAAGGAAAACACTAATCCTGCCTCTGCCACTTGGCTGCTGTGTGGCCCTGGGCAAGTCTCAATCACTGGGTGTCTATATGCTTAGTACAAAAAAAGACTATTAAGACTTGGAGCTGGGCATTGTGTCTCACACCTGTAATCCCAGCACTTTGGGAGGCAGAGGCAGGAGGATCACTTGAGGGCAGGAATTTGAGACCAGCCTAGGCAACTTAGTGAGATCTCATCTTTACTAAATAGTAATAATAAATAAAAATCAGCCAGGTGTGGTGGTGTGTGCCTGTAGTCCCAGCTACTTGGGAGGCTGAGGCAGGAGGATTGCTTGGGCCCAGGAGTGTGAGGTTGCAGTGAGCTGTAATTGTGCCACTGTACTCCAACCTGGGCAACAGGGCAAGACCCTATCTCAAAATATATATATATTTCTCAGGACCTTCAATACTAAATGCTAATTCAAGTAGATGAAAGTGCCAACCATGATGCTGAGAGGCTGGCTCTTAAATCTTGGGGTATCTTGGTCTACTTATATCTCCTCTTCAATTCCCTAGCATCTCTTGAACTAAACAGCTGTACTGTATTGTGCCCCAATGAATACCTGTTTGGAAGGCAGACAGCTGTGCAGAAATCTGTGCTGCTCCCATGGTTGTGGGAGTTGTGGATACTCACCTACACTGATCCCGAGAAAGCTGGGGCAGCACCAGGAGGTCTCTAGTTCCCTCAATACACATTTACACCAGGCTGACCCAAGCCTTGAGGTCCTCTTCTCCTAAGGAGCTCAGCTAAGGGAACATAGCATGGCAAATGCTATGAAGAGGGTAAGCACAGGACACTAAGGGAGCCCCAGGAGAAGCACTGCTAACCCTTAGAGGCTCAGGACTGGAAGATCCAGAGAAGGCCAAAAGGCAATGCAGACCGAGGGAAAAGCCTATTTTGTACAAAGGCTCAGGACAAGAGAAGGGAAGCACGGATCAGTGGACAGGAGACTGCTCTGTCACAGAGGAGGGGAATGGAGACAAGGCTGGGGCTAGATCCTGAGGGCCTCACACGCCAGAACCAGTGACTATTACTGTTGGCTCTGTGATGTGAGGGAAGCCTGAAGACAGCAACCTCATTCCTGCCCACCTCCCAGGGAGGCTCAGATAATAGCCAGGACAGAGTGGGGAAAAAGAGAAGCAGCCATTAGGGTGTTGCTCGGGGTAAAGCAGGAACACGCACCAAGGACCTGGCAGGATGTACTACAGAGGCCTCAACTCCAGCCTCTTGCTCCATTCACACTGTTCAACCTTGGCCTGCAGCCAGAGGCCTGACACTATTCCTGTCCCTTCAAGGGCTTAGCACTGTGCTGGCCCAGAAGAATCACTAAGTTAATAATGAAACAAACTACTCCACCACCCCGATCTTCTAGCTAAAAAAAAAAAAATTAGGATGACACACTGGCTCTGACCATTGTTTTTAATTTACGAAATCAAGTTGAACACACGAGAAGCCTATAAACACGGCAATACAGAAAAGTTAAGCTGCTGCATAGAATTCTTACTCCAAAACAATGCAAATCTGCATGAGGTCTCTCCCGCTGTGGGTGTGAGTGGGAGACTTTTTTACCTGGGGTTGATGGTGGAGTGGGAAGAGAGGGAGACTTTTTTACCTGGGGTTGATGGTGGAGTGAAACACAAGAGTAGGAGAGGTTTTGCAAATAGCCAGAGAACAGAGACCAATGTGCAGTCACCGACACACTTGACCAGCACAATTAATTTGCACTTGTACTTGGTTGTGGCTGTTCTGGCTGCGGCTCCTTTGGCTTCTTTTTCTTCTGCTGCTGCTTGGAGAGGCAGCTCAAAGCAGACTCGCTATTCCTTGGGGCAGACACAAGCAGGGGCGGCTTGCCAGACTGAGTGGGATACTTGGTTTTCTGGCTCTCTGTAAACAGCGGCTGGGAGAGCAGGTGGCGCAGCTCCTTCTTCAGAACCTTCATCTGCTTTTGTCTCCGACGCTCTTCTTGCTGGTCAGCTTTTCCACCTAGAAACACAATACAAAAATGATCCTATTTACTATGGTTTGTAGAAACATTTTGTTTCCCTTGATGGGTAACACAATAAAAAATGTTTTAGAACTACTTTAGGGAGGTGGAGGTGAAAAGTTCTCCAAAGAAGCCAGTGGTGGCTTGGCAGGGGCTATAAATGGATAACATCTAACCATTTGGGGGGGATACGCAGGACCGTTCTATACTTTTCTCCTTTGTAAAAACACTCGAAGACTGGAATTATCTTTACAGATGAAGCAAATTGGCTTAGAGAAGTCACCTGGCTTATACCTCAGAGCCAGCCATCAGACAGAGCCCAGAACTCAAGTCTTCTGACAGAAGATCACCTTTCTTCCTATTACCTACCCACTTACTGCCCACCTGGGGTTTGGAGACTTCACAACTACAACCCCCTTAGGAGACAATGAATGCTTCTTTGTAGCCAAGCTCTCCTGTTCCTTGCCACCAGTGCTGTGACAGCACATACAGAGGTGGGCAGAGCCAAAGGGCTCCATCTCAGCCTGTCCTCAGGAAGGGAAGCCAGGGCCTCCACATCTTCAGCCCAAGCCCCAACCCTGAGCTACCAGGACTAGCTCACTGTCTATAAGCCTACTGGTTTGGCTCCTGACTTCCATGCTGAGCAGACAGCAGTAAGTTTGGCTCTGAATCTGCTGACTTGAGCATTGAAGTGTCAATATCTCACCTGAGCTGTGGTGTGGAAGAAGCATGGAATTCTAGACCTGGCTCTACAACTTCTTAGACTCAGGAGCTTTCTCAAGGTGGGACCGAGCAGATTCATCCCTGAAGCCTCAGCCTCTGGCCACATACAGAGTAGCAGCTCAGGAAATGCCTGGTGACAGAGCTGTTTCCCTGCACAAATTGCCTCTGCTGTGAGAATCTAGTTCCCATATGTAAAAGAATAGTACTTCCTGGTATGTTCATGTCATGAAAGTGGAGATGATCAAATGAGATAATGGCATGAAAGTGCTTTGTCAGCTTGGAAGGCAGGTGTAGTAGGAACCATAATGACAAATAGCTTAAAATGTATCAAATACTTTCTATTTGCCAGGCAATGCTGCAAGCATTTAATATTTTTTAACTCAATTAATCTTCCTAACAATCCCACGAAGTAGATGGCTGATTACTTCTATTTTATCGAAAAAAGAAAGCTGAGACACAACAGAGGTTAAATAACTTGACTCAGTCACACAGTAAAAGGAATGAGCAGGCATTCTATCACAGGCAGACTGGCCAGAGAACCTGCTCCCTTCCTCACTGTATCCACTGCCTGTCCACATAAGAGGCGGCAGCTGAGAATGCAAGACACAGAGGAAGCCCATCTGGAACTAGGGCCTGTTAGCAAAGAAGCGGAAGGACGTCTTGCTGATTTTGACAAGACCCACAGTAGTAGCGAAGGTTCCAACGAAGCAAAAGTTAAGAAATTTCACTTTCCTCAATTCCCATCCGGCCCAAGGGCTTACCCTTATACATGTCTTCTTCCAGCTCAATCTCCAGGGCAGCTGCTGCCTGCTCAATCCAAGAATTGTGCAGGCAAGCCTGGAAGTTCCGATACTCAGATTTCTCAATCAGTCGAGCTAAACGGATTCGCTCCTGGGTTAAAGTAACAGAAAATATTCATCTGAAAGAGAGTTCAGCCCTCTGGGAAGCAAAGTCTCACTTCAGTTATGTGTCTTTGTTTGTTTGCTTGAGGCAGGATCTCACTCTGCTGCCCAGGCTGGAGAACAGTGGCATGGATCATGGCTTAGTGCAGCCTCAACCTCCTTAACTCATGTGATCCTCCCACCTCAGCCTCCCAAGCAGCTGGGACCACAGGCAAACACCACCATGCCCAGCTAATTTTTTTTTTTTTTTTTTTTTTTAAAAAAAAACAGGGTCTCACTGTGTTGTCTAGGCTGGTCTTGAACTCCTGGGCTCAAGTGCTTTTTCCCCCTCAACCTCCCGAAGTGCTAGGATTATAGGCACAAGCCACCATGCCCAGCAAGTAGTATTTAAAAAGCTCTTGAGATCAGTGATCAGTGAGAAGCAGTTCAGTTCCTATTGAACTTCATTTGCTTTGTTTCCTGATAAAAGCCCCGTGGGCAACCATTACCCTGTGTACATCTCTGTGTACACATGTAAGCACAACCGCCAACATTCCCAACAATCAACCTAACAGCCATATCCTTTGAAAAGCCTTACTGGCTTGACTGCCTGCCTATAGGTAACCAAAGTGAAGTCTTACAACAGCTGGCTTCTATAGCTGAGCTAAGAAAAAAAATTTCAATTCTCCCTCGAGGGGGTTTTGGGGCTACAATGCAGTGGCAAGATGTCCTGAGAAAATAAGAAAGATCTTGTGATGTGGGGAAAGGAACCGTGGGAAGTCTGGGTAGCTCCTAACCTGCCTTACTAATGGGAATTCTCTTATGATTTCCACCTTTCCATCCTTATCTCCACCCAGTTTCCCCACACAGCTAATATTTCTTTCAAGAGAAGCCAACAGTCCTTGAATTGTTCCATGCTTTTGCCCCCTCAATTCCTGGTATTCCATCTCCTCTGTACCCTTCCACATATTTGCATTCAGGAAGCTTGGGTAGAACATCTCCTCCTCCCAATATAACCACATGCCCAGTGATTCCACATGGCTCCATTGTAACTGAACTTAATATTCACAGCTGGCAAACCTCTGGGAAGGAGAACCCACCCCACTTTGGTCCCTAACACAGTGTCCCTCAATAAGCAGCACTCACCTTGTGAATGCCTGAGTTAAAATAAAACCCCAAAGACAGAATTTACTGGCACCTGCTTCAGGGATGTGCCAAACCTGTAGCATCCGCCTCAGCAAGAAAACTAACCACACTGTCTACAACCCTCTGAGAGAATGTCCAGGCAGCCAACCACTGCACTGTCCAGTGAGGAAGGGGATCTTCATGGCCAGACAAGGAAGAAATGGTTCAGGGAAAAAATGCCTCACACCTTCAGTCACTCCCTTTTTCTCCCTTTTCCCAGGCATGTTGCTCTCAATCCTTTCTACAAGTCTCATTGTTCAGCCATTGGCAGAACCATTCCTTAGTTTTCAAGGGTTACGCTGCCTGAGCCCCACAGCAAGGTGCTCTGTGAGGGAGCAGCACAATCCCTTCATTAGCTCTGGGGTTTTAACTTTGCTTTCTACCTTGACCACGTCCATGTATTTTGTCTGCACGGGGAATAGTGGGATGTCTTCATCTTTCTTGAGGGTTTTGTAAATCTTCTTAAAGTTGATCACATCTTCAGGCCCAATCAACATCAGGCTGAGGCCTTCGTTGGTAGCTCGAGCAGTTCGACCACTTCGGTGGACATATATCTCTGAGGTACGTGGGACCTGCCACAGGAAGAACTGGGAGATCAATACATGGCCACTGCCAAACACTGGTCCTCTCCTCAGGGCCACATCCCCAAGCTGGACCCTCCTCCCTCCCAGCCAGGCAGGTAGAAACCTCTGCAGCATTGTAGAGCAATCTAACCCTCCTCTCTTAATCCCACATTCAAAATATTCCCAGGTTTAGCCCATTCACTGTGCAGGCTCTCCTCTCCCATGCTCCTGCCGTTTCAGGTCCTCAGGACCATGCAGCCAGACCACAGCAGTCGCTTATTATCCAGGATTTAAAGTGAAGCAGCCCAGCTCCACAGACCATGTTAATCCCTGCGTTATACTAATCCAATATATATATTAGCCATAGATAACGTGGCATGGTTACTGACATTCACTGAGCCTCTGGCACACAGCATTAATCAAGCACAACAGTCTTCTCCACTAGACCCGGATAACATCCAGGTAACCTTTCCAATATAGTACTTTAAGCAGCCACTATGAACTAACTGTTCATAAGAGTTCTAGAAATGAGATTTGCCATTCTTTATTTAGAGGATAAAAGTGTCTTAGAGTGTCTTCAACCTGACACTCAGGGCCTTCAGCGACTTGCCCCCAACTTACCCCACCAGCCTCAACAACTACTCCTTTCCCAACAAATCCCCTCTTATCACTCTAAGCCAAGTGCCCTTGAACACTGCCCGTTTCTTTGCTCCTTCTTTTTCTGCCTCTACATGTCCAAATCCTCTCCACCCTAAATGCCAGGCATCTTTTTAGAGTACTTTCCAGACTCCCAAACTAGAATTTACCTCTCTCTTCCATTGTATTTTGTAATTTTCTAATAACTTCTACCTTAAATTATGGCTGTGGTCATCTCACCTCCTCTGCTGGATCCAATACTTCTTAGGGGCTGGGACTGCATTTGATTCATCTTGACTCCACAAAGGTTGACCCAGCTACTTCCCCCAAAAAGGGTAGAGTATATAGAGACTTGCTAAACCAAAATTAGCACCTGTGATACCGTGGAATATATATTTGCTCTTCATCCCTGTTTCCTGGCAAAGGAATCTCCAAAGTAATGTCTTTTTGTATGCTAATGACAAACTACTGACTGATGGCTGATAGCCCCCTAGGTAGCTTCAAGGATGGGGGCTGGTCACCAGAAAGGCCAAGGCAAGATTAGAAGGTTGGGACTTTCAGCCTTCCTTCCCAAAGGCCAATGGTTTAATTTATCCTCTTAATGAAGTCTCCATAAACAGCCACAAAGGACAGGGTTTGGAGAACTTTTGAATAAGCTGAGTATGTGGAGGTTCTTGGAGGGTGGTGTACTCAGGACAGGCATGGCAACTCCATGTTCCTTCCCCTGTACCGTCAGCCTATACAACTCCCCATCTATATTCTTTGTAATATCCTCTATAATAAACTGGTAAATGTGTTTCTTTTAGTCCTGAGAGCTGCCATAGCAAATTAATTGAACCCAAAGAGAGGGGTCATGGGAACCCCAACTTGAAGCTGGTTGGTCAGAGGTTCTAGAGGTCCCGACTTATTGGCTGGTCGTGAGAAGGAGGGACATCTTGTGGGATCTGAGACTATCTCCAGGAAGACAGAATCAGCAGAAAATGAAATGAATTAGAGGACACCCAGCTGGTGTCTACTGCTTGATATGTGGTGAAAACTACCACACATTTGGTTACAGAAGTCTTCTGTGTTGATTGTTGTTGTGAAGTGAGAGAATGGGAAAAAGCACTTTGAGTTTGTTTTTTCACTGAAACAGCAGCCTAAAAGATTTTTAAAAGCACAAAGAGGAATTAAAGAGGAAAAATAATAATGCCATAATACCTACCATTTATTGAGTGTTTACACTGTGCTACTGGATTCATCAGCATCAGCTCAATTTAATTCTCAGGATAACCCTATGGGTAGCTAGCATTGCTACTTACAGTTTACAAACAATGACATGGAAACCAGAGGTACTAAATAACTTGCCTAACGCTAACCAACTATGAAGCAGTAGACTGGGGATTGGCTAAGGTGCCCATACTCCTAACCGCAACTCTATGCTGATATTCACTAGATGCACCCACTGATATTATTGCTAATATCAATGGCAGTTAACATGAGTAAGTGCTTACAATGTGCCAGGTTCCTTCTTAAGCTCTTTATACCTAGTAACTTATCTTTATAAGAACCCTAAGTAGGTACTCACTGCTATTTAAGACACGAGAAATATTAAATATTTTATAAATTTAATTATATGACCTGTTCAAGGTTACACAGCTGGGATTTGAGCCTGAAGAGATCTAAACTAGCAAACTCTTCTATTACTATTTCTCTACATCAGGGTAACCACTTCACATGCTTAACTTATTATGGCCATTTCACAGAAAAAACTAAGACACTTAACCTGACAATATCAAGTAGCTTGGAGAAAAGGGCTACCCGACATCAGACAAAGCAAGGTTTTCTGGAGACCAAATCTCAGCAGAGTTCCAAAAGCGGGAGCAGTGGGCACTTGATGCCACTGTATATATTCTCTGATGCAAGAGTCCTGGAACCAACAATTCCCTCCTCCCTCCCCCAACCTCATCTTAAAAATTCCCCATTCAATGCAGGAAGATGCCTATAAATTCTCAGATACCCCTACCTGGTAATGGATGACATGCTGGACTTTAGGAATATCCAGACCCCGAGCTGCCACATCTGTTGCCAAGAGTACACAGCTGTGGTAGAGAGAGAAAGCTCATTAATAATAACAGCTATCTTTAATCAAATTCTTACCAACCGCTGAGCACCTTAAAACATTATAGTCCTTTCCAATACCTACAAGATAGCACTATTTTATCTCCCTTTTACAGATATACTGATTAACTCCCCAAGGTACGTACATGGCTATTCAGTTGCAGAGTCTGGATCCAAACTTGGGACTCACTGATCCCAACCAACATGCCATACTCTGCAATGATAAAGACTCCCTCCAGTGAGTTAAATGAGGCCATATATATTCTGGGTCAGTGACCTCCTTTCCTACCACCCTCTCATTTCCTCCCAGTGGCACTGACTTCCTTGATATTCCCCAAACAAACCAAGCATGCTCTCACCTCCAAGCCTTTGCACTTGCTACTCCTCAGGCCTTAAAGGGTCTTGCCTCAGATATACACATGACTCACTTCATTACTTTCTTCAGTTCTCTGCTCAATTCTCGCCTCATCAGAGAATTCTCCCTGACCACACATAACCAATCTCTTTTCTCCAACCCCTGCTCGTCTTACTTCTTAGGATCACTTGTACACTGTGGGCTTACTTTGCAATTTACTATCTCCCTCTGTTAGAATGTAAACTCCATGAAAGCATGGACTTTGCATTACTCACTGCTGTATTACCACCACATAGAACAATGTCTGGTTCATGGTAAGCATTTCATAAATGTGTTGGATGACGTTTCTCAATGTGTGGTTCAAGGAAAGTCAAAAGTACTTCAGGTGTTTCAAAATCTAAGATTGACCCCTTTGGGGTCCTTACTCCCTGAATTTCTGAGCTAAAGCTGGGAAATGCAATGAAAATCCTAGTTTGTAAAACATTAAACTTACTGCTCTAAGTCAGGGTCAGCAAACTTTTTCTATAAAGAGCCAGATAGCACTTCCAGCTTTGTGAACAACATAGCATCTATGGTGACTATTCAACTCTGCCATTTCAGTGCAAAAGCAGATATAGGCAATACATAAATGGGTCTTGCTGTGTTCCAGTAAAACTTCTACCATAAAAACAGGCAGCAGCCAGGTGAGATGGCGTGCATCAGCAGTCCTAGCACTTAGGAGGCTAAGATGGGATTGCTTAAGCCCATGAGTTCGAGTTTAACCTGGGCAACATAGCAAGACCCCATCTCCAAAAAGAAAACAGAAAGGGCAGTAGGCAAAATTTGGCAGAAGGGCTATAGTTTGCCAATACTTGTGCTAAGCTAATCCCAGTAAACCACCGATACTACTTACCAATTTTTAAAAACAAATAAACACTTGTTCTAGAAACTACCCCATGACCTGACACAACACTGGCAAAAGACACTTTACAGTCTGCCTCAACTTCCCAGGCCCTCATCTTGACAATATGCACCCTGTTCCCTAAGCATTAGTCTGGTCCAAAGGGAGATGGACAAAGACAGCAGGATGAGAAACAGCATGGGCTCTGAGGTCCAACAGACTTGTCTTGAGGCCCAGCTCCACCACTTCCAGGCAGAGAAACCTTGGGCAAACTAATCAGCTTTTCTAGACCTGATTTTCTCATCTATAAATGAGAACAGTGATAATGGTAACATGTAATAGTAGGACTAGAAATTATTCAAGCTAACATTTAGCAATACACACATACTATGTGCTAGAGACTGTTCTAAACACTTTACATGCATGAATTCACAATCACTTAATCCTCATAACAACCCTATAATGGGTTCTGTTATTATTCTCATTATCCCAATAATGAGAAAATTAAAGTACAGAGAAGTTAAATAACTTGACCACCTAAGGAGTGACAGAGCTGGGATTTGATTTCAGGCATTCCAGTTCCAGGTTCTGTGCTCTTAACCATGAATCTATTCTGCTTCCTCTTACAGATGTTAGGAGAGTAACTGAATGTGATAATGTATCTAAAGTGCCAGCATAGAACCTATTGTCTAAACATTCAATATCATGTATTTTCACCCTTATTCATTACTATTGAAGTTTCTGTAAAGTATTTAACAGCCACCAAATCCATTAAATGTGAGTAACCTTGCCAAATGCTGTGCAAACAAAAGGCTACCTTCTATTGAGGTAACTCCCCTATGATAGAAGGCAGCTTTTTCACCATTTCCCCACCATCCTGACCGCTTTTACCCCAGTAACTAACTAGAGGTTATGCCTCTGGGGACAGTCCTAACTTACTCTTCCAGAGAGGCAAACTGCTCCAGGTTTCTCAGCCTCTGCTTCTGGTGCATACAGGCATGCAGGGTCAAGGGCATGATATCAAGGACTTTGAGAAGCCCCGAGAGGCGTTTGATGCAAGAGATGCTGTTAGCAAACACTAAGCTGCGCCCTGGATACTGCATCAGGAAGTAGTACAAGTAGAGGTCTTTCTCATCAGTCTCACAATGGATCTTAGTCTCTGTTAGTGTCTCCACAGTGGCTTCATTCCTTGTAAGGTCAATGACCTTGGGCTTGCCCCTCATGCCAATTTTCTGCATAAGGAGATCAAGTTTGGCTGTTTTGTCCATTTTCTTGGTATGCTTCTTATGAAGGATTCGAGCAGGAGCCTGATGCACTAAGGTGAGTGTGGCAGAAAAAACAAGTGTTTGTCTCTTTGGGTTGTACTGGGAGTCATTGAGCATCTCTAGCAGCTGTGAGAGCTCAGCAAAATGGCCTTTCTCAACCATCCGGTCAGCCTCATCCACTACCAGGCACCTGCAGATCCAGAGAGACCCATATCACTGGTCAGCAGCAGGTTAGGAGGAATCATCTATAGCACACCCTACTCTCATCCTAAAAACATACACCCCCCCCCCCCACCACACACACAGACCCCTCACTACCACCACCACCACCACCACCACCATCAGTGCCTCAACTAATCTTCCTCATGCACACTTGGCTTTCTAAAGGCCAGGGTCTGGATGATACCACACCATGGCATTCTGAGATGGGAAGAAGGCATTGCCCACAGCATGTCACCCAAGGCTTGTTTCAGAAAAGGCAGTGAGGGGGAAAGAAGAGATACTATTTATTACCTGAGCTGCCGAAGGTTCCTCAAATGATAATGCTTTTCTTTAATTAGCTCCCACAGCCGTCCTGGAGTGGCAACCACAATCTCAGGATAACGGTTCAGCATCCTCTGCTGTTTCTGCGTGGACATTCCACCAACCAAAATAGCAGTTTTAATTCCTATGGGACAGAAAACATAAGGGACACTTATTGAACCTGGGTGCTCATTTTCTTACATGGATGACACAGGCACCCGGATTAGCCGAGATAGTCATCAGCACAGCATAATGCTCTAGAGTACTGATAAAAGAGCAGGCCTGGCCAGACTGCTGGTGCCACTCCTAGAAGGCTTACCAAGTCTTCTATGAACTGGGTCCTACTTCTTTGACCTCATTTCTTTTCTACTCTCTCCCCTCCAACCACACGAAAGGGGCTGAATTTGAACCCACGTATGCTTACTTCCAAAGCTCTGGGAAAACTGAACACTGGTGTATCACAATGCTATGGGAAATATTACCTGCAGCTGTGCTACACCTCTCCTAGGAAGGCTTTCCCATTCCCTCAATTAGAATTATTCTGAAAGGTCCTCTAATGGCCTGTTCTATTTTCTTCTCTAGTGGAAAACTTCTTAGTATCATGCAGGTGTGAATGGCTTAGTGCTATTCACACCTAAAATAACCAACTTGGTAATTAACTGCTGCTTTTATTATAAAATTAAAATACACAGAGTGAAGCCCTTCCCAGAGTGAATTCCCTGAGAGAATTAAATCCTAATTGGTGAGAGCAGGGATCAGCAAACTTTTTCTTAAAAGATCCCTGGTAAACATTACTGGCCTCTTAGGCCAGATGTCACAACTATTAACTCTACTCAACTTCGCCTTTATAGTACAAAACCAGCTATAGACAATATAAAACCAAATGGGTGTGGGTGTGTTCCAGTAAAACTTTACAAAACCAGGCAGTTTGCTAATCCCTGCCCTGAGCATCTACTGTAGCCAATAAATTTCCCAGGCATCTATAATGGCACCAACTATATATTATCCTTGAGGAAATCGCGAAAATGTCACTTAATTTTTGTAGGGCTTAATTCTCTGGCTCATAGGTAAGAATGGCTTACCCTAGAAGGCAGGAGCCTAGCTCATTCATCTTTACCACCCAGCATTTGGGATTTGCTTAGAAAATATTTATTAAATGGAACTAAACCTCACCTGTAAACCTGGCCACAGCATCAATGTGCTGTTTGACCTGGAGAGCCAGCTCTCGAGTGGGTGTCAGAACCAGTCCAAGCAGGGGACGCTTTGGATATGCCTTACAGGTGGCGCTTTTGTCATCCAACTCTTGTTTTAGATTTCCAGTCTGCTCTTCCTCAAGCTTTTCCTCCTCATTTTCATTCTGTTTGGGAACAGACTTCTCCCTGATCAGGGAAGATGGCCCTTCACCGGCATCATCATCACCAAAGAGCAACACCTGGTCTGAGACAGTGCCTCCAGTCTTGGCTCTGGCCTCAGCTGCAGTATCACTGGGCAGTGCTTCACTCTCAGTTACAGTATCAGGCAACACTCCAGACTCAGTTTCAGCCTTGCCTGGTGATCTGGTCTCAGCTTCGGCCTCAGTTGTGGTCTCTCCAGGTAGTGCTTCAGTGTTTCTTGGAGCAGGGGCAGCCTTTCTCTTATGCCACTGCAAAACTGCATGAATCATTGGGATGGCAAAGGCAAGAGTTTTCCCACTTCCTTAAAAGTAAAAAAACAAAACAAAATAAACACAGTATGAATAAACAGATGAACATACTTTAGTCTGAAATTCATTCTTTTGCACAGAATAAGGTAGCCAAGTGCCACCCTGACCAACCGAAAGCTCCTCCACTCTACACAGATTTTACCAGAAGGAACCAGAAGGCACAAGTAAATTAGAATCCAAGGAAAAGTATGGCAGACTAGCTCTGAGGTCCTAGATTCAAGAAATGAAACAACAAAGAGATAAAGGGCAAGTTTTGGGTCTATGTGTTGTTGTTGTGGGGGGTGAAAATTGGTAATCTATACAATACTTTCCTAAGACCTTTCTTTGGTGAGAAAGGACTAAAAAACAATTTTCTTAGTTTTCAGAAAATTTAAATATAAAACTTTTGTCTATGCCTGAACATTTTCAAACTTGCCTTTGAATGTACACAGAGCCCAAATCATCTGGGTGGTCAAAACAAAACACCTCAGGCAGAGAATTTAAAAAAGTTCCAAAGAGATGCCCTAGGCAGAAGCCAATAAATGCTTCCTCTAGGGAGAAAACCCTTATCGTAGGTCCCAAAAATTTTCACAATTTTCAAAGAAAATAAGCAGCTCTCAGTAAAAAATAACCACACAAAAATAAGATACTATAAGGAAGAAAGAGAGCAAAAACAGACACATCAACTTTTTGATAAGAAAAACAACAGGCCAGGCGCTGTGGCTCACGCCTATAATCCCAGCACTTTGGGAGGCCGAGGCGGGTGGATCACAAGGTCAAGAGATCGAGACCATCCTGGTCAACATGGTGAAACCCCATCTCTACTAAAAATACGAAAATTAGCTGGGCATGGTGGTGCGCGCCTGTACTCCCAGCTACTCGGGAGGCTGAGGCAGGAGAACTGCTTGAACCCGGGAGACGGAGGTTGCAGTGAGCCAAGATCATGCCATTGCACTCCAGCCTGGGTAACAAGAGCGAAACTCTGTCTCAAAAAAAAAAAAGACTTTTTACCAGAAACAATGAAAAGCCAGAAGACAGTGTAACAGTATTTTTTATTTGAATGCGTTAAAAAAAAAAAAAAAAAAAAAAACCCCTGACGCTTTGGGAAGCTGAGGTAGGTGGATTACGAGGTCATGAGATCAAGATGATCCTGGCCAAGATGGTGAAACTCCATCTCCACTGGAACAGGCGCTGGTGTCCAAGGCTGAGAGACCCGTAGATGTTTCACATCACAGGACTCCGTTCAGACAACCCCCAGTACTAGCCTGGAGGTGTCTAGACCCAGAAGAGAGAGAATAATCACTGCAGTTTCATGGCAGCTATTGATGCCACTCCTGGAATCAATAGGATCCATTCACATCCATAGGCATCAATCACATCTATAGGAAAAGGGGGAGAGTACTACATCAAGGGAACACCCTATGGGACAAAAACCACCCAATCTGAACAACAGCCTTCAGCCCTAGACCTTCCCTCTGAAAGAGCCTACCCAAATGAGAAGGAACCAGAAAACCAACCCTGGTAATACGACAAAACAAGGCTCTTCAACACCCCTGAAAAATCACACTAGTTCACCAGCAACGGATCCAAACCAAGAAGAAATCCCTGATTTACCTGAAAAAGAATTCAGGAGGTTAGTTATTAAGCTAATCAGGGAGGGACCAGAGAAAGGCAAAGCCCCAATGCAAGGAAATCCAAAAAAATGATACAAGAAGTGAAGGGAGAAACAATCAAGGAAATACATAGCTTAAAGAGAACACAATAAAAAAATTCAAGAAACTCTGGGCACATTTTTAGAAATGTGAAATGCTGTGGAAAATCTCAGCAATAGAACTGAACAAGCAGAAGAAAGAGATTCAGAGCTCAAAGACAAGGTCTTCAAATTAACCCAATCCAACAAAGGCAAAGAAAAAATAAGAATGAATGAACAAGGCCTCTAAGAAGTCTGGGATTATGTTAAATGGCTAAACCTAAGAATAATCGCTATTCCTGAGGAAGAAGAGAATTCTAAAAGCTTGGAAAACAAATTTGGCAGAGTAATAGAGGAAAACTTTCCCAGCCTTGCTAGTGACCTAGATATCCAAATACAAGAAGCACAAAGAACACCTGGGAAATTCACCGCAAAAATATCTTCACGCACTGTTATTGAGTTACCCAAAGTTAAGAATTTTAAGAGCTGTGACACAGAAGCACCAGGGTAACCTATAAAGGAAAACCTATCAGATTAACAGCAGACTTCTTAGCAGAAACCCTAAAGCTAGAAGGGACTGGGGCTCTATCTCTAACCTCCTCAAACGAAACAATCATCAGCCAAGAATTTCATATCCAGCAGAACTAAATATCATATACGAAGGAAAAATACAGGCGTTTTCAGATAAACAAATGCTGAGAGAATTTGCCATTACCAAGACACCACTATAAGAACTGCTAAAAGGAGCTCTAAATATTGAAACAAATCCTGGAAACATATCAAAACAGAACAACCTCTTGAAAGCATAAATCACACAGGACCTATAAAAAAGAAATACAAGTTAAAAAGCAAAAGCAAAAAACAAAACTAATGTACACAGGCAACAAAGAGCATGATGAATGCAATGATAACTCACATTTCAAAACTAACATTGAATGTAAATGGCCTAAATACTCCACTTAAAAGATACAGAACTGCAGAATGGCTAAGAACTCACCAACCATCTGCTGCCTTCAGGAGACTTATCTAACGGAAAGGACTCACATAAACTTAAAGGGGTTGAAAAAGGCAATTCATGCAAATGGACACCAAAAGCAAGCAGGGGTAGCTATTCTTATATCAGACAAAACAAGCTTTAAAGTAACAGTGGTTATAACAGACAAAGAGGGACACTGCATAATGGTAAAAGGCCTTGTCCAACAATAAAATATCACAATCCTAAACATATATGCATCTACTACTGGAGCTCACAAATTTATAAAACAATTACTAACAGACCTAACAAATGAGATAAACAGCAACACAATAATTGTGGGGGCATTCAATACTCCACTGTCAGCACTAGACAGGTCATCAAGACAGAAAGTCAACAAAGAAACAATGGATTTAAACTATACCTTGGAACACATGGATTTAACAGATATACACTGAACACTTCATTCAACAACTACAGAATACACTTCTCTTCAACAGGGCATGAAACTTTCTCCAAGATGGATCATATGATAGGCCACAAAACAAGCCTCAATAAATTTAAGAAAGTTGAAATTATATCAACCACTCTCTCAGACCACAGTGGAATAAAACTGGAAATCAACTCCAAAAGCAACCTTCAAAACTATGCAAATATACAGAAATTAAATAACCTGCTCCTGAATGAGCATTGGGTAAAAAATGAAATCAAGATGGAAATTTAAAAATTCTTCAAACTAAATGAAAATAATGACACAACCTATCAAAACCTCTGGGATACAGCAAAGGCAGTGCTAACAGGAAAGTTCGCAGCCAAACGGCTACATCAAAAAGTCTGAAAAAGCACAGACAGACAATCTAAGGTCATACCTCAAGGAACTAGAGAAACAAGAACAAACCAAACGCCAACCCAGCAGAAAACAAACAACCAAGATCAGAGCAGAACTAAATGAAATTGAAACAACAGCAAGAATAACAAAATACATGATAAATGAAACAAAAAGCTGGTTGTTTGAATAGATAAATATAACTGATATTTATTATATCATTATTATTATGACCATTAACAATGACAACCAAGAAGAGAAAATCCAAATAAACTCACTAAAAAAAACTAAACAGGAGATACTACAACTGACACCACTGAAACACAAAAGATCATTCAAGGCTACTATGAACACCTTTACACACATCACACACATCAACTAGAAAACCTAGAAGAGATGGATAAATTCCTGGAAAAATACAAGTCTCCTCCCTTAAGTCGGGAAGAATTAGATACATTGAACAGACCAGTAACAAGCAGCAAAAATGAAATGGTAATTTAAAAATTACACACAAAAACAGTCCAGGACCAGACGGATTCACAGCAGAATTTTACCAGACATTCAAAGAAGAATGGTACCAAGCCTTTTGACACTATTCTACAAGACAGAGAAAGAAGAAACCCTCCCTAATTCATTCTACGAAGCCAGCATCACCCTAATACCAAAACCAAAAAAGAAAATTACAGACCGATATCCCTGATGAACACAGATGGTAAAATCCTTAACAAAATACTAGCTACCTGAATTTTTGAGTCAGTGTTGCTGCAATGGATGGGTCTTTCTCTGGCCTCCCTGAGCTCTTCACCTTCTGCACCCTGCCCCAGGCAATGCTTTCCTCTCTCTTGCTTTCCTTTCCTTTTCCTATATTTTCTCATACTCAGGGCAACTATTTTGCCCAGGGACCATGTGTTAAAACTCCTGGTCAGAGGTCCTTGAAACAAACAAAAAACCTGGATGAGGTTTCCCTCTCATTTTGTTTTATGTCCTTGGGAGCTTTACCTTGTAACCACATGGTGTTACTTTAAAAAAAGATATCAAAAAAATATCAAAAAGATAATCCACCATGATCAAATGGGTTTCATGCCAGGGATGCAGTGATGGTTCAACATATGCAAGTCAATAAATGTGATATACCACACAAGCAAAGTTAAAAACCCAAATCACATGATCATCTCAATAGATGCAGAAAAAGCATTAGACAAAATATAGTATCCCTTTACAATAAAACTCTCAGCAAACCTGGCATATAAGGGACACACTTTAATGTAATAAAAGCCTTCTATGACAAACCCACAGCCAACATAATACTGAATGGGGAAAAGTTTAAAGCATTCCATCTGAGAACTGGAACAAGACAAGGATGCCCACTCTCACCATTCCTCTTCAACACTGTCCTGGAAGTCCTAGCCAGAACAATCAGACAAGAGAAAAAAAAATAAAGGGCATCCAAATTGGAAAAGAGGATGACAAACTGTCACTGTTTGCTGACGATATGATCATTTACCTTGAAAATCCTAAAGACTCCTCCAGAAAGCTCCTAGAACTGATAAAAGAATTCAGCAAAGTTTCTAGATACAAGATTAATGTATACAAATCAGTAGCTCTTCTATACACCAACAGCAACCAAGTGGGGAATCAAATCAAGAACTCAACCCCTTTTATAATAGTTACAAAAAAAAAAAATACTTAGGAATACACCTAACAAAGGAGTCAAAAGACCTCCACAAGAAAAACTACAAAACACTGCTGAAAGAAATCACAGACCACACAAACAAATGGAAACACATCCCATGCTCAGGGATGGGTAGAATCAATATTGTGAAAATAACTATACTGCCTAAACCAATCTACAAATTCAATGCAATCGAATTACAATACCATCATCATTCTTCATAGAATTAGAAAAAAACAATTCTAAAATTCCTATGAAACCCAAAAAGAGCCTGCATAGTCAAAACAAGACTAAGCAAAAAGAACAAATCCAGAGGCATCACATATCTGATTTCAAACTATACTATAAGGCCATAGTCACCAAAACAGAGAGGTACTGGTATAAAAATAGGCACTCATACCACCATGAAACAGTATAGAGAACCCAGAAATAAACCCAAATACTTACAGCCAATTGATCTTTGACAAAGCAAACAGAAACATAAAGTGGGGAAAGGACACCATTTTCAACAAATGGTCCTGGGATAACTGGCTAGCCGCCTGTAAGAGAATTAAACTGGATCCTCATCTCTCACCTCATACAAAAATCAACTCGAGATGGATTAAGGACTTAAACCTAAGACCTGAAACTATAAAAATTCCAGAAAATAACATTGGAAAAACCCTTTTAGACGTGACTTAGACAAGAATTTCATGACCAACAACCCAAAAGCAAATGCAATAAAAACAAAGATAAATAACTGGAACTAAATTAAACTAAAGAGCTTTCGTACAGCAAAAGGGACAGTCAGAGAAGTAAACAGACAACCCAGAGTGGGAGAAAATTTTCACAATCTATCCATCTGACAAAGGACTAATATCCAGAATCTACAACAAAACTGAACAAATCAGTAAGAAAAAAACAATCCCATAAAAAAGTGGGCTAAGGACGCAGACAATTCCCAACAGAAGATACAAACTGCCAATAAACATAGACTCAGCATCACTAATGATCAGGGAAATGCAAAACAAAACCACAATGTGATATCACCTTACCCCTGCAAGAACGGCCATAATCAAAAAAACCCAAAAAACAGAAACAGCAGATGTTGGCAGCTGGGCATGGTGGCTCATGCCTATAATCCCAGCACTCTGGGAGGCTAAGGCAGGCATATCACCTCAGGTCAGGAGTTCGAGACCAGCCTGACCAACATGGTGAAACCCCTCTCTCTACTAAAAATACAAAAATTAGTCGGGTGTGTTGGTGGGCGCCTGTAATCCCAGATACTAAAGAGGATGAGGCAGGATAAATTGCTCGAAACTGACAGGCGGAGG
This sequence comes from Saguinus oedipus, assembly GCA_031835075.1. Taxonomy (NCBI): domain Eukaryota; kingdom Metazoa; phylum Chordata; class Mammalia; order Primates; family Cebidae; genus Saguinus; species Saguinus oedipus. The sequence goes on from CM063176.1 coordinate 136,238,677, forward strand.
TTGCGGTGAGCCAGAATCATGCCACTGCACTCCAGCCTGGGCAATAGAGCAAGACTCCATCTTAAAAAAAAAAAAAAAGATGTTGGCATGGATGTGGTGAACAGGGTACACTTCTACACTGCTGGTGAGAATGTATAGTATGGGCCACTATGAAAAACTGTGTGGAAATTCCTTAAAAAACTAAAGGTAGAACTACCATTTGATCCAGCAATCCCATTAACGGGTGTCTACCCAGAGCAAAAGAAATCATTATTCAAAAAAGATACTTGCACACGCATGTTTATAGCAGCACAATTCACAATTGCAAAATCGTGGAACCACCCCAAATGCCCATCAATCAACAAGTGGATAAAGAAACTGGCACACACACACACGCACACGCGCGCGCGCACACACACACACACACGATGGAATACTATGCAGCCATAAAAAGAAATGAATTAACAGCATTTGCAATGACCTGGATGAGACTGGAGACTATTACTCTAAGTGAGGTAACTCAGGAATGGAAAACCAAACATTGCATGTTCTCACTGATATGCAGGAGCTAAGTTATGAGGATGCAAAGGCATAAGAATGATACAATGGACTCTGAGGACTTGGAGGAAAGAATGGAAGGGAGTGTGGGATCAAAGACTACAAATATGGTGCAGGATATATTGCTTGGGTGGCAGGTGCACCAAAATCTCACAAATCACCACTAAACCGGACACAGCTCATGCCTGTAATCCCAACACTTTGGTAGGCTGAGGTGGGCGGATCACTTGAATTCAGGAGTTTGAGACCAGCCTGGCCAACATGGTGAAACTCCGTCTCTACTAAAAATACAAAAATTAGCTGGGCATGGTGGCACATGCCTGTAGCCCCAGCTACACAGGAGGCTGAGGCTGGAGAATGGCTTGATCCTAGAAGCCAAAGGTTGCAGTGAGTTGAGATCGTGCCATTGCACTCCAGCCTGGGTGCCAAAGCAAGACTCTGTCTCAAAAAACAACAAACAAAAAAAACTTATGTAACCAAATAGCATCTGAACCCCAATAACTTATGGAAAAATTAAAAAATTTTTAAAAATAAACATCTAAACACAGAAAAGGAAAAAAACCCTAAAAAATAGGAAACAGAAATGTGAAAAAAATAAATCAGTTATGCCATCAGTCAAAAAACTAAACCCAACATTATCAATAATCATTAATCGTAAAAAAACTCAATAATTTTTTTTTTTTTTGAGGTAAGTCTTACTGTATCACCCAGGATGGAGTGCGGTGGTATGATCTCAGCTCACTGCAACCTCTGCACCCTGGGTTCAAGCAATTCCTGTGGCTCAGCCTCCTGAGCAGCTGGGACTACAGGCACATGCCACCACACCCAGCTATTTTCTTGTATTTTTAGTAGAGACGGAGTTTCACCATGTTGGCTAGGCTGGTCTCGAATTCCTGGCCTCAAGTGATCCACCTGGCTCAGCCTCCCAAAGTGCTGGGATTACAGATGTGAGACACTGTGCCTTGCTTCAATAATTAAATTAAAAGACAGAAATTTTCAGATTAAACAGCAAGACTCATTTATATACTGCCCGTAAGAAATCCACATTAAATATAAAGATATAAATAAGGAAAAGTAATAGTATGGAAAAACACACACCATCCTAACATTAATCAATAAAGCCAGACTGGCTGTATTCATACCAAAGTATATTTTAGAACAAAGAATATTACCAGGGATAAAGAGGGCCATTTCATAATGATAAGAAGCCAATTCATTTACAGGATACAACAATAATCTAATGTTTTAATACATAAAACATTTATGCACATAACTGATTATCAGAACACATGAAACAAAAATTAATACAACTGCAAGTAGAAATTGTCACTCAAGAAGAAAAGTAACACAAATTAATCTATTAAAGTAAATTTGTACTTAAAAACCTTCCTACAAAGAAAAGTGCAGGCTCAGATTAATTCTACCAAACATTTAAGTTGGGGGGAAAATGCCAATCCTATGCAAATTCTTTCAGAAAACTGAACAGAATACTTCAGAAGTCATTCTGAAGCTGTATTACTGATTTCAACACCGAAAACATTACAAGAATACTACAGACAAATATCCCAGGGACATAAATTCAAAAATTCTCAACAAAATGTTAGCAAATCAAATCCAACAATACATAAAAGAACAGTATATTGTGACCCCTGGAATATAAGTCTAATTTCGTATTTGAAAATGTCATTCACCCCATCGACAGACTAAAAATGAAAAACCACATTTCACTACAAGCGGTAAAAAAGCATTTGAAAAATATCAAACATCCATTCCTGATAAAACTTCTCAGCAAATGAAGTCAAAGAGAACTTCCTTAACCTGATAAAAAGCATCTACAAAAAACCTACAGCTAAGATCAGACTTAATGGTGAAAGACTAAATGTTTTCCCTGAAAGAACAAAAACAAAGCAATAATGCCCAGTCTACCACTTCAATTCAAAATTCTGCTAAAGGTGTTAGCTGGTGCAATACAAGAAGAAAAATAAAAGGCATCCAAGACTGGATAATGATCATCTTTGCAGAAAATTCCATGGAATCCTCAGAAAACTACTTGGTGGTACTAAGTTGCAGGATACAAGATCAATATATAAAAAAAAATCCATCATATTTCTTAGTAACAATTGGAAACAAATTTTTTTTTTTTGAGAAGAAGTTTCGCTCTTGTTATCCAGACTGGAGTGCAATGGCGCGATCTCGGCTCACCGCAACCTCCGCCTCCTGAGTTCAGGCAATTCTCCTGCCTCAGCCTCCTGAGTAGCTGGGATTACAGGCATGCGCCACCATGCACAGCTAATCTTTGTATTTTTAGTAGAGACGGGGTTTCACCATGTTGACCAGGATGGTCTCGATCTCTTGGCCCTGTGATCCACCCACCTCGGCCTCTCAAAATGCTGGGACTACAGGCGTGAGCCACCACGCCTGGCCAGAAATAAAAAATTTTAAATTACAACTTACAATAGAATCAAAAATATAAAATGCTTAAGGATAAATCTAACGTAGATGTGAAAAATCTATATACTGAAAATTATAAAACATTGCTGAGTTAAAGACCTAAAGAAATGGAGAGATATACCATATTCATAGACTCAATATTGTTAAGATGTCATCTATCCTCAATTTGCTCTGTAATCAATGGAATCCCAATCCAAATACCAGCTTGCTTTTTTTGTAGAAACTATAAAACAGATTCTAAAATCCATTTGGGAGGGCAAAGGCCTACAAAACAGTCAAAATAACTTTTAAAAAGAACAAAGTTAGAGGACTTATACTACCTGATTTTAAGACTTATTATAAAGCTACTATAACCAAGAGAGTAAGAAACTGACATAAAGACTCACAAATAGATCAATGAAAAAAGGAAAGACTCCAGAGAAAGACCCACACCTACATGGCCATAGATTTTCAACAAAGATACAAAGGCAACTCCATGGAGAAAGAATAGTTTTTCAATAAATGGTGCTAAAGTAAGTCAACCTGGTAGAGAAAGAATAGTTTTTCAACAAATGGTGCTGAAATAAGTAGACAGCCATATGCAGAAAAACCCACAAACTTTGATCCATACTTTTCTCCATAAATAAAAGTTAACTCAGTAAGAATCAGAGACCAAAACATAAAACCTAAGGCTATTAACACTTCTAGAACAACACAGGAGAAATCTTTGTGATCTTGGGTTAGGCAAAGGGTTCTTAGATAAAGCACCAAAGGTGCCAAAAGCATAACTTCATATAAGACAAAGCTGATAATTTGAATTTCATCAAAAGAAAGACATTCTGCTCTTTAAAAAACACTGTTAATGAAAAGGTAAGCCACAAACTGGGAGAAAAATTTGCAACTCTCACATCTGATAAAGCACATGTACCTAGAATACACAATGAACTCCCAAAACTCTACAATAGAACAACATCCCAATTTTTAAATGGGCAAAATAATTGAACACAAAAATAAGCATATGCCAAAATTCTCAACATCGCTAGTCATTAGGGAAATGCAAATTCAAACGAGAAGGAGATAATACTAAAAATTTAAAAGTCTAAAATAAAATTAAAGACTGAGCATACCTAGTTATTGACAAGAATATGGACCAATTTGAACCTACACCACCCAGTGACAATGTAAAATGGTATAATCACTTTGGAAAACTCTTTAAAAAAGTTACATTTACCATAAGACCTAGTCATTCCACACCTAGGTATTTATCCAATAGAAAGGAATGCATATATCCATACCAAGACTGGTACAACAGTATTTATAATAACTAAATTTGTAATAGCCAAAACCAAGAATAAGCAAAAACGTCCATCAATAGATGATGAACAAACTGCTCTATCCACATATTGGAATACTATTCCTCACTAAAAAGGAATTAACTATTAGTAATTGTAGTAACATGGCTTAATCTCAAATTATGCTAAGTCAAAGACCCAGATACCTCCCCCCAAAGTACATATTGTATGACTTCATTACATAAAATTCTAGAAAATGCAAATTAATCTATAGTGATAGTGGTTGCCCGGGGAGGAAGAAGAATAGAGGAAGGGAGGGAGGGAGTACAAAAAAACCTGGGGCATCTTTTTGAGGGTAATAGATAGCCAGTTGACCCTGGAATACAAATTTGAATGTGAGGGTCCACTTATACACAGAATTTCTTACACCTCAACCTTCCCTGAGACAGTAAGACCAAGCCCTCCTCTTTCTACTCAGCCTAATCAAAGTGAAGATGTGGATGAACACCTTTATGATGATCCACTTCCATTTAATGAATAGTAAATACATTTTCTGTTCCTTACGATTTTCTTAATAACATTTTCTTTTCTCTAGTTTGTTACTGTAAGAATAAAGTATATAATACAAAATATGTGCTAAATAGACTGCTTATGTTATCTGTAAGGTATCCGGTTAATAACAGGCTATTAGTATTTAAGTTTTGGGGGGGGTGTTCAAAATTATACATGGATTTTCGACTCATGGGGGACTGGTGTCCCTAGTCCCCACATTGTTTAAAGGTCTATTCATTATTGCATTGGCAGTGGTCTGTTTACGGACCCAATTGCATGGCTCATCCAGGTCGTTTCAAATTCCGAACTTGTAGATTCACAGTATCTCATGGGGAAAGCCTGACAGGAGCTGTGGTATAAACCCAAATGTCAATCTCTGGCCACATGGCTCATCTAAAACTTGTTTTTCCCTTCCAGGGACCTACTTCAAGGACTCTGCACACAATAAAGCAGTGTAGCAGAATGCTTAACAATACACAGAACTAGCCTATAATCCAGACACTACCATTTTCAGCTGTGTAATTTTAGGGGAGCTGTCTATGCTGTGTGAGGTTGAGTTTTCTCATCTGTAAAATGGGAATAATGGTACTTACCTCAAGGTGGTTGTGAGAACTGATTTCATCAACATAAAGCACCTAACACAGTACCTGACACATTTTCAATGCTCAGTAAATGTTCTAAGTTATCATCTCCATTCCCCTTTCCTGTAGTTTCCTCACTCTTCCTTCTATATGATTATCACAGAATCTCATCCTCAGTTTCCTGACCACTGTTCCAGACAACCAAAGCACGTCTACTCAACACTTAAAATGCAGTCACTCGAAACTGACATGTGCTGCAAATTTAAAACACACCAGATTTTGAAAACTTAGGAAAAAAAAAAGTAAAATAGCTCACGAATTTTCTTCTTAACTTTAAAAAAAATGTGGCTCCTAGTAAATTTTAAATTACATATGTATTTCACATTATACAGTCACCCTTCTGTAACCGTGGATTCTGCATCTGTGGATTCAACCAACTGTGGATAGACAATATTCAGGGAAAAAAACTGCATCTGTACCAAACACTGTAAAGACTTTGCTTGTCATTATTCCCCAAACAATACAGTATAACAATTTACATAAGATTTACATTGTATGAGCTATTATAAGTAATCTAGAGATGATTTAAAATACACAGAAGGATGTGCATAGCTCATATGGAAGCACTATACCATTTTATATCAGAGACTTGAACATACCTGTATTTTGGTATCCAAGGGAGGTCCTGGAACCAATCCTCTATGGGCATCAAGAGATGACTATATGTATTTCTAATGGACATTGCTGGTGTAAACAGACTAACAGTTCCAGGCAGTACTAGTTCCTCCCCCAAGTCAGTAGTCTAGTCTATCCAGCAAAGGCAACCTGTCATTACTTCCAAAAGTCTTGCAGGAACATAGCCTAGTCCTAACAGTCACTTTACAGTTGAATCTATTTACAAAATCCACCCTATGACTATCCACCACACTCAAATCTTTCCAATGACAAGAAACTCACCAACTCCCAAAGTTGCAACACTTTTTTACCTTTGGACGACTCCTGTGAATTAGACAGCTCTTCCTTATACTCATGAAGATCTACCTCTCCAGAGGGCTGATCTTAGCCCTTTACCCTTTTGAGCTATTTAGAAAAGGCTCAAAAACAGGAAAAACTACCCCTTGCAGACCACTTAAAATGTACTGTGTAAGCTTTAGTTTACTGTAGCATTTAACCCTCACAGCAATGCAAGAGGTAGATACTGTTATCTCCATTTGGTTGATAATGGGGTCTACAGAGCTGAGAAAGATAAAAGTGATCTAGCTAGGATACCATTCAGGAAGAGCATATATCAAACCAGAACTGGTTGACTTCTTTCTTTCTTTCTTTATTTTTTATTTTTTGAGACGGAGTTTCGCTCGTTACGCAGGCTGGAGTGCAATGGCGCGATCTCGGCTCACCGCAACCTCTGCCTCCTGGGTTCAGGCAATTCTCCTGCCTCAGCCTCCTAAGTAGCTGGGATTACAGGCACGTGCCACCATGCCCAGCTAATTTTTTGTATTTTTAGTAGAGACGGGGTTTCACCATGTTGAGCAGGATGGTCTCGATCTCTTGACCTTGTGATCCACCCGCCCCGGCCTCCCAAAGTGCTGGGATTACAGGTGTGAGCCACTGCGCCCGGCCCTAGAGCTGGTTGACTTCTAAACAGCTTCATTCAACATTGCTTTTGTGGCTATGTTCTCAACATTCTTCTCTCTCCCAGTTATCTAGCCTATTAGCAGCTATGGGCTCAATCCAGAAGCAATCCTGCCCTGGCCAAAGTTGCCCTTACCTGTCTCAGCAGCTCCAAGGATGTCCAGTTTGTCACGAATGGCAGGTGCCAAGGTCAGGGCTTGGATTGGTGTGGGAGCAGAGAAGCCTAGAAAGCTGAGTGCTCGGAGAACCGGCCTGGGGACAAACAGGTCCTTCCAAGCTGACACATCTGCCTTCTGATCATGCACTTCGGGAATCCATGTCTTCACTTTTCTGGGCACCTTAGCAGCAATGCTCTGAAAAGGCTCCATCCCTTTTCTCCCTTTCTTTTTCTTCTTTTTTGGAGCAGTTTGGACCAGGTTTCCTGATGTCATCTCCCCAACCTCTGGATCATGACAAACCATGCCCTCTTCTTCCTGGGTCTCCGGCTCAGAATCTTTGACTTCAAACTCTTTCTGGGTACTGGTTCCTTCAGTTGCTACATTTTTACTTTTCTTCAACTTCATCTTTTTCTTTGGTGAGCTAGACCCTCTCTCCTCCTCTTCTTCTGAAACAGCTTGTGCCTTTCTCTTGGGCGCCTCCTTTAAGAAGAGACTAGAGGGATTTTTGGCAGGAGAGACCAACTGGTAATCTGTCAGTTCCTCAAAGCACACTAAATCATCCATCTGTCCATCTGCGAACATATTTGGGTCAATCTTCACTTCCTTCCATTTTCCCACAACTTTGATTCCCTTTGTCTGAAATTTGCCATAACTTGATAGCTTTGGCCTTGATTTTGTGTCTTTCAACTTCATTGTTGCTGAAAAGGAGATAAATGTTCTATTAGGTTGGTCTCCGAGAAGCAGAAGGTTCTGATGCAATAAATATTTTCTAAGCAACTACGCCCTACAAAGAACTGAGGATACAAAGATGCTCCCACCTAGAGAAGAACAAAGAAGGAAATACCACAGTACAGGCAGCTTTGCCTGGAACACAGGGTACACAGTTGATGGAACAAAGACAGATAAGCTAGACCTGGTTTGAATTCCAAATCCAACACTTGCTGTGTTCGACCTTGGATAATGCCATCCACTCCTCTCTGAACTTCAGTGCTCCCATCTATAAAAATGAGGGAGGGGACCTAACAATATCTAAGTTATATATTTTATGTAAATAAAGGAAATTATGTAAAGCACGGAGGATGAAGCCCGCCCCACAAAAGTCATTCTGAAGGCAGAGTAAGAATCCGAGGAGATTTTACTGTGGGGGCAGGAGAGGTGAGCTTTATTAAAAGCATTCTGCGCTTACTTCCTTCCCAAGCCTTGCCAGAGAAAGTAAATGCCTGCTCCACCATCCTGGCTTTTGCCAAGCGTTTTAAAACCCATCCAGCGTTTTCACCACATTTTACGTGGCTGAATGGCCATTTAGGCCCAACTTGTTTGGTTGGAACTCGATCCAGGTTTTTCCTTTTCAGAAAACCCAAGAAAGATAAAATGATCAAGGCAAACCTTGGTTCAAATCCGGATCCACCACTTGTCAGCTATCGGTGTGCGGTGGACGTATTAATCTCTGAGTCTATTTCCTCGTCTGTACAATGGGGATAACGAGGACATTTGTCCCACAGGATCGTTAAACGCCACTACGAAAAAGTGACGCACGTCAAAAACCGCTAAGCATGGCGCCCGGCGAGGAGAGCACGTTCGCTCACAGTGCCCGCTGGACCCGCTGCGCCACGGCAAAAAACACGCGGGGTTAAACGAGGAAAGGGCGGGGGGTGCCACGCGAACCGGGAGAGGACACAGGAGCGCTAAGCAGAGCAGACAGCTCTCCTCGTGACGCTGGTCCGCGCGGCGCTCTCGCTTTGTCTCAGGCACGAACGGGGGCACGAAACCGGGGAACCGAGAAGCAGAGGCCTTCAGGCCCCGATGCCCGAACAAGGAGCCCAAGGCGCGGGGGCCGTCGCACGCAGCTCGGTTGGACGGCTTGGGCCGGCGGCCGCCTTCTCTGGACCCGGGGAACCCAGCGGCCCAAAGAGACCCGCAATTAGGAACCCGGGTTCCTGGCCTCAGCCCCTTTCCGGAGTCGGCTCCAGCCCGGCTTCGTTTTGGTACTCACTCTGTAGAGACGCCACTGTAAATCCTCGGCGGCTGTTGAAGCGCCTCAGAAACGACCGCCTTACCTCAACCGCAGCAGAGACCGCAGTTCCGGGGCGGGACCTCCACGCACGTACTCGTGCGAGCTGCGAAGGAAGTCCCGCCCCTATGGCAAATGCAGCTACCTGATTGGCTGCCTTGCGGAACTTTGCCTGGCCGGTGGGAGAGCTGAGTTCTGCCGCGGATCTGTCCTCTTCCAGCTTTGCTCCTCCCAGCTTAGGAAAAGGCGGGGCAGGCGGAATTCTGTGTTCCCAAAGACTAGAGACTGCCGGCTCCCGCTCAGTAGCGTAAGTTTTCTTGTATTCTTGGTGTAGTTTTGTTATCGGAAAGGGGTCCCGATGCAGACCCCAACAGAGGGTTCTTGCATGTTGCGCAGGAAAAAATTCACGGCGAGTCCGCATAGCAAAGCAAAAGCAAGGTTATTAAGTAAAGTGGTGGAAGTACAGCTACCCCATTGACAAGAGTAGGTCATTCCCGAAAGTAAGGGAACGCGTCCATCCTAGGTAAAATGCTCGTAAATATATAGGATAAAAAAAGATCACAGGGAGATGTGCTCTGCTCTAAGGGTGACCTGTGATGAGCGTTCTTTTATTGTAATTGTTTTGGGGCGCCATGAACTGTGCCCCTATAAGATGACAAACTTAATTGATAAATGTCGTGTGTTCTAATTCACTGACAGGCCGTTCCTGCTTCTTTCTTTCTTTCCTTGGGCCTCTCTATTCCCTGAGACCCAACAGTATTGAAATTAGGTCAATTAATAACCCTACAATGGGCCTCTAAGTGTTCAAGTGAAAGAGTCACGCGTCTCTCACTTTAACTCTAAAACTAGAAATGGTTAAGCTTAGTGAGGAAGACATGTCAGATGGCAAGATAGGCTGAATGCTAAGCTGAAAGTTTGTACCAAAAAGCCAGTTTGTGAATGCAAAGGAAAAGTTGTTGAAGGAAATTAAACATTTTACTCTAGTGAACACATAAATAAGAAAGCGAAACAGTTTATTGCCTATTTGGAGAAAATTTTAGTGGTTTGGATAGAAAATAAAACCAGCTACAACATCCCCTCAAACCAAAACTGAATCCAGAGCAAGGCCCTGATTCTATCTATTCTATGATGGCTGAGAGAGGCAAGGAAGTTACAGAAGTTTGAAGCTAGAAGAGATTATTTCATGAGGTTTAAGGAAAAAAGCCATCTTCAGAGCATAAAAGGGTAAGATGAGGCAGCAAGTGCTGATGGAGAAGCTGCAGCAAGTTATCCAGAAGATCTAGCTAAGATCATTGATGAAGGTAGCCACTGAACAACAGATATTCATTGTGGACAAAACAGCCTTCTATTGGAAGAAGATGCGATCAAGGACTTTCATAGCTAGAGAGGTCAATGTCTGGCTTCAAAGGTCAGGCTCACTCTTTTGTTAGAGGCTAATGCAGATGGTGACTTTAAATTGAAGCCAGTGCTCGTTTACCATTCTGTTATAAAAAACCTTAGGTCTCTTAAGAGTTACCCTAAATATAATCTGCTGATGCTCTGTAAGTGGAATTACAAAGCCTGGATAACAGCACATCCGTTCACAGCATGGTTTACTGAATATTTTAAGCCCACTGTTGAGGGCTACTGCTCAGTAAAAAGATCTCTCTCAGAGTATTATTGCTGATTGAAAAAGTGCCTAGTCACCCAAGAGCTCTAATGGAGATGTATAAGGAGATGAATATTGTTTTCATGTGTGCTAACACAAGATCCATTCTTCAGCCCATGGATCAAGAAGTAATTTTGCCTTTCAAGTCTTATTATTTAAGAAATACATTTTGTAGGGCTATAGCTGCCATAGATAGTTATTCTTCTGATGGATCTGGGAAAAGTAAATTGAAAACCTTCCGGAAAGGATTCACTATTCCAGATATCATTAAGAACATTTGTGATTCATGGAAAGTGATCAAAGTATCAAAATTAACAGGAATTTGGAAGAAGTTGATTCCAACTCTCATTGATGACTTTGAGGAGTTTAAGACTTCAATGAAGGAGGTAACTGCAGATGTGGTTGTAAATAGCAAGAAAATTAAAAGTAGAAGTGGAGCCTGAAGATAGGACTGAATTGTGGCAATCTCATGAGAAACTTGAATGGATGACCAGTTCTTTCTAATATATGACCAAAAAAAGTGGTTTCTTGAGATGGAAACTACTCCTGGTGAAGATGCTGGAAACACTGTTGAAATGACAATGAAGGATTTAGAATATTTCATAAACTTAGTTGATAAAGCAGTGGCAAGGTTTGAGAGGATTGACTACAATTTTGAACATTCTACTGTGGATAAAATGCTTGCAAACAGCATCAAATGCTACGAGAAATCTTTCATGGAAGGAAGAGTCAATTGATGCAGCAGACTTCATTGTTGTCTTATTTTAAGAAATTGCCACAGCACCTCCCCTTTCAGCAACCACCACCCTAATCAATCAGCTGATTGCAGAAAAAAAAAAGAAAAGTATATTATGACAGAGGGGACACAAGACAAAATGTTAATAATTGGTGAATTATTGGTGCTAAAGTAAGGGTATGTGAGTTAGTGTTCACTGTACTATTTTTTCAGCTTTTTTGAGGTTTAAAACTTTTCAAAATAAAGAGTTGAGTAAATTGTTTTGATTTTAAAATTATGAATTAAAAAGAAATTGGTTTAAGCCAGGTGTAGTGGTGCATCCCTGTAGTCCCAGTGATCTAGGAGGCTGAAGAGGGAGGATCCCTTCGGCTCTGCAGTATGAGTCCAGCATGGGCAACATAACAAGACATCATCTTTAAAAAAAAAAAAAGAAGGAAAGAATTAGATTCTATTTTAATTTTTAAAAATAGGGGAGGGGGAGAGGCCAACCAAGAGCAAAATGATGGCAAAGGTTCCATTACAGTAGTTGGAATATAGGGATTTTTTGCCTTCTTCTCAATGTTCTAATTTTTTAAAATAGTTAAAATAAACTGTTTTAATGTTATTCTCATTTTATAGATGAGAAAACAGATGCAGGAAGATTAATTTGCCAGAGTCACACAGCTGATGTTAACAGAGCTCATACCTGACTCAGTCCTGGCTTGGTGCTCCGTAACATTAACTGGGTGCAGTGGCTCACACCTGTAATTCTAGCACTTTGGGAGGCCCAGGCGGATGGATCACTTGAGCTCAGGAGTTCGAGATCAGCCCAAGTGACATGGTAAAACCCGATCGCTAGAAAAAATACAAAAACTAGCCAGTCTTGGTGGCATGCACCATTAGTCCCAGCTACTTAGGTGGCTGAAATGGGAGGATTACTTGAACCTAAGAGGTCGAGGCTGCAGTGAGCCATATTCATGCCACTATGCTCAGCCTGGGTGACAAAGTGAGACCCTGTGTGAAGGGGGAAGAAATAATTAAGATCAAGAAACCCTGTAAGGAATGGGACCCAGTTTCCAAGGGACCCATACAGAAGCTTCCATTGCCAGTGTCTGGAGTGGGTGTACTTATGAATATGTTGATCGGCTTTCCAAAAAGACTGAAGGGTAAATGTGGACTGAGGGGAACCAATAATGCATTTGGAGAAGTTGAAACAGTTGAGCTCATAAAACTCCCCAGCAAGAAAATGATTCACCTAAGCCAGGGAAGGCTTCTAAAAGGGTAAGGAAATCAGATTGCCTGGAGTCAGGTGAGAGAACTCTGTAATATTAGCTGTGTGACTCTGGCAGATTACTTACTCTTCCTGCATCTGTTTCCTCATCCGTAAAATGAGAATAACATTGCTGGGAAGATTTAACGTAAATGCATATAAAGTTCTTGCTACAGCGCTGGCATATGGTGAGCTCAGTTGACCTTAGCGATTCCCTTTGTCATCACACATTTTCTTCTAAGCATACACATCCCTTTCACATAAATATACATATGAAAAGGTGACAAGTGTGGGGGGGACACATTTCAGCAAAATATTCCACAGTGTTAAGTAGTTGTTTCAAGGTGATGGAACTGAATGTAATGTTTTCTTTTCAGTATTTCAGTTTCAATGTGATGATTGTATATATTGTATGGTGATATAATTAATGCACAATAAATGCAGAGTACAGCTTTTCAGTTCAATTAATTTTAACATTTGTGTATCATCATATAAGTAATGCACAAAACAAGATAAAGAACATTTCCATCACCCCAGAAAATATATTCATCCCCATTTCCAGTTAGTTTTTGTCCCTACCAAGAATACAATTATATTTTAATTAAAAAATTAATTTGCTACTATTTCTTAAATGGGAACCATTCTGGCATTTTCATTTATTGTAAAAGTGACTTACGCCTGAGCCATTATAATTCACCTAGCACCAAAAAGCACACATATGTGTAAGCATTCTACATGGGTGATACAGTTTGGATATTCGTCCCCACCCAAATCTCATAGTTGAATTGTAATCCCCAGTGCTGGAGCTGGGGCCTGGTGGAAGGTGTTTGGATCACGGGGGCAGGTTCTTCATGTATGGCTTGGGCCATCCCCTTTGTAATAAGTGAGCTCTCACTCTGAGTTCATGCAAGATCTGGTGGTTTAAAAGTGTGTGGCACCTCCCCGCAACTCCCTCTGGCTCTTGCTTTCACCTTGTGATGTGCCTGCCTGCTCTCCTTCCACCTTCTGCCATGATTGTAAGCCTCCTGAGGCCTACCTAGCAGCTGTGCAGATGCCAGCACCATGCTTCTTGTAAAGCTTGCAGAACTGTGAGCCAATCAAAACTCTATTTTTAAATAAATTACTCAGTCTCAGACATTCCTTTACAGCAATGCAAGAATGGCCTAATATAATGAAGTCTTCCTTTACCACTGTTTCATAAGTTGCCTTTTTCACTCAACAATACCGAATGAACCATTCTCCATTGCCAATAAATATGAATCTATAACCAGGGACAGATCCAGGCTATTTAGGTACCTGAAGCTTACATAATTGGTGGGGCACAGAGCTTAAACAAAGAGAGTTATAATACAAAATACCAGTAATGCTACAGTGTCACCCCAAACCAGGAGAAGTATCGCAGAGGGAAGCCAGATTGGAAAGCAATTAAAAGACAGCAGCCTTAATCAGTTGCTCTTAGAAGAACTTACTTTTGCAAATAATAACAACAACAATAATGTGAGCAATGGCTAGAGCTGCTCTTAGGATCTTGGAAGGAGCCAGTGCAAGCAAGGGTCCCTGAACTCAGAATTCTTTTGCTTCAAGGTAAAGCCATTTCTGCCTGTATCATCATCAGTGGCTATATATAATTCTTTATATGGAAGTATAAAATTTTATTTATTTGTCCGGATGAGGTTGCTCACACCTGTAAACCCAGCACTTTGGGAAGCTGAGGTGGGTGGATCACAAGGTCAGAAGTTCAAGATCAGCCTGACCAACATGGTGAAACCCTGTCTCTACTAAAAGTACAAAAATTAGCTGGACATGGTGGCATGTACCTGTAATGCCAGCTATTTGGGAGGCTAAGGCAGGAGAATCACTTGAACCTGGGAGGTGGAGGTTGCAGTAAGCTGAGATCGTGCCACTGCACTCCAGCCTGGGCAACAGAATGAGACTCCATGTCAAAAAAATTATTTATTCAACTCTTGCTACTTTAAACTTTTGCTGTGTCAAGCTAAATAACAAACTGAGAAAAGCCCCCTAAAAGAAAATGATATTGAGTCAAGGAGGATCCCAAGATGGCTGAATAAGAGGCAGCTCTGGAAAGCAGCTCCCAGCGAGAGAGACACAGAAGCTGAGTGGTCTCCACAATTCCAAACGAGGTATCAGTTTCATTTTGTGGGTCTAGTTGGACAGTGGGTATAAACCAAATAGGGCAAGTTGAGGCAAGGTGGGGCACTGCCCCACCCAGGAGGTGTGTGCAACCAACTGGAGGACCGGGGGATCTCCCACTCTGGGACTTCAGTTCAGATACAGCCCTCCACCCAAGCCCTCTACAACCCACAGAACAGGAGATCTTCACCAGACTGAAAAGCCTCAGCGAGCTGCCTGAACAGGGCAGAATAGCAACTTCGGTCAGCACCAGGGCTGTCAGCATAGACCTAGGTGGAAGCAATGGCTGACGTGAAAGCCAGAAAGCTGGCTGGACGGAGCCACCAACCCCCAGAAAGAAGGGGAACTGAAAATCAGGGAAACAGCACATATGGCAGGATAGGTCCCCCCTGCACAAAGCCTAGCAGGCTAAAAAACTCTCACTCCAGAGTTTCACACCCAGAATATTAGAGAGCGACCAGGAGTGAATGAGCTCGGGGGTGGGGGGAAGGGCAGCCACCATTGCAGAAGCTGGCCTAATTTTCCTGAGTAAATAAAAGACGCAGCAGCTCTACTGAATCCCTTTGAAATCTGGCATAAGATAAGGATGCCCTCTCTCACCACTCCTGTTCAATATAGTATTGTAAGCTCTAGCCAGAGCAATCAAGCAAGAAAAAGAAATGACAGGTATTCGGTTAGGAAAAGAGGAAGCCAAATTGTCTCTATTTGCAGATGACATGATTGTATATTTAGAAGACCCCATTGTCTCAGCCCAAAATCTCCTGAAACTGATAAGCAACTTCAGCAAAGTCTCAGGATACAAAATCAATGTGCAGAAATCACAGGCATTTCTATACACCCAATAACAGACAAATAGCCAAATCAGAAGTGAACTCCTGTTCACAATTGCTACAAAGAGAATAAAATACCTAGGAATACAACTAACGAAGGATGCAAAGGACCTCTTCAAGGAGAACTACAAATCACTGCTTAATGAAATAAGAGAGGACACAAACAATGGAAAAACATTCCATGCTCATGGTTGGGAAGTATGAACATCATGAAAATGGCCATATAGCTCAAAGTAATTTATAGATTCAGTGCTATCCCCATCAAGCTACCAATGACCTCTTCACAGAACTGGAAAAGACCACTTCAAACTTCATATGGAACCAAAAGAGAGCCTGCATAGCCAAAACAATCCTAAGCAAAAAGAACAAAGCTGGAGGCATCATGTTGCCTGACTTCAAACTATACTACAAGGCCACAGTAATGAAAACAGCATGGTACTGGTACCAAAACAGAGACATAGACCGATGGAACAGAACAGAGGCCTCAGAAGCAACACCACACATCTACAATCATCTGATCTTTGACAGACCTGAGAAAAGCAATGGGGAAAGGATTCCCTGTTTAATAAATGATATTGGGAAAACTGGCTAGCCACATGCAGAAAGCAGAAACTGGACCCCTTCCTGACACCTTACACTCAAATTAACTCCAGATGGATTAAAGATCTAAACGTAAGACCTAACACCATAAAAACCCTAAAAGAAAACCGAGGCAAAACCATTCAGGACAATAGACATAGGCAAGGACTTCATGGCTAAAACACCAAAAGCAATGGCAACAAAAGCCAAAATAGACAAATGAAATCTAATTAAACTCCAGAGCTTCTGTACAGCAAAGGAAATAATCATTAGAGTGAACCGGCAACCAACAGAATGGGAAAAAATTTTTGCAATCTACCCATCTGACAAAGGGCTAATATCCAGAATCTACAAAGAACTAAAGCAGATTTACAAGAAAAAAACAAACAAACTCATTCAAAAGTGAGTGAAGGATATGAACGGACACTTTACAAAAGAAGACATCTATGAGGCCAACAAACATGAAAAAATGCTCATCATCACTGGTCATTAGAGAAATGCAAATCAAAACCACATTGAGATACCATCTCATGCCAGTTAGAATGGCGATCATTAAAAAATCTGGAGACAACAGACGCTGGAGAGGATGTGGAGAAATAAAAACACTTTTACACTGTTGGTGGAAGTGCAAATTAGTGCAACCATTGTGGAAGACAGGGTGGCAATTCCTCAAAGACCTAGAAATAGAAATAACATTTGACCCAGCAATCCCATTACTAATATATACCCAAAGAATTATAAATTGTTCTGTTATAAAGACATATGTACACATATGTTCATTGCAGCACTGTTTACAATAGCAAAGACCTGGAACCAACCCAAATGCCCATCAATGATAGACTGGATAAAGAAAATTTGGCACATATACACCATAGAATACTATGCAGCCATAAAAAATGATGAGTTAATGTCCTTCGTAGGGACATGGATGAATGTGGAAACCATCATTCTCAGCAAACTGACACAAGATCAGAAAACCAAACACCGCATGTTATCACTCATAGGCAGATGTTGAACAATTAAAACATGTGGACACAGAGAGGGGAGCATCAGATACTGCAGTCAGTTGGGAGGGGCTAGGGGAGGGATAGTCAGGGAAGGGGAGGGTGGGGAGGGATAATGAGGAGAGAAATATCAGATATAGGTGATGGGGGGATGAAGGCAGCAAACCACCTTGCCATGTATGTACTTATGCAACAATCCTGCATGATCTGCACATGTACTCCAGAACCTAAAGTGCAATTAAAAAAAAAAGAAAATGACAGTCAATAATAAAATGTGAACAAATTACTGAATAACGTTACCAAAAACATCAGCAAGTGGCAGGAAGAGGACCTCTAAGCCTTTTGAACTAGACTAGAAGCCTAAAAGGATCTTTAAAAGCTGTCATTCCAGGAGATTTGATAGAATATTTTGTCTCAAACATAGTTTGATATATAAATGACTTATATATACTATCATTACTCTCAGAGGTAAATTTGTGGTATATATAAAAAGAAAATGATATTTATTTGAGAATAGGGCATTGCAGTGGGAAAATTCATGCCATAGTAAACTATGTACATATTCAAGGATGTAGAGGAAGACAAAGGCTTTTAAAGGAGAAATGAAGGCAATTATGTAATTATTTTGAAATAATCATCTTTAGTGGCAAGAATTAATAGCAAGGATGACACCAGTCCGAGGTTGGGCAGACAGTTTCTGGGCAGATACACTCACAGAAGTACTTTTTGTGTAAGATTGTGATGGCCTTTGTGCAAGATTGCAATTTTTGCAGATGATAGTTTTGTTCTCAGGCATATAAAAGCATGAGAATGCTCTCTCTTCATGGGCTTCCCCAGCTCTATTTGTCAGAGTTTGGGTGTTGCTTTTTTAAACACAAGCAACTCCATTTTGACTCTGACTGTTTTTATAGTGTCAACAAAAACACTGCGATCAATATTCGTGTGCAGATATTTGTGCACATCTCTGGTTCTTTTCTTATGATGAATTCAAAGAAGTAAAATTTCTGAATCAAACGAACTTTCACCACATGGTGTCAAATTGCGGACTGGAAAGTTTGGGTTAGAACACACCATAACCAGCAGTGAATGAGAATCACTGTTCCTTGCCCCATGCAAACATTTGCTTCCTGAGTCAGATCATAAGGATGCAGTCACTCAGCTCTGTTTCATACTCTGCTGTGAACCCTCAAGGATGGAAAGCTGATGACTCTATGCCCCTGGTTTCCCCATAAGCCGGTTCTGCAAATGACCTGAATTGTGTCAAGCTGACTCCCCTGTGCAAGGATGTGAAAGTGGAAGGGACACGGGGGCTGTGCTTCTACTTCTTCTACTGCCAAAAATTGTAGTGGGGACTTGGTTTTCTGCAGCAGCAGAAGCAGAGTCCCAGAATCCAGTTCTTACCTTATTGTGTGAGATGCAGAAGTGGGGCATCATTTTACTGGTGTTGATGCCCCAGAGCCAACAGGTGTGGCAATGGCTTCCCAATATCCCAGTTTTGTGATCATGGCACTGGCTGAAGCATTCCTGGTGACCCACTTCTAGGGTGGGGCCCCATTCTGGGGGTGGGGCCATTCCTGGAACATTAGCCTAGACCCTCCTCCTCCAATCCTAGAACAATCTTATAGTCACCTAATTCCCTGTGTCAAAACCCACTCTGCTTAAGTTCTCTGGAGTGACTTCTGTTATCTGCAACTGTACTCTGGCTAATAAATGCAGGTGACACACATACAAAATGTTACCTCCTGTAAACAATTCTTTTACTATTAGTAAGATTGACCATCTTTTTAAATGTTCATTAGTCATGTGTAATTCTGTCATTTGGGAGCTGTCTCTTCTAGTCTTCAGAGTTCCTTTATAAAGGCAGTTCCTTTTAAAAATTGATTCATAAGAAAAACTATCTTTGAGTTGGGGATACTAATTGTGCAAAGGTATTATTTTGTTTGTTTTGTTTTCCCCTCAGTAGGTCACCTGTCTCTTAACCTTCATGTTAAATCCATTTTTAACCAAGAGGGACTCTGTTCATGGTGCTATTTTTACTTTCATTTTTACAGAGAGTTTTGCTCTGTCGGCTAGGCTGGAGTGCAGTGGTTGGGTCATGACCCACTGCAGTTACTGGAAAGAGGTCCTGATCCAGATCCCAAGAGAGGGCTCTCGGTTATCACCCAAGAAAAAATTTAAGGTGAATCCATAAAGTGAGAGAAAATTTATTAAGAAAGTAAGGGAATAAAAGAATGGCTATTCCATTGTCAGAGCAGCAGCGTGGCTGCTTGACTGATAATACTTATAGTTATTTCTTGATTATATGCTAAACAAGTGTATTATTCATGAGTTTTCGAGGAAAGGGGTGGGCAGTTTTTGGAACTGAGGGTTCCTTCCCCTTTTAGACCATATTGGGTAACTTCCTGATGTTGCCATGGCATTTTTAAATGGTCATGGTGTTGCTAGGAGTGTCTTTAGCATGCTAATGCATTATAATTAGTATATAATGAGCAATGAGGATGACCAGAGGTCACTCTCGTCACCATCTTGCTTTGGGTGAGTTTGGGCCATCTTGTTTACTGCATGCTATTTTATCAGCAAGGTCTTTGTGAACTGTATCTTGTGCCCATCTCCCATCTCTTCCTGTGACTAAGAATGCATAACCTCCTGGGAATGCAGCCCAGTAGGTCTCATTTCTTTACCCAGCTCCTATTCAAGATGAAGTCACTCTGGTTCAACTGCTTCTGACATATTTTCCCCCCTTCCTTTTACAAGGGAACCCTCAATCCTAAGGGTTGTAGAGGTATGTAGATCCATCTTCTGTGACTTCTTCAGGCTGAATAGGGGCAATGATATTTCTGCCTAGCTATTAGGGTCTCTTGTATTTAGGGTAGAGTAGAGCTCAGTCAGAAAGTGTTGGTATGGCAAGGACCATTCATAACTCTTGTGTTCCATAAAAAGGTGATATCTGGAAGATTAGTTAAGTGTTCAATTTAAGAAAACGTTGATTAAGCTCATCCTGCATTTCTATACAAAGAGTACAACAGCAATATATTCCACAACAATAAAGTAAAATAGCAAAATTATTCCAAGTAAACTAAGAAGGCTTTCCAGGAACTGGGCAATTGTTGGAACCAAGCTGATATGGGGTCTCTAGCTGATTCCAATATGTGCCCAGAATTAGACTGTTGATCCAGATTTTTACATTACCCATCCCTCTTGTTTCCTCTGAGCTGCAGCCAGAGATCACTGACTGGTTCACAGGAAAAAGCAGGGCCAGTTTAAATTGCAGAAAATAATTCAAAAACAACTGATGAGACTAGAATTTAATAACAGGTGTACCATAGTTTTTGAAACATAACTTTTCTCTCTCCAGTCCTCATTTTTATTTAAAACATATCATAATTATGACAGATTTGGTTTATTATACTTGGCCTGATTATTTGTGTACAGTGCAGTAAGAATGATTCTATTTCACATAGGCTTTTTAAATTGGCTTTCGTGGAACTTTCTTTTATAAAAGGAATCTCAGATAAGCCTTTTTTTTTTTTTAGATGGAGTCTCGCCTGTTGCCAGGCTAGAGTGCAGTGGCATGATCTCAGCTTACTGCAACCTCTGCCTCCTGGGTCCAAACAATTCTCCTGCCTCAGCCTCCCACGTAGCTGGGACTACAGGCATGTGCCACCATGCCCAGCTAATTTTTGTATTTGTAGTAGAGATGGGGTTTCACCATGTTGAACAGGATGGTCTCAATCTCTTGACCTCATAATCCGTCTGCCTTGGCCTCCCAAAGTGCTGGGATTATAGGCGTGAGCCACCGCACCCAGCCAAGACTTTTTTAAAGCTGAGTCCAGCCATGGGTTGGTAACAAATGCCTATGAGTTTTGGTGAATTCTTCTTCTTAAGAGATTTCAAGATAAGTTGGGGCTTCTGGGCCCATCAGAAAGTGACATTCTTTGGTCAGGAATCCTGTACAGTGACTGTGTAGTCAAAGTATGAGGCTAGTTTTCCCAAGGGGCTTTTATTGGCTCTGTAAGTCAAGTTTCATTCCTTAAAGGAAAATATATCATTATAGTCAAAGCCTTGGTAAAATAGCCATGGAGCCTAGTCTCCAATTGTGTCCAGTTACAAAATAAAATGGATTCTTATTGTACTTACGCAGATAACTATATTGCTATAAATTAAGAATATACGGTTTTCCAAATTCTGGAGAAATCAGGTAGAGAGAAGCAAATACACTCCAAATTTTGTTTACAGCAGTACACTTTACTCAATTATCAAAAGTTGTAAATAGCTTAAAATAAGTTTTTTGGCTCTGTAAAAGATCAGCAATGTTTTAAGCAAAAAGTCAAAAAGATTGTTTCAGACTTCTATTAGTTTAGTTCATGCAGTTAACTCCTGTTCTGTTTGATGCTCATGAACATTTCAGCTCTCCATAAGAGTCCTGAAAGATTTTCTCTATTCCAATGTCACAATGTTCAAAGTTACCAGAAACCTGCATTTAAAAGCATCTGTCAAAATCCCATAGCTAATTAAGGATCACCTTTTATTTTATTTTTTATTTATTTTTTCTTTTTCCAGTTTCTTTTTTTTTATTTTAATTTTTATTGCATTTTAGGTTTTGGGGTACATGTGCAGAACGTGCAAGATAGTTGCATAGGTACACACATGGCAGTGTGTTTTTCTGCCTTCCTCCCCTTCACCCACATTTGGCATTTCTCCCCAGGCTATCCCTTCCCAACTCCCCCCCTGCTGTCCCTCCCCTATTCCCCCAATAGACCCCAGTGTGTAGTACCCCCCTCCCTGTGAAGGATCACCTTTTAAAGAGGATCAAAACAAGATAACAATTGCCTGTGGATGACAGAAAGTCTTGAAACAGCCACTATTACCGCCACAGTTGGCTAGGAATTTTGGTTCCTTCTATGGCATACAACAATTTTATATAACAGTTATAACTATTAATAATATACACTAAGTCATATCATGATTATATGAGTTTCCCATAATTTTGGAGCACATACCATAACTTTAATTATACAAATACAGCCCAAAGAAAGCCAAACACCCCACTGTTTCATATTTAACCACGCTTCGTGTATGATTGTTATACTGAATAAGCCAGATATGTCATTTTTGGACTTTAGGAGACCTAATAGCTAAAAAATTAATTAGGAGATCAGAAGAAGACATAATTTATAATTTGATTTTGGAAAGTTTGTCAAATATCAAAGATTTAAAACATTTGATATTATAAAACCAAATTGCAGGTCACCATAAGTCATTTACTTAGCCGAAACAAAAACTTAGAATTTTTTAAAAGGCAAAACTTTCACTCATTAACAGAGGGAAGACGTAGCTTTCCAGGCAATCTCTTTCCTTTCCCTTTCTTTGTCTATAGTTTATTCAGGCAAACAAAAATCTTTCATTTTTTTTTTAATATAACATGAAAATTGGCTGGGTGTGGTGGCTCACGGCTGTAATCCCAGCACTTTGGGAGGCTGAGGTGGGTAGATTACCTGTGGTCAAGAGTTTGAGACCAGCCTGGCCAACATGGTGAAACCCCATCTCTACTAAAATAAAAAAAATTAGCCAGGCGTGGTGGCAGGCACCTGTAATTGCAGCTACTCGGGAGGTTGAGGCAGAAGAATCGCTTGAGCCCAGGAGGTGGAGGTTTCAGTGAGCTGAGATTGTGTCACTACACTCCAGCCTGGGTGACA
This sequence comes from Saguinus oedipus, assembly GCA_031835075.1. Classification (NCBI taxonomy): domain Eukaryota; kingdom Metazoa; phylum Chordata; class Mammalia; order Primates; family Cebidae; genus Saguinus; species Saguinus oedipus. The sequence continues at coordinate 136,261,763 of CM063176.1, forward strand.
GAGTGAGACTTTATCTCAAAAAAAAAAAAAAAAAAAAGCTAACATGGAAATCTTGTTTAAAAGAGAAAGCCAAATTTCACCCTTTACATTTGTGTGCTATTGATGTCAAACTCAATTCTTAATAAAACCTTATAGACAAATCAATCTTAATCAGTTTGACCATAAGGCAAGATTCTCTTATACCTTTTATAACCCTTTACAAATTTTTGCTAAAGAGAAGATCAGTCCTCTAAGGAAAACCCTGTTGTGCTTTTATTCCAATGTTCAGTTTACAGAACAACCGAAGAATACCTGATATGGTTTAACTATGTCTCCACCCAAATTTTATCTTGAATAATAGTTCAACACATAATTCCCATGTGTTGTGGGAGGGACCCAGTGGGAGATAATTGTATCATGGTGGCAATTTCCCCCATACTGTTCTCATGGTAGTGAATAAGTCTCATGAGATCTGATGATTTTATAAGGGGTTTTCCTTTCTGCTTGGCTATTCATTTGCCCTTTGCCTGCCGCCATGTAAGTTGCACCTTTCCCCTTCCACCATGATGGTGAGACCTCCCTAGCCATGTGGAACTCTGAGTTCATTAAATCTCTTTTTCTTTTCTCTTTCTCTTTTTTGAGATAGAGTCTCACTCTGTCACCAAGCTTGAGTGCAGTGGCACAATCTCAGCTCACTGCTACCTCCACATCCTGGGTTCAAGCAATTCTCCTGCCTCAGCCTCCCGAATACCTGGGACTACAGGTGTGTGCCACTGTGCCCAGCTAATTTTTGTATTTTCAGTAGAGACCAGGTTTCACCATGTTGGCCAGGATGGTCTCGATCTTTTGACCTCGTGGTCTACCTGCCTCGGCCTCCCAAAGTGCTGGGATTACAGGCGTCAGCCACCGCCACCACATCCAGCCCTCTTTTTCTTTATAAATTACCCAGTCTTGGGTATGTCTTTATCAGCAGCATGAGAATGGACTAATGCAAAAACCCTTTCACTTTAGCCAGTATGTTCACACAGAATTTTTTTTACAAGGTTAACCTTCTACAATTTTCGCAAACCTTCAGCTTTTTCCTGTATAACTTAAAACAATCCTTTAACCCTTTAATTTAGGCAAAAAGAAAAACAAAATCCACATTCCCATGCCTTCTTACAACCTTTTATCAAAAACACATTTTACTTTCCTTACACACCTTGCATACAAAACTGTCTTTCCTGTAGTCTCAAGTACACATTATACTGTTAACTCTTAGGAACGTTTTAATTTTTGGTGAAAAACTTGGCAAGTAAGCAATTTTGATTGTGTACTAGCTAGGTATGGAGCCTAGGACACCAGGCAGAAATGCAAATAGGGTCTGACTTCAGCATAGCCAGGGCCATGGCTAACTCCACCAAATGTCCCCAGGCCTTACCTAAAATCAAATGGCTCCAAAGCAGGTAAGTTGAAAAATTTTCAAGAATCCAAGAAGCAGTTTATGACCTTATAGTCTTTAGCAAACCTAATCTGACCTGCCTAATGTCTTTGTTTTGAAGACATTCTTATTTTACCTATGATTTTTAAAACTATCTTTATTTCCCACAGATTACTTAAGTCACATGAACTAAGAGGAGTTTCATTTTTATGTTTCTGACAAAATAATTTATTTAAGCCAATTAATCAGAGCTCTTTCATGTAAACATTACGCATGCAACACATGTAAATACACAGACAGACAAGAAGATCCAGTAGTTGTAAAAATTTTTATTGCCAGTTTCTTAATTGGATTATGGGCTTCAGGGTCCTGTCCCCTAAATGGCATAGACCAAGAGAAAGTACCACCTTGTGGTTACAGGGGAAAGCTCCCAAGGATATAAAACAAAATGAGAGGGAAACCTCATCCAGGTTTTTTGTTTGTTTCCAGGACCTCTGACAAGGAGTTTTAAGGAGTGGTCCCTGGACAGAATGGTTGCCCTGAGTACAAGAAAATAGAGGAAAGGGAAAGGAAAGCAAGAGAGAGGAAAGCATTGCCTGGGGCAGGGTGCAGAAGGTAAAGAGCTCAGGGAGGCCAGAGAAAGACCCATCCATTGCAGCAACACTGACTCAAAAATTCAGGTGGCCACTTGTCATCCTGAAGGGATCAGCTCTCAAGTTTCCCTCTTTAGGGAGAAAAAAAGGTTCCCATGTCCCATGATGTTGCACATGCTTAATCCTGCCACTCACAGCCATCAGCAAAGAGTGCATGGCAAATTAACCCAAAGAGAATAACAGTGTCTTGTTAGTGCCAAATCTATTTTTAACCAAGAGGGACTTTACTGAGAGGGACCTCTAACCCCTTAAATCTTAGGAAGGACTCGAACCTTTCTAAATTGGGCCTCGAACACGAGTTTGGTCAAGTATCCTTGCCTTTTATTAAGAGGGGCCTTTAACCCACTCTGTCTTAGGAGAAACTCTAGCTCCCCTAAGTTGGGCTTTTTTGTGTGTGTGTGTGTGAAAGAGCACACTTTATTGAGAAGCAGACTGCTGCACAATGACTGACAGACGAAGGCCACCCAATGGGCACCTACCCATCGTACTCCAAAAGACACAGTATGTTTTGCTAATAAAAACCAATGGGAACAGGGATTCTTCTGGGCAACTCCCCCAACCTCATCCCTTTCAGGGATGGAGAAATCTCCCATTTTCCTGATGGCAGCTGTGGTTCACTAGAGATAGAGCCCCTCAGGGGTATCTTCCTGTTTCTTATAAAGAACATTTTCTTTAGATTTTTTGAAGTCTTCATTTGTTACTTTCATTCTACGTTCTCTTAAGGCCATCAGACCAGCTTCTGTACAGATTGCCTTGATATCAGCACCAGAGAGGTCATCTTTAGCCATGATCAAGTCGTCCAGGGTTACATCATCGGCCAGCGTCATCCTGCTTGTGTGAATCTGAAAGATGCGCTTCTTAGTCTTTTCATCAGGCAGGGGGAACTCGATCTTCCTGTCAATGCGGCCTGGTCTGATAAGTGCTGGATCCAAAGTTTCTATTCGGTTTATGGCCATGATAACTTTCACATCTCCCCTAGAATCAAATCCATCCAACTGGTTCAACAGTTCTAACATTGTTCACTGAATTTCTCTCTCACCACCAGAATTTGAGTCGTATCTTTTTGTCCCAATGGCGTCAATTTCGTCAATAAACACGATGGATTGTGCATGTTCTTCAGCAACTCGAAACTGTTCCCGTACGAGTTTGGGCCCATCACCTAGGTATTTCTGAATAAGTTCAGAGCCAACTACTCTCAAGAAAGTGGCTGAGGTTTGGTTTGCTACTGCTTTGGCTAACAAGGTTTTACCTGTGCCGGGTGGACCATAGAGAATGACCCCCTTAGGAGGCTTTATACCCATCTCTTCATAATATTCAGGGTGGGTGAGAGGAAGCTCCACAGATTCCTTAATTTCCTGAATTTGGTTATCCAAGCCCCCAATGTCGGCATAGGTCTCCTGGGGGGCCTTTTCCACCTTCATCACTGTGACCAGGGGATCCGTGTCATCCATCAGCACCCCTATCACGGCATGCACCTTGTGGTTGAGCAGGACTGAGCAGCCAGGTTCCAGCAGATCCTTGTCTACAAATGACAGAATGCTGACACAGTGTTCTGAGCCCACAGATGTAGACACGATGGCATGATTGTCATCGATGATCTCTTCCAAGGTTCCTACTGACATCGGGGTGCCCCTCAGATCATCCACTTTTGATCTTTCCTCCTCTTGCTTTTCTTCTAATGGTTTCATTTGTTCCTGATTTCTAATGAATTCTTCCTCCATGAGGAGGTAGTCTTTAATTCTCTCTAATTTTAGTAATTTTAACCGGCACTGAGTGTGAGGTGTCACCAGTGGCAATTTGCTGGCAGCATCTGGTCCCTTTGTTTTCTTCTTCTTTTTCCCCACTCTAGTTGGTACAGGAGGTTCATATTTCTTTTTCTTGTCCTTGTCATCCTTCTTGCCACCTCCAGGACCATGACCACCACTCTGACTTTGACCCATCTTGCCTTGGCCGCTGTAGCTGTCCCTGCCGGAAGCTCTTCCCAAGTTGGGCTTCTAACTCAATCTCATTCTTTACCCAGGTAAAATATACCCCACCACTTACCTGAAGTCAGCCAATTGGTGTTGCAGTCTGTTTCCTTTGGGTCAAGGGTCTCCTCAATATCGTCCGTGCATGGTTCACCAGAAGCATATTACTGGAAAGGGGTCCAATCCAGACCCCAAGAGCGGGTGCTTGGACCTCGCACAGGAAAGAATTTTAGGTGAATCCGGAGTGAAGTGAGAGCAAGCTTAAGAAAGTAAAGGAATAAAAGAATGGCTACTCGGTAGGCAAAGCAGCAGTTTGGGTTGCTGGACTGATAATACTTAGAGTTGTATCTTGATTGTATGTGAAACAAGGGGTGGCTTATTCATGAGTTTTCTGGGATAGGGGTGGTGGGCAATTCCCAAAGTGACAGAGGTAACTTTGCCACAATCTAGGTTTTGGTGGATTTGGGCTGGCTTCTTTACCTCATGCTGCTTTATCAGCAAGGTCTTTTGCTGAATTATTTGGCAGTGTTCCAAAACTAAACAGGCTGGGGTTGGGGTGCAGGGCACAGTTTTCCTCCTTTCTTTGTCTTGCACAAGGGACACACAGCCTCATTTTCAGGACATTAGAGGGTATCCCAAGCAGAGGGCCTTTCCCACCTGAGATTCTGCCCCTTTTTTCATTTTCTGTATCCATCTCTCCCTGGACTTCACACTAAGACTCTTTCTTTCCTTTTTTTCTCTTCATTCATTTTTTCATTCAAAACATATTTATCAAACTCCTGAGCACTGACCCAAGAGAAAAAGATAGTCACATCCTTGTTTCCAGTAGGGAAAAGGACAGAAACGAGAAAATGCAAAAAAAAAAAAAAAAAAGTACATATCTACTAAGTCCCTATTTGTCACCAAACTAAGGTACGTCAAGGTTAATTAACTTGCCCCAAGGCCACAGCTATAAGGATTTCAACCAGGGCTTCTGGTCAAAGATCATGCCATTAGCCACCAATCCATGCTGACTTCCTGCTTATCACAAATGAAGGAGTAGGGCTCCATGCCATTTGTCAGCTAACGTAGAATGTTTCGTACTGTAAATATTGTGTGTGGGGTGGAGGGATGTTCTCCATAGAAAATAAAGTTCATTAGAAATGCGGTCATTATGAAAAGGAGGATTGGGAATTCCTCACATATCCAAGAAGGGCATTTTGAGGGGAAAAGTAACGCTCCTGGTATTGGGATATGTTGGAATTGGATTTTCCTGAAGAGGGCCAGCCCATCCTCACATTAGCAAGCCAAGGGTCAGATTTAATTAACACCAAGCCTTGGTTGGTTTATCTTATGAGTATGAGACTAACTCACTGTCTCCATTTGACATCTGGAGTTGTACTTCACTCAGGGTGAGGCTATTTAGCCATCTGAAATCAGACTCCTCAGCAACCTCACCACACTCGGGACTGCGGAGACTGCTCTGTGCTCTCAGGAAACTACTGTCTTAAGGTGAGTAGGGGTCTGGGAAGTGGGGGAGGGGAGGGAGCAACAGGGACTCCACACACAGCATTTTTCTTCGCCTCCATCCAGGGCTGCTTGCATGGTGATCAGTGTGAGTGTCTGCTTGGGAAGGGGCTCAAGCCCATCCTTACCCTGAGCCTTTGAGAGCAACTGGCCTGGTCCCAACTTATGCTTCCCTCAAGGCCTAAAACCTGGGCTGGGTAGGGGCACAATGGGCATGGGACAGACAGAATGTTAGAGAAGAACAGAACCATGGAGATTAGGGACCCATGCAAAGTCATTAACTTTAAAAACTGTGGTCTGTGCAGATTTGGGGGCATTCTGGAAGTGGCCCACAAACTGCTGTAGGACAGGGTGTGGGGCTCTGAACTACCATATGTCACCTATCAGGCAGAGCACTTTCGGTTTTACATGCTCTGTTTATGGGAAAGATAGTGATAACCATAGGTCTGCGCACCAGGTACCTTCACGTTGTCACTGAGAGGTCAGCTAGAGCCATAGGAAATGGGAAACGAGTTGCCATCGATGCCCTCCTGTAGGAATCTCAGTCCACCTGCTTCATCCCACTCCACCCCACTGCTTGGCTCAGACTCCTAAATTGTCATTATGAAGGCACATGGCCCTGATGGAGTCTCTGCCACCTCAATGTCAGAAAAGGGGCCCAGTGTATGACAGGAGATGAGGTACTGCACTTCTTGTCTCTGGGCCTCAATTGGTTTGTTTCAAAATGCAGGAGTAGGATTAGGTCACTCTCAGGTGTCTCCCGGCGCTAGGTTATATCTAACTGGGTGGCATAGGTTTATGCTGACCTCGTGGTTTTTGCAGAGCTCTGCTGGCTCAGGCTCCTGGCTCCAGCAGGTACAGGCTCAGGCTCGCCTATTTCCAGAGTCCACTGCCTGTGCCCTGCCTGTTGGCCCCAGAGCCCTCACAGCCGGTGTTAAGTTTCATTTCTCTGGGTGCTCCCCCTTGCTGCCCCAGGGCCCAATCAATAATGTCCTTCTCCCCAACACACCCTTGCTGAGCTTTCCCACCTCTGCAGTGGGGCCACCTGGGGCAGGATAGCAGAGACAATCCTTTTTTTGTTGTTTTTAATTTGGGTAAAATATACATAAAATTTATCATCCTAATAATTTTAAACTGTACAATTCAGTAGAATTATGTACATATGCATTGTGTAGCCATCACTGCCACACATTTCCAGAACTCTTAATCTTGGAAAATTGAAACTCTGTACCCATTAAAGGACAACTCCCTATGCTGTACTCCCCTCAGCCCTGGGAAACCACCATTCTACTTTCTATCTCTATGGATTTGACTGTTCCAGGTACCTGATATAATTGGGATCATACAGCATTTGCCTTTTTGTGGCTGACTTAATTTCACTTAGCAGAATGGAAGATCTTCAAGATTTATCCTTGCTCTAGAATATATTGGAATTTCCTTTCTTGTGAAGACTGAATAATGTTCCATTCTATGTATATATTGTATTTATTCATTTGTCTGTTGATAGATGCTTGAGTTGCTTTGTCTTTTAGCTACTATGAACAATGCTGCTATGAACATGGGTGTATAAATATCTCCTCCAGACTAGGCTTTCAGTTGCTTAGGGTATTTACCCAAAAGTGGGTTTACAGGATTATATGAGAATTCTATTTTTAATTTTTTGACAAACTGTCATACTGTTTTCTATAGCAGCTGTATGATTTTACATTTCCACCAACAGTGCACAAGTGTTCCAATTTCTCCACGTCCTTCCAAACATGTTGTTTTCAGATGTTTTGTTTGTAGCCATCCTAATGTATGTAAGGTGATTTGGATTTTCATTTTCCTGATTAATGATGTTAAGCATCTTTTCATATGCTTGTTAGCTGTTTGTATATCTTCTTTGAGAAATATCTATTTGAGTCCTTTGTTTATTTTTAATTGAGTTTTGTTGTTGTTGTTGAGTTGTAGTTCTGGATATTAACTTCTTATCAAATATATTATTTATAGATATTTTTCCCGTTTTGCAGGTTGCCTTTTCACTCTGTTTATTGTGTCTTTTGATGCACAAAGGCACACTTAAAAAAAATTTAGGGACAGGGTCTCACTCTGTTGCCCAGGCTGGAGTGTAGTGGCATGATAATAGCTCACTGCAGCCTAGACTTCCTAGGCTCAAGCAATACTCCAGTCTCAGCCTCCCAAGTAACTGGGACTGCAGGTACACGTGACAGTAATCAGATAATTTTTAGAGATTTTTTTTTAGAGATGAAAGTCTTGCTATGTTGCCCAGGCTGGTCTAGAACTCCTGGCCTCAAGCGATCTTCTTGTCTTAGTCTCCCTGGTAACTGGGATTACAGGTGCCAGTCACTGTTGCCAGCCTTAGACACACTCTTTATCCATGCATCTTTTCATGAAATACTCAGTGTCTACTTGATCCCAGGTCTGGGCCTAGCATAAGGGAGGCAGCAATGAATGGCTCCTGACTCGTGTTGGTCAGTGTTGCATTTCTGTAAGGGAATACCTGAAACTGGGTAATTTATAAGAAAAGAGGTTTGTTTGACTCATGGTTCTGTAGGTTCTACAAGCGTGGCACCAGCATCTGCTCAGCTTCTGGTGAGGCCTTGGGAAGCTTTTATTTATGGCAGAAGTTGAAGGAGAGCAAGTGTGTCGGATGGCAAGAGAGGGAGCAGCAGTGAGAGGAGGAGATGCCAGACTCCTTTAAACAACCAGCTCTTGCATGAATAAGCAGAGTGAGAATTCATTCATTATCATGGGGAGGGCACAAGCCATTCAAAAGGGATTTTCCCCCATGACCCAAGCACCTCACCAGGCCCCACCACCAACAATGGAGATCACATTTCAACATGAGATTTGGAGAGGACGAACATCTAAACCATAGCAGTCCTTGACTTTAGAGAGCTCCAAATTCAACAGAGGAGATAGAGAACAACATTGCATCCTGGGAAATTCTGTGACAGAAAGGACATAGTGGACTCACATTTGAGTGCATAGGTGGAGGTATAGTTGGTCAAGGGAGATTGGAAATGTGTGGAAGTCTTCCTGGAGAATATGTAAGATGGTGAGGTCCTGAAAATTTTCCTGGATCTGGCACACAAAGGATCAGAGGCCTAAAAGAGCAAGGAATGTCCTTTATTTGTTCCTCAGGACAGGAGCATAGCTGGATATTGGCAGCAATAAGTTTAGGGAGAGGCAAAAGCCAGTTCATGGATGGCTTGCTTATCCTCCAGGCCATACGAGGCTGCTGAGGGGTTTTAAACAGATGGATGGGTCAACACCATCACTTTTCCCTGTACCACAGCAGCCAGTAGATATGTCTCCATTCAGTGTTTTATATTCCTGACCTTGGACAGTAAGAGGTGATGGTGGACTGGTAGTGGTGGAGGTATTAGGAAGTGGTCAGATTCTGGACATATATTAAAGGGTATGTCAACAGGATTTATTAACAGACTGGACATGGAATGAGATGAAAAGAAAGGAGTTAGGGATGATTATATCCATCAAAAATAACAACAGAGAGAGGGGCTCTTCAAAAGAGTTTATTGGAGAATGAATGACAGGGGATTGCAATCTGGGATTACACGTGCTATGGTGAACCATGAGGGTAGAGCATAGACATACCCAGAGAGGTAAAGGAAGGGGTCCAAGTCCATTTGTGTTGCTATAAAGCAGGGGTGTCCAGTCTTTTGGCTTCCTAGGACACATTGGAAGAAGAAAAATTGTCGTGGGCCACACATAAAATGCACTAACACTAATGATAGCTGATGAACTAAAAAAAAAAATGCAAAATAATCTCATAATGTTTTAGGAAAGTTTATGAATTTGTGTTGGGCTGCATTCAAAGCCATCCTGGGCTACATGCAGGTCACGGGCCATGGGTGGACAATCTTCCTATAACAGGATACCTGAGGCTGGGTAACTTATTAAGAATAGAATTTTGTTTGGTTCACAGTTCTGCAGGCTGTACAGCAATAATGATTCTGGCTTCTACTTCTGCTGAGGGCCTCAGGCTGCTTCTACTCATGGTAGAAGGAACTGACATGTCACATGGTGAGAAAGAGTTTCAGGGTTTTCTTCAACATACAGTTCTCACGAGAACTGAGAGTGAAAACTCATTCTCATGAGAATAGCACCAGCACATTCCTAAGAGATCTGCCCCTATGATCCAGACATCTCCCACTAGGCCTTACCTCCAACATTGGGGATCAAATTTTAGCACAAGACTTAGGGAAGCCAAACAAACCATATTCAAACTGTAGGCTCAATAACCATTTTGTAATCTGTGAATATCAGGTATTCACCAAAATCAGAACCTTAAAGTTAACTACATAGGCATTTTCACCAGTAACTCAGAAGATTCAGCTCTTCTCATTAAACCAGTAACATAAACCAGTAACTCAGAAGATTCAGCTCTTCTCATTAAACCAATAACATAATTAGTCTTACTTATTAAAAAGTCTGCACAAAGATCATTTTGTTTTGGGTAGGTTTATAGTTGTATAACCTTCTATGCCACACCCTGACACCTCAAACTATCTACCAGAGACATATATAAAATCCAGACAAAAACGTATGCTGAAAATTCTGAGGGCACTTCTATTTTTACTTTACCAACATTTTTAAAGCCAGTTTGTTTAGTAAAGTTATACTTGGGGCCCAAAGTGGCTCCAGCCAGATGTCGTGGCGCTTGCGAAGGTGAGGCCATGAGTTCAAGGCCAACCTCAGCAACCTTACAAGCTCTCATTGATTGGCAAAAAAAAAAAAAAGTAAAGTTATACTTGAGTCACATGAACTTGACAACTCCTTAGACTTACTTACTTTTATTTAGGAGCACTCTTATAAGCTAATTTGGTATATACAATGTATAACAGTAAGTGTACATACAAATAAACACATCTAGACTGGTATACACACATGCCAACGGAGATCCAATAGCTTTTACCTTGGAAATCTAGCCATGAGATAGCAATACAAGCTCACTGGTTTTACTTTGTTTGCCCCAGGAGGTAATCCAATGAAGTCTGTGAACCCAAATCTTGGGTAAAGCAGTTTTCACGGCAGTTTGATTTTTAAAGACCAAACCTCCCCAGATTCCAAAGAACACTGGGGCCAAACAGCACCAAAGGAGAACATCCATACTAACCAGGCCTGGCCCTGCTTAGGATAACAGCACAAGCCTAGATACGTGCAACTCATCCCACTTTCCCATTCAGCAGCAAACTCCAGGTTCCGAACAATATTGGGGCCAAACAGTATTGCAACTGTGAGAGAAAATTCTGAGGAGGGCTTAGTACTAGACGTCAGAACCTGTGGTGAGGGTGTCCTTTTTGGAGAGGTTTAGGTCTGGAGGATCCCCTGGGGGTGCACTGCTTTGGGGTTCAATCTGAGTGTCAGACATCTCTTAGGTGGACACTGGTGCCATTTTGCATGTTTTCCTTCCAGAGGTGATGGCCTACTATGAGCTTTCCTTTTGTCCTTGGATGAAGGCCTTGACTTCATGCATCCTTATAAATTGATATGGCCACACTTTCCATGCTTCCTGTTCCACTAACATAGCCACAAACCTTAATGATAGGGACTGGAAGCTGGGTGGGTTTCTTTTGTCCTTGCCCAGTCTAATAGATTGAATAGGAGAAAGGAGGTCAAAATGCCTAAGAGACATTATCTTACACCATTAAGGGTTCACCTGTTTGGAGTAGAAAGGGAAAGAAAGAGAGAAGAAAAGTAAATCCCAAACTTTGGACTTAATTCCTGGTTGGTTCACCAAAATATGTTACCAGTAGAGGATATCCAGGTTCTTGACATTTTGAACAAAGAATTCGACAAAAGGCACAAACAAAGCAATGAAAGAAAGGCACCGATTTATTGAAATGAAAGTACACTTCACAGAGTGGGAGTGGGCTCCAGCAAGCAGCTCAAGAGCCCAATTACAGACATTTCTGGGTATTTAAATACCCTCTAGAGGTTTCCCATTGGTTACTTGGTGTATGCCCTATGTAAATGAATAGGATGTAGTGAGATTACACGGTTATTTACTTGGTGTACACCCTATGTAAATGGAAAGGATGTTTCCTGTCATTGCTGAGGTAAAGTTACAAAGTTTTTACTTGGGCATGGAAAGCTGGGGCTTTTCTGTTTGACTTAGGTTCCCTGCTTCCAGACCCTATTCTTCTGCCTCAGTTACAGTGGCCTTTCTGCAGGGTTGTAGTCTTCAGAGAGTCTTGTAATCATTTTTATCATAGTCTTGTGTGAATGAGAGGTCCTCCTTGATAGCCTCCTGCCTCTATTTTGTTAGGGTTTGGCATAAGTGGCTCCATATTGATTCTGACAACTTCCACATTTCCCTCTCTTGATAATCTTTCTCGAAAAACACTGTTGATCAGTCATCCAGTGGTTAGGTTTTGCTTATAGCTCAGTACCAGGATGGACTGTCCTGGTTGGCCTGGTCCCACATTGGAGGGAAGGGATTGACAACTAAGAGTCAGTGTCAAAACCCTTTTGGCTAAAGTAGCTCTCAGGCTAAGTCTGCCTGGAGTTCAGTGTTAAGTGCAAGTTTGTCAGTTACATGGGTGTCCTTATTATTTCAAAGCACTGGACCAAGCAAGCACTGTTCTGTTAGCTATTGTATTTCTGTAGAAATTCGACAGGCATAGGTACAAAGTTGAAAAAGGACCATGCAAAGCCAAATTAATAATCATATGATGACTCCAGTATGCGTAACAGTTTTGAATCGTGAACCCAAGACTGAAGATAACCAATTAGACAAATCAAACTACAGGGAACCGGGTGAGACTACAGGGAACCGGGTGAGACTTACATCTTGATCTCAGAGGAAACTAGAATCATTCAGGATTCAGTCCACGTTGTAGGTAAAGAATAAAAACTTAAAAACATTGAACAAGGTTACAATCTAATAACAGTGTTACCACAGATTTTTTTTCTGAAACATGATTTTTTAATACCTCAATTTCTTTTTCTTTTTCTTTTTTTTTAGACAGAGTTTTCGCTCTTGTTACCAGGCTGGAGTGCCATGGCGCGATCTCAGCTCACAGCAACCTCCGCCTCCTGGGTTCAGGCAATTCTCCTGCCTCAGCCTCCTGAGTAGCTGGGACTACAGGCACGTGCCACCATGCCCAGCTAATTTTTTGTATTTTTAGTAGAGACGGGGTTTCACCATGTTGACCTGGATGGTCTCGATCTCTTGACCTTGTGATCCACTTGCCTCGGCCTCCCAAAGTGCTGGGATTACAGGCGTGAACCACTGTGCCCGGCCTAATACCTCAATTTCTACCAAAGGTAATCAAAATAAGACCAATATGTTTCTTCACTAAGTTTAGTCTCATCAGACTTAGCCTGACTGTTTACTTAAGTGCAGGAAGAATAGTAATTAACCACATAGGACTCTCAGATTTAAAAACCTCTTTAGGCTAGGAAGCCCAACTAAGACAGACTTTAGACTCTATAGCAATACCTATAGACTATCTTCAATATGACATCCTAGTCAAAATTTTAGTAATATAACCAACATTTGCAGTTGTATCCTGTTATAAAGATGGCAGATTCTTATTAAGCTTATGCAAATATTTACCACAAAAACAAGAACACTCATATGTAGTTTCCAAATTTTGGAGGTATCAGGTGGGGGGTGCGGAAAGTAAATGTTTCCGTTTTGTTAACAAAAGTGTATTTTACCTGCAGCTTGTAGCTGCAGTGAATGAAGTAAATGTTTCCATTTTGTTAACAAAAGTGTATTTTACCTGCAGCTTGTAGCTGCAGTGAATGAAGTACTCAGACAATTCCAGCCGAGCCGGGCGGGGAGCAGCTCTTCTGAGACAGTGCCCCACCAAATATTTATTGAGAGAACTTGCTGAACTGCAATTTAGACAAAAAACATCCACCCGGGGCGATTTGTGGTGGGGTCCTGAGGCACATATGGCCTTGTTGACTATCTCTAAAAGCATTCAGACCACATTCTCAGGAGGCTGTTTTCGGGTGATCCTTATCACACTTTTCGTACCTTGCTCTGTTTTCAGGGTCAAGGAGCTAGAGTCTCCTGCACAAACAACATACATGCAGTGCCTCAGTATTTTTCCATGCCCCAAACTCAAATGCCTTATACGTAATCTTGAATATGTTGCCATGCAACCCCCGCATTGACTTGTTGTGAGCTGCAGATAGCTTAAAAAAGATTTCCTTCTATATGGAAAACAAAACATTAGGAAGAATGCAAAATTTCCAATTGAAATCAACTTGCAAGCTCCTGATCCTTCTGCCTCAGCCCCATAAGTAGCTGGAATTACGGCCTGTGCCACCACACCCAGCTAATTTTTGTATTTTTTTCTAGAGATGGGGTTTCACCATGTTAGCCAGGCTGGTCTCAAACTCCAGCCTGTTGGGATATAGGTGCAGACTTTCACTACTGCACCTAGCACTGCAACTGTGTCTCTGTGGTGAGAATCTCTCATCAGTGGAAAGATCTGAAACTCAGGCCCTGCTGTTCAGATTCTTTTGTCCCATGAGGTGATCCCTTAATGTGGTACTCTCCCCATTTCCCTAGGGATGGGGCTTCCTGAGACCCCTACTGCAGTGATTGTTATTGCTCTTCTGGGTCTATCCACCCAGTGGGGCCACCGGGCTCTGAGCTGGTACTGGGGAGTGTCTGCCAAGAGTCCTGTGATGTGGTCCATCTTCAGGTCTCCCAGCCATGGATATCAGCACCTGCTGTGGTGGAGGCGGCAGGGGAGTGAAGTAGATAGACTCTGTGAGAGTTCTTGGTTGTAGGTAGGTCGGGTGTGCTGGCTTTCTCGAATGCTGGTTATGCTAGCAGTGGTGGTGTCAGGTGGACAGACACAGGGCTTCTGGTTAGCCAGGATGTTGCAGGCAGTGGTATTAACTGTCATTTTCTCCTTCCTGGGAGCAGGGTTGTTCTGTCATGAGTTGCTGTAATGGCCTGAGTTGGTTGGCCTCCAACCAGGAGTTGGCACTTGCAAGAAAGCACCAGCTACAGTCTTAGCAGTGGCATATAAGCTTTCTGTAAGTTGGCCAGGGGAGGTATTCTCATTACTAAGGTGATGGGTGGGGCCGTAAAGCTCCCAAGGGTATATATCTTTTGTGTTCAGCTACAAGAGCAGGTAGAGGAATACCATCAGGTGAGAGAGCAGGGTTAGGTGAGTGTGGGCTCAGATTCTCCTTGAGTGGGACTTGCTGTGACCACTGTGGCGTATGTGGGGCTGGTTCTCAGGCCAGTGGGATTATGTTCCAGAGGGGAGTGTGGCTGCCTCTTCCTAGCAGTATTGTTCACCAGGTAAGTGGGGATAGCTGGTAGCAGAAGGCCTCACCCACCTCCCGTGCAGTTGGAGAGGCTGGTCTCGCTCCTGCAGTGCCCCACTAATAGTGCCAAGTTTAGATCCAGGCATCTTGTGTGTGCAGAGCTTAGACCTAGTCCCAGGCCATAAACTACCCTGCTGAACGAGCAAGCTCGGCTTTCAAGTTTCTCCCCTCCCTGTCTGCCTACAATGTCAGCTGTGGCTCCTGCCCTCTTGTCTGCAGCAGTTCCATTCATCATCCCCTGGACTCTGCTCAAGAAAGTTTGTGCCCAGCTGAAATTATTGCAGAATTCATTTGGAAGCTTCTTATACCCTGTGACCCCTCCCTGATTCTGCTGAGTTCCTTGAGCACCCCTGTGAGATAGAGTCAGGGATAGCTTCCCTGGGCTCAAGCTGGAGACCAGGAATCTCTATAGAGTTCTTCCTGCTGTTGCTTTCACTTTTATATTTTGCACAGCTCCCTAAACCCGTTCCAGCTCTAAGTAGGGTTAAATCCTCCCGTGATCTGGATTTCCAGTTCCCCAGTGAGGATGTGTGTTTGGAGGCAGGTTACCCACCTCACACTTTGGGAACTCAGTTTTTTGCTTGTCTCGTAGAATGTGCAGCAACATGCTGCTTCTTTCAAAAGATCTGTAAATTCTTTCTGTTTTCTTGTATGGTCCTGCAGTGGTTCTGGGAAGTTTGTGGTGTGAGTCTTCACACACTGGTCTGTCCATCCAAGTGGGAGCTGCACATTAGCTTCGTCTCCTATCCACCATCTTCCCTGTCGCTCCCCACCATGGTGTTTGAACATATAACCAGCTAGAGTCCCCAAAGGAAGGTTGTTCTGGTATGCCTTAGAATTTGGGAATCCCATTCCATTTCTTATTACTTCTTGAGAGCAAAAGAAAGTCTTATAAGCAGTTAAGGAATTTTAAGGGTTTGGGCAAAGTGTTTGTTTTAAAAGCATGACTGGCACAGGGATACTTCTTTTACTTGGTGGAAGTGCTTTGCCCTCCTTGTCTGACTGGCAAGCATGATTCTCCTGTTTCATGGAAGTTTTCCTGAGACTTGTAGGCATCTTGTGAAAATCTTGCCATTTGTGCTCAGTTTATTCTTACATAGGGGACTTTGTTCTTTGGAGACCAAAGTCCCTCATAGTTGGTGGTAGTTGCCCTAATGGCTTTTAGCTAATCATCCCATGCCCGATGTTGGTATATTCATCTTTCCTCTTGAAAGATATTGAGAAAAAAGGGGGTTGGGGGGAATGTAAAAGAGTCATATCATTTACTGATGTGTGTGAAAACCAACCATGAAATCAGAAGAGAACTCACTAGAAAGACAGACTCTTTACACCAGAAAGGAATTGCCAGAAAAGATAATATGTTTTATAGTCCCAGGAGGGATGCAGAGTCCTTTATTAATGCAGCCTTACCCAAACCAGATCCTGAATAAAGTCAAAACTCAACCAACAGGTAGAAGTCCAGGAATCCACGTGGAGACTCAGTGAGGCAAAGGGGCCAACCATGGGAAAGAGCAGATGGGGCTCAGGTGGGTACCGCACATGATTCTGGGGGCTGCTGGTCCTTCCGAGGTGAGCCTGCTTTGTGACCTACTCTTCTGACACCAGATTATGTCAACCCCAAATAACAGAGGAGGGAGGCACTCCACTGAAAAGAGGTTATTCAGGAATGAATGACAGGGGATTTTTTTTGTAATCCCAGAGTTCAGGTACCATAGTGAACTATGGCGGGGCCACAGATGTAGCCAGGAAGGCAAAGGAAGACAAAGGCTTTTAAAGGCAGAATGAGGAAAGTTACATAAGTGGTTTGAAACAATGATCCTTGGCTACAAATGTGGCATCAGCCCAAGATTGAACAGGCAGTTGCTGGGCAGTCACCCACTCAGAAGTACTCTTTACCGAAGGCTGCAGTGGCTTTCTGCAAGGTTGTGGTTTGCAGAGCATCTTTGTAATAGCTCTTATCATGGGCATGTGTGCATGAGAGCCTTCTTGGTGGCCTGCCTCCATTTTGTTATTAGGATTTGGCTTAAGCAACTCCATTTTGATTCTGACAACTCTCATAGCGTGAAGGCTTTTGGCCTGAGCTGCTGAGAGAATGGATTCCAGGTTCAACAGTGACTTGGGCCAGAGCAGAGGCAGGGAGACAACTTAGGAAGCTCCTCCAGTCAACCCACTGAGAGATGCAGGAGGCTTAGTCCAGGACTGGAGCTGCAGAAGTATGAGGGATGGTGAGACGAGATATTTCTGAAGGTGAATAAGCATTCACGGGTAGACTGCTGTGAAGGAGAGAAACTCCAGGCCGCTTAACCTGAGCTGCTGAGAGAATGGGGCTGCCCTTACAGAGCTTGGGCAGCTGTTGGAGGGACAGCTTCCAGAGGGGAAGTGGGAGTGCACTTGGGTCACTTTATGTTTGAGGTGCTTCTCAGTCACCCACAGGGCATGTGGCATAGGTCTAGGCTAAGCACATCAATCTGCAAGTCACCAGAGTACTTAAGGCAGTGGGACTGGGTGAAGTGCCCCGGGGCGTGGGGCTAAAGCAGAGGAGCCTGAGGACTGACCCTGGAGACACCCACACTACGCTGAGATCTGGGAGAGGAGCTGGATGAGACTGAGAAGGACAGGCAAGTACGATGGGGGAACTGTAGAGAAAAAGTCATATTTTGGAGGCCAGGTGAAGAACATGTGTTGGCCTCCTGGGGCTGCTGTCACAAAGGACCACAGATCAGATGGCTTAAAACCACAGACATTTACTCTCTCACAGTTCTGACGGCCAGAAGTCCGAAATCATAGCATCCCCAGGCCTTGCTGTCTCTGAAGACTCTTGGGGAGAATGTCCATGCCACCCCCTAGCTTCTGGTGGCTGCTGTGACATCCTTGCCTTGTGGCTGCATCGCTCCAATCTCGGTCTCTGTCTTCACATGGGCTTCTCCTGTGTGACTCCAAGTATCTGTCTCTACTTTTCCCTTATAAGGCCCTCAGTCATACTGGAGTAAGGGCCCACCCTACTCCAGTATGGCCACATCTGAATTACATTTACAAAGACTCTATTTCCAATTAAGGTCACATTCAAAGGTACCAGATATGAGGACTTGAACATATCTTTTCGGGTGATGCAATGCAAGTGCAACAAAGACGTTTTCAGGAAGAGAGTAATCACCCGTGTCAGACACTGCTGAGTGCTGGGAATGTTGAGGCCCAAGAGGGAGTGTTCTGAATGGGCACCAAGGAGGTCAGTGGGGACTTTGTAAGTCCAGTTTCCTGGGGACCGGGTTGGGAGGAAGGCTGGTGGGTACGGGTTTGAGAGCGCATGAGAGGAGTGGTGGTGCATGAGTCGTGCCTATGCTCACATCTTAAACACTCACTAATGTTCTAGTGCTTTGCGTTAGATCCTCTCGCTAACCCTGGGAGGTGGCTGCTCTCATTATCTTACACGTTTTATGGAGGAGACAGGAAAGCCGGGTAACTGCTCAAGGTCATGCAGTTCTGAGTCTGGGTGCCTAACCACAGTGCCATCCTGCCTCTGCCTGAATGGACAGAACTATCACAAGAAGCTTTGCTCTAAGGAGCAAAGCAAAGTGAGGCAGCAGCTGGAGGAAGATGTGGTGTGAAGGGAGAGGTTGTCTTTGTTTTACTGGTATTGGGAACGATCCCAGAGAGAGGGAGACTTTGATGATGCAGAACCAAGGGAGGCACTACTGGAGCGTGACTTGCAGTAGGAAGCAGGTGGGCCCAGTGCACGGAGGGGACAGGCACACAAGCGGGGAGGCACACAGGTGGCAGGTGCAGGCGCTGCTCGTCACAGAAGCAGAATGTGGGGGGGCGGGTGGGGGGGTAGGCTTGGTGGTGATGGTGAGGGGAAGCTCTCTTCTGGTCGCCGTTTCTTGGTGAATTAGGGAGGCAAGAGAGGAGGTGGTGCCGGTTTGACGGTCAGGGAGCAGTTGTGAAATTTGCATACTCTCAGAGAGTGGGGAGTGAAAGGAACAGAAGGACACAGTGGGGTTGAATATGAGAGAGGAAGAGGAGGGGAGAGAGCTGAAGGGTGTGTGAGGGGCACTTGCCATGAGTCGGAATGGATTCTAAATGGGTGAGGAGGGTAGAGAGGATGTCGGTGAGTGAGGAATAGTGTTACTGGTTATATTGTCCCCCCACCCCACCAAAAATGTCTCAGTTCCCAGTAGCTGTGAATGTGACCTTGTTTGGAAATACTGCCATTGCCAATGTAACTAAGATGTGAGTTAAGATGCAGTCGCACTGGAATAGAGTGGCCCCTCATCCAATATGACCACTGTTCTTACGAGCAAAGAAGAAACCTGGAGCCACAGAGGGAGAAGGCAGCATGAAGACAGACGAGAGATGAGTGATGCAGCCACAGGCCAGGAGCACCAAGGATCATCGGCAGCTGCCAGAAGCCAGAAGGAGGCAGAGGAGGACCCTTCCTGAGAGCCTTCAGACAGAGCGTGGCCGTGCTGACTCCTGGACTTTGGACTTCTGGCCTCCAGAACTGAGAGATAATTGATTTCTGTTGTTTGGAGCCACCCAGGTTGGGGTCCTTGGTTACAGCAGCCTAGGAAACTAAGACAAAGATCAGAAATCCTAGGGTGGCCAGAGAACTCCCAAAGCTTGTGTTAGAGTCAGAAAGCTGGAAAGGGAGGAGTCAGGAGCTCTAGGGGGCTGCTCACTGCTGATAACAGGGAGGGTACCATTTTGTTATTTATAAGGTCTAGGGCAGAATGCTAATAGAACTAATAAAACCTTCTGTCATCTGAGCTGTCCACTGTGGCAGCTGCATGCTACACGTGGCTCTTGGGCTCCTGAGATGTGACTAGTACAACTGAAGCACTGAGTTCTAAGTTTTATTTCATTTTTAATTCATTAAAGTTTAAATAGCCACACATAGCTAGTGGTTACCACAGTGAGCAGCACAGGCCTAGGGTGTGACCGAGGGAATGTGCGTCACAGAGTCCAAGATCTTTAGAAGTGAGGAAGTAAGAATGGAAAGACACGTTTATGGGAAATGTCATCTGAGTAGAGACTGAAATCATAAGACAGGTCAGGAGTCGTGATAGAGAGAATGGGAGGACCTGAGCCATGAGCTAAAAGCTTCAAGGAATGGCAGGGAGTGATGGGAGGGTTGAAGCTGATTTTTGCACTTTCTCTTACTTGGCTGAGACCAAGGCCCCTCTTCTTGGGGAGCTGGCTGAGCTCACTCCTGCAGGTCCTGAAATCTCCAGAACTTTGGTCCTCACTGCCAAAGCATCCCAGTCCCTACCCCTGTGACAGCCATTGTCAGATGTCCCTGCCAGCCCTGAGAACTCAAAGCAGTTCAGGAGGCCCAGGCATGCTCTGCCCAGTGCTGCAGGGGGCTGGGCCGAGGAGACAGGTGACTTCTGATGGCAGGAGGCTTCCTGCAGAAGGTGCCATAGGCGGAGCCCTGAGGATAGGGCCTTCACCTCTGACCTATGGCCTAGGATGGGTCAGGGGCTTCAGAAGAGGGAAAGAATAGCAAAGCTGAATTTGAGATGGAGCTATCAGAATCAGAGTGGACCCACCGTCACAGGTTTGTGGTGTTTTTTTTTGTTGTGTTTTGTGTTTTGTGTGTGTGTTTTTTTTTTGTTTTTTTTTTCCGTCTCCAGGCAGGGCTGCTGTGGCAGCTGTGATCTGAGGAGGTGAGTCACTATGGGGAGGAATTCAAGCCCTCTTCCTCCACATCTCCCCAGTCCTGAACCTCTGGGAGAAACTAGCCTTGACCAAACCCAGGGGTCCCCAAGACATATGTGGGTAGCAGTGGAGTGGGCAGAGTGATGAGAACCTTGAGCAGCAGGAAGCAAAGCCCAGCCATTAAAGGCTCAGGGCTTCGGAGGCAGCCAGAGCTGGACTACTCTCAGCTTCCACCAAATACAAACCATGCGACCCCAGATGAGTCATTTGAGCAGTCTGAGCCTGGGATTCCTCCCCCTCTAAAGCGGGGCCCATGGTATCCATGGGAACTTTTGCAGGGAGTATGTCAGCTGAGCTGTGTCTCATTCCTCAAAATTATTTGACAAAGCCTGGTAGCCCATCCACTGAGTCAGAAACTTTTGAGCTGCTGTAAAGCAATGTCCTCCAATGCAGTGGCCAAAACTAAAGAAACTCATAACGTTTCTCTGTCACCTGCATCACATTTCAAGTGTTTAACGTGGCTACCCTAGTAGACAGTACAGAAAACAAGTATGGCTATGCTTGCAGATAGCTCTCTGACTGCACTGCTCTGGAGATGTTGGGGAGCCCTGGAGGACCCCCACATGCTTCTGCAGGGCCCTCAGGGCCTCCATCCCCTCACCTCTTTGGAAGAGCAGCTCTGATATTATCTTCTGTCAACCTTGTGTTTGAAGAGATCCTATTTTCCTTGCCAAAAGGGAAAGTTTGAAGACTTCTGTTTTTATTTGACTTCAATGTATTTATTTGACATTATGGGAACAGAGGCCCAGGGAGGGCCAGTGAGCCCCACATGGTGTCAGTGAAACAGTTCTAAACAGGCCTGGGAATTCAGATTCTCCGGGGAGCCGGTCCACCCACCGGCTGCTTTCCACATTGACTGCCCTTGTTTTGGGATCCCATCCCTGCTCCAGGTCTTTCCTGAGAGCACAGTGGACATCACCTCCACAGGAAGATGTCAGGGAGGTCTGGGGAGTCTGTCTCATGGGGCCAACCCCAAATCTCCACTTGCCTGCATTTGTGGCTGTGGTGACTGTGCCTGTGGGGCTCAGTGCCATGGGCTTCACCTCGGAAGGAATCGCTGCATCCTCCATGGCAGCCCAGATGATGGAGGGGGCAGAGTTGCCGCGGGTAGTCTGATGGCTACTCTGCAGTCAGTGGGTAAGTGTTTCGGACAAGATGACCAGAGCCAGGAGATGATCCAGCCCCAAGGCTGGACCCCAGGGAGGCCTTTCCTCTCCCTGCAGTTCCATGACCCTCAGGCTCCTGGGCCCTTTTTGTCTTTCTGTCACTGTCCTTCTGGTTGGAGGTGGGACCAGGGGTACAGCCTAGGACATCTGCATTCCTGGTGAACCCTACAAAAGCCAGGCAGGTCCCCTCCCCTCTCTGGGCCTTCGGAAAATAAGGAGCCTGCCATTTCTCAGGGTCTGCCCTGTTGCTGGGATTCCCTCACCAGAGTTCCTGCCTCCTCTCCAGGCAGTGGCCTGCAGCAGCCCCTCCCAAAGCAGAAATCGTAGGGTTTTAGGAAGTAGAGGGGGGCAAAAGGGTTGGGCTGCCTGGACCTCAGGCATCTGGAGGGAACCAGGGTCTCTGGCCTCCAACCCCCTGTTAGGAGCTGCTACCCCTCCCTGTGCCTTGTGCTCACCCTCTCTTCTCCCCCAGGGGCAGCTGGACACTCCATGACAACCGGAGTCATCGTGAGCTCTGCTGGGTCAGTACTTGGAGCCTGGCTGGGTTCCTTTCGCACCCTCAGCTGAACACCACACTGAAGCAGGGAGTTGACTCTCTTGTTGGAGATGACTCTCCTGGGCCTCTGAATGACAGTCTTCAAAGGACAAGTCCCCTACTCCCAAAATTATCCAAGGAAGCATGAAAAATAAAGGCAAGATGCTGCTGATCTTATAGTGTCGGTTCTCTGTTCTTGTGGTCAGGATAGAGTACAGCGCTGCAGCAGGAGTGCTGGACAGGGAGGGACTCGAGGAAGGAGCATGGGATGTCTGTGACCAGAGCCAGTCTGACTCCAGGCTTTCCACTCACTCTGTGGTCCTGAGCAGGTCATGTCTGCCCTTTGAGCCTCAGTTTGCTGCTCTTCAGATGGGGAAGCCAGCCTCAGCATTATAGGATGGTGTGGCTCTTGGGTCATTGCTTGAGCCATTGATGCTCATTTATGAAGCCCTTTGTCCCCATGCCTGACTGATCCCTTCCTTTTCCACCCAGGACTCAGGGTGTGGCTGTATAATTACTCTAGAAGTTCAGCAAGACTGCATTTGCCTGGCCGATGGGCCTTCTCCATACAGGTAGAGACGTTTCATTCCTCCAGGGAGCTCTTTCCCTCTCGGCACAGAGCCCAGGCTCCTCAGCCCCCAGATGGATTGAGCAGAGCCTGTGAGGATGGGCAAGGGGCTGGGACTCCTAAGAAGTAGGCCAATGCAGAACACCCACTTCCAGAGACCTACTGTGTGCCTGGCCCCAGATCAGGTGCCAGGTGTCCTATGCACACTATGCACACTGACCGGTCATCTGCCACCCGGCACCTGCCTGGCCGTTAGGATAAGCCACACTTGACTTCTGGAAAGCCTGTTAAGACTTGGCCTCTGATTTCAACCTCGGTCCCACTCTGGGCTATTTGACCTTCACACTTATTATTCCTTTACAGCTGTATTCCCATGGGCTCTCCCTGGGATGCTGACTGAGCTGACTCCCACAGCTCCCAACTGGCCTCAAGGGCTCCATCCCACATGATCCCCCTGGCTGCAGAGGATCACAGAGATCCATCTCTGCCCCGGGTGTACAATGTTGGGGAAGCCAGCCCTTAACCAATGATGTTAAGGGACTTGGGGTAAATTACAGAAATGATCACATTCTCCTTCCTTTCAGCATGGCTGTATAGCTCCTCCCATCAAGAAGCAGGACTTTCTTTCCCCTCTCTTTGCATCTCTTATGGCCTGGGGAGTTGCTCTGGTGGATAGAACGAGGTGGAAGTGATGCTGTGCTAATCTTGAGCCTAGTCCCTAAGAAACCCTGCAGCCTTCTGCTGTACCTCCTGGACCCCATCACTGCCGTGAGAACAAGTCAGGCTGGACAAGCACACAAGGCCCATTCATTCCAGACAAGGCCCCAGACATGGAAACGAGCCCAGACAAGATCTGCAAAAGCCGACCTGCAGCTGCCTGCAGATGGGTGAGGGACCCACCTGAGACCAGAAGAACCACCTGCCTAGATTGCTGACCCACAGAATCATGAGCTACATAACTCTTTTAAGCCACTAAATTGTGTGGTCACTTTTTATCCAGCCACAGGTAAGACAACATAAGACAATGTGTACAGTCACTGAAGAGGATCAGGCTATATGGCTCATAGGACAGAGAAGGCAGAGATTGATTCTAATTGTAACTACCTGAAAAGACTTCCTGGAGTAAGTGCTGTTTTACTTAAGGATTATGTAGTTGTAAGTACTAGAAACTTGACAGCACCTTGTTCAGAGTTCAAGGGACTTCATTGATTTACTAAATGAAAAAGTCCAAAGGTAAAGTATGCTTCAGGCAAGGTTTGATTCAGCAGCACAACGTGGATGTCAAAGACCTGTCTTCTGTTCTTCATTTCTGAGGCATCAGCTACATCCGGTGGCTGCCAGCTCTCACGGTTACAAGACAGCTGTTAGCAGGCTCTGGAAGCTACCTTCTTTATTCATGTCTCCCAGAAAGAACATTTTTTCATGCACTTTCTCCTGAAAAGCAAAGAAATGTCTTTCCCAAATGCCTCTAGTAAATGTTAATGCTGCTGTCTTAAATGAAGTCATTTACTCATTCCTAACCCCCATTATTTCGGCCCAAAGGATGGGTGAGATGAGATGATTTGTTTAAGAGTACCTGGGCTCACCTTTAGAAGGTGCGAGGAGAGCCCATGCCTTTGATACACTCACAGTCAGGGCAGGAGCTCCTATACCTGACAGACATGGCTTCTGCTTCAAAGAAGAGAGGGGTGTAAGGGACATTGAGTCTGTAAAGGACAGCATGGGTGATGTTCTGAGGGAAGACTGGGCCTCGTGGACCCTTGGGGGAAACTAAAGCAGGCTCCCCGCCAGGTTCACTGCTTCTCTGTCTGTCTTGTTATCTTCTTACCCCTCCAGCTGCTAAGGAACAGCACACTGGACCTGAAGGCAAGTGGACAGTGGGTTACTGTCTTTTTAGTTTTAACTTTACAGCATGGGATTATATTATTTTCTAATGAAAATTAGCATTTTATTGCATTTAAATTACTTAAGAAATCTTGAAGTACCTTCTACTCTTGGAATCCTAAATTCCTACAGGTAAGGCTGAAGCCTCTTTATCTCTGATGAGCATCCTTGCCCCTCATTCCACCCCCAGTCCCACTCTCAGCAGTAAAGTGCTGCTGCGATTTCATACGTTTCTTTCCATGGATCCCCCTCCCTTTTATATTGTGATAAAAACTCATAGAATTTACCATCCTGACCATGTTTTCTTGAGACGGAGTGTCACTCTGTCACCAGGCTGGAGTGCAGTGGTGCAGTCTCAGTTCTCTGCATCCTCTGCCTCCTGGGTTCAAGCGATTCTCCTGCCTTGGCCTCTTGAGTAGCTGGGATTACAGGTGTCTGCCGACATGCCTGGCTAATTTTCTTGGATCTTTGGAAGAGACGGGGTTTCACCATGTTGGTCAGGCTGGTCTCCAACTCTTGACCTCAGGTGATCCACCTGCCTCGGCCTCCCAAAGTGCTGGGATTACAGGCGTGAGCCACCTTGCCCGGCCACCATTTTTTAAGTACAGTTCAGCAGTATTAGATACGTATTCACGTTGTTGTGATACATCTTCAGAATGTTTTCATCTTGTGAAAATGAATCTCTGTCCTCATTAAACAGATCTGCTCTGCCCCCTCCCCCTGCCCTGGGAATTCTACATTCTGTCTTTATAAATTTGACCACTCTAGGTACTGCTGATTGGTGGAATTATATAGTATTTGTCATGTGTGTGTGTGTAGAGATGGGGTGTTGCTTTGTTAGCGTTTCCTCATCTGTAACATGGGTGGGGGTGTCCTATCTTTTTCACGTTAGTGAGGAGATTACAGAAGAACAGTTACCTTACCTGCCATATACGCCTTGAAATGTGATTGGTTCTGATTTCCTAATTTTGGTGTCTTTTCAACTGCTCCATGGAGATATAAGGAAGTCCCAGAACTGTCTAAGAAGTTGGCACTGGGGCTTTCAAGAGGAAGAAAGCAGCACCCCCCCCTGCTGCCCCAGGGGAAATAACATCCCTCATGGCCCTGGGCTAACACGTGTCCTTTGGTAGCCCCAACTCCTCAACATCCCTCCTTCCCTCACCCCAGGTTCCTTTCCAGTCCTGCTGTCCCCACAGCTTACAGCAGCCTCCCTAGCCCCCTGGAGCTCCTCATGTCTTTCAGGACAGTGGGAGGCAAGCCAGGTTGTGTGCCCATCACGTCCTCAGAGCTCCATCTCTTTGGCTGATGTTGAGGAACTCTTACTCTCTAGGCCGTGGAATTCACCCGAGCAGTGACTGGTGTGGCCAGGGTGGCCTCTGGCTGTGCTGCAGCTTTGCCTGTGGGTGAGTGTTCCTGGGAGGGGCTGCTGCTGGGGGTGAGGAGGCAACTGTGGCAGGTGGTGGTCCTGTCCAGGGAACCGTGGGAGAGAAAATGGGGGGAACACCTGCAGCCTTGCTGCCCTGCACTGTCCTCCCACAGCAGGTGTCCGCCCTGGCTTTTCATCTGGGAAGGGGCCAGGGGCAGGCTTAGCCCTGGGTGTCCCGCAGGTCTCCCCATGTCTCAGCCCAGACCTCCTCCTGCCTAGCCCAAAACTGTCTATCACTGAGTCCCACTCCTTCAGCTCTTCCTTCCTCCAAATTCACCATCAGAATTCATCTCCTTTGGGAGTTTCCCTTGTCAACAGGGCCCCTGCACGCTATGAGATCTCAATCCAGAGTACTGATTTTAACAAAATTTCTCCAGCCCACGTTTTTCACTGGTTTCTGTGAGATCTCTTTCTGGTTTTATTTATTCTCATTTGTCTTCCTTTTCATCCTTGATTCCCCTCCCTCAAAGTCAACCTTTCTGATAGATTTGCTGTGTGTCTGGTTTTCATATGTATTTTTGCAGAAAGGGTATTGTGTTTGTTTGCATGCGTTGTAATTGACATGCAGGAGAGTGTGTTATAGATCCCATTCTGTCGCTGTTTCCCACACTGAACCATATTCTTGAGATCCATCTATGTTATTCAGTAAGCATCTAATCCTGGCTTCTACCTGCTGGCAAGTGCTTCTCTGCATGTATCCACTGCCCTTTACCTTTCTGTCTCCTGGGTGGACATCCAGGGATTCTCCCAACTTCACCAGCACAAATGACATAGGCTTGAATGACCCCTACCCTGTGCACTCACCCGTTGCTGACCCTGTAATCCTCGGCTGCCCTGACCCCCAACACATCTATCCTCAGACCCTTGGGAGCACTGGAGGTTAGTTCCTTCATGCTGGGGGCCCTCATAGGCACCCTGTTTTGCAACTTGGAGGTAACTGGCCCTTGGCAACACACACCACTCTGTGTACCCCCAACTCAGTGCAGAGAAGTGTCATGAGCAAGTGAGGGCCTCAGCCACACCCAACAGTCCTTTCTGTTTGTCAGAAATGCAGATGACTTCTCAGTTTAAGATCAGGCAATTCGTAAAATTAAAATAATAACAGCTCAATTTGAGCCAGCGCTTTTATGTCTTAGTCATGAAGTCTAGCACTTGAGGTTTGTTTATTTGTTTAATTCTTGTAACAACCCCAGAGGAAGATAAGAAGATAATACTGTCTCTTATTTACCAACAGGGACAATTTACTGTTGTCCAAGTGCTCTGTGCAGGACAGGAGGGCGTGGGGGTGCTGCTTACAGTCTTGGAACAGGCGGTAGAGCAATGAACAATGACAAGAAGTATTAATATGCCTGGCACAGTGCCTCACACCGGCAAGCCAAGTCGGTGGCGGGGGGGATCACTTGAGGTCAGGAGTTTGAGACCACCAGCCTGGCCTGTTTGCCGGGTGACACCTGGTGACACCCTGTCTCTACCAAAAATGCAAAAATTAGCCAGGCATGGTGGTGCATGCCTGTAATCCCAGCTACTTGGGAGGCTGAGGCAGGAGAATCGCTTGAATCCAGGAGGCAGAGGTTGCAGTGAGCCAAGATTATGCCACTGCACTCCAGCCTGGGTAACAGAGCAAGACTCTATCTCCAAAAAAGAAGCATTAATAGAAGTGGGGGAAGGTTGCAGGGAGGGCTCAGGGCAGAGAAGGTTCTGAAGGGTGCATAGAGGCCAGGCTCCTTTGCCATATCAATGCCCATCAGCTGAGCCTAACAGGCAGGCCCCCAGACGCACAGCAGCCAGTTCCTGAGGGCTTTTGTGTCAGGGCCCAGGTTTACCAGGCTGCCAGGCAACTTGGCGTCACCTCTCCTGCCTGCCAGTAAAACTGAACCTTCTAACCTGGTTATTGATTCCTGAGTCCTGGGGCTCATAAGCCCTCCAGGTGGCCTTTCTGGTCACTCAGGGTTTGGCCTTCACACCTGTGTCTCTTTACTTCCTCCACCGTCACTCTAAGGCCTCTCCCTGGGAGCTGGCTGAGCTCACTCCTGCACATCTGGCTATCTTTAGAACTTCTGGTTCCAAACTGCAGTTTTGGCCGCTCTGGCTGCTGGGGAGTGGAACCTCTGCCTGCTTCCCAGGGGCTCACCATGTGGGGGAGCAAACCATGCATACCCAGTGCTGTGAGTGGCTCCAGTCATGGAGGAGCAAGGATGAGTTCTGATTGGAAGAATCTGGGAAGGCTTCCTGGAGGAGGGAGCAATATCATGGGCCTTGAAGAATCAGAAGCTTTCAAGTCATTCAATTCAAGCATTGCTCTCAAGTTGCATTCAAGCATTCCACAGTGCTTGCCCTGACTTCAGCCACACAGTGCAAAATGAAGCACATCTTTCTTTACCATGAGGACTTCATTACTATCTGAAGAGATTTTCTGGACTATAGGAGAAAGTCATGGTATCCCTCACTAATAAACACTGACCCTGCTGCAGATGAACTAACAGCCCTGCTCAGAAAGCATGACAGCCATCCTCTTCACTTCTCCCTGTCCCGGCCAAACCACCATGCCCTATATTCCATTGCCAAGTATCCTGTGTTACCGGGAACGGACGTCACAGTAGCATGTCTTCCTAGCCACATCTAGAAGGTTTTGTTCATTTTTATTCTGCCTTTTATTTGAACTAAACCTGGCTTGGGAGGAAGAAAAGAAAACTTCTGATGTCCCCCAATCAACCAACCAACAAACTAGGTCAGGGCCACGTAAATTAACAGGACAAGCACTGGAGTCAAACCCCCCAGTGACCTTCGCCTTCTCCAGAAATTCCACTTCCCAAAATGAAACAGCGGTAGAGGGGGTCATCCCTTCTTCTGGCTCCCAACCTGGGGCAGCCCCCTCCCACTAGGTGGGCAGCTGGCTCAGACAGTGAGTGGAGGGGAGGCCAGCGTGGACCCACTCACAGACTGTTCTTTTGGTTTCCAGCCAGGGTTGCTACAGTTGTGATTGGAGGTGAGTCTGTGGGGAAGGGCTCAAGTAACCACCTGCCCCTAGGGAGGCAGACCTGGGGAGCAGCCAGCCTTGTCCATGCCAAGGCTCCCTTCGTGTGGGTGGTCAGGGGAGGAGGTTGGATGAGGGGCTACGTATGAAACAAGGAACTAGAAATAACAGTGCTGGAAGCAGGGAGTCTGGAGACTGGGAGCTGGAATGTGTGCGGGCAGGGCATGGTGGCAGCCGGGCAGGGGCCATTTCCCCTTGGCAGAACATTCACTGAATGACCCTGGGCATGTCTTTGAACTCCTCTGAGTTCAAAGGAACCCTTGTTCCTCTCCAGGGAAAGGGTTGGTAATGCCCATTCAGGGCTATCATCAGGATTGCATAGGGTGAACCAATAGAGACTGAACACAGTAGACAGGAAAGAGATGCCGGGGCTCAGCTCCCCTTGGTTTAGTGGCTTCCGATGTGCTCCGTGGCAACACCACGGAGGCCTAGAGCTGCCTTTTCGAGCTGTTCTGAATGTGTCTCTTACATAATCTCCAGGGCAAGATCTGCTCCCCTAATGAGATTTGCTCCCCAAATGAGGAAAGCAAAGATGAGAAACTTGCAAAGCACTCCCCTGTTCCAGCGTTTGGCTAAGGCAGACACAGGTTGGGAGGTCAAGTGACTTTCCCAAGGACGGTCCTGCTGCCTATCAGAGCTTGGCCCAGAGCCCCGTGCCCAGGGACCCCACTAGCTTTTCCTCTACTTTCCCCACCTGGCTGTGCTTTCCTCGAGTCGTGCCTACTGGCTGTGCCCATTGTCTCTCCCAAGCTCAGAGTTCACCTCTTTCTCCAGATTCCCTGAGGTCCCCAAGCCTGACCCAGTGTATGTGGTGGGGGGGCGGGGTTCTTCTCCTGAGCCCATGAACCGACCCAGCTCCTCTTCCCCGCAGCCATGGCGGTGCAGGCTGTGCCTGTGGTGCTCAGTGCCAGGGGCTTTACTGGGGCGGGAATGGCCGAGAACTCCATAGCAGCCAAGATGATGTCCGCAGCGGCCATCGCCGACAGGGCGGACTTGCCTCGGGCAGCCTGGTGGCTACTCTGCAGTCACTGGGTAAGCATCCTGGCAGGGCTTGCTGGTGAGGGCGATGAGGAGAGCAAGAGCCTCCAGGGGCCCAGTCCTGAGTCAACCCCATGGGCCGCAATCTCTCTGTTCCTCTTTCTCTCTCTACCATTCTCTCAGGATTTCTCTGGTGAGCTGACAGCCCTGCGGGAGATGGGGAGGGTGGGAAAGAGCCCTGGCCAGGAACAGCGGGCTCAGGACCACTCATCCTGAAGCAGACTTGCTGGGTTACCTGGGTGTCTCCTCCCCTCTGGGGTGCAGCCTCTTTCCCTGAAGAGCGAGGCTGCTTCCAGCTCTGGAATTTACCATGAGCATTCATGCCTGCAGCAGCCTCACCCAGAACAACCCCCGAGGGTGTTGGGAAACACGAGGGGAACTGGGTGGGGTCTCTGGGCCTCAGGCCCTCCTGAGGGTCACTGGAGTCTCTTCCCCCACAGTCCTGTCCCACTGAGCTTCTGTGACAGGCAAGCCCCACTGTGTTCACCCTCTCCTTCCCAGGAGCAACTGGGCTCTCCAGGTTGACCGAGTTAGTCCTGGGCTCCACTGGGTCTGCCGTGGCCGCTGGCTTTGTGAACTTCTTCTAGCTCCCTGCCCTCGCCCTGCAGCGAAGAGAACCATGCCAGGAGAGAAGGTGCCAGCCATCCTGACCCAGTGAGGAGCCAACTATAGCAAATACACCTGGGGTGAAATATACCAAATTCTGCACCCCCAGAGGAAAATAAGAAAAAAAGATGGATTGTGTCAACTCTTCCCAGAAGCTTTTCCTCTCGCTGGCTGTGGGGCAGGCCCAGCGTAATACTTGGGGTGGGGAAGGGGCAGGTTAGGGCTCAATTGTCTTTCCCCACACTGTCATCACAAAAACTTGGGATGTGATGAACCGAAATGAATCTAAATTTGAAGACAAGCTGTCCCCTGCCCTGTTGCTGACTCCATATGTAACCCTGGCAGGTCGCCTCCTCTCTGAGTCTGTTTGTCCCTCTCTAAATGGGCAGTTGAACTAAATGGCCTTCAAAATCCCAACCAGGGTTTGTGTTTGGCTCAGTTCCCATGAGGACTCGTGAGCAGGGAAAGCGGTGGGGGAAGTGAGGGGCGGTGGGGGAAGTGAGGGGTGGTAGTGGGGTGCAAACAGTCTGTTTTTAGCCACTTACCCCAAAGCCAGAGCCTCACATCTTTGCACACGTACCCCACCCCCACCCTCTGCAAATCCAGAGGCTGTTTCCCGAGTGGTTGGCTTAGGCTCAGATATGTCACTGACCCGTCTCAACATCAATGTCCTGAGTCGAGCCAGACTCCACTGCCCTGGCCCTGACCCCTTTCCCCAATAGCCAATAGGAAACTTTAATTTGTCAGGGTGCTGACCTTTCTTCCTTTGGTTCCTGGTCCTGAAATGTCCTTCCCGAACCCGAGCAAGGCCTCGTAGACACTTCTCATCACTGCAATGTGTTCTACCCCAGAGTAACAGGAATTCGTTCATACATTGTTTTGCTGCTCCTTTCCACACCATCTATGAGCATGTGCTGTGGTCCACGCATGGGGCTGGACCCCAAGGAAGAGAAGGGGCACAGCTCGGTCATTGCCTAGGCAGCCCTCATGGTGAGCTGAAGGGATGGACCCACAGGCAGATGACCATGGGCACTGACCTCCGATAAGTGCTATGCCAGGGGCCAGAGGCATGTCAAGGAAGGGGAGTGTAAATTTCATCCTGAGGACTTTGGAGAGGCACTGAAGGGTTTTCAACTGTGCAGTGATCATAGATGCTGCAACCCTGTGCACCCCACCCTAGGTTTCCAAAGAGAAGCAAAACTGTGAGTCTAGTGCTACACACATTTCAAAAACATTCAACAACTCATCCACGTCTCTTAACTTGGTCAATGAAGCATGGTTTCTATCCAGCCGCAGGAATTAACCTTCTCAGGGTGTTCTTCCCATATGTGATT
Organism: Saguinus oedipus; assembly: GCA_031835075.1. NCBI lineage: Eukaryota > Metazoa > Chordata > Mammalia > Primates > Cebidae > Saguinus > Saguinus oedipus. The sequence continues at coordinate 136,293,921 of CM063176.1, forward strand.
CTTCCCCTACCTTCCCCTTTCCAAATGTGATTCTTCCCCTACCTTCCCCTTTCCATACGTGATTCTTCCCTACCTTCCCCTTTCCATACGTGATTCTTCCCCTACCTTCCCCTTTCCATACGTGATTCTTCCCCTACCATCCCCTTTCCATACGTGATTCTTCCCCTACCTTCCCCTACCTTCCCCTTTCCATACGTGATTCTTCCCCTACCTTCCCCTTTCCATACGTGATTCTTCCCTACCGTCCCCTTTCCATATGTGATTCTTCCCCTACCTTCCCCTTTCCATACGTGATTCTTCCCCTACCGTCCCCTTTCCATACGTGATTCTTCCCCTACCTTCCCCTTTCCATACGTGATTCTTCCCCTACCTTCCCCTTTCCATACGTGATTCTTCCCTACCTTCCCCTTTCCATACGTGATTCTTCCCTACCTTCCCCTTTCCATATGTGATTCTTCCCCTACCATCCCCTTTCCATATGTGATTGTTTCCCCTACCTTCCCCTTTCCATATGTGATTCTTCCCCTACCTTCCCCTTTCCATATGTGATTCTTCCCCTACCTTCCCCTTTCCATATGTGATTCTTCCCTACCTTCCCCTTTCCATATGTGATTCTTCCCTACCTTCCCCTTTCCATATGTGATTCTTCCCCTACCTTCCCCTTTCCATATGTGATTCTTTCCCCCTACCTTCCCCTTTCCATATGTGATTCTTCCCTACCTGCCCCTTTCCATATGTGATTCTTTCCCTACCTTCCCCTTTGGTGCCTTGGGGAATCTGAGAAAAGCTGTGAAACTTCTCCCCACAAAATGTACACATTCCTCAAATAATTCCCTCGATGTTAGGGCATTCATGAGAACATTCGAAGACCCTCACTGAAGTGAAAGGTAACACCCCCTGCCTTAACTAGAAATCCGAGCCCTTCTGAAAGGAAAGCAGGACAGACCTGGGTTTGGGAGGATGGATAAGCCTGCATCCCAGCTGAAGCCCAGTAAACAGTCCTGCAAGGCAGGTCACCTCGGAGCATCCATTATTCTAGGTGTGGGTGGTGACCTCCTCTCTTGTCCCCGCTCATGAAGGTGAGGCTTTCCAGTTCCCAGAGGGCCTGTTTCCATTCTGGCAGCCAGCTCCTCACCCCCACCTCGGTTGCGTGGCTCTCACCTGATTCTTTACCTCTGACCCCTCAGCTTGGCCTTTGTGGCAGTCCGAATTCTAAGAATGGTGCCCAATGACCTCCCTGGCATAATCCCCTCCTCTCTGGGTGCTGGTGAAGCTTCTAAACATGTTGAGCTATCACTCCTGTGATTTTGGTACGTGAATGGCAAAAAGGAGATTATCAGCCGGGCAAGGGAGCTCATGCCTGCAATCTCTGCACTTTGGGAGATCAGAGGGATCCCTTGAGCCCAGGCTGGTCTCAAACATGGTGAAACTCCTATCACTACAAACACACACACACACACACACACACACATTTAGCCAGGCATGGTGGTCCACACCTGTTGTCCTAATTACGCAGACGTGGGAGAATCATTTGAGCCAGGAGGTTGAGGCTGCAGTGAGCCATAATTGTGCCACTACACTCCAGCCTGGGCAAAGGGGAGTTTCAGGAGCAGCAGAGGATGCACGTGCCTTGGCATAGGGAACCTAAAATGCATGGGAGCAGAAGGACAGCTGGGGGTCATCCAGACGAGACATGCCTCCCTATAAAACCTCCATGCTTAGGAGTTCCCTCCTGCCTCCGATGGTCTCCATCGGAGGTCCCCTTTCTCTTGATGGCTCGTTGGAGCTACTGCCTTCCACCCACGCTGCCATGGAAAGACCCAATTACATTTCCCTCTCCAGTTCTCTCACTGAGCAGCTGGGACTTACTTCCTCCTGGGACACCTTTCCCTTTTCCTCCCTCCTCCTCTATCAGACTTCCATTCACCTTTCAAGGCCTAGGCCTTTTGCCTCCTCTTCCAGGAAGCCTCCCCAGATATGAGAACAGATCCCTACCTTCTCTGACTCCTCCCATACTAGCTGGAGTGTCACTGCACTGAACATAATGGTCTGCGTCACTTTTGTTCAGGTAAGTGCCCAGTTTCTCTTGGCAGTGTAGTCTCCTGGGGCTCCATGTAGACCCCTCCCATCCACTCTAGCACCTGTCATATGAACAAAGACTGGAGTCTTTAGGTGACTGATAGAGTTTGGATGTTTGTCTCCTCCAAGACTCATGTTAAAATGTGATTGCAGCATTGGAAGTGGGGCCTAGTGTTTGGGTCACAGAGGCGGATTCCTCGTGAATGACTTGGTGTCCTCCCCAAGTAAGGAGTAAGTTTTCATTCTATTTGTTCACAAGAGACCTAGCTGCTTAGAATAGCCTGGCATCTCTCTTGCTCCCTCTCACCACGTGACACGCCTGCTCCTCCTTCCCCTTCTGCAATTGTAAGCTTCCGGAGGCTCTCACCAGAAGTAAATGCCAGCGCTATGCTTCTTGTACAGTCTGCAGATCTGTGGGCCAAATAGGCTGCTTTTCTTTCTTTTTTTTTTTAGATGGAGTCTCACGCGGTCACCCCAGCTGGAGTGGCACTGGCACCACCCTGACTCACTGCAACCTCCACCTCCTGGGTTCAAGCGATTCTCCTGCCTCAGCCTCATGAGTAGCTGGGATCACAGGTGCCCGCCACCACGCCTGGCTAATTGTTTCGTATTTTTAGTAGAGATGGGGTTTCACTATGTTGGCCCATCTGGTCTCGAACTCCTGACTTCGTGATCTGCCCGCCTCAGCCTCCCAAAGTGTTGGATTACAGGCGTGAACCACTGTGCCTGGCCTCTTTTCTTTATAAATTACCCAGTTTCAAGGTATTCCTTTATTTCAACTCAAAACGGACTAACACAGCGAGAGTGTGGTCAGGGCTCCAGGTCTTCATGCATGAACTCAGCCTCTCCTTCCGTCTTCCAGACTTGCATCTTCCACAGTTTGGTGACCATTCCTGACTCAGCCTCCTCCCCTCAAAGTGTACAGAGCCCAAATGTAACACTTGGCACTATCTTTTTCTGCTGGCTTGCTTGTCAGCCTCTGACAAGACTTTGAGGTTGGGCAAGGGAAGGCTATGTCTTGCTCATTCTAGTTGTCTAGTGTCATTAATGAAGAAGAACAGAGGGCTCTGTGGTCAGTGGCTCCTGAAGTGCCCCGGCTACCCCTCACCCACTCCCAGCAGGAACCTGTGACAGTGCCAACATTGATAAGGGGGAAATTGAGGCCCACGGAAGGCCCATGAATGGCCCTGGGTCATACAGCCCATCCTTGTAAGGCTGAGACCAACCAAAGCCTTCTGCTTACCGATGCAGTGCAAGGTTAAGCCCTCCCTCTGCCCCTCCATGACAAGGCAGGCTGGGAGGTGGGGACAACTGGCAACCTCCAGCTCAGAACTCCAGACAGAGCTGCAAGAAGCAAACACAGTGAGGCGAATCTTCATGTGACCTTTATTCCTCATGTTTCTCTGACTTGAGTGGGGTTTTTGGAGGTTCACCTTGGGGTACATTTTCTCTTGCCTCATCTCCTTCAGCCTGGGGTTGAGCCTTGGGTTCAGCTGGAGGTCTGCTTCCCCCCAAGCAGGCCCCTATCACTGACCCAACAGAGGCCAGGAGGACGTTGGATGATGTGGAGAGTCCAGCTGCCCCTGGGGAGGAGACAGAGAATGAATGAGCACAGGGGACAGGCAGTGACCCAGAAATCCTGCCCAGATCCCCCCTTCACATCCTGAAACCCCCACGGCCTTGCTTTGGGTAGAGTCTGCTAGAGGCAGCTAAAAGACAAGTCAGGGGTGAATTCACGGAAACTGAGAGGCGGAAAGTCATCCACAGACAGACCCCAAGAGCTACAGTGTGCTCACCTTACACAGGAGGCTACTGAGGCCCAGAGAGGGCAGGGACCTTGCCCAGGTCACCCAGGTGGAAGAGCCCAGGCACCACTTTTGGCCTAGGTTCCTTTCCTCTTCTCCCTACTCAGCACCCCATCACCCCTCCACTCCCGCCCCAAACCTCACTCAGAAGGAGCTAGAAGAGGGGACAGTGAGGGAGAGACTGAAGATCCAGGAAGCTGAGGGTCACAGAACTGCAGGGTGAGGAGAAGACCTCCCTCAGGCTCAGCCTCAGGCTGTATCTTTTTCCAGCTCTGGTGGTCTGTCCCGGACACTTACCCACCGACTGTAGAGTAGCCACCAGGCTCCCTGCAGAAATCCCACCCCCGTTGGCGATGGCTGCTGCGGACATCATCTTGGCTGCTATGGAAGATGCGGCGATTCCTGCCCCAGTGAAGCCCATGACACTGAGCACTACGGGCACAGCCCCCACTGCCAGGGCTGTGGGGAGAGAGAAGCTGGGTGGGCTGGGTGCAGACATGGGCTCAGGAGAAGGGAACCCTGCCCTTAGTAATTCCTTGACAGTTTCTGGGGACTGTCAGCTTTAGCAATAGGGAGATGGCAGCTTCGGGGTTTCATGGTGAAGAAGAGGTGGTGAGTGTGGAACCAGGAGAGGCAAAGTTGTCATAGGAAGACCAGGCATAGCCCTGCTTTGTCTCTAACTTGGTGTGTGATGCGGTGAAAGTCAATACCCTTCATTGGGTCTACAGTTTGTTTGTGTGTGTGTGTGTCCCCGAACATAAATGTGAAAAGAGCCATGTGGAGTTTAGCTGCAAATCCTCTTTCTTTCTTTCTTTTTTTTTTTTTGAGACGGAGTTTCACTCTTGTTACCCAGGCTGGAGTGCAATGGCACGATCTCGGCTCACCACAACCTCTGCCTCCTGGGATCAGGCAATTCTCCTGCCTCAGCCTCCTGAGTAGCTGGGATTACAGGCGTGTGCCACTATGCCCAGCTAATTTTTTGTACTTTTAGTAGAGACGGGGTTTCACCTTGTTGACCAGAATGGTCTCGATCTCTTGACTTCGTGATCCACCCGCCTCAGCCTCCCAATGCAAATCCTCTTTCAAACGAAATCTTCCTTCTACGCTTATTCTATATAAGGACTAGAGGAGAAGCTGGGGCTGGAATGGGAGTGAGCTTTTCCCTGGAATATCTTGCTGCTGCTCTCCCGTATGGTTCACTCAGGCAGCTTCGGGAGTGGAGGGTGAGGGGTTGAGAGCCAGCTCAGCGCGTCATCTCTGCGGCCTCCCAGCACCCCCAACCAGGCTAGGTGAGGGCCCAGCGATCGATCCAGGTAACTTACCTCCTCCCACTGCAGCAGCAGCTGCCTGTTCTAGAGAGAGTGCCAGGGGAAGGCAGAGGGGAGAGGGGAGGAGGAAGAGAGAGAGAGAAGAAAAGGGAGGAGAGGGAGGGAGTCAGTAGTCAGCTGGTTAATGGAATCAGGGAGCGAAGCTATTTCCCGTCCCTTCCCGGGCCGGGGTCGGGACGGCCTGCTCCGCTCCCAGCCCTCCCGCCCCCGGGGAAGCAAGACTCACTCATCATGGTGAGGCCGTCCGGGTTCCAACTCGGCCCAGGAAATGACAGCTTTCTTGGGGTGTTCCTTCCCCCTCCATCCAACAGGGATACGCCCGCACTCGTTGCGTAGCAAGACGCAGGCCCCGCCCTCCCCACACCGCGCTCGCTCGGGCCCAGTCCCCGCTCCCCGGCTCGCCAGTCCCAGCTCGGCAGATCTACCGAAGAGAATAGCGCGGGAAATAACCTAGAAGCCATAGCCAGTGGGCCGTGCTCCCAAATTGCTGCAACACCGCCCCCGACTCCAACCCGCCAATAACAAAGCTGCAAATAAAATAAAATAAAATCCCCAAACCAAAAAAACAAAAACAACACAACAGTAACGAACAAGATACAAGGAGAAAAGCGGTGTTTAATTTCACCTCCAGAGAGACACTAACGTAATACATTCTGGCACTTTTCCTTCCAGCCTGAATATGTAAACACCCCCTCCACCACCACCTGCCCAGCTCCCGTCACACTCCGCTTTGGAAGTTACTCGCTTTAGCTAATCAACCATTTAGATTTACCCAGGCTGTTTAATATTCTTCAGCAAGATTTTTAAAAAGTCAAGTTTATTAAGGTGTATGTCACCTACACAAGTTAAAATTCACCATTTCAGTGTACACTTCTATGGGTCTGGGTGACTTTGACAGCTCTGATACAGACCATTTTTTTTTTTTTTTTTTTTTTTTTGCCAATCAATGAGAGCTTGTAAGTTTGCTGAGGTTGGTTGGCCTTGAACTCTTGGCCTCGCCTTCGCAAGCGCCACGACATCCGGCCGGAGCCACTTTGGGCCCTAGACCATTTTTTTACATGCCCAGCCCCTCCTCCACCAAATTCTCTCAGGCTCTTTTGGAGTCACCCTGTCCCCGCTCCTGGCAACCATCCCATCCCCGCACATTTGCCTTTTCCAGAACTTTAACATGATACTGAACTGTCATTAAATATTCCATCCCCGTGGATTCAACGTATCAGGCCCCCTTTTAAGGGTTTAAAGTCTTTCTAATTTTTGCTCTGATGAGTTATCTTAGCATGAAGCGCTAATATTATGAGGTACAAGTATTTTCTGTATATTCCCAGAGGTGAAACTGCTGGGTTAGAAACTATGCGTTTTTTTAATAGCACGTAATATCTATGTTGTTATGTTGACGTCCAAAAATACTGCCATCAGTTTACATTTTCCCAGAAGTTTGTAGGAGGATGTATTTTTTCTGCTCCTCACTAACAATTAGCTTTGTCGTTAAGAAAAGAAACAACAGCAAAAATCTTTGTTGATTTAATATGTGACTTCTTTTAATATACATTTCCCTTTACCACTAGTGAGACTAAACTATTTTTAAGTTTATTATCCTCATGTACTTCTTATTTTGTGAGTTATCTCTTCTCATTCTTGGACCTTTGTTCTATTGAAGTAGTTTTTTCTTATTGACACAGAGGAATTAATTATATATTAATTATCTTCATCCATTCTTATAGATGTTGCAGATTTTTATTTCTAGTTCATCCCTGCCTTTTTGATGTATTTTTTTCATAGAAAAGTGTTTAGTATTTATGCAAACTTGCCAATAACTTTATTATTTTTGCCTTTAGAAAGGGCCACTTCTACTAGCTATTCAGTACACTGTCACGTGTATTTTCTTTAGGTTCTTCTGGGGGTTTGCTATTTAAGATTTACTTTAATCCATCTGGAATTTAGATTGGTACATATAGTGCTTCACGTATTCATAAATATCTTAGCCAGTTGTTCCACTGCTGTTATTAAATCAAATCGTTGATTTGATATCCCCTCCTTATATTCAAAACTCACTGGCTGGTATATATACCAGTATATCTGTTTGGATATTTTCTGTTCTGTTCCAATAGCTATCTCTTTTGGCAACAATAGCACACTGTTTCAATCTTATAAATTTATTATTTGATTTAAAATCTGACTGTGCACAGCAATATCAGAATTGTTAATCCAGGCTCTGCATTTTTTTGTGAAGATTAAAAATACTTTGTAATGCTTTCTACTATCCTGAAATGAAATTCATAGATAACATCATCTGTTATAGTTGCACACAAGGTATTGCCCAAACAGAAGAGAAATAAAATTATTTTTAATAAAATAGTGTATATTTCAATATGTACATGGTCAAGCACTATGACACCAGAAGGTATAATGAAAGAATGAGTTGTTTGCACCCATATAAGTTTCTATTTAAGATGATACAATATTCAACGGTAAATTCTTAATGCCTGTCTTTTTTTTCTTGAGATGGAGTCTTGCTCTGTCAGGCTGGAGTGCAGTGGCGCCATCTTGGCTCACTGAAACTTCCACCTGCTGTGTTCGAGCGATTCTTCTGCCTCAGTCTCCCGAGTAGCTGAGATTACAGGTGCACACCACCATGCCCAGCTAACTTTTGTGTTTTTAGTAGAGACAGAATTTCACCATGTTGGCCAGGCTGGTTTCGAACCCCTGACCTCGTGATCCACCTGCCTCAGCCTCACAAAGTACTGGGATTACAGGTGTGAGCCACTGTGCCCAGCCAATGCTTATTTTTTTATATTTGATGTTTTAAAACAAGGATGTAAGAAACAAATCCATATATTTATATGCATATATCTACATCTGATCACCATGAATGGGACAGCTGCAAATCCAGCATTGCTACCAGTAATATGATTTTCTGAAATGGTGAATAATTCTCGGTAAAGTCTGGAACAAATTATGATTTCTCCCTTATTTGCAAGATAACAAAATTCCTAAAAATTCAATCTATATAAAACTATGCCAACAATACCTAAAACATGGTTAAGTTCTAGGCCGAAATAATTATGAGCATTTTGCTTGTATGAAGAGACCTCTGTCATTTATACAGGGTAACTTTTAGTTGTGCAGGACTGTCTTACCTAGTTCAGGATGTCAGGTCTGTCCCAAGAACTAAATACCAGCATCCCCCGCCAATTGCTGACTGCTAAACGCACACCATCAAATTTCCAAAATGCTCCCTAGGGGGCAGTACCATCCTGTTAAAAACTACTGCCTTGGCCTGCTGCCTTTGTATTAAAAGTTGAAAACTACTGTCTGCTAAAAACTACTGCCTTAGTTAAAAACCTAGAAATGCTTCTAATTATTTATGGAGAAAATAAAACAAAATAAAACCAATGGCATCAACATTTTTGGCATTAGTTTTAGGATTAATTTGTACATATTGAGTATTTAACTTGTATATAAGAACTTGGCATATGTGACAGATTAGTTATAATTCCAATTTTAATGATGTACTTCCATAAGAGACTTAATCTTACAATTATAAAGTTGAAAGGCATTCTACTTTAAAAACAATTTTATTAACAAATATTGTTTAAGAAAACTTATCATTCAAAATTATCTGTTTTATTAGATTTATAAACATCATCTGTGTTCAGGGGAAGCCTTTGCTTGTTAGAGACATATGCAGTGTTTAAGAAGAAAATTGACAATGTGTAGATATTTATATACGCACATACACACAAAAGGAATTTCCATTATGTTAATATACATGTAACCTAAACTATTTAGGAGAATTTGCTCAACCAAGTTGTAAAAATCTCCTTAGCTTTATAAATAGAATATTAGGATTTTAATTAAAGTTAAGAACTTAAGGATTACTAGATTTTTAAATTTATTTCACTAAATTGAATATTAATCTAAAAACCCAAATAGCCTTTAGTGTTTATCAAAGCTGCTTTCAAGAATAACCCAAAACTCAAGGGTGTGCCAGCTGGCTTCTTTCTTTCTTTCTTTCTTTTTTTGGAGACAGAGTTTCACTCTGTTGCCCATGCCCAGAGTGAAGTGCAGTGGCCCTATCTTGGCTCACTGTAACCTTCGTCTCCCAGGTTCATGTGATCCTCCTGTCTCACCCTCCTGAGTAACTGGGATTATAGGTGTGAGCCATCATGCCCAGCTCGTTTTTGTATTTTTAATAGAGATGAGGTTTCACCATGTTGGCCAGGCCGGTCTTGAACTCCCAACCTCAAGCAATCTGCCGGCCTCAGCCTCCCAAAGTACTGAGATTACAGGCATGAGCCACCATGCCCGGCCACCAGCTGCCTTCTAACACACCCTGAGTAGTGCTAACTGGACCTTTTCTGACTTCCTGGAATATGCAACTAAAGATCATAAGCCTCAAGCAGACACACAAAAAAAGCACTTAAACCAAAAAGAAAACATTATTAATTACTCGAGCACAATAAAATTAAGAATCTCTGCTCAACAAAAGGCACCATGACAAGAATAAAAAGTCAAGCCACATAGTAGGAGAAAATACTTGCCATACCCGTAACTGACAAAGAATTGGTATTCAGAATATATCAATATCACCTTGATACCAACCTGACAAAGGCATTGAAAAATAACGACAGAAAAATATATCTTACAAACATACATGCAAATATCCTGAACAAAATACTAGCAAATCAAATCTACAAATATATAAGAGATTTATGTCATGACCTCATAAGGTTAATATAAGGTGAGTTCAACATTTGAAAATCAATTAATTTACCACATATACAGAAGAAGGGAAAAGATTGTATAGGTATATCAATACACGTTTTGATTAAAAATGCTGAGCAATTTAGGAATAAAGGAAACTTCCCCAACCTTCTAAAGCTTTCTGTAGAAAAAACAATAAATAGCATGCTTAGGGCTGCTGTATTGAATGTGTTCTACTTTAGATTGGAGCCACTTCAATTTAACATCATGATGGGAGTCTTAACCAGTGTAATGAAGAAGGGAAGAAAGAAGAAAAGAAAGATATCAAGATTGGAAAGAAAGACGCAAAACTTGCTTTATTCATGTACAACATTGTTTATGTAGAAAGTACTAAGGAATCTACAAACAACTGCTAAACCTAAGTGAAGTCAACAATATTGCAAACATCAACTGCATTTATAAATATCAGCCACACAAATTAAAGTGAAACTTCAACAGCATCCGGCTGTTTTCAAATGACACAGTAGCATCCAAACTGAAACATTTAGAAATAAATTATGAAAACACATGCAGGACATATAGACTGAAACTGCAAAATATTGCTGAGAGAAATTCAAGTGGACCTCGTTCTGTTGCCAGGCTGGAGTGCAGGGGCACAATCTTGGCTCACTGCAACCTCCGCCTCCCAGGTTCAAGCAATTCTCCTGCCTCAGCCTCCTGAGTAGCTGGGACTACAGGCACCTGCCACCATCCCCAGCTAATTTTTGTATTTTTAGTAGAGATGGGAGTTTCACCATGTTGGCCAGGATGGTCTCGATCTCTTGACCTTGTGATCCACCTGCCTCGGCCTCCCAAAGAGCTGGGATTACAGGCATGTGCTACCGTGCCCGGCTGAGACTGAATTTTAAGATATATTAAGTTGCTAATACATTACAAACTGGTCTATAGATTCAAGGCAATTTCAATAGACATTCCAGCAGGCTTTTGTGTAATTTTCTTTTTTGTGAAATTGACATGATGTTTCTAAAATATATATGGAAATGCAAAGGGCATAGAATACCCCCCCTTTTTTTTTTTTTTTTTTGAGATGGAGTTTCGCTTTTCTTACCCAGGCTGGAGTGCAGTGGCGCGATCTTGGCTCACCGCAACCTCCGCCTCCTGGGTTCAGGCAATTCTCCTGCCTCAGCCTCCTGAGTAGCTGGGATTACAGGCATGCGCCACCATGCCCAGCTAATTTTTTGTATCTTTAGTAGAGACGGGGTTTCACCATTTTGACCAGGATGGTCTCGATCTCCTGACCTCGTGATCCACACGCCTCGGCCTCCCCCTTTTTATTTAGACAGAATCTCGCTCTGTCACCCAGGCTGCAGATGATCTGCTGGACCTCCTGACCTCGTGATCCACCCACTTCGCCTCCCAAAGTGCTGGGATTACAGGCGTGAGCCATTGTGCCTGGCCTCCATTTTTTACTGAAAAGAATAAAGTTGGAAGATTAACACTGGAGTACTTAATTTCAAGACAGTATAAAGCTATGTAAGTAAGACTGTGCGATGTTGGCATGCGGATAGGCAGAGAGATTAATGGGACAGAATAAAAATCCCATCAGTAAACCTAAACATATATGGTCAACTGAGTTTCCACAAAGGAACTAAGGTAATTCAATAGGGGTAGGTAGTTGTTTCAACTGATGCTGGAGTTACTGAAGATCCACGTGGCAGGCTAAACAATTAGCCCAAAGAGAGTCCTAATCCCTGGAACCTGTTAATGTTACCTGTATTAGTCTGCTCTCATCACGTTAATAAAGTCACACCTCAGGCTGCGTAATTTATAAAGAAAAAGAGGTTTAATGGACTCACAGTTCCACATGGCTGGGGAGGCCACAATCACGGCAGAAGGTGAAGGAGGAGCAAAAGCATGCCTTACGTGGCAGCAGTCAAGAGAGCGTGCTCAGGGGAACTGCCAGGGGAACCATCAGCTCTCGAGACTTATTCACTATCATGAGAACAGCAAGGGAAAATACCCACCATGATTCAATTACCTCCCACTGGCTCTCTCCCATGACATGTGGGGATCATAGGAGCTACTGTTCAAGATGAGATTTGGGTGGGAACACAGCCAAACCATATCATTACCTTGTATGCAAAAGAATATTTGCAGATGTGATTAAGGATCTTGAGACTACGAGATATCCTGGATTATCTGTATGGAACATAAATTCAACCACAAGTATCATTATAAGAGGGAAGCAAAGGAATATTTGACACATAGAAGAGAAGAAGTCAATGTGACTGTGTGGGCTAAGATTGTAGTGATGCAGCCACAAGCCAGGGATTGCTGGCAGCCACCAGATGCTGGAAGAGGCAAGAAAAGGATTCTTTCTTAGAGCCTCCAGAGGCAGCACAACCCTGCTGACACCTTAAGTGTAGTCCAGTGATAGTGGCTTCAGACTTCTGGTCTCCGGAACTGTGAGAGAATAGATTTCTGTTGGTTTAGACTACCAGGTTTACATTAATTTGTTATACTATGCACAGGAAATTAGATAACCCAAATGGAAAACAATGAACCTCTACCTTTACCTCATACTGTACAGAATGCCTGCAGCACAATATGAAAAAGACAAACCCATCCAATTTTAAAAGGGGCAAAAGCTTTAAGCAAATGCGTCACAAAGCAAAGTATATGAGTAGACAGTAAGCACACTGGAAGGACTCTCAACGTGTTTAGTCATTTGGGAAATGTAAAACAATGCCACAGTGGAGTACCACTTCACACCCGCTAGAATGGCTAAAATTTAAAAGGCTCACTACACCAAGTGTTGGCAAGAATATGGAGTAACTATCACATATTCCTGTTGGGAATTTAAAATGGTACTTCCACTTTGGAAAACTGTTGGCTGTTCTTATAGTTAAAGATATTCCTATCCATTAATTCCCCTCCTTGGCATTTACACAAGAGCAATGAAAACATGTCTACACAAAGACTTGTACACAATGTTCAAAACAGCTTTGTTCATTAGCAAGGGAATTATACACCCAATACATGTTCATTAGAACACTTAGAAAACATAAATATGCAAAGTGAAAAAAATCAAAGCTCTTGGTTTCCTAACACTAACCCTGTTGATGTTTATGGTGCAGAGCTTTTAGAGTCTCCCCCCATTTTGCCTGCATTTAATGTAGTTGGTAGGTTGGCCTTTAGCCAAGTTGACCTGCACCCCTCTGAAAATTCCCCTGGGCCAATCTTCCAGCTTAAAATACAGTGAGGCCGGGCGCGGTGGCTCATGCCTGTAATCACAGCACTTCGGGAGGCGGAGGCAGGAGGATCAGGAGGTCAGGAGATCGAGACCATGATGGCTAACACAATGAAACCCCGTCTCTATTAAAAATACAAAAAATTAGCCAGGCGTGGTGGCACACGCCTGTAGTTGCAGCTACTCGGGATGCTGAGGCAGGAAAATCTTTGAACCCGGGAGGCGGAGGTTGCAGTGAGCAGAGATCATGCCACTCTGCACTCCAGCTTGGCCACAGAGTGAGACTCTGTCTGAAAAAAAAAAAAATACAGTGAATGGATTTGCCTGGGAATGTGCCATCCTTCATGAGACACGGCAGGGCCTGGGCAGCAGGCCAAGAATGCTGGGATCGAGGGTCCCTGTCCTGTCCGTGTCTGCCAGCCCTGCAGACCTCCTACAGACAATGTAGCTGGGCCCACCGCAGGTGAGTTGCATTCTGAGGGCTGGCGTTTGAGAGAATGCGCGTCTTGCTTTGAAGTGCCCTCTCGTGGCAGTATTTCAAACTGCAAGCGCAGTTGCTAGTGGGCTGGATAATGCACCCGCAGGGCCTGGGTTGGTTGGGATGGAGATTTGTTTTGAGGACTGGAGCAGGCTTGTCCTGAACCTCAAACTGAAAGGGCTGAAAGGACACCTCCCTTTCTTGGAGCAACCTTTTGTGCCGAGAGAGCAGAAATCTCCCATTGGAAGAGATTTTGCAGTGTCCCCCCAGCTCTTGTCTGGGAGCTCCTGGAAATCATGCTTGTGAATATGACCTCACTTTCTGGGCCACATGGATAGGACCAAAGATGGGCACCTGGCAAATTTGGAAAGAGACAGAGATATTGAGGCACTAACTGGATAGCTGGATTTATAAGAAAGAACAGAGTAGTCACCGGGCAGCCATCTTCTGTCCTCCACGTGGGCTAAGAGAAAAAGCTGCTCTGCTGAGAAAGAGAAATGGACCAAATTTTCAGGAAGAAGCCAGCGTGAGAGACAGAGAGAATCCTGTGTTTTCATTTCTAGACTGTCCCGAGGCCTGGCTGCCCCCAACTTTTGGTCCTGAGATGCTCCTTGACCTTATTGCTCATGCCTCATCTGAGGCTACCCAGAGTCCAAAGGAATTCATTTTTGCTGGCTGCTTCTAATGCTTCTCATTCATTCACTCACAGATTTATTCACCCACCAAATATTTATTCACATGTTTTACACGCCAAATGCTGCTAGAGAACCCAGGGAGAGAGCAGTGAGAAAAAAGGAAACCTTTGCTCTCATGGAAGGGAGATGCACATTAAACAGTTACATACATACCATGTCGGGTGCTGTGAAGACTGTGGAGTGAAGTAGGGGAAGAATGACAGAGAATGTTGGAGAGGGAGCTGCCACTTTAAGTAGCGTGGTCAAGAAGGGCTTCTCTGTTAAGGTGGGACTTGGAACCTGAAGGAACTAACGAAGCACCAGAGCCAGGCAGCAATGTGGGGAAGAGCACTGGACAGAGAGAACAGGCAGTGCAAAGGCCCTGGGGCAGGAGGTGTTTGCAGAGCACCGAGGAGGAAGGGTGTGTGACCAGAGGAGTGAGTGATGGCTACAGATGGGGCCAGACGGGCAGAGGGAGCTGGAGGGAGGCAGGCTGTGTGGCGGAAGGAGGGTGCGCAGGGCCTGTGGCTATTCCAAAGGACCTGGGCTTTTGCTCAAAACGACATATAAAACAAACAGAAAGTTTCAAGTTAGTGATATAATTTTACTGTATTTTTTAAAGATAATCAGACATTGGTGTTGATTTTGGGAGCCTGGGTAGATCCGTTTGAGGCCCTAAAACCGCAGAAAGTCCACAGGGCTGGTGGGTAAGCCCTCTAGAGTGTGAAGGTCTGGGTTCTTGGCAGCAGCTGGGGTGTATCTGCAGGAAGAATGGGGCCTTACCACAAAACAGGCTGGGCTTGGGTACCAGCCACTTGAAATCTCTAGGTGTTTGACCATTCGAGTTCTCTTTGGGGAGTTTCCACCATTCTCCCTTGAGACTGAGAACTAAAAGATGGGTCCAGTCTGCTCTGCTCTTGCTCTGAAGGAGATGTCCCCAGAGGGAAGTGTGGGGTGGTTGGGGAGGGGAGGCCAGCAGTGGGCTGAGGCCTGGGGCTCACATCCAAGCAGCAAAAGACAGGTCAGGAGTCTGCCTTAGTATCTCTGTGTTAAACAACTAGGAACCTTCCTCGCGGTCACAGTATAAATCCTCTTTCCCATTTCATTGTCCCACTTTTGACACAGACATGCATATTAATAGTATTTTACTGTAAGAAAAGCTACAGTCCAAATGCCACGACAAATGGCAACAGAGACTAAAAAGGTCTCAGGCCACCTGGGAAGTTATACAACTTCCTCTCCTGTGTAGAGAAAGGGAGGGATCTTAGGTGCTGTGGGCTGGGGGTCCCGTAGGGCCAAGCCTTCTGGTTCAGAAGAGAGGTCAAATCTCTGGACAGTCTTACATTAAAACAACATCAACAACCACCACCACAATGGCAACATGGGTAACCCAATCTGGGAGAGGTTTAGCCACCAGACCTGGCTCCAGTCCTCAGGAAGAAAGGCTCTCCTCCCTACCCAGCATAAGTTTTTCCAATTGATGGCCACAGGTGCCAGGCCTGTGTCCTCCCCAATGACTCACCTTTTTCTCCTTTGCACTGTTTCCCTTCGTCTGTTCCCTGCCATCCCAGACAGTAACATAGAACACCCACTGGTCTGTGGGATGACTTCCCAGGGCCCCACAATGGCATTCATAGTCTGTATCAAAATGAAGTTCATTCATTCATTCAACATGCGAATACTTATTTACATTTTCTACACATCAATCACTGTTGAGACCCAAAGCCAAGTTACTGAAGCCTGAGTCAAGAGCCTTCCCATGAGAGTTGTGTGAAATACTGTAGATGCTGGGTATAAGTTGGCCCAGAATATTCCACGATGTTCATTTTCCCACTTTTGACATAGATAAAAGATGCCATCACTGGAAAATTAATCCCAAGCCCAAGGCCTTATTTATGCAACATTAGAATAACTCCTCTTCAAGTGCTTGTGATCTCACTGCGTAAACCCTCATTGTGATGTTTTAAAAGTCATCATTAAATCTCATCATCTGCTGTCCAGCCCTTGCACAGTGAGGCTACACTCCCAGGAATAACAACGAAACTCCCTTCTACCAGCTCTGCCAGCTGATCCCAACTTGCATCTGAAACCAGCATGGATTGAGAGAGTCTCACAGTCCTCTGTTACACAAAAAAGTGAGATACCACCCCAGAGAATGAAATACTTCATAGGTGCCCAAGTAGGAAGGGACTCTTTTCCAAGGAATATAGTTTGGGGAGATCCTCCTCTCAGTCTTCACTGGCAGTGAGTGAGAAGATCAGGTATCTGAGGTTACATCCAGCTGGAATCATGAGTGCAGCTTTGGAAGGTGGGACAAAGCTGGTCAGAGTCCCTCTAAAATTGACTTTGGGCAAGTGCCACACAGGACCCAGGTCCCCTAAGTGCCACCACTGGGTGCCCTGTCTGTCTACTTGATTCATTCCTGCTACCTCAAGTTTCCGCCTCCTAAAACCTGGTACCCACCTTGTCCCTGCCAGTCCCCTCCTGCAGGAAACGGGTTCAATTTTGGCTCTCTCTTGCCTGATTTGGCCCAGGGCTAACACTCTGACCAGTTCAGTCTCACCTTCCAAAGCTGTGCCATGGTACCAGCTGGATATAACTTCAGATCCCTGATCTCTATCTGCCAGTGCAGATCTGGTTTACACTCTCTGGGTGCTATTAGCTCTGCAGTTGTTTTTCTGTATTTCTGCAAACTCCCTCACTTCTGGGCTGAACTGGATCTGAGCTTAGTTCCTAGGACTATGTGCAGCTGACACCCTGGCATGTTATTACCATGTGTATCTCGACATGAGAACACGCCACAGGCTATGTGATTCATTAGCCACAACAAGCCAACAGTATCTCACCTTCCCTCTCTCTTTCCTGTTCTTCTTTTCTCCCTCCCTGTTTCTCTTCCTCGCATTTTATTTTTTCACATCGATCACATGGTACGCTGGTTTGCTACAGCCACGATAATGTTGTGTAATAAACTATCCCAAAACATAGTGGCTTAAAACAATTATTTTTGTTTTTGTTTTCTTGAGGGTCAGGAGGCAGACTAAAGCCGCCCTGTTGATCTAGGCTGGGCTTGGCTGGGTGGCTGTCCTGAGCTGTGGCAGCTACAGCAGCGTTGACGTCCACTGCTAGCCTGTGGTGTGGGTCAGCTGGGGTGACTTTGTTTCACGTGTGTTCATTCCAGATCCCAGCCTGATGGACAGCAGCTGCCCAGGGGAAGTCCTTTTTATGGTGATAGCTGAAACATAGGAGACCTCTTAAGGCTGGAACTGGCATGCTGTCACTTTCAGTTGGTCAAAATAAGTCACGCCATTAAGCCCAAGTTCAAGGGATGGAGAACTACTCTGCCCAAAATGAGGCCCTGCAAGGCTGTGAGTCAGGGAGTGGTGAAGAACTGGGGCTAGGGATTCACCCAACCACCTGTCAGCAGTCAGTAAGTTCTCCCACAGTGTATTTCACTTGCTGATGTGTATATTCTCGAGGTTTCGAATGCACACATGGGAGCATTTAAAACTACGGTCAGAAAGGACTTCTTTAACTTGATTTCCTTAAGGGATTGGGTTCAGCTAGAAGAGCACACAGGGCCAAGCTGCTTGTGTTTCTTGAAGACAATAGAAGAGCTTTTTCTGAAAAGAACACCCTAAGCCCTGAGTCCAGCTTTTATGATTAGGACTCATGGCTCCATCACCACGGACTTGAAACATCGATCAGCAGAGCCATCAAGAGTTCAGCTGCTGGTGGATGCCAAGGAAGGGGCCGCTGGGCCAGAGCACAGCTTTTGATTCATCTACAAGACTGTGGGGACAAGGCTAATTGCAAACCTGTGCTAAGAGCGGGCCACACGTTATCACATTTAGTGCTCACCACAGCCCCATAAAGTGGGTATTTTTAAAACCCACTAAATGGAGCACTTACGTTCTTGCAATTATAATATCTCTCTCTGGGTAATTACTTGAATGGAATCTTGTCAAGTGTGATACTGTCCATTTCCCAGCATTGCAGGAAAATTTTGAAACACAGGTCAAGTGCCCTCACCTTCGAGTTATATCAAGAAGCTTGCTTAATAGAAAAGCAGTGTGATGAGAATACCACTCTTAAGTGTGCAGACAATGTCTCCGAGACAGTCTGCAAGATCCTCTCAACTGTCCCCTTTGCAACCTGGAGGATGGGGGGTACTCCAGGGTTTCCCGATCCACTTACTGAGCTCAGTCCTGGGTTTACAGGGGATACTCTACAGCCTTGGCCAGGCTGAAGACCCCCAGGCCTCAAGGTGCCACTTTGGATATCTGACAGCTAAGTAGGACTGTCCACTTCTTAGTTACCTTTGGCCCACAGCTGACTTGAGGGTCCACACCAAGAAGCTTTGGTGACTGGGGAGGGAAGGGGTGGGGTGGGGTGGGGTGGGATGGGGTGAGCAGGGCTGGCAGGGGGAAGTGCTGATCTCTCCCTGCTCTTCTCCATTGTCTTATCTGACCTATTCCCTTTACACCACTGGGAAGGGGCTCCCTGCCGCTCAGCCCTTTGCCCTGTGCCTCCTCTCCTCTCCATTCCAATTCTCCTACTGCGGCAGAGTGACACTCCTTCTACTAAGGAAACGGAGGCTCCAGCCACCTCCCAAGGCCAGGAAGGACTTCATGGCTGAGCTGAATTTGAACTCAGAGCTCCAGGATCCAGACCACACATTCTTCCCCCCCACATACCACATTTCTGTTAGCGTATTGCAATACTTCTCATGCAAATCACGTGCCATTGGAGTTCCGCTGCCGGTGGAGGCCAGATGCAGATTTGGATCCAGTAGGTCTGGGGTGGGGCCTGGGATTCTGCATTGCCAGCAAGCTCTCAAGTGATGCTGATGCTGCTGGTCCATGAACCAACTTTTATGTTGCAAGTGCATAGCATTATATTAAAAAAAAAAATACCTCATGTATTTTTTATTTCTCTTGATCCTAGCTGCAATCCAGCAAGGCTTGTCAGGGCAGGAGCTGATGCCCTGGGCGGAGGGGAGAGGACGCCGAAGGCTAGAGAGTTGCTTTGGCGTGCGTGCGTTCCCCTGGGTAGCAGGTAGGCAGCATCAGGGAAATTCAGCCCCCACTTCGGATTATGAACCTCTTGCCCGGGGCATCATGCTGCTCACCTGCAAAGAAGCAAAAGGACTCCAGCCTGCCAGCGTGGCCCTCCAGCAGCTGGAAACCACCCGATGTGTTTAATGTCACCCACATCCTTGCTTCTGAGAGCAGCCTTGAAATTGTGGTGACTGTCCTATTATTCTGAGGTCCCATTGTTCCTGCCCTAGTGAGGTGCCCCAGTAAAGCAAAACACTTTGGAAAAGTCGCGTTATGTCTGTAGGTGTAGAGCACACGCATCCCAGAGGGCAAAGCTCGCTGTTTTCTTGTGCAGGATCAAGTATGCTTTGTGGGCTGTCCTTGGCAGTGAAAATGGGCCATATAAATTATACATTGAAATAATAGAGGCTGCTGCAATCTGCCAGAAGGTCTACAAAGCTGGAGATGACAAACTTCTTTGTCAGTGAACTGTGGGCTGTGCTGAGGGCCCCCAGAGAACTCAAGACAGGAGGGACATTGAGGCCAAGCGTTCAACCTCCAGATTTCCAGTCAGCAAGGACACACGCTTTCATCTGTGTTTAAGCTTGCTGGCATTTGACAAAGGACTAACATGCTCAGGGTTTCAGGTCTTGGGTATGGAAAGAATGAAAAGCAGTCCAATCAATGAGTGACAGTATTAGCTCTGGTGAATCTGAGAATGTCTAGGGTGAGGGGTAGAGCTGAGAGTCTGAACACCTAGATCCTCTGTTGAACAGCTAAGGAAACAGAGGCCCATAGACAGGGACATTTGACTGAGGTCACTCATTTATTATAGGCAGTGACGGGGCCAGGGAGTGGGCTTCTGAATTGTCGTCTCAAGTTCCTCGCCTGGCTTCACCTCTGAGCCTTCTCCTGGACCAGCTCTTGTCTGACTTTTCTTAAGCAGGTCAGAGGGGCTCTGGATTTAAAACAGATGGCAACAGGGCAGCACACTGGAGAGCCTTGGAGAGAAAGGCTGGTTCAGGGGGTGCACGTGGACATCAGAAAAAGACACATGCCTGCAGGTTGTCTCCCTGTGTGGGGTTCTTTCCTTGGGCCACTATTGGGTTTGACCCAGGGAAAGAGCATTTCAGTCTGCCCTGCACTATTTGTCTGCTCCTCTCAATAAGTGCTTGTCAATCAAATGAGGAGGATGAGCTGTGTTTACAGGTCATTCTGTCTCAGGGTTCTCATTTTCTTTGTTGACAAACCTGATTGGATGCCTCTCTCCACAAGTCAGGTCCTATGCCAGGCATTGGCTGTCTTTAAATTGGAATATCCATTTTCTTATTGTTGAGCTTTACATATTTTAAATACAAATCCTTTGTCAGATGTATGATTTTCTCTCTCTCTCTGTTTTATTTATTTTTTCTTTAAGATAGTGTCTCGCTTTGTTGCCCAGGCTGGAGCGCAATGATGTGATCTCAGCTCACTGAAACCTCTGCCTCCTGGGTTCAAGTGATCCTCCTGCCTCAGCCTCCTGAGTAGCTGGGACTACAGGTACACACCACCATGCCCAACTAGCTTTTGTATTTTCAGTAGAGTCGGGTTTCACCATGTTGGCCCGGCTGGTCTCAAACTCCTGATCTCAGGTGACCTACCCTCCTCGGCCTCCCAAAGTGCTGGGATTTCAGGAGTAAGTCACCATGCCTGACCAGATGTTTGGTTTTCAAATATTTCTCCCCAGTCTGAAGCTGCCTCAACATCCTTGCCCAGGTTGCAGTGGCACGATAACTAACTATAGCCTGCAAATCCGGAGCTCAAGCAATCCTCCTACTTTAGTTTCCCAAGCAGCTGGGGCTACAGGTACACACCGGCATACCTGGATTATTTTTATTATTTTTTGTTTGTAGAGACAGGGTCTCACTATGTTGCCCAGGTTGGTCTCAAGCTCCTGGCCTCAAGCTTCCTTTTGCCTAGGCCTCCCAAAGTGCTGGGATTACGGATGTGAGCCACCATGCCTGGACCTTAACATTCTCTTACCAGTGTCTTTCATGAGCAAAACTTAATTTTGATACGATCCAATTTATCAATTTTAAATTTTATGGATAGTGTTTTCAGTGCCATTTCTGAGAACTCATTACTAAATTCAAAGTCATGTAGATGTTCTCTGGCCTTTTCTTCTAACAGTTTGATAGTTGTTTGGGGACTTTGTGTTTCATGTAAGGAATGAGGTTTAGGTTCCCTTTTCTGCATATGGATGTTCAATGGTACGGTAAGTCCTCACTTAATGCTGTTGATAGGTTCTTGGAAACTGTGACTTTAAGTGAAATGGCAAAACAGTATATAATGAAACACATTTCACCATAAGCTAATTGATATAAAGAAGAATTAAAATTCAATGGTATATTTCTCATCACAAAAACATCATCAAGCTTCTAAATAAAGACCAAAACACTTCTAATATTAAACATGGAAATACATGTGAGTTGTCTGTGCATTTAAGAAAGATTAGTAAAAATAAGCAGAATTATTTGCCTGCTTATTTTAGTTCAGGGTGGCGATTGGCTGGAGCCTATCCCAACAGCTCAGGGTGCCAAGTGGGGACTGGCCTTGGACAGGAGGCCATTCTGTCGTGGGTACACCCCCCCCCCTACACACACAACCCACACAGACTGGCATGGGGAAAATATAGACACATCAATTCACCTAAGGTGCACATCTTGGGATGTGTGAGGAAACTGGAGTACCTGGAGAAAACCCAAGCACACACGAGGAGACTGTGCAGACTACAGTGGCCCCAGCTGGAAGTGACTTTTTTTTTTCTATCAATGTTATAACAAAGCAATGTTGAAGGAAACAATGTTATTTGAGGACCTGCTGCGTGTACACAATTGGGTATAAAGACTATGTTTTTTCCATTTCATTGTTTTTGCAACTTTGTCAAAAACTAATAAGCCTTATCTGTGTGGGTCTATTTCTGTATCTCCATTCTTTTCCATAGATCTGTGTGTCTATCCCTTTGCTAATACCACACTGACTTAATCACTACAGCTTTACAATAAGCCTTAAAATTACAGTGTATGATTCCTACAACTTTATTCTTTTTCTTTCAAAATTATATTAGCTCTTCTCATTCTTTTGCCCTTCCATACACACTTATGTCTAAATCTCAACAAAAATCTTGCTAGGACTTTGATTGGTACTATATTAAGTTAACAGATTAATCTAGAGAGAATTGCCATCTTTACTGTGTTGAGTCTTCTAATCCATGAAAATGGTACGTCCCTGTACTTATTTAAATCTTTGGTTTCTTCAATCAGCATTTTGTGGTTTTCAGCTTAGAGATCTGGTACTTTTTTTTTTTTTTAGATTTATACATAAGTATTTCAGTTTTTGAAGTTATTGGGAATAGTATTAAGTTTTTGTTTCCAACTGTATATTGCTAGTGTATGGAAATACAGTGGATTTTTATGTATTGACCTTGTATGCTATGATCTTGTAAAACTTATTTATTAGTTTGGGGAATGTTGTGCTGTTTTTTGTGACTTTCTACATAGATAATAATACTTCACATTTTTCACATATAGTTTTTGCCTCATAGCTATCTCTATTAGGGACCCTAAATAACAGTAGCTTAAAAACCATTCTAGTTTATTCCTACCCGGCTCCTCTCTGTGCCATTGTGGGGGCACTTGCACCTTCTATCCCCAGGGTACTGACTCCACCTGCAGGTCTGAGTTAGCTCTGCACTTATGTCTGCTTTCCAGTAGGGACAGGAAGAAGAGGGTAAGCCCTGGAAATTCTGCTCACATCTAACTGCAAAGGATGCTGCGAAATTGGGTCTTTATTCTGGACAGCCACTATCTGTCTCCAGCCTCCTCCTTAAAATAGGAAGGGGCAACAATTACCAGGCTGTGCCACAACAATGAAGTTCAAGAAATGTCTCATTTCTTTATTTTTAAAAAGCAAATTAGATATGGCTCGGAGCTGCCACTGTCAAGGTTTGGGACTGGCTATCAGTCATCATTGGACTTTCTTGAACACTCTACTCTGTCCAGAACAACATGGGGACCAACTGGTCTCATGGATGCTGTTGCTCAGTGCCACTAACAAGGGCAGATCCTTCATTCTCTGAGGGGCACTGTGGCTCCAAAGAGGGACAAAAGGTGCCCCTCCCTGAAGGCTCAGCCACAGGGGCATAAGCTTCTTCTGTGAGGGCTGTTGCCTTGATAGTATGGCCTCCACCACATCTTCCCAGTTACCCCTCATCCAGGACCCAGGGCTTTAGGGCACTGCATGGCAATAGGGCTAATTTCTCACTCTTGAAGAACACTCCAAATCTCGGTAAAATTCACACTTAATAATAATCTTAAAAATACATATCTATGGCTGAGTGCAGTGGCTCACACCTGTAAGCCCAGCACTTTAGGAGGCCGAGGCAGCAGATCACAAGGTCAGGAGCCTGGCCAATATGGTGAAACGCTGTTTCTACTAAAAATACAAAAATTAGCTAGGAGTGGTATTGCACGCCTGTAATCTCGGGTACTCAGGAGGCTGAGGCAGGAGAATCGTTTGAACCCAGGAGGCAGAGATTTCAGTGAGCTGAGATCACGCCCTGCACTCCAGTGTGGGTGACAGAGTGAGACTTGGTCTCAAAAAAAATAATCTATTTAAAATAGTCTTATAGAAAATACATTCAGGGGAGCCTCAAGGAACCTGCACAACCTATGACATTTGACAAAAAAAGCCCGGAATATGGTTAGGTTTAATATGTAGAAAGTAGGTGTCTCAGTCAGGGTCTTGGCAAGAAACAGATGGCAGAGTCAATCTGGAACATTTCAGGAGAATTTAATGAAGGGGACATTTACACAGGTGAGGACAGGTGTTGGGGAGCCACAAAGACCATGAATACTTTGGGGTTGGTAACATCAGGGAGCCTGGGGGCGATTTGGAGAGGGAGAGAGCTGTGAGGAGGGGGCTTCAGGCCTTTAGCTGCTCGAAGAGAAGGTGCTGGAAAAACACAATACCCTGACAACGTGCTCCTTCCTCCTCCTGTCCCCTCTCAGCGTTCCTCCTCCCTCCTTAGCTGAAGCCAACAGGAAGTTAGAGCCCAGAGGACCTCCTGATGCAGTTCCTGGGAGTCAACCCCTGTGGACAGAGATGGCACAGAGTGGGTTGGGAGGGGCCTGTGGAGGCATCCAACACAGTGTGTGAGGGAAGACAAGAAGAGAGGATAATAATGGCCAACATATCCACAGGGCTAGCTCTGTGCCAGGAATTATTCTAAGGTCTTTCATAGGATAACTCACCTAATCCTCTCAGGGCCACAAGCAAAGGACACAGAGAGTGAGGTGGATTCAGAGGCATTCCAGGGAAGCTTTTTTTATGAGCAAGGGTCTCACTGTCACCCAGGCTGAAGTGCAGTGGTGCAATCACAGCTCACTATAGCCCCAACCTCCTGGGCTCAAGGGATCCTCTCACCTCAGTCTCCTGAGTCACTGGGACTACAGGTGTATAAAACTATGCCTGGCTAACTTTTCTACCTTTTTTTTTTTTTTTAAAGATAGGGTCTCACTATGTTGCCCAGGCTGATCTTGAACTCCTGGGCCCAAGTGATCCTCCCATCTCAGCCTCCCCAAGTGCTGGCATTACAGGTTCAATCCACCACACCTGGCCCAGAGAACTTCTGATTGAAAAGATGAGGAAGGGCTTCCCGAGGGGAGGTGGTTTTGAGCTGGGCCCCATGGAGGGATTGGCTTGAAGAGGAAACACTTATTTGAAAGGCCCAGCAAACAGTATCCCAGGATTAAAGTGACCATTCATCTCATGAACCAACAATGGTGAGTAGCATTTTGTGTGTGCTAGGAGCGAGCAACTGTGCGAGGTAGGAGATGTTTGCATGTTTAGACAGGATTAGAGTAAGAAGGAAGTGAGTGCCTTTCTGCAACTGCTGCAGCCAACTGACTGTAATTAGGCCAGGCCTAATTACAACGTAAAGCCTAATTACAATTTACCAACTTAAAGAAGGCCAGGCCAGCAGAAGGAGGACTTACTGCTTATTAACACCAACGGTGGCTATCATTATTAAGCTCCCTGCGTGCCACTGCGTTTATGCCCATTACCTCTAATAACCACCAGAATTCTGCAAGGTAGTCATTATTGTTTCTTTTTTATAGACAAGGAACTGAGGCCCAGAGAGATTAAGTAACTTGTCCAAGGTCACACAACTAATAGGTGACAAAACTGAGACTCAATTCCAAAGGCAGTGAGCTTCCTATTATACTATACCCCCTCCACATTTAAAAAAGAGACATAAAGGCCGGGCACGGTGGCTCAAGCCTGTAATCCCAGCACTTTGGGAGGCCAACGCAGGTGGATCATGAGGTTAAGAGATCGAGACCATCCTGGTCAACATGGTGAAACCCCGTCTCTACAAAAATACAAAAAATTAGCTGGGCATGGTGGCGCGTGCCTGTAGTCCCAGCTACTCAGGAGGCTGAGGCAGGAGAATTGCCTGAACCCAGGAGGCAGAGGTTGCAGTGAGCCGAGATCGCACCATTGCACTCCAGCCTGGGTAACAAGAGCGAAACTCCGTCTCAAAAAAAAAAAAAAAAAAAAAGAGACATAAAACACAGAAAATTGTATTAGACCAGAACAGACCATGTGCAGAAAGATGGGTGATGTGGCTTCACTGTCTCCATCCAAATCTCATCTTGAGTTGTAATCCCTGTAATCCCCATGTGTTGAGGGTGGAACCTGGTGGGAGGTGATTGGATCATGGTGGTGGTTCCCCCATGCTGTTCTCATGATAGCAAATGAGTTCTCATGAGATCTGATGGTTTTTGAAAAAAATTATTGTTATACTTTAAGTTCTGGGATACATGTGCAGAATGTGCAGGTTTGTTACATAGGTATACATGTGCCATGGTGATTTGTTGCACCCATAAGTCTGTTATCTACATTAGGTATTTCTCCTAATGCTATCCATCCCCTAGCTCCTTACCCCTCAATAGCCCCAGTGTGTGATGTTCCACTCCCTGTGTCCTTGTGTTCTCATTGTTCAACACCCACTTATGAGTGAGAACATGTGGTGTTTGGTTTTCTGTTCTTGTGTATGCTTGCTGAGAATGATAGTTTCCAGCCTCATCCATGTCCCTGCAAAGGACATTAACTCATCCTTTTTTATGGCTGCGTAGTATTCCACAGTGCATATGTGTCACATTTTCTTTATCCGGTCTATCATCAATGGGCATTTGGGTTGGTTTCAAGCCTTTGCTATTGTGAGTAGTGTTGCAATAAATACACGTGTGTGTGTCTTTGTAGTAGAATGATTTATAATCCTTCGGGTATATACCCAGTAATGGGATTGCTGGGTCAAATGATATTTCTGGTTTTAGATCTTGAGGAATCGCCACACTGTCTTCCACAATGATTGAACTAATTTACACTCCCACCAAGAGTGTAAAAGTGTTCCTATTTCTCCACATCCTCTCCAGCATTTGTTCTTTTCTGACTTTTTAATGATTGCCATTCTAACTGGTGTGGGATGGTATCTTATTGTGGTTTTGATTTGCGTTTATCTAATGGCCAGTGATAATGAGCTTTTTTCCCTATGTTTGTTGGCCATATAAATGTTTTCTTTTGAGAGTGTCTGTTCATATCCTTTGCCCACTTTTTATGGGGTTGTTTGTTATTTTCTTGTTAATTTGTTTAAGTCCCTTGTAGATTCCAGGTATTAGCCCTTTGTCAGATGGATAAATTGCAAATTTTTTCTCCCTTTCTGTAAGTTGCCTGTTCACTCAGATGATAGTTTCTTTTGCTTTGCAGAAGTTCTTTAGTTTAATTATATCCCATTTGTCAATTTCAGCTTTTGTTGTCATTGCTTTTGGTGTTTTATTCAGGAAACCTTGGCCCAGGCCTATGTCCTGAATGGTATTGCCTAGGTTTTCTTCTATGGTTTTTATGGTTTTAGGTCCATTTAAGTCTTTAATCCATCTTAAGTTAATTTTTGTATAAGGTGTAAGAAAGGGGTCCAGTTTCAGTATTCTGCATATGGCTAGCCAGTTTTCCCAACACCATTTAGGAAGCAGGAGATTCTTTCCTCATTGCTTGTTTTTGTCAGGTTTGTCAAAGATCAGAAAGCTGTAGATGTGAGGTGTTATTTCTGAAGCTTCTGTTCTGTTTCATTGGTCTACATACCTGTTTTGGTACCAGTACCATACTGTTTTGGTTACTGTAGCCTTGTAGTTTAAGGTCAGGTAGTATGATGCCTTCACCTTGTGCTTTTTAATTAGCATTGTTTTGGCTACATGGGCTCTTTTTTGGTTCCATACAAAATTTAAAGTAGTTTTTTCTAATTCTGTGAAGAAAGTCAATGGCAGCTTGATGGGGATAGTATTGAATCTATAAATTACTTCGGGAAGTGTGGCCATTTTCATGATATTCATTCTTCCTATCCATGAGCATAGATGTTTTTCCATTTGTTTGTGTCCTGTCTTATTTTCTTGAACAGTGGTTTGTAGTTCTCTTTGAAGAAATCTTTCACATCCCTTGTAAGTTGTATTCCTAGGTATTTAATTCTCTTTGTGGCAATTGTGAATGGGTGTTCACTCATAATTTGGCTCTCTGCTTGTCTATTGTTGATGTATAGGAATGCTTGTGATTTTTGCATATTGATTTTGTATCCTGAGACTTTGCTGAAGTTGCTTATCAGCTTAAGGAGATTTGGGACTGAGACAATGGGTTTTCTAAATATTCAATCATGTCATCTGCAGAGACAATTTGATGTCCTCTCTTCCTATTTGAATATGCTTTATTTCTTTCTCTTGCCTGATTGCCCCGGTCAAAACTTCCACACTCCTGTGTTGAATAGGAGTGGTGAGGGAGGGCATCCTTGTCTTGTGCCAGTTATCAGGGGAATGCTTCCAGCTTTTGCTCATTCAGTACGATATTGACTGTGGGTTTGTCATAAATAGCTCTTATTATTTTGAGATATGTTCCATCAATACCTAGTTTATTGAGAGCTTTTAGCATGAAGGGTGTTGAATTTTATCAAGGGCTTTTTCTGCATCTATTGAGCTAACCATGTAATTTTTATCATTGGTTCTGATTATGTGATAGATTATGTTGATTGATTTGCATATATTGAACCAGCCTTGCATCCCAGAGATGAAGCCAACCTGATTGTGGTAGATAAGCTTTTTGATGTGTTGCTGAATTTAGTTTGCCAGTATTTTATTGAAGACTTTCACATCGATGTTCATCAGGGATATTGGCCTGAAATTTTCTTTTTTTTTGTTGTGCCTCTGCTAGGTTTTGGTATCAGGATTATGCTGGCCTCATAAAATGAGTTAGGGAGGAGTCCCTTTCTTTCTCTTATTTGGAATCGTTTCAGAAGGAATGGTACCAGTTCTGTTTTGTGCCTGTGGTAAAATTTGGCTGTGACTTCATCTGGTCCTAGGCTTTTTTTTTTTTTTGGTTCGTAGGCTATTACTGCCTCAATTTCAGAACTTGTTATTGGTCTATTCAGGGATTCAACTTTTTCCTGGTTTATCCATTTCTTCTAGATTTTCTAGTTTAGTTGCATGGAGGTGTTTATAGTATTCTCTGATGGTAGTTTGTATTTCTGTGGGAATCAGTGGTGATATCCCCTTTATCATTTTTTAAATTTTATATATTTGGTTCTTCTCTCTTATTTTTTTATTAGCCTGGCTAGTGGTCTATCTAGTTTGTTAATCTTTTCAAAAACCAGCTCCTGGATTCATTGATTTTTTTTGAAGGGTTTTTCATGTCTCTGTATCCTTCAGTTCTGCTCTGATCTTTGTTATTTCTTGTCTTATGCTAGCTTTTGAATTTGTTTGCTCTTGTTCCTCTAGTTCTTTTAATTGTGATGTTAGGGTGTCAATTTTAGATCTTTCCCACTTTCTCCTGTGGGTATTTAGTGCTATAAATTTCCCTCTAAACACTGCTTTAGCTGTGTCCCAGAGATTCTGGTGCATTGTATCTTTGTTCTCATTGGTTTAAAATAACTTATTTATGCTTTAATTTCGTTATGTACCTAGTAGTCATTCAGAAGCAGGCTGTTCAGTTTCCATGTAATTGTAGGGTTTTGAATGAGTTTCTTAATCTTCAGTACTAATTTGATTGCATGATGGTCTGAGAGACTGTTTGTTATGATTTTCATTCTTTTGCATTTGCTGAGGAGTGTTTTACTTCCAATTACGTGGTCAGTTTTAGAATAATGTGGTGCTGAGAATAATGTATATTCTGTTGATTTGGGGTGGAGAGTTCTGTAGATGTCTATTAGGTCCACTTGGTCCAGAACTGAGTTCAAATCCTGAATATCTTTGTTAATTTTCTGTCTCATAGATCTGTCTATTATTGACAGTGGGGTGTTAAAGCCTCCCACTATTATTGTGTGGGAGTCTAAGTCTCTTTGTAGGTCTCTGAGACCTTGCTTTATGAATCTGGGTGCTCCTGTATTGGGCACATATATATTTAGGATAGTTAGCTTTTCTTGTTGTATTGATCCCTTTACCATTATGTAATGCTCTTCCTTTTGTCTGTTTTGATCTTTGGTGGTTTAAAGTCTGTTTTATCAGAGACTAGGATCACAACTCCTGCTTTTTTTTTGCTTTCCACTTGCTTGGTAAATATTCCTCCATCCCTTTATTTTGAGCCTATATGTGTCTTTGCATGTGAGATGGGTCTCCTGAATATGGCACACTGATGAGTCTTGACTCTTATTCAATTTGCCAGTCTGTGTCTTTTAATTGGGGCATTTAGCCCATTTACATTTGATGTTAATATTGTTATGTGTGAATTTTACCCTGCCATTATGATGCTAGCTGATTATTTTACATGTTAGTTGATGCAGTTTTTCATAGTGTTGATGGTCTTTACCATTTGGTATGTTTTTGTAGGGGGCTGGTACCAACTTTTTCTTTCCATATATAGTGCTTCCTTCAGGAGCTCTTGTAAGGCAGGCCTGTTATGATAAAATCTCTCAGCATTTGCTTGTCTGTAAATAATTTTATTTCTCCTTCACTTATGAAGCTTAGTTTGGCTGGATATGAAATTCTGGTTTGAAAATTCTTTTCGTCAAGAATATTGAATAAAACTCTCTTCTGGCTTGTAGGGTTTCTGCAGACAGATCTGTTGTGAGTCTGATGGACTTCTCTTTGTGGGTAACCGACCTTTCTCTCTGGCTGCCAACATTTTTTCCTTCATTTCAACCTTGGTGAATCTGACAATTATATGCCTTGAGGTTGCTCTTCTTAAGGAGTGTCTTTATGGTGTTCTCTGTATTTCCTGAATTTGAATGTTGGCCTGTCTTGCTAGGTTGGGGAAGTTCTCCTGGATAATATCCTGAATGTTTTCCAACTTGATTCTATTCTGGGGAGAATAGAGAGAACCATCACTTTCAGGTACACCAATCAAACATAGGTTTGGTCTTTTCACATAGTCCCATATTTCTTGGAGGCTTTGTTGGTTTCTTTTCATTCTTTTTTCTCTAATCTTGTCTTCATGCTTTATTTCATTAAGTTGATCTTCATTCTCTGATATCCTTTCCTCTGCTTGATTGATTCAGCTACTGATACTTGTGTATGCTTTACAAAGTTCTTGTGCTGTGTTTATCAGCTCCATCAGGTCATTTATGTTCTTCTCTAAACTAGTTAGCAATTATTCTAGTTAGCAATCCTCTAACATTTTTTTCAAGGTTCTTAGCTTTCTTGCATTGGGTTAGAACATGCTCCTTTGAGGAGTTTGTTGTTACCAACCTTCTGAAGCCTACTTCTGTCAATTCATCAAACTCATTCTCCATCCAGTTTTGTTCCCTTGCTGGCAAGGAGTTGTGATCCTTTGGAGGAGAAGAGGTATTCTGGCTTTTGGAATTTTCAGTCGTTTTGTGCCGTTTTTTCCTCATCTTTGTGGATTTATCTACCTTTGGTCTTTGCTGTTGGTGACCTTTGGATGGGGTTTTTGTGTGGACGTCCTTTTTGTTGATGTTGATGCTATTCCTTTCTGTTTGTTAGTTTTCCTTCTAACAGCGAGGCCCCTCCGCTGCAGGTCTGCTGGAGTTTGTTGGAGGTCCACTCTAGACCCTGTTTGCCTGGGTATCACCAGCAGAGACCTCAGAACAGCAAAGATTGCTGCCTGTTCCTTCCTCTGGAAGCTTCATCCCACAGGGGCATCCTCTACATGCCAGCTGGAGCTCTCCTGTATGAGGTGTCTGTTGACCCCTGCTGGAAGTTGCCTCCCAGTCAGGAGGCACAGGGGTTAGGGACCCACTTGAGGAGGCAGTCTGTGCCTTAGCAGATCTCAAGCACTGTGTTGGGAGATCTGCTGCTCTCTTGAGGGCCAGCAGCCAGAAACGTTTATGTCAGCTGAAGCTGTGCCCATAGCCACCCCTTCCTCCAAGTGCTCTGTCCCAGGGAGATGGGAGTTTTATCTATAAGCCCTTGACTGGAGCTGCTACCGTTCTTTCAGAGACACCCTGCCAGAGAGGAGGAATCTAGAGAGGCAGTCTGATAGGTTCCTCTCATCACAGCTTGGTGAAGTTCAAACTTCCTGCAAGCTTTGTTTACACTGTGAGGGGAAAACCGCACACTCTAGCCTCAGCATTGGTGGATGCCCCCTCCCACACCAAACTAGAGTGCCCAAGTCAACTTCAGACTGCTCTGCTGGCAGTGAGAATTTCAAGCCAGTGGATCTTAGCTTGCTGGGCTCCATGGGGGTGGGATCTGCTGAGCTAGACAACTTGGCTCCCTGGCTTCAACCCCCTTTCCAGGGGAGTGAACAGTTCTGTCTTGCTGGTGTTCCAGGAGCCACTGAGGTATGGAAAAAAAAAAAAAAAAAAAAACAAACTCCTGCAACTAGCTCAGTGTCTGCCCAAATGGCTGCCCCATTTTGTGCTTGAAACTCAGGATCCTGATGTTGTAGGCACCTGAGGGAATTTTCTGGTCTGAGGGTTGTGAAGACCATGAGAAAAGCATAGTATTTGGGCCAGAATGCACCATTCCTCGTGGCACAGTCCCTCAGGGATTCCCTTGGCTAGGGGAAGGAGTTTCCAGCCCCTTTTCACTTCCCAGGTGAGCTGATGCCCCATTGCCTTTGGCATCACCCTCCTTGGGTTGCACCCACTGTCTAACCAGTCCCAATGAGATGGGCTAGGTACCTCACTTGGCAATGCAGAACTCACCTGCCTTTTGCATTGGTCTCACTGGGAGCTGCAGAGTGGAGGTGTTCCTATTTTTTTTTGAGATGAAGTCTTGCTGTGTCACCCAGGGTGGTGTGCAATTGTGTAATCTCAGCTCACTGCAGCATGCTCCTCCCAGGTTCAAGTGATTCTCTGGCCTCCGGCTCCTGGGTAGCTGGGATTACAGGTGTCTAACACCACTCCTGGCTGATTTTTGTATTTTTAGTAGAAATGGGGCCTTGCCATGTTGGCCTGGCTGGTCTTGAACTCCTGACCTCAGGTGATCCACCCACCTCAGCCTCCAAATGTGTTGGGATTACAGGTGCAAACCACCACACCTGGTGTCTGATGGTTTTATAAGTCAGTTTTCCCTACTTTAGCTAACTCTCTCCTGCTGCCATATGAAGAAGGTCTTTGGTTTCCCTTTCCCTTCCGCCATGATTGTAAGTTTCCTGAGGCCTAACCAGCCATGTAGAACTGTGAATCAGTTAAACCTCTTGTCTTTATAAATTATCCAGCCTTGCCAGTTCTTTATAGTAGTGTGAAAACAGACTAACACAATAGGGGACCCAGGATGGAGGAGGAGAGGGGTAAGATTATTCAACATAGTTCTAGGAGGAAAGCAGGTGCACATTGTAGGACCTGCTTTCCTACAAGCTGAACAGAAATTCACCTTGTCCTTCAAATGTGCACATTGTAGGTCCACATTTGAAGGTACACATTGTAGGTGCACGTTTGAAGGACAAGGTGAATTCCTGTTAGTGGATAGTGAGAAAAGAGCTTTGGTGGTGGGGGAAAGCTTCAGCAAATGTATGCAGGCAGGAGTGTACATAGTTTATAGCACATGACGGAGGAAATCATCCTCGTTAGAGCAGGTGGGCTACTTTGGGAAGGGACTTTGCAATAAAATGTCTGGGGGCAAGATTTTGGACTGACTTTAGTAGGACTTAGGCATCAGGTCAAATTCTTGAACAAGAAAATGACATGATAAAAGTGGTGACTAAGGAAGATTAAGATGCAAGGTAAACAATTCAGTGCCACAGACAGGACTTGAACAATGTATATGACATAGCAATATAGATTAGGTCTTCATAACAAGGGGCTCTCCAACACAATCATTGTCCAAGTTTCTCCTTTGGCACTAGGTATTCAAACAAAAGGCTGTCATTCAAAACTTAGCTAACACAAATGGTAGCTGGGGTTTTTGTTTGTGGGTTTGTTTTGTTTTTTAACCTTTTCTGGCTTAATGAGTTTAACCTACACTTGTATTACTTTTATGGAAAACTACTGCTCACAAATAAAACCTATGAGCATTTATTTGTGTGCCTACCACATAGTTCATGAAAGGTGCTCTACTATTTTGTCAGTGTAGATGGTGGGTCCCTCTAATAGAGCCCTGCCACCTGCTCCCTGACTTGCCTGAATCCCTCAGCAGGCGCTAGAAAGGAGGGCTTAGTCTGAGGAGCCTCAGGACATAAATGTCTAGAATGGGCCTGGGTAGACCTGTAGTAGATGAGCTCCTCTTCTACTACAAGACAAGTAAGAACCTGGAAGCTGGGTTTGACTTGGTTTTTTATAAAATTGGAAAATCAAACTTTAACTGGCACAGTGGCTTATGCCAGTAATCCTAGCACTTTAAGAGGCCGAGGTGGGTGGATCACTTGAGGTCTGGAGATCAGCCTGGCTAACATGATGAAAGCCCATCTCTACTAAAGATACAAAAATTAGCTGGGCATGGTGGTGCTTGCCTACAGCTCCAGCTACTCAGGAAGCTGAGGCAGGATAATTGCTTGGATCCAGGAGGCAAAGGTTGCAGTGAGCTCAGATCACACCACTGCCCTCCAGCCTGGGTGACAGAGTGAGACTCTGTCTCAAAAAGAAAAGAAAACAAAAAAAGAAAATAAAAAACCTTAAACACACATAAGTGAACTTACTCCCCAGGGCTCAATGAATGAGGGAGCAGGAGAAAGGTGAACCCAGTTGCTCAGGTGTCATCTGGGATGACTAGATAGGTGACAGTGCAAGCCAGTGGTTCCTCCATGTCCACCTGCATAAGACTCTGTACCAGGTATGAGAAGATGCAGAGCTGGCTGGGACCAAGTCTCTGCTCTCAAGTGGGGAAGCCACAGCTACAGGTCCTCAGATGTCACCTCTTCTAGAACTCTTCTTTCCCATTCAGGTGCCTCAGTGGGACCTCCCAGGCCCATGTGTTCATACTGAGCATGTTGCTCGCTGTACTGGATGGTTATTTGCTGACTTCTGTCTTCCTATGCTCCTTCTATTGCATCACTGCTGGGACCCATGTTTTAAACAATTGATTGTCTAGTGAAACAGGGGATGTGAATTTAAATTTAGCTGAGAGGGCAAATGAATAATTTTGAGGTGGACCTGAAAAAAGTCAAACTCATACAAATGGAGAGTTAAGGAATGGTTACCAGGGGTCAGGGATGGGAGAAATAGGTAGGATACAAATTTGTAGTTAGTTCCAGTATGAGTAAGTTCTGGAGACTTAATAAATAGCACAGTGACTACGGTTCATGTATACCTGAAATTTGCTAAGGGAGTTGATATGGTTTGACTGTGTTCCCACCCAAATCTCATATTGTTGTTCTCATAATTCCCACATGTTATGGGAGGGACCCAGTGGGAGGTAACTGAATTTTTGGAGCAGTTACCTCCATGCTGTTCTCGCAAAAGTGAGTTCTCACAAGACCTGATGGTTTTATAAGGAGCTTTCCCCCACCTTCACTCTGCCCTTATCCTTGTTGCTGCTATGTGAAGAAAGACCTGTTTGCTTCCTCTTCTGCCATGATTGTAAGTTTCCTGAGGCTGATTGTAAGTTTCCCAGTCCATGGAACTGTGAGTCAATTAAACCTCTTTTCTTTATAAATTACCCAGTCTCAGGTATGTCCTTATAGCAGCATGAGAACAGACTAATACAGTAAATTGGTACCAGGAGTGGGATGCTGATGTCAAGATACTAAAAAATGTGAACACAATTTTGGAATTGCATAACAGGCAGAGGTTGGAACAGTTTGGAGGGCTCAGAATAAGATAGGAAAATGTGGGAAAGTTTGGAACTTCTTAGACTTGTTAAATGGCTTTGACCAAAATGCTCATAGTGATATGGACAATAAAGTTCAGGCTGAGGTGGTCTCAGATGGAGATAGGAAACCTGTTGGAACTGAAGTAAAGATAACTCTTGCTATGCAAAGAGACTGGTGGCATTTTGCATCTACCCCTGAGATTTGTGGAACTTTGAACTTGAAAGAGATGACTTAGGCTATCTGGTGGAAGAAATTTCTAAGTGGCAAAGCATTCAAGAGGGAGCAGAGCATAAAAGTTTGGAAAATTTGCAATCTGACAGTGTGGTAGAAAAGAAAAACCCATTTTATGGGGAGACATTCAAGTCTGCTGCAAAAATTTGCAAAAGGAATGAGGAGCCCAATGTTAATCACCAAGACAATGGGGAAAATATCTCCAGGGCATGTCAGAGACCTTCATGGAAGCCCCTCCTATCACAGGTCTGGAGGCCTAGGAGGGAAAAATGCTTTCATGGACCAGGCCCAGGGCCCCGCTGCTCTGTGCAGCCTCAGGACATGGTGCCCTTCATCACAGCTTCTTCAGCTCCAGCTTGGCTAAAAGGGGCCAAAGTACAGCTCTAGTCATTGCTTCAGAGGATGGAAGCCTTAAGCCTTGGCAGCTTTCATGTGGTGTTGGTCCTGCAGGGGCACAAAAGACAAGAATAGACGTTTGGGAACCTCTGCCTAGATTTCAGAGGATGTATGGAAATGCCTGAATGTCCAGGTAGAAGTTTGCTGCAGGGATGGAGCCCTCATGGAGAATCTCTGCTTGAGCAGTGTGAAGTACAATGTGAGATTGGAGTCCCTACAGAAAGTCCCACTGGGACACTGCTTAGTGGAGCTGTGAGAATAGGGCCACCATCCTCCAGACATCAGAATATAGATCCACTGACAGTTTGCACTGTGTGCTCAAAAAGCTGCAGGCACTCAATGCCAGCACATTAAATCAGCTGGGAGGAGGGCTGTACCCTGCAAATCCATGGGGCAGAGCTGCCCAAGGCTGTGGGAGCCCACCTCTTGCATCAGCATGACCTGGATGTGAGACATGGAGTCGAAAGAGATCTTTTTCAAACTTTAAGGTTTAATGACTGCCCTATTAATTACAGACCTGCATGGGGTCTGTAGCTCTTTTGTTTTGGCCAAT
The DNA here is from genome assembly GCA_031835075.1 of Saguinus oedipus. Lineage (NCBI taxonomy): Eukaryota > Metazoa > Chordata > Mammalia > Primates > Cebidae > Saguinus > Saguinus oedipus. The sequence goes on from CM063176.1 coordinate 136,330,682, forward strand.
TTCTACCATTTGGAATGGCTGTATTTACCCAATGCCTTTATCCCCCATTGTGTCTAGGAAGTAACTAACTTGCTTTTGATTTTACAGGCTCAAAGGAAGAAGAAACTTACCTTGTCTCAGATGAGATTTTGGACTTGGAGTTTTGAGTTAATATTGCAATGAATTAAGACTTTGGGGGACTGTTGGGAAGGCATGATTGTGTTTAGAAATGTGAGAACATGAGATTTGGGAGAGGCCTGGGCAGAATGACATGATTTGGCTGCGTCCCCACCCAACTCTCATGAATTGTAGTTCTCATAATCCCATATGTTGGGGGAGGGACCCAGTGAAAGGTAATTGAACCATGGGACTGGTTACCTCCATGCTGTTCTCATTATAGTGAGTTCTCACAGAATCTTATAAGGGGCTTTTCCCCACTTCCCTTTGCTCTGCACTTCTTCATGCTGGTACCATGTGAAGAAGGTTGTGTTAACTTCCCCTTCTGCCATGATTGTAAGCTTCCTGAGGCTGTTCCCATGCTTCAGAACTGAGTCAGTTAAACCTCTTTCCTTTATAAATTACCCAGTCTCAGGTATATCCTTATAGGAGTGTGAGAATAGACTAATATAGGAGTAGACACACACACACACAAAGGTGATATATATCTTAATTAGCTTGACTATGTCATCATTTCACAATTATATATATTTATCAAAAATCACATGGTCCATATAATTTTTGTCAGTTGTATCTCAATAAAGCTGGGGGAAAATAATTTGGAGTTACCTTGGGACCATTTGCTTTCTTAAGAGAAGTGATTCATAGAACATCCTCCAGCAGCTCAGAAAGAAGCCACCTAGGGTGTTTATCTAGACTCTAGGTGGTTGTGGGACTCTGGGAAACTACAGTCACCAATAGGTGTATGGATGCCCAGCTGTCTGGACTGGCTGGATAGTGGGTCAGAGCTACTAGGAGGAAACGCCGATCACCTCTTACCCTCTCACTCTTTGGGGAGGAGAATGCCACCATATTCTCAATGGTCTTGGTGCTCCTTGGGCTGGGAGTAAGGAGTGGCCAAGGATGACTGTGACAACCACTGTGGAAATATTGTCCCTCACTCTACTGGTCAATGTACATTATGGCACCAAGTTCTAGGTGCTCATACTTGACCAGATGACAACACAGTATTTGACAGGGAAAAAGTCAAAAGATAGACTGCCACCTGGTTTAAATGTGGTCATTGGTGGACCTCTGTGTATTGTCATGTGAAGAATCATATTTCCCTCTTCCCTCCTATATGCTTTCAGTTCTTCCTTGCCCTCTCTATTCTTTCACCTTGTTCTAAAAAATACTCTTTAGATGGCTGAACAATAATAGACTCACTGTATAGGTGATGAAAACCGAAATCCCATATTCTATTCCCCAATGTTAAGTTCACTCTAATTACGTTGGCATAGTGAGTTGACACAAGAAACAGAGTGCTCACACACTTATACCAGGCAGTAGTGGTTATTTAGCAACAAACTGGAAACTATGTTAAGTAGGTCTTGTTTGGGTCCAGGTTCACGTGTTATAAAGAGCTGGAGTCACTGTTGAATGTGGATGGACATTTTGTGCATCGTTGAGTTCTATAGGCTCTATTGCAATCTAGTTACCTAACAAAGAGTTTGAAAGGCTGCAGTATTCCTGAAATTGTTTCATGGTTCTAGAGCTAATTTTAAGAACTAATCTCATCTGCTTATATTTATCATTAATATATTCTTTGAGTTATAACAATTTTCCTGGAGTAGCATAGAATAGCTATTCTTAAGATCTTAGTTTCTAAATTCATCAATCCCTATTTTCTGTTGGTTACTTCAGTGATCATAGCGAACATGCTTTAATTTCAATTTTACCTCCTGCAGTAGAGGCTCAGAGAGGAAAAGAACATGTCCAAGGTCACACAGCTAGTGAGGGGCAGGAATAGGATTAAGCCTAAAATCTGCCCACTCTGTCATGTCTATGGTATTTGTAGGAGGTTTCTAGTTTGAAATTTAAAGCATTAGAGTATAACTTCTAAAATATTGTAGCCAGGGTGTTTTGGGGTATCTGTGACATATGTTATCACTCTCCCAGATTTCAGCATCAAGCAGTCACTGTTCTGGCAGCCTTTCTCTCTGGATCAAGATATAGGAGAGAAAAAAGCCAGACTAGTCTCCACTGCCTGCTGTGTTACTGGTGTCTTATTAGTATGTGCTGAATAAATGAATGAATGAATGAATGAATGAATGGTTCCAATCCCATTTACCACCAAGGTTTAAGCTTGCCATGAAAACTGAAGCAGAACATATGGTTTCTGTTACCCAATACTCAGAAGATTTTTTTTCTGTAAATGACACCACTTTTGCATGTTACTAGAGAATTATAAATTCTCATTGTTCAAATTATTGTTCTCAATAATTATTGTGGTGAAACAGGGAGAGAATCAGAGCTGCCACCTCTTATGAAACTGAGCCAGTGTGAGTCAGGAAGGAGCATCAGCAGGTATTGTGGTGAAACAGGTGGCAGCGGACTGCTGATAGCTCTGTTTGCCAAGACAAATGCTATCCCAGGGCATGCCTTTGACAATCTCTGCATAGTCTTGCTGAGAAATTATGTAGAAGCATGCATACATCGACTCACTCCGTTTTCTCTTGAACGTGAGTTGCTCTGACATAGGCTAACTTCTGAGGCATTTTGAGTTTTGGGGGCCATGGCATCTATTTATAAGCTGGGTCTCCAAATGTAAAGGAACAGAAGCCCTGCACTGCCTCCTCCTCCAACCCACATCCTGGGACAGTGCTCTCCTTGGGTGCATCCTACCTTTCCAGTTGTACCCAGATGTAAGGTTAGAGAAATTCTATGCTATTCAATCATCATTCACTCTTTGTCATCTATTCATTAAACATTTCTTCCTTTAAAAAATCTCTCTTATAATAAATAGTCATCGATTTCTTGCCAAGTGCCAGACACTTGGGGGAGAAGTAAAAATGGGAGTGTCATTTTTTACAGTGAAGAAGCAGCACCCATGGGACACAGTGCCTTTGTCTCTAGGGCCAATTGTCTTGAAGATTTATTGTCAAAAAAGGAGCCTTTACCACTCAGCAATGCAAACTTAATATTGAATATTAGACATCGCCATCCTTAAGTCTTTTTTTTTTTGAGACAGAGTCTTTCTCTGTTTGCCAGGCTGGAGTGCAGTGGCACAATCTTGGCTCAGTGCAAACTCCTGGGTTCCAGTGATTCTCCAGCCTTAGCCTCCCAAGTAGCTGGGACTATAGGCATGCACCACTGTGCCTGGCTAATGTTTTTTTTATTTGTATTTTTGACATTTAAAAATATTTATTCATTCTTTTGTTTATTTTCCCCATAGGTTATTGGGATACAGGTGGTGTTTGGTTATATAAGTTCTCTAGTGATTTGTGAGATTTTGGTGCATCTATCACTTGAGCAGTATACACTGCATCTTATTTGTAGTCTTTCATCTCTGGCACCCCTCCCACACCTCCCACTAAGTCCCAAAGTCCATTGTATCGTTCTTATGCCTTTGCTTTCTCATAGCTAAGCTCCCACATATCAGTGAGAACATATGTTTGGTTTTCCATTCCTGAGTCACTTCACTTAGAATAACAGTCTTCAATCTCATCAAGGTTGCTGCAAGTGCCATTAATTCAGTCCTTTTTGTGGCTGAGTAGTAGTCTACTATATATATATATATATATATAACTATATATATATAACCATATATATATATAACTATATATATATAACCATATATATATACTATATATATATATAACTATATATATAACTATATATATAACTACACACACACACACACACACACACACACACACCACAGTTTCTTTATCTATTTAACAATTGATGGGCATTTGGGTTGGTTCCATGATTTTGCAATTGCTTCTATAAACATGCATGTGCAAGTATCTTTTTCCTATAGTGACTTCTTTTCCTCTGGGTAGATACCCAGTACTGGCATTGTTGGAGCAAATGGTAGTTCTACTTTTAGGTCTTTTAGGAATGTTCACACTATTTTCCATAGTGGTTGCACCAGTTTACATTCCCACCAGCAGTGCAGAAGTGTTTCCTGTCCACCACATCCACACCAACATCTACTGGTTTTTGATTTTTTAATTATGGACATTCTTATAGGAGTAAGGTGGTATTGCATTGTGGTTTTGATTTGCATTTCCCTGATCGTTAGCGATGTTAGCATTTTTTCATATGTTTTTTGGCCATTTGTAAATCTTCTTTTGGGAATTGTCTATTCATGTACTTAGCCCACTTTTTGATGGGATTATTTTTGTATTTTTAGTAGAGAGAGGGTTTCACCATGTTGGCCAGGCTGGTCTTGAACTCTTGACTTCAAGTGAGCTGTCCGCATTGGCCTTCCAAAGTGCTGGGATTACAGATGTGACCCACAGCACCTAGTCACCATCCTTAAGTCTTTCCAATATGATGCCTTTCTTGTGTCTTGGGTATCTTCTTTCCCTGACAGGGAAAGACTTTTATCCCTGCCTCTGATGACTCAGGGAATGTCTTGATGGCCAAAGATTCATTCATGCAACCTCCCTGAACAGCAAACAGCTACCTTAGGTGTGATTCCGTGCCCTTCCTGTCTTTTGTAAGGGAAAGGAGTGAATGGTATTAAGATTTAATTTATCCATGGATTTAAGTTATGTCACACACTTTCTCCTCCCAACCCACCACTCCTGCCCTGACCCTTAGAAGTGATTTCTGAGTAACTACAATCAGTTTTGGTTTTAAACCACATACATTTGCATTATATGCAGGTGCTCTTAACAGTTTGTCTATCTTGTTTCTTGTCTTAGATCATAAACTCAGGGGCTGCACCTCATTTACATCCCTTTTGTTCTCTCTTAGTTCCAAGCATGGTGCTAAGTGAATAGAGCAAAGCTTTAGAAATATTTTTGCTAGATTGAAACAGGGTTTACATTGGGTTTGAATAAAGGGGTAATTTCCTTAATGCAATAGAGCGGAGCATACAGGACAGGAAATAAAAACAGCCTTCCTTCATCTTTGCTTGTCGAAGAAACTGATGAATAAAGCTGGGATAAAATGCTCAGAGAAGTAACAAGTGGGCAGCATGGCCAGGTTATACCCCAACCAGTAGTAAGTCCAGAGGCAACTGGGCAGGACTGTTCCCATTCATAGTTTTGAAATTCAAATTCCAAAACAAAATATTGTGCTGGCCTAAGAAACCCAGAACCCCATCCTCAGAAACCAATGGATAAGAGAAGTTTTCTCTTTCTTGGAATAAATCATATTAGCAAACCCTTTGCTATAGTTTGGCTGTCTGTCCCCTCCAAAACTCGTGTTGAAATTTGATCCACAATGTTGGAGGTGGGTCCTAATGGGAGGTATTTGGTCATGGGGGTGGATCACTCTCGAATGGCTTGGTGCCATGCACGTGGTAATGAGTTCTTACTGTATTAGTTCCTGTCAAAGCTGGTCATTCAAAACAGCCTGGCATCTTCCCTCTCTCTCCTGCTTCCTCTCACATGATCTCTGCACACATGAGCTCCCCTTTGCCTTCTGCCATAAGTGGGAGCAGCCTTGAGGCCCTCACCAAAAGCAGATGTATCTGCCATGCTTCTTGTACAGCATGCAGAACTGTGAGCCAAATAGACCTCTTTCCTTTATTAATCTCCCAGTCTCAGGTATTCCTTTATAGCAACACAGATGGACCAAGACATCCTTAAGATAACACTTTCTATGCTGCAAATGCTGTCCTCAACATTTGACTTGTACTAACTCATTTAGTCCTCATCAACTCTATAAAAGTTGGTTATTTATGCCTTCTTACTTCTTTTAAAACTGTTTATTTGCTTGCTCTGCAAGGACTGGGACATTTTCCAGAATAATGAAAGGAAGAAGAAATGAGTTTTTTGGAGACAGGCACTGTGTTCCCATCTTGTGACCGCAGGGTTGGCTACATAATTTGTGGAGCCCAGTGCAAAATAAAAATGTGAGATTCCTTTCTCAAAAAGCAGAAAAAATATCATTAGAGATATTAAAATAGAAAGCATTTTCCTTTCTTCCCTGGTCTCTCTCTCTCAGCTTATTATGTGTATTTTATTTATTAATTAATGTTGAAGTAAAGAAAAATTTAAAACTTTTAACCATGAATTTCAGCATTCAACTTTATGTTACGCAATGCCATTTTTAAATGCAAACATGAGTGCATTTAACTTGTTTATGGAACCACGGAATTTTGTAGTTTGCATGTGCCTATGTATTTTATTTTATTCTTACCAGACAGTGGAAATGCTGCTGAAAACAAGCTCATCTTTTTTCCTTTCACTTCTTGACACGAGCATGTTTCATCAGCTCTCTTTACCTTCCTCTTGCAGGGAGTAGGGAGGACTGAAAGGAAGAGGAGCTCTGGGCTCCTTCTCTCCCCTTCCCTTCTAAGCATTATCTTTGGTGGGTGTGGTTGGCCGATGCAGGGAAGCAGCACCGGTAAGGGGCATCTTGCCATGGTGTTGGTTAGAATAACATTGCCTTCTTTCTGTGTTTGAAGCAAGTCTCCTAGTTTGAATAGAAATTAAGAGCTCTGAGCGGAACACCCTTACCTTGGTCACTTTGAGCCTCTCTGAACTCCCATGCCTGTGGGTCCCCAGAACTCTAAGTTCATGGGGCATCGTGGACACTCCGGGTAAGGAAAGGTGGACACGCCTTATACTTCCCTCCTCTGCTCACAGACATGCCCCAGCATCCCATCGGACTTCATTTGCAAAATACAAGTTCAAAGATAAAATTGTTGAGAATTTCAAGATGGCCACAGCAGGAAACCAAGTTCAGGGCCCCTCTGAGCTCTGGACCCTGTACAACTGCCCAGGTCATCTACCTATGAGGCCTGGCCCCACCCAGCCATAGGAAGTACTCAATAAATACTTGGATCATGAATAAGCAAATGTTACTTCTTAAGCACAGGCCTTATTAACCAAAGCTCAATCTACTAATGATAGACAACACAGATATATTAATTTCTCATATAATTTTTTTTGAAAAAAACTCCTGAGCCAAGAGTTTTAATCTTCTTTTCTTTTCTTCTTCTTTTTTTTTAGACACAGTTTCACTCTGTTACCTAGGCTGGAGAGTGGTGGTGTGATCTCAGCTCACTGCAACCTCTGCCTCCCGGGTTCAAGCCATTCTGTGCCTCAGCCTCCCCAGTAGCTGGGATTACAGGTGCCCACCAACACATTCAGCTAATTTTTGTATTTTTAGTAGAGACAGGGTTTCACCATGTTGGCCGGGATGGTCTCGAACTTCTGACCTCAAGTGATCCGTCCACCTCAGCCTCCCAAAGTACTGGGATTACAGGTGTGAGCTCTCATGACTGGCCTAATCTTTTCTTATATGAGATTGGTTAATCAGCTGCAATTCTGAGTAGATTTGAGTTTCATCAACTCCATTCTTTGCTAGAGAGAAGGGGATGGAAACTGATGAGGCATGAATAATTCATGGTTGGGGGAAGCAGTTCCGTGCAAAGGAAAGATTAACTCTTGCTGCATAGAGAATTTGATGTATCAATAACCATCGAGGTTTGGAAGGTCTTATATGAATGAATATGCTGAAGAAACAGTACTTAAAAAATTTGAGTCTGGTGCATTGTATCTGCATGCCCGGGGCTTTCCTAGGGGGATCTCATATTAATGCCAAGGGGAATGAATGCCATTTACAGGGGCTGAAATGCAATTTTCTCAAAGAAGGTTAAGTGGGGAAGAGATCAAGTAACATGCCTGGAGTCCTAATTCCATTTCCTCTCTCTTCTAAATGAAGTGCATTGTTGATTAAGAGAATCAGATTTACACTGCATTTATTCATTCGACCAGCATTTGTCATCTGCCCACTGTATGCCAGGTACTGCGTTAGGCGCTGGGACTTTGAAGCAAAATTCAGCCAAGTCCTTGTCCTCCAGAAGCCCTTGGTGTATCTTGAAATGAGAACTGAAATGATGATGGGGTTGGGAGGAGTTAGGTGTGTATCCCTCCCATCTCCTGGTGCCTTGGTAAAATGACCATAGACATCCGCAGCATTTGGACGTTGGAGGAAGTCATTTTACCCTACAGAGGTTGGTGAAGCTGTGATTGTCATGGCAACAGATTAAACGGAGCTGGAACTTGGGTGTGAGGGCCCCAGCTGTGAGCATTGCTTCCTCCTCTGCCTAAGTTCTAGCCTGACGATTCCTGCTTACTGCAAAAACCATTTTCCTGGATGTGGGATTTGCCTGGAGAAGAGTGAGCAGATGGCAAGGGGCTGCTGGGAAGGGGAGAGGGTAGTAGAGACGCTATAGGTTTAGATAGAATAATCTGAGGCTGAGTGCAGTAACTCACGCCTGCGATCCCAGCACTTTGGGAGGTGGAGGCAGGTGGATCACTTGAGGTCAGGAGTTCGAGACCAGCCTGACCAGCATGGTGAAACCCTATCTCTACTAAAAACACAAAACTGGCCGGGTGTGGTGGTGCATACTTGTAATCCCAGCTACTTGGGAGGCTGAGGCAGGAGAATCGCTTGAATCTGGGAGACAGGGGTTGCAGTTAGTGGAGATAACACCATTGCACTCCAGCCTGGGTGACAAGAGTGAAACTCTGTCTCAAAAAAAAAAGCAGCAGCAGCAGCAGCAGTTGAAAGCCTAACATTTATTAGACTTCCCTGCCCCTAAGGTGCCAGGCCCTGTGCTATGCTTGTGGCCGCATCTCATCTGATTCTCATGGTAACTGCATGGTTGGCAGTCCTTTTTCCTCCACTAGACAGATGAGGAAACTCAGGCTCAGATGGGCTACAGATAGATTGTCCTGTCAGATCCCAAAGCCAGCACTTTTAATGGCAGATTACAGTGGCTCTGAAACGCAGGTCCAGTGTATCTGGGAGGCGCAGCGGGTGGAATGGCTAAAATGCAGATTCCCAACTCCAGCTGTGGACGTACTAATCACAATGTTTGGGGTGAGGCCCAGGAATCAGAACTCAAAGAGATCTTGGAGGGTGCCTGGTCCAAGTGAGGACTGGAGAGCGGAAGCCACTTGTCCCAGGTTCCAGGGCTAACTAGTTAGGATTAGGACCCTGGCCTTCTATGGCAGCTCAGTGGGCTTAGAGCAGGTGGAGTGAGGTTTTCAGAACCAGAACAGGATATGGTGGGTCCAACCATAGAAAGTTGTCCTTCATTTATGATGACAAGGCTCTACTGAACTGGTGCTCCAATCAACAAAAAGAAAAGAGAAAATCCCTAAATGGTGCTTATTATATTTTCCTTCCAGCATCTGTTGGCAAGGCCAACCCACTTCCCAGCCTAGTCACCAGGGCAACCATCACCCCCACCTTGACAGGCAAGTGCAAATGCAGCTTCTTGCACCCACATCCAGGGCCACGGGACCCAGCCCTATAATCAGTCTCCGGCTGCCTCTGCAGTCAGCCAGCAGCGACAGTCACACACACTCCCTGCACTCCGGGCCCATCACCCCATCACAGTTCTGCAGGCACGCCCTCCACATGCTCACACAGTGCTTTCTGCTTCCCTCGCCCACTGCCTCCCAGGAGACAAATGTGCAATCTGCTCCTGGCGAGTATCATCACCTATGGAGGGAGGAATCTGCCCTCGAGTCGAGGCACAGCCCAACACACACAGCCTACACATGAGAAAAAAACACCCCTTCCCGGAGAAGGGGAGTGGTGGCAGCAAACGCCCTCTCTCCCTCCAGAGACAGCTGAGGGGGTGGCTGGAGTTTAGGAAGAGTTTGCAAAGTGTCGAGCAGATGAGCGGCTGAGGCAGCTAATGGGGAGGTGGTTGGGGGGAGCTGGGCATCCACAGCCTGTTGCTAATGAAGCAGCTCTGGTTGCCACTTGAGATCAGAGCCTCTTCTGTGGCTGCAGACACCTGGAGTTACACCCGGCAGGGAATGAAGCTGGGCTCCCTCTTCAAGGTCCCTGCTAGAGCAGCTTCATCAGACCACACTGCCAGGGACATGGATCCTCTGTCAGGACTTCAAACCAACCAACCCACCTCCTTGGGTCCAGGGCACCTACCCAAGTGCCCACCTGCAATACTGCACTCATCTGAGCTCTCTCCTCAACTGCTGGAGCCCACCTGCGCTTCTGACTAGCTTTATCGTGGCCTCTGTTCAAGATGCTCCAGTTGTTCCCCTCACTGACTCCTTTCCCCACCTTACTTGTCTTGGACACATCCTGGGCATCTCAGGGTCTCTGGGTTTCCCTTGTCTCCTAGGCTCTAAGCCATTTGCCCAGCCTGCAGGGATCAGGGCTGCGGTCTTCATGACCCTCCTTCCTCAGGTCCCTGGAGCCTGAGGCCAACCCCTTCAGGCTCCTCCATCCACTTCCTGGCTGGAGGCAGCCCTCCTCCTGAGGGGTTGAGCCCCAGAGGCTGCTGAGCAAGGTGAGAGCATTCCAGTGCAAGGGAGTTAATCCCCAAGAAGCCAACTGTGACCAACGGGAGGTGGCAGGAAGCCTGACAGGCCTCCTTCCCATGGACAGTTCCCTAACCTGCCTGGAGATGTCCTGTGTGGCCAGGCATCTGGCTGTGCCTATTGGTAAACTGAGGCCTGGTAGACAGCACAGTGCCCTCTATTTGCTTCCCTTCCTGCCCCATCTCACTGCACTCTCCCTCACTCCAGTTGCCCTGGGATTTTACTCCCCCAAGGAAGCATTAACACCTAATAAGCTTCATTGCAGACTGTTTTCTAGGTAACCCAGCTACGCAGGCACTCAGATTTAAATAAAACAGAATTCTTATTCTGTATTATCTAGCCTAATTCCCTTATTTGACAGAGGGAGCTGAGGCTCAGAGAAGTTAAATGGAGGAGCTATGTCTATTCATTACTGTCATAAACAGTTCACAAGCATCTGCTATGCACCAGGTATGATTCTAGGCACTGGGAATGCAGTAGTGAATAAAATGGACAAAACTCCCTGCCACTATGGAACATAACGTGATTTCCAGTCACATATTCCCATCCAGGCCTGGGAAGTGCCCATGGGAAGGAGGCCTGTCAGGCTTCCTACCACCTCCTGTTGGTCAGAGTTGGCTTCTTGGGGATTAACTCCCTTACACTGGAATGCTCTCACCTGGCTCAGCACCTCTGGGGCGGAAACCTTCAGGAGGAGGGCTGCCTCTTATCAGAGGAGAAGAAGACCACAGACAAGGTGAATGAGTAAAATATTCAGAATGGTAGAGTGATCATTGCTGGTGGTGATGGTGGGTGTCATGGGCTGAATTGTGTTTCTCTCAAAATTTGTATGTTGAGGCTCTAACCCTTAGTACCTCAGACTGTGACTATATTTGGAGATAGAGCCTTTAAAGAGGTAATTAAGTTAAAATGGGCCCTAATCCAATAGGACTACCTTCATAAGAAATTTGGACACAAAACCAGGGAGGTCTGCACACAGAGTAAAGGCCATGTGAGGCCCTGGCAAGAAGGCAGCCATAGGAGGCAAGCCATCCTGCAGATGCCTTCATCTGGGACTTCCAGCATTCAGAACTGTGAGAAAATACATTTCTGTTGCTTAAGCCACCCAATAAGTGGTATTTTGGTATGGCAGCCCTAGCAAACTAATACAGTGAGATTTTAATTTCATGAAAGGCATCCCAAGTTGGCCTCATCAAGAAGATGACATTTGAGCAAAACCCTAAAGAAGATGATGGAATGTTATTTGAAAATCCAAGGGAAAAGCATTTCAGGCAGAGGCAATAGCAGGCTCAATGGCTCTGATCTGGATCATACCTGGAGTGTTGCAAAAATAGTAAAGCAGCCAGTGTGCATGAAGGAAGCAGAGTGGGTGAGGGAGAAATGGAAGGACATTCACTGCGTGAGATGAGAAAATTGCAGGGTTTGGGATGGAAAGGAAGAAGGAGAAATTTTGTCTGGATAGATGAAGACATCACCCACCCTCAAGAAACATTTTTCATCATCTTCCTGTGGGGAAGAGGGTGGAGGAGAGGTATGACACTAAGTAGGTAGAGGATAGCTTTCAATGCACAGGACAGCATTTTCCTCCTCTCTCCAGCAATTACCAGGCCCACAGTGCCTATGGTGTCAAGGTTAAGAAATCCTGATTTCAAGCTTGTGGTGACTAGATCTGACTTTTGTATTAATAGGTGTACATTGGCTATGAACTTTAGAAGAGGAAAAGCAGAAGCAGAGGCACCCTTGATCCAGGTGAGAAATAATGGTGGCTCAGACCATGGTGGTAGACGGCCTCCTAATATTCCAGTTTATTGTTCCCTGCCTCCTCCCTCTTTCTCTTCTCACTTTCTCAATAAACATTAACAGGGCTCTTACTATGTGCTAACCATTGTGTCAGCTGCCGGGTAGATTCCAACGGGTATGGCCCACTGGGAGCCTGGCCTATTTCACTTAAGATCCAAGCTGAAGAGAACTGCAGAGAACGGCTGCTGACTTGGGAGGCAGACTGTGACGTCCACTTGGTGCTGCAGATGGAGTTCTGGGGCAGTTGTCAGCAAATGCCATCTACTCAGACATTAATGAAAGGACAGAATGAACACTGGGTGGGTGATGTCTTCATCTATCCAGCTCCACAAGCCAAAAACTTGGAAGTCATCTTTACTGCCTTGGCCTCCCTGACTTCCATGCACCACCCCCACTGCCCATCTAAACTATCCCAGTTACCTCTAAAACTTCTCTCGAATCTGTTCACATCTCTCCATCTCTATAGTAATGACTCTAGTCCAAGCTATAATCATTTCCCACCTGGTCCCTGTTGTCACTCTGTGGCCTGAAAACTTTATTAGTGAGGATAGTCAATGGTGCAGAAACAGAAAGCACGATCTCTCAGTGGCTTAACATAAAGAAAGTTTATTTCTCATTTACACAAAAGTAGGTGGGGTGATGCTCCTCTATCAGTCTAACTACCTGTATTTTTTCCATAGCAATTATCCTAGTTTGTAATGATATATTTGATTGTATGCTTATTGGATTAGATTGATTTTCATTGTTCTCATTAGGATGTGTGCTACCTGATAGTAAGGCCTACACCTAGAACAATGCCTATAATATAGCAATAATCCTTGAAATATTTTTGAATGAATGAATGGATAAATGAAGTAGCTAAACTATAACTGGAAAACATATAATTGCCCTGATCTAAAAATATAAAATATTATTTAATGCATAAAAATTATATGTAATACATATGGATATTTTAAGCATAGCAATAAAATAAACACTCATGTATCACCAATTCAAAAAATAACACATTACCTATGCCCTCTGTGTGTCCCTCCCTGTTTAGTCCTAGAGCTAAACAATAGGTTGCATTTTGTGTTTACCATTCCTCTTCTTTTTTTGGTCATTTTAACCATATATATATATATATAATATATTATTGTTTTAGAATATTGTGTAAATAGTGTCATATGTAGATAATCTCTAGCAATTTGCATTTGTTGTTCAACATGTTTGTGAGATTTGGCCTCACTGAATTACGTAGTTGTATATTTTCACTGACAGTCTTCCATTGATTGAATATAATGTAATTAGTTTAAGTATTTAAATGTCCGTAAATGTTTGAGTTCTTTCCAAGTCTTTGCTATTGCAATGTGTACTGCTATGAACCTTCTTGTGCATAGTTCTTTGTGCAAATGTACGAGAGTTTCTCTGGTGTTTTACGACTTAATGCCAAATTATTTTCCAAAGTGGTCGTACCAGTTTACACTTCCACGAGCAGTATGTAAGTCTGCCTCTTGACATTTGCAAAACATTTGATGTGATCAGATGTTTAAAATTTTGCCTGTGTCATGGGTATGTAAATTTGCCTTTCCACTTTTATTAGAGAGGGTTGAGCTTAATTATTATTAAGGTCATGTTAATTATTCTTAATTAAGGACTACTGAGATTGAGCTCCTTTTCATATTGGTGATTGTTTTTCTGTAAAATGATGGTTTACATATTTTGTCCATTTTCTATTTAGTTGTCTTCTGATTTTTTTTCGAGGTTCTTGATTCTGGACAATAATTCGTCTATGATTAATTGGTTGTAAATATGTTTTCCCAGTTTATGGTTTGTCTTGTCAGGGTTTTTGTGGTGTATTTTTTTTTTTTTTTTTTTGAGAAGGAGTTTTGCTCTTGTTACCCAGGCTGGAGTGCAATGGCGCAATCTCGGCTCACCGCAACCTCCACCTCCTGGGTTCAGGCAATTCTCCTGCCTCAGCCTCCTAAGTAGCTGGGATTACAGGCACACACCACCATGCCCAGCTAATTTTTTGTATTTTTAGTAGAGACGGGGTTTCACCATGTTGACCAGGATGGTCTCGATCTCTTGACCTCGTGATCCACCCGCCTCGGCCTCCCAAAGTGCTGGAATTTCAGGCTTGAGCCACGGCGCCCAGCCCTGTGATGTATTTTTTTTGATAAATACAAGTTCTTAATTTGAAAGTAGTTAGATTTTTTTTTTTTTTTTTTTTGAGATAGGGTTTGACTTTGTCACCCAGGCTGGTGGACTTAAAGTAGTTAGATTTATCAATATTTTATTTTATGGCTCATGCTTTTAAGAAAATTTTCCCTATTCAGATGTCATAAAATTATTCTCCTATATTTTGTTCCAAAAGTTTGAAAGATTTGCCTTTCATACTTCAGCATTTTATTCACCTAAAATTTTTTTTTTTGTGTGTGTATGATCTGAGGTAGAAACCTCAGAAACACAGATCATTGTATTAATTTCCTATGGCTGCTGTAACTAATTACCACCAACCTAGCAGCTTAAAACAACATAAATTTATTATTTACAGTTATGGAAACTAGAAGTCTGAAATAGTTTTCACTAGGCTAAAAATCAAGGTATCAGTAGAGCTGCATTCCTGGGGAGAATTTTCAAGTTTTTTTTTTTTTTTCCCAAATTCTATAGGGTGCTGGCTTATGGCCCCATTTCATATTGAAAACCAGCAGTCACCCAAGCTTGGTTGGCTCATGCCTATAATCCCAGCACTTTAGGAGGCCAAGGTGGGCTTTGAGTCCAGGAGTTCCAGACCAGCCTGGGAAACACGGTAAGATCTAATTTCTACCAAAAAAAAAAAAAAAAAAAAAATTAGCTGGCACACAGCTGTAGTCCTAGTTACTCAGGAGGCTGAGGCAGGAAGATCACTTGAACCTAGAAGGTCAAGAGTGCAGTGAGATCCCATCTCAAAGAAAAAAAAAAAAAGTAGCAGGTCGCATCCTTGCATGACATCACTCCAACACTCAACTTCTGCTTCCCTTTTTCACGTATAAGGTCCCTGTGATTACAGTGAGCCCACAAAGGTAAACCAGAATAATCTTCCTACTTCAATATCCTTAAATTAGTCACATCAAAATTCTTTAGACCATGTAAGGTAACATGCCCATATGTTTAGGGGTTTAGGATGTGGACATCTTTGGGGAAACATTATTTTGCCTCCCATTGTAATTAATTGATTCACCACAACTTCTTGACTCTATTCTGAACCTGGGTTCAGAAGGACACTGGTCTGGTGGCAGTAATAATAGTAACAACAAACACTTGTACCAAGAATGTTTCTAAGCATTGTATGCATATTATCTCATTTAATTTTCACAACACTTTGCACTAAGTACTACTATTATTCCTAACTTAGAGATGAATAAAGTGAGCAACAGAGAGGTTAAATACTTTGCTGAAGATAGGAAGCAGCAGCACTTGACTCAAACCCAAGTACCTGAGCTTCAAAGTCCATGTGCTTACTTAGCACCATGCTGTTTTGTTTTTTGACAGGGTCTCATTCTGTTGTTCAGGCAGGAGTGTAGTGATGCAATCTCTACCTCCTGGGCTCCAGTGATCCTCCTGCCTCAGCTTCCCAAGTAGCTGTACCTACAGGTGTGCAACCACCATACTTAGCTCATTTTGTTTATTTTTTGTAGAGAGGCTGTGTTGCCAGGGTTGGTCTTGAGCCCCTGGGCTCAATTGATCCTCCCACTTCAGCCTCCCTAGTAGCTGTGACTACAGGTGTACGCTGCCATGCCCAGTTAATTTTTGTATTTTTTGTAGAGATGGGGTTTCACTAAGTTGTCCAGGCTGGTCTCAAACTCCCGAGCTCAAGCAATCCACTTGCCTCAGCCTCCTAAAGCGTTGAGATTGCAGGCGTGAGACACTGCACCCAGCCTATCTGCTATTTTTAAATGAATAAACAAAGTGGAT
Organism: Saguinus oedipus; assembly: GCA_031835075.1. Lineage (NCBI taxonomy): Eukaryota > Metazoa > Chordata > Mammalia > Primates > Cebidae > Saguinus > Saguinus oedipus. Next base: position 136,346,881 of record CM063176.1, read on the forward strand.
AAATCTAGTTTCCCTTAGCTGTGTGTTTATGACTAAGTCACATAAATTCTCTGAGCTTCAATTTCATTATTTGTAAAATTAGAATAGCGATGCAGACTGCACTCTACAGGGATGCTGTGAGGGCACGTTGAGACAACATGCAGGAAAGCAGTTCAGATAAGGAAAACAGAGCTCCAAGAGTCATTCTACCACATGTTACTGGCAGAGCCAAGACTGGGACTCAGGTTTCCTGGCAGCCAGGCTGGGCAGGCTACTTCCACCACACCGTGGTAATTAGAGCAGTTACAGATTCCAGTCATCGAACTGAACATTTTCCCTTCATCAACCTCCTGCCCTGGAACAGCCAACATTAAAGATACATCTGTATATTCAATCAATCCTTCATTAAGAACGTCCTCCAGTTTTAGATGATACTGTTACAAAATCCAAATGTGAGATAATGCATCTTCGCTGGAACAGGGTAAAGTTGACAGGTAATATTTCATATCATTTACAAATCAAAGACAGCGAATTTCAGAAATTGACAGAAAAGGGGCCTGTAAGATATTTGCTTAGGAAAACCACCTCGTCATGTGTTTGCCTCTTCTCCATCCTCATCCCACCATGTTTCTATGCCCTTCTACTTCACTTCTCCTTTGTAAAGTAGGGATTAGAAAACCTGAATGTTAGCTGTGGGCATCATTACTGACCATTTTGCTTTGAAATTCAAAGGCAAAATTGAAAACAAAACAGCCAGGAATGGGAGATTCACTCTACCAGATCTTAGGATGTATAATTAAGCTGTAGCAATAAAATCAGCACAGCACTAACATAGGAACAGATCTAGATCAACAGAATAGCAACAAGAGCTCAGAGACAGACATGGCATATGATACAGATGTCATTACATGTGGAGGGGAAAAGATGGATGGTTTGGTGGGTGCTTCTGGGAAAACTGGCTCACTAAATGGAGTTAATAATAATACTATATTCCTGCTCACACTGTATGCAAAGTGAATCCTTGATGGATTAAGACCTGTGACAGGTAAAAGTATGAAGCCAAATAGGGGAAAATGTAGGAGAATATTTTGTGACTAATAGGTGGGAAAAGATTCCTAAACAAGATCAAAAAGCACACTCCACAAGGCTAAAATTTGATGCATTAGGCTAAATGAAAATTAAGGATTTCTCCTCAATGGTAACATAGTGAAAACCAAGCTAACAGGATGCATGAAAGGTTGAGAGAAATATTTGCAATATTTGTCTAAAGCTGACAAAAGATTAGTATTTAGAACATATAAGAAACTCAACTCCTCCAGTTCCTTCATAAAAAATAAAATTCAGCAGAAAAATAGGTAAAGGATGTAAATAGATAATCACAGAAGGAAAACAATCCCAATGGTTCTTAAGTATATGGAAAAATATAGTGCATGACACCAGCAATAAAATCAATACGAATCGAAATTACAATGTGATGCTACTTTACTGATTTCGGATTGACATAAATTAGGACATCAGATAATACCAAATGTTATCAGATAAAATGGGAAACGGGTATCTTCCTACCTTCATGTGCCATTGGTGTGGGTGTCAATGCAAAGCCATCTGGAGGGCAACATGACAGAGTGAAGCCAAGCGCTGTGGACCTCATGACCCAGCGACTCGATTTCTTATGTTCTGTAAGGGACACGTCTAACACCCACTTCAGCGTGGTCTGTGTAGCAAGGAACTGCTGGCGACCTCACTGTCCGTTATCTGAGGAATTGGTAAGTAGAATATGTTAAACACAGAAATCAAATACTATTATTGGTCATAATTAATGAACTCGTATAGTGTCACATGGATAGATCTTCTAAGACAGAGAAAAAAACAAGGAACAGAATGAGTTCTTATCACAACGCCATTCATGTATGTTAAAAACAGACACAAACCATGTATCTTTTGAGGCTGTATACGGTGCATGAACTGGGACATACCTTAATTCAGAAGAGGGCGCATATGGTGGGAAGAAGAAGGATGTGGAGGAACAAGTGGAAAATAAAAACAAAAAAGGGGCCTTGCTGACTGACGAGCCGAAGGGTACCAACATAACTTGTTCCCGAGGTCCATAACAATTGCCCCAATCCCCCTTCCATCGCTTCCCATTCTTAACAGAACTAAGTGCAAGGGACTCAACGTGGCTGTCCAGAGCAGGGCTTTTCCCCACCGAGGACCTAGGTCTTCTTCCTCTTCCACCCACCTCGCCAAGCCCTGGCTGGATGCCTGAGCCCCGAGCTCTACTCTGACGGCACTTCTCAAACCCAACCAAACACACCCAGGCTTCAACCCCAGACGGGCTTGCTCTAATTATTTCTCTTAGGAAAGCCTTATCGGTAGCTAAGATTCAGTTTAAATGACTCTTCTCCAGGAGGCCTTTTCCAAATGCTGGCCTTGCCCAAAAGCTAGGTGCCCCCCGTCTGCCGGGCACCTCACGTCCTAATTGCTCATTTGGGGCACTCAGCCCTCCTCCAGGGTTGGAGCTGTGCCGGGGGGGGGGGTCTCTGGGTCCGCTGCCCGCCTGCTAAGGTGGGCGGTCCTGGGAATAACTGGACAGTTAAGTCAGCAGGTGCAGCCGCAGCCCCGCCAGCTTCCTCTCCTCGGCTTCCGCTCTCATTGGCTCAGACTCCCCGCCCCCAGCCCCCGCCCCCAGCCCGCCTCCGCCGGCTGCGGGAGGCAAAAGGCTCTGCGCACGCGCCGCGGGGGGGGCAACCCTCGGTGGCGGGCGGACGGGGGTTAAGGAGGGCGGCGGGGAGCGGGCGCAGAGGGGTGGCGGAGCTGCCGTGTAGCTGCGCGGCAGTTGCGTCCGGCCGCGTGTGCGCGGCGCCCGGGAGGGGGCGGGGCCGAGGCGGGCAAGGTGGCGGGCACCCGCCCCTGGCCCCGCCCCCGCAGCGCGCCCGCGCGCCTTGCCCCGCCCCCTCGCCGGGCCCGCCCCGCCCCCTCGCCGGGCTGCGCTCGTGCTCCAGCCGCCCGCCAGCCTCACGCTCCGCTCCGGCGGCCGAAAGCGGGAGAAAGTCCTGCTGGTGGGCGGCCGCTGGGCTGAGAGCGTCCGGCATCCCGGGGCCTCTCCGGCCCTGGCGGCGAAGGTGCCCGGCGGTCCATGCATCCGCCGCCGCCCGCCGCCGCGATGGATTTCAGTCAGAACAGCCTGTTCGGCTACATGGAGGACCTGCAGGAGCTCACCATCATCGAGAGGCCGGTCCGCCGGAGCCTCAAGGTGCGCCCCGGGGAGAAGACCTGCCCTCAGGGCGTCCGGCCGCCTGCCTCGCGCGGCCCCGCGCCGGCCTTCGCCCCACCCCGCCACCCTCCCCTCCTCCGGGCGGCCGGGACCCTCTCAGTCAGACCGGCCCCTCTGTCCTCCTCCAGCCCCTGTCGCCCTAAGCCAGCTCCTCCCGGACCCTTCCTCAGAGCGGACTCGGTCCTCTCAGTCTGGACCCCCATCCCCAAGAGACGGGTCCCTGTAGCAGCCCTGACCAGGCGCCAGCACCGCGGCCCTTACCGCTCCTGAGGCGTCCGAATCCCCCCGTCCCACCCCCAGGAACGGCCGAGCCCCAGCCCTCGGGGCAGCCCCAGCGTCCTCAGTCGCGGGTCCCCTTCCTTCCGCCCCGCCCCCCCCCCCGCGGGAGCTGCCCCTTGAGGTCGCAGCCCACTTCTCCCCGGTCCTCTCCTGGGCTCCCCGACCCCTGGTCCGCTGACGACGCCCGGGTTCTGGCCCCAGGCCCACCCCTTGGTCCACCTCTTCCCCCCACCTTTCCGGGAGACACCACCCGCGTCCCATCCCCTCACTCTTAGCCCACCGAGTCAGATCAAGGTGCGGTCCCCTTGCCCTCGAGGCAGCCCGGCCTCCCCTCGCCTCCCAGCTAGCACCCTTTCTCAGTGTCGTCCTGGTTCCGGTCTTCAAAGCCCTCGCGATCCTTTGCCGCCATCCTGAGTCACCGCGCATCCTTTCCTCCCAGCCCCTCCAGGACTCTAGCTGGGACCCTGCTCCCCAACCCCCTTGAGGGAGTCAACCTTCACCTTGTTCCCCCCGCTCCCACTGGCTCCCCCACCCCGCAGAGTCATCTTCCTCCGGGAGGTTCCTGCCCTTAGCGCAGGCAAACCTAATTTACGGACCCCTTTTCTCCTGACCATCGCCTAATAGCTGCTTTAGCTGGTCTAACTCCCACCTGCCGCAATATCTCAAATCTCTGGTTTTCTTCCAGCCCCAGAGTTTATTTTCTTCCCTCCCCCACTCCAGATTTTGTCCTTTTCATGCCCACTCGTCTGCAGTCTTCATCCATCCCCCTTTTAGCATTTCGTGGTGTGGAAAATGCTGGAGAAAGAGCCTTGAGGTATTAGAGATAAAAAGTGTGTGTATTTATTAGTTTTATAACATGCGTATGAAATGGATTTCAATCAAGGTTCTGAAGCCACGATGTGATTCTCAAGCTGCAATCTAGAAGCTAGAAGAAGAAAAACAGAAAAAAACAATCCCCTCCCCAAACTCGACCACCCAGTTAGAGACCTCCGTGATTGATGTCGCCTGGTATCCTCAGCTCCTTGATTAGTTTTCATTGTTAATGCTTAATTGTGAAACTTTCTCATTCGTTTATCCTCATAGAGGTTCACTGGGAGGTTGGGGGGCAAGACTGACCCAATGTTTGTGGTGCATAATGTGTATTTTACCCTTGACAGACACCAGAAGAAATAGAAAGATTGACAGTTGATGAAGACCTCAGTGATATTGAAAGGGCTGTTTATCTGCTCAGGTATTTCCTAATCATTCTGTAAAATTGCTCTTTTTTTCCCCCTGTGGCAGCATAGATGAATGCTTTCTGAAATGTATGTTCCCGTTATGTTCAGATTTACTTAGCCACTTGAACAGAGTGCTTTTGTGTGCATAGTACTTAACTGTATTATAAATTATATTTGGCTATGGACTTACGAATTTGAGAACCCAAATAAAATAACGTAATTTATAGAATGTTGCTTGGAGGAGGAAGAACAGATGGTTTGAGTTGAACCTCATCTTTTTTTGTTCTTTTCTGGCTTTGGTTCTTCTCATATAAGATTCAGTAAGTTTAGATGAGACTTGAGTACACAGTGATTAGTTTTAAGTTCATTGTAGAGTATGAACATTATATGGGATCTATTATATGGAAAAAAATCCACAAATGTGATAGTTAATTTTGCTGTTCAGGATGTCCTGTTTGTATTACTTTTGCTATGCAAGCTTTATTATTTTGTCTGAGGGGTTTTAAAAACTTAATTGGGCCTTCTGTCGTTTAAATTTCAAACCATCTCACAGGCTCTACAGAATTGCTTAAGGCAAATGGTTACTGCAAATATTTACAAGATTTTTCTGAACTATTTAAAACATTGCCTTGTAGACTGACATCTTAAAAACTAATACAGTGAACATTAATGATGTTTTAATGAATTGATGAAAATCCTTTAGAAACAGAAATTTCCTACAGCATTTTGTGTATATTTACGTAAAAAATTTTCATTAGCTTACACAACATTTTTTTCCCTTTTGGCAAATTAGTCTTCACTTTCTCTTTTTTCAGAATCAGATTTTGAAAACTGATGTTATTTACCTCCTAGGGTATTTGTTGTCTTGTTTCTTTAGCTCAGCACCAGTTTCAGGTACTGGCAAGTCTCTTGTTCTTTCTTGTTTATAGATCGTGTTTCCAGTCCCATGTTATTCACTGAATGATCCTTTGAAAAAAAAAAAAATCCCTCTCCAGGTCTTCAATTTTCTTAATTACTTTTTTAGCCTACTTAAAGTGTCACCATGAGTTTCTGTTCTAAGTTTAGTCAGAATATCAGCATATTTACCATGTAGACCATTTCCTCTGATAATTGTATCATTTAGAAATGTTTCTGCATCTTAGACTTTATGTTGATGTAGTTTTCCCCCATCTTTGGGGTATCTGTGGTAGCATGCTCTCATCATTTTTATCTATTTGCTTAAAAGAAAACTATTTGTATATGAATTCAACAGTATATGTTTTGGGTGTTTACTGAGAGAATAATTCAACTTTTAATCCATTTTCATATTTTATTGTGTTATATTTAGAATACTTTATTCCTTAATAATTGCCATGTTTATTATGGTGAACAGTAGTTGTCCACATTTGCCTTTTTCCACAGCTCTTTTACTCAAAGTAGGTAGAAAATTGAGAAAGTGTGGATAAATGTGTTTTAATCTACAACAGTAAGCTCCTGTTTATTCCTACTGAATTCTTTTCTTTAGTATAAAAACTGGCTTAGAATTAGGAAATGGAGAGTCTTGCTCTATTTACTTGTGATAGAAGACACCATATTCTAGATATCAGTGATAAGATTTCTTTTTTAGGAAAGCTTATTTGTTTTCTATTTTGCTTTTATTGTTTGTTAGCAAACCAGGATGTCTGAGTTGTCTTTATTTCTCACACTCAACGTAAGTTTCTCTCAGTTCTGGAATTTACAAAGCCCTTATAGAGACAGATGGGCCCTCTTATTCTTAGACAAGAGAGTTTTAAAAGAGATCCAATATCTCCTTTAGTTTCTTGTGGCTCATCTAAATTGAAGGAGGTTTGCAAGGTGACTCAGAAGGAAAACACTAGTTTGGTTGTGTATGGGTTATTCAACTGAGTTCTTCTTTTGTATCCCTACCATCTTCCCACCTCCTGGGGGAATGTGGGATTTCACTTTAGTTTAGCTTAGGGAGGGATGATGCCAGGAATGCCTGAAAGGGTTTTTCTTCCCTGGGATTCAGGGGAGGGGTCAGGATTGTTTCATAGAGATGTTCCAAACTTTGCCTCTGTTTAGGCCTTCTCATCTTCTCTCATGTACTGAGTCTGCTATTGTAAATGCAATTTATTCATTTTTTTAAAATTTGTACTTTGATGAGTCTGTTTTTCCCCTCTGTCAGTGATTTTCAGGTTTATTTTTGAGCATTTTACCTTTTCCTCTACATTGAATAATACATAATGTGTAAAATAGTATATATATATTTGTTCTCTGCTTTTATGTGTCATTTGTTTCTTTAGTTCTTTTGTATATTAAAACTATTTGGGAGTATTATGTTAAAATTAGAATTCAAAGTCATATTTGTCTTTGTCCACCTTAGTGGAGGTTCTGATAGCATTTTTATTGACTCCAATATCTTTAAAAAGCTTTATTTACAGACTACTGTCATTGATAAGAAACAAATTACACTGTTCATTATCTTACCCTGAAATATGAAAGGTCAGTTATTAATAACATTTTCACAATTAAGTTTAGAATATTACAGTCTTCAAAGATTTGACACAGATGCATTTGTGGTTTTTGCATGCATATGATACTGATATACCCATCTGTGGCATTTAGTACTGAAGCAAAACAACTTTCCTAATAGTTACAGCTTGTGTCTTAGTCAGAATCATATCACATCTTTTTCTTGTTCATTCTCTTCTTTGTGATTTTGCATATGTTTTTGGAATGTACTTAAAACGTGAATGATTTTGTTATAGAAGAATCTTAAGTATGTGTACTGTGCTTTCATTAGGTAAATCTTGTATATCTCTAGTTGCCTACCAGATAGTGTAGACCCTGAAGCCAGGCATTCAGAATACTCCATAAGTGACTCTGTCTTAGCTGTGCAATGTGATATCCCACAAGTCCCTCACTTTTAAAACTAACTTTATTGAGATATAATTCATAGTTCATGTAGTTCACCCATTTAAACTGTATAGTTAAGTGGGTTTTATTATATTCACAGAATTGTGCAACCATCACTGCAATCAATTTTAGAATATTTTTGTCATCCCCAAAAGAAAGCTTGTACTATTAGCAGTTACTCCTCATTTCCCAACCCTCTCAACCTTTGGGAACCACTATTCTGCTTTCTATCTCTGTGGATTTGCCTATCCTGAACATTCCTAAACATGGAATCATACTGTATGTGGCCTTTTGTGACTGGCTTCTTTCACTTAGCATAATGTTTTTAAGGTTCATCCATGTTGTAGCAGATATCAGTACTTTATTCCTTTTTATTGCAGTGTAGTATTCTACTGCATGGATATAGCATTTTTGTTTAGCCATTCATCAGTTGATGGATACTGGGTTGTTTCCTCTTATTCTTTTACTTTTTTGATGCAGTCTTGCTGGCCTTTTCACTGTTAGCTTCACTGTATTCATCCTTAACTTTTGCTTTTCCCCATCCTGGAGTACTCTTTCATTATATCCCTATCCAACATATACCATCTCTGGGACCCAGCTGTAATCGTGCATCTTTCATAAAGTCTTCCCTAACTTCTTAAACCACCTGGATCCCAGGATTCTTTGAGCTCCTTTATCACTTAGTGGCAGCTTTCATCAATTGGCTTTGAATCATCGATTTATATTCCTGAATGATGTGTGCATGTTTTCTTCAGTAGATTGTAGGTCCTGGAGGACAAACTTTCAGAGGATAAGGGGAAACTTTCTTGTTGTTATTCTTTCTTGGTTCTTTGGTGTGATATAAATATATACCTCTTATTTCTTAGATGGTTTGTAAGGGAATTCCCTTATGAATAAAGTTCATGATAAAGGCTAAAAAATAACTATATGCTTATTGGAATAAAGGGTATCTAAGATGACTATACTGCCAGATGAATTACACAACTTCTGATATTTTTGGTTTTGGGTATTATGGGTTATATCTTATTCTACAATTTGTTATCTATGTGATGATAGTCAAGTTAGTTATGGTTTTCAAGCCCTGTTTTTCATCCCTAAAGTGAATATAATAATTCCTTTTCCCATAGTGGTTGAAGCACCTGGCACTAATTTTCATTAGTGTCAACTCCCTTCTGTCTCCTTTTCCTTTTCCCTACTTCCTTGCTACTTAGGTGCTCTAGTTACATTTAAAACTTTAAAAGAGGATAATGGTATTAATTTAGCCTTCCAATAATTGAACAAACAGACAAAGTATACCAACTGAAGTTTGTGATAGATATCCATTAACTTCCTTTGCTAATAATATTTATCAGAAATTAGAATCTTCACAAATCATAATTAAGCATTTTTAACTGAGTAATAGTAAGGTCAGCCTGTTGTTATATATATTTTTACCGAATGACCTTAAGTAACATTTGCCGTTATGCATTAAATGTGTTGATTCGTTAACGTACTGAGCCTAGCTTTTATGTTGCTTACTTTTAAAGTCATTTGTGACTTTAAAAATATTTTTTACTTTGTGCTGTGAGTTTTAAAGCATTTTGCACTTTTCTTTCCAGGGACAGTCAGATAAAGGGCTTTACTTTTGTTTTGTTTTCTTTTTTTTTAAGACAGGATGTCACTATGTTTCCCAGGCTGGAGGAGTGCAGTGGCTATTCACAGACACAGTCGTAGTGCTGTAACTCCTGGGCTAAAATGATCCTCCCACCTCAACTTTCTACAGCTTCTAATACCTGGCTAAAATGACCCTCCCACCTCAGCTTTCTGAATAGCTAGGACTACCGAAGGCACACACCCCTTCCACAGCCACTGCCCCTATCATAAAGTGCATCTTTAATTGGAACTTTTTTTTCCCCCCTTTCTCTTCCCATCTTTTAAAGAGTAAGTGCTCCCCCTAGTGATATGAAAGAGTGAGATTTCTGCAACTAAATCAGTGGAAATAAACAAGTATTGTACGTATGAGAACTCTGGCGTACTTCTTGGGTTCAGGACTAGGATAGGGTAGCAATGAGACAGTGAGGAAGAACTCCAGTGATGAAAATTTTGATACCCACCTAGCTCTGGATTGTTTTATCTTTCAAAATACCTATCTTATTTGCTATCCAAAAGTGGAAAATTGTGTGAAAAACTCCTTTGAATGCCCTCATTTTTAAGACCTGTGTCCCAACATTTCTTTTACTTCCATTTATTGTCTTGATTTCAGTCTTTGATGCTTTCTGCCTTTCAGTATTGTTTTAGTGAGGCATAGTGTGTGTGTGTGTGTGTGTGCGCGTGTGTGTGAGAGAGAGATACCGTGCACGAGATATCACACTTGCGTGTGTGTGTGCATGTGTGTATGTGTATATAGGTGGTCTCGAGTCATCAGTATTGCTTGCCCACTTTTCTTTAGTGATATATGGGAGAGGACTTTTGCATTCTTCATAATTTAGATAGATAGATTGTTAGTTAATAGAAAAAATTGGCTAGAGTGGGAAATCATAAAATCATAGATGATACGTATTTTCAACATTACATTTTAATGTAAACAATAAATATATTTTCATTTGCCAATCTTTCAATATAGAGACATGACCTTTTCTTTGAGTATGGGTCTGCTGATTAAAGTTTGAAATTCTCCTTCTTTCATAAATCAACCCATAATGTATTTACAGTATCAAATTCAGTTTTCTTCAAAGTTGAACAAGAATTTAAATTTGCTTATTAAGCAGTCTGAAAGAATGGTCCTAGGTTTTTATGATTTTCTACTTGTCTTTTAAAACCTGTGTTCTTCCATACTTTAATAGCAATTTTCTTTGATAACTTATGTTTATTGAATTTAGTTTCTCTAAAACTTCTAACTTAATTTTTATAGAAATAAATATATTTATTAGTATTCAATTAAATTATGTAATTGTGTAATTGCAACAGCAAGTGAAATTTGAGATAAATTAGTTTGGGAACATACTTAGCTGACTCTTGATTACAACTCAGCTATTGAGAGTGGTAGTCTGTGAGCATTCCAGAGAGTAGCCTATTAGGGACCAGCTTTCAGCTTGCAGTTGCAAGGGAATAGAGTGAGTATTTATTGCTTAATCAGATATTTGAACACTTTGTAACATCTCAAACACCTTTGTTTGAGAGAGATACATACCATCTCCTTTCCAAGTGTGCTCTGTGATGATCTTGCTTCATTCTTGATATTCCTCTCCTGTCTCTGTTGAATTTGTTCCCATGGTCTGGTTTCTTCTCTGTCTTTATACATTTAAAAAAATTAATGAATTTGGAATATCAATTAAAGAAGTACTTTCATAAGCATATATTTTATTTTTTAAAGCGAACTTTGAATATATGCAGAAATGTGCACAAATCATAAAATACAGCTTGTTAAGTTTTCACAAGTGAACACACCCATGTACCCAGTATCCAGATTAAGACATAGAACTATTATCTATTGTGTTAACTTAGTAGCTTCCATTGTATTCCTGTCCTGGTGCCTCATACTTCCTGCAAAGGGTAGCCATTATACTGACTTCTAACAGTATACATTGCTTTGCCTGATTTTGAACTTTACATAGTAGGAAGCACTCTGTACCTTTTGTATGTAGCTTCTTTTGCTCAACATTTAAAAAAGATTTATCCATATTGTTGCATGGAGCAACAGATTGTTCATTCTCATTGCTGTATACTATTCCATTATGTGAATATACCACAATTTATGCATTCTACTGCTGATGAACATTTGGCTTAGTTTTCAGTTTTGAGCTTTTATGAATAATGCTGTTATAATCATGTACAAGTCTCTTGGTGAATACATGTATACATTTCTTTTAGGTATCATTATAGAAGTACAATTGTTGGTCATAGCATATGCCTATGTCCAGCTTAAAAGAGATTGGTAAACAGTTTTCCAATGTGCTTTTGCCAGTTTATACTTCTGCTGGTAGTGTTTGCATGGTCCTGGCCTATATTTTTTAGGAAACAAGAGTGACAAACTTTCTAGTACATAATTTCTAGCATATCAATAATGGGCTTCCTAGTTAATAGCCTTCAGATGTTTCTGGTTCTCTGTGTATGACTTACATCATCTAACTTTTTTTCTTTCCCTACAAGAAGAGGAGTTCTATAAGTTTTTACATGGCTAGACTGTTGGTTGGAAGACTCCCAGTTATTAAGTTGTCTCTTAGAAGATGAGGCTTGTTGTGTGATTAGTTTTTCTTAGAAAAAGAGAAACAAAGTGGATATTGGAGTCCTTTACCTGTTTCTGAGTTCTATTCTCAGTCTCTGTGCTTTTAATAATTCTAAGAGGTCCTCATTAAAAAAAATTGCCCACACTGTCATCTTCTGTGAAGATGATGTAAAAATAACTTGCCTTTCTACATGGAAATTGCAGGTATCTTCTTTTTATTTTTTAGGATAGAAGGATCAGTGTTTAATATATTAAGAGCAGTATATGATGGATTACAGCTGTATATCTTCTATTATTGCTAAGGCCAAATTACTGAAGTCTTTGGCAAACCTTGAATTCTCTGTTTTGGAAAAGTACTAGGTCTCTGAATATAAAGGGTTTAGAGATTGTTTTCCATCTCTGTTTCCTTGTCTTTTGTTATGAGAGCAACCATGCGAGGCATCTGTATCTTTTTTCCTACTTACTGAAGATTCAGAAAGGTTTCTCTGTGACATATGTAGAAAGCAGAATGTCCTCATGGGATCTGTAGGAAAAGCTTAAAAATAAAAAGTAAAATATTTTCATCAATGTAAAAGTGAACCGTATAATGTCATTGAAAAGGTTTCTGAAGCATAATAACATAACATGATAAGAGAATTGAGCAAAGTTTTCATTTTGTAAGCATAGTGTTTTATTACTTTAAAAATGCCTATAAATTTCTATAATATAAAATAATATAATTTCACAATACAGAATAAAATATATTAAAATTAATCTATAAAATAAATATCTGATATATAAAGCAATATAAAATAACTATATATATTTGGATAAAGAATGTATTAAGTTATATAACTACAATGCAATCATATTATAACATGTACATTGTAAATGTATATGGGCCTGTGTGTGTCTGTGTATGTGTATGTGTATGTTTATGTTTATTTTCATGAGCAATTAACTAATACCAATGCTCCCTCTTGGGAAGTAGCTAAGTGAGACCCAGGGACAAAGGAAGATTGAGTTCTATCATAAATTATAATTAATTAGTTCCCAGTAAAAAGTGGGAGTTGTATTGCTTGGCTCCCAATTTTGTAACATTGAATTGTGCAGTAGTTTCTTAGCATTTACATTAAGAATTAAAGTGTTCACCATACCAAGTAGTAAAATTCATAGATTTTTTTCTTTCTTTCTTTCTTTTTTTTTTTGGATAGGGTCTTGCTCTGTCACCCAGGCTTGAGTGCAGTGGTGCAGTCATAGCTCACAATAACCTTGAACTTCTGGGTTTAAGTGTTCCTCCTGCCTCTGCCTTCTGAGTAGCTGAGACTACAGGCACTAGTCACCATGCCTGGCTAATTAATTTTTTTTTTTTGGTAGAGATGGGGGTCTTGCTGTATTGCCCAGGCTTGTCTTGAACTCCTGCCCTCAAGTGATCCACCTGCCTTAGCCCCCACAAGGTTTGGGGATTATAGGTGTGAGTCACCACACCTGTCCTCCTCCTCCTTTTTTTTTGGAGATGAGTCTTGCTCTGTTGCCCAGGCTGGAGTGCAATGGCACACTCTCAGCTCATTGCAACCTTTGCCTTCCAGGTTCAAGTGATTCTCCTGTCTCAGCCTCCTGAGTAGCTGGGATTACAGGTGCACGCCACCATGCCTGGCTATTTTTTTTGTATTTTTAGTAGAGACGAAGTTTCACCATGTTGGTCAGGCTGTTTTTGAACTCCTCACCTTGTGATCCACCCGCCTTGGCCTCCCAAAGTGCTGGGATTACAGGTGTAAGCCACCGTGCCCAGCCGTCTTCCATTAGGATTATCTGAAGGGAATTAAAGCATTGAATAAGGTCTAATGATCTTTTGAATCTGTACATCCTTCAGTTTGATCTTTTGGGTATTATAGTGTCTTTCATTGACTTTGTTGGCTATCAGATATGGAAAGCATAGAGAAAGTGTTTAGGCTTAGGTCTTCATAGTTGTCCCTTTTGGCTTATCCTTCTATGATACTGGTATATGGTAATCATGTTAGTAATAATTGCAAAATCTGTTATACCATTAGAATGCAATTTTCCCTCCAATTAGAGATGTTAATAATGGAAAAGATTTGTAATACAACTAATAGTTGCTTTATAGTAAATCTTATGAATTTAGATTAACATATATAAAATGTCTGAGTACTTATGTGCTAGGTATCTCCTGGGGAATGAAGGCCATTATACTAGCAGATACTTGTATTCAAGGAGATATTCGAAGGAAGCAAATACATTTTTCTTAAATTTCAGTAGAACAGAGGTTATCCCCAATTAACAGGTATTGAGAGTCAGTATGTTGTGTTGGAAATAGTTTAAGACAGACCCAGATTTATTCTAGGAGGCTGAGGCTCGCTCATTTGCTTACTGAAAGACCTTGGGTGGGTTGCTCATATTCTCTGAGCCTAAGTCTTTTTTTTTTTAATTTAATTTTTAAATTTTTATTTATTTATTTATTTATTTGAGAGGAAGGCAGGAAGGGAGGAAAGGAGGAAGGAAGGGGGGAGGAAGGAAGGGAGGGAGGAAGGAAGGGAGGGAGGGAGGGAAGGGAAGGGAAGGTAGGAAATCAGGCAATGAGAGAGACATTGCCGACCTGGATCTAGAGGTCTACAAGTTGATTTCTTTTTTCTTTCTTTTTCTTTTTCTTTTTTTTTGAGAGAAGGAAAGAAAAAGGAGTGAAGGAGAGGAAGAAAGAGGAAGAAAAAGAGGGAGAGAGAATGGAAATGTTGCTTTATTCTAAAAGAAATAGGTATTAATAATGGCCAATCAATATTTCATTTAAACCTATGAGTAGGTGTGATGTGGTATTGACAAGAATGTATATTTTGTGTGTTTAAAGTGGAGAGCTCTATAAATATTTATTAAGTTTACTTGTTCCAGATCTGAGTTTGAGTCCTTGATATCCTTATTAACTTTCTGTCTCATTGAGTCTAAGTCTCTATGTATCTGGGTGTTAATATCGTTGGCTCTTATTGTTGCATTGATCCTTTTACAACTATCTCTTTGTTGCTTTAAAATCTATTTTATCAGATACGAGAATTGCGACTCCTGTTATTTATTTATTTATTTATTTTTGCTTTCCATTTGGTTGGTAAATCTTTCTCCATCCCTTTGTTTTGAGTCTTTGTGTATCCTTGCATGTGAAATGGATCTGGATGTAGCATACCGTTGGGTTTTGGCTGTATCTTTTTATTGGGGGATTTAGTCGATTTAAATTTAGGATTACTGCCATTTGATGTTAACTGGCTGTTTTATCCATTCATTGATGTAAATTCTTCTTTATGTTGATGCTCTTTACTTTTCGGTATATTTTTAGAAAGGCTAATCCTGGTTGTTTCTTTCTATGTGTAATGCTTCTTTCAGAAGCTCTTGTAAAGCAGGCCTGGTGGTAATAAAATCTCTGAGTACTTGCTTGTTCATAAAAGATTTTATTTTTCCTTCAGTTGTGAAGCTTAGTTTGGCAGGATATGAAATTCTGGGCTGAAAGTTCTGTTCTTTAAGGATGTTGAATATTGGCCCCCACTCTCTTCTGGCTTGTAAAGTTTCTGCTGAGAGATCTACTGTAAGTCTGATAGGCTTCCCTTTGTGGGTAACCTGACCTTTCTCTCTGGCTGCCCTTAGTATTTTCTCCTTCATTTCAACCCTGGTGAATCTAACGATTATGTGCCTTGAGGTTGCTCTTCTTGAGGAATATCTTTGTGGTGTTCTCTGTATTACCTGGGGTTGAATGTTGTCCTGCTTTGCTAGTTTAGGAAAATTTTCCTGAATAATATCCTGAAGAATATTTTCCAGATTGGATTCATTCTCTCCGTCGCATTCAGGTACATCTATCAAACGTAAATTTGGTCTTTTCACATAGTCCCACATTTCTTGGAGACTTTGCTCATTCCTTTTTATCCTTTTTTCTCTATTCTTGTCTTCTTGTTTTATTTCATTAAGTTGGACTTCGACCTCTGATATCCTTTCTTCTGCTTGAACAATTCGAGTGTTTAAACCTGTGCATACTTCTCGGTGTTCCCATATTGTATTCTTCAGTTCCATTAATTCACTTATATTCCTCTCTAAATTGTCTATTCTCATTAGGATTTCGTCAAACCTTTTTTCAAAGTTCTTAGTTTCTTTACACTGGGCTACAACATGTTCTTTTAACTCACAGAAGTTTCTTATTATCCATGTTCTGAAGCCTGATTCTGTTATTGGGATGCGCTTGTTCTCCATCAAGCCTTGTTCCCTTGTTGATGAGAGACTGTGATCCTCTTTAGAGGGAGAGGCATTCTGATTTTGAGTATTCTCAGCCTTTTTACTCTGGTTTCTTCCCATCATTGTAAGTTTATCCACCTGTTGTCTTTGTAATTACCACCTTTCAAATTAGGTCTCTGAGTAGACGTCCACGTTGTTAATTCCCAGGGCCGAAATATGAGCAACCCACTGCACCAGCCTAAGCAGCGGTGTTAAGACTGATGGTGCTTTCCTGCCTGGGAATCTCCTGTCTGACTTCCTTCTTGAGTCCTTAATAGGTGACTCTGCCTTCCCAGAGCTCCAAACCTCGGTCAGTTTACTCTGCACCAAGAGCTGCCACACCGAGGTGCCAGCAAAACCACTGCTCTGGCCACAAGAGTCGTGCTGGCGACCCGTGCTGCTCCTCCAAACCTCCGTCAGAAGGGGAACCAGTCCCGTTTACTCTACTCCAAGAGCTGCCGCACCAAGGTGCCAGCAAAAGCACTGTGCTGGCCACAAGAGTTGCGCTCGCGACCCGTGCAGCTTCTCCACTGGGAATCTTCTGCTCCGTGAGCGACCAAAATTTGTCTGAAAGTGTGGCCTCCTCTCGATTTCTGCGCTTTCACTGGGAGCTGCAATCCTGAGATGTTAGCAGTCAGCCATCTTGGATCGTTTCCCGAGCCTAAGTCTTTTAATCTAAAATACGAATAAATAGGCTGGGCACAGTGGCTCACTCCTGTAATCCCAGCAGTTTGAGAGATCAAGGCAGGAGCATCAGTTGAGCCCGGGAATTTGAAACTAGTCTGGGCAATATAGCAAGACTGTCTCTACAAAAAAATTTTAAAAATTATCCAGGCATGGTGGCTTGTGCCTGTTTTTCAGCTACTCGGGAGGCTGAGGTGGAAGGATCACTTGCACTCAGGAGTTTGAGGCTGCAGTGAGCCGTGAGTGTGCCACTGAACTCCAGCCTGAGCGTGCCACTGAACTCCAGCCTGAGCAACAACGTGAGACCCTGTCTCAAAACAAACAAAAAATGAAATGGGATTAATAATAATACCTTCATTGCAGGATTGTTGAGAAGATTAGAGGAAATCTATGTATAGGGCACAGTGCTTTATACAGAGTAGTGTTCAGTAAAGGATAGTTGTTGCTGCCCTTTTAAGTCATCTGTTTACGATTCAGAACATAGTTTACTTGGGATATATAGGAAACAACTTATCTATCCAAAAGAAACTTCTGTTACAGAGTTTCCTCTCCAGATTAGTTTTCTAGATTGGGCACCAAAGCTCCCACCTCCATTTTTGGAAAATAACTTTATTGAAGTATAATTTAAATAAACTAAGTATATGGTTTGATGAGTTTTGACAAAGGGTACACCTGTATAACTAGCACAAAATATAGAACATTTTCATCACCCTACAAAAGCCACTAGTGTCTCTTTGCAGTTAACTCCACACCCTAATCCTGAGAAACCATTCATCTGCTTTTTGTCATTGTGGAATAATTTTGTCTCTTCTGGAATCTAGATGTTTTTATGTTTTTATATCTTTTGGATAAATAAGATATATGTTTTTATATCTCTCGAATAAACGCCTAAGAATGGAATGTTAGGTCATATGGTGACTATATATTTTTTCATTTTTTGCAGCTTTTTGAGGTATAATGACGTCCAGTAAATCACACATATTTAAACCATGTAATTTAACAATTTTTGACATACATAAACACAATTCAGATATTGAACATATCCATCACTCCCAAAAGCTACTTGTGTCCTTAGATTATCTCTTTCTTCCTCCCATGAGCCCCTTCCATTCCAGGAAACAACTAATCTGCTTTCTGTTACTATAAATTAGTTTGCAGTTTTTAGAATTTTATAGAAATAGATCATACAGTCTACTCTTTTGTCTATCTTCTCTCAATCTAATTATTTTGTAGTTCATCCTTGATGTTGCTTATATCATTAGTTTACTGCTTTTTATTATTGATGATGATTACATCTAATGGGTATAACACATCTTGTTTATCCATTCATCAGTTGAACATTTGGGTAATTTTCAGTTCTGGACTGTTATAAACTTAGTGATAATACACATCCATTTTTAAATCTTTATGTAGACATGTGCTTTCCTTCCTCTCTGGTAAACATCGAATGACTGGAGTATCTAGTAAACGTTTGTTTGTATCTTTAAGAAACTGCTAAACTGTTTCTAAGGTGATTGTACCACTTTAATTTCCACCAGCAGTATATAAGAGTTTGAGTTGCTCCTTATGCTCTATAACACTTGATATGATTAATCTTTTAAATTTTAAGTCATTCTATTAGTGTGTAGTGATATTTCATTGTGTTTATAATTTGTTCTATTGATTACAGAGAGTATTGAAGTCTCTCTGTAATTGTAATTGTAGGTTCGTCTATTCCTCCTTTCAAATATGTAATTTTTAAAAAAATTTTTTTATTGCATTTTAGGTTTTGGGGTACATGTGCAGAACGTGGAAGATAGTTGCATAGGTACACACATGGCAGTGTGTTTTGCTGCCTTCCTCCCCTTCACCCACATTTGGCATTTCTCCCCAGGCTATCCCTCCCCAGCTCCTCCCCCGCTATCCGTCCCCTATTCCCTCCAATAGACCCCAGTGTGTAGTACCCCCTTCCCTGTGTCCATGTGTTCTCATTTTTCCTCACCCGCCTATGAGTGAGAATATGTGGTATTTCATTTTCTGTTCTTGTGTCAGTTTGCTGAGAATGATGTTCTCCAGATTCATCCATGTCCTTACAAAGGACACAAACTCATCATTTTTTATTGCTGCATAATATTCCATGGTGTATATGTGCCACATTTTCCCAGTCCAGTCTATCATCGGTGGGCATTTGGGTTGGTTCCAGGTCTTTGCTATTGTAAACAGTGCTGCAGTGAACATTCGTGTGTATGTGTCTTTATAGGAGAACGATTTATAGTCCTTTGGATATATACCCAGTGATGGGATTACTGGGTCAAATGGAATTTCTATTTCTAGGTCCTTGAGGAATCGCCACACTGTCTTCCACAATGGTTGAACTAATTTACACTCCCACCAACAGTGTAAGAGTGTTCCTATTTCTCCGTATCCTCTCCAGCATCTGTTGTCTCGAGATTTTTTAATGATTGCCATTCTAACTGGCATGAGATGGTATCTCAATGTGGTTTTGATTTGCATCTCTCTGATGACCAGTGATGATGAGCATTTTTTCGTATGTTTGTTGGCCTCATGTATGTCTTCTTTTGTAAAGTGTCTGTTCATATCCTTTGCCCATTTTTGAATGGGCTTGTTTGTTTTTTTCCTGTAAATCTGTTTGAGTTCTTTGTAAATTCTGGATATCAGCCCTTTGTCAGATGGGTAAACTGCAAAGATTTTTTCCCATTCTGTTGGTTGCTGATTCACTCTAGTGACTGTTTCTTTGCCGTGCAGAAGCTGTGGAGTTTGATTAGGTCCCATTTGTCTATTTTGGCTTTTGTTGCCAGTGCTTTTGGTGTTTTGGTCATGAAGTCCTTGCCTACTCCTGTGTCCTGAATGGTTTTGCCTAGATTTTCTTCTAGGGTTTTTATGGTGCCAGGTCTTATGTTTAAGTCTTTAATCCATCTGGAGTTAATTTTAGTGTAAGGTGTCAGGAAGGGGTCCAGTTTCTGCTTTCTGCACATGGCTAACCAGTTTTCCCAACACCATTTATTAAACAGGGAATCCTTTCCCCATTGCTTGTTTTTGTCTGGTTTATCAAAGATAATATGGTTGTAGATATGTTGTGTTGCCTCCGATGCCTCTGTTCTGTTCCATTGGTCTATATCTCTATTTTGTTACCAGTACCATGCTGTTTTGATTACTGTAGCCTTGTAGTATAGTTTGAAGTCTGGTAGTGTGATGCCTCCCGCTGTGTTCTTTTTGCTTAGAATTGACTTGGCTATGCAGGCTCTCTTTTGGTTCCATATGAAGTTCATGGTGGTTTTTTCCAGTTCTGTGAAGAAATTAAATGGTAGCTTGATGGGGATAACGTTGCTTCTGTAAATTACTTTGGGCAGTATAGCCATTTTCATGATACTGATTCTTCCTAACCATGAACATGGAATGTTTCTCCATCTGTTTGTGTCCTCCCTTATTTCGTTGAGCAGTGGTTTGTAGTTTTCCTTGAAGAGGTCCCTTATGTTCCTTGTAAGTTGTATTCCTAGGTATTTTATTCTCTTTTTAGCAATTGTGAATGGCAGTTCGTTCTTGATTTGGTTCTCTTTAAGTCTGTTATTGGTGCATAGGAATGCTTGTGATTTTTGCACATTGATTTTGTATGCTGAGACTTTGCTGCAGTTGCTTATCAGTTTCAGGAGTTTTTGGGCTGAGGTGATGGGGTCTTCTAGGTATACTATCATGTCGTCTGCAAATAGAGACAATTTGGCTTCCACCTTTCCTATTTGAATACCCTTTATTTCTTTTTCTTGCCTGATTGCTCTGGCTAGAACTTCCAGGACTATATTGAATAGGAGTGGTGAGAGAGGGCATCCTTGTCTAGTGCCGGATTTCAAAGGGAATGCTTCCAGTTTTTGCCCATTAAGTATGATATTGGCTGTTGGTTTGTCGTAAATAGCTTTTATTACTTTGAGATATGTTCCATCAATACCGAGTTTATTGAGGGTTTTTAGCATAAAGGGCTGTTGAATTTTGTCAAATGCCTTCTCTGCGTCAATTGAGATAATCGTGTGGTTTTTGTTTTTGGTTCTGTTTATGTGGTGAATTACGTTTATAGACTTGTGTATGTTGAACCAGCCTTGCATCCCCGGGATGAATCCTACTTGATCATGATGCGTAAGTTTTTTAATGTGCTGTTGCAGTCAGTTTGCCAGTATTTTATTGAAGATTTTTGCATCTATGTTCATCATGGATATTGGCCTGAAGTTTTCTTTTCTTGTTGAGTCTCTGCCAGGTTTTGGTATCAGGATGATGTTGGTCTTATAAAATGATTTGGGAAGGGTTCCCTCTTTTTGGATTATTTGGAATAGTTTCAGAAGGAATGGTACCAGCTCCTCTTTGTGTGTCTGGTAGAATTCGGCTGTGAACCCATCTGGACCTGGGCTTTTTTTGTGTGGTAGGCTCTTAATTGCTGCCTCGACTTCAGACCTTGTTATTGGTCTATTCATAGTTTCGGCTTCCTCCTGGTTTAGGCTTGGGAGGACATAGGTGTTCAGGAATTTATCAATTTCTTCCTGGTTTACTAGTTTATGTGCATAGAGTTGTTTGTAGTATTCTCTGATGATGGTTTGAATTTCTGTGGAATCTGTGGTGATTTCCCCTTTATCGTTTTTTATTGCATCTATTTGGTTGTTCTCTCTTTTCTTTTTTATCAGTCTGGCTAGTGGTCTGTCTATTTTGTTGATCTTTTTGAAAAACCAGCTCTTGGATTTATTGATTTTTTGAAGTGTTTTCGTGTCTCTATCTCCTTCAGTTCTGCTCTGATCTTAGTTATTTCTTGTCTTCTGCTAGGTTTTGAGTTTTTTTGATCTTGCTCCTCTAGTGCTTTCAATTTTGACGATAGGGTGTCAATTTTGGATCTCTCCACTCTTCTCATGTGGGCATTTATTGCTATATGTTTTCCTCTAGAGACTGCTTTAAATGTGTCCCAGAGATTCTGGTACATTGTGTCTTTGTTCTCGTTGGTTTCGAAGAACTTCTTTATTTCTGCCTTCATTTCATTGTTTATCCAATCAACATTCAAGAGCCAGTTGTTCAGTTTCCATGAAGCTGTGCGGTTCTGAGTTAGTTTCTGAATTCTGAGTTCTAACTTGATTGCACTATGGTCTGAGAGACTGTTTGTTATGATTTCAGTTGTTTTGCATTTGCTGAGGAGTGCTTTACTTCCAATTATGTGGTCAATTTTGGAGTAGGTGTGATGTGGTGCTGAGAAGAATGTATATTCTATGGATTTGGGGTGGAGAGTTCTGTAAATGTGTATCAGGTTTGCTTGTTCCAGGTCTGAGTTCAAGCCCTGGATATCATTGTTAATTTTCTGTCTGGTTGATCTGTCTGATATTGACAGTGGAGTGTTAAAGTCTCCCACTATTATTGTGTGGGATTCTAAGTCTCTTTGTAAGTCGTTAAGAACTTGCCTTATATATCTGGGTGCTCCTGTATTGGGTCCATATATATTTAGGATCATTAGCTCTTCTTGTTGTATCGATCCTTTTACCATTATGTAATGACCTTTTTTTGTCTCTTTTGGTCTTTGTTGCTTTAAAGTCTATTTTATCAGAGATGAGAATTGCAACTCCTGCTTTTTTTTTGCTCTACATTTGCTTGGTAAATCTTCCTCCATCCCTTTATTTTGAGCCTTTGTGTACCCTTGCATGTGAGATGGGTTTCCTGGATACAGCACACCGATGGGTTTTGGTTTTTTATCCAATTTGCCAGTCTGTGTCTTTTGATTGGTGCATTTAGCCCATTTACATTTAGGGTTAATATTGTTATGTGTGAATTTGATATTGCCATTTTGATGCTAGCTGGCTGTTTTGCCCGTTAGTTGATGCAGATTCTTCATTTTGTTGATGCTCTTTAGCATTTGGTATGTTTTTAGAATGGCTGGTGCTGGTTGTTCCTTTCTATATGTAGTGCCTCTTTCAGGAGCTCTTGTAAAGCAGGCCTGGTGGTGACAAAATCCCTGAGTACTTGCTTGTTAGCAAAAGATTTTATTCTTCCTTCACTTTTGAAGCTCAATTTGGCTGGATATGAAATTCTGGGTTGAAAGTTCTTTTCTTTAAGGTTGTTGAATATTGGCCCCCACTCTCTTCTGGCTTGTAGAGTTTCTGCTGAGGGATCTGCTGTGAGTCTGATGGGCTTTCCTTTGTGGGTGACCCAACCTTTCTCTCTGGCTGCCCTTAGCATTTTCTCCTTCATTTCAACCCTGGCGAATCTGACGATTATGTGCCTTGGGCTTGCTCTTCTTACGGAATATCTTTGTGGTGTTCTCTGTATTTCCTGGACTTGAGTATTGGCCTGCCTTGCTAGGTTGGGGAAGTTTTCCTGGATAATATCCTGAAGAGTATTTTCCAGCTTGGATTCATTCTCTTCGTCACATTCTGGCACACATATCAAACGTAGGTTAGGTCTCTTCACATAGTCCCACATTTCTTGGAGATTTTGTTCATTCCTTTTTGCGCTTTTTTTTCTAATCTTGGTTTCTTGTTTTATTTCATTGAGTTGATCTTCGACTTCTGATATTCTTTCTTCTGCTTGGTCAATTTGGCTGTTGAAACTTGTGCATGCTTTGCGAAGTTCTCGTGTTGTGTTTTTCAGCTCCTTCAATTCATTCATATTCCTCTCTAAGTTGTCCATTCTTGTTATCATTTCCTTGAATCTTTTTTCAAGGTTCTTAGTTTCTTTGCGTTGATTTAGAACATGTTCTTTTAGCTCACTGAAGTTTCTTATTATCCACCTTCTGAAGTCTGATTCCGTCATTTTGTCACACTCATTCTCTATCCAGCTTTGTTCCCTTGCTGGTGAGGAGTTTTGGTCCTTTGTAGGAGGTGAGGTGTTTTGGTTTTGGGTGTTTTCCTCCTTTTTGCGCTGGTTTCTTCCCATCTTTGTGGATTTATCCACCTGTCGTCTTAGTAGTTGCTTACTTTTCGATTGGGTCTCTGAGCGGACACCCAGATTGTTGATGATGAAGGATTTCTGTTACTTAGTTTTCCTTCTAACAGTCTAGCCCCTCTGCTGTATGACTGCTGAGGTCCACTCCAGGCCCCGCTTGTCTAGGGTACACCTGTAGCAGCTGCGGAACAGTGTGGGATGCTACCAGTTTCTTCGTCTGCTATCTTTGTCCCAGAATGATGCCTGCCAAATGTCAGTCTGATTAGTCCTTTTTTGAGGTGACTCTTTGGATATACAGGGGTCAGGGGGCTGCTTGAGGAGACGGTCTTTATAGGAGCTCAAGTGCTGAGCTGTGAGCTCCGTTGTTCATTCAGGGTTGTTGGGAGGGTGTGTTTAGGTCTGCTGCAGCAGAACTTATAAAACCCTTTTTTTTTCCCCTCAGATGCTCTGTCTCAGGGAGTTGGGGCTTTCTTTATGAGTATCCGTTGCACTGTCCTGCCCAGCTAGGAGGCAGTCTAGTCACTATTTGCCTGCCCAGGCTCCGCCCTGCTACAGCGGTGTCTGCCCTGCTGCCGCGGGGCTCTGCCCTACCGTCGTGGGCTCCGCCCTGTTGGTGGAGTCTCTCTGTTATGGCGGGTTGCCTTGGCAACGGCAGGCTGCTTCAGCAATGGGAGTGTACCTCAGTAGGGGCGGAATGCGTCTGTAGTGGCAGACGCCCCTCCCCCACCAAGCTGCACCATCCTGGATTCAGTTGAGCCCGTAGTGAAACTCTCAACCCCGAGCGTTTTGAATCGCCGTTTTGTTTGTCCCTGTGGGGGTGGGACCCGCCGAGCCTGATCACCTGGCTCCCTGCCTCAGATTCCTTTCTCTCTCTCTCTCTCTTTTTTTTTAAGTTGAATGTTGACTCTCTCACAGGTGTTTCAGTTGCCTGCTGATAGGGCACCAGGATCTGTGTGATTTCCCATGCCGTGACCCACTGCGCCGGCTCAAATCATGCTTCCCAGGAATCTCCTGGTCTGGCTCACTGTCCAAGTCCCATTTAATCAGACAGATATGTTAATCTGCCCTCCCAAATCTCTGATTGCCAGTTTAACAGGGCACCCAGACCAGTGAGTTTTGTGCGGGGTGCTGCTGTGCTGCGGCGCTGGCCGAAATGGCTGTGTAAACCTAAAGGGCTGCGCTGGTGTCCCGTGTCTCTCCTACACCTGGGAATTTCTCCGTTCTGTGGGCAACAAAGGTCCGTCTGAAAATGCGGCTAGGACTCACCCTGTGCGCCTTCACTGAGAGCTGCAATCCTGAGTTGTTCCTACCGCGCCATTTTGGAAATTGCCTCCAAATATGTAATTTTTTACTGGTAGTTTATGTATTTTGAAACTGTGTGGTGAAGTGCACATGCAATTTGGATTATTATATTTTCTTGAATTGACCCCCTTGTCATTATGTAATGTTCATCCTTTGAAATATACTTTGTTAGCCCAGGTATGGTGGCTCATGCCTGTAATCCCAGCACTTTGGGAGGCTGAGGTGGGTGGATCATGAGGTCAGGAGTTTGAGACCAGCCTGGCCAACATGGTGAAAACCTGTCTCTACTAAAAATACAAAAATTAGCCGGGTGTGGTGGTGGGTGCCTGTAATCTTGGCTACTCAGGAGGCTGAGTTGGGAGAATTGCTTGAACCTGGGAGGCAGAGGTTGCAGTGAGCCAAGATAGTACCACTGCACTACTCCAGCCTGGGTGACAGAGCAAGAGTCGTCTCAGGAAAACAAAACAAACAAACAAACAAAAAAGGAAATGTACTGTGTTTGAAATCTACTTTATCTAATCTTAACCTATTCATTCCAACTTTCTTTTGGTTAGTATTTACAAAGTATATATTTTTCTGTCCTTTTAATTAAATTTTTTTTATTTTGGAATAATTTTAAATTTTCACAAACATTGCAAAGTTAGTACAGAAAGTTTCTATATATCTTCCACCAGTATCCCCTAATACTAACATCTTATTAATATATAATCATGGTACATCTTTCAAAAATTCAGAAATTAGTATTGATACATCACTCTAAACTTCAGACTTCATTTGGATTTCTCTAGTTTTTTCACTAGTGTCCTTTTTTTTTTCTGTTTCAAGATGAACTCCAGGAAACTACACTGTATTTAGTGGTCATGTCTCCTTAGTTTTCTCTTGGCTGTGATACTTCCTTAACCTTTCCCTATTTTTCATGATCTTGATAGTTTTGAAGAGTACTAGACAGGTTCATAGACTGTCTTTCAAGTTGGGTTTGTGTGTTGTTATTTCTCATCATTAGATTGGGGTTATGTGCTTTTAGGAAGAGTACCCTAGTGGTGAAATGCCTTTCTTATCTCATCATGGGGTTCATGCTATCACCATGATTTATCATCAGTTATGTTAATCTTGGTCATTCAGTTAAGGAAATACCTGCTAGGTTTCTCCACTGTGGGAGTGGTGAGAAAGGACTTCCAGCCTTTCTTCATATTAGAGAGAAAGCATTCTCTTACTTTTAAAAATAAATACCATTAGGTTAAGTTTCCTCTATTCCTAATTTGCTAAGTTTTATTATGAATGGGTATTGAATCTTGTATGTTTTTCTCCTTGTATCTATTGTTATGGTATATGGCTTTCCTATTTAGTCTTTTAATACAGTGACATACACTGATTAATTTTTGAATAATGAACCAACCTCTCATTCTTGGAATAAATCCTACTTCTTCATTATGTATTAGTCTTTTTGTATGTTTCTGGACTCTATTTGGTAATGATTTGTGGAAGATTTTGTCATCTATGTTAATGATAGGATTAATCTTCAGTTTTCTTTTCCTGTAATGTCTTATTTTGATTGTATTTTACGAGGATGACACTACAATCAAAATGCCTTTTATTTTATTACACTGCTTAGTTTCTTCATTATTACTACCTAAATAGCATGTGGACCTGGTCTTTGGACAACATACTGAAATCTTGACAGGGATATATATATATCTTGCCTATAATATATATATATATCTTGCCTATAATATATATACGTGTGTGTGTGTGTGTGTGTGTGTGTATTTGAAGAGTACTGGTCATGTATTTCATAGACTGTCTCTCAAGTTTGGTTTGTGTGATGTTATTTTTTCTCATCATTAGATTGGGGTTATGTGCTTTTAGGAAGAGTACCATAGTGGTGAAATGTGTGTGTGTGTGTGTGTGTGTGTGTGTAATAAATACCATTTATTATGTATATAATAAATGCCATTAGGTGTATTCTATATATCTATGTATACACATATCAATGTGTATATATCTATAGATATGTGTGTGTGTGTATATTCTATATATATATATTCTATATATATATATACACACACACATATCTATAGATATATAAACATTTGATTGTATTCTATATATATAGAATATTCTATATATATATACACACACACACACATATCTATAGATATATAAACATTTGATTGTATTCTATATATATATACACACACACATCTATAGATATATACACATTGATATGTGTATACATAGATATATACACATATATACACATATCTATATATACACATATCTATGTTTACCTATATCTCTCTATATATACACACATATCTATATATACACACACACACACATGGAGATTTATATCTTGATATTGTACCTAAATTACCCATTGAATTACATATGTTATAATTAATAATTGTATTTCCTTAGACATTTGTGTAGTTGAAATTTGCTAAGAGAACAGATCCTAAGTATTCTCACCACAAAAAAAGTCAGTATGTGAGGTGATGGACATTAGCTTTATTATAGTAATCATTTTACAATGTTTATGTATATCAAGATATCACTCATGATCACTTTGTAGCCCATAAATATGTACAATTTATTTTTTCCTCAATTTACAATTAAAAAGGATTAAAAAAATCCCATCACATTGTATATCTTGAAAATGCACCATTTTTATTTGTCAGTTATGCCTCAATAAAACTGAAAAAGGAATTATTTTAGAATAACTAGAGGTGTGATGACTCATATATTGTTGAAAGGAATGATAAGAATGTCTAAAACAGTTATAATAAATCAGGGAGCAAATTGACTTTTTTTCTCTTAAAGAAAAAATATACATATGTAATATATTTAAATGAATAGTTATTTAAGAACCCATGAGAGATCTTATAGGAGTGCTTGTTTTTACAAATCCACTCTTGCTTTGTGGAGATGACATTTTGACCCTGATAGTAACTAGCTGGTTGACTTTGAACAAATTCCATAATCTCTGTAGATGTTGGTTTCTTCATTGTCACAATGTGAAGGAGATGCATTATATTTCCAAGGCCCTATTTTAACTTGAACATTTGATTGTATTCTATCTTATCCTGTCCTTATTAATATTAGAGAAAAGAAATTGTTATTTCACATAGCTTTTACAGATTGATTTTGGATTGACTGATGAGGTTTTATATATTATAATTGGTTTGTTTGTGTTACCTGTTTCCTGATTCAGTGCCCCATTTACAGTGATAATCAGTCCAATAAACAGGCAGGAGCCACTGTGTATTATTAGGGACTCTTTTTCTGGGTCATATTATACATTCTGGATTTCAGTCACCATTTCCATGGCATGATTCCCAAATGTGTGGCTGTAGTCTTCGCCTTTCCTTCTCAGATTTGAACCACTTCAGTTTACTGAGTACCCCTACCAGGGTATCTCCACCAGAATGTCTTGCTGGCTTTTCAAACTCAATGTGCCTGAAACTGCATTAATCACTTCTTATCTAAATGTGCCTCTGCTTGTTATTGAAGTCTGACCATCTTTCTATATCATACTGCAGGGAAACCTGGGAGTAATTTTATACCATTTCTTTTTCTCTCAGTATTCTAAGTACTCCAACAGTCTTCTTTGTCTGACACATTCTGTGCTAGGCATAAAGCATTATTAGATTGTGTTGGAGAATCCAGAACCAATGCCTGGCACTCAGCAGTTCCTGAATGATTGAGCATATCACTTCATCTGTTTAGGTTAGGTAATTGGATCTCTTCTCCTTCCTGTGATGCTTACTTGTCATCCCTTCTTCCTGTACATGTCAGGGATTTGGACTGCTTTGATTTATTCATTTCTTTGAGATAGGGGCTTACTATATTGCCCAGGCTGGTCTCAAACTCCCGGTCTCAAGCAATCCTCCTGCCTTAGCCTCCCTAGTAGCTCCCTAGTGGAATTACAGGAGTGTGCCAGCAAACCTGGTATGTTTGTTTGTTTGTTTATTTATTTTTAATAGCTGTTGGTTACTATTCTGTTTTCCCTTCTGAGTTTGTCTTACTGGGCTGGCTGGGATGGCAGTATGTTGTCTTAGCTAGCCCTTTTCCCCTGCTATGTCCTAACAGCTATATATTTTTTAAAAAGTATTTTAGGCCTGGGACAGTGGCTCACACCTATAATCCCAGCACTCTGGGAGGCCAAGACAGGTGGATCACTTGAGGTCAGGAGTTCGAGACCAGCCTGGCCAATATGGTGAAACCCTGTCTTTGTTAAGAAATTAGCTAGGCATGGTGGTGTGTGCCTGTAGTCCCAGCTACTCAGGAGGCTGAGGCAGGAGAATTGCTTGAACCCAGGAGGCAGAGGTTGCAGTGAGCCAAGATAGCGCCATCTTGCTTTAGCCTGGACAATGCAGGGAGACTCCATCTCAAAAAAAAAAAAAGTATTTTAAAGGAATTTTTACCACTATTTGTTAATGAAGAAATAGAAAAATAGAAAGCGTGGTTAAAGAAATTAACAGGAATAACCTTACAATGTTCCCAGAACTCTTCCAAGTTTATATAGTTATTCCTGAACTAATGTTTTGCATACCTTTCAATATTCCTGCTATAGCTCAGATATTTAGGAGGGACTTTGGTAATATTCCCTTTTACTCTATGCAAAATATTGTAGAGCAGTGATTTCCTACCTTTTTCTTTTTTTTACTATGACATTATCTTGTAAGGAATACATTTTAAATTGTGACTCTACATGTACACACACAGTTGTGTGCATATGTATTAATAGATATAACTGAAACTAAAATTTAACAATAATTCTCCCATGTATAATACAGTAAAATATATCAAAGTTAATATCAAATATAATCTTGTTTATATTTTACAATTTGAAAAAATCCAAGATAATACAAAAAACAAGGATTTATTAATGCCACAGGTGTGCTTGCACCTTAGTAAGTTCTTTTCACTCCAGAACAATTGGGAGTCATACACATCTTGTTATACTGTTGTGAAATATGCCATGGGGTGTGAGGAGAAAGGGAAGGTTGAAATAATTCTGGACTGTATCCTGAGGAATCAGAGGACTGTTTGTACCCCTGTTGATATAAAGAGGGATGGGGAAAATAAGCTCAACTGTTTTTTTCAAGCAAATTTTGGGCCTTTATTTATTATTTATTTTGTTTTTAGTTGACATGTAATAATTGTTTATATTTATGGGATACAGAGCATATTTCAGTACATATAAGCAGTGTGCACTGATCAAATCAGAGTAGTTAGCGTATTCATCACCTTGAACATTTATCATTCCTTTGTGTTGTGAACATTCAAAATTCTCTTTTCTGACTTTTTGAAAATATACACTATATTGTTGTTAATCATATTCACCCTACAATGGTATAGAACGGCAGAACTTATTCCTCCTATCTTGCAGTATAAATTGTTGAAGAGCCACTCAAAAGGCAATGTTCTCTATATACTTGGTAATAAAGGTTTAAACCAAAGAGGAGTTAGTCTCTTCACAAGGAACATGAAGCACCTGTATATGGTTTTGACATGGCATTCGTAGAAAAAGATACATGGTGGACATTATTAGTAAAAGAATTTATTGTAACATAAATATTAAATAAATAATGAATATAACTCTTATAAAATTATCAACTTAGAAATCCTTTTAGGCTGGCAATTAAGCCAGTTCCTCTGCTGGGACTATGATCTGAGGTGGTATGATGGCTGTAGGTTATGGACTGAGAAATCATAGGTTGGAATCCTGGCTCTAATCTTTACTAGTCTCATGGCTTTGCGTGAATCCCATTTTTTTTTCTGGGCATCAGTAAAGATAGAAATATACTGCTCATATATTGTGGTGATTAATGTAATTATGTATGTAAAGTGCCTTGTATAGCACATAGTAGGCCCTTAAATGTTAATTTTTCTTTTGCTCTTTTTTTGGTCCTAATAAAAACCATTATTTGTTTCTCTATGGTCTTAAGCATGAAGACTATAATCAGGTCTGAATGGTTTTCTAAATAAACCTTTTAAGGCAGTGTTCTAAAGACTTAACATTGTGGCTGGGTGCGGTGGCTCAAGCCTGTAATCCCAGCACTTTGGGAGGCCGAGGCGGGTGGATCACGAGGTCAAGAGATCGAGACCATCCTGGTCAACTTGGTAAAACCCCATCTCTACTAAAAATACAACAACAACAAAAAAAGTTAGCTGGGCATGGTGGTACATGCCTGTAATCCCAGCTACTCAGGAGGCTGAGGCAGGAGAATTACCTGAACCCGGGAGGCAGAGGTTGCGGTGGGCCGAGATCGCGCCATTGCACTCCAGCCTGGGTAAGGAGCGAAACTCCGTCTCAAAAAAAAAAAAAAAAAAAAGACTTAACATTATTAAGGATTTGGTTTTACACAACTAACATGGAAATATGCTATATTTGAAAAATTACTGATGTTAGGGATTGGTATTCAGTATCTTCTGCTTAAGTTTCTTGAGTCCCTCCTCTATCAGTCATCTTTGCCTTTGGTTTTGTCTTTCTTCAAAGGTTAATTCTCTAAGGTAATCATTTAATTTATTTTGTTCTATTCATTAATACAAACTTTAATAATTTAATTTGAGTAAGGAAATAATTAACTATCAACTATGTAAAGTTTAATTTTTATTGTGAACTCAAAGCAAAGCCTTTGTGGCATCTGCTTTATTGTTATAAATTCAAGCACAGATCAGCAGCTTATGAGTTATATTTTGGATTTTAAGTGAGAGCTACTAGGAGTAGGATCACTGGCTCTCTATAACTAAAAACATTTGATATCCTATACATAGTTGAACAGTAGCAAAGCTGGAGTTCTCAGATACTGATTATGTCACATCATAATTTTTGGATAGCATCTGCTCATTTTCTTTCCCTTCTCCAAGTGGTTTAGGATTAAACAAATTATGGGGATGTCCAGGCTAGAAAAAGAGGACTTTGTGCTGTATAGTCAAAATTTTTAGTGTGTGAATCTGTTTTCCTTATTAGATTTTAAGTTCTTAGAGGTAGGAGCAAGGTACAAGAATACTGGAAGATAATATTGTTAGCATCTGGATTTATTCTAACATGTGGCTTATTTTTTGTGGAGAAGGGCAAAGATTTCATAAACTAGGGCAGGTAGCCTCATTTGAGAGATCAAAGATGTTTCGGAAAATGCTCCAGGCAATATCATAAACTAAGAATTTCTGGTTCCTTTCTTGATTGCAACAAATTGGTTATCATTTTGTATTTTTGTCTAGCATCATTGATCTTTGAGGACAAACTTTTTTTTTTTTAACCATATGTTTTTAAAGCATTAAGCAGGAGTGGGAAAGGAAAAGCTGATGGATGTGTTTGCTGTTGTCTGTATGCATAGTTCAGATGGGAGTTAGTGTAGTATGGTGGTTGATAGCCTGAGTTTTGCAGTTGTACAGGCTGCATAACTTTAGGCAAGTACCTTAATTTTTCTAAGCTCTAATTTCCTTATATACAAAATGGTATAATAATAGTATCTACCCACCTTATAAAATTATTATGAGAATTAAATAAGATGAATGCAAGTTAGGTGCTTATTTATTAGCATAATGCCTGGCTTATAGTATATTATATACTATTTTTATTTTGTTATTATTAGAAGGAGGTTATTAAAGTTATGGGTGAGAATCTAATTGAAATAATAGGGAGGTTCAGGCTGGCAAGGAAGAAAGTGAAACTAGCAATAACTTAGGGACTGGAGAATAAGAAAGTTAATGGATAAGAAATGTGATGAGGGTGAAACATAGGCTTAGCTTAGCAATAGAAAAATAGAAAAATAAGAGTTAATGGTCAATAAGTGAGATCACAATTTGAGATTCAAGAGATGGAGTATTTCCAGATAATAAGATCCGGCCTTTTACAAAAGGAGCAGGTTGCTGATATGAAGTGGAGATGAATTCATTTTAACAAATGTTTATGAAGCCCTTACTGTGTGCTGCTTTTTTTTTTTTTTTTAGGAGTTGAGGAATTCTGTATTTGGGTAAAACATCCTTGGATTACAAGAGATCAGAAACCAGCTATTGGTCACTCACCTTAATGATAGAGTTTGCCATGACAATGGCAGAAGCTGGGACAATAAGAAAGACTATAAAACCTTTATTGTAGCAAAGAATACTTCAGTGGATTGACTTGTTTTCCACTGGCTTAAGATATTACTATAAATGGCTCTTTAAAATAGGTGCATCTCCCAGTAGGGATAAAATAATTAGTAACATTAATTTAGAGTTTTAGAGATAGATGTCCTAAATTCATTTATTTAACTAGTCTTTTTTTTTCCTCCAGCTTTCCTTTTTAGCCACTAATGTACAGACTAGATGATTAACCCAATTCTTTTTAGTTTTAGCGGAATCGTTTGTTGAGTGGGCTTGTGTTCATTTTGTTTCTGAATGAGTATCAAAGAAAAGGAGTATGTCCCAAAGAATAACAGAACTGGGGCAAAAAGGAGCAGCTCAAGTTGTAATCATGATGATTGTTTCCCATGCTGGGCTTTTCACCAGAAATTTGTAGATTTGAAAGTCTGGGAAGCTTATTCTGAAACAAAAATGATAATGTTGATCAAATATTTATTTAGAAATTATATATATGATATAAAGTAGCAAGAAAGTGTAATCTATGCCAATTGTTTTTGGGTTTCTTCTAGTCAGTGATGGTAGCATAGATCCACACATACTTTTTTTTTTTCTTAAGAGATAGAGTCTGGGGGCTGGGCATGGTGGCTCAAGCCTGTAATCCCAGCACTTTGGGAGGCCGAGCGGGTGGATCACAAGGTCAAGAGATTGAGACCATCCTGGTCAACATGGTGAAACCCCATCTCTACTAAAAATACAAAAAATTAGCTGGACATGGTGGCACGTGCCTGTAATCCCAGCTACTCAGGAGGCTGAGGCAGGAGAATTGCCTGAACCCAGGAGGCAGAGGTTGTGGTGAGCCGAGATTGTGCCATTGCACTCCAGCCTGCGTAACGAGTGAAACTCCGTCTCAAAAAAAAAAAAAAAAAAAAAAGAGATAGTCTCGGAATGTTTCCCAGGCTGGACCTGAATGCCTGGGCCTGGGCTGGAGTGATCCTCCTATCTCAGGCTCTTGGTTAGCTGGGACTATAGGTGCAGTACCACTGCGCTGGGTAATACTTGGTTTATTTGTACTGATTATGACTAAAGTCAGCAGAACAAACAACATGTTCACAGCCCCCAAAATTCCCAGGCATGCAAGTTAAGAGCTCTCATTTTAATGCGCAGCCGAGTCTACTCAGTGCCTCTTCTGTCTGATACACAGCCCTTTCCCAAACTCCTTGTTATACTTTTCTCTAATGACATTTAAGTAGACTTACATGTTATTCCATCTCTGCTATTTTTTTGCCACATTACTTTTAATATCATTATGAAAAGCCCTGTAGCCAGGACTAACAGAAGTTGTGAATATATGCAGTCTACTGTCAGATGGACCTTCTGCTTCATTTGGGCAAACTGCTGCTATGCACTTGGCTTATTTCACTCACATGGTCTAAAAAATGTTGCTTCTGCAGTCTCCTTTTCCTCTTTTTTGTTTTTGACTGTCCTTCTACCATGGTGACTCTTGATGTGTGAACCTGTTAGAAATCAAGTTTCCAGGCCTCAACAAGACCAATTGAACCAGTATCTCTGGGGGTTGGACCCAGTTTTAACAAGTGCTGCACAAGGTGATTCTGACACATGCTGAAGTTTCAGAACTACTGCTCTGCATGTTGTAGTTTCTAACCTGTATACATTTTCTTGATGTCACTGACTTAATATATTTCTGCCAAGCTCAACATATATGTTGAACTATGGCCAGTAATTAATGTTGGTGGTTTCATGTGGCTCAACTAACATTTGCTTTGTGTAAACCAGGATTTCTTAGACATATTTTGTTGAGATATTGACATTCTCTGTTGTAGGCAGCTGTCTTGTGCATTGTAGGATGTTTAGTGGTATCCTTGGCTTTTCCCATTTAGATTACAGTAATATTTCTCAAGTGGTGATGAAAAAAAATGTCTCTAGACCTTGAGTGGAGGGGAGGGGAAGGGGCAGATCACTCCTGGTTGAGAATCACTAGCTTATCTAGTTTCTTTTCCTTCAAACTCATAATACCCAATGTACTAGCCATAATACATCAGTTTTTCTCCCTGGGTAGGAAAAGGGCCAGATATAAATTGTTTATAGAAATTAAACATTGTGGTGATTATAATTTTTTATACTTTTTAAAATTTATTTTTATATTTTTAAGTCCTGTTTATAGTGAGCAATATCAGCCTACAGACTAGTATTATTTGCTTTTCTTGTATCTTATTGCTGTGAAAGTCTAATGATAATCTACTTTTCTTTTTTTTCCTAAGTAACTTGCTTATTTTGCTTGGATGCCCAAAGGATTTTTCTTTATCTTTAAGGTTCAACAGTAAATCTCAGTATTGGTTATATTGCATTGATTTTCTCAGGTTTGTTGTATGTGCTTTCGAATCTTTTTTTTTTTAATTTCTAAATTATAGGAAAGAGCTGTTTTTATTTATTTATTTTTTGACTTAAAAAAATTCCTTCCTTTGCTTTAGTTTTCTTATCCAGGAACTCCTATTAAAAGTTGTTGGATCTTCTTTGCCTATCTTATATTACTTTCTCTCATTTTTTTTTTTTTTTTGGAGATGGAGTCTCATTCTGTTGCCCAGGCTGGAGTGCAGTAGCACAATCTCAGGTCACTGCAACCTCTGCCTCCTGGGTTCAAGTGATTCCCCTGCCTCAGCCTCCCATGTGGCTGGGATTACAGGTGTTTGCCACCACACCCAGCTAATTTTTGTATTTTTAGTAAAGATGGGGTTTCACCATGTTGGCCAGGCTGGTCTTGAACTCCTGACCTCAGGTGATCCACCTGTGTCAGCTTCCCAAAGTGCTGGGATTTCAGGTGTGAGCTGCAGCACCCGGACTCAAATCTTTTTTATTAAAAATATTTTTTTCTTTTCACCTTTTATTTCTCTTGAGGTATTAATGTGTTCATTCACCTTTTTCTTTTTTCTAGCTCTGTCTTTTCTGAAATACTTTCTTCTAATTCTTTCCTGAGTTCTATCACTTCATTTCTGAGTTTTCATAATTATGATTCATGTATTTTTTCATATCTTATACATCAAAAATTTCTTTGCTTGTGGTAAAAAGTAGCTTATAGTTACCTGTTTTGTAAGTATGTCTGTCTTTCATTGTCTTTAGGAATATTAGTCTGCTCCTTATTCTCTCTTTCTAAAAAATAACTATCCATGGAATTTAATCACGATCCTTATTTTTGATTTTTAGGTGAAATTAGTTTTCATAAACCTTAGAAGGAGGTGTGATTCAGGATAGCTTTTCTAATTTCAAGGTTTTAGAGATCCCCTTTTTTGTTGTTTGTATAGTGTTCAAATTAAAATACCTTACTTTCTGAGGTTTCTTGGTTCTCTTTCTCTCTTTTACTCTATGGGGACCTTCTCTGTTGTTCCTCTGCTGCTCAATTTGGATTCTGTTTCCCAGAATTTTTCTTCAACTTGGGTCTCTGTTCTTTTCCATTGATTATATACCAGTATTGCACTATCTTGTTTATTGTAGCTCTGTGATAGGTTTTAAAAGCTCATGGGAATAAGACTGCTTGGCCCTCTCAGATGTTACTGTGGACTTGAATTAATAAGCTATTGGAGTATACAAAACCATTTGTAGTTTTAGCTGCTGTCCACACATGGCATGCATTTTTGGTTTGTGTGGGAAATCTTATCACATAGTTACGGTGTAGATGTCATGCATGGTTTATTTTATTTATTTATTTTGTTTTTTATTATTTTTGTCCTAGTTCTGTTTTTTTATGAGGGATTCAGGAAATTGAAAAAAATGTGTTTACTGCTGCCATCTTTATAAGGGCCCTTTCATCAGTCTTTTTAAAATTTATATTTCCTTTTTACTAGTTTATTGAGGTACTGATGTACAGTAAACTACATATATTTAAAATGGGAAATTTAATGACTTTTCACATATGTATATTCCCATGAAACCTTACCATGATCAAGACAATAAGGATATCCACCCCTGAAAATGTCCCAGCTTTAATTCTCCTTTCCTTATTCCTAGGCAAAAACTGCTCTCTTCCACTATAGTTCAGTTTGCCTTTTCTGTAATTTTCTATAAGTAGAAAACATACAGTAGTAGTAATTTTTTTTTTTTAGTATGGCTTCTTTCAGTGTAATTGTTTTGAAGTTCATTCTTGATTTTGTTCATTTCTTTTTATTGCTAAATCGATATCACTATATGGATATATCACAATTTGATTATCCACTTGTTAGTGAACATCTGGATTGTTTTTATCTATTACAAACAAAGCTGCTATAAATATTTACATTTAAGTGTTTATGTGAACATATACTTTTATTTTCCTTGGAGAAATATCTGAGTATAAAATGTCTAGGTTGTTTGGTAGGTTGTATGTGTAACCTTTAAAGAAATTGCCAGACTTTTCCAAATGATTGTATTATTTTATATTCCACAAGTAGTATATTAAAGTGCTATTACTCCTCATCCCTGCCAACATTTGGCATGTTCAGTTCTTACCATTTTAGTATTTTAGTGAATGCGTAGTGATATCTCATTGTGGTTGTAATGTAATTTTACCTAATGATTAAAATTTTGTTGAGCATTTTAAAATTTATTTATTTGCTATTTTTATATTTTCTTTGGTGAGGTGTTCAAATCTTGCTTGCTTTTTATTGGATGTTATTACTATTTTAGTTAAGAATTTGTTATATATTCTAGATAAAAGTCATTTGCTAAATATTTGTTTTGCAAGTATTTTATGGCAAGTCTATGGCTTACCTTTTAATTTTTATAACAGTGCCTTTGGAAAAAACATTTTAAATCGTGGTGAAGCTCATTTAGTTGATTTTTAAATTTTTTATACTTTACCTTTTGTGTTCTCTTCAAGAAATCTTGTCAAATACAAGGTCACTAAGATTTTCTGCTGTTTACTTCTAGAAGGTTTACAGTATTGGCTCTTACATTCAGGCCTGTAATCTACTTTGAGTTAACTTCTGTTTATTGTTTCAGGTTGAGGAGAGATTCATTGTGTTTGTATATGGCTATTTTACCATTTGTTGAAAAGATTATCATCTCCTCATTGAGTTTTCTTTTCACCTTTTTAAAAACTCAGTTGCATATTTATGTTTGGGTCTATTTCTGGACTTTCTGTTCTTTTCCATTGATTATATGCCAGTATTGCACTATCTTGTTTATTGTAGCTCTATGATAGGTTTTAAAAATCAAACAGTATTAGCTCTACAATTTTGTTTTTGTCACATTTGTTTTGGCGATTCTGTATCCTTTGCATTTCCATACAGATTTTAGAATAAACTTATTCATTTCTGCAAAAATCCTACTGGGATTTAGAATATCATATTGAATCTGTCTTTACTTTGTGAGATTGACATCTTTAAGATGTCAATCTTAACAACATAATTCTTGAATATATTTAGGTCTTTATTTTTCTCAGCATGTTCTGTAATTTTTGGTCTATAAATCTTGCACATCTTTTGTCAAGTTTTCCAAACATATTTCATATTGAAACAGGAAAAGTTTCCCAGTCCCCCTCGCAGGGCCTGCAGTAGGGGAGTGGCTAGCTTCTTTGGTGCTCTGCCGCTTAAACCTCTAGGGGAGCATGTAGACGGGCAGGTTATGGGGCTACGACCTCACCACAGTGTCTAGGAGTGAATGTTTACAGCTCTTGAAGCCTCAGTGGGCATGTGTTACAGAGCGCTCTTTTAGTTTTGCCAGTTGTGGGTGGCTTGTGTTAGCTCAGTTAGACCCTGTGCTTTATCGCAAGAAAAGAAGGCTTTCTGTATTCCGGGGTTTCTTGCCTCTGTGTACTGGAAGAATTGGATCACATTTGGACTTGAAAAATTAGTGCAAGGTTGTATTGAGTGGAAGTAGCTCTCAGCAGATGGAGCCAGAAGACAGACCGAGTTGAAAGGTGATTTCCCCCTGGAGTTGGGCTGCTTAGCAGCCGGGCCTCGCCTCTGACTGCCTCAGCCAAACTCCGCGTCATTCTGCTTGAGGTGCGTGTTGGTGTGCTCTTAGGTGAATGCTTTCCTTTTGACGTCCTCTCTCGACCTCCTCTCTCGATGTCGTCTCTCAACATCTAGTCGCTTGTGTGTTCTTGCGCTGGTGTATTCCTCTCAATGTCCATCTGCTTGCGTCTCTGTCCGCTAGGGTCTCGGGTTTTTACAGGCACAGGATGGGGGTGTGGTGGGCAAGGATGATCTTGGGAAATGCAGCATTTGAACGTGAAGGCGGGAGTGCCTGTCCTCACCCAGGTTCGTAGGCACAGGCCCAGGGGTGGTATCTAGACAGGGAACACGCCCTTCCCTTCCCAGCACTTCCCTGCGCTGCCTGCAGTATCAATATTGTTATGTTAATGTAAATTAGATTACTTTTAAATTATA
Source organism: Saguinus oedipus (assembly GCA_031835075.1). Taxonomy (NCBI): domain Eukaryota; kingdom Metazoa; phylum Chordata; class Mammalia; order Primates; family Cebidae; genus Saguinus; species Saguinus oedipus. Next base: position 136,386,307 of record CM063176.1, read on the forward strand.
ATATATATTTCTTTTCTATTATATGGAGAATATAATATATAAAAGTGGAGGTACTTTAAAATATATAAAAGTAGTGGTACTTAATATAATATATATTTATAAAATATATATAAAAGTAGAGGCACTTTATATATTCTCCATATAATATAATAGAGGTGGTTGTATATATTATATTTTCCATATAATAGAAAAGAATACTTTATCCAGTATGCAGGATATAAAGTCAATATATAAAAGTAGAGGTACTTTATCCAGTGTGCAGGGTATATCCTGCATACTGCTAGACTCACTTATTATTCTAGTCATTTTGTAGATTATTTAGGGTTTTTCACCATAGACAACAATGTTGTTTGTGAATAAAGACAATTAAACTTCTTCCTTTCTAATCTGTGTTTTGTTTCTTTTTCTTGCCTTATTGCACTGGCTCGGAACTCCAACACAGTGTTGGATAATGGTAATGTTCCAGTTTCAGTACATTTGGTACCAATTCTTCTTTGAATATCTGATAGAATTCAGCTATGGATCTGTATGGTCCTGGACTTTTCTTTGTTGGCAATTTTAAAATTATAGTTTGAATCTTGCTGCTTGTTATTGTCTGTTCAGAGTTTTTATTTCTTCCTGGTTTAATCTAGGAGGGTTGTATATTTCCAGGAGTTTATCCATCTCCTCTAGGTTTTCTAGTTTATGCACTTAATAGTGTTCATAGAAGCCTTAAGTGATCTTTTGTATTTCATGTATATATATATAATATATTATACTTTAAGTTCTGGGGTACATGTGAAGAATGTGCAGGTTTGTTACATAGGTATGCACATGCCATGGTAGTTTGCTGCACTCATCAACCCATTATCTGCATTAGGTATTTCTCCTAATGCTGTCCTTCCCCTAGCGCCTGACCCCTGACAGACCCCAGTGTGTGATATGTCCATGTGTTCTCATTGTTCAACTCCCACTAATGAGTGAGAATATGTGGTGTTTTGTTTTCTTTAGTTTAATTAGAAGCTCTTTAGTTTATTTAGATCCCATTTGTCAATTTTGGCTTTTGTTGCCATTGCTTTTGGTGTTTTAGTCTTGAAGTCTTTGCCCATGCCTATGTCCTGAATGGTATTGCCTAGGTTTTCTTCTAGGGTTTTTATGGTTTTAGGTCTTATGTTTAAGTCTTTAATTCATCTTGAGTTAATTTTTGTATAAGGTTTAAGGAAGGGATCTAGTTTTAGCTTTCTGCATATGGCTAGCCAGTTTTCCCAACACCATTTATTAAATAGGGAATCCTCTCCCCATTGCTTGTTTTTGTCAGGTTTGTGAAAGATCAGATTCCCATTTCATTTCTAATTGAGCTTATTTGGATCTTCTCTCTTCTTGTAATCTTGCTAGTGGTCTATCAAGTTTGTTTATCTTTATGAAGAACCAGCTTTTTGTTTCATTTATCTTTTTTTTTTTTTGGTTTCAGTCTCATTTAGTCTTGTCCTGGTCTTTGTTATTTCTTTTCTTCTGCTGGGTTTGGGTTTGGTTTGTTCTTGTTTTTCTAGTTCCATGAGATAAGACCTTAGATTGCCTGTTTGTGCACTTTCAGACTTTGATGTAGACATTTAATGCTATGAACTTTACTCTTAGTACCGCTTTTGCTCTATCCTAGAGGTTTTGATAAGTTGTGTCACTATATTGTTCAGTTGAAATAATTTTTTAATTTCCATCTTGATTTCATTGTTGACCCAATAATCATTCAGGAGCAGGTTATTTAACTTCTATGTCTTTTCAAGGTTTTGAGGGTTCCTTTTGGAGTTGATTTCCAATTTTATTCCACTGTGGTCTGAGTGAGTACTTGATATAATTTTGGTTTTCTTAAATTTATTGAGACTTGTTTTGTGACCTATCATATGATCTATCTTGGAAAATGTCCCATGTGCTGATGAATAGAATGTATATTCTGCAGTTATTGGGTAGAATGTTCTGTAGATATCTATTAAGTTCATTTGTTCTAGGGTATAGTTTAAATCCATTATTTATTTGTTGACTTTCTGTCTTGATGACCTGTCTAGTGCTGTCACTGGAGTATTGAAGTCCCCCACTATTATTGTGTTGCTGTTTTAGGTCTAGTAGTAATTGTTTATAAATTTGGGACCTCCAGTATTAGGTGTATATATATTTAGGATTGTGATATTTTTCGATTGGACAAGTCCTTTTATCATTATATAATGTCCCTCTTTGTCTTTTTAAACTGATGTTGCTTTAAAATTTGTTTCTGTCTAAGAATAGCTACTCATGCTCACTTTTGATAACCATTTGCATGAAATATCTTTTTCCACCCCTTTACCTTAAGTTTATGTGTTAGGTGAGTCTCTTGAAGACAGCAGCTGGTTGGTGAATTCTCATCCATTCTGTGATTCTGTACCTACTGGGTTTTTACCCAGAGGAAAATAAGTCATTATATTAAAAAGATACTTGCACATGCATGTTTATTGTATACACACACACACACACACACACACACACCCCATAAAAAGGAAGAAAATATTGGCATTTGTAGCAACCTTGGTGGGGTCAGAGACCATTATTCTAAGTGAGTAACTCAGGAATGGAAAACCAAACATTGTATGTTGTTACTTATAAGTAGGAACTAAGCCATGAGGACGCAAAGGCACAAGAATGATACAGTGGACTTTGGGGAACCTGGGGAAAGGGTATGAGTGGTATGAGGGATAAAAGATTACACACTCAGTACAGTGTACACTGCTTGGGTGATGGGTGCACCAAAATCTCAGAAATCACCACTGAAGAACTTTTTTATATAACCAAACACCACCTGTTCCCCAAAAACCTCTAGAAGTAAAAAGTCCTTAGATATGAATCTAAGCAAATATGTATATAAGATCTGTATGCTAAAATTTCATAAAAATGAAATTATTCAAAGATCTAAATAAAGATAAATATTGTGTTTATGGATTAAAACAAAGAAGTGGTGATAGTCAGCATCCCTGCCTTGTTCTGGACTTGGGGGAAAGTATTCATTTTTTCACCATTAAGTATGATGCTGGGTTTAAGTTTGTCATAGATATTCTTTATTTGGTTGAGGAAGTTCCTTTCTATTTGTAGTCTGTTGATAGTTTTAAATCATGAGTAGATATTGGATTTGTCAGATTTACACATGTAGTGAGATATCCATGTGTTTTTTGAAAATTCTTTTACATTGACTGATTTTTAAAATTAACCTTTTTTTTTTTTTTTTTTTTTTTTGAGACAGAGTTTCGCTCTTGTTACCCAGGCTGGAGTGCAATGGCGCGATCTCGGCTCACTGCAACCTCCGCCTCCTGGGTTCAGGCAATTCTCCTGCCTCAGCCTCCTGAGTAGCTGGGATTACAGGCACGCGCCACCGTGCCCAGCTAATTTTTTGTATTTTTAGTAGAGACGGGGTTTCACCATGTTGACCAGGATGGTCTCGATCTCTTGCCCTCGTGATCCACCCGCCTCGGCCTTCCAAAGTGCTGGGATTACAGGCTTGAGCCACCGCACCCGGCCAAAATTAACCTTTTTATTTTGAGAAAACTATAGATTCACATACAGTTGTAAGAAATAATACAGAAATACCCATGTTCTCTTTACCCAGTTTCCCTCTATAGTAACATCTTGAAAAACTATAGTATAATATCACAACCAGGATGTTGACAATGATACTATCAGGATGCATAAGATTGCCATCACCATTGAATCTCTCACATTACACTTGTGTAGTCACACCTATTTCCCTCCTGCTCCTATATTCCTCCTTACCCCCTGGAAATCACTAACCCGTTCTCTATTTATATAACTTTGTAATTTCAAGAATGCTATGTAAGTGGAATCATACTGCATATAACCTTTTGGGATTGAATTTTTTTCACTTAGCATACTTTCTGGAGTTTCTTCCAGGTGGTTACCCATATCAATAGTTTTTTTCCTTTTTGTTGCTGAGCAGCATTCCACAGTATGGTGTACTACAGTTTGTTTATCTGTTTCTTCATTTAAGGACATATTGTTTTCATTATTTTCTTGTTAAAATAAAGATGTTATAAACATTCATCTACAGGTTTTTATGTGAACAGAAATTTTTATTTCTTTGAGATAAATGGTCCAGAGTACAATTACTGGCTTGTATGGTATTGCATATTTAATATTTTAAGAAACTTCCAAACTGTTTTCCAGAGTGGCTGTACCAGCTTACATTCCCAACAGCAATGAATGATCCAGTTGTTTTGCTTTTGGTGGTGTTTTTAAAATTTTAGTCATTCTGATTAGTGTGTAGTGATGTTTCATTGTCCTTTTACTTTGTGTTTGCCTGATGGTTAATGAATTAAGCATCTTTTAGTGTGCTTATTTGCAATCTGTATATCATCCTGAGTGAAATGTCCCCTCATGTCTTTTACCCATTTTTGAATTGCATTGTGTATTTTATTACTGTTGAGTTTTGAGAATTCTTTATATGGTCTCGACACTAGTCCTTTTTCAAACTTCATTTGCAAATATTTTCTCCCAGCCTGTGGCTTGTCTTTTTATCCTTTTACAGGGTCTTTCACAATGCAAAAGTTTTAAATTTTGATGAAATTCAACTTTCCTTTCCTGTGGATTATGATTTTGCTATTAAGTTTAAGAACTCTGCCTAGCACTAGATCTACAGGCTATTCTCCCATGTTTTTCTTAACATTGTTCTGTTGTTATATATTTCACACTTGATTTTATTGAAAAGGCTGAGAAGTGATTAGTTTTATGTTTTAGGTATAAGTCTGTGATTCATTTTGAGTTAGTGTGAGGTGTAGGTCGTGTCATTTTTTTTTTTTTTTATTTGAGACAGAGTCTACCTGTCTCTAGGCCAGAGTGCAGTGGCTTGATCTCAGCTCACTGCAACCTCTGCCTCCTGGGTTCAAGTGATTCTCTTGCCTCAGCCTCCCGTCTTGGGGTCTCCATCTGCGGGGGTCTGTCCTGCAGACGCTGACTCAGTAATGGATGAATAAAGTACACTGACACACAGATATTATGCTTTGCCAGTTTGGCTGAGGGTCTGGGCAGCTTACAGACTCCCTAGAGAGTTCGATAAACAGTTGCAACCTCTGGCTACCACCAGCCAGTGAGACGTACATTTATTTAGTAAAGTTTAATTCACAAAGGCTTGAGTCAACACTGCTAGAGTGACGAGATTAAAGGACAAGTTCCTATGCCCAAAGCAAACACCATTAGTGGATAATCTCCCTGGTTGACCTCCCCCTGAGAGGGCCATCTGGCTCAAAGGTTAGTTTTAAGACCACATGAGTAAACTAGTTAGGTAAACTCTCCCACATATCCTAGCTATTTGCTTTACTTATTAACTAAATGTAAAGGAGATTTAGGCTACTTTTAGCCAAGAACTGCAGAAAAAACCTCTAGGCCTTCCCAAAAGGTTTTGAGACTATATTCTATAACTTTCTCTAATATTCTTCCCTTAATATTTTTGCTACTACCCTGAGTGAATTCCCACACTCACAAGTAGCTGGGATTACAGGCACATGCCGCCAAGCCCAGCTAATTTTTTGTATTTTTAGTAGAGATGGGGTTTCACCATGTTGACCAGGATGGTCTTGATCTCTTGACCTTGTGACCTACCTGCCTCGGCCTCCCAAAGTGCTGGGATTACAGGTGTGAGCCACTGTGCCTAGCCTTCATATATTTTTTAAAAAATTTTAAACACCTGTGGATATCTAGTTGCTTCAGTGCCATTTGTTGAAAGGCTATTTTTTGTCTACTGGATTGTCTTTGCAGTGTTGCCAAAAATCAGTTGGGCATATGTGTGGGGGTCTATTTCTGGGTTCTCTCTTCTGTTCTGTTGATCTATGTGTCTCTCTCCACAAATACACTGCAGTCTTGGTTACTATAGCTATGTAATAAGTCTTACTTAACAGTGGGTGGACACAATTCCTCCTACTTCTTCTTTTTTAAAATTGTTTCAGCTATGCTCATTCCTTTGGTTTTTCATATAAATTTAGAAAAATATAATCTATGTATCCCCAAAATCTTGTTGAGATTTTAATAGGGATTGTGTTAAAGCTATATACTACTTTGGGGAGAATTGCCATATTTACCATGCTGAGTTTCCCAATGTATGTGTCTCTAATTGTTCAGATATCCTTTGATTTCTTTCAGCATTGTGTATTTTCAGCCTACAACTTCTGTAGGCTGAAATTATATTTTGTGAGTTTTTTTGGAATGATTATAAATTATATTGAATTTGTCATTTCAGTGTTCATGTGTTGACTTTTGTCAAATGTTTTTTCTTAATTGATATGATCATGTGATACTTTTCTTCTTTAGCCTGTTAATATGATGGAGTACATTGATTTTTAATATTGAAACAGCCTTGTTTCCTTGCAACAAACTCCATTTGATCATGGTATATAATTCTTACTTTTATATGTTACTATATTTTATTTGCTAAAATTTTGTTAAATATTTTTAATCTATATTTATGAGGTATATTGCTCTGCAGTTTTTCCTTATGAAGTGATTTAGGAAGTGCTACCTATCTGCTCTTTTCCGAAGGAGATTGTGTAGAATAGTGTTAATTTTCATTAAATGATTGGTAGTATTCTCTATTGAAACTATCTGGGCCTGGAATTTTTTTTAGGACTTTGAAAATATTAATCCAATTTCCCTAATAGTTGTAGGAACATTTAGATTATCTCTTTCATATTGGATAAGTTGTAACTATTTGTGGTTTTCAAGGACGTGGTCCATTTTGTCTAAGTTATCAAATTTATATGCATAGAAGTATTCACAGCATTCACTTATTATCCTTTTGATTTCTGCAGTCTGTAGAGATACCTACTGTTTAAATCTTGATGTTGGTAATTTGTGTCTTCTCTTGTTCTTCTGTCATTCTTGCTAGAGGTTAGTTGATTTTATTTACCTTTAAAACAACTAGGTCTTTGTTTCCTTCCTTTTCTTTATTTTTTCTATTTTTATTATCATGAATCTCATCTCTTTGCTTCTTCTGCTTGTATTGTGATTACTTTGTTCTAAATTCTTGAAGTGGAAAGTTAGATTATTGATTTGAGATGTTCTGTTTCTTTCTAATGTTTGCATTTCCCTCTCTGCCCATATTAGCTATATCCCTAAGTGTTGATTTTTTATTTTTTCATTCAGTTCAGTGTATTTTTTGATTTTCCATGAGACTCTCTCCTTGATTTATGGGAATATATGGAAGTTTGTTGTTTAGTTTCCAAGAGTTTGGAGATTTTTCTGTTATCTTTTTTTTTAAATTCTATTGGGGTCAGAGAAAACTGTATTATTTAAATTTTCAAAAATGTGTTGAGGTTTGTATTGTGGTCCGAGATGTGGTCTGTCTTGAAATATATTCTTTGGGCGCTTGAATGGAATGTATATTTTTGTTGTTGTTGAATAGAATGTTCTAGAAATGTCTACTAAATCTTGGTTGATGGTATACTTGAGTTCTTCAATATATTTACCGATTTTCTGTGTAGTTCTGTTGTTGAGAGATCGACTCTGAAATTTTCAGCTGTACACTGTGTATTTGTTCATTTTTCTTTTCAGTCTCATCAGTTTTTGCTTCATGTATTTTGCAACTCAGTTTGGTGTGTATGCATTTAGGATTGCTATTTCTTGGTGGATTATCTTTTATCATTTTATAATGTTGCTGTCTGTCTCTGATGATTTTCTTTTCTCTCAGATTTACTTTATCTGATATTCATATAGCCACTCCTGTTTTCTTTTGATTCACATTTCTATATTATTTTCCATTCTTTATTTTCAACCACTGATACTGTTCTATTTGAAGTGAGTTTCTTATAAACATCATATAGTTGAATCATTTTAAAAATCCACTCTGCCAATTCCTCTCTTAAATTGATGTATTTGGACCATTTATATTTAATGTAATTGTTGATATTTTAATTGTATAATTTCATTTTTCATTTTAATGTGTTGTTTTTTTGTTTGTTTTCTTTTTCTTGTCTTCCTGTGAAAAGTTTTGTTTTCACATCTGTGAGGTATTAGAGATCATATCCTTTTTTATTGTAATTGCAAATTAGTGAATAAAATTCACCAAATGTTCAATATTAAATATTCCTGACATCTGTTAATCTACTTAGCCATCTATTCATTCATGCTTTCAAGAGATTTTTATTGAACCTCTACCTTGAGCCAAGCATTGTCATTTTCTTTATTTTTCAGATTATTCTCTTCTTTCAGTTCTTTAGTAGTGTACTGTATTTATTTCCTCTGGTTGTTGTAACAAATTTCCACAAACAGTGTGGCTTAAAAATAATAGAAATTTATTCTCTCACAGTTCTAGACAACAGAAGTCTGAAGTGAAAAATGTAGCAGAGATCTAGAGGAGAATCCATTCTTGCATATTCCAACTTTTGGTGGTTGTCACCATTAGCTGACTTGTGGCTGTATTGCTCTAATTTCTGCATCTGTAGTCAAATGACCTTCTATGTGTTTTATTCTCTGAGTTTCTCTTTTAAGGACACTTGCAATTAGATTTAGGGCCTAGCCAGTTTGGATTATCTAGGATAATCTCTTTATCTGAAGAGCCCTCTAAAAATGAAGACAACAATCATAGGTTCTAGAATTAAGATACAGACATTATCTTTTAGGGGACCACCATTCGATTCACTACAAGTAGTATTTTTCTGTGCATCTTTAATTTTCCTTTTTTTGATCCTCTCTCCGTTTGGCATGGGTTCTCTATTTCATACCCCTTTTCTATTCCTTCTTAATTTTGTCTCTTAAAGGATTCTCCTAGAGAGTGGTGACAACAGTGGAATGATTATGGTGTCCTGTATTTCATAGCTTACCATGTTGCAACAGAAAAAGGCTTTCTTCATGGCAGAGAAGCTTCATTTAGAATCAGAATATGTTTCTTTTTAATAGAACTTATAAGACTCTGAAGTTCTGCTATTTAAAACATGTATTAAAGTCTATGTACATATGCTTTAACTACAAATTCATTTGAAGAGGTAAGTAAAAATAATTCAAATCAATAAGTAAATGTTATGGAATCAGCAATCAATATTTAAATTTGTATCAGTTAAGAATAGGTGGAATTTCCCTCTCAGGTGATGCCACGTTTACTAGCATCTTTTTGAGAGATACATATGATATATATGTGTGTGTGTATGTATGTTTCAAGTTTTTTCAGAACTTAGGCCACTTTGGTTATATTTGAAAAAAGTTTTTTGCTGTTTTGGAAGTGGTTGTTTTGGAAGAATCTGAACACTTTTTTTCAAGGTATTTAGGCTACTGAGTATTGCTGAGATTATTTCGATAACTCTTTAGTGAATGTTATGTTAAAAAGGAATTATGTAAATATACCCTGCTGATCATTAAGAGTATCGAGTGTATCTTTAAGAAGTTTCTGGGATGCAGTTAAATCTAGTGCAACAAGTGATTTCACTATACCAAGACAAAATTGTATGATTTTGCTGTAGTTGATTTTATTGGTGTCCCTGTTGCTATGATTATTAATGTCTTATCATAAAATGTTACCATTTATATATTTTTATAAAATATGGCAAACTGACAGGTCACAGGAGAAAATTAGACACAGTTAAAAATATGTATTTAATAATAGTCTCAAAACTTTTAGACTTAAGACATATAAAACAATAGACAATCTTGTTTCAGCACAAACATAATTAATATCTTCATGTATTTGTTAGAAGATTTGCTTAATGAAATTTCAGTTTTGGTTTTAGTATTATATTTAAATGCTGTATTTCTAACTTAAAACTTAATCAGAATTCTGAGTGCCTATCATTCAAAGCAGTCATTTTTCTAATTAGTCCACACTTAACTGTGCAGAGGAATTTAGCTTGTAATTATAAATTTTAAATTTGTGTTTTCTTTGTAAGTGCTGGTCAAGATATCCAAGGAACAAGTGTGATTGCAAATCTCCCATTTTTGATGCGACAGAATCCCACTGAGACACTGCGGAGAGTCCTGCCAAAAGTCAGAGTAAGTTGGTATAAAATAAGATTGGAGTTTCCTGTTTTTTCCCCAGCAGCATGTTGTCATTGTTGAAGAAAGATTTTGGAGCTTTAGTGGCTGATCTTTTGCACCTAAAAATTGAGTGGAGAAAGCATTATTATAGACATTTCTAATTATAATGAAAATATTTAGGGAAATTAGCTGATGGAAATGGAGAAATTTAGATCTTAAGATGTAAAATTTCTTCAGTCATTTTCTCAGTAAAGACATTTTACTAAAGATGGTTTTCAGTAGGTCAAAAACACCTCTTAACTAATATTTAAAAAAGTATTTAATAGTCTGTTGACTTAAATCTATATTAATAGTATTTGTATAACACTGATACTATAATTGAGCTGATATTCCTGATATTGACCCTATGACGACTTCTGAAGAATCATCAAATAAAGATTGAATTATGGCCATCACAATTTTAGATGTGTATGTAATTTATTGCTTTATAAATTTCTTCAGAATTAGTTTTTCTGCAATGAACAAAAATGTTTGATTTTGATCTGCTATTATATTATTTCTTGTGACTATTTAATATTTATTGATTTAATTTATTGATTTTGTATTTAATTTAATATAAAATTAAATAATTTCAACTATTAAATATTTAATACTTATTTATTTGTACTTATGTGCAAAGTGCTTTCCTTTATAAGAACTTGAATAAACAAAACACCAGTGTGTGTGTCCTTTAAGAGTTTACCTGCTAATGGGGTCAGTGAGGTTACATACTAAAGAGGATTATGTTTGCTAATAGAGTTTGGTAGATTTTACCTTGTTTTTTTAATTTGGATATAGCTCTTTTCATAATTTTTAACTAATTTGTATGTGTTTAAAATACTGAAGTTATTAGTGAGTTATTGAGTTTTATTTTTAGGTATGTTTAGCATGGTTCTAGTTACTGTGATTTAGATCAGAATGTACCATGTTATTTTCATGAGATGCCCACATTTCTTTGCAGGCACTATGAATGTTTTTACTGATTACAATGGTGAATTAAGATGATAGTTATTTTGGCATTGCTTGTGATTTGAAAGTAAATCAAGCTTTTTTGTATCTTTTTTTCCCAGAATTATGACATAATTTCAAAGGAATTAGGTCCACACAGACCAGGTTTATTCACATTCATTTTCAGTGACACTAAGTGACCTACTCTTGTCAGCAGGACAGCCGGAAGAGCCAGTTAAACAATAGCAGAAAGGAACAGATATTTAGGTCCTCTTTGGTACAGAGTTAATGTAAGTAAGCAAATGAGATTTAAAGCTAAAAATATTGCATGCTGCACACTCCACATTGAGCAGTTGCAATCTGGTCTACAGAGAGCGTATTAGATGTCCAAAGTTTCATGATGAAAGAGAGCAGTGAACTTTAAAGGTCTCTAAATTACTTTGCAAAAATCCTTTTGCTGAGTGAACAATAAAGAAAATTAAATAACAGCTCCCCTAAAACCTTAATTTCATGGGACTGTATAAAGAATATTATACAGCCATATGCATAGCATATTTATACAAAGAATCAAATGTATCTTCTGAAACTATAAGGTATTTGCCTGAGTTATAGAAGATATGGTTTTAATAAGCTTTAAAAGTAATCAAAATTAATCCATAATACAGAGTATATTAACAATAAATAGATAAAAAGGAAGTATATACTAATGAATATGTACTAAGAAAACCTTTATTTATAGCTGAATTATTTCATTCATTTATTTTACTAATCAACATGCAACCATTTATTTAGGACCATCGTCTTGACTTGTACTCCCTTTAAAAGAGATACCAAAAAGGTAGAAGAGTCCAGATTAGGCTGTATATTAGGAAGATCTAATGACCACAGAAAACAGTGAGAGAACAAGTATAATAGAATATTGTGCGTTTCTGACCTTATGTAAAAATGCTGAAGAATAAGGCAGATGAGAAGGGCTTTATGGGTGTAACTCCAATAATAGTGACTTTTATTGATAGTTTAATATATAATGTAGACAGCTAAACATTTAATCACCCCCATTTTTTAAAAATAAAAAAATGATTTTTATCATTTTTCAAATGATAAAATCTGTGTTTCTGTGCATGTCATTTTAAATTCATTGTATTCAGATTTTGTTATGACATATTGGTACTCCTTGTTAGCACCTTTGTTAATTCCACCTCACTTCTGTGAGTTTACTTTCCAGTGATGAAACACTGACAAAATCTCGGGTTAACTATGTACCTTTGCTTGGCCATGATTTCTCAATTTTTTTTAAGTGATCTTGAGCATTTAGTAATAATGGTATTCTCATTCATTCATAAATATTTACTGAGTACTTTCTATAAGACAGGCACTGTTCTAAGCACTGGGAAAATAGAAACGAACAAAAGATAGGGGACTTGCCCTCAAGGAGGCTACAGTCCAGATGGAGAAATGGACATTAATCAAGTAAATCCCTCCCCACCCAAGAAAGGTATAATCATCCTTTGTGATAAGCCTTCTGAGTGTACAGAACAGTTGATGAAATGAAGTAATAAAGTAATGAGGGCATCTGCTGTGCATTGGGATGTCATGGAATACCTTTTTGAGGAGCAGAAAACTGAAGGGATGGAAAGAAGCAGCAATTTTAGAGTCAGGACCAAGTAGGGAGAGTGGTAAATAGCCCTAAGGTGAAAGAGCTGGGTGGGGCTGAGAGAGACAGGTATTTGAGACCCAGTGGATGGGGTGGAGTGTGATTGAGAAGAGGTTCGAGAAATGTTTGATGACAGAACATGCAAGCATTGGTTTTTATTAGGACAGTGAAAAGTCACTGAAGGCTTTAAAGCAGGCAGTGACTTAATTGTGTTTCTATTTCACAGTGATCATTATGGTTATTGTATGGAGAATAGATTGGAGTGGGATAGTTAGGAAGCTTCAGTACTGGTCCTCATAGCTAGTATGAGGCTAACTAATTAGTACAGTAGAGAGCAGTGGACATATCTGAGATACATGGATTAAGATAGGACGAGCAGAACTTCATAATGGATTGGGTTTCTGAAGTGAGAGATGACGTCCAGATTTCTGGCTTGACCATACATATGGTTCTGCTGGTTTTCAGTTATGGTTAATAGTATGTTAAATTCATAAGGAAAAATAATTTGTATATTGATAATACTGGTCTTTTATGAATGATTTACTTTTAGATAGTTTAAAGATATGAAAAGTAAATATTTTATGCAAGAAGTTAATACCAAGATTTTCACCATGTTTATAACAGTAGTGTATGCAGCTTTTAGAGCTCACTTTTTACCTTGTCTTTACCTTTAAGAACATCAGATAAAGTAATGGAGATCTTGCTGGGCTTATTTATTATAAACTTTCATCAGTGATATTTTTGTTTTATTGAATTTGCATTTTGTTCTTGTAATAATGGATTAATTGAAAAGTGATTTTAAAACTAGGTTGCTGTTTTCACTGTTTTAGAGATAAAGAAATTTAATGTTTAAAAATAAAATGTCAGAAACAGAGTTAGTATTACAATTGAGCCAATCCATCAGATTGAGGTTGATGTCTAGAATAACTAATAAAAGAAGAAAAACAGAAACTAAGAAAAATAGAATTGAGCCAATCCATAGGATTTCCCCAATTTGTTTTCTAAATTGTATCCATTGGTGGTGCTAAATTAAATTTAGCTAGGAATTTAGAAAGGAAATATTTTGACCTCCAATTTAAATTTCCTAAATGTGGAGACATTTTAAAATATAGTCATTACCATATATTCATATTACATGATTTAATCCTAGGATATCTATTAAAAAAGAATTTTTCTCCTGTGGTCTTTATTAAGTTTTAATTCTTTTTCCACAGTATATTAAATTGAAATCTTAGATGTTAGACTTCAATATTTGAACTTCCAGTTATCTAGAAGTGAAAGAATTTGATTGTCAGGATAAATATCCAAAATATTATACAATAGTCTTTTATAAAATTCAGAATAATAGTGATATAATTCCACCATGTAATGAGGGTGATTCCTTTACAATCCAATGCAAAATGACTCTCTACCTATTGAGTTATTTACTTAGTTGTTTTTACACTTATATTTAGGCAACCATAATATAGGTCATAAAATTAACAGAAATTGAGCAATGCTAGGCACAGATAAAAATAACTGTAGCAAATATTTATTGAGGTCTTACTATGTGTCAGACACTGTATTCTGTCAGATATTCTACACATTTTAATCTGAATCCTCATAGCAGTTCTATAGTGATCATTTGACAGTGGAAGAAAAATCTTAGTTAAGCAATTTGCTCAAAGTCACAAAGCTTGCAAGTGGTATAATTAGGTTTAAACAGGAAGTCCGACTCCTGAGTCCTCACTCTTTACTACTTGTTAGCTGATCATGACTGTAACAGATACATAATGTGTAATTTAATGTCTCAAGCCTTAGTCATCTCCTGTCTGTACTACAGCAGCCTCCTCACTGAATTTGTTGCTTCCACTTTGCCTCCTATAGCAAACTCACCCAGAGAGATCTTTTAAAAAGTATCAATCATATCTTATCTCCCTCTTGCATGAAAATTACTTAAGTGGTGTGGTAGATAGAATCATGCCCCTTCCAAAGAGCTATTGGGCCCTAATTCCTAGAAATTGTAAATGTTACATTATTTGGAAAAAGGCTCTTTGCAGATATAGTTAAGGATCTTGAGATTGGAAGATTTATCTTGGATTATCAGGGTGGCAGTCTAAATGCCATCACATGTGTCTTTATAAGAAGGCACAGGAGAGTTGACACATACATGTAGAAGAATGCAATGTCAAGATGGAGGTAGAGATTGGAGTAATGTGGCCACAAGCCAAGGAATGACAGCAGCCACCAGAAGCTGAAAGAGGCAAAAGTAGATTCTACCCCAGAGCCTCTAGATGGATTGTGGCCTTGCCAACACTTGGATTTGACCAGGTATTACTGATTTTGAAATTCCGGCCTCCAGACCTGTGAGAGAAGAAATAGCTGGTGTTTTAAGCTGCTATTTAAGTTTGTGATACTTTGTTACAGCAGTCACAGGAAACTAATACAAGTAACTTCCCATTTCAGATAAAATACAACTCCTTAAAATGTCCATAAATCACCCCTTCTATCTTTGTGATCTCATCATCTGCCAGTCTTTTCCCTTTCTTTCCTAAGGTCAGAATGTTTGTCAGTCTGGTTTCTCACTATAGCCCCAGGACTTAGAATAGTGCCTGGCAAATAATGGGCACTCAAAAAAATTTTGTAAATGAGTGTTAATTGAACTTAACATTCAGAGACAATAAGTATATACCTGAAAGTATATACTGTTCAGAGACAATAAGTATATACTGAAAGGGAGCATTGGCCTGATCCACTGATGGCATTCTTGGATGAGAAGTAGGAAGATAATTTATTTGGAAATTTCACATATACATATAGAGTGGTATAATACTGATTTTTGTTTCTAGAAAGACTTTTTGGGGGCTTGGGGAGGGTTCAGGAAATACATAAGAAAGAAGGATAAAAGAGACATAATCAATATGAAATTTGATTTCCTTTTATTTTGGTGCATGCCTGTAGTCTCAGTTACCGGAGCCCAGGAGTTTGAGGCTGCAGTGAATAGCTACTGACTGCACTCCAGCCAGGGCAGCATAGCAAGACCTTGCCTCTAAAAACAAAAAAAGAAAAACAATAGGAAAAAAATCATAAATTTCTCCTAATTTGATTATTTTAGATTTGTATCTCCTGTATATGGGTAGTTTTTTTAAACATCTTATTCTAGAATTTTTACAGAAAGCATTTACTTTATAAATTTTGTAAATAGAAAGCTTAACTTTTTTAAAAGTCATATTTCAAGTAGCATAGTTAAGTGGACAAACAACACAGATTGAGAATTCCTAATTCCCAAATCCAAAATCAAAATGCTCCAAAATTTGAAGCATTGTGAACATAGATATGATGCTACAAGCAAAAACTCCCTATCACCTCATGTGATGAATCACAGTTAAAGTCAAAACTTAGTTTCATGTACAAAATTATTAAAAATACTGTATAAAATTACATTCAGCCTGTGCGTAGAAGATGTATATGAAACAAATGAATTTCATGTTTAGACTTGGGTCCTATCCCCAAGATATTTCATTATGAATATGCAAATATTCCAAAATCCTAAAAACATTCAAAATCTGAAACACTTTTGGTCCCAAGCATTTGGGATAAGGGATACTCAACTCAGAATAATGTGTGGAACACTTACTGTGGGCCAGGCATTGTGCTTAATGCTTTAGATATATCCTTTAAAAAAAATCATCCTAACAACTCCATGTGATGTATTTATACTCATTTTACAGTTGGGAAAATCTAGGCTTAAAAAATTCAGTGTTTGTGAATATGTTGTTGAAAGATTTCTAGGAAGCATGAAAGTATGTAATTTATTCTTACAGTTCACCAAGAAAAAGACATGATCCTTGACTAAAGGAATTAAAGAGCATAAACAAATGATACAGATTGCTTTCTTCTTTGGTTTGCAGCTAAAAAAACAGGCATCTGTCTTCCTCACTGTAGACGATGTGTTCTGAGATAAACTAAAAGTTAAGTTCTGAGGAAAGCAAAAGGATTTTGTGAAAACACAGTTTTGCATAATAAGCAGATCATGATGTTCCAGATCCCCTACAGATCATAAAAAGCCCACAGTATAGTATTCTATAGAGAGGCTAAACATTTAGGGACACTCATAGGAAGGAATGTAAGAAAGTGAAATAATTTCTATAATGTAAGCTTGATAGAAGATAATTCTCAGGGTCAGAATTAAGAGATCTTGTGCTTTAGGAAGCATAAAATTATATAACTTATTTTTCTAGTTCACTTAGAAAAAAAAAGGTAGTATTAATGAAAGGAATTATAGATGAACAGATTGATACAAACATATGGTTTACAGCTTACAAATAAAAGTAGATTGAATGTTATGTATTTTGAGAATAATGTTTTTTATGCTTTTTCTTTTTACATATATCTATTTGTATTTAAGGACAAAATGAATTGACATTACTAATTACTTCACAATAATAATTAAAATTCTGTGAAAAATGTACTGACTATATAGTTTTTCTGGGCATATAGAATTATATTAGCTGATACTCCTTATAGACCTAGAAATATTACCTTTTGGTAAATTCTTAGTGGGTACCAGTGTTTTTACATATGCTTCTTAGTCATTTAGTCACTTGTTATTTTTACCCTATCTGCAATAAAAATGAACTGAAACTTCTGAAATGATTTTAAATGTGTAGTTAAACTTGTAAGGGAGTAAGGAATAGTACTAGGGCTCAAAAACAAAGCAATCTGTTTCACTTCCACTTAGGATGTAGAAAGCTGCAAACGCACATCACACTGATTCTGATAACAGTAGGTTATCCACAAATTCAACACAGTCATAACTTCTTGAGCACAGCAGAGCTGGTTACAAGGCAACCAAGTGAGGTGAATTCACAAGAGTAACAAACCCCTCTGAGGATAGATGGGACACAGGAACATTGACTTGGCAGAGCACAGGAGGAAGAGTTTCCCACCATATAAAGTAATTAGCAGCATCAACTAAGATTTTAACAAAATTTTAAAGGGTGACTGTGTATTAGCACAGTTTATAAGTTTAGAGTAACTTGTAGCTTAGACACAGAGGAACTTTGTATTCATTTGCAAGCTCTTTTTTATACGTCTCCACTGTTTGCTCTGTAAGAAAGATTGGGGGACAGCGCAGGAGATTGGAGAGCATCTCCCTTGGTGATAAAGGTGTGGTAGTGATGAGCTGCTGCTAAGGGACAGGAGCCAAATCTGCCTACCTTCTGAAAAGTTTCTCCTTTATGAAGCAAAAGTCTGAGCTGTGGAGGGAGAAGCAGTGAACTGTCCTGCTTCTACAGCCCAGGTGAAGTGCCATTGCTTCTGTGGGAACGGTAGGAGCAAAACCCACTTGCCTCTGGAAAAGAGGTAGAAAACCCTCCTCTAGGACTATGCGAAGATCCCTTACTTCTGGGAGAAGGTGGTAGCATAAGCCTTTTGACACTGGGAGCTGGGTGTGGAAGGCAGGAGATGTTAGACCCAGGAGCCTGCACTGATAAAAAGCAGAGGTCTGCCACCAGTGGGGATAGGACAAGAAACTTGACCCTGCCAAAGGACCCCTCTGCACCCTAAGATACAAAGTTATAGAACAGGAACACTGAAAAAGTTATATTCCTGAGGCCCAGGCTCAAAGACCCTGCCTATGATGAGGCTGGACCAAGATATCTGAGAATCTGCTATATCTACCATTATCCTAGTGTGTAGTAAGAAGCAACAGTTGTCTACTACTAGAGAAGGGACAAGAGTGTAGAGAGAGAGCCCTGCTGAAAATGGTGGAGCAGGAACACTGAAGAAAATCCTTTGGCATCTGAGGCTGCACGTTAAACACAAGGTAACAGTGGCCCACCATTGGAGGTTTGAAACCTGTGGTGCTGTGATTACCATAGCAACAAAAATCCTCAAACCCAGCTCAACTGCTAACTCGACGACTTATTAAGCTCACTATACTTAACAGCCTAGCAGAAGAGGAATGCTCATTTCTGAGCATAAATACTGTTACCTCTGTCTTCACTGAATATCCAGTATTCAAAATTTCAAAATCAAAAATTTCTGGGCACCCAAAATAGGAAAACTTACTAAAGCGTAAAGCAGCAACAGGTCTAGTGTCAGAGGTGACCCAGATATTGGAAGTATTAGGGAATTTAAAGTAACTATGATTTATATGGTTAAAAATCCACTGAAAAAACAACATGCCTGGATGTATAAGAGATTTCAAAAGAATATGGCTGGCAAAAAATCAGTGAACTTGAAAATAGAAATTATCCAAACTGAAACACAGAGATAGCAAAGAGTGAAAACGTAGAAGAGAACATCCAATGGCTTTGAGACAGTATAAAAAGATCTAATATATATGCAATCAGTATCTCAGAATGAGAAAAGAGAAATGGGAAAGAAGAACTATTTAAAGAAGTACTAGCCAGGACAACGCGTAGATCTAAGAAGACCAGAGGACTCCAAGCAGGATAAATGCATGTGCATGCAAACATAGCCCTAGACACCATAAAGTGCTGAAAATAAAAAAGAGATAATCTTGGAAGTAGCCAGAGACAAAGGTGAAAATTGAACAGACTTCTGGTCAGAAACTAGTCTAGAGGACAAAAGAATGCCATATTAAAAGTACTGAAAGTAAAAAGCAAAAATTAAAGTCAACTAAAATATATAGCCAGTTAAAATGTCTTTCTAGGATGAAGACAAAAATAACTTTTTTTAGACAAACAGAAATTGAGAGAATTAACTGTATCAAATCTATACCACCAAGAAATGGTAAAGGAAATTCTTTTTTTTTTTTTTCTGAGACAGAATTTTGCTTGTTGCCCAGGCTGGAGTGCAATGGTATGATCTTGGCTTACTGCAACCTCTGCCTCCCAGGTTCAAGTGATTCTTCTGCCTTAGCTGGATTACAGGTGCCCACCATCATACCTAACTAATTTTTTATATCTTTAGTAGAGACAGGGTTTCACTATGTTGGCCTGGCTGGTCTTGAACTCCTGACCTCAGGTGATCCGCCACCAAAAGTGCTGGGATTACAGGTCTGAGCTACACTGTGCCTGGTTATAAAGGAAATTCTTCAGATAAAAGTAATGTGATACCAGATGGAAATTTGGATTTACATGAATAAATGAAGAGCACTGGAAATGTTAAAAATTAGGGTAAGCATAAAAGAAATAATAACAATTCTACACTGGTTCTTTCAGAAAATAGAGGAGATGGTAAGAACTTCCCGATAAACTTTCAGGCCCAACATTACCCTGATGTACATACCTCATGAGCTTAGATGCAAACATCTAAAAAATGACAAATGTAACAATTATAGCAAAAGGATAATGATACATTATGACTAGTCGGGGTTTATCTCAGGAATTCAAGATTCTTTCACAATTTAAAAACTAATCAATATAAATCATCCTATCAAAAAAACTATAAAAGGAACACCATCTAATCATCTCAGTAGATTTAGAGCAAGTATTTGACACAATCTAACAACTATTTCTAGAAGAAAGAAATCTAGCCAGATGTGATGGCGCACACCTGTAATACCAGCTATTAGGAGGCTGAGTTAGGAGGATCTCTTGAGCCCAGCAGTTTGAGTCTAGCCTAGGGAAGATATGAGACCCTGTCTTCAACAAATAACCCCACAACTGAGTAAACTAAGAATAGATGGGAGCTTCCTATGTGAGAACCCTACAGGTTCACTTAAAGGTGAAAGACTTTTCCCTAAGATCAGGAAAAGGCCAAAGGTGTCTGCTCTTACCACTTTTGTTTAACAGTATACTGGACATACTAGCCAATATAGTAAGGCAACAAAAAGGAAAAGCATTCACATTGCAGAGAAAGAAGTAAAGGTTTTTTTTTTTTCTCAGATAACATTATCATGTTTAGGAATCAACAAAAGAAAAATACTGGAACTTTGAAGCAATTATAGAAGGTTGTGGGATACAGGGTCAATATACAAAAATCAATTGTGTTTCTACAAACCAGCAACCAACAATTGGAAATTGAAAATTTTCTTAAACTATCAAAATAGCATTAAAGTATGTAATACTTAGGGATAAATGTTACATAAGATCTATAAACTGAAAACTATAGAACATTTCTGAGAGGAAATGAATGAAGTGAACTGAATATATATCATATTCATGGATCAAAAGACTGTATTGCTAAGATGTCAGTTTGCCCAGATGAATACATATATTTAATGCAAAATAATAAAAATTCAAGTAGGTTGGGTTTTTGTAGGAAATGACAAACTAATTCTCAGTTTCATATGAAAATATAAAGTACCTAGAATAGCCAAAACAACTTTGAAAAGCAGGAACAAGATTGAAGGACTTTTATTACCTGATTTCAAGACATAATATGTAGCCACAGCAATTAATACTGTGTGATTGGTGTAAAGAGAGATAAATAAATCAATGAGACATATAGAATGTTTAAAAAAAACTCTCACATACCCCACAAATTGTCAGTTTGTTTTTGATGAGACATATAGAATGTTTTAAAAAAACTCTCACATACCCCACAAATTGTCAGTTTGTTTTTGACATGGGACAAAGGCAATTCATTATAGAGAGGATAGGCTTTTCAACAAATGATGCTAAAACAGTCTGAAAAATAAATCCATGCCTGGCTCCATATGTAAAAACTAAAATAGATCATAGACCTAAATGTTAAAGACTGAAATTATTAATACTTCTAGAGGAAACCATAAGAGAAAATCTTTGTGACCTTGGGTTAGGCAAACATTTCTTACATATGATTCTAGAAGCATGATCCATAGAAAAAAAATTTGATAAATTAGATCTGTTTTTCAGAAGACACTATTAAGCGAATGAAAAGATAAATCAGAATGGAAGAAAATATTTGAAAATCAAATAGATGACAAAGGGCATGTGTTCAGAATACATAAAGAACTTCTCAAAACGCTATAAGAAGACAACCCAGTTTTAGAAATATGCAAAAATTTGTAAGATGCTTTACCAAATAACATTTGCAGATGGCTAGTAAACATAAGAAAAGACGTTCAACATCATTAGTCATTAGGAAAATGCAAGTAAATCTCCAAAACACTTGTTAAAATATCTGTACAAAAAACAAAAAAGATCAACTGACCACATGAAGTATTATGGAAGATTGTGGAGCAACTCAAACTCCCTTACACTGTTGATGGGAATGTAAAATGGTATAGCAACTTTAGAAAACAGGTTCTCAAAAATTTAAACATACATCTACTGTATTGCTCAGCTATTTAACTCCTAAGGATTAAGAGAAAATGAAACATCTTTTCATATAAAGACTTATATATGAATATTTATTGCAGCTTTTCCTGCTACAGCTAAAACTGGAAACAACCCTAATATCGTCAGCAGTTGATGGAATTACGGTATAAGCATTCAATGATATAATGCTCTATTCATATTCTGGTTATGTGTTGAAATTTCTTCTCTACTCTGTGGCTTCTCCTGATATTTTATATTTTATTTTGTAAACAACATGATTGGGTTTTATTTTTTAATCCAATCTCACACTGTATTTTAATTAGAATATTTTTCCTATTTATATTTAATGTACTTTCATAGGTCGTCTTACAATTTGCTTTTTTTTTGCCAACTGCTCTCTTTCTTTTTCTCTTATTTTATTTGAATTGATTAAGTAGTTTTATTATTTTGCTTTCCCCTTCTTCTGTTAGCTCGGAAGTTATAGACTCTTAGTTTTCTTGTGTTAGTGACCTTAGACATTACAAAAAGGACATATTGTCAAAGTTTAATTTTATTTGTATTTTTACCCTCTTCCTGGATAATAATACAAGAACCTTACTATTCTCTATTTAATCCTCTTATGACTTATCTGTTATTTTTGTTAGCTATTTTATTTATATATTTCAGGTCTCCCAGATACTGTTGTTGTTTTATCCAATCAATATCTATTTAGATTTACCCACATATCTATCATTTTTTTATTACCTATAGTATTTCCATTTGGAATCTTCTTTTTCCTGCCTGAAGAACACATTTTTTTTTAAATTTTTATTGCATTTTAGGTTTTGGGGTACATGTGCAGAACGTGCAAGATAGTTGCATAGGTATACACATGGCAGTGTGTTTTGCTACCTTCCACCCCTTAACCCACATTTGGCATTTCTCCCCAGGCTATCCCTCCCTAGCTCCCCCCCCCGCCGCTGTCCCTCCCCTATTCCCCCCAATTGACCCCAGTGTGTAGTACCCCCCTCCCTATGTCCTTATTTTTCTCACTCGCCTATGAGTGAGAATATGTGGTATTTCCTTTTCTGTTCTTGTGTCAGTTTGCTGAGAATGATGTGAAGAACACATTTTAGTATTCAGTACAATTCTGCTGGTAACAAATTCTCTTTGTTTTTATTGGTTTGAAAATGTCTTCCACATGCATTTTAAATAGATGTTTTTATGAGCATAGGATTTTACACTGTGTATCTGTAGATTTCTAGAAAAATGGAGGCATATTTATGGCTTCTTGACTCTGTGGCTTATTTTCCTTGGCCAGATTTGGAAAATTCTGATATCTTTTTACATGTGCCTCTGGCTAATCTTCTCTCTCTTCTCCTTCTAAGACTTCAATTTTACATATATTAGACCTTTTGATAGTATTTCCATGTCCTTTATCATCTTTTCTTTTCCATCCTTTTTTTCTGTTTCTGATTCAGGTGTTTTATTCTAATATATCTTCCGTCTCACCAATTCATCTGTGTCTAACCTGATTTTTATTTTGATGATGTATTTGGTCTATAATTTCTATTTAGCTCTTTAAAATATGCCATATAAGAAATATCTTGGAGAATTAAATTCTCAATTATACCAGTACCTGGAGCTCCTTTTGGTATGTTTATATTTTGTATTGTTTCTGCTTATTATCTTATCTCCTCATATGTTATCTCCTCACACATATTATTGATTGTGTGCTTGATCTTGTATTTGACAAATTTTTGTAAAAATAGTTTGAGGCCTAAGATGATATC
This sequence comes from Saguinus oedipus, assembly GCA_031835075.1. Classification (NCBI taxonomy): domain Eukaryota; kingdom Metazoa; phylum Chordata; class Mammalia; order Primates; family Cebidae; genus Saguinus; species Saguinus oedipus. The sequence goes on from CM063176.1 coordinate 136,409,877, forward strand.
TTTCTCATGGAAGGAATATGTTTTCTTTTATCAGACACCTAAGTGCACTAGCGATAGTCTTATTTAACTTGATTCCAGGTACTGGATGATTTGAAACTAGGCTGTCCTCCCCTGCAAAGAACAGTCTATTCAGGATTGCCCTTGTTCCTAATGCAGAGGGCCTTCCCAGGGACTCTGCAAGGCTGTCAGAGAAGTCATTTAGGCTCTCAGTCCCTCAAGACCCTCTTCTAGAATCAGCAAATAGCCCCAAGCCCAAAGCAGGCCCCAAATTGCATGCTCACTTGTCTGGGTATTAGTTGTCTCTTAGATCTTGGAAGGGTCATTTTTTACTACCTTGTTAGTTTCCTCATGCCTGTGTGGAGACGATTTTTACATTTTGTTCAGCTTTAAAAATTATCCTTGCCAGGAGTGTTGATTAGAGTTACCTAGTCTGTCTTTATTGAAAGAAGAAGTTCCCTTTCCTGTTATTATTCCTTCTTGATTTAATCTTAGAATGATATTAACCACAACATTTCTATTTATATACCTGCATAGGTTCTCTGTGCACACATACCCCTCTACCATACCCTGTTCACCATCTCCACATCCACACAGATCAACTGATTGTTTTCTAATGATACCTTAGAAGTAATTCAGAACCTAAAATTAAATATTTTGCCAAAACCCTTGTGATATGTGTCCTTAATGTACACTTGGAGTTCTTAAGCTTCCTTATTTTGTTGGTGTGACATTATCTTTATAGTAGCAGTAGCAGGATGGCAGAGCTTACATTCTAACTACACTGTTAATTCTGTACCTAAAATTGTGATAACAGTAAGTCATCTTCTCTGGGGTGTTAGAGAAGGCTTCACTGAGAAGTGACAACTGACTTGTATGAAGAGAAATAATTAGACAAAGAACAAGATAAGGGGAGATAGGAAAGCAAACATTCCCAGCATTGAGAAGGAAAGAGAAGCATGCAGATTGAATGCAGATTCAAAGAACTGAGAGAAAATCAGTGTGCTAGAGCATAAAGCAGGAAGAACTGCTGAGGCAGTGAAAAGCCCAAATTATGCAGATCCTTCGGTGCATTATGCAAGAGAATATTCAAATTACAGTGTTACATGCTTTGAAATCTCATGCTGACTCTAAAGTCAAAAATGAATCAGAAGAGAGTGATGTAGGATGGAATGGAAGGGATGCAGTGGGTGAGGATCACTTGGAATCTGTGACCCTTACCTGAGAAAACCTTCAAAATAGCTTGGACTGTTAGAGAAAATACCATGAGCTCAATTTTGGACTTGTTACCTTTGAGACATCCAAAGTAGAGATTGCAGAGAGTTGTATATACAGATCTGATACTCTGAACAGGTCTGCCAATAAAAAAGTAAAATTTATACAGATTCCATTTAAAGGCATTTGTGTGGAAGAGATTGTCTACAGAGAAAATGAAGAGCAAAAGGGGAGAACTGCTACTGGAGACATAATTTTACACTAACAAAATAAGGAAGCTTAAGAACTCAAAGTGTAAATTAAGACCACATATCACAAGGGTTTTGGCAAAATATTTAATTTTAGGTTCTGAATTACTTCTAAGGTATCATTAGAAAACAATCAGTTGATCTGTGTGGATGTGGAGTTGGTGAACAGGGTATGGTAGAGGGGTATGTGTGCACAGAGAACCTATGCAGGTATATAAATAGAAATGTTGTGGTTAATATCATTCTAAGATTAAATCAAGAAGGAATGATAACAGAAAAGGGAACTTCTTTCAATAAAGACAGACTAGGTAACTCTAATCAACACTCCTGGCAAGGATAATGTTTAAAGCTGAACAAAATGTAAAAATCATCTGCACACAGGCATGAGGAAACTAACAAGATAGTAAAAAATGACCCTTCCAAGATCTAAGAGACAACTAATACCCAGACAAGTGAGCATGCAATTTGGGGCAGCCTTGCAGAGTCCCTGGGAAGGCCCTCTGCATTAGGAACAAGGGCAATCCTGAATAGACTGTTCTTTGCAGGGGAGGACAGCCTAGTTTCAAATCATTCAGTACCTGGAATCAAGTTAAATAAGACTATTGCTAGTGCAGTTAGGTGTCTGTACATTGTTAGTGCTGCCGGTTGCTGGGTTTCTAGGTCTCTAGCACAGTGCCTTGAACATAACTGAGCATTTGAGTGAGCGCATATAGTCAACAGGAATCACTCAAAGGTAAAGATCCTTATCTTTGACTTCTTTCCAATTTCCCAGAATACATAGTATGATGCTGGGACTTGAATGAAATTAAAATTATGTTATCTTCAGAATTAGATGTCTTTGGGCTACTTTTGAGAGAAATTAGGATGGAAGGTGAAAGTATTATGACTGACTCGGGAAAAAGCCCTGTTTCCTCTTGCTTATAGATATTTGCTAGATTTTCCCTGGCTAATTTTTTTCTAAGAGAACTGTGTATAATTTTTGGAAAAAATATTTAATTAGTTAAATATTACTACAGTGGATCATTCAGAATGAATGGTTCTTTATAGCTGTCACATCCATTAAAAAGATATTTCTTTGAAAATACATCCTTTCTTTGCACAGTTTTAAATTGCTGCTTATTTATATTTTAAGCCTAAATTATGAAATTCCTGTAATTCTAATTTATGACATTTAAAAATGACTTAGCAGAGTATTTCAGCTAGAAGGCTTAGTTGCAGAACCATGGTCTTGAAATTTATTTGTTTGTTTTGGCATTCTTATGATTTTGCATGACAGCATATTTTATTGTACATTTGCAATAGTCATATGATACTATTGGTATTTCCTTTATGGAAAGAGTTCTTAAGGATATTTTTATGTGTACCTCTTCATGAACCTTGCTAATCACTGAAATGCAGACTTAGGAATGGTAAAACATACCTCCCTTTGTTATTTCTGTTTACTGTCTTCATTTCCTCCTCAGATTTTGTTTTTCAGTGGTCTCATCTAGTTTTCTTCACTCTTTATTTTAGTGGTGGTGGCAATCAGGAATAGGGAAAATAATGAGGTATAATCATAAAGATATCTTAGGGTTGGCATATTTTGTTTATTCATATTTAACCTATTTGAAAGTCTTTTATAAATATTATGATTTTATAATGCAGAGAGCTGTTACACTATTATGTTAATTATTAAAAATTCTCATATGATCTTCAATGCCCCAGGTATTTCACATGTCCCAGACCTTCAGTATTTTAATATGGAAGTCCCTAGTATTTAATTTCACAATGATCAGTGCTACCTCTAAAAATACACAGATTATTTTGTAATTTTAGAGTTCCTTTACCTTTTACTAGCACTATTCATGATAAATACATTTTTCAGTTTTATTCAAGAAGATTATTTTCAGAATTTGTGAATCTTAAACATTTGCTCTTTTGGAGAATGGCAGTGATTTATTTAATGTGCTTTTCTATGTGTATTGTAAGGAGAAATATCTTTCTGATGATACAATATAGGCTTGTTGGAGACAGAGCTATTTCTCTCTCTGCAAGGAATGTATTATGTTGTTTTACAAAATGCTTTCTTGCACCACTCATACTAATTAAAGAGTGAATTTAAACACAGACATGTCTAGTACACTTTCCTTCCTTGAATGGGTACAGTTTTTAAAACTTGGAAATGTACCATTAACTTTTAATGTCTCATTTCATTTTTGAAGAATTCAAGTTGGGATGCCAGCTGTACAATAGTATTGTAAGAGGAATGGTAACTGGCATTAAGGCATGCACTTAAGCAATAGAGGAATTTACTTTTCAGTGTCTTCCAAGGTCCATGAGGATTCACACTTATTTATCCAGAGAGTATGGATCTCACATATGTTTGTCCAGAGGGTGTGACTCTGTGGAAGAGAACACTTACCGGTAAGTATTGAACTCTTATTGTATTATGTTTCAGAAAAATATGTTTAGAAAATCAATTAATTTTTAGCAGTGATGAAATCTCTTAGTCTGTGCTGGTTTCTTAACAGTGGACAGTCCCTGATGTTGAAGTCAGCACAACAAGAGAAAAACCCAAATCCTGATAAGACTTGAGGATTTTTCGAAAATTAAATGCAAAATAGTTGGGGCAAATGTTGCTGCGGGAGTCAAGACTAAGTAATACAGTAAGAAGATATGAAGTTGGAGAGCTTCTCCTGTTCTTCTTTTGTATAATGTTTGCATACATACAAAACCCAGGACTTTAATGACTTTAAGAGGGGGCAGAATTGCATCTCTTGGAATTTAACAGACTCATGTGAACTGGAATGTACCTTGTGGCCCTCACAATTTATTTTAATATTTCTTTGCAAAGTCCTTTCTGTTTCTAAATAAAAACTGTGCCTTCTGAAACCTGTAAGTGATGTATACTGGCCACATCAAATCTTTTAAAACTGTTTTCCAAACCCAAAATTGTTAGTGTGGAACATATGTTTCTTTTGGAAACAGTGAAACAAAGGGGTACGGAAGATTTGATTTCAGAGACCAATTGCTGCTTCTGCTTTATACTCTAACATTCTTTTTCTCTTTCTCTCAGCTAAGAACTCTCATGATACGCAGTTGACTTTTGGTTGAAAAAACCTGTAAAACAGTGTTTGTGTCTGTGATACAAAAGTTTAGAATAAAACAAAAATCAGCCACTCTAATATGTGATAGGTTTTCTGGCAATTAAACATAGCACTTAGACATTTGCCACAGGAAATGCCACTGCCGGATCTCCTACACCACCACATGAAGGCTTAGCAGTGCTTTAAGTCAGATCTTAATAAATAATGACTGGAAATGCAGAATCCGTGAGGAAGAATTCAGTGCTTAGGAGTGTTTTGGCATCTGGTAGACAATTGTTTGTTAGAGTTGCCAGTTATTAGCTCACTGGCCTTTTTCGAAGTGCTTTACTATTCTGCTTTTTCTGCTGTAGAAATTCCTATGTGATCTCCTATTGTGATGACTGGCAGTGTCCCACTGTGCTGAATCAAGAAGACTGGGCATATAGATCCAAATCATGGATATGGAGATGTTAGGATAGAAGAAAGCAGTATGGACATGATAGAAAGAGGACTGAGAATACATTTCTATGTGATCCATTTTTGCTTTGCCTTATGTCTAAGTCTGCCAATTCCTAATCTTTAGGACTCACCCCAAAATCTCTTTTTGAAGCCACTTTTTGGGAGATGTGCAAAATGTGTGTGAAGGGAGAGAGCCTCAAGAGCACAAAGTGTAGGTGAGAGGGTGAGAGACATTTAGTCACCCAGCAGCTGCTTCCCGAATGCCTGCTGCGTGCTAGGAGACGGGGATACGTGAAGCTTGTGGTCCAGTTTTGAAAGATAAGCCATAAACAAATATGAACATGTTGTGTATTGGAGGATGGTAATGAATAAACCTGTAAAGGGGATAATAAGAGCTGGGGTAAGAAGGTGACTTTCAGCTTGAAGCAGTGTCATCAGGGAAGGCCTCATTGAAAAGTTAGTATTTGAATAGAGGCTTGAAAGAGGTAGGGAAGCCAGCCAAATGGAAATCCAGGAAAAGGGGAACCAATAACAGATACTGTAAGTCATTAAAAGGACTTCGACGTTTCCTTTGGATGAGTTGGAAACCCGTTGTAGAGTTTTGAGCAGAAAAGTGACATTATCTGACATTTCTTAAAATAATTTCTCAGGCTACAGTATAGAGAATGGATAGTAGAGGGACAGCGATGGAATCAGGGACTGGTTAAAGATTTTTTGAGTAATTGAGGCTGGAGAAGATGGTGACTTGGACTAGGGTGACAACAGGAGAGGTGATAGTATCCAGAATCTGAATACTATATTTGAAGGATATTTGAAGGTATATCCTTCCGGATATTTGAAGGTATATCCTTCTGGATTTATTGGTCTTTTGACTGTAGGGAGTGAGGTGGTGACAGGAGTTAAGGATGACCCCACAGTTTTTGGGCTGAGCATCTATAAGGGCAGAGATGCCATTTACTATTTATCAGGATGAGGAAGATTACAGGAGGAGCAGGTTTTAGGGAGAGATCAGTGAAGGTGTGAACAAGAGGAGATTCCTACTAGATATCCAAGGGTAATGTAGACAGAGCACAGTGGATAAACGATAGTAATTATTTAAACATTCATTTTACACAGGTTGATAAATTATAAAAGTTCTGTTTAAATGATTTAAATCTCTATGAAGATGTTGCTATAATTCACATTTTATACATTAGGAAATAATGCAGAAGGATTACTATTTCTAAGATCACTGATATAAAACTTTGTTTTATGACTAAGTTCCAGGTTGTTCTACTAACTTTATTTTAAATAGGCATATAAGGGAATTTTCATTATTGCTGTATTTGATTGAACAAGTAATACTTTTAGTTGCCTTTACATTACAAACACACACACACACACACACACACACACACACACACACACACACACACACTCTTTCTCGTAGAGAGAGGCCTATGTAGAGAGATAGTTTTTTTTTTTTTAACCCTTTGGTGTATTGAAAACATACTATAATGCAGGCTTTAATTTTTGATATGGATTTTAAAATTCTTCAAATGGTGAATGGAGATGGCTATGAATATAATTATTTTTTAAAAGCATATTCTTTAACATTTTTCTTTTGAAAATGGTTTACTTCATGGTAATTTATGCTCTCTTCAGTTGTTTAAAGGGGAAATATATTTGCATACTCTTAAGTGTATTCTTTTTTATAGTAAAATGTATGATGTTTATTTTTTGAAACACAAATGCAAATAATGGAAACACATGTGATTGTCTGAGTTTTGACATTGTTCTAGGTAGGATGATAAACTGTACAATCCAAACAGGAAAACGGAAATTAAAATCTATCAAAAGTTTCTACTCTGTTGCTTAAAGGTTTATGTACTGTTTATAATTTTTATTCAATAAAACTATGGAATGTTACTTTATCTTATAAAATCCTGAGACGCCTAAATTTTATGTAGTCTAATGAGTTAAATGATCAGGAGCCTATTAATATAGTTCTTTTCAATAAAGTAATAAGTACATATCCTTAAAGGTCATATGTCTAATTTTGTGGAATATGACTATTTAGTTTCTATAACCTTGGATTTTTAAAAATTAACAATTTGTGATTCATCTATGTAAACAGCAAACTCTTTCTGATTATACAGGAAGCCCTTCACATTGCAGGAGTGGAAATGCAGTTAACAGCTGCAGTGTCATTTTTGACCATTCTTCAGGATGAATCAGTGTCAATTCATGCATATACCCACTCGTTCCTCCAAGTCATTCTCCTGCATCTGGAGCACAGGGACACAGGTAAGGGGCCTGGAATGCTTAATTATATACTTGTTTATTGTTTTTTGTATATGGCCATGATATTCTATAAATCCTGTTAGGCTGATGAGGATAACTGATTAAGACCGTGCTGCCTGGGAGTTGAGCAGTGGAATGACTAAAAATAGCTATGGCTATCTTCTTGTAAAACCCACAAAATTTAATATCCTTGAAAGCTGAAGCCCCATTAATTGATCTTATGATTTATACTTTCTTCTGAGTTTTTTTCCTTTTCAAGCAGTCATGTTTATAGTATTGTACAACAAAACAGCAAACCTTGCTTTAGAGATATCTCACCAGTACTATTTTTAAAAATATAATTTTTTTTTAGATGTTGGCTGAGACAAAATAATAGAGAAACTTTTTAGAATAGTAATGAAAATAATTATTTCCATTTTATCATTAAGTGCTATTGCAACTATTAATGGCTGAGTTGAAACTGAATTTGAAGTGAAACATTTAATTTAGTATGTTTTATCTGTGCCAACCAGGTGTCAGCAATGCATGGCTGGAAACCCTTCTGTCTGTTATAGAAGTATTGCCAAAAGAAACCCTACGGCATGAGGTAATACTTTTGTGGGGGTAAATACTAACAAGAAAGTTGCTCTAAGGTTTTTTTTAAAGGTTTATTGTCAAAAAAAATTTTTTTAAAAGAAACTTGTTTTTCATTTTGAATGTAACGTGTACATTGTAGAAAATATGAGTAACATAAAAAAATAGAAGGAAGAGAAAAGAATTCATAATTCTGTACTTGTCTACTTTTAAGATCCTGATGTATTTCCTTTCAGATTTTTTTCCTATATATGGTTGCTGCTTGTCATACTGGTGATCATATTTAATTTATATATGGTTGTTTTTCACTTACATTATTTTCCTATATTATTTTAAACTCATTTCATAGTAGCTGCAGAATATTTTACTTACTTTTAAACATTTAAGCCTGTTTTCAAGCTTATATTTTACTATTGAATAGGACATTACTCAACATTTCTGTAGAGTTCTTCCTGTTTTTCAGATAATTTCTTTAATTGTAGCTTTCAAAAAGGAATTAATGGATCAGAGGTTATTAATATTCTTAAGCTTTCGACTACAATATGTAAAGATCTCTTTTCCTGGGCTTTTATCAGCAATAGTGTTTCTATTTCATTTAATGGGCCAAAAATGGAATGACATTTTAATTGGAATTTTAAAATTATTACGCTGTTGAATATTTTTTCATATTTTTATCAGTTTCTGTTTATCCTTTGCAGTTGTTTGATCCTATCCTTTAATTACAATTTATATGTGCTATTTACCTGTTATGGTTGCCAATTTTTGTTACACTTACAAATATTATTCCCAACATGTTTGCCTATTAATTTTCAACATTGAACAGCATACTCTTCTCTAAAGGTTTTAAATAAATTAAAATGAGAGAAGAAGAAAAATGGAAAGGAAGTGTATCCTCTAATGAAAAGATGTATTCTTTGAACATTATTCCTGTATATATTTCTTTCCAAATATAATGATTGAAAAAAAGCGTTATCAGCCAGTGAGATGTCCTCTACTGACTTCATTAAGTTTCTTTGTCCTTTCTTTGTCTTCATACAGTTTATGGTTCTATCACAATGCTTAAATACTGGCTTGAAAATGGGAAAATTTTCTAGTTACAAGGATTTTTGCATACTTGATGCCAAACATCTAGATGGCTATACATATTTAAATGTTGAACATAATATAGACATGTGATTTTTATATTTTTTGAAAAGCAATATGCTGTATAATGCAATTTTTACTTTAGAATACCATATTATTTAACATGTGGTTTCAAAGATTTTAAATATGTAATTTATTCTAAACTTTTCACTTCTAAATTATCAATACATATTCAGTAATTCCAGCTACTTTGAGAGGAAACAAGCCAGTTGACTATTTTATGAGTCATATAATTTTAGAAATTAAAGATATCTTAGTAGGACATAGTAATTTCTATTTTAAATAGATGAGAAATTGGAGATTAGAAATAGCAAGATTATTTGGACGAACTAAAGAGCTGGGACTGTAATCTCAGGGTCTAATCTTCATTTTTACAGTCTATCAGGCTGTTGGAATATTTGAGTGCCCAGTATATACATAATGCAGGATCAGACTTGGCTTATTGTATTCAAATGACAGAATTATTTAATAGGATTTATTTGAAGCTATAATGTTTTTCATCCTATTAGGGTAAATACAAAAATCTATATGAAATAAAAATACATTTCAAGGTATTCAGTCATTAATTTGCTTTTTTCTTTTTAAAATACATATTTCAAAATTATAATTTTATCTGTGCATAGAGAGCATTGTAAAATCACCATAAACTTTAACTCGGTTTTTTTCTAATTGTTTTAATTACATAATTTGTCATTATATTTACCTTAATAATTCAGAAGACAAATAAGATGATCCAGGTTATTGAGTCTTAAACCTCAAATCATAATTCAGGTCCTTTAAAAACAGAACATTAAAATACTCTGAAGGAAATAGCTGACATGAGTGGCAAGAATGTATAAAATTTTGTGAATTTTTTTCTAAATTTTCTTTTCAGATTTTGAATCCACTTGTTTCCAAGGCACAACTTTCCCAAACAGTCCAGTCTCGTTTAGTTAGTTGTAAAATTTTAGGAAAATTGACCAACAAATTTGATGCCCACACGTGAGTATTTGTATGTAATTTTTGGTCTACTTTATTACATTGATTTAAAATGTATAATGACTGTATAACAATGTATTTGTGTTATTTCATACTGTATACAAATTTAGTTATCTTAACTACATTATTTTAACTTTATAGAATTCTCATGACAGAATTTACTTTTTCAGAGGCCTTTCTTCTCAATCTCATGACTTTTCAAAATTGATAAGGTTAACTTTTTTCCTACTTCCTTAGTCTTCCCTATCTCATACCAAAAGTAGTTTTGAGGAAAAAAATGGCATTGTCTTATTGACTTTTGAAATTGGCAAACAGCATAAAGATAGAATTTCTGCTTTTTTGCACTATTGTTATGAATTTGTTTTTTTGAATAATTTAACTTATTTTGAGGTTTATGGAACATGTTTATAATTTATATACTACTTCTTGCCCACTTATTAAATACCAAATGGAAAGAATGGAATGTTGTATAATTGTAATAGAAGAGTAAAGGTGAAGAATATTTTGGTTGATGGTTGCCAGACTCAGATATTCTACTGCTACAGCCTTTTATCTCAGCTGTGGACATTTCAACCAATCCAAAGTTAACCATTATTTTAAAAAGACTCTGTGATATACATAATTTACAAGTGGCTAATAACATCCAAATTTAATAACATATGTAAAATATATTGTAAATTATTATTTTTTCTATTAAAGTACATTTGTTAGTATTAAGGTGAGTTAAGATTTTAATGATAATTGTTTGAGAATATTATTCTGAAATACTCATTTGCATGTTTCTTTTCTCCCCACTCTAAGCATTAAACGAGAAATACTTCCTCTGGTAAAATCACTCTGTCAAGATGTAGAATATGAAGTTCGATCTTGTATGTGTCGGCAATTAGAAAATATAGCTCAAGGCATTGGGTAGGTATACTTTGAACTCCTATGCCATTCCCATGAGAGCGTGCCATCGAAAGCCTATATTTTATATGATCTTTAAAAATGAGCATAACAAGTACATCTTCTATGTCTGGATTAAAAGAGATAAAGAGGAATGTGCTTGCATGGTGGTAGGCATTTGATTAATATTAATTTCTTTTCTTCTCACCTTAGTTGCTTAGTTATCATTCCAGAAACCTAGATTCGGAAAAGAAAAGATATCCCAGTATAAACCATATTTGGAATATGGTTGTAGCATTTCTTTTGACTGACAATTCTTTGACTATATTATTGGGTCATTTCAGATGGGATTGCAGTTATCCCTCTATATCCTTGGGGGATTGGTTCCAGAACCTCTTTTGGATACCAAAATCTGAGGATGCTCAAGTCTCTGATATAAAAGCGTGTAATTTTTCCATATGACTTGCTTATATCCTTCCACATGTTTAAAATCATCTCTAGACACTAATACCTAATACAATATAAATGCTATATAAATAGTTATGCTGTATTGTTTAGGGAATAGTGACAAGAAAAAAATCTGTGTGTTCAGTAAAGAAGAATTTTTTTTTCTGAATCTCTTCTATTAATGATTGGTTAAATCCACAAATGCAGAACCTGCAGAAGTGGAGGGCTGACTACACTCTAATGGAAGCCTTTCTGTATCTCGTGTGCAGCTTGAGGCTTCCAGTGCTTGTTTTGTTGCTCTCCTTGCTCTATGGGTGCATGAAGCTCCAGGAGAGGCATAGCAGCCAGTCTCCTCATCCATACAAATTGATCTCATTTCAATCTTATAAGTATGATATTAAAGGGAGTCTTATCTAAAAACTTTCTTAGGAAATCTTTACTTTTAAAAAGAAGATTCAAAATTGGTAGAAAAACTATTGGAACCTCTCATTTTTAGAATAAGTTGCACTGATTTCATCTGGTTCTTTGTTTCACAAGCTAGGACAATCAGATTGTGGTCATTTGTACCTCTGTTAGTTTTTAAAAAATCTGGGCCAAAATTTAAGGCTCCGAAAAGGCTCTAGAATGTCACACAGGGTATGGTAGAATGTCCCACAGGCTATGGAAGATTTTCACACAGGGTTTGGTGGTATAATCTGTCCCATTTCCACTCTTGCTAAATAGTATTTAAGTGTTGTGTTGGAAGTTTAACACAATTAATGCAAGAGTTATTTGTTATGATTATTTTCATTTTTAATTCCCAGAGATAACTAAGTTGAATTTGCATCACTATAATGTGTTTTTGAAAAAAGAGAACTGTTTAAAGATTGAATGAAAATAACTTGTACTATAGAGATGAAATTATTTATCTTAAACTATTTTCCTTTGTTGTTAATAAATTCAAGGATATCAGTAGGTATACAAATATATTCTTTTTTTTTTTTTTGAAATGGAGTTTCATTCTTGTTACCCAGGCTGGAGTGAAATGGCGTGATCTCGGCTCGCTGCAACCTCCGCCTCTTGGGTTCAGGCAATTCTTCTGCCTCAGCCTCCTGAGTAGCTGGGAGTACAGGCACGCGCCACTATGCCCAGCTAATTTTTTGTATTCTTTTTGGTAGAGATGGGGTTTCACCGTGTTGACCAGGATGGTCTTGATCTCTTGACCTCGTGATCCACCCGCCTCAGCCTCCCAAAGTGCCGGGATTACAGGCGTGAGCTACTGCGCCCGGCTAGGTATACAAATATATTCTGAGCAAAATTTATATGAAATAAATTTTTATGATCTTTGGATATGTTCTGTCATATTTTACTCTCTTACCTCCTCTATCTGCATCCTGTGTTTGCTGAATGTTTGTAAACTACTGATAATGTTAACATTTGTATCTATATGATCTAGATCAATCTCTTAGAAACCCATCATTTTTTTTTTTTTTTTTGCTGTTCAATTGGTCAAGCCCTTGTCTTTGTGCTGTGCTGTCTAATATGGTAGCCCCTAGTCACAAGTGACTATTTAAGTTTAAAATAAGGAAAATTAAGGAAAATTAAATCTTTAGTTCCTCATTCATAATAAACTTATTTTAAAAAATGCTCGGTAGCCACATGTGGCTACCCTATTGAAGAGTCAGTGATAAACATTTCCATCATTGCAGAAAGTTTTACTTGACAGCATTGTCTTAGAGTGTTTGAGCTTTGCCCTGAATTTTTAAAAAGTTTTCTACAGCTCTTAATAACTTTCTTGGACTCTTATCAACGTCTGTCAATTATGATTGATGCCATTTTCCATCTTGTATCCAAGAAAGTTAACCACATAATAAGACTCTCCTTTATCAGAGTGTTTGTCATTACAGTGACACCTTATTATGAGGAATAAGCAGAAATAAACTGTTGAATAATAACTATTTATGATTGTATTATAAATATTATATACTCCCTAAAAGCATTTATGTTGTGTTTCATTCTTTTAGGTATACCATCTGGAGTCATATATTATCATGTATATAGAAATTAGTTACTGTAATGTCATGTATTAGGTGAATGGAAAAGTAACTTATACCCTGAAATCTAGATAAAATTATATTATTTGGGTTTCTGCAGTTAGTACTGATAAGTTTTTCTAAGTAGTCCAGATAATTTGCTGAAGTTGCTTAAAATGGAAAACTATATTATAATTTATAAAGTTTAATATAAACTTTTAGTTATTAAGATCTCTGTAGGTAACAGTATCATGCTGGGGAGAGTGGGATTGATTTAAATAATTATGAAATTACTATTAATGTTTCTTATGTGTATGGTATGCTTTCTCAATAAGACTGAAAGCTACTGGAGAGCAGAAACAGTATCTTTATGATTTTTCATAATTTCTGCAGCAACTAGCCCAGTCACTGGTTTTTAGTAAGTTCTTGCTACACATTTATTGATTTGATTTATTTTCTTTTATTGCTTATTGTGCAGGACAGAACTTACAAAAAGTGTGGTGCTCCCTGAATTAATAGAACTTTCTAGGGATGAAGGCAGCAGTGTACGACTTGCAGCTTTTGAAACTTTGGTTAATCTGCTTGACATATTTGATACAGGTAAATCATGTGAATACATCTTTGCTTCTGAAAACAGTGTTTTTCCATATATTTTGTATACTAATAAGGAATAAAAGTCGATATAGAATTTCTTACATTAAGTTTCATGTTAAGCCTCCCTTCCTCTCTCTCTTTTTATGATTCATTCTGTTTTGGTGTCTTCTTGGCTTTCACTTTTCCCCTCATGGTGTCATAGTCCATTTTGTGTTGCTATAACAGAATACTTGAGACTGGGTAATTTATAAAGAAATTTATTTTGGCTCACATTAAAAAAATTATTTATTATGCTTTAAGTTCTGGGGTACATGTGCAGAACATGCAGGTTTGTTACATCAGTATACACGTGCCATGGAGGTTTGCGGCATCCATCACCCCATCATCTACATTAGTTATTTCTCCTAATGCTATCCCTCCCCAGTCCCCCTACCCCCTGCCATCTCTCCCCTAGCCCCCTACTCCCAGTCAGGTCCTGGATGTTCATGTGTTCTCATTGTTCAACACCCACTTATGAGTGAGAACATGTCTCTGGAAAGAACAGTAACTCATCCTTTTTAAAGGCTGCATAGTATTCCATGGTGTATATGTGCCACATTTTCTTTATTCAGTCTATAATTGATGGACATTTGGGTTGGTTCCAAGTCTCTACTGTTGTGAACAATGCTACAGTAAACATACATGTACATGTGTCTTTATAATAGAATGGTTTATAATCCTTTGAGTGTATACCCAGTAATGGAATTGCTGAGTCAAATGGTATTTCTATTTCTATATCCTTGAGGAATCGCCACACTGCCTTCCACAATGGTTGAACTAATTTACACTCCCACCAGCAGTGTAAAAGTGTTTCTGTTTCTCCACATCCTCTCCAGCATCTGTTGTCTCCAGATCTTTTAATGATCGCCATTCTAACTGGCGTGAGATGGTATCTCAATGTGGTTTTGATTTGCATTTCTCTAATGAGCAGTGATGATGAGTTTTTTTTTCATATGTATGTTGGCTGCATAAATGTCTTCTCAGGCTGGGAAGTTCAAGATCAGGTGGCCCCATCTGTTCTGTTTCTTATGAGGGCCTCATGGTACCTCATAATGTGGCAGAGAAATGGAAGGGGAAGCAGGCCTGAAAAAGGGAGAAGGGACAAAAGAGGCTTTCCTGCTTTATAACAACCTGCTCTCCAGAGAGCTAACCCAGTCCCACGAGAGCTAATCTAGTCCCTTGTGAAGGAGAGCTCACTTAATACCACAGGAACTTCATCCGTCAACCCATGAGGGTGGAGCCAGTCGTTGGACCCATGCGGCCCCACCTCTTAAAGATTCCACCTTCCAATATTGTTACACTGGGGCCAAGCCTTGACAGGCATTTTGGTGGGGACAGACCATATTAAAACCATACTACATGGCATACAGTGTTGTTACATATTCCATCTCTCTTTTCACCCATCAAAACTTAACTGACTTGTGTGTTATAGGGTTAAGAATTTAGCCTTATCTTTTTCACCTAATTGACATGAAGACAGATCCTGAGATATGGTCTACATGAATTTCCTCTCCTTAATAACATTTTAATGCTAGAAATCTTATGGTCATTGGGGGAGAAATTTGGGATGGGGTGTTTGAGTGGGAGAGGGTAAAGAGATATTCCTTACTGTTATGCAAATCGTGTCACAAAGAGAGTAGAGTAACTGCTCTACTCAATGTATGACTAGACTCTTGACTAATGCTGTCATTAGTTATCAGTAAACATTAACCATTTTGAGAAAGTGAAATTTATAGGGGTAAATGTCAAGTACTTAGGTGCATAATTCAATTGTATAATTGTAGTATTACATTTACTTGGATTATCAGCATTTTATCTGAACTCTAGGAAGCCTCTTAAAGATTATTGCAATGTGGACAATAATTGTGTTTGGATTTTGGAGAACAGTCATTTAGACAATATGACAAACCAGAGGAGTAAAACTGCAATACATGATAAGTGAATGAATAAATCTTTTTTCCTCTAATAATGGGGATCCCCAGTCTCCAAACTAGAACCTTGCCATCATCTTTGATCTTTTCCCTTTTACTGCCCACACCCATTTATCACAGAGCTGGATCTCACCTGTGTTTGGGGCTTTATTTCCTACCATTCTTTCCCACTCCTCTTGTGTCTAATGCTTCAGTCCCACTTGCTTAGCATACCAGATTCTTTCACACCTCTAGTATTTTCTCATACTTTTTCTTTCTCTATTCTTTCCTTCCCTCTATTTTTCTCCTAGCCATCTTCTGCTCCCTTAGTTCCCAGTTCAAATACAGTTTCCTCCCTGACATTTTTCTAAATCTCTTAAACTGGGGATTGGCAAACTATGGCCTTTAGACCAAATCTGGCCTGCTCCCTTTTTTTTTTTTTTTGAATAAAAGTTTATTGGAACAGAGCCATACTTATTTGTTCACATATTGTCTGTGGCTGTTTTTGTGATACAAGAACAGAGCTAAGTAGTTGGGACAGATCCTGCAAAACCTAGAACCAATATAAAAAAATGTTTATAGATCCCTGCCTTATATCAACTATTAAGACAGTGATCATATTGTCTTATATTTTTTTGTGTTTGGCTTTTTTGCTGGTTTACATTTCTCAAAATCAGAGATCATTTATTATTCATATTTCTACTCCTACTTAGTAACAATGCTTGTTCTATAAGAAATAACAATGTGTTGAATGAATGTCATTTAACAAAAATAGTAGATAGGTGCTGAAATACAGTGATAAAAGTAATAGTAGTAATAATACTCATAAACCTGTGACAGCATTTTACTTTGTATTTCCAGACAATAAGTGATTCATTTCTGAAATTTAAGAAAACTGTGAGAAATTTGGAGAGTATTTAGAATTGAGACTTAAATATTGCCAATATGTCAGATACTTGTGACCTAA
This sequence comes from Saguinus oedipus, assembly GCA_031835075.1. Classification (NCBI taxonomy): domain Eukaryota; kingdom Metazoa; phylum Chordata; class Mammalia; order Primates; family Cebidae; genus Saguinus; species Saguinus oedipus. Next base: position 136,426,692 of record CM063176.1, read on the forward strand.
GCAGATGTATTCAAAGAATCAATTAACTTTTTAAAGAAGAGTCAGCTAAGAAGTAAAAGTGATGAAATTCAATATATAGAACAATATTATAAGCTAATGTAGTTTTAGTAAAAAATGAAATGATAAAATGGGCTGCATCATGGTCTGAGATGTGTGTGAAAGAGAATAAGAAAAGTTTTCTTTGATTACTATTTATTTATGCCAGTGGTGTTAGAATTCTTTTAGTTATTCAGACTCAAATCCTCAAACATCTTAGCTTTTTAATTTATAATCACTCTTTCTTTTCTGTTCCCAATGGCCTACCATATGAAGTCCAAACCCCTTAACCTGACATTAAAGTTTTCAATCATTTCAAGCTTCCTCTTAACCCTTTTTCACCACCCACCTCCATCATCACTGCTTTCAGGTATTTTCTATTACTATGAACTAGGCTAACATAGTAATTTTTCTTTCTGGAATATGTGTGTGTATTAGTTTCCACATGTGCAGTGTGGGCATCAATTAAAGTATGTATTATTTTGTTTTGTTTTCCAGATGACAGAAGTCAAACTATACTTCCATTAGTGAAATCATTTTGTGAAAAATCTTTCAAAGCAGATGAATCAATTCTTATTTCTTTATCTTTCCATTTAGGAAAACTATGTCATGGACTATATGGTATGATATATTCTAAGAATTCCAAGACTGTAGATAATTTTTCCCTTTTTTTCTAGTCATTAAACTTTGGCTCTTCAGTTAATTGTAAAGCCTACCTTTTAAGTATATAAAAATCTTATGAGATCTTAGAATTTTAATAGCATCATTTAGAACATATTTAGGAATGACTTTTTCGCCAATAGAATATATTTGAAAAAACAATGACAATAAAGTAAGCATAGCTCATTAAATATCTGAATACTTATATTTTATTTGGTATGCGATAATAGAAGCTCAGGCTTATTAACTATTGGTACATAGTAAGTATACACTTATTAATCATTTATTGAATAATTTATATCATGTGAGAAATTCATCTTGGGATGTGGAATAATACCATAACTCTTGGCATTTTGAACTCGTTAATTAGTTCTTAGCTTACTATATCAGTGTGAGATAGACTATGTAATAATGAACTCAAAACAATATATTATCAGTTTCCAGCTTCTTGAGATAGTTAATGACTGTGGAACCATTCCATTGATTAAATATATTTTGAGTCTACTTTGCTGTCTTTCAGATTCAATTTTTAAGCTCCTTTCCTGCAAAGAGAGAGAAATACACACACACACACACACACACACACACACACACACACACACACACACACACTACACACACACACACCCCTTTTCTGCCAGCAACTGTAGAACATTTACTGTAAGAAAATGGCAGTTGTATAAATAGCCACAGTATTATTATTAGTGACTTTTAGTGGTCTACAGTATGGTACATGCTGCAGCAATTAATGCAGGCATAGTTCCTGCATTATATAAGTTATGCTTTTGAAATTAAAATATTACTAGAATTAACATGAGGTAAAATAATGTGATCTGTTAGATTCCTAACAGTTACTCTTTTCATGTTTCTTTTATTTATGAACTATCTGCAACCACTTATTTAAGTATTTTGCTCCAATTATATTTTTATTGTACTTTGATTTTCCCTTTTAAAATTTTGTTTTTAATTGAAAGATTGAGCATAGGTTTTTATATTTGTTTTAGGAATTTTTACTCCAGATCAGCACTTGAGATTTTTGGAATTTTATAAGAAACTTTGTACATTGGGTTTGCAACAAGAAAATGGACACAGTGAGAACCAGATTCCACCCCAAATCCTAGAGCAGGAGAAGAAATATATTTCAGTACGGAAGAACTGTGCTTATAACTTTCCGGTAATAAATATATATTTATATTTATTGAGGATTTTTATTATAACTTTAAAATATGTGAATGGATGTCAAAATGTTGCCATATTTGACACTTGCTGCTTAGTATTATATCTAATACATACAGAGTATTGTGACATAGTACACACAGATTAAATATTTGTGAAATTTATATCTTTGTGGACAAATCAGAATGATACACACATATTTGGATCTTCCAAATATGGTTTCTAATCAAATTACAATTCAGAGAACATGATTTCAATTTAAGTGAAACAATTATAATATTAGGTATTGATGCATGTTTTTCTTTCCTTCCCATTCATCTCCTCCCTTCCACCTCCACCAGGCCATGATTGTTTTTGTTGATCCTAAAAACTTCCACTTGGAACTCTATTCTACATTCTTCTGCCTTTGTCATGACCCTGAAGTACCAGTCAGATACACTATTGCTATATGCTTTTATGAAGTAAGTCTGAAGACTTGATATCACTTTACATTTATTGTTAATTCTACCTATGTATTAGATGATTTTTTTGATATTTTGTACACTTGTGTTTATAGATTATAAGATATAGACTGCATATCTCTTTTATGTTCTAGTCTTAAATCTTGTTTAAAATTTCCATAATTCTTTTTTAGTGTGTTTACAGGACCCATTTCCATAAATACATTATATTTGTGTATTTTTTTATGAATCCATTTATTCACCATATCTATACCAAGTGCTTTACTTTAAGCCAGACATTTTCGTAGATATGGGTAATGCAAATTTTGAAGTAAAAGCAGTTTTCATAGGCTTTATAATATTTACAGTTAACTTTGCATCTAAACAAGTGCTTGAGAACCAATAGAAAGTTGAGACACATTAATTATTTTTAACTACAAATGGATGGTGTTTCATGAGCATGGCTTTCAGATTCTGCTATTATGACTCTCCACAAAGTAAGAACAAAAGTAAATTTAAACTTTTATGATGAATGTAACTAACATTTTAATCCTTGAAGTTGAAATTTGGGGCATGTTTCTTGGATAGCAAGAAGTGAACCTAAGCCATGGTTGCAGTAAATATGGGTAAGCTATAACTTTCAACTTCTAAACTGACACATTAAAAACCTCTGGATAAGTGGTATATTAAGATATTTCCTTTCTTTATTAAGTGGTATAATAAATTCTTATTCTTAGTGAGAATATTTCACCTCCTTCCTTGCACTGTGTTCCTGTGTCAGAACACTTCGATTAGCTGCAATTGTGTAGGATATCCATCCATAGCATCATTACAAATGTTGCTTAGATTATTTTTTGGCTATTGGGTGATAGTTTTACTTTTTAAAAAGAACACTTTTTCTGATATGAATGAAATATATATGCATTGTACAAAATCTTGGACATCTTCCCTTTAAAGTTTAATTAGTGAAAATAATTTCAGTGCTGCACAATTGTATCATCTTTGTAAAGTACACCTGTAGAACACTGCTTTTGGAGGAGAGGGGAGAGGGCAGAGAGCACTGTTTGGCTGAGCAGAATATTCACCTCCAAGATGCATTAAATGATCATTTAGGCTTGATTACCATGTCCTCATGTACTTGTTAGATCATTGGTCTCCAGAGAGGGTTGTACAAGATTGGAGTCTGAGAATGCAGTATTTATACAATTTTAGTCTATTTATGTTTGTTTTGCTCATCACTTTAATATTTAATTTTATTTATGTTTTATAGTGGACATGATATAGCTCCATATAATTAAACATGGAAATATACATGTGCACACAAAAATGTTTCACTGGTGGAAGTAAGTTTGATAATCATTGATTGGGCAGCTAGTTTCCATATTCTGCAACAATCATAGCATCTAGGTAGGGTAAGAATGATGTGCCCCTCCATGAAATGAAGGGCTAGTGTAAGTTTTTTTTTTTTTAAGTGATGAAAATCCACTGGCAGATTAAAAATTTTCTAACGGTGTTAATGCTAGATTCTGATAATTGCTTTACTATATTCTTTGTTCTTATTTTTCAGAATAATAATATTTTGGAAATATTTTTAAGTCAAAAACAATCCTGTTAGAGCAAATAATTTTCAAGCCCATTCTTTATCCAGGGACTATTTTTTTTTTTAAATAAAACTTTACTCAAGCTGAGTGTGTTTTAAAAAGAATAAGATGAAGTAGAAACTGGTAAATCCAACATTGTGGCCTCTGAGTTTATCTGGAGAAAAAAAAATACTGTCTACAAGGGGAACTGTATTATTCTGGACTTTCCTGACTCCTCTCATGCCGATTAAAGTATTTGATGGGGAAGTTTTTGAAAAAGTATTTGAAAGGAAAGTTGGTTTGCTTCCTTAGGAGTTACTGTTACCCCAATATCACTGTAGGCCTTCAGTAGAAGTTACTCTCTGGGAAGTTCTGAACTGGTATGGATACTTGTATGCCTGGGATATCCTTTAAGACCCTGTTGGCTGCTCTAAGACTTTAAAATGTGAACGAGAGGCCCTGTGGGTTTGTTATTACTGTTGATGTGAAAGTTATGACTCTGCTAAATCTCATTCTTTTGTATTTCTTCACCCCATGTGTGCTCATATGTCCACACACTTCAGTATGTTATGAGGCAGACTAGAAAGCTGGTTATATTTGCACCACTAATTTTTATAGAAACTGATTTTATATTTGTGTTGTAACATGGCTTTATTTTAGAAGAAATATATAACAAGGATGTATTTTTTTAAAAAATTACTATTGTAACCTCTATCTGTCTCGTAGTCTCAAATCTGAGAGACTTTATTGCTATATTTTAGGTGTCTAAACTTCTGAATTCTGGAGTATATTTAATACATAAAGAACTAATAACATTATTACAAGATGAATCACTAGAGGTAATATTTTCTTACTCTTTGGTTTTTAATTCTTTTACGTTTGGTCCAAATATACTAATGCCTTTTCTTCCCTACTTCTTGGAATTGTGTGAACTCTTTAAGCTAACTAGCCCCAGAAGCTTCAAATTGATGTACCACTGTGTCATAAACTGGATATTGGGAAGATCTTAAAAAAAATTAGGTTTTAAAATATATTCAGTTTTAAAACTTAGTATATATATATTTGTTTATTAAGAAAAGTTTAGGAAGTGCCAAAAAAAAAAAAAAAAGACAAAAGAATACCTTTAATTCCAATTATTGTTATTATTTGTTTTTTTTTTCTTTTTATATGAATCTTCTTTTCTATATAAGGGTTTTTATTTTATTCAATTGTAATTATATATTGAATTTTAATAACTTTTTTTCTCTTGCTGTTGTTTGGGTAGTATTTTACCCCTTAGTATATACTTATGAAGACTTTGAAATACTTTATTTTGATGCTGTATTTAGATAGTCCATTCAACTAAATGACTGTTAATTTGCCAAAGCTCAACTCATGAATATTTTGATATCATTGAGAATATTATCTGATTTAAACCACCTGTCAAAAGTTTGGAGACAGTTTGTGAACATGTTAGTTTTGTAGAAGCAGCTATCTCAGATTTAGACTATGTGAACAATGTCAAGGGGCAGGTACACTAATCTCTTTTCAAAGGTTGGCCAAGGCAGTTGATCATGTTTCTAAGACTTTTCAGCACAAAGATGGCAGAGTAAGAAAATAGAAATCCCCAAAATGTTGTTTGGGAAAAAACCCCACTATTGCTCTATAGAAATTGACATGTGGAATTAGCTAATCTAGAAAAAACATAGTAATCACTATAACAGTAATCAATATCTCTGTTAAAAGGTACTAGATGCTCTTATAGATCACCTTCCAGAAATCTTGGAACTTATGTCTACTGGGGGAGAAAGCAGTGTTCAAGAAAATAAGGTAAATTTAATCTTTCAGAAGCATTCTAAGCTTTGTAAATATCCTACTTTACAGGGTGTTAGACGTCAATGAAGGAGTGTTTGGAAAACATGAAAAGTAGTGCACGCCACATAGCAGTTGGTCAGTAAAAGCCTGTTAGAGTTTGAACAGCTTGAATTTCCTTTATCTTTCTTACATTAATAATTTTAAATTACTGTGATTGTTATTTATTGTATTTGGAGTTTATGTTTATATTTTCATTTTTCATTAGCATTAATGATTATTCCAAGAATAGCAAATAGTGAGGACAAAAGGGTAGAAATTTATTCTTTATTATTATTTTTTAAGCCTCTGTGTAACCTAAGAAAAGGGTAGGAGTTTAGGAGGTCAAAGCTTGTTGACAGTAATAATATGTAATATATTGTACTGTAGTTAGAAGAATTGCTGTAATCTGACAGGAAGAATAAGTTATAGTTTTTATTTCAAAATTTGATTCCCAGGAATCATACATTTTACTTAAGTATTTCTTTTAAAAGTATTTGATTTAGTCAGATAATTTTCTTCTTGTGACAGTTAAGATGTCTCCTAAACTCTGAAATGAGCAGGCGTATTCCCCTCCCCAATGTATTATAAGACTGAGCAATTTTACTTAGTGCTGCAATTTATTTATTTATATGTAATTGATTCTTTTGATGTGTTTCATTTTTCAGTTATCTTCTTTGCCTGACTTGATTCCAGCACTCACAGCTGCTGAACAGCGAGCTGCAGCCTCTTTAAAATGGAGAACTCATGAAAAGCTACTTCAGAAATATGCCTGCCTGCCACATGTCATATCAAGTGATCAGATTTATTATCGTTTCTTACAAAGAATGTTCACAATCATGATGACAAATGTGAGCTCAGTACCTTTCATCTTATTCTTTTGAACTCATGGTTGATTCTGGAATTACCACTTTCTTCATATTTTCAAAATAGTGGAACAAACTCAGTTCATTCCATTCTTCCTTGGAGTATGTCACCTTCCCAGGTCCAGAGGAGGAACTTCAGGTTTCCCTTTGCTATCCAAGTAGGTCTCCCTCTTAGAATCTTTTCTTGAGCTGGAGAGAGGAATGACCAGGTGGCACTTTCACCTACGCTTTGTTGATATACTGCCAACAACAGTGTAGACTCACTTCAAACTTGAAATAGTTCTTAAGAGGGTTGTTGACAAGACTTACTTACTTTAACTGCAAAGGACCTTCTGTTCTGATGTGCACCTCTGATGTATCTATAACCTTAGTGTCTGACCCTAGCTATCTGTTTTGCCAAGGCACCCTTTAAGCTTCCTAGTATTAGTTTGGTTACTTTTATAGTAACTAAAGTATGGCTATGGAACAGAGAAAGCTTATACAAATACATGGATGCACTACTATATATTGATAACCTTATAATTCGAGTTAACAGAAAAAAAAAAGACTCCTCCCTTAAAACAAGGTGGTAGTCAAGCCTCCTCACAAAGTTAGTTGTCTACTTTTTTTCACAGAAATTTATGGGGGGATTATTTAACTCATAATTTACTGTGCATTTAATATGAGATCCTATTGCCATTTTTTGAAATATAGAAACATTCCATGGTTCAGCAATCTGGGCACAGAAGGCTTGGGACAAGCCCAGCTGGTCAGGCCTACCCCTGGGGCAGATGCCAGGTTGGGGGAGTTCAAGCTGGGTGAGCCCCACACCCATCTACTGGGCGCACCTACCTGGTAGTATACCAGTGGTACCACTGCCCTGCCCTGCCCTGACTTGCCCTGCCCTGCCCTGACTTGCCCTGCCCTGCCCTGACTTGCCCTGCCCAGGGATCTTCTACCCTTGACCCACTGCACTGCTAGACTACCAGCAGACATACCCTGCAACCTGTTCTGAGCTATAATCAGTCCTACTGAAACTATTCAAAAAAATTGAGGAGGAGGGCTTCCTGTTTAATTCTATAAAGATACCATCATCCTGATACCAAAATCTGGCAAAAACACAACACAGAAAAGAAAACTACAAGTCAGTATTCCCGATGAACATTCATATAAAAATTCTCAAGAAAATACTAGCAAACCAAATCCTCTAGCACATCAAAATGTTAATTCATCACAGTCAAGTGTGCTTCATTCCTGCAATGCAAGGTTAGTTCAATGTAAGCAAATCAATAAACGTTATTCACCACTTAAACAGGATTAAAGGCAAAAGTTATATGGTAATTTCAATAGTTGCAGAAAAGGCTTTTGATAAAGTCCAACATCTCTTTGTGTTAAAAACCTTCAACAAAGAAGGCGTTGAAGGAACATACCTCAAAATAATAAGAGCTATCTATGACAGACCCACAGCCAATATGATACTGATTGGGCAAAAGCTGGAAGCCGTCCCCTTGAGAATTGGAACAAGACAAGGAGGCCCACTCACACCACTCCTATTAAACATAGTACCAGAAGTCCTAGCCAGAGCAGTCAGCCAAAAGAAAGAAATTAAAGGCATCCAGATGGGAAAAGAGGAAGTCAAATGATCACTCTTTGCTGATGATATGATTTTATACCTAGAAAACCCTAAGGATCCTGTCAAAAGGCTCCTAGACCTGATAAACCACTTCAGTAAAGTTCAGGTTACAAAACCAATGTACAAAAATCAGTAGCATTTCTGAACACCAATAATGTTCAAGCTGCGAGCCAAATCAAGAATGCAATCCCAATTATAGTAGCCACAAAAAAACATCCAGTAACACATCTAACCAAAGAGGTGAAAGATCTCTACAAGGGGAACTATAAAACACAGCTGAAAGAAATCATAGATGACATAAACAAATGGAAAAACATTTCGTGCTTATGGATTGGAAGAATCAATATTGTTGAAATGGCCATATTGCCCAAAGCAATTACAGATTCAACACATTCATATCAAACTACAAGTGTAATTTTTTACAGAATTAGAAAAATTATTCTAAAATTTAAGTGGGACCAAAAAAGAGCCTGAATAGCCAGCTCAATCTTCAGCTGCTACTTCAGCCCTCTGAATACCCAATTTTCCTGTCAGCCTTTTACCTATTAGTTTTAGAGCCTATTGATTATCCTTGCTTGAATCAGTGATTTCATTGTAACTTGCAAAATAATTTTAAAATTCCATCATTTCTTATGCATTTTTGATGGTGGCATTCTGTGAAGAAGTACATTCCTTTGTCCACATTGGTTATTTGAGGACCTTGAGCTACATTTACTAATGTAAAGACAGGATGAATTCTTAATATTTTTCCTCTAATTATCAATTTTCAGAGCTCGGATTTGATGTAGTAGCTATTTTTAATGGTGACAAGTGTACTTTGTTTTTAATTTTGATTCTCTTTTAGATAAAATAATGTCATTGCAGTTATTTTTTGTGTACAAATTGTCACAACTTCTTCAAGCTGGCTCTTATGTGCTTTTGACCTGATTACATTTATCTTTGACTTTGGGCCCAAAAGAATACCTTATGGCATAAACTATAATATCTATTTTATATGAGATACAAAATGTACATATTTTCATATGACTAGTGTATATGTATTTGAAATTTTATCAGTAAATACAAAATGAAAGAAAAGAATAACATGCTTTTATTTTGTTTGCCATTTATCAAAAATTCATTTTCCTTAAGTCCAGTCATGTTTCTGCTTATGTATATTTCTTAAATTTTCTAAATCACAGGAAATAACCTCTTTTTACATTCAACAGATTAAAAAACCCTTCTCAAATTGTACCAGATAGAATGTGAATAGCTTGTATAAAATATGAGAGGAGGTAGCAGATACCACTGTCTCAACAACATAGTTTTATTCTATTTGAATTTTGAGGATTCCCACTATAATATTTGGGATCTTTAGTAATTCAACATTATATTTGTATGCAAGTCAAGATAATGAACATGAATTTATACTGGAGACAGTATACCTGGTTAACAGATTTTTCTCTAATGTATGGTTTGAACCCAAACTCAGGAAAGAAAAATGGCTGTATTTATTTAAATTAAGGTTCTGCTTAGCAGCGTGACAGAAATTCAAAGGACAAAGGGACTTGAAATACCTTTAAGAGTGATTGACATGGTGTCTTTTGGATTCTAAACTTCATCTGTATCATGAAGAGCTAGAATTAAGCCAGAAGGATTGAGGAGCCTACCTGATCATGGGATCCCTAAGTTTATATTTTAGTAGTGGCATATTTTTGGTGATGTACCTGACACATGCCATGTTATAGCAAATGTTTGTCAGATGAATGAATGACAAAGTCCAGGGAACAGCTAAGAGAATAGGTGCCAGGGATGTATTTGATCATTTAAGGTGAGATGGGAAGGAAATGAGCGTCATATCTGGATGATTTGGACATGACTACACCAAATTAACTTTGTAATATAATTATTAGTTGATTTGCCTGGTGGTTAACATTAATTTATGAAGATACTTCCAGAAGGATAGAAGTTCAATGAGTTGAGAGACAGTGAACACTTCCTTTTCTTTTTAGTCAATAACTTAAAATTGATTTGGTGGGGCCAAATTATCTGGAATAGAATTAGCCTAGTGTAACTGTCTGTCTTACTTATTTCTTCAAGAATGTCTTACCTGTCCAAAAGGCAGCCTCACGAACTCTATGCATTTTTCTGCGTTATAATCGAAAACAAGAACAAAGACATGAGGTCATTCAAAAATTAATTGAACGTAAGTAAACATTATCTACTATTTTGAAAAAGGAAAGTAAACAAGCTAGTTGGCTTTAGTTATATTTGACTTACGTATCATTTTGCTGTGAATAATTAGGTTGATATTGGGTTTTATAAGTTGATTTTTATTTTTTAGAAATCCTTATGGCAAGATTAGATCTATGATGAATGAAAGTAATAATTACTCTATTTTCTTTTGTGAATTTCTACACTTTAGAAATTAAAATGTGTTTACTTATATTGAAAGCCCGGTTTCTACCTTGATGAAATAACATGTGGAACTAAAATATAAATAGAATATCCATGAATCTGATCATTTATTTTATGGTCCTATTTCAATATTAACATAATTAACAGAATCTGGGATTTTTCCTTGAATAGAGTTGATAGTATATTTGAATATGAATTTGATGAGCCTAGTTGGTTTATAATGCCTTAAGAAACTAAGTCAGTTTACAAATGCAAATTTACTTTGATTTGGTAAGAGCTAAAATCAAAGCAGAACCCTTGGTTTATAGTATTGATTCTAGAAATAGTTGCACACACCCATATATACTTAGTAAGTTTGTTAATTATTGTATATTTGCTTTGCCTATAATGTCTTAATGTTTTACTAATCTATATTATCCAGCATAGGCAGGTAATGGGATTTTCTAGTTATTGGAGTTTACCATTTTAAGTGTGGATCACTACTTTTCAAAAAAATTAGAGTACTTTTATAAAATTCCATTTAAGAAAAAGTATGCTCAGCATACTTTAATCTTTCTTTTTATAGTCTTATTTTAATTCAGTTTTCAGTTTTCAGTGGTAAGACCTCATGTTTAGAATGTTTTATTTTGAAAGAAGATTCAGTTTGGTTTTAAATATTAAGAATTTTATTTTTGAACATTTATGTAAAAAGAAAACCTTTTTAGTATTGATCTGAATTATTATCAATAATACTGTTTTCATATGACTGTATCTAGCATTTTTAAGGAAACAAAGGGAAGAAAACAGTTAATTTGATTATTAAAACACTTTGAAGTTATACAGACCTGTGTTTGAATTCTAGCTCTGCACCTGCCAGCTGTATGACTTTAAACTCTCTAAATCTCAGTATCCTTATCTTTAGGAGGAAGAAATATGTGCATCAATTTGGGCTGCTTTTCAGGGTTAAATGAGATAATATGTGTAAAGTACTTAGCACATAGTGGGTGATAAAAAGTAGTAAATGTAGTCATTCCATAGTTAATAAATGCTTATGAAATTGAATGAAATGTTTGACAAATTTTTTTTATGTAGTCATTCCATAGTTAATAAATGCTTATAAAATTGAATGAAATGTTTGACAAAATTTTTTTATGGTTTTTGAGGTGTCAGTTTGTGGATTTACAAATCTGAGGTATATAATAATGATTTTTTTCCTCTTATCTCTTGTACTTGCTAGCCAAATTGTGAGTATGAAGAAACTTGTTATGAATTTTGTGTGTCTAATTTTGTCACATTAATTTCATGTAGGAAAAATTAACTTAGGATGATTTTTGTTGTTTCTAGAATTGGGCCAAGGAAAAAGTTACTGGAATAGACTTCGATTTTTGGATACTTGTGAATTTATTATAGAGATATTTTCCAAATCGTTTTTCTGTAAATATTTTTTTCTACCTGCTATTGAACTGACACATGATCCAGTAGCAAATGTGAGGTATGTTATCAATCAATGAAAAAATTTGAAAACATTGTATTTATTTTTATCTACTGTAGTGAACACATGCAAAATCTTTTTCTTAGCCAATTAAAAATTTAAGTGAAGAATTTGCACATGCTTTGAAATTGTTAGTATTCATAATTGATGGGTATCAGTAAGACTTGGAAGCATACTCTTTCAACACTGTCTCAGATCTTTTGTTATACTGGGTTGAGAGCAGTAAGTCAAAGCCAGATTGGTAACCTTCTTTGGTTGTTTAGGTATATACATTGCAATGATTAGAAGGTCGAGTAGATATTATTAATTTATCATTAAAACTAAAGAAAAGTTGGTCAGTAGCCTTGTCGCTTCAAAGTTGGCTTGGTGAGCATCTGTCAGTTTTTTGAGGCCCATTTATTCAAAGAGTAGTATTGCTTCAAAGTCTTCATCTTGTCTCCTATGTTTAGCTGCCTTACATTTTTGAAATCCACTGAAATGTTAATTGCATTTGATTAACTGTTGAGTTGGATGGACAGAAGTGAAACTGGCTTGCCTGTAAATACAAAAAAAGAATAAATATATTTTGGCCTTTTTCTCCCCAAATGAGCACATCTTCCTTTTTTTTTATTGTGGTAAAATATATAGTATAAAATTTACTATTTTAACTATATAGTTCAGTGACATTAAAGTAAATGCACATTATTACTTAAGAGCTATTTTTGTACATTTGATAATGGAATGAAAAGAATTTTAAACCCTCAATCATTAGATTACTGTGTTCTAAGTCCTGCATCTCCATTTTGAACTTGAACTCAGATCTGTAGGAAAGAAAGACATCAGAGTCAGTTGGCCAAAGTCTTTCCTGGACAAACTCTTGAACTCCCTTCTAAATTTTCATACACTAGGGGCACTTAGTTTTATGCATCAGAAAGATGCATATGTACCTCTTTTATAAACAACTGATGTGAATTTGAGGCATATGTAAAAACTTCAAAACTTTTTAATAGGAGGAGTTGGTGAGATAATAAGCTAGCTAAGTTTAATAGCCTTGGTGTTGAGATATGTACAAAAATGAATTGTCAAAAGATACTGAAAAGTTCAACCTAAGAATTTTATGAGCATTTTTTAATGGGAGCAAATATAGAAGTTTTTGTTTTGTATTTTAAATGTGAGAAAATATAGAAAACACAACTGCATTGACTTTAGTTTTCTGTGCATATTTCTTGTGCTTTATAAATGAGAGGTGACGTATTACTGACATTCAAAACAGCATGGTACTGGTACAAAAACAGAGCTATAGACCCATGGAACAGAACAGAGGCCTCAGAAGTAACGCCGCACATCTACAACCATCTGATCTTTGACAAACCTGACAAAAACAAGCAATGGAGAAAGGATTCCCTATTTAATAAATGGTGTTGGGAAAACTGGCTAGCCATATGCAGAAAACTGAAACTGGATCCCTTCCTTATATCGTATACAAAAATTAACTCCAGATGGATTAAAGATTTAAACATAAGACCTAACCACATAAAAACCCTAGAAGAAAACCTAGGCAGTATCATTCAGGACATAGGCATAGGCAAGGACTTCATGATTAAAACACCAAAAGCATTGGCAACAAAAGTCAAAATAGACAAATGGGATCTAATTAAACTTAAGAGCTTCTGCACAGCAAAAGAAACTATCATTAGATTAAACTGGCAACCAACAAATGGAAAAAATTTTTTGCAATCTATCCATCTGACAAAGGGCTAATAACCAGAATCTACAAAGAACTTAAACAAATTTACAAGAAAAAAAACCCATCAAAAAGTGAGTGAAGGATATGAACAGACACTTCAAAAGAAGACATTTATGCAGCCAACAAACATATGAAAAAAAAACTCATCACCACTGGTCATTAGAGAAATGCAAATCAAAACCACATTGAGATACCATCTCACACCAGTTAGAATGGTGATCGTTAAAAATCAGGGAACAGGCCGGGCGCGGTGGCTCAAGCCTGTAATCCCAGCACTTTGGGAGGCTGAGGCGGGTGGATCATGAGGTCAAGATATCGAGACCATCCTGGTCAACATGGTGAAACCCCGTCTCTACTAAAGATACAAAAAATTAGCTGGGCATGGCGCGTGCCTGTAATCCCAGCTACTCGGGAGGCTGAGGCAGGAGAATTGCCTGAACCCAGGAGGCAGAGGTTGCGGTGAGCCGAGATGGCGCCATTGCACTCCAGCCTGGGTAACAAGAGCGAAACTCCGTCTCAAAAAAAAAAAAAAAAAAAAAAAAAAAAAAAAAAAAAAAAAAAAATCAGGGAACAGCAGATGCTGGAGAGGATGTGAAGAAATAGGAATGCTTTTACAACTGTGGTTGGTAGTGTAAGTTAGTTCAACCATTGTGGAAGACAGTGTGGTGATTCCTCAAGGATCTAGAAATAGAAATGCCTCCAGCTTCCACTCAACAGCCTGGTCTGTTTCCCTGGACAGGTCTCTTTCCTGGAAAGCAGCCCAGGCACCTGTGCTCCTGGCACCCTTTAGGTCTCTCCTTTGAGTCGTGGGCACTGAGAGGGTTAAGGAAGCAGCACCTGAGGTCCCAGCCTTGGCAGGAGCCGCCCTGGGCAGAGCGGGGCTTAGCTTTCCTGGTGGCCTCATGTCAGCCCAGCAGCCAGCCTCTTCTAGAGCCCGAGCAGGGCCTAGAGCAGGACAGGGACCTTCGAAGTGAAGACCCTTGTCCATACCTCCTTTCAGCCTAGATTGAAACCTGAACTTCCTCATGAGTTAAATCCTTTAAAACAAGGAGTTGAGGGGAAGGGCATCGTGCACTCCTTAGAGAAAGGTACACAGTTGCCCAGCTGGGATCGGACTTGGCGCTGACCCCGAGGGCAGCTGACTGGTCTTCCAGCTCAGGAACAAGAATTTGAAAGAGGCTTAGTGTGAAGGGGAACGAAGAGGAGGTTGTGATTCGGTTGAAGGTGCCTGGTTTAGTGCTGTAATTGTCTTTTTTTTTTTTATATATATATTTCTTGGAGTAAACATTTTAAATAAACGACATCATTGTCTATTGTCTTGGAAAAAAAAAAAAAAAGAAATGCCATTTGACCTAGCAATCCCATTACTGGGTATGTACCCAAAGGATTATAAAACATTGTATTATAAAGACATGTATGTTCATTGCAGCACTGTTTACAATAGCAAAGATTTGGAACCAACCCAAATGCCCATTAATGATAGACTGGATAAAGAAAATATGGCACATATACACCATGGAATACTATGCAGCCATAAAAAAGGGATAAGTTCATGTCCTTTGCAGGGACATGGATGAAGCTGGAAACCATCATTTTCAGCAAACTGACCCAAAACCAGAAAACTAAACACCACATGTTCTCCCTCATAAGTGGGTGTTGAACAATGAGAACACATGGACACAGGGAGGGGAACATCACACACTAGGGCCTGTTGGTTTAAGGGAGGGGTAGCAGGGGGTGGGGGGATTAAGGAGGGATAATATTAGGAGAAATACCTAACATAGTTAGTGGGGGATCAAATCTGCATATTCTACTCATGTACCCCAGAACTTAAAGTGTGTATATATAAATAAAGAACCTTTTGGGTTGGGCGTGGTGGCTCATGCCTATAATCCTAGCACTTTGGGAGGCCAAGGCAGGTGGGATCACTTGAGGCCAGGAGTTTGAGACCAGCCTGGCCAACATGGTGAAACCCTGTCTCTACTAAAAATACAAAAATGAGCTGGGCTTGATGGTGCACACCTGTAGTCTCAGCTACTTGGGAGGCTGAAGCAGGAGAATCACATGAACCTGGGAGGCAGAGGTTACAGTGAGCCAAGATGGTGCCACTGCATTCCAGCCTAGGTGACAGAGCAACACTTCATCTCAAAGAAGAAGAAAGAAAAAAACCTTTGGTAATTCTTTAGATTTTAGCTTTTCCTAAACAACTAATGGATCCAGCTTTATGAACATTTTGTGAATTGAAATTGTGGTTCTAAAAACTCAACTTTCAATGTGATGTATTGTCACTTATCAAGCAGTTGACAAAAATAATTTGAAAGGAAATGAAATCATCACTACTTTGATCAATGTGGCTAAGAGCATAACATTGACCATATGAGAAAGAAATCTGCCAATTTCAAAAACCAAATGAAGAGTAATTAAATATTGCTCTATAAATTTCAGAGATTTGTGGGGCAATAGATTCTTGCATCACTGTGTGTCTTGGTTCCTAATCTCTTGCCTGGCCAGCTGCCAGCCAAGAAATGGGTCCAACAACACTGTATGCTGACTGGTTTTGGGTATAAAAGCCGTTGATCAGTGCTTTAAAGATGTGCAGATAGAATGAAAGCCGTCACAGCCAAGGGTAGTAGGATCATGTAGATTAGGACAGTTTCTGGAGCCACATTCTCTGAGCTGAAATTCCACCTCTATATTAGATGTGTATCTTTAACCAAGTTACAAAACTTCTGTGTGCATTGATTTCCTTAGTACCTAATTTATTACGTATTCTGAGGTACAAATACCTGGGATAATATACATAAATTATCCAAAAGATGAGGTCCCTAATCTCAAGAATTTGATCATCTCATGGGCCCAGGAGTCTCATGGAGGTGAATCACTACAATGGCTTGTGTAGCTTCTGCTGAATATCTATTTTCTAGACCTTCTAGACTTGAGTTATAAAGAATGGAGTGTGCATAGATTAAGTGTTTTGGTTTTTCCTTAAGTTCGTGTTTAAAATTTAAACTTATCAAGTTTATACAGTATCAAGCTGGAAAAAGACTCTTGGTATTCAGAGAAGCCTTTTCCACAGCTGCCAGAAATGAAATTTCTTTGGGGGGATTGATGCCTCTTAATTAGAGAAAGCATTACTAGGTTTAGCTGCATCCGTGGTGAGCTCTGAATGAGATTGAGATCATTATTACTATTTACAGTGCTGGAAATTCTATAGGAGGAGCTTCTTTACCCTTTTTGGTTGGATGTGAAGCAAATTTTATTGTATATGAAGAATCCTCAAGTAAAGATTCAGCTGAGAAAGTGTTCTGGAAACTCTAAAAATGGGATTCAGTTGTCTCAAGGGTTGCAATAAAAATAAAAAATAATAATTTGGAGAGTATTCAGACAAATAGATGAATATAGCAGCTATAAAATAGATATCCACCTAGCATCCCTCTCTAAAACAGCCCTGGAAAAAGAGTAGACTTTTAGCTTAGCAAAGCAGAATATTACCTCTGAACTGCTTCCTCTTGGAAAGGTTTTTTGTTTTTTAGGTTCTGGGATTTACTCTTACCTTCCAGGCATTCTTCATCCTCCTTTTTCTTTTTTTCCCATCCCAGTCTAGACTGTGGTAGTGCCTTAGACCACCTTAGACTGTGTTCTTTTATCCTTTTCTTCTCTAACTGAACACATTACGTTGGTGATCTCTCCCATTTCATGGTTTATCATCTACTTGCTGAAGAGTCCTCACTTTATCTCCAGCATTGACCTCTACCCTGGACAGCCAACTTATTGAGCCTACTGCCCACTTAGCATTTCCATTGCATATCTGATAGACATCTCTGACTTGATGTGTCCAGAATTAAATTTTCATCTTTCTTGTTTGCTTTTGCTCCTTCTATAGTCTTCCCCATCTCAGGAAATAACCATTTCATCTTTCAACCTCAAAACCTTAAATAAATTCTTCTCTTTATCATTCTACCTCTAATCCCTCAGCACATCCTGCTGCTTGTAAAAGATATTCAGGATCCAACTACTTCTCACCACCTTTTACTCTAACACTCTGGTTCAATGTACCATCATCTCTTGCCTGAATTATTGTAAGGGCTTTTCCTATTTCTCTTTTTCTGTCCTTGACCAGCTGCAGTCAGATTTCAACACAGTAGGCAGATGATGCTTGTAAAACATTGTCAGATCATTTCACTGCTATGTTCACAACCTACCAATGGCTTCTTGTCATACTCAAAATAAAAGGCAATTTCCTTACAGTGGCCCTCAAAGCCTCTTACCAGTCTGAGCTCTCCTGCTAGTCTCACCTTCACTCTGTTTAGGCACAATGGCCTGTTTGCTCATTTGGACCAATAGTAGAAAAACTCTCCATATTTGCTGTGATGCTCTTTTCCAGATATTCACACGGCTCATTCCCTACTTTTCTTTAGGTCTTTGCTTAAATGTCATCTTTTCAGTGGAACCTTCACTGACAATCCTCTTTGGCCACCTGCTTTAAAACTGATTAATCCCCAGCCTCTGGGACTCCCTTGCCTTTATTCCCTTCTTTATTTTTTCTACATAGCACTTAACACTCTCTTACAGATTTCTACCTGTTTCTTTTCTCTTCTCTGCTCCCATAATAAAATGTAAGCTCCAGGAGAGCAGAGAATTTTGTTGGTCTTATTTATGGCTGTATCTCAGCATCTAGAATGACGAATGCTTGACACGTAATAGATACTCCATACATATATCTTGAATGAACTCTCAGGCTATCTAAAACTTGATTTTTCTTTGTTTCATGTTACTGTTATTCTTAGTTATTAAATTCTCTTAAGAGTAAATACTGTTTATTGTAGAATGAAACTTTGCTACTTGTTGCCCAAAGTGAAATCTACTCTGAAGATTCCTGCTGATAAGCATCTACTTCAGCAGTTAGAAATGTGTGTGAGAAAACTCCTGTGTCAAGAAAAAGATAAAGATGTTCTGGCTATTGTAAAAAGAGTAAGTATCACTCTTGTGTTTTTTGCATTAAGGTAGTAAGAATCATAGCTTCACTATTTCAGCTTGACAGGGTAGCAATATATTAATATATTATATATTTTTATCCTTGCTAGAGTTGTAAGAATTAGTAAATGATTTGGTTGATATGTGCTACAACTGGATATGAGAGTTTCTTCCAAAGGGCACCTAGATATTAAATTTTTATTGCTAGTAGTATAAGCCCATGAGAGAGAGTTTCACTAGTTAGGTGCTCAATAAACATTGTTCAATTAATAATACATATTTTATTTATCAGACTTTCTTTATAAGTGATTATAATCCAGTAAAACTTTGTTGGTGAAATTGG
The DNA here is from genome assembly GCA_031835075.1 of Saguinus oedipus. Taxonomy (NCBI): domain Eukaryota; kingdom Metazoa; phylum Chordata; class Mammalia; order Primates; family Cebidae; genus Saguinus; species Saguinus oedipus. Next base: position 136,445,803 of record CM063176.1, read on the forward strand.
GAAAGACACATTTTATAGAAACTTATCTCTGGAAGGGCCCTTAGAGTTAATTCAGGAGTCTGTTTGACTTTATAGAAGTTCTATGCCTAGAAATACTGTGTCTACTTGAGATCATATTAGTAAGTAGCAGAACCAGGAAGACTAGAATAGAGACCTCTTACCTACCCCTGAGTGCATTTCTTTGTGAATAATGTAAGATTGTATCCTATGAGTTTTTTGTTTGTTTTAGCATGAGATCTTAGTATGTGGATTCCTTGGAAATGTTGGGAAAACTGAAACAGTAAAACTTTGGGTTAGTGAGCCACATCTTAGAATAATTTTTACTCTTCAAAAATTGTTTATGCTGAATATATAACTAATATTTTTATAAGTTAAGGGGAAATTATTTACTTTTGTGAATCTGAATATAAACTTCAGGACACATAGTGTTTGAGCATTTATTTGTAGTGAGGGAAATTTCCTTATTAATGTCATAAATAAATTAGCATACATGGTGAGAAAAAGTTCTCATTTTTTCTCTTTTTCTTCTAGAAATTATTGCCAGATGTTATATGAAGAATCTTTTAATTAAGTGATTTAATGACTTAGTATTAATTAGTATAGTTTTAATGAAATGTGAATTCTTCTTTCATCAACTCATATAATCAGAAATACCTAGAGTTGGACATGCATTTAAATATAAAAATACACACATTCTCTCTCTCTCTCTCTCTTGTTTTATCAGATAGTTCCTTCCTTACTATATAATATTTAAATATAGAAGTTTAGGCAATGGAGTTAACTTGTCAAAATAATAAACTTGAGAGGGTTAATTAGTTTTTCAGAATAATTTATTAATTCAAGAGACAATATAAGCTAACCCCATACAGGTGCAACAATAATGTAATTAAATTAATGGATTATTAGTCTACAGTGGATTGTTCTGGAGTACAGCTCTTATTTTAAGTATGCTGCATATAATGAAGTCAGTTTGTCCTATGGAAATTCTGTAGTATAATGAGATATTAGAATGGAAAACTACCAGGAAGGTACACAAAACTTTTGGATAAAAATGGAATAGTTTCATCAGTTTTGTAATATGAGAAGTAACTTTATTTAGAAAGAGAGTATTTCATGGCATACATTATGAATTTTTCATAAATTTCAGCAGAAAAGCTTCCAATAAATTTTATGTTTGTAATGGATAGCTTTGGATTTATGCATATCCAAATGTACTTTATTTTGGCCATTAGAGTCACTCTTGTAGAATAAGTTTTAGAAGTACTGTACTCTATCAGAGACAGAACCCTGGGGTTAGATTAACCATTGTTTTGATTGGAATAATTTGTTTCAAAACTAGTATATTCCAAAAGACAAACAATAAATTGAGAGAATATTTTTAGAACAGATATACACTTTCTACATAAGGGAACTAGGATTATTAAGCCAAATGATGGCTTGCTTCATTCATATATAGCTAAAAGACTTTTTAAAAATTCAAAAGCTACAATATGTTTCTGAAAATTCAGAAAAGATTGGCACTAGGACTTACTAGAAATGAGTTCGATTGCATGAATTTGGTATTTGAAATATGCCTGTAGACTTGGTCTTCTTAAGGTTAAAAACTTTCAAGTTAAAATTTACCCTGCCATTATTGTATAAAGGTTAATTGTAAGTACAGTATAGAATTGGGTAAAACTTAAGAATTTTCTGACTTAGCCTTCCCCATAGTGCAGAAGTCTCCTATTTGAACCTCCCTCTGCAAAATAACTTGCTGAGAAATGACTGGTTCTTTTAATTTAATTACTTTTGAATAATTTTAAGAAACTTTTTTTTATAGACTGTATTAGAGTTGGACAGAATGGAAATGTCTATGGATGCTGTAAGTATACTCTCTTCCTTTATTGTGTTAGTCCATTTTCACGCTGCTGATAAAGACATACCCAAGACTGGTCAATTTACAAAAGAAAGAGGTTTAATTGGACTCACAGTTCCACATGGCTGGGAAGGTTTCACAATCATGGCAGAAGGCAAGGAGGAGCAAATAACATCTTATGTAGATGGCAGCAGGCAAAAAGAGAGCTTGTGCAGGGAAACACCCCCTTATGATATCGTCAGATCTTGTGAGACTTATTCACTGTCATGAGAACAGCATGAGAAAGACCCACCCCCATAATTCAGCCATCTCCCACCAGATTCCTCCCACAACACGTGGGAATTAAGGGAGCTACAAGATGAGATTTGGGTGGGAACACAGCCAAACCGTAACACTTCAATTGAAAGGAATATTTTAAATTTGGCAGAAACTCATCACTAATGTTTTACAATTTCATTTTAAACTTTAAACAGTTTCAGAAAAAGTTTTATGAGAAAGATTTGTTGGATCAAGAGAAAGAAAGAGAAGAACTGCTTCTTTTGGAAATGGTATGTTTTTTCATATGCATACATATACTCTTTTCTGATGAATATTAACTGTGTTTTGTTGTTAAACTTAAAAAATCATTTCTTTCCATTTCACCATTTCACATTACTGTTTTTTTCTTCTTAAATGACTAAAGAACAGTCCCAGTTTTCTGAAATCTCTTCTTTTATGAACTAGAAAGAAAATTATATTTGAGAACCTTTTAAAAAAACTACTGAAGTGTAATTGACAACTATGTATATTTAAAGTACACTATTTAATGAGTTTTGACATATCTATAAAACTATCACCACAGTGAAAATATGAAACATTTCTATTCCTTTAAAGATTTCTACCCCTTTGTAATCCAGTCTTATGGATTACAGTCCAGTCTTCTACTTCAGTCCCCAGCAACCAGTGATCTAGTTTCTGTCACTGTAGATTAGCTTGCATTTTCTGTAATTTATATGAATTGAATAATATATTAGGGTATTAATACTATTTTTGGTCCTGCATCTTCCTACCAACATAATTACTTTGAGATTCATCCATATTGTTGTATGTGTCAAGAAGCCATTCCTTTTTATTTCTGAGTAGTAGTCTATATTATGGATATATCACAATTTGCTTATCCATTAACCTCTTTATGTACATTTGGCTTGCTTCTAATTTGGGGATATGACAAATATAGTTGCTTTGAACATTAGTGAAGAAGTCCTTTGGTAGACATGCTTTCATTTCTCTTGGGTAAATACCTAGGAATAGAATGGCTGGATTGTATGGCCTGGTTAACTTAAAAAACAAAAACAAAAACAAAACACAACTGTTTTCAAGTGGTTGTACCATTTTATATCCCCATCGTCTATGGTAAAAAGCTTTAGTTACCATCTATACTATTGGGTATGTAATGGTATCTCATTGTGTTTTTAAATCTTTTTTTATATTCTTGGTGCCTAGAGATGTCAAGCATCTTGTCTTTTCTTACTGTCCATCTTTATCTCTTATTTGATGAAGTTTGTTTTCAGAATTTTAAGTCGCTTATTATTATTATTATTGAGATGTAAGAACTTTTAATCCATTCTGAATACAATTTTCTTGACAGATATGCACATTGTGAGTATTTTATTGGAGTCTGAGGCTTATCTTTTCATTTATTAATGGTGTCTTTTGAACAATAGAAATATTTAATTTTGTTGAAGCCCAGTTTGTTTATCAATTCTTCCTTTCCTCCAGGAATCCTTTGTCTATCCCAAGACTGTAGACTTTTTCCTGTGTTTTCTTTAAAAAATTTTTAGTTTTAGGTTTTACATTTAGGTTTATGATTCATTTCATATACATTTTTGTATAAGATATGTTTATTTTTTTCCATGGGAATATTCACTTATTCCAGCACCATTTGTTAAAAAGCCTTCTTTTCCCCATTGAATTGCCTTAGCATCCTTAAAAAATATTAGTTGTACACATATGTGTTTATTTCTTGACTTCCTTTTATTCTGCTCCCCTTATTTATTAGTTTATCTTTTAAGCAATACCAAACTCTCTTGATCACTGTAACTTTATAGTGTTTTTGAGGTTTGGTAGGGTAAGTTTTCCATCTTTGTTCCTTTTTAAAATTGCTTTGGCCAGTCTAGGGCCTTTGCATTTTGGTATGAAGTCTAGAATTTATTTATAGGTATTTTATGTTTTTGGCATTATTATAAATGGAATTATACATTTTTTATTTCACTTTCTAGTTTTTTTGTTGCTGGAGTGTAAGAATACTGTCGATTTTTATACATTACCCTTGTATCTAATAAACTTTCTAAATTTTTTTATTTGTTCTAGAAATTGTTTTTTAGATTTTCTACAACTAAGATTTTCCATGTAAGCCATTATATCTTCTTTAAATACAGCAAAATTACTTCTTTCTATTCAATATTTATGCCTTTTGTTTCTTTTTTTTTTTTTTTTTTGTCTTATTGCAAGGATGAGGACCTCCAGTAAAATTAAAGTGGTACAAGTAGATATCCTTGTTTTTTTACTGATCTTAGGGGGAAACAGTTCAGTTTTTCATTATCAGGTATAATGGTAGAAGTAGGTTTTATGTAGATGCCCTTTATCAGATTGTGGAAGTTACTTCTGACTCCTAGTTTGCTGAGAGTTTTTTATGAATGGTTGTTGCATTTGGTTATATCTAGAAATGATGTTTGGCTTTTCTCCTTCATTCTGCTAATACACTGAATTACACTTATTTTTCAAATGTTAAACCAATCTTGTATTTTGGAGATAGACCCTATTTGGCAATGGTTTATTATCCTTTCTCTTTATTGAATTATTGGCTAATGTTTTTGTTAAAGGATTTGCATCTGCGTTCATAGATCCAGTGAAATTGGCCTGTAATTCCTCTTTTTGTCATTTTTTGGGATCAGATTTGGTATTAATGTTATTCTGGCCTCATCAAACAAGATGGATGGTATTCCCACCTTCTCTGTTTTCTGACCAAGTTTGTATAAATTGGTTTTATTTTTGCCTTGATTGTTTTATAGAATTCACTAGTGCAGTTATCTAAGCCTGGAGTTTTCATTTTGGGAAGTATTTTGATAATTGATTCTATTTCTTTAATAGACATTAGATTATGTAGATCTTCTGTTTCTTCTGTTGTCAGTTTTGGTAAGTTACTTCCCCCCAACCCCAGTTTACATGTTATTTAAACAAATCTGTTGTCATTAAGTTATTTATAATATTCTCCTTTTAATTATGGTATTAATCTATGGTGATAACCATTTTATTGTTGTGCCAGTGATTTGTGTTCTTTCTTTCTCCTTTTTTTACTTTTTGGAATTTTTTTGCTGGTTTCTCTAGAGACTTTAGTATCCATACCTAACCTTTTAAAGTCTACATAGTGTTACTATCATCTCATGTCACTTAACAATACAAATCTCTTTACCCCCTCCACACCCATTTACAGTTGTCATATGAATTATGTCTGTATTGAAGACCCCACCAGTGTTGTAATTTTGCTTTAAGTCGTCATATATATCTTGAAGAATTTAAGAGTATAAACTTTTATGTTTACTCAGATGTTTACCATTTCCAGTGCTTTTCATTCATTGCTTAAGATCTAAATTTCCCTCTGGTATTTTTTTTTTTTTTCCTTCAGGCTGAAGAATTTTCTTTAGCAAATCTTGCAGTGCAAGTCTTCTGGTGACAACTTCTCTTATTTTTTCTTTATCTAAGATGTCTTATTTTTACTTCATTCCTGAAGGATATTTTTCAATGGGGATAGAAGTCTGGGTTGACAGCCTTTTCCTTACTGCATTGTAATAATGTAGTGTTTCTATCTGTCTTCTGGCCCCCATAACATCTGATAAAATATATACTCTTATTTGAATTGTTGATGCTTCTGTATGAAGCATTTCTTTTCTCTGGACACTTCAAGTTTTTTTTTTTTTCTTTTATCTTTTGTTTTTAGCAGTTGGCTTTTGATGTTGTCTAGGCATTATTTGCTTGAAATTTATCCCATTTGGATTTGCTTATCTTACTGAATCTGTAAACGTATATCATTCCTGAAATTTGGGAAGATTTAGTCATTGTTTATTTAAATATATGTTCTGTTCCAATTTTTTGTCTCTTATTTCTGGGTCACTAATTGCACATACATTAGATCTTTTATTATTGTCCATAGACTTATGAGACGTTATTTCCTCTCAGTTTTTAAAAACACTTTGTGCTACTCGATGTGAATAATTTCTCTTGATGTATCTTCAGTGTTACCAACTCTTTCCCTGTCCCCTCCATTCAGCCGCTGAGCCTAACCAGTGAATTTTTTTATTTCCAATATTTTTCAGTTCTAAAATTTCCATTTGGTTCTTTTTATATTTTTTATTTCTGTGCTGAGAATTTGTGTGCTTAAAGGGGAAATCCTCTGAAAAGCAAAGTTTTATTATTTCAGCAGTCTTTTAAAACAAGATTAGAATTCAGGATTGCCAGTGGGAGAAGCTGTAGGGAAGACTCAAAAAATTTTAGGACCAAATGACCTAGCCCAAGACAAAAACAAACAATAGAAAGATACCCACAAATAATTCTGATATTGCAGCTAGTAGGTAAGGACTTCAAGATAACTGTGATTAATATGATCAAGATAACAAAGGGAAATACGTAGAATAGGGATAACTCTGTTAATCCCACCCAGTGAAGTTTTATGCTTTATTTCTGTTTTAGAATTTCTATTTGATTTTTTTGTATAGTCCACTTCTATGTGGGAATTCTTTATCTTATTTTCTCCATATTTTTCTTTAATTTATATGTGTACTTGAAAAGAATGTTTATTCCACACTTGTTGACTATATGGAAATGACCAAAGTAATGGTATTTTGCTAAGGAGAATACTATAGTATTCTATGCATGTCAGTTATACCAAGTTTGTTCAGAACTTGCTGTGTTTCTTGATTTTCTTGCCTATTCTGTTGGCATAATGGGCTCCTGTGTTTTGGTAATGGTTTGTTTTTTGATATTGAAGCTGGTTATACAAGTGTGTCTATTTTGGGAAAATTCATTGAGCTATGAATTTGTACACTTATAATTAATGTACTTTCTCTATATATGAAGAGATACATATGTTTATATATGTATATAAAGAGCTATATACATTTATTATAAAAAGTACACTATATATTTTATAAAATAATGAAATATATAAAATATTTTAAATAAATTATATTATATATATTTGAAATATTATATATATATATTATATGTATATATATAATATATATATATATTTTCTTTTTGTGACAGAGTTTCACTCTGTCACCCAGGCTGGAGTTCAGTGGTGCAATCTCAGCTCACTGCAACCTCCACCTCCAGGTTGAAATGACTCTTCTGCCTCAGCCTCCCAAGTAGCTGGGATTACAGGCATGCACCACCATGCCTGGCTAATTTCGTAAATGAAAATTCCTCATGTTGGCCAGGTTGGTCTCGAACTCCTGACTTCAGGTGATCCACCCACCTCGGCCTCCCAAAGTGTTGGGATTGCACGCGTTAGCCGCTGTGCCTGGCCTCTCTCTATATATTATACTTAAATAAAGAATTTAAAAATATCTGAGACCGTATTCTTTTCTCTCAGTCTTTTTAAAGAAAGGTATTATTTAACCATTTACCAATCTGAAATGGAAATGACCAAAGTAATGGTATTTTGCTAAGGAGAATTAGTAAATACCTTCTAGAAAATGAAGGCTCATTATTACAAAGGTACCAAACTCATTGTTTTAGTTTGACAAACCCCCAAGGACCCTGAATTTTTTAGACACTAACATTGAAAAAAACTACTTCTTTTAGGCATTTTTATGAACTTTATTTGAATCTCTAATGCTTAATTTCTGAGAACAATTTTCTAAACCTATTTAAGTTGTACTTTTAATACAAGATACTGTCTTAATAACAGGAACAATTAGAGAAAGAAAAGCAACAGAATGATGGAAGGCCCATGACTGATAAAATATTTGAAAAGAAACGTAAGTAGTTTTTCTGTCTTCACCACTTAGTCACAAAATTAATATTGCATCCTGGTATTCTGAAAGACTATGCTGAATTTTTTATTTAAATGGAAAATTGCTTTACTTTCTTTTATTTTTCAAAAGTCAGTTTGAAAATTGGCTGCTTAATGTGGTACAGGTGTTAAGAATACATGAATGAAAGACAGGAACCAGAGTGGATGTTCAGATCCTTCAGAAGAAAAGATTAAAGTTTGATAACAGCTGTAAGATTGTGAAATTGATCACTGAATAACAAAGATTGAAATATGTAAATATTACGAAGTAAGAATATTTGGAAAAGAAAGCTCCTTAGCTAGGAATAATGATTCATATAGTCTGGATTGTCTTGTATATTTATGGAGATTAATAAGGACTCAGAGGAAATTATAGAATTTAAAACAGAGTTTATTTTAGGTAGAGACACTAAGACACCAACACAAAGTCTGCCCAAGAACATCCCCATTTCTGTTCCTGGACCTTCTTCTGTCACCCCATCGACAAGTAAGAAATAACTTCTTTTTATATCTTTTTAATAATTTTTCTTCCTTTTATAAAAATTAATTGCTGGCAAAGTCATCTATTAGATGAGATATAATAGGATAAAATATCTCATTCTAAAGCACTTTTCACCTTCTATCATTAGTTGTTTTGGTAGTTCTTAACGGGTAGTCTTGATAGGAGATACATCAGTGAGCTCAAACTAAGGAAAAAAGGCTAAAGCCATCTGTGTTTTACAAAAGTGATGGTAGTTGGGGAGGGAATGGAGGTTGGGGCAGCTAAGGATGAACTTAATACATTTTCCTTTTTTCTGCTTATTACTCTAGGTAAAGAAATCAAAAAATCCAAATTGATTCGAAGCCAGTCTTTTAATAATCAAGCTTTTCATGCAAAATATGGGAACTTAGAGAAATGTGCTAGGTATGATCTCTCAGCTCTTCAGTTTTAAACATAATTTTTATCTTTATTCACATCATATATATGAGTTTACATTTTATGAAAATAAAAATTAATTTTGAGGTTTTTTATAGGCCAGTATTTTGTCAATTTTCTTCTGTAGGGATTGTTATATTTAAAAAGAAGAGATGTCCACCAATTTTTCCAAAAATAGGTATCCTGGCATTCTAGGAAGAATACGGCCATGATACTATTTAATAATATCATAGAATCAATCTGTGTGTTATTTCATGAGGGAAGGAGTACTATATCACATATGCCACTTAACTTTTAATAGGTATGAATATGCCCCATTTTAAAAAATGTATAGACATCCATTTGCTACTAATATTGTTTCTGTCTATAAAGAAGCCACATGCATGTTCATATGATAAAGTGATCACAACAGAATTGTCCTGACAATAGATGAATGTCTGACTTCCCCTTTAGCCCAGGAGACAAAATTACAAGCAGTTACGATTAAGAGAGAATCAATATAAATTAAATTACTGTGATTTTTTTATATGTGCTGTACAAACAGCTATATGTCGATTGACATGTAAGATAAGTTTAAGAGAACAAATATTTTTAAAAATATTCCTTTGTCTATCAAGATAAATGCCATCTTTCAGGAAAAAGTATTTTTCTTTTATTAAAGATAGCTTCTTCCAGAATTTTAGCTATGTTTTGGGGCATTATCAATAGATCCATCAAGAGTACCTAGCCAATAGAGTGATCTCAAGGTAGAAAAAAGAGATTATAACTAAAGGTAAGTTTTATTTTCAAGAAAATTTTTACCCATCTTAGCTGCCTTGCTTGAACATCAAAAGAAATTCTGATGAAGCAAAAGTTTAAGGAAATGCTTTTAATTTATAGACAAAGTGTTGTGAGGCATGAGTATAATAAAACACATGAGAAATAAAAGCAACAACTGTTTCATAAGTAGAGGAAAGCATTAAAAAGAAGAGTAAAACAGTGCAAGTGTTAGATGACTGAGATTGTAAGAAGTGTGTTTTTATATTTTAACCTAAATCATGTTGTTTTCTAGTAAAAGTTCTACAACAGGATATACAGCTTCTGTCTCAGGGTTAGGAAAGACTTCTGTGCTTTCACTAACTGGTAAGTAGCAATCTAAGTTCTTCAGAAACTTGCTAAATTTAATAAAATGTGATTTTTCTTAAATGAATTCTTTACTACTAGATACAGTGTTTTCCTAAATTTATATCTTTATCATATCCCTAAGAAATTAAACTTTTCTCTAGCAATTGAGAAAATATTTGACTAAACTATTTTGTCTTCAAGATAAAAAGTCAAGGCTCAGAGTTTAATACTTTTAAAACAGAGAAAGAACAAAAGTGATAGGGTAGGTTTTACCAAACTTAGAAGGCTTACTGAGGCACAGACAAAAAGATTTTGTAATGATTTTTTAAGGAGGTTAAAAACTGTAGGACTTCAGTATAAATCAAGATGAGCAGCTAAACATTTACAGTATTATGTATTTAGAAGTTTGTGGCAGAGGTCAGCACATTTCTCTGAAGGGCCAGAGGGTAAACATACAGGCTTTGTTGGCCAAAGTGGTCTGTCACAGTTATTTTATTTTATTTTTTTTGAGACTGAGTCTCGCTCTGTTGCCTGGGCTGGAGTGCAGTGGCCTCGGCTCACTGCAACCTCTGCCTCCTGGGTTCAAGCGATTCTTCTGCTTCATCCTCCTGAGTAGCTGGGATAACAGGGGCTTGCCGCCATGCCCAGCTAATATTGTATTTTTAGTGGAGACAGGGTTTCACCATTGTTGGCCAGGATGGTCTCGATCTCTTGATCTCATGATCTGTCCACCTCAGCTTCCCAAAGTACTGGGATGACAGGTGTGAGCCACCCTATCCAGCCCTGTCACAGTTATTGAACTCTGCTGTTACTGAGTTAAAGCAGCCATAGACAGTACATAATGAATAGATATGGCTGTGTTCCAACAAAACTTTATTTACAAAAACAGGCCATGGGCTAGATTTGACCCACAAACTGTAATTTGCTGACCTCTGGTTTATAGAATCGATCATAGAATTATACTACTAATAATGTAGAATATATTGCTGAAATTATTAGTGGCTAAATGTGTGTTTTTAACTTTATACCTTGGAAATATTGGTTGAAAATTTTACTGTTAATCTATCGTCATTTTTTTAGTATAAATAATAGCGAATCTGCTCAAAGATCTGAAATTTTTGAGAGCTTAGTTACATTTTCTTTTGAGGTTGCATTTTGAGTATTCTGTCATCTTTTTAAAAAATTTTTTTTTAATCTCATGAAGAATATATATACTCATTGGCTGTTCTGTAAAGTGTTTCATTTGCTGGAACAGAAAATCTTTCTAGCATTAAAGCATTGACATTCATGTACAGTATATAGAGTGGTTCTCCAAGGTAGACTATGTTTATCATAAGAATTTGGTAACAGAAAGTTGACAAACTAAATTTTTCACCATATCTTGGACTATATATAATAAACCCATTGATTACTTTCAGCCCAGTAAAGCAGTGAATTCTTTAGGAGATACTAAGGAACATTCAGAGTTTAAGAACTTTATTTAAAATATAGAGTGGCTGAGAAACTGTCACAGCCAAAGCCTAAGGAGAACTAACAAGTAAATGTGATGTAGTATTCTGGATGGGATCCTGAGGTAATGGTGCGGATAATTATAGATGTTCATAAGGGTTTCTTCAGACTTGGATGGATCTCACCTGTCCTCTTGGCACTTCTTCACTTAGCTGTATTGAGCAAGTGAGCCTATTTATTTATGATCTGGTAACATTTTTTGTTAAGAAATTTCTTTGTCGAAATCATTAAGAATATTGATTCAGAAGTGGTTTTTAAAAGTTTTAATTATGTGCATTTATTTAGTTTTCACTTTGCTAGTTTTTAAGTGACCTTGAGAACCAAGAGAGTAGATACGGTCCACAGATTCTAAAACTTACATCCAAAGTCTTAAATGATGTATTTTATGAGGTATATTAGCCCGTTCTCATGCTGTTAATAAAGACATACCCAAGACTGGTATGTAGGAATTTATATAGGAAATTTATATAGGAAAGAAGTTTAATTGACTCACAGTTCCACATGGCTGCAGAGGCCTCACAATCATAGCAGAAGGCAAAGGGGAAGCAAGACGTGTCTTACATGGCAGCAAGCAAGAGGGTGTGTACAGGGGAACTGCCCTTTTAACCACCAGATCTTGTGAGGCTTACTCACTGTTAGGAGAACTGCATGGGAAAAATCCACCCCCATGATTCAATTACCTCCCACTGGGTCTTTTCCATGACATGTGGAGATTATTACAGTTCAAGGTGATATTTGAGTAGGGACACAGAGCCAAACTATATCATGAGGGTATTTTACTTAAATATTTGAAAAATGTTCTATCTTAATATTATTTTTAGTTGAGGGAGAACTGTAGGTTGAATGAAATATCTCCTAGGGTTCTTGGTTAGAAAAAGATCTTATTATTGTTATTTATTACTTAAATTAGAAACCAAAAAAATTTACTAGATAGTAACACATCTATAAAGAGAAAATGGAAGCAGAATATCTTTTAACAAATGTGTCAGGTATTTGCATAGAGAAGAGATCTTATATAATTATGGGACTCAAGACAGGCTTCAAGATGATTGTGTCATTTGAGATCAAACTTAAGGTATGCTAGGATTTTGACAGGCAGAGATGTGTATAGAATAACATTCCATTCATAGCACCAGTCATAAACGAAAGATGATTGTTGGTGTTTTCAGGGAGCAACAGCTGACTAGTTTGGCTGGAGTGTGGAGTGAATATAAAGGAGTAGTGTTAGATGAAACTGTAAGGAAAGGTCAGAGTCATATTTTGGAATGCCAGATTGGATACTTTTTACTTAACATGAATCCACTGTTTATTGTGTGGTGACTTCTGGCCTGTCATCAGTTATACCACTCAAAACTGTTACGGGAAGTCTGAGGAACTGTCACAGCCAGAGCCTAAGGAGAACTAACAAGTAAATGTGATGTAGTATTCTGGATGGGATCCTGAGACAGAAAAAGTTGTTATTAGATAAAATAACAACTACTATGGATTTTAGTTAATAATGTGTCAGTAGTGATTCATTAAATATAATAAATATAGCATACTTATGTAAGGTGTTAATAATAGACAAAATTGGGTGAGGGGATATATGAGAATTCCTTATTCTGCCTTCTTAATTTTTCTGTAAATCAAAACTGTTCTAAAAAGGCAGTTTATTTAAAAAAAAAAAAATTTATAGTATCTTCAAAAACACTAAATGCTCAGGGACAGATTTAACAAAATGTGCTAGATATACATAAAAACTTTAAAACATTGCTGAAAGAAGCTAAAGACCTAAATAAATGGAGAGATATAACATGTTTATGGATTGAAAAATTTAATATTGTTCCAGTGTCAGTTTTTTTCTAAATTGATCCAGAGATTAAATGAAATCCTAATTAAAATTATAGTAGTCTTTTTGCAGAAACTTATAGGATGATTCTAAAAATCTGTATTGAAATGCAAAAGGACCCCAGTGTAGTCAAAATAGTTTTGAAAAAGAAAAAGCTGGATAACTTAAATGTAAGTTTGATTTCAACAATTACTATAAAATTCTGGAAATCAAGACATTGTTTTCTATGTTGTCATATATAATAAGTTGATTTTAACAAAGGCTTCAAGATAAATCAATGGTGATAGAATAATATATTTTTAAATGGTGCTGGATGGACCAGTTCCTTGAAAGACATAATTCATCCAGGCATGGTGGCTCACACATGTAATCCCAGAACTTTGCAAGGCAGAGGCGTGTGGCTTACCTGAGGTCAGGAGTTCAAGACCAGCCTGACCAACATGGTGAAACCCCATCTCTACTAAAAATACAAAATTTAGCTGGGCATGGTGGACTACATGTACCTGTAGTCCCAGCCACTCAGGAAGCTGAGATGGGAATCACTTGAACCCAGGAGGCAGAGGTTGCAGTTAGCTGAGATCATGCCACTGCACTCCAGCCTGGAAGACAGAGAGAGACTCCATCTCAAAGAAAAAAAAAAAGGAAAAGAAAACAGACAATTCAAAACTCACACAAGAAGAAATAGGCAATCTGAATAGACTTATATCTATTAAAGAAATTGAATCAGTAATTAATAATCCTTCAAAACAGAAAACAACTAGCCCAGATGGGTTCACTGATAAATTCTACCAAATATTTAGGGAATAAATTATACTAAATGTCTGCAGTCTCTTTTACAAGATAGAAGCAATGCGAATACACCCTAACTCATTCTGTGAGGTGAACATTACCCTACTACCAAATCAAAGTCATTCCAAGAAAGGAATACTACATACCAACATCTCTCATGACCACAAATGCAAAAATCACCAAAACATGTAAGTAAATCAAATCCAACAATATATAAAAAGAATTAGACACCAAAACCGAGTAGGATTTATCCCAGTTCATGTAATACATCACACCAACAGTCTAAGGAAATAAAATCACGTGATCGTAGTAATACATGAAGAAAAGACATTTGACAAAATCCAACACATATTCATGATAAAAACCATCAGTAAGCTAGGAATAGAGAACTTCCTCAACTTTTAAGGAATATCTACCAAAAAAATCTACAGATGACATCACAGTAGTGAGGAACTAGAAGCTTTCTCCCTAAGAGCAGGAACAAGACAAAGATGTCCTCCTCTCACCATTTCTTTTTACCATCATACTGGAAGTTCTAGAAAAAGAAAGAAAAGATATACTGATTTTCGAAGAAAGAACTCAAATTGTGTTTGGTCACAGATAACATGGTTATCTATGTAGAAAATTCACAAGAATTGACAGAAACATTTCTGGAACTAAGAAGTGATTAGAGCAAAGCTGCAGAATATGAAGTTAATATATGAAGGTCAATATAAGGTTAATGTACGAAGTTCAATATGTCCTACATTCCAGCAATGAAAAAGTAGGAATTTAAAATTAAAAGCACAATACCATTTACATTGGCACTGAGAGAAGTGAAATACTTAACTCTAACAAAATATGTGTAGGATCTATATAAGGAAAACTACAAAACTGATGGGAGAAATCAAAGAACTAAATAAAGAAAGAGATATCTCATGTTGATTGCTAGAAAAACTCAATATTGTCAAGATGTTAGTTCTTCCCAACTTGATCTATAAACTCAGTGCAGTCTCAGTCAAAATCCCAACAAGCCATTTGGTGGATATCAACAAACTGATTCCAAAGTTTACCTGGAGAAGAAAGCCCCAAAATAGCCAACATAATAATGAAGAACAAAGCTGGAAAATTGACACTACCTGACTTCAAGACTTACAATAAAGCTACAGTAATAAGACAGTGTGGTATCAGCAAAAGAATAGTCAAATAGATTGAAGGAACAGAATAGGGAGCTCAGAAATGGACCTATGCAAGTATAATCACATGATCTTTAACAAAGGAGCAAAGCCAATACAATGGAGAAAAGATAGTCTTTTCAAACATATGCAGATGGACCAATAAGACACCTGCATGCCAAAAAAAGAAAAATTAGATCTTTCACAAAAATTTATTCAAAAATGAGCCACTGTTCTAAATGTAAAATGCAAAACTATAAAATTCCTAGAAGATAACACAGGAGAAAATCTAGATGGCCTTGCTTATGGTAATGACATTTTTAAATACCATGTCAAAGGCACAATTTATGAAATAAAGAATAAGCTGGAATTCATTAAAATGAAAACTGCTATTTGAAAAGTACTGTCAAGAGAATGAGAATGCAAGCCACTGACTGGGAGAAAATGTTTGCAAAACACATAATCTGATAAAGGACTTTTATCTAAAATATACAAAAAACGTATAAAACTTAACAGTAGGAAAACTAACGACCTGATTAAAAAATGGGTGAAGACTTGAACAGATACCTCACTGAAGAAAATATGTAGTTGGAAAATAAGCATATGTAAAGATGTTCAACATCATATATCATAAGGTTGATACAAATTAAAACAATGAAGTCCCACGACACACCTATTAGAATGGTCAAAATCCAAAATGCTGACAGCAAATCCTGGTGAAGATGTGAAGCAGCAGGAATTTTCATTCATTGCTGGTGGGAATGCAGGATGCTGCAGCCACTATGGAACATCAGTTTGGTAGTTTCTTACAAAACTAAACATACTCTTGCTGTGTGATATAGCAGTCATGCTCCTTGGTCTTCATCCACGGAAGTTGAGAACGTATGTTCACATAAAACCCTGCACATGAATGTTTATATAAATTTTATTCATAATTGCCAAAATTTGAGAGCAAACAAGATGTTCTTCAGTAGGTAGATGAATAAACAAACTGTGGTACATCCAGACAATGTAATATTACGCAGTGCTAAAATGAAATGATCCATCAGGCCATGAAAAGACATGAAGGAACCTTAAATATATACTACTAAGTGAAAGAAGCAAATTGAAAAGGTAACATTTCTACTTTAGAAAAGATAAAACTATGGAGACAATAAAATGATAAGTAGTTGTCGGGGGTTGGGGGAAAGGAGAAATGAATAGGTGGAACACAGATAATCTTTAGGGTAGTGAAAACACTCTGTATGATCCTGTAAAATGATAGAAATGTATCATTCTGTAAAATGATAGAAACTCATTTCTATATTGTCCAAATCCATAGCATTATGCCATCAAGAGTGAACTCTAATGTAAACTGTAGACTTTGGGTGATAATGATGTGTCAGTGTAGGTTCATCAATGCAACAAAGGTATCACTGTTGGGAGACGTGGAAGTTGGGAGGCTGTGTATGAGTGGGGAGATAAGCGAAATCTCTGTACCTTCCACTCAATTTTGCTGTAAACTTAAAACTGTTCTAAAAAATAAATTCTATTTAAAAAGTGGTGCTAGAATCAATGGATATCCATATTAAAGGAACAAAAACAAAAACAAACCCTGAACCTTAATTCTTTTAAAAATTTGTATAAATTTAAAGCATATAAGTACAGTTTTATTACATGGGTATATTACATAGTGGTAAAGTCTGGGCTTTATTGTAACCTAATAGTGTACATTTTACACATTAAGTAATTTCTCATCCTTCACCCTCTCTGACACTCTCACCCTTCCTATTCTCCAGTGATGAGTATTCCCCATTCTGTGACCACATGTACATGTTATTTAGCTCCCACTTAGCTGCAAGTGAAAACATGCCGTATCTGACTTTCCATTTCTGTGAATCTCAAATCTCATTTCACACTATACACAAAATTAGCTCAAAATGTATTATAAACCTAAGCATAAAGAAAATATAGAAGAAAGTCTTTATGATTTGGGAATACACAAAGATTATCTTGACTATAAAACAAAAATATTAACACACTGGACTTGATCAAAATTAAAGCATCTGGGCTTTGAAATAGAGCATTAAAAATAAAAGGCAAGGCATGGATTTGGAGAAAATATTCATATACATTCCAGACTAAGGATTTGTATCCAGAATATACAAAGACTTTATAAAAATTAGGCAACCAATTTTAAAATGGGGAAAAGATTTGAACATGAACTTCACAAAAGTTGTAAATGCATGAAAAGATGCTTAATATCCTAATCATTAGGGAAATGGAAATTTAAAAGCAATTAAAAAAAGCACCCACGGAGATACCACTTCACATCTGCTAGAATGTCTAAAACTAAAAAGACACAATATCAAGTGTGTGTGAGGATGTGGAGTAACTCTCCAAAATTCTCATACGTTCCTGGCAGAAATGTCAGGAAGGACAAGAAATTGTGGACATCAATTTGGTAGTTTCTTATGAAGTTAAGTGTATATTTAATATGTGACCCAGCAATTTCACTTCTAGGCATTTACTGAGAAGAAACTAAAACATATGTCCACACACAGACTTGTACATGAGTGTTCACAGCAGCTTTATTTATAATGTATAAAAACTGGAAAAAATGGAAATGCCTATCAACAGATATTATGGGTAAACAAATTTTGACATATTCACACAATGCCAGTCAGAAATAGGAAGAAAGTATTGATACATAAAACAAGAATGAATTTCAAAATTATGCTGAATGAAAGAAGCCAGACAAAAAAGAGTATGTACTGTATGTTTTCATTTATATAAAATTCTAGACAATGCAAACTGATTTATAGTTGACAGGAGTGGTTTGGAGAGGGAGGAGGAGGATTGTGATGGGATATGAAGGACTGTTTCATAGTGATAGACGTGTTCACATCTTCATTGTCATGATCTTCATGGGTGTGTACATATGTCAAAACCTTAACTTTTTGCTCTTTGTTGTATGTAAATTATACCCTCACAAAATTGATTTAAAACGTGAAAAAGTCAGCTATCATTAACCTTTTCTTCTTTACTTTGGTTACCCTCTTTCTTAGTATATTTGATATGTCTAGCTTTATATATATTACTTTCAGATGATTCATTCCGGACTCGTAATACCAGTAGTGTTCCACCTTCCTTTTCTCCTAATACTACCTTACCGAGTACTTCCCGTGGGACAGGTAACTCACTTGATCCCAAGAGCAGTGGAAGTAAAGATATACAACCACGGAAAGCTACCTTGTAAGTAATCAAGTGATGTTGGGCTGAGTGTATTATCCTACTCTTTTTCTCAACACACTTTCCTTCCCACTTAAGTACTTTCCAAAGAATAGAAAATGTCTATAATGAGAAAATGTTATAAATTAGAAGGTATTATTGTCACATGTGACTCTTATGTTTATATAGAATGACTTATATATGGCAAAGACATTTGTAACCTTAGGGAAACAGAAAACATTTAAATGGCTCCCACTAGTATCTGAGATCTATTTTTTTTCTATGAAATGTTTGCATTTAGGTAATTTATCACTAAGAAGACATCCCTTTAAACACCTAGCTTAAGGATATGGTATTTAATCACCCAGTGTGCAGAAAGATGGGTACAGCTGATGTCACTTAAGAAATAAGTGGCAGCATGGAACCCAGAATTGTGAGTCCAATAAACTGGAGATATTTACAGACTATATTATGTCTTGAAGTTGAAGTTATAAAGAGCCTCTGTTCTTTTACCCCATGGTTCTTTTTAATGTGCTATTCATGTCTTTTAGCTTAAATTTAAAAGAGGGGTACCATAAAAATCACCATGGTTAGAGACTATATCAAGGCATAAATGATTCAGCCAGAATACCCAAACCATAGTTACAAGTTAGCCATTTCACATAGGACACCTGAACCTTCTCGTTGGAACAGACTTTAAACAAGATTTAGATTTTCTTTTAAACATATGTTTGTGAATGCATGGGCATTTTTGAATAAAGTTTCTAAAATGCATTCTTTTGTAAAAACTCTATGCCAGAGTCCCTTTTAGGATCTGATTTAGGCTGTTTTGCATTGCTATAAAGAAATACCTGGGACTGGGTAATTTATAAAGAAAAGAAATTTAATTGGCTGATAGTTCTGCAGGCTTTACAGGAAGCATCTGCTTCTGGGGAGACCTCAGGAGGCTTATTATCCTGCTAGAAGGTGAAGCAGGCGCAGGTACATCACATGGTAAAAGCTGGAGCAGGAGAGAGAGAATAGGGTTGGGGGAGGTGTCACACAGTTTTAAATGATCAGAGCTTGTGAGAACTCACTATCACAAAGATACCACCAAACCATGAGGGATCCGCCCCCAAGATCCAAACACCTCTCACCAGAACTTACCTCCAGCATTGGGGATTACAGTTCAACATGAGATTTGGGCAGGAACAAACATCCAAAATATATGTATACTGAATTTTAACTAGTCATTGTGTATATACCAATATAGATGTATACGCCTAACTTCATTCAAAATTTAGAAATAAGTTTAGAAATAAATTTATTGAATGGAGCTCAAGGAAAGAGGACCAATACACTATTACAAAAAAGGAACAGTAATAGAAAAAAGTGAATAATGCTATGACAGGTTAACAGTGTAAATGCTACTTTTATTTACAGAGACTGCTCTTTAGCTATACAATTATTGCTCCCATGATTATACTGTGGAAATTCTACTTAAGTCATGAAATCACTGGGCGTGGTGGCTCATGCCTGTAATCCCAGCAGCCCTTTGGGAGGTGGAGGCTGGCGGATCATCTGAGGTCAGGAGTTCAAGACAGCCTGGCCAACATGGGGAAACCCTGTCTCTACTAAAAAAATACAAAAATTAGCCGAGTGTGGTGGCACATGCCTGTAATCCCAGCTTCTCAGGAGGCTGAGGCAGGAGAATCGCTTGAACCTAGGAGGCAGAGGTTGCAGTGAGCCGAGATCATGCCATTGCACTCCAGCCTGAGCAACAAGAATGAAACTCGGTCTCAAAGTCATGAAAGCAGAGGCAGGGCATGGTAATGGCATATAGAGAACATGAGCCTTGTGTGCCTCCTTCCCAGCAGCAGCTAAGTGGCTGTGCAAAGTTCAGCTCAGCACACTGGCCCTCACTGTGCATGTCTGTCACATGACAGGGCCGCCTCATGGTTCCTCTTCTAAGGTGCCTTCTAGCTCTGGCATCCTGAAATCCTCTTTTCTTACCCTAAGTTTGCTTCCTCTCTGTTTGCCCTGAAATACTTCTGTTGAGGAATTATGTTGATGTTATTTAGTAACATCAAAAGTAATATATTCTCTTGTCCACTTACTGTATATTTTTTAAATGCCATAGGCATTTTTTACAGTAAAGACCATTGAAACCCAATATATTTATGCCAGTTGTTTATTTCAGATTACTCTCTTTATCTGTTCTTTCATTGTTGAGCATGCTTTTCCTTTTCATAGATTGAATTTTCTCTTGTTCGACATAAATAATGTGTAATTATTTTATATAATTTATATATATGTATAACTGATTAAAAAGTGAATCTAGAAACAAACATTTTGATAAATCACATCGGGTGTATTTTTTCTTTTCTGATTCTAAAGGAAGAATGTTGATATCTACAGTTGCTTTTTTAACATGTAACTGGATATACAAGCTTGTAACTGTATTTCCATCTGATGTGGCATTTATATGGATCCTTCCTGACTGCACACTGCCACATGGCTGGATGGGTGATGATATCCATGTTGGTTGTTCTTTTGTGAAATAGTATCCACAATTCAAAGCAGGCCATATCCAAATGAAAATATGTTCTTTTCATTTAAAATAAGACTGTGAGGTGATTTTGGAGAGTATAAATTATCTCAGTTTTTGCTTCTCAAATTCTATGTAATACATCCCCCAGCTTTCTAGTGTCATTGAGATGACACATTTGGTATTTAGGAATATTAGCATCTTAAAGGAAGCATAGATCTGTATTATAGCTTGTCTTTTAAGGCAGGTCATATATTTATGCCTGTGTAACTTCCATTATGGTTATACAAAATTAAAAATGTAGGAAAGTATGAATTAAATTGAATGCTATCTTAGATTTACACAGAATTTTTGGTAATTAAAGATAATTCCAAATAATCTTTAATGTGTAATTGATTTTTTCTATTCATGAGAATTCTCATGTATTAGATTTATTCCAAGTAGAGTATCTATTTTTAATTTACTTTGTAAACATTATATGAATAACGTTTTTTATGTTTTTTTCTTTTTCTCCCTTTCTCATTCCCTCCTTCCCTACCCTCCCTCTTTTACCAAAGAAAATCCAGGAAATCCAATCCTTAAATCAACTGCTTGATGAAGGAGGCAAAAAAAAAGGCAGCAGGAGATAATGTGATTGGTGCACAAAAGCTAAAGCAGTGGCTGGGGCTTTGTTTTTAAATTTTGGGGGTTTTTGTTTGTTGTTAATGAGCAGAAAGAGATATAATGACAGCTGATGTGCTTTCCATATTTCAAATTAGATTCCCTAGGAGGTATAATATATATTTTTTGAATAATAATGTCGTTACAGAATTCCAGTGTTATAGTGAAGTGTAATAAAAAACATCTCTAGGTATCTGCTTTCACCACTGCTGCAAAAGAGAAAAGTCTGCATTTATTTGTGCAGGAAACCAGCTATTTAATTGTTCTAGAGTTTTAGCATTTAAAAATTCTATGAAAGTCTACATCAGATGAAATTGTCCTAGCTTGATAATCACTTGGAAGAGGACTTAAAGGGTAAGAAAGATACTGCATTTTCTCATGACTCTCCAAGCCCACTTGAAAAGTCACACTGAAAGGATGCAAATAGCCGTCTTCGATTTTGGCAGCCCTCCGGATTGTGGAGACAATATGTTGTACCCAGACATTCCCAAATTTAAATTTGGCAATGAAAACTCCACAAAGATTTCTGATAACTTTGAGCTATAAATACCTTAAAAATAATAGATTGATGATTTTCTTTATTTCTTAGAGAATTTGTTTTATAAATATTTTGTTTACATTTTAGATTGTACTTGTCCTTATTTAATTTAAAATTATGAATCTTGTCTGAATCAGCTGTTATTCCAAGCAATCATGCTTAAGCTATGTCAATAGCATTTGTTTGTGCTAATGCTAATATTTCCATCTAAATTTGCCTGTGGAACATATACAGTCTTAATTTTAAACTGTCAGTTCTTGAGAGATACTGTATGAAGCTATTGTCAGCTTCTCTATTTCAAAATCAAGCATATAACTATATTGATACTAGAAAATATTTGTTTTTTTTTAAACATATCAATGTATGGTAACGATGATCTAATTTGTGAATGCACATGTGTGTGAGGTTAATTTTTATAATGTGAAATAATGAATAATGAATTTACTCAAAATAAAACATAGGTTAATAAGATACCTGTGTTTGTGAAAAAAGTTTTAAATACTTTCCTGCAGTTTTTATTCTATAATTAAAGAGTAAGATAGTTCATTTGTAGGTAGTGAATAAGAGAAATATTGCAGCGTCAACTATAAGAGCACAGTTACTCAGTGTGAGATCTTTTCATGCCATTTGTTTTCCTTTCTCCTTCCTTATGGCTTCTTTTTGGCTATTTTTAGTGATGCTTAATAATATACTTTGCCAAAGGACAACCAGATAAATGGAATTGTTATTATTCATTTTGTCAGTAGTTACAATTCAGTAGGTATGAGAAATTTGACAGTATTGGTAAAGTAATCAATACACTCACTGTGGATTTCATTTAACTGTTTTCATTATGTCTCCTACTAGCACCAATAATGTGGAACTGAATATATCAAGATCTGGAGAATTTGGTACATTATGAGACATCAAAATTGCATCAGTTTTTCTGGTGCTTTGATTTATAGTCAGCATTTTGTTAAATAAAATGGAGAATTTCAATTTATTTGTTAAATAGTAAATTTAGCAGAATTATAAATTTTTATTTCCCATCATGCAAATGAGAAGGGGAAAAGGATTTGACATAGAAAAACGGCTACTACTTATAAAGCTCAGAAATGTAGAGCAGTCAATTGCAGTCTTATTCCTAGGCACTAAATTATCAAAACAGTTAATCAGATTTACTTATGGAAGTTTATTTATTTTTTTTGAGATGGAGTCACTTTGTCATGTGGGCTGGAGTGCAGTGGCTCAATTTTGGCTCACTGCAACCTCCGCCTCCTGGGATCAAGCAATTCTCCTGCCTCAGCCTCCTGAGTAGCTGGGATTACAGGCACGCGCCACCATGCCCAGCTAATTTTTTTTTGTATTTTTAGTAGAGATGGGGTTTCACCATGTTGGTTAAGGTGATCTTGAACTTCTGACCTCATGATCTGCTGGCCTCAGCCTCCCAAAGTGCTGGGATTACAGGTGTGAGCCACTTCGCCTGGCCAGAAGTTTTTTTTTTAACAGAACATGACATTTCCTAAAATCTTTGAAATATTTGTTAAAATTATACTTCCAAGGACAGATATATAGAAACAGAATAAAAAACAAATTGGTGACAGTTGTGAATATCTACATGTGATGGATACTCTTGTGAAAGTTCTCACTTTAACAACTTATCAAATTGATTCTTTAAACTAGTTGCATGACAAAGAAAAATCTCCCTCCACCTGTACCTGTAGGGAAAAGGGACATCTTCATTATCATTTTGTTAATGATTAAAACTTGCATTTTTAAGAATAAGTCCACAAATTTTATTAGTTAGCCTTATAAGCAAAAAAACTTTTACTGCAGAAATGAAGACAGGGCTATAAAGGATTTTACTTAATAGAGGTTAAATAAGGAGCACATAAAATTTTTCTTTATAATCTCATATACATTTAAAAAATCATTTCTATTGTTTGATTTCCTGAGCTTGAATATCTTAGTCTGGAGATGAGTCAGTTTTGCCATACAATTAGGGGATGTATGAGAAATCTTTGAAATGAAACAGACTCTTCAACTTGAGTAGAAGTTTTACAATGAGGATAAAATAAATTAGATTAACTCAGTAACCTCTTCTCAGTTGTTACAGCATGTATGTGTGAGAGTGTGTGGTTGAGTGTAGGAATAATTTTTTTTTTTTGAGATAGAGTCTTGCTCTGTCACCCTGGCTATAGTGCAGTGGCACAATGTCAGCTCACTGCAACCTCCGCCTCCCAGGTTTAAAGCAGTTCTCCACCTGAGCCTCCCGAATAGCTGGGATTACAGGCGCATGCCACGATGCCTGGCTAATTTTTTGTATTTTCAGTAGAGATGGGGTTTCACCATTTTGGCCAGGCTGGTCTTGAACTCCTGACCTTGTGATCCACCCACCTTGGCCTCCCAAAGTGCTGGAATTATTGGCCTGAGCCACTGCACTCAGCAGGAACAATTTTTAGAACTTGACACTTACATGTAGTGAGGACTTGTACAATGTTAAGATTTTCTCTGCTCAGTCGGAAACCCGGAATTTGTGTGTGGGGTGGGTAAGTCACATTTTTTATTGGTCTGCGTTTTTCAGTGATGCCTGTGTACTTGGGAAATCTGAAACAATGTCTTAGGAACTTCTTAAAGCAAAAGTGGGGGAACATTAGAAAATACGTTTAAAATATAGAATAGGTTCATTTTCTACCTTAAAGAGTAATAAGTTAAATACAGTTATGCTGTTGTTTCCTTGTTGTTTTTGACCTGCATGTTTTTGCATCCTTTAATAATAATGCACCTTTTTATAACTGGGTTTGGCCATACTGATTTCAGCGGGTATTGTATTCTCACAGACTTTCTTTTCCAGATTTCATTTCTTAAAAGTGGGAAATTGGACTGAATTCTACTTCATTTTTCTTTCTACTATTTTTCCACAAACAAATCTGACTAATTGAATACAAACAAGTGACTTAAGAATGTCAGTTAGGCTGGGCATGGTGGCTCAAGCCTGTAATCCCAGCACTTTGGGAGGCCAAGGTGGGTGGATCACGAGGTCAAGAGATCGAGACCATCCTGGTCAATATGGTGAAACCCTGTCTCTACTGAAAATACAAAAAATTAGCTGGGCACGGTGGCACGTGCCTGTAATCCCAGCTACTCAGGATTTTTTTATTGGTCTGCATTTTTCAGTGACGCCTGTGTACTTGGGAAATCTGCCTCAGGAGGCTGAGGCAGGAGTATTGCCTGAACCCAGGAGGCGGAGGTTGTGGGGAGCTGAGATCGCGCCATTGCACTCCAGCCTGGGTAACGAGTGAAACTCCATCTCAAACAAAAAAAGAAAAGAATATCGGAGGTAGTCCTCTGTCTTTGGCCCTCTAGGGCCCAGAATTGCCTGTCTCTTCATGAGTGTCAGTTAGTGCCCTTGGAATGAATACAGAAATGAATTTTGTTTTATTACACAGTCTAAATACTGACTTTTCATTATTCCAAAACTTGGATTGATTTTATAAATAACCTGGAGTGATGAAAAGTCAGTATTTAGACTGCATATTAATATTACCTATTCATATTACTCTGAATTACATTAATCAAACAACTAATCAATAAATGAATTTTAGATTTGTTTAAACATTAGGTAGCAGACAGACAGAAATCCAATTAGGCATTTAGTCAACATAGCTGACACTCTATTCAAGATTCTCTGAATATACTCTCTTCTGTTTCTGTGACAGAAAATGACTGCCTAAGGAAAATCAGGGAATTTGCCGTTTCCCTTTTCACCCTGGGACAAAGTTCATGCTTATGTTCTGTTTAACCCCCACAGGTAGCTGTAGTGCAGCTCTGTTTACCTGGTCCCCATTACATGTCTTAGATGGAAGGAAGAGTGAAAAGGGCTCGGGGACTAGACTCAGGAAAAGAAGGCCTCTGACTGCCACTGCCATACTGGGAGACCTTGGACAAGTGTTTTCTTCCCACTGAGATATAAGGTATGACTTATCCACTAGATGCAGAAGACAGTGCCCAAGGCTGACAGTACTGTAAGGGCTCATCAAGGTGTTTTGCTTAGTGCCGTGTGCTAGACATAGAACTTTGAAGCTAGATAGACAACTTTGAAAGACAAATATATTCATCTTTTTACCAATGCAGCCATAAAACATATATACATGAAGGAAGGAGGAGTCTACGAGGGTAAAAGTGCCTAGGGCCCATGAAAGTAAGAATGTGGAACTGTTTCTGGGTCCCTGTTTCTTTCCTCTGTAAAATGAAGGTAGATGATCTGTGATTCAGCCAATGGCCTCTGCCAAGTGATTTGATGCACCATGGCAGCAAATGCTGTGAACGGGACTGATTAGAGCTGTTTTCTTCTGATTTCAGCCAGCAAGAAATGATTCCATAATAGATTAAAATAAAGCACTTACTTTGCACCACAGAGAAGTAAAGAGAGAGAAGCACATGACTCAAGGAGAATGTGTACATGTCTTCCTCCCAAAGGCTTTATCTTGACATAGTTTTCTCACCTACAACTTTTGAAAAATCCAAATATGTGAGCAACAAAGAAAAGATATTCTACTCAGCTAGTCTTCAGCCAAATAACTAAGGCTCTTAGAAACAGGTAAAATACCAGACAGATTGCACAAACATCTTAAAAATATATATATCAATTTAATGCTTTTGTAGTAGTCCTCCCTTATCCATGGTTTTGCTTTCTGCAGTCTCACTTAACCATGGTCAAGCATGGTCCAAAAACATTAAATGAAAAATTCCAGAAATCTGAAAGTTTTAAGTGGCATGACATTCTGAGTAGTGGGATGGAATCTTGCATTGTCCTGCTATGTCCCACCCCACCCAGGATGCAAATTCTCTCCTTGCTCAATGTCTCCACACTATCTATGCTCCTTGCCTGGGAGTCACTTAGTAGCCTTCTCTATACTGTTTGAATGTCATTGTATTCCCGTGCCTGCATTCAAGTAACTCATTTCACTTAATGTTGTTATTGTTAATCTCTTAACTGTGCCTAATTTCTAAATTAAACTTTATCATAGTTATGTATGTGTAGGAAAGAATAAGTTCAGCACTATTCACTGTTTCAGGCATCTGCC
Organism: Saguinus oedipus; assembly: GCA_031835075.1. Classification (NCBI taxonomy): domain Eukaryota; kingdom Metazoa; phylum Chordata; class Mammalia; order Primates; family Cebidae; genus Saguinus; species Saguinus oedipus. The sequence continues at coordinate 136,473,011 of CM063176.1, forward strand.
AGGGGTCTTTGAGTTTATCCCCCTCAGATAAGTGGGGACTACTGTATTTATTTGAGAACACCCTAACCTAGTTAAGAACAAAAGGGACACTCTCCTGCCATCCATTGCTGGTATCTTATGTGGGTTTGATACTTCAGATTCAGCATCTACTGCAGCACTAAGTGCTTATGCATGTCCTGAATCATAGGAGAGTCGGATTCACCACCCTGCCCAGAAACAGAAGCATTCCAGAGGTTTCTTCATAGATCATGAAATGAAATGGCCGGTCCACTTTGATGACAGGAGGCATGGAATAAGCAATAATTTCTGACAGAGTTCCTGCCACTGCCTCAGTGCCCCTTTCATCAACTTCAATCACTGCTCTTTGTAAAACCTGGAAAAGGAAATAATGTGAAAAACCATTTGTGTGGCAGTGCAAAGGAGGAATTAATTGAGCCCCTTGAAATTCTTCACAGTGGTCCTTTCATGGGGTCATGCTTCTGGTATTTAGTGGGGCAGTCCCATCTATGTTAAGAGGAGTGGTCTGGGGTTGCACCAGGGACTGCCGCAGGAGTAGACCTCAGGAAACCAATGTGAAGTATTGTGGAATATGTGAAACACATTCTGGGTGTGGATTCAGGATGCACACCTGCATGAAATAAATGTTTATTGAGTATGTACTTTATGCTACTAATTCTTGAGCTGAGCTGGTGCTCCTAAAAGGTTTTCAAGCTGCCTGGATCCCTTGAATCCTCTTACTTTCCTTTTGGCAGGCAAGGTGGAGGCAGGGAATGACTAGTTTTCTGTATTGGCTTCCCAGCACCTGGTACTACTCTGAGGCATTTTCTGGGCAAAGCCCAAGGGTCCCTGGAGCCTTTCTGAATTCTGGCTGCCTGTATTGTGACTGCCTGCTATGTTTGGGAGGCCCTTTTTTTATAGGAATATGATGGGATATGAGTGATATACCTATATAATTACTGTATTATAAGAGATAATGAAAACATTTATGTAATTACACTGATTTTCACTCCAGGAAATTCTCTGATTTCTTAGAGGAAAATTAACCCCCCAGAGCAAACACGGGAGAATAATTAATGGTTTACAATTTAAATTTCATGATGACCCTTCATAAACCAGCAGTGCATTTCAGTTTTCCATGTGTTTGTAGCAGAAACACTTTCAGGTGCTGGTCTGCAGGTTGTTTAATTGTCTTATCTCCCTTGAGGTGATAAGACCTGATTCCAGGCCATGGTTGCCCTACTGTGTCCTACTTAAGTGGATGTCATTTTTAGTCTCTCTTGGAATTGAAAATTGTAATTGTATGAGAAAATGTTAACCAAACCCCACAGCTAAGGAAGAATGTAGAGAGGTGTAGCTGCCATTTCGAAACGTGTAGGAGCATTTTTATAGTGATGACTGGCGTTTCCTACTGGCATTAGTGACCGTGGGCCAGCGATGCTAACTAGTTCCTGCAACACGCACAACTGCTTTGGGCAACAGGCAGTTCCCCTCAAAACCAAGAAACCTTCCACTGAAAAACACTGAGTAACTGAAGGGATTCTATGTAGACAGTGACTGAACTTATTCTTAGTACTTTTAGAGATAGAACTAGTACCAAAAAGTATGAGGTCGAAGTTACAGGTTTCTCTCTCTATATATACCAATTTTAGCCATTTGTGGACTGGTCAGCTTTTCAAAGAAATGGTGAGTTTCCTGTCACCAGAAGCATGAAGAGGAAGAGGGAGAAGTTGGAGGCCTATTTCACAGGGCGATGGAGGGGATTTTCACAAGGAGGGAGAAGTTGGGATCCATGATGTCTAGGTATCATGGTAAAGGTGGTGTAATTTCATGAACTATTCAAGTTGTATTCAACATAAATGATGGCGAATCTGCAAACCAGTTCCGTTTCAGGGGCAAATTTCTCTCTGAGCACTTTAAGCAGAGGGAGAGAGGTCTACTTAAATTAAGTAGATTTATTAGGTATTTTAATGAAGTCACTTGGAATTCTTAAAACGTCCAGCTTGGGTGCGATTTCAAGTATTTGGGATTTAAATCTAATTTTCCACTACAATTAGGTATTTTATCAAAGTTCAATGGTTTGTAAAAACATTTGTTTTCGTGACATTTCCTGCTGAGGTTGGGCTCTGATGAAAGATCCTGACTTACCCTGGATACTTGGAGATTTCTTTCAGTAGCTGAGAGTTCACTAAGGTCAGCCCAGGGTGAGAAGATTCTTCTGATTCCCATCTGCTTAAGCAGCTCATGCATCTCATATTTCTGATCTAGCTTGAACTTGGGGAAAAAAACTTCCATGTTTCTGTGGTACAAGAACAGATAACAGTGAAATGTAGACAAAGCCATAGTCTATGGACACTAAAAAGGTCACATTTTGTTTTTTTAATATTATTTCCATTAATGAGTCTTTCAGTTGACTATGTATCTCACGCCATTCTTTTGCAATGGTCTATCTCAGGGAAAATATTTCTAGCTTATCAAATAGTACTTCAGTTTCAGTGAACGAGTTTTATTCCTCAGCTAATGATTTACATTCTCTTTAGCAAAGTACCTATGTGTTCATTTCCCTGTATTTTAAAAACAACCTGAATTGACAGGTGCTTTCAGCAATCCTGTGTCCTCCTGGATAATGGCTGTTTTCACTTCCTGGATTCTGCAGACTCCAGGAGTCTGGGGATGGACGCGGAGGGGAGTAAAGAAAACTTTCAACCCCTACCCATCTTTAGCCAGATAAACTCTTAATGTCATCTATTTTGTATACTGGAGTCTTTTAAAATACGTTGCTTTGAAAGATGAGTTCTGTGGCTCAAAAAAAATGTGAAAACTACAAATTGATACTAATTTAGTCTTTTTAAAGTCCCAATTTCTTTATCCATGAAGTGCAGACAAAAATATTAATACCAATTTTACAGGATTGCTCAGAGGAATATTATATGTTAAGTACCAGAGCAGTGTCTGCTGTATAGTAGGGTCTTCATAAGTATGAACTCCCACCTACACACTATTTCTTTATTCTCTCTCTGTTGCACAGTTGGTCTGGGCTGTCAGACTGGAACATAATTGAGGACATGACATGTCTTGAAGATAATAAACTTATTCATTCAGCAAACATTTCTTAAGGGCTTATGATGTTTGGGGTTCTTTGTTAGGTGCTAAAGATATGAAGAAAAATGAAAGAGGAACAATGAAGATAAAACTAATTCTGGGGACCTTTAGCTGGACGTATCTCTGCCAAAATCTGGGTCACAGAATTCAGAAGCAATAGCCATGGAATTCATATTGCAGCCATTTTCCCAGCATTAATACCTATTTTTAATGGACTGTTTGTCTTCCTTCAATAGAACATAAGCTCCTTGAGGACAGGGACTTTTGCCTGATTTGTTTGCTGATGGATCCCTGGCATCATACTTTTATCACAGTAGTAGAACATGAAATACTGGTGGACTCAATTAATGAATCAGGCACTCTGACAGGTGCTGAGGATTGAGTGGAAAAAAAATGTTGTTCTGCCCTCAAGAAGCTTATAGGTCACTGGAGGAGATGGGCATTAAACCACAGTGCATTCAATGAAATTGTGCTGAGTGTTTGCAAGTATGGAAAGGTAGAATTTGTATAGGGTAAGGGCAAGAGGTTGTACCTGGTTTTCATGTTTCTGAGCCATGTCTCCACCAGGTCTGTGGTCAGGTAGTCTTCAAGGGCGAGGTGATCACCCATTTTCTCCATGAGGATCACCAGCATGGTGGCATTTCCTCGGTAGGGCAGTTTGAGGACATGACAACGAAAATTCTTATCAAAGGTGGAGGCAAACTTGCCTGCGCCGTACATCATGGGCACCTTAATAGTCTTGTACTTGTCCAGGTGGAAAGTGTCAGCTTCAGTGAAGACAGGGTCAAATGGAGTCAGCCATTTCCCTGAACAAGTAAGAGAAGAACTCATTGCAGAAATCCCCTCTGTGAAAAGCATTGTTCTTGCTTAAATAATAGGGAGCATTCTGTCTCCCTTCTTGTTCCAACTAGGAAAGGTGTTCCTAATCGGGTTCACTTTTCCACAGCTCAGGCAGGCAAAATAGATTTCCTCAAAGCCTCAAATGATAGGCTTTTCTCTGGCCTCTAGCCCAGCTAGTAAAATCCAGCTCCACTCACAAGCCCTACTGGAATTGCACATGAAAGAAAGGAAATGTTTTTCAACAATCCCTGGCTCCCCTCGCTGTCCTGGACCTGAACAGAATTCACAGTCATTCCCTCAGAGTTGGCTCCAGCTTAGAGAAGACAGCCTTTGCCTGGTTCCTCTGACTGCTACTTTGTCTCATTCATACCAGGCACAAGCACACTCAGAGTCCAAGGTGGCAGGAGTGATACTTCTCACCCACCCACTGTTTAGTGAGAGAGGGGGCCCCACAATGCAGAGGCCACCATCAGGCAGGTGCAGGACTTTACCCAAATGTCTGCCCTGGGGCTGTGGCCTGGCTGGTTGTAAAGTGGCTTCCCCTGCCTGGGCTTTCCAAGTCTGGTGCCAGCTCTGCGAAAGTGGCGTCCACCCCACATCCAGTGCCTCATTAGGGAGGCAGGGTTGACAGAACCTAGAATCAGGGGGTCAGGAGGCCCTTGTTTGGGTTTTGCCTCTACCATTTATTGCATGACCTTTATCCAGCTAACCTCCCTGAGCTGCTTTCATCTTTAGAAAGGAGACAACAACTCCTACTCTACCTACTGATTGGCAGTTAGGAAGATGAAATAAACAAAGCTAATAGATATTCAGTGTCTACTATGTGCCAAGCACATCTGGGTACTTTACATTCAGTGTCTCATTTAGCCTCTATAGTAGGTGGAGTGTCCCTATTTTCTATAATTAGAATCTAAGGGCAGAGAGTTTGTCACTTGCTCCAGGTCAAAAAAGTAAAAATGAAGGAGAAATGGTGCAATTCTAAATCTCTCAGATAATACCCCGTCTTTTTTTGGGGGTGGGGGGAATGACCCTATGCTTCTAAACATTAGAGGGGAGCTGTGTAGAATGCTCTGAAAATTATAAGCACTATAAGCACATGGGATACTAGGGCAGGTCCTCAAATGACAGCATCTGGCACTATTCAGTATGTGTATTAATCTGTTTTTGAAACCTGAAAACATACTCATAGAAAATCACTTAGCGTTAACCGTATGTTGGCCTAACAGAAGGAAACGGAGAGACAGTCATAGGGCCCTGTGGCCTTGGGAGAGCAGAACATTATCAAAGTACCTTTGAACAAGATGTAATCCACAATAATTAATTTGGTTTCAGGATTAATCTCATCAAACAGTTTGGGAATTCTCCCCCGAGTCTCTTTGTTAATATAATGATTCATGAGCCCTTTGGCCTGTGAGGCATTGCGAAAATTCATAGGCACACACTCTGTATCGAAATACCTCTTGGATAAATTGAGGAAGGTCTCTTTGACATCAAAATCCTTGTGGATGAAGGCAAAACTCCCCTGGGTGAGGCCCAGTTCCTGATTGCGGGAGAGGGTTTCTCTGAGTCGCCTAAAGAGGGAAGGCAGGAGCCCGGGCTTGGTGGGGTTCAGGGTCTGCAAGTGGAGCCCTCTCTTGATCTGGGCTTTGGTGGGCCCTGTGGCCCCCAGCATCAAGCCTGCCATGGCCAAGGACATGCCAAGTGGAGAGAAGACCATGTTGCCGTCGTGCCTCATGGAGATCTTCCGCAGCAGGCTGAATCCGAAGTTTGAAGTCTCCTTTGCAAATTGCTGCTCGCTGGCTGTCAGCCAGGCTTCGTCCTCCTTGTTGGCCTCCTCCTCATCCTCCTCTTCCTCCCTGGGAGCCTGCACTACCCTGCTGGTCTGGTTCTGAGGGGCCAGGGCCTCTGGAGACTGAGGACTAGGGGCCAAGCCAGGTACCAGCCATACCTGTGCCAGGAGGATGGGGAGCAGGAGGCTTGGCACTACCTTCATGTGGTCAGCTGCAGAGGCCCAGGACTGCCTCCCTTCAGCTGCAAGACTTCCTGTGGAGAGGAGAGGATAGAGATGGTTTTAACACCTTCTAAAATGTCTTTGTGGATAGTAAAAGCTTCTTTAGGAACCCTGCCTCCTTTCTGTGGCTCAATTAGGTTAGCCCTGCCCCAGGCAGACCTGGAACAAGTGTGGGTGACATTTGCTCACTCACGGAGGGGGCATTATTTCACAGAGCAAAACCTCATCCAGTTCCCATTTCCTGCCAGGCTGGCAAGCAGCTCAGTCCTGACCCCTTTTCCATTCATCCAGTCTCCTCCGAGGGCCAGGGCAGAGACCCCGCCCTGGGAGCAGGAGGCAGCACAGAAAGTGGGGGTCTGAGCAGGTGGAATTGGGGGTCCTCACACACCTTTCCCTGATCTGTTTCATTCATTGCCCTGACCATCCAGCTGGGTGACCAGTCTTGCCCTGTGCCCTGTTTGGCTGGGGATTGGAGTGCTTGCATGGCCACTGGGCAAGGAAGGGGGAAAGTGCTGGAGCTTCCTTGGATTTTTTATGGAAATTCTTGCACTGCACCTCTGCTACGCAGTTCCTTGGAGGTCTTCCTTCCTATAGCTGAGGCTCCCAGGTAGCAGGAGGCACTGCGATTCATGCAGCCTATGGCTGGGATCCCTCCACTGTGGCCTCTTGAAGCCCTCATAGCCACCTGGGCTGTCTGCTGGCTCTATTGCCCAGGTGCACAGCATGAGAGCCACACTTCCTCACCATTAGCTGTCCCCCCGCCCTGCCATCACCTTTCAGGTTCCCTCCATGTCCTGGGACACAGGGCCTGGCTCCCGAGCACTTGCATGTTTTCCATCCAAATACGTGGCTTGGGTTGGACTGGGCCACCTGGCTGTGTCCAAACTCAGTTCTGGTGTTCAGCCACATAGCAGGCCTGATCCCAGAGGCTGGCTGGGCAGGACCCCCGAGATGCCTGCCCTCCCTCATCCTCTCTCTGGACCCTCCCTTGGGAGGGTCTGGGTGGGGCAGGATACCCAGCCCAGTGGATGCTGCCAGCCTCATGTTAATTCCCATCAGCAGAGACCCTTATTCTTGACCAAGGTCACCTGAAGCAAAATGCAGTGGCAGGCAGAGCTCCCAGGCCTCTTCTCCCTGATGCAGAGGCTGAGTCCGTATCTATGCCTGGGACAAAACTGCCTTCTTGCTTATGCTGAAGGGCACTCTGGAATTCAGAGCCTCACTCTGCAGTCTGAGTAGCACTACCTTCTACCCTACAGAAGCAGTGAAATAACTTGCACTGTTATGGGGCCCACCATGTTGCTCCTTGCTTAGGCTGAATGGCACTCCAGAATTCAGGGCCTCACTCTGCAGTCTGAATGGCACTACCCTCTACCCTACAGAAACAGTGAAATAACTTGCACTGTGTTTCCCAAAGGACATTGTGGAGGAAATTCTTGTGAACTCTAAGTGGCAAATCCGTGTTCAATAGGTCACTCAGGTATTGTACATGTTGGGTAAATAGCTCAGTGTAAATGCACCCGTCTCATGCTTTTATTATGGGCTGAATGTGTCCCCCTAGAATTCATTAAGTTGAAGCCCTAACCCCAGTGTGATGGCAGTAGGAGTTGGGGGCCTTGGTAAGTGATTAGTTTAGATGAGATCATGAGGGCAAGGCCACTGTGACAGCACTAGTGCTGTTAGAAGAAGAAGAGAGACCAGACAGACCACCCCCGCTCCACACCTTCTCTCCACAGGAGGACACGGTGAGAAGGGGGCCATCTGCAAGCCGAGAAGACAGCCCCACCAGAATCTGGCCAGACTGGCACCCTGACTCAGACTTTCAGCCTCCAAAACTGCAAGAAATGATGTCTTTTGAAGCCACCCAGTCAGTAGTGTTAGGGCAGCCTGAGCTAAGACGATGACGTGGTATTGTTTAGTGCTACTTTCTACATTAAGACCACACAGAAGGCGGGTGGATCACGAGGTCAAGAGATCGAGACCATCCTGGTCAACCCCCGTCTCTACTAAAAATACAAAAAATTAGCTGGGCATAGTGGCACATGCCTGTAATCCCAGTTACTCAGGAGGCTGAGGCAGGAGAATTGCCTGAACCCAGGAGGCAGAGGTTGCGGTGAGCTGAGATCACACCATTGCACTCCAGTCTGGGTAAACAATAGTGAAACTCTGTCTCAAAAAAAGAGAAAAAAAATAAAAACACACACACACAGAATACTCCTGAATTCAAGGTTACTTCTCCCTGTCACAGTGGTCCAGAAATTGGCCCGGCATGCCAACCAGATGTCACTGCTTCCAAATGCTGAGTCTTACCTCCCTGCTGGTGAAGCTTGACCTGCTGTCTGCAGAGTGGCAGCCCAGTAATCCCCAGCTGCGCCTGGGCACGTATCCCCTAAGGTCTTTGCTCATCTACCCAACTCTTTGGAATCTAGGCCAGGAGTGCAGGAGGCACTCTTGGACTAGGGCACCATCCAGCATGGTGAGGACGCCCTTTCCTAGACAGAACTCGGGCAATGAGGAATCATCAGCTCACCTGCCACTTCTCAGCCCTGGGACAGCACACACCCCCACCTCTCCTCAGCCCTGCGAAGGAGAGGCCCGCTCACTCCGGCAGTGAATTGCCGTGGGTGAAATGTCAAGCCTTTCAACCTCTTTCCTTTGGCCTCCTTCCTGCAGAGGAGCCTCTTGTGTCTAGAATTTGCCTCTCGCCCCACTCCAGCCCCTAGTCTGGATGTGCAGTCCCTATGGAGTGCCAGATGGAGGCCTTTGCACTGCTCAGCCACACAGCCCTTACCTTGGTGCCCACCCAGAGATGAGAACATCTCTCCCAGTCCCTTCTGGTTAGACTCTTTGAAGGTATCCTGTAACCCACTACCTCTTACCAGTGTGTGGCCTCGGGTCCTGGGAAAGTCCTTCATTCAGAGCAAAAACCAAAGCTTCAGCTTTGCAACCCAGAACCTTCAGCAAATATTTGCTATTCCAAAGTATGATCCTCCATGGGATGGTTACTGATTAACATCCTGCTTGTGATGGTGGCATTTCCAAAAACCAAAGACCAAGTGGGAGGCTTCCTGTACCCACCAGTTCCTCCTATAATCTGGAGCATGACCCACATCCCATCACGAGGGCTTCTGTCTTGCAACTAAAGGCTTGGCCTCCGTGCGATTCAGCTCCTTCTGGGTGGGGTGTGGGAGATTTCTCTTGAGTTGTTATGGGTGCTGAACACCTCTAGAAAGAAGGCACTGGGGGATCCCACAGATGCTTCCTGAGTCCCCAATCTGGTATTGACATGATGGGGGTATAGGTTTAGGGGCACAGCAGAGATGTTTTGAGACTTGCTCTCTCAGCCCCCAAGGAACTGGTCAGTCCAGTGGGGGAGGCAAACAAAGTACATCACTACTTAGAGTACATAGCTCCTTTCAAGGTAAATTTCCTGCTTCACAATGTTGCTAGACTCGAGATTGAATTGTTGGGTACTCAGAGTTGAGGCTGGTGGAGATCCTTTATGGAAAAACTTCTCAGACTTCTCAGATCCTCCTTTTTATAACTAAATATTTTGTTATGTGTCCCTTACTACGATGCTTGAAGTGAAATGTATAGCTAATATAACCTACCCACAAAATTAAAAACAAACAAAATAATGCTCTAGGGAGAATATGGAGGCGTAATGAAAGAGAATAATGTGTTCCTGACTGTGGCAGTGCTGTGGCCTAAGGGTCTGGAGAGGTACAGTGAGGCCAGCCATTGTGATGCCTGTGGGAGGCCATGTGTGTGCTGCTCGCCGCTGGCCAGTCAATGTGGCAACCAATGTAATTACCAGGGATAGTTTCAAAATGGTAAATAATGCTTGGTAAAGTTTCAGACAAAATAAAATATAGATCTTTCCCTAATTTACATGGTCGTCTTCACAGAAAATGCAGTGTGTAGCAAAACCTTGGATAAATATTGTATTTTTATATGAAATAAAGCAGCTCCAGGATTGAGAGTCTAGGCTCAGATAATTCCACGTGAACTTGAGAACTTCCAGGTGGACATGTGAGTCCTGTGGGACCTGGGGGCCTCTTCATCGTGGTTTATCACCCTGCGTGTTCTGGTATGTTTGGCATTGTCAACCCTGAATTCTTAAATGGTACTAGTACTCCCCCCAAACCTTTGTGAAGAGCAGAAGTGTCGCAACAGGTTTCCAGAGTGTTCCTTTTGGCCAGTACCTGCTCTGTTGATTGGCAGTTCCTTAAGAGGTGAAAGTGAGGGTGTAGAGGGGCAGGCTGGGCTCACAACATGCACAGGAGCTAGCCTTGGCCTGCCCATCCACGTCGAGCTCTGCAGCTGAGGGCTTGTGGGCTCCCAAAAGGCAGGGACTGCTTCCTCCAGGCTTGGGAAGGTGTCTGCTTTGCTAAATGTCTGAGCAGAGCCTGAGAGTGCACAGAGTTGTTTTGTTTTGTTTTGACAGATTCTTGCCCTGTCACCCAGGTTGGAGTGCAATGGTGCAATCTCAGCTCACTGCAACCTCCGCCTCCTGGGTTCAAATGCTTCTCCTGCCACAGTCTCCCAAGTAGCTGGGATTACAGGCACCCACTACCATGCTCAGCTAATTTTTGTATTTTTAGTAGAGACAGGGTTTCACCATGTTGGCCAGGCTGGTCTCAAACTCCTGACCTTGTGATTTGCCCACCTCAGCCTCCCAAAATGCTGGGATTACAGGCATGAGCCACCACGCCCAGCCAGGGAACAGGGGTTCAGAAATGGATCCTTATAAAGGAAGGCAACAGAGTATATTGGAAAGATTGTGAAGGCTTCAGCCAGGCCATTACCTCCTGCCCTGGTGTGAATCTAAGGTTTTCTGCTCCCAATTCCTAGCTGCTGGGATATAATTAACCTCACTGAGCTGGCCTTTCTTCCTCTTTTGAATGGCCAGAACTCAGACTCTGGCCTATGAATATCTCAGCAGCACTGAGGAACCAGGAAAGGGGTGGATGATGCTGCCCCAAAGGCGATATCTGTGAGCCCTGGACCCCAGGGTGTGGTTCAGAAGTCCTCCTTCAGCAAGGACATTATTCCTGTACAACTCCCAGCAAGGGAGCCGCCCACCCTTTGATCTTTGGCCCTCCAGTTAGATGGGAAAGTGAGAAAACTCCATGCATAGCACTGTAGCTTGAGCTGTTACACCAGCAGCATGACCCTGAACAGGCTACCTAACTTCTCTCTTAGCCTCAGTTCTCCAATCTGTAAAATGGGGCTCCCCTAGCTGAGCTGTTTTGAATTCTGGGAGGATGAACTGAGATGGTGCTTGTGGAGTTTAGTACCTCGCCTGGTAGGAAGGAAGTGCTACATGAATGGCATTTGTTGCATACTCTTAGAGCCAGACTGAACCTCAGAAGTAAGTAACCCTGACCCCAGGCTTTGATTTTACAGAGGATATTCAGGTCCCACCAGGAAGGCCTTTCCTGCTAGAGTTGAAGCAGAATAGACCAGGCCATCTGACTTCCAGCTGTTACGGACTTTAGCTTCTCACATGCCTTGGCCAAAAATGATTGGGAAAGCTCTGACAGGAAGGCTTCTGGTGACCCAAATAAACTCAGAGGCGACTCAGAACCCTTCCTGGAACTCCCCTCAGGCAAGAGGCACAACTTCTGAAAGCCTCTCTTCAGGGTGACATTGAGGGTTTTCTGAAGCAAATTTGTCCAGAGACTACAGGGGTAAACGTCTGAAAAACAGGGGTTGGGCAGTCCTATGAGGTCAAACGCAGACTCCAGGAAACAGTGAGAGTACTGGAAGAGTTTACTTTGTGTGAATCCGATGAACAGGGTGCTTGGATAGGTGGGTAGTAAAGGAAACCAGACTATGTTACCCCCAATATGGTCTGGCCGTGTCCCCACTCAAATCTCATGTTGAATTATAGTTCCCATAATTCCCACGTGTTGTGGGAGGGGCCCAGTGGGAGATAATTGAATCATGGAGGTGGTTTCCCCCATACTGTTCTGTTGGTAGTGAGTAAGTCTCATGAGATCTGATAGTTTTATAAGGGGACACTCCTTTCGCTTGGCTCTCTCATTCTCTCTCTTGCCTGCTGGGATGCAAGATGTGCCTTTCAGCTTCTGCCATGATTGTGATGCCTCTCCAGCCATGTGGAACTGTGAGTCCATTAAACTCCTTTTCCTTTATAAATTACCCAGTCTTGGGTATGTCTTTATCAGCAGTGTGAAAATAGACTAATATACCCCCAAATATGCCTTTCTGATATAAAAATTATTTTTGAATTGAAGGTAATTAAGGAGCAGCAAATGGAGAAAATGTTTTCTCTATCTTTCCCCCTTTCTGCCTAAAGACAGATAAAATTTCTCCTTTATTGGAGATGACTCTAGACTCTTATCAATCCAGAGGAATCTGCAAACAAGGCTTATTCCTTCAGTTTCCTCCCATATGTTTACATTTCGTGGTTTCCTGCCCTTGGAAGCATAAAACCACTACCCTTGTGGGATGCCATGGTTTTCCTACTAATTTGTTGCTCTTTATTAAAGTTAAGCGGAGTTCTAAGGCACCATTTTGAGTTACCTTTCATGCAGGTTTCTCCTGCGTGAAGTGCATGCCACATCTTATAAACTTATTCTTCTGTTGTCTGTCCTTTGTTACAGGAGTCCACCCCCACAAAGAACTAAGATGGGAAGAGGTCAAGTTTAGCCTCCTCCTACAGTAGTATAGAGGTAGAAAAGAAAGGGCTTTCCAAGTCCTTGCAACATGTGTACACACGCATATGCACAAACAGGCGCAAATTTCTCACTGTTTTCCATACATCCCTCCTGCCTTGAACTTATTTTATTTCATTTTATTTATTTATCATACTTTAAGTTGTGGGGTACGTGTGCAGATCGTGCAGGTTTGTTACATGGGTATACACATGCCCTGTGGTGGTTTGCTGCACCCTTCGCCCTGTCATCTACGTTAGGTATTTCTTCTAATGCTATCCCTCCCCAATCCCCCCACCCCCTTCTATTTCTCCCCTAGTCCCCCACCCCCAGGCCTCAGTGTATGATGTTCCCCCACCGTGTCCATGTGTTCTCATTGTTCAACACCCACTTATAAGTGAGAACATGTGGTGTTTGGTTTTCTGTTCTTGTGTCAGTTTGCTGAGAATGATGGTTTCCAGTTTCATCCATGTCCCTGCAAAGGACATGAACTCATCCTTTTTTATGGCTGCATAGTATTCCATGGCGTATATGTGCCACATTTTCTTTATCCACTCTATCATTGGGCATTTGGGTTGATTCCAAGTCTTTGCTATTGTGAACAGTGCCTCAATAAACATACATGTGCATGCATCTTTATAATAGGAAAACGCATCTTTTCATTGTGTTGTGGCTTATGTGATTTCTTCTTTTTAAATTTCTAATTTAGAAATAACTTTAAACTTACAAAAATTTGCAAAAATCATGGTCTCCCCATCTACTCTTCACCCAGCTTCCACAAATATGAACATATCATATGACCATAGTACATAACCACAGTGTATTAGTTAGTTTTCATGCTGCTGATAAAGACATACCCGAGACTGGGAAGAAAAGGAAGTTTAATTGGACTTGTAGCTCCACATGGCTGGGGAGGCCTCAGAATCATGGCAGAAGGCAAAAGGCACTGCTTACATGGTGGCAGCAAGAGAAAATGCGGATGATGCAAAAGAAGAAACCCCAAATAAAGCTGTTGGATCTTGTGAGACTTACTCATTATCAGAAGAACAGTATGGTGGAACCGCCCCCATGGTTCAAATTATCTCCCACTGGGTCCCTCCCACAACATGTGGGAATTATGGGAATACAATTCAAGATGAGATTTGGGTGGGGACACAGAGCCAAATCATATCATTCCACCTCTGGCCCTGCCAAATCTCATGTCCTCACATTTCAAAACCAATCATGCCTTCCCAACAGTTCCCTAAAGTTTTAACTCATTTCAGCATTAATCCCAAAGTTCACAATCCAAGTCTCATCTGAAACAAGCTAGTTAATCAAAAGCAAGCTAGTTACTTCCTAGATGCAATGGGGGTGTGGGTATTGGGTAAATACAGCTGTTCAAATGGGAGAAATTGGCTAAAACAAAATGGTCACAGGGCCCATGCAAGTCTGAAATCCAGCAGATCAGCCAAATTTTAAAGCTCCAAAATGATCTCCTTTGACTCCAGGTCATGCTGATGAAAGAGGCAGTTTCCCTTGGTCTTAGGAAGCTCTGCCCCTGTGGCTTTGCAGGGTACAGCCTCTCTCCTGGCTGCTTTTATGAGCTGGTGTTGAGTGTCTGGCTTTTCCAGAAAAACAGTACAAGCTGTCAGTGGATCTACTATTCCAGGATCTGGAGGATGGTGGCCCTCTTCTCACAGCTCCACTAGGCAGTGCCCCAGTAGAGGATCTGTGTGGGGGCTCCAACCCCACATTTTCCTTCTGCATTGCCCTAGCAGAGATTCTCCATGAGCACCCCGCCCATGCAGTAAACTTCTGCCTAGACATCCAGACATTTCCATACATGTTCTAAAATAGAGGCAAAGGTTCTCAAACCCCAATTCTTCACTTCTGTGCACTCATAGGCTCCACCATGTGGAAGCTGCGAAGTCTTGGGACTTGTACCCTCTGAAGCCATGGCCTAAGTTCTATGTTGGCTTCTTTCAGCCATGTCTGAAGTGGCTGGGACACAGGAAACCAAGTCCCTAGGCTGCACACAGCATGGGGACCCTAAGCCCACTCTAAAAAACCATTTTCTCCTAGACCTCCAGGCCTGTGATGGGAGGGGCTGCTGTGAAGGCCTCTGATATGCCCTGGAGAAATTTTCCCCATTGTCTTGGGGATTAACATCCTGCTCCTCATTACTTATTCAAATTTCTGCAGCCAGCTTGATTTTCTCCTCAGAAAATGGGTTTGTCAGGCTGCAAATTTTCCAAACTTGTATGCTCTACTTCCCTTATAAAACTGAATGCCTTTAACAGCACTCAAGTCACACTGTGAGTGCTTTTCTACTTGGAAATTTCTTCTGCCAGATACTCTAAATCATCTCTGTCAGTTCAAAGTTCCAGAAATCTCTAGGGAAGGGGCAAAATGCCACCAATCTCTTTGCTAAAACATAATGAGAGTCACCTTTGCTCAAATTCCCAACAATTTCCTCATCTGAGACCACCTCAGCCTGGACCTTTTGTCCATATCACTATGAGGCTTTTGGTCAAAGTCATTTAACAAGTCTCTAGGAAGTTTCAAATTTTCCCACATTTTCCTGTCTTCTTCTGAGCCCCCCAAACTGTTCCAACCTTTGCCTGTTGCCCAGTTCCAAAGTTGCTTCTGCATTTCGGGTATCTTTTCAGCAACCCCCCACTCTACTGGTACCAATTTACTGTATTAGTCCCTTTTTGTACTGCTGATAAAGACATACCTGAGACTGGGAAGAAAAAGTGGTTTAATTGGACTTACAATTCCACATGGCTGGGGAGGTCTCAGAATCATGGCAGGAGGCAAAAGCACTTTTTACATAGTGGTGGCAAAATAAAATGAGGACAATGCAAAAGCGGAAGCCCCTGATAAACCCATCAGATCTTATGAGACTTTTTCACTATCATGGAAACAGTATGGGGGAAACTGCACCTATGATTCAAATTATCTCCCACTGGGTCCCTCCCACAACCTGTGGGAATTATGGCAGTACAATTTAAGATGAGATTTGGGTGGGGACGCACAGCCAAACCATATCACATAGTATAATGGCATTATTCAAGCTTTTTTTCAGTTGTCCTATCAATATCCTTTTTTTCTTGTACAGTGTCCAATCCAATAACCCATGTTGCATTGGGTTGTCACATTTCCTCATTCTGCTTGAGTCTGGCACAGCTTCTCAGGTTTTTTTTTTTTTGACATAGGACCTTTTGAAAAATACAGGCTAGATATTTTGTAGAATGTTTTACAATTTGGAATTTTCTGATATTTCATCATCTCAACTTTAGATTGTACATGGGCACAAATATGGCAGAAGCAATGTGCCTTTCTTTGTGTATTGTTTCAGCTGGTTGGCATAATTTCTGATGAGAAATCAATCCTTATCTTTATCTTTGTGCCCTGTATGTAATGTATTCTTTTTTTCTAGCTGCTTTTAAGATTTTATCTTCATTCTTAGTTTTAAGCAATTTTATTATTGAAATTGATTTTTAATTATTGATAGTTAAAAGAGGAGCTTGGCTGGTGTTCTTTCTCCTGCTTTGGGCTTGTTGAATTTCTTGGAACTGTGAATTTATAGTTTTCATCATGTTTAGAAAAAAAATTAGCCATTATTTCTTAAAATATTTTCCTGTCCCCTTAACTGCCCCCTTCCTGGGACTCCAATTCATGTGGTAATATCATGGTGAAGGCTAGGTCATCTGTAGTTTTATGTGGGCTACTGCTGATTTTATAGCTTGTTGGGGTGATGTGCAGGAAATATTCATGCAGCTGCCACTGTCCCAGGGTCAACCAGAATATTATGACTTATAGAAGAAATTAGCTATTTGAGGATATGAATGGCAATAGTTTTGGCACTTTGTCATTTGCCTTTTAAGTTTGATTATACTTTTAAAAATGTTTATGTAGTTGAATGTATCCATCTTCTCTTTAGTCATTTCTGGATTTTTGGCACTCTTAGGAAAGTCTCATTATGAGATTATTTTCAAAACATTCATTATATTCTTCTTATTTTAGGATTTCAATATTTACATATAAATCTTCAATCTATCAGGAATTGATCCTGGTATAAGGATAACAGTGATTCCAATTTACACTGTTTTTCAAGTGGCTACCTGATTTTTCCCAAATATTTTAAATAAATGTTTTAACACAACTTATTTGCCCCACTTATTTGAAATGCCACTTTTTATTTTTTGAGAAGTCTCATTCTGGTACCCAGGCTGGAGTGCAGTGGCATGATCTCAGCTTATTTCAACCTCTGCCTCCTGAGTTCAAGCAATTCTCATGGCTTAGCCTCCTAAGTAACTCAGGCTACAGGTACATGCCACCATGCCTGGCTAATTTTTGTATTTTTAGTAGAGATGGAGTTTCACCATGTTGGCCAGGCTGGTCTTAAACTCCTGACCTTAAGTGATACACCTGCCTGGGCCTCTCAAAGTTCTAGGATTATAGGTGTGGCCACTGGGCCTGGCCTGAAATGCCACTTTTGGTTTAAAAAAGAAAATTTAAAAACTGTATTGATTAGCTTATAAAAGTGAACAATGTGAAAAGCATACTGAAAAAATAAATCAATAAGACAAATTCAATCACTCACCAAACAGAAACAGTGTTCCTGGTACTGTGGGGGATAGGATCATATTAGCTTAGTAGGAGGGCAACTGCTCAAGACGGTCCAGCCCCAGCCTCTACCTGGGGTTTTGCTTCAGTGCGTGTTGCTTTTACAGTAAGAAAGGATAACCACTGGATATGGGAACTGATTCTGTGTTAATCTGTTTTCACACTGCCATAAAGATGCTCCCTAAGACTTAGCAATTTACAAACAAAGGAGGTTTAATTGACTCATGGTTCTGCATGGCTGGGGAGGCCTCAGGAAACTTACTATCATGGTGGAAGAAGAAGCAGGCACATCTTACATGGCAGCAGGCCAGAGAGATAGTGTGTAGAGGAGGAAATGACACTTATAAAACCATCAGATCTCATGAGAACTCATTCACTATCATGAAAACGGCATGGGGAAACCACCCCCATGATCCAATCACCTCCCTCCCTCGACAGGTGGGGATTACAGGTTACTCTCTCGACATGTGAGGATTACAATTTGAGACGAGATTTGGGTGGGGACACAGAGCCAAACCATACCACACACATTTGCTAAGTCTCTTCCTATCTTTCTGAAGTAAGACTCCACTGTTCACGTACAACAGGCTTCCAGCTTCAGCCACTCTGGTGGGAGCCCAGAAATGTCCAAATCCCCCTTCCCCAGAAAACCTTAAAATGAACAACACAGACCTTCAGTCTCTTACCTCTCGTGGGCCTGTCTGGGATTCTGTCTCTTTCCCACATACCTCCCTGCACTGCCCTGACCCTTAAGACTCATAACAAATCAAAGATGCTATGTTCATCTGCACTTGTCAGGGATGTTAAATCAAGTTTACCCTAATGCTGCCTCCTGACATATTTTAAATTCGGCCTAATGGTTTTTCTGTACATCATGAACTATAACAAATGGAAGGGTGAACAGACCATAGCCTACACTTGTGCTGGTCACTGAGTTTGACTGACAAACACCAACCTGTAACCAATCCAGCTGTTTCTGTTCCTCACTTCTGTTCTCTGTACATCACTTTCCTTTTTCTGTCCATAAATTTTCTTCTACCATGTAGCTACACTGGAGTCTCACAGCTCAGGAGGCTGCCCAAATTGTGAATCATTCATTACTCATTTAAACTTTAGATTTAATCCAGCTGAAATTTTTATTTTATGAGTGAAGGGGGAGGGTATGTTGGCTGGAAAAGTTGATCCTCCTGTGGCAGTACCAGGTGTTATGGCCTGAATGTTTGTGTCTTCCCAAATTGATACATTAAAACCAAACCCCAAAGGTGATGGTATCAGAGTTGGGGCTTCTGGGATGTGATTAGGTCATGTGTAAAACTCTCATGAGTGGGATTAGGATCTTTATAAAAGAGGCCCCAGAAAGCTTTCTTTGCTCTTTCTGCCATGCGAGGACACAGCCAGAAGATGCCACCTCTGAACCAGGAACTGACCTTCCCCAAAACCTGACCAGGCTGGCTTCTGATCTGTCTTCCAGCCTCCAGAACTGTGAGAAATACATTTCTGTTGTTCACAAGCCACCCCATCTATGGCAGCCCACACGGATGAAGATGCCAGGCCTGGGGATTTGCAAACACTACTTTATCATGGTAACCTCCAGAATCCCCCTGCCCTTCCCTTCAATCACACTGGTCATCAGAGTTGCAATGATATTTATTACAAGATGCCTAAAGGTAGATACAAGTCTGGTTGGAAGGAGGAGAACTTCGAGGAGATTGGGGGAAACTTACTTTCTGCTTTCCAAAACATTTCCCTAGGGTCCCTGGTGCCCAAAGTCAGATAGTGCTGTGGCTCCAGGTGGGCGGTCTCTTACGCTGGGTTCACAACCCTGCCCAGGAAAAGGCTGCTCCAGGTGAAGTGGTCAAAGATCATGATGAGGAAGGGCTGGTTGAAACGCATGATGATAGGCTTGGACATCACGTTTAGGGTGACCCCACTGGAGCCAGTTGTGTTTATACCCTCCTCACTGAGTTGCAGCACAGCCTTATGGAACACCTGTTAGGTACAGAATGAAGGTGGGTGGTGAGCACTAGCTATGTGTTCTCACTTTCCTGCCTCATTGCTGCGACTCCTAATGTCCTTGGCTTTAGGAAGGTGAAGCTAGGCTCAGAGAAGGTCACTTCCTGGGTCTTTATTCAAGTGGCAGCCCCAGAATGACACAGCCCAAGTCTGTCCACCTCCAGAACCTGGGCTGTACCTACACTAATGTAAAAAGGCAGGTTAGGCCCATCACATGGAGATTAGCGGTCTCAGGGGTTGAACTGGGCTTCACTGTCCTTGTTGGGTGCTTCTTACCGTCCTGGGGTAGTGGAGGGAGATCTTGCTCCATTTCCACTCAGCTGGGTAAATACTAGGGTTCCAGTTATGCAAAGTGCCTATGCCAATTCTGTTTGGGAAAGCTGAAGCAGAATCTAAAAATGTAAATCTTTGACTGTTGATATGTCCTTGTTGTAATCAAAATTAGGAGTCTGGAAATCAGCAAAATGTCTGCCTAGCTTGTATCAAAAGACTTTGGTGGCTCATAACCTGGCTAATTAAGTAACAGATGATATTGGTGAGCTCCCTACACCCTAAGGGGTGGAACTCCCAGCAACTCTTTCCATCAAGCACACTGAGGTTTTAGTGGTTCTGTGAGTGGACACCCATGGCTAGGAAGAAGCTGAGCTGGGATTGGAACCCCTGCAGTGTGTTTTGAGCATATGACATAATGAAGTTTTGAGTCAAAAGGCCTGAGATCAAACATGAAACTGTAATTTACTAGCTCTGTGACTGTGGGCAAGCTTGTTATACCCTCCCTGAACAGGAGATTCCTCCTTTGTGAAATTGGGATAATACCCGCCTTCTAAGGAGGCAGCTCTGTTGACTCAATCCACTCATGCAGCATGCGTTTTACTGAGCACATATTGCGTGCCAAGTACCATGGTGGCCATGAAGTCCTTGTGTCTTGAGGTCAGGGGCCACATATCTGAGTCATGGGGGCACACCCAGAGCTACACAGTTTGGAGCACATAGTAGGTGTTCAGTAAAAATTTTCCAAATGCATGAATAACAAAACATAGAGCCGAAGAATTTATTAATTGAATGGATGTAATTGGGTAGAAGGCTCAATGTGATCCCAATTAGACATTACCACTTGTTTGTTTTTCCAGGCGCCAGTCACAGTTCTGCCATGAACACTCTGTGTGGTCTGGCGGGATGGGTAGGTGCCTGGGCTATGGCCCTCCTTTGTTGCTAGCTTCCTGTGTGATCTCGGAGGTGTTGCGTTTTCTTGCTGAGCCTCCATTTACCTCGTGGTGAGATGAGGGGCTTGGACTTGACCTGGGGTTCTCAGCCAGGGACCTAGAGGCTCACTCATGAATGAGCTCAGTGCCACTTCCTAGTATTATATTTATATTGTAAATTTTGGAGGGAAAAAAGGTGGGCTCCCAAGACATTTACCTTTGATACCTTCAGCTGGGCATCCTGGGTGATGCGTGAGAAATTTGCGTGGTTGGTGAACAAGTCTGCAATGCCCATTTCCTCCAGCACACCTCCGAGGTCATAGGCTCCAGAGATGGTGACCTTCGGAATGTACAGGTCCACCTGTCTGCTCAGGGGAAGTAGACAGAGTTAGACATTCTAGGGCTAGGCCTGGCAGAGGGGAGAGCAGCTCCTCTTCTCTTGGCCAGAGTCTTATTTCCTCATGTGCTCCCTCCAGCTCCTGCCTCCCAGCCTGACTTGCTCTTTGGGGGTAGGAGAAGGGGCAGAACAGGAGGCAGGATTTGTTTCTGCCTCCATGACACAGGCAGCTTCCTCACTGGGCCCCTGAATTGTACGTTCCTTCCTTCTCTGCAATTCCTTTGAGCTGATTCTACCTAGGATGCAACTGGGCCATGGGGCATTTAAGACATTGGTCCACAAAGAAGCCTTTTTGGTCCCAGGAGAACCCTGCTAGAAGCAGAGGACTGGAGGGAGCACCCAGCTGGGAGCAGTGGTCCCTGGCTCCAGCTGTGCCACTAGTGCTGTGTGGTCCTAGCCAAGTCTAGCCTCTCTCTTTGCTAATGTCCTCACCCACACACAAAGGTGGTTGAACACAGGCTCTCCCAGGGCCTGTGGGTGCTAAAGGCTCTGTGATTCTGCAAGAATCTGATGATTCAGCTGGCACTTTCTACCGGGTGAAGCAGGTGGGGTTTCTAGAAAGGTAAGTGGGGTCACACTAGGGGCAGCACAGGCATGTGCACTTTTTAACATGTCAAGGCATTAGTGTTATTTTAAAATTCTTCCTGTGCCTTCTCCCCAGAGGGAGAGCACATGCCTGAAACACTGAAACTGAGGAGTGTCAGGGAACTCGCATCGGCTCTCTGCGCAGGTGAGAGGGAAGGCACGAGACCCTGTCCTCACTGAGCAAAAGCAGTTCTGGGTGAGGCCTGGAGACCAGCAACTATCCTGTATGAAGTGGAAGCTGTCCTTTTCTAAAGGAAGAAGAACTAGAGGTAGGTGGTGTGTACCTTCTCCAGGTGTGGAAATCGTAACAGAAAGAAGGGAATGGAGACCAACTTATCCGAACACCTGGTCTGTGTTCTTTACTTTTTTGTCTCCTCTCTCTCTCTCTGTCTCTCTCTGTCTGTCTGCCTCTGTCTGTCTGTCTCTCTCTCTCTGTCTCTCTCTCTCTCTCTGTCTCTCTCTCTCTCTCTCTCTGTCTCTCTCTCTCTGACACACACACACACACACACACCCCTATGAAGTCGAAATCAATATCTTCAATTTCCAGGTTGAGAAACCAACACTTAGAGAGGCTGAGGAATTCCCCCAAAGTCACACAACTGGAAGGCAACAGAACTGAAAGGCCAGGACTAGTTTTGCTACCTGCCACCTGCTGTGTTGTTGACAGCTATCAGAGAGCGAGGCAATGGGGCTTTAAACTATGTGTTATTGATTAATGTTGCTCACACTGAAGTATTTTCATGAAGAGATTATTTTTGGTGTAAAGAAAGATAGATAGTCCTTCCCATCGTTTTCGGTGGAGTCTGATACGGAATGCACTGTTTGCATCATGGTACGTTATCACCCCTTTGTGGAATTACACCTGAATTACATGTTTTCTTTGGTGGGTAGAAAGGAGGGAGAGATGGCAAATGGATCCTTAGCATCACCCAGACACAGGTTTACACCCATGCATACTACAAACACACACACACATACACATACACACACACTCAAGAGTAGGCATGGATGGTTTAAGCACTGTGTCCTCCAAATAGCTATAGGGATTACTCAGAAGCACAGAGCTCATCACATGACTTCCCTACAGGAGAGGAGTCAGATCCTCTCAGGCACTTCATGTGCATTCACAGAACTGGATGAACTTCTCTAGAAGTACCAGGCACCAAACAGCTCTCTGAGGGTATCATTCAAAATGAAAACAATCTGAAACCATAAACCACAAAACCCACATATTAATAAAGTAGAGGAGCTTCCTCTTAGATTTTCTACTGCTGAATTCCTAGACCACAAAATTTGTCAAAGAATTCCACAAAATTTGACAAATTTTATGGTCTAAGAATTCTGCAACGCCGGGCGCGGTGGCTCAAGCCTGTAATCCCAGCACTTTGGGAGGCCGAGGCGGGTGGATCACGAGGTCAAGAGATCGAGACTATCCTGGTCAACATGGTGAAACCCCGTCTCTACTAAAAATACAAAAAAAAAAAATTAGCTGGGCATGGTGGCAGGTGCCTGTAATCCCAGCTACTCAGGAAGCTGAGGCAGGAGAATTGCCCGAACGCAGGAGGCGGAGGTTGCGGTGAGCCGAGATTGCGCCATTGCACTCCAGCCTGGGTAACAAGAGCGAAACTCCGTCTCACAAAAAAAAAAAAAAAAAGAATTCTGCAGTAGAAAATTTGTCTCCAAGCCAAATTTGTCCCCTTCATTACTGCTGCTCCGCATTATTGGCAACCTGGGCATGGTCCCCTGACTTGGTTGGTGCCATGCTCCACTTCATGCCAGGTCTCAAGGCCACTTCCTACTGGCTGAACTTCCACTCAGCCTCAAGGCAGTTTCAAGGGAAGACAACCTTCTCTGCAGCCCTTTCCCCTTCCCCGGGCAGAGCCAGGCATTCCCACCTCGCAGCCAGAGGCATGTTACACTTCTCTCTCTGTCTCTCTCAGAACTCAGATCATTGTGCCACTGTTAATTCCACCAGAATCTGTTTTCTGCTCTAGAGTGCATGTCTTTAAGGGCTCTCTTTTGTCCTATTCACCATTCTGTTCTGTGTGCTTAGCTAGTGCATGGTACATAGTAGGCGCTTCCATTTATGTACACTGAATGAATAAATGAATGAGAGAATAAAATGCTGCTGGATCCACCACTTTCCTGAGCTACTCCAGATCTCCATGCCCACTCCCTCCTCAGCATCCCCTCTGCTTTTGAGTCTGCATCAGCCCACCTGCCACCAGGTTCCATGCTGGTTGGCATTTTCTGACTTTCTGCACAGACAGAACTTGAATCTCCGTGAGAGTGAGGACCATGTTCTAAGAACACCTCTTTCCTCCTCCAAGGTGGCTGGGCACACACATCACAATAATTTCATTTGCTCTCCAGCTCAGGGGTGCTTGGGGGGAAAAGCTTTGTGTTTATAGGGGATTCATCCATCCATCCATCCACTCACTCATTCATTTACTTATCATCCATTCATTTACTCATTCTTCATTCACTCATTCACCCATCCATTCGCTCACTCACCATTCTATTACTCACCCACTTATTCATCCATTCATTCTCTAGCTCATTCATCCCTCCACTCATTCACTCACCCATTCATCCATCCATTCATTCACTCATTCATTCATTGCTGACTTACATCCTCAGCTGACCTTGCCTGAGTGTCAACCCTGCACTACCTCTTGCTTGGGCCTGAGGTCAGAGATAGAGAGAATCCATTGGCAGCATCTCCTCCTGACTACTGGCTCTTCAGGATATGCAGCCCTTGCTTTCTTTCTACTTACTTGCTTATTACCTACTTGTAGCCTTGCTTTTTTAGTTGTTTACTGATTGACTGATTGATTGAAGAGTTAGATGCTCTGAGTGACTTAAGAACCATTCATAGGTTTTGCATTGGCTCCATGATGAATACAGAGGTCATTTTCACTATATTTCTATGGGGTCTCCCAGGAATCTCCAGCAGGGCATGGTTTCAGGTAAGCAAAATAACAAAATGGGTAGCTGGGTGGTTAGTGAACTTACTTTAAGAAAATGCTGCAAAAATATGACAATGCAGATGTTGTATATGAATCTCACAGGGAAAGGGGACCTCATTTTGTGAAGTATTTCAATGTTGATAGACAAATCAATAAATAAGTGTGAACTCTAGATCATAGAACCTTATAGCCTTTGGGGGTCCAGCAGACAGGAAAACAATGAGCCCTGGAGGGTGAGTCCAGGGAAGAAACGATGCACCCCTTTTCACCTGCCCCACTTTCTGGGGACACATGCATTGCATAAATCAACACAATGGCTGGAGGGCTTACCTGCAGGTCAGGCCTGTGGACCACCTATCAATTGTGTCCCGGCTTAGCGCAGTGATGACCATGTTCATCTTTCCCTTTTCTGGAAGGATGAAGAAGGCAGTCCCATTGCCCGCATAGTTCAGCTGCACCAGCTGGCAGGGGAGCTCCGAGTCATGAAGGTAACTGATGGTGCCCGACTGGAACATCATGGGCACCTTCACCACAGTTGTCTCGTCCACATAGAAGTTCTCCTCCCCGGTGCTTGCCAGGTCAAAGGGCTGTTTCCATGTGCCTAGGAAGAGGAGGAGATGGGTCTGTAGGGCAGAGAGGAAAACACAGTTCCAGGGGACCTCACGGGCCTGCTATCCAAGTGACACAGTGGCCTTCTGTGTGCCTGGAATGTCCCCACTTGAGTCTCGGGGTTTTTAGGTAAGATAAGAAATGTAAAGCCTGTTCCATCCTCTACTTATTGGAATGGGTTGAGGGTGAGTTCTGTTTCTGAGATTGGCTTCTAAACAAGGAAGTGGGGAGAGACCAAGAGGGTGCTGGTCCTTGGATTTGATGGTAAGATTCACTTAGCCTAGACTTATTTTGACTGTTTTACCTTGGCTCCCCCTGCCTAGAGTGGGTCCTGGCTCTGAGGGCTCTGGAAGTGGGGCTGGGCCTCAGGCCTCAAACTCACAGTCCCTGGTGGGCAATGAGGGGCCATCTCCACCCCTGCCAGCCTGGCCAGCCCAGCTGAGGCTCCTGACCCTTTGAGTGGTCCTTCCTTCTAGACCACACTGTTTAAATGCAGAGTCAGGTTAAGAAGACTCCTTCAGGATTCCAGACTCCCACCCCCAGCAGGCCCTCGGGTCCCCTCTACCATGTTCCAGGGTGCCACCATCCAGTTTGTTTGTTGCCTTGAGATGGGGAACTCACTACTTTCACAGATGGGACTTGGCAGTCCTGGTCAGCTCTGATAGGAAGAAAATTGCTTCTCAAACTGAGCTAAAGCCTGCCTGTTTGTCTGCCATCTGTGGGACCTCTTCTGTCCTTCTGAATTTATTCCAGACAACTGAGTCCACCTGCAGGAAACTTACCTGGGCTGGGTGTCACAGGGCCTCTTTGCTCTAGGCGAAGTCTCCCCAGTCTTAAACTGATGACTGAGGCCCCTGAGTCTAGCAGGTCCTGGGTGTCTTGACTGCCATTGACCACAAGTCCTGAAGCCCTTGTGAGGCAACTTTTTCCCAGCTGAGGCTCCCTAAAGGTGGCCAGAACATCACTCCAGGTAGCCTCTTCTCCATCCTACTGCCTGTGGGATCTGTGGATTTCTTGGCCAGAATTCTTACAGAATTCAACCACAAATCTCCTGTAATAGCTACTGATGGAGACAACAGGGGGAGGCTGATGATGTAGGGAAATCCGCCAAGGCTGTGGAGTCTAGAGACCCCAGAGCTATGCTGGTCCATTGGGAATGATGTTGCTAACCTTGGTGTCTGCAGACACTGACCAATGGTAGAAAACTCACCGTCCATCTGTCTCAAATCATCCTCCAAAGGAAGTCCAAAATCCTCAGAACTAGAGGTTGTATTTTGTGGATAACTTACACAATAAAAAAAAGGGGGTAAACTATTTTTCATTGTTAGGTTTTCTATGATACAGCAAAACGAATCCACAAGTCTGACCACTCAGCCAAGGTTGGCTGAGGATGTGAGTCAGTAACGAATGAATGAGTGAATGAATGGATGAATCCTTAACATTTTCCTGCTTGCTTTTTATGAAGTATTTGTTTTCTAGAAGAAAGTGTAATGTATATAGTTTGACACGAAACAAAATACAAAATGGGGTTCAGCCTCTACTTTAAGGGATTTATTCTCAAAATGTCCTAGGAGAATTGGTGGTAGAGAAAGAATTTATGAGGGAAAATCTGAGAGAGCAAGGATGGCTCCTCTAGAAAATCTTTGAACAATATTTTTAATGTTCTTTAAAAAGAACTGTCAAGAAAATCCAATAAATAAATAACACATCAGGGCCATTTTGCGTGTCCTACATTTAGTGATAATAGCTACACAACTCTTGATTTCTATTTATTATCCTGGCTTGCTAGAAATACTTCAGAGTATTTTCCAAGTGGTTTTAACCAAAAAAACTTACAGATTTGTTTTGCTGTATCATAGAAAATTTGTGTACAATGAGGCATTTTACCCCCATCAATGTCTGGTCCTGCATTCAAGTGTTCAAAGTTTCTCTGATTTTGCATCCTAAAGCTGCGAACTCCTATCCACTTAGCCCCTCTGTGGTCCTGAGGACACGGAAACCTCGTGCAGAATGAAGCCAGGCCAGCACCTGTTCCACCAGATGCCCACATGTGCTCAGGCCTCTCTCAGGCTCAGGAGAGCCCTCCCTGCACCTGGGTTTACTGTGCCTTTTCCCCAGCTTGCTTTGCCTGGACCTCTGTGCAACCACCACTGAACTCCTTCCATGCACCAAGCACTTCACAAAGGCACTGGATCTCCCAAAGAGACAGGTGTGCCCTGCATAGGAGTGCACAGTCCCATGGGGGAGATGGTCTATGGAATTCGTGGGAGCACACAGAACAGGTTTTGGGGAAACGTTCCCAGCCTCCCTGGCCCTCCCATAGTCAGGAGTAAAGAAGGCTATCTTTGTCTGTTCAGCCTCTTAGCCTCCCCAACCTGTGAGGAGGGCAGTCTCTACCGGGACTTCCAGGCTTGTGCTGGAGAGCAGGAAAGACTCAGAGGCAGGTGGAGAAGAAGGACTCATGGAGAGGCTAAGTCAGTCCAGACAGTAAGGAGGCATGGGATGGGAGGGGAGGTGGGCGCAGTCTGATGGGAAGCCATGGGAAAGAGCTAGGGAGGAGGGGAAAGGGGGGTGAGGAATCCTGGCTGGTGATCACACCTCTGCTGATCCGATGATGTCGAGAGACACATGTTCAATAGTGATACTGGCATAGTTTGCTTATTTTGACTGTTTTACATGCATTCCTTTGAATATGATTGCTTAACTGAAACTCAACCACTTGGGTGCTAAACAACATGTGACGGCAAGATGATTGCCAAAACGAGGCTTGGGAAAACTGTAAAGCATGCATATGAGGACAAAGTTTTCCTGGGTGAATCTGGGGGGAGGCTTCACAGAGGAGGTGCCTTTTGAGCTAAGATTTGAAATGAGGGAAGGCAGTCAGACAAGTTGCAAGAGGGTTCATGAGGCAGAAGAGGCCTGGGCTTTGTGGTAGGCAGAATAATAGCCCTCCAAAATGTTCACATTCTAATCCCCAGAACTTGTGAATATGTTAGCTTACATGTCCAAGGGGAATTAAAGTTGTAGAGGGAATCACAGTTGGTCATTGGCTGGCCTTGAGATGGGCAGGTGATCCTGGATCACCCAGATGGGCCATTATCCACTGAAATCCTGAGGGTTCTTGTAAGTCAAAGAGGAAGGCAGGAAAGCCAGAATCAGAGAGAGAGATGTGATGACGGATGCAGAGGTGGGAATGATGCAATTACTGGCTTTGAAAATAAGAGGGGCCCACAAGCCACGTGGCTTCTAGAAGCTGGAAAAGGCCTGGAAGTGCATTTTCCCCTAGAGCTTCCAGATTTTTGTGAACAGGAAGGTTGAAAAACTGAAGCAGGACCTGGTCAGAGCAGTGTGTGCAGGACAGTTTTGGGGGCATCTGGGAGTTCCTGAGGGGGTGGGTGGGGTTCTGTCTGGTTCTAGGCCATTTTTCCAGCCCCTGGCCCAGTGCTTGACAGTATTTGTGGAGCATGAAGCAGCCAGACTGTTTGTGGGTATGGGCCTCAAACCAACCTGCCAGAATGTCGGCACATTGCTCAACCCTTCTGGGTGTCATTTTGATCTTTTGTAAAATAATATAATTCTGCCTACCCAACAGGATTGTGGTGAAGATGGAAGTTCCCAGATGTGTATGTGCTTTATAGAATCAAAGACTTTGCCCAAGAGTGTGCCCTGGATTTTAATGGCTGTTATTATTCCTGGCCAGAGCGGATGGGGTTTCAGAGTGGGATGGGAGGGAGTACCTTTGAAGAAGATATAGTTGACCAGGATGAGGACAGCTGGGCTATCCAGCCCTGAGAACAAGTCATCAATTTTCCCCTGTGTCTTATTCTTGACATAATCGTTGATCTGTCTGTTGACTGCTGTAGCCCAGTCCTGGAAATTCAAAGTCAAGACCTCTGACTCATAGTAGTGCTTGATGTCTGCTGTGAATGACTCCAGCAACTCCAGGCTTCCATCAAGAAACAAGGCATTGCCCAAGGTCATTTCTAAGCTGGTGTCTGACTCTGCAAGGAGTTGGTGGAGGTGCTGGAAACCCTGGTGGATCTCAGCCTCAGACTTCTCAGTGAGGTTGAAGCCCAGGCCCCAGAGAAGTTGGGCCCGTGTGTAGTCACAGGTGCCCAGGGACAGCATAGCTAATGCCATGGAGATGCACACAGGGGAGATGAAAACGTTCTTCTTGGGACTCAAGGCCACTAGGTGCTTATACAGGCTGAAGGCAAAGTCAACGTTGGCTGAAGCCAGACCCCGATGTCTACTCATGTTCATATAAGCAGCATTAGGATCCATGGCCTGGACATTCCAGAGGCCACTGGAGGACAGCCAGAGAAGACAGGTATACAGGAGGAGTGGCATTGTCCAGTTTAGCCAGGCCCTGCCAAATCAGAAAAGCTTGTTAGACAATGTGGCAGCCTCTGAGTCAATGGGGCATAGTGCAACAGGAGGTGGGCAAAAGCCCCCATTCAAGCCCCAGTTCCTTTCTCCACACTGGCTGTGTGATCTGGAGTACATCACAGAGGGCACTGGACTTCAGTTTCCTCATTTGAAGATATGAATGATACGTGTTATGATTTTTCCAGTGCCTACCAGGTACCCAACACTGATCTAGGTGGTCTGGCTATATTCGGTCATCTAACCATCACCTAAACACTCCTAAAGTAAGTGTTATTAACCTGATTTTAGGCAGGCAGAAATAGGTGCTCAGAAAGGTTAAAACCCACCCAACATATATGTTTAAAGTGCTGAAAGAAAAAAAAAAAAATTAAAGCATTCCCAGAAAAACAAAAGCTGAGAAAGCTTTTTTCCACAACAGCTGCCCTGCAAGAAATGAGAGGCATTTTATTTCAGATTGAAATGAAAGGACACTGGAGAGTAACTTTAAGCTGAATGAAGAAATAAAAGACCTCTAGTAAAGGTAAAGGCATGGGTAATTATAAGTTACATTTTGGGGCACATGATGCATAGAGATAATTTGTGACATCAGTAACTGGAAGCAGGTGGGAACAGAGCTATAAGGATGCACAGCTTTTGTATGCTATTGAAGTGAAGCTGGTTATTTCAAATATATTATGGACTAAATGTATTATGAATATACATATTACATTTTGGCTTAGTTTATTTTCTCTATTGTTTTTCAATTCTCAATTTTATTTATCTCTGCTCTAATCTTCATTATTTCCTTCCTTCTGCTATTTTTCAGTTGAGTTTGTTCTTTTTCTAGTCCCTAAATTATAAACAAAGACTAAAATTGTTTTTATACATTAGCCTTCTACAATATGATCCAAGTATGTGCGGTCTACAAGAGACTCATTTTAGATCCAAAGATGCAAGTAGATCGGAAGGGAAAGGATGGAAAAGTTACCCCATGTAAATAGCAACCACAGGAGTGGAGGGGTGGCTACACTAATATTAGACAAAATAGATTTTGAATAAAAAAAGATTACAAAAGACAAAAGACAAAGAAGGCAATGATATATTAATCAAGTTTTCAGTACAGCAAGAAGATATAACATTTTTGTTCTCTCATTTCCCATATTATTGTCTTTTTTTGTATTTAGTTTTTGTACTGATTTTTGTACTGAAGCACGTCAATAATTCTGTCCTCATCCCTTTTGGTCATTATGGGGATTACATTAACATCCTAAAGTTAACACCTGAAATTGAATATGTGCCATTTTTTATTTGAGATCTTGTTTTTTAATGTGTTTACAGGTATTCATTTCTATCATCCCACTGCTTTCACTCGTTCCGTAAATTTTGGTATGTTGTGTTTCCATTTTCATTTGTCTTTATTTTCTAATTCCCTTGGTGGTATCTTTTCTGATCCACTGATTGATAAAGAGTGTGTCTTTTCCACAATTTGTAAAATTTCTGGTTTTCCTTCTGTTACTGATTTTGAACTCCATCTCATTGCCATTGAAGAAGATACTTAGTATGAAGATCTGTCTCATTGTGATTGAAGAAGATACTTAGTATGAAGATCTGTCTCATTGCGATTGAAGAAGATACTTAGTATGAAGATCTGTCTTTTTAAATCTATTGACTCCTGATCTGTGGCCTAACATAGGGTCTATCTTGGAGAACGTCCCATGTGCACGTGAGAAGAATGTGTATTCTGTTGTTATAGAGTGTTCTGTATGTGTCTGATACATCTAGCTTTTACTGGGCTGTTCAAGTTCTCTATTTTCTTACTTATTTTATATCTGGTTGTCCTATCCATCATTGAGAATGAGGTATCGAAGTCTCCAAATTGCTGTAGGATCATTTCACCCTTCAATTGTGTCCATTTTTCCTCAATTTATGTTGTCTCAGATACACCCAGAAATGATGTTTTACCAGCTGCTAAAGTGTGAATGTTTGTGTCTCCACAAATTCATATGTGGAAAACTATTCATGGGGGCTCTATCCTCAGGAAAGGAATTCGTGCCTACATAAAAGAGGGCTGTGGCAGTATTTCTGGAAGAATTGGCATATGAATCAGTAGATTGAGTAAAGACAGTCACCTTTACCAATATGGGTGGACATTTTTAATCCATTAAAGGCTGCATGAAACAAAAGGTAGGGGAAGGTCAAATTCTCTCTTCTGTCCCTGAGTTGGACATCCATGTTTGCCTGCCCCTGAACACTGGGGCTCCTGGTTCTTGGACCTTTAAACTCTGGGACTTAAACCAGCAGCCTTATTAGGCCTCTTTTCCTAGGATGGAGCTGAACCATTGGCTCCTGTGGTTGTCAGGCCTTCAGACTCAGACTGAATTACGTGGCTGGCTTTCTTGGGTCTCCAGTTTGCTGATGACAGGTTGTGGGATTTCTCATATTCTGTAATTACATAAGCCAATTCCCATAATGTCTCATCTTATATATATATTTCTACATATAGATTCTGTTTCTCTGAAGAACCCTCACTAATATAATAGATTAAATTAATTTCAAGAGCCTATAATAGGATTATACACCATGCCCAACTTGGATTTATTTCTGTAATGCAAATATGTTTCAACAGACAAAAATTGATCAGTGTAATACACCATACTAATAAAATAAAGGAAAAAACAATCACATGATAATCTCAATTGGTGCAGAAAAAAGTTGAATTTGACATAATTCAGCATACCCTTTCATGATAAAAACACACAATGGATTGAGACAGTCGAGTATAAAGAAGTGCCTGGAAAACATTCAATCTGCCTGCACACTGGGAGAGTGGGGTGGAGATATGGGAAGTTTGTGCCCTTTGAGGGGGAGGAGCTTGGCTTTCTCCTCTGATCCGTTCAATCGGTGAGCCTCAGGCCTGTTCACGGGGCCCTCTCTCGCTTTGCCGAGTTGTTTTCCTTTTCGCCCAATAAATTCAATTTTTCTCACCCTTCAAAGTGTCTGTGAACCTAATCCTTCATGGCCATGTGACAAGGACCCTGATTTTAACTGGACTAAGTAGAAAGTCCTACAGATAGGAATAGAAAAAAACTACCTCCACATAAGAAAGACTATATATTTTTAAAAACCTGTTATACTCAACAGTGAAATAGTGAAGATCAGGAACGAAACAAGGATGCTTGCTCTCACTACTTTTACCAAATACAGCACTGGAAGTTCTAGCCAGAACAATTGGGCAAGGAAATAAAAAGGTATCCAAATTTGAAAGGAAGAAGTAAAATTATCTGTGTTCACAGATAACATGGTCTTATATGTACAGAACCATAAAAATTCTACAAAAAATCCTGTTAGAACTAATAAACACATTTAGCAAAGTTGCAAGATACAAAATCAAAACACTAAAATCAGTTGTGTTTCCCAACACTAATAAAGAAAACAATTTGAAAGGAAATTAAGAAAACAATTCCATTTACAATAGTATGAAAAAGAATAAAATAGAGATTAAGCAGGGAGGTAAGAGACTTATACATGGAAAAGTACAAAACAGTGCTGAAAGCAATTAAAGAGGACATAAATAAATGGCAAAGCATCCTGCATTTATGTATTGGAAGAAATTGCTAAGATGGTAATACTATCCAAAAAAGTCTATAGATTCAATGCAACTCCTATCAAAATTCCAATTACATATTTTGCAGAAATAGAAAAAAATCATCCTAAAATTTATATAAAAATCTCAAGGGACCCTGAATAGCCAAACAATGCTGAAAAAGAATGAAGTTGCAAGTCTTACACTTTCTGATTTCAAAATTTACTATGAAACTGTAATAATCAAAACAGTGTGGTACTGGCATAAAGACGGACATATAGACCAATGGAATAGAATACAGAGCCCAAAAATCAGCCTTGCATATATGGTAAAATGATTTTTGACAAAGGTGCCAGATCATTGGATGAGGAAAAGACAGTCTTTCCAACAAGTGGTGCTGAAAAATTGGGTATTTACATGCAAAAGAATGAAACTGGACTGTTACCTGACACCATATACAAAAATTAACTCAAAATAGATCAATAACAAAAACATGAGTTAAAACTACAAAAATCCTAGAAAAAAACATGGGGGAAAAACTTCACGATATTGGCTTTGGCAATGACTTCTTGAATATCACACCAAAGCCATGAGCAACAAAAGAAAAACTAGACAAATTGGACTTCACCAAAATTGAAAACTTTGTTCATCAAAGGATACTATCAGTGAAGTAAAACCACGACTCACAGAATGGGAAAACAATTCTGATAAGGAATTGATATCCAGGATATATAAAGAATGCTGAAACAACAACAACAACAACAAAACATATAAACCCAGTTAGAAATGGGCAAAGGACTGGAGTAGACATTTCTTCAGATACAACATACAAATGGCCAAGAAGCACGTGAAAAGATGCTCAGCATCACTAATCATTAGGAGTATCAAAACCATGATGAAGTACCACTTCATCTCCATTAGGATGGCTACTATAAACAGACAAACAAAACAGAAAACAATAAGTTGGCACACCAGGCCTGGTGGTGCATGCCTGTAATCCCAGCTACTCTGAAGGTTGAGGTGAGAGGAATGCTTGAGGCCAGAAGTTTGAGACCAGCCTAGGCAACAAAGCGAGACTCCATTAAAAAAAATTTTTTTTAAGTGTTGGTATGAATGTGGGAAAATTGGAATCCTTATGCATTGCTGGCAAGAATATAAAGTTTTATAATATGTAGAAAACAATATGGCAATTCCTTAAAAATTAAACAAAATCATCATTTGACCCAGAAATTTTGCTTCGACTATATACACCAAAGAACTGCCAAGAAGATAGTCAAGGAACTTGAAAAGATATTTGTTGACCAAAGTCACAGCAGCATTATTCACCATAGCAGAAGATAAAAACAACCCAAATGTCTATCAATGGATGAATGAACAAAGTATGGTATAAACATTCAATTGAATACTATTCAACTTTAAAAAGGAATGAAATTCTGACATCTACTACAACATGGATGAATCTGGAAGACATTATGTTACTTGAAATAACCCAGACACAAAAAGACAAATATAATATAATTCTATACCTAGAGTAGAAATATATATAATTCTGTACGTAGGGACAGAAGTAAAATTGTGGTTACCAGGGGCTGGGGCAAGGGGAGACTAAGGAATTCCTGTTGAGTGGGTACAGTTTCAGTTTGGAATGATGAACAAGTTCTGGACATAGATGGTGGTGATGGTGGCACAACAATATGAAAGTACTTTCAATGCTACTGAACTGTACACTTGTAGTTAAAATGTTAGATATTATATTTTCCCACAATAAAATTTAAGAAAAAAATAAATATAAATG
This sequence comes from Saguinus oedipus, assembly GCA_031835075.1. Lineage (NCBI taxonomy): Eukaryota > Metazoa > Chordata > Mammalia > Primates > Cebidae > Saguinus > Saguinus oedipus. The sequence continues at coordinate 136,507,776 of CM063176.1, forward strand.
ATTTAAAAAGAGGCTGATTCTCACTAACGTAGCCCAGGGGGTCTTTGTAACCCAGACCCTGGTGACAGTTCTGCCTCCAGCCTCAAATCTGGCCCCTTGAGTTCTCAGCCACAGCAACACTGGGGGTCAGGGGTTCCTTCCAGCACACACCAACCTTTTATCCGACTGTGGGGCAGGGTATGGTAGGGAAGGTCAGGGCAGATCACGTCACTGCAGGACAGGTTACTTACTTCAAGACAGGTCATGCAGTTTCCCAGGGCAGGTTTTGATTTCCCCGTTTGCTGAGCCCAGCTCTGGGCTGGGAGCAGGGAACAAAGATGCACCTGCCTCAGCCCTGCCCACGTGGCTCCAGTCCATAGGTTCCTCACCTCCGTGCCTCACCTGGCTCACTCCATCTTGTGCTTTGAGACTCAGGTCCCAGGTCACCACCTCCAGGAAGCCTTGCATCTGTGCTTCTCTATGGCCTTGCCCCATGACAGGCAGTGAAAACTTTGCTGAGCTCTGGTTACTGCCATGCCTGTCTGGGATCACCCTCTTGGGCACAGGCAGCATGACGCCAATGGTAGGGTGGGCCCCCATTCCTTTCCTGCTGTCTCTGTGGAAATTGTATGCCTCACCTTCTCCTTTGTTAATTCTTTAAGATGAAGGTGAAACTCCACCCACCCCACAATATTGTTGTGAATACCAGACATGGCTGTTATGATTGCTTGGTTTATGTGACCTCACTTAATGGCTCATCCTGGGGCCCATTTTATAGATGAGAAAACTGAGATCCAGGGAGATAAAGTAACTCCCCCTGAGTAGGAATTCTAAGCCTCAATGTCTGACTTCAGAGCTTGTGCCATGCCATTCTGTCTGTCTCTACAGAAAGCAAAATGATGAGTAAAACACCTCTTAAGGGTATCCCGCCATATATAAAAATGCAGAGTATCAATCTTATTCAGGCATTTCATGTCAAGCATGTCCTCTTTGTTCCTCATCTCTGAAGAGACTCACTTACTAAATATTCACTGTGTTCTGTTTTCACAAACGCCCTATGAGCCAGGCACAGTTCTTGACCTTCTGTACTGAAACCTTATGTGGTACAGTGCAGACAGTTCTGTTCTCTGTGCATCATCTAGGGAGGAGCTGCGGTGGAGAAAGGTCTGCATGACTCTGAAGAATGCCTCTGTCCTGAGCCAGCTGAGCACTCCCCGGCCCCCAGTCCCTGCCAGCATCCTTCATCAGTGGTGCCGGTTAGACCAGATACACTGTAGCTCTCAGGCTCCAACTCTGTGGCTCTTGTGGCCGTCTGGCTGGGCTTAGGAGCATCAGTCGTGGCAGTGGATGAGAATGGCTCTTAGCTACAGCCCTCTGTGTCAGTCCCGTGCGTGGCAGGAGCCCAGGGGACAGCAGAACCCCAGTGGATGACTCACAGACTCTGGGATCTGGAAAATCCTCCACAACGTTGCCTCATAACACTGCTGGCTGCCCTAATGTTCAATGTACCATTTAAAAAACCAAAACATCTCAACAAACCAAGCAATCAAGCGAGCTGCAGTCATGGCTTTGCTCTGTGCTTCTCTGTGGCCTTGCCCCATGACAGGCAGTGAAATCTTTGCTTTGCTCTGGTCACTGCCATACCTGTCTGGGGTCCCTTCATGGGCACAGGCCCTGTGCAGTGTGATGCCAATCGTAGGATGGCAGAGACAGGCCGGGGGAGGGACAGAGAGTTCTCAGGTGTTACTCACAGTCTGCAGTGGACTCAGGCTGTTTCTGCTGGCTCAGTCCTCCTGTCCTGGACCCAGCATGTGTACAGTAAGCCTGTGGGGGATGCTGCCTGTTAAGTTCTGTTTTCCAGCTTCCTGGATGGTTAATGGTTAGAGGGGCAGGTGGCCTTTACCATTCGGTAGTCCTCTCCCCCCAGCCATGAACCAATGGGAGGCTTTGTCAGGACAGCTGAGTAAACACCATGATGCTGCAAATCAACTTTGCTCTGCGTTCAGTTCTATGAAGTTGATTTTAAACATCAAAATGTGGCTGGAGTCGCAGCACTGCAGGTGCCCTGTGTTAGTGGGCAGGGATGTCTTAGGTGCCCTTAATTGGCACCAAGATGCAGATACTTGTAAACACATAGACACACCACACACACACACACACACACACACACACACACGTGTTTAACTCCAACTGGGGATGACTTGTGCAAGGTCCTGCTTTCCAGGGGCCTTAGCCTGGTGGGAGAGGCAGACATGGAATAATATCAGCCAAGCCTTTCCTCTGGATTATCTCACAAAATCTTCCCAATGACTGTGAAGTGGATATCCCTCCTCTTTAGATAGGAAACTGAGATGCATGGGAGTTAAGTGAAGCACCCTTGAGATTCAAATCCAAGACCATTCAACTCCAAAACCTAGCACCTTCCCTCTTCCCCACATTTTATTTTTTATCAGTTTTCTTTGGGTTACAGGTGACAGACATCAAATTTGAACTGCTTTAAAGCAAAAAGGAATATTTATTGGATCTCATGAATGAGAGGTCCAAGGGTGGAAAGGACTTCAGGCGTGGCTGGATCGAGGGAGTTTCAAATCAGATCCCTCCTCTCTCTTTCTCTCTCTCTCTCTCTTTCTCTCTCTCTCTCTCTGATTCCTTCCTAGCTCTGCTTTCTTCTTCTACTTTATTCTGTCTGCACTGGGGACAAAGGTGGCCACTGCAGCTCCAGGTTCTTTGGTTCTAACTGGTTAGTTGGTATCAGAAGGAGAGAAATGGTCACTTTTCTCAGTGTTCCTGTCAGTTCCCCCAAGAGTCTAAGGCATGGTTGCCCCGCTTTGGACTGATCACCGTGTGCAGAAGGATGGGGCATTGTGAATGCCTTGCTAGAGTTCTGGGCTCTCCATTGGGGTGATAGCATCATTGCTTCCATGCAGGGATGAGGGAAGCTTTTTCCAGGTGAAAAGAGGAAAGTAGGGCTTATTACTGGATCTGCAGTTTTGGAGACCCCTTCGTTTTGTTGATATTTCTTTGGTCTTTTCAAGTTTCCTATTCTATAAGCCAATTTTGAACTTAGTGTCTAGGAATTTATCTATTTCATCTAGATTTTTAAATTAAATACTAGAGAGTTATTTATTATGCCCCTATTATTATTTTATATCAGTAATTCTTTTTTCTTTTGTTCTGTATTTTACTTATGCCTTTTCTCCCTTTGATAAATCCTGTTCAGAGATCTATCTAGCTAATTAATCTTTCCAAAGATCCACCTTTTAGTTTTGTTACTAGTTTTTTTAAAAATTTGTATTTCATCGATTACTGTTTATGCCCTTATTTTTTAATCACCTTTTAAATTCTCTGGGTTTTGGTCTGTTGCACTTTTTTCTATTTTCATGAGATAAATGCTTGGCTTTCTCATGTTTTAATATTTCCAGGCTCCACATAAATATAATAAAGTTAAAAGTTTTCATCTAAATACTGATTGAGCTATGTCCACAAATATTTGATAATTACTATTTTTATTGTCATTTTTTCTAAGTATTTTTAAATTTCTTTTATAGTTTCCTTTTAAACCCAAGAGTAGTTTAGTAATATGTCACTGAGTTTATTTAAAATTTTAGGCTATTCTTTTGTTATTAACTTCCACTTTTATTTCACTCTGATGATTGTTTCTTTTGCTGTGCAGAGACTCAAGTTTAATTAGATCCCATTTTTCTATTTTTGCTTTTGTTGCCATTGCTATTGGTGCTTTAGTCATGAAGTCCTTGCCTATGCCTATGTCCTGAATGTTGTTGTCTAGGTTTTCTTTTAGAGTTTTTATGGTATTAGGTCTTATGTTTAAATCCTTAATCCATCTGGAGTTAATTTTAGTGTAAGGTGTCAGGAAGGGGTCCAGTTTCTGCTTTCTGCACATGGCTAGCCAGTTTTCTCAACACCATTTATTAAACAGAAAAACCTTTGGAATGTTTTGAGGTTTTTAATAACCATATAAGGCCTATTTTAATAAATGTTCCATGTTTTCTTAAAAAATAATATTATCTATTTGATATGTATATATACACATTCATATATATTTATATGTAATAACGAACTTATTATTTTATCTAAATCTTCATATCTATGTTGATTCTTCTTTTTAAATTGTATTTTAAGTTCTCAGCTACATGTGCAGATCTTGCAGGATTGTTGCATAGGTGCACACATGCCATGATGGTTTGCTGTCTCCATCCTCCCATCACTTACATCAGGCATTTCTCCTAATGTTGTCCCTCCTCAACCTCCCCGCCCCCTGCTGTCCTTCCCCTAGCCCCTCCCACCCCCAACAGAGCCCAGTGTGTGACGTTGCTCTCCCTGTGCGCATGTGTTCTCATTGTTCAACACCTGCCTATCAGTGAGAACACGCAGCATTGGGTTTTCTGTTCTTGTTTTTTTTTTTTTCTTGTTCTTGCGGTGTTTGTTTTCTCAGGTCAGTTTGCTGAGAATGATGGTTTCCAGATTCATCCATGTCCCTACAAAGGACATGAACTCATCCTTTTTTCTGACTGTATAGTATTCCATGGTGTATATGTGCCACGTTTTCTTTGTCTAAACTATTATTGATAAGCATTTGGGTTGGTTCCAGGTCTTTGCTATTGTAAACAGTGCCACAATAAACCTATGTGTGCATGTGTCTTTAAAATAGAATGTGTTACAGTCCTTTGAGTATATACCCAGTAATGGGATTGCTGGGTCAAATGAAATTTCTATTTCTAGATGGTTGAGGAATCACCACACTGTCTTCCACAATGGTTGAACTAATTTACACTCCCACCAACAGTGTAAAAGTGTTCCTGTTTCTCCACATCTTCTCCAGTATCTGTTGTCTCTAGATTTTGTAATGATTGCCATTCTAACTTGTGTGAGATGGTATCTCAACGTGGTTTTGATTTGCATTTCTCTAATGATCAGTGATGATGAGCATTTTTCATATGTTTTTTGGCCTCATAAATGTCTTTTTTTGAAAAGTGTTTGTACATATGTTTTGACCACTTTTGAGTGGGTTTGGTTTTTTCTTGTAAATCTGTTTTAGTTCTTGGTAGATTCTGGATATTAGCCCTTTGTCAGATGGGTAGATTGTAAAAATTTTTTCCCATTCTGTTGCTCTTTCACTCTGATGATTGTTTCTTTTGCTGTGCAGAGACTCTTAAGTTTAATTAGATCCCATTTTTTCTGTTTTTGCTTTTGTTTCCATTGCTATTGGTGCTTTAGTCATGAAGTCCTTGCCTATGCCTATGTCCTGAATGTTGTTGTCTAGGTTTTCTTTTAGAGTTTTTATGGTATTAGGTCTTATGTTTAAGTCCTTAATCCATCTGGAGTTGATTTTAGTGTCAGGAAGGGGTCCAGTTTCTGCTTTCTGCACGTGGCTAGCCAGTTTTCTCAACACCATTTATTAAACAGAAAAACCTTTCCCCATTGCTTATTTTTGTCAGGTTTGTCAAAGATCAGATGGTTGTAGATGTGTGGCATTACCTCTGAGGCCTCTGTTTTGTTCCATTGGTCTATATCTCTGTTTTGGTACCAGTACTATGCTGTTTTGATTACTGTAGCCTTGTGGTATAGTTTGAAGTCAGGTAGCATGATGCCTCCATCTTTGTTCTTTTTGCTTAGGATTGTCTTGGCTACATGGGCTCTCTTTTGGTTCCAAATGAAATTTAAAGTGGTTTTTTCCAGTTCTGTGAAGAAGGTCAAGGTAGCTAGATGGGGATAGTGCTGAATCTAGAAATTACTTTGGGCAGTGTGGCCATTTTCACAATATTAATTCTTCCTAACCATGAACAGAAAGAACTCCTATTCAAAATTGCTACAAAGAGAATAAAGTACCTAGGAATACAACTAACAACTGTTTAAGTTAGATTGAACAGAAGTGCCTGTTTTTGTCATATTGTCATTTTCTTATTAATTGGTAAGGTTAACTATCCTTTGCCAGATCAATATATTGCAATATAAGTTTGTGACTTAACTTTCACTCTTTTAATGAAATCTTTTGATGAACATCATTCATTATTTTAATGATGTTTAAAGAGTCTGTTTATTTTTTTTACAGTTAATGCTGCTTATGTTCTAAGAAATCTTTGCCTATCCAAATGTTATGAAACATTTTCTTTGAAAAGCTTTATTGTTTTCTTTTTCGCTTTTAGGTTTGTTATACATCTGAATTTGATTTTTGTGTATGGTGTGAGATAGAGGTCAAATTTATCTTATTTCATATATATGACACCATTTGGTGATGATGGGGATTGTGTTCTCTAAAAATGTCATGTCATAAAAGACAAAATGTGTTACCTCTTAGAGGATACTAAACAGACATGACGACTGGGTGCGGTGGCTCACGCCTGTAATCCCAGTACTTTGGGAGGCCGAGGTGGGCAGATCACGAGGTCAGGAGTTTGAGACCAGACTGACCAACATGGTGAAACCCCATCTCTACTAAAAATACAAAATTTAGCTGGGCGTGGTAGTGTGTGCCTGTAATCCCAGCTACTCAGGAGGCTGAGGGAGGAGAATCACTTGAATCTGGGAGGCGGAGGTTGCAGTGAGCCGAGATCATGCCACTGCACTCCAACCTTGGTGACAGAGTGAGACTCCATTCAAATAGAGAGAGAGAGAGAGAGAGAGAGAGAGAGAGAGAGAGAGAGAGAGAGAGAGAGAGAGAGAGAGAGAGAGAGAGAGAGATGACATCAGTAATGGTGTGATTTCAGAGAAAGAGGTAGTCACTGTTGGAGAGCATTGACAAGAAGCTCCTCCTAGGATATGGATGACCTTCTGGAAGTTCTTGACTTACTAAATGGAGAGCTTGGGTCCTTAATAGGAGAAAAACATGTGCTATGTATTAAGGACCTTACTGGGATAATTGACAAAGTTGGAATATGGATGGTACATTAGATAGAGGTATCAGTGCTAAATTTCCTCAAATTGGTGGGTTTACTGAAAAGTAACGTCTCAAAATCATAGAAATATACGCTGAAGTATTTAGGGTTAAAGAGGTATGATATATACAATTTATTATCAAAATATTCTGAAAAAGATTATACATGCACATACAGGCATGCATACATATGTATGTATGTATGTCTCGGGGAGATAAATCACATATGTGTGTTCTTTGTATTATTTTTATTCTTGCAGCTTTTCTGTAGGTTAGGAATTACTTCCAAACACAGAGTTAAGAAAGAAAGAGAAAAGGTTGGGCTCTGGCTCTTGCTCTGCCACTGTCAGCAGGTGGCCTTGCGACCTTCCTCTCTGGGCATAACTTCAACTCTGGTGGAGCTGTAGATATTCCCTGCTTCATGGGGTTGCTGTGAGGATGATGTGGTGCTTGAGCCTAGCACAGTTGCAAGCATATTTTAAGGCATGAGAATCACTGCTAAGATTGTTGTTTTATCTCTTCAGTGACTGGTGCCCACCAAGCACTGGATCCTGCTTGGACAGTGCCAGCCAAGACCTTTTCTTTCATCATCAACCTCTTAGCACTTTAATAAAGAAAAATCATTTTTTAAAATCAAAGAAAACTTTTTATAAACAACTTTGAGCTGTTTCTTACATGTTCCTTGAACCACTGGTCTGTGCCCACCAGGCCCTGGCTGGTGGACTTCAGGGGAGTGAGAGCTGCTTCCTGCTGACCAGGAGGCCGAGTTGTTCCCTTAAAGGCAGGGCTGCACCTGCTTTAGACATCCTTCCCTGGCCCCCAGGTCAAACACTGCTGTGTCTGGGTCTCGCTTGAGAATGACTTGCTGGTCTCTCAGGGGGTCATCCCCAATACTGGAGGAGCATCTTGCTGAAGCCCTCCATGAAGAGCCATCCCTCTTAAATCACACCTTCATGAGCAGCCACCCCTCAGAAATCACACCATCAGTGAACAGTTACCCCTCTGAAATCATACCATCCATGAACAACCATCCCTCTGAAATCAACCACCCATGGATGATCACCTCTCTGAAATCAGATCATCCAGGTCTGGCCACTCCTCTGAAATCACACCATCTGCGGACAGCCACCACTTTGAAATCACACCGTCCATGAACAGCCACCCCTCTGAAATCACACTGTTCATGAAGGGCCACCCCTATGAAATCACACCATCTGTGAATGGCCATCTCTCTGAAATCATACCATCCGTGAATGGCTATCTCTGAAATTACAGCTGTGCTGCTCTGGGTTCCACTTGCCCAATTCTGCTAAGCACAGAAGCTGGGCCAGGAGGGTTACTCAGGGTATCTGAACTTCCCCCTTCCTCTCTAGGATCCTGTCTCTAGGAGGTGAGGGCTCAGATCTTGCCTGGCAAGGGACAGGCCATGTGAAGCCAGAGACTACAGTGACCAGAATCTCTAGAATGAGTCGTGGCTGGACTTTCCAAATCCCATCTGGCTGTTTACCTGATGAATCATGAGCTATGTTGGCAAAGAAGAATGCCACCCAGTACTAGTGGCCAATGTGGGGTCGGCAGGGGTAGGTGAGTCCTCTCCCAAATCATGAACTTCTGAGCTGGACCCGGCTGTTGCTGGACCTGGGGCCTGGCTTTTGGCTGTGGTGACCCAAGGGAAGTGCCTGGATCCCTTTCCTGCCAGTCTGCACTTTGGGAGCCACCTGTCCTACCCACAGCCTTTGAGTGATTCCTGGACCAAGCAGGACCCCAAACCCCTCTTGGCCCTCATCTTCTCAGACAGGCAGGAACACAGTCTAGCAGTGCCATTAATTTAAACTTAGTTCCTTTGGGCTGCATCTTCACTGTTGAGCTGCCTACAATGGCTGGGTCTCCCTTCTGTTCCTCTTCTCCCCACCTGCCAGCCCCTGCCCTACTCCAGTCTCCCCACAGCATGTAAGAACTGAGCACAGTGCCCAGAGCCTGGTGTGGGGAGTTGCTGGCATATATTGAACCCTCACTGGGTACCAGCTCTTGGAGTCTGTTGTAGACTGATCTAGTCAATCCTCAAAAGAACCCTGTGGAATGGAATTGGGATCATCCAGGGTAGTTTAGCCAGCAAGAGCATGGGCTCTGGGTTCATCCCTCATTAAACAAGTTGAGGAGTGTTATTCTAAGGCCTGGAAAACTGTGTAAGCTTGACGTCAGTTTTTCCTTAGGTGTTTGGTAGAATTTGACAGAGAAACTATTTGGGCTTAGAATTTTCTTTGGGAGATATTTTTTATTTATGGATTTAATTTATTTCATAGAGAACTATTCACATTTTCTACTTCTTTGTTTTTTTTTAAGAAATTTACTCGTTTATTCTAACTTCTAAAGCTTACTTACACAAAGTGTTCATACTATCTTCTGATTACCTCTTTGGCATGTTTCAGATCTATAGTAATGGCCCATTTTTCATTCCTGGCCTAGCTTACTTGTGCTTCATTTCTGTTTTTGTTTTTTCAATTATTAAAATTATGGCATACTCAAAGAATCGACTTTTGGAATTCTTGATCTATTTTCTTTCATGTTTACTTTCTATATCATTAAATTTTGTTCTGCTTATTTCCTTTATTTCTACATTGTTTTGTTACATTTGTGCTTCTTTTTGTAATTTCTTGAGATGATTACCCTGTAGATATTTTTTACTTTATGGGAAAATATATGCCTTAGAAGCAGTAAAATTTCCTCCTAAATATAGTGCTAGATATGTCTCCCAATATTTTTAACAGCTTTATTGCAATATAATTAATATACTGTAAAACTCACCCATTGTCAGTGTCTGATCCAATGATTTTTACTTAACTCATAGAGTTGTGCCAGCTTCACCAGAACCCAGGGTTAGAACCTGTCTGTCACCACGAAGATCCCCAGGAACCTTTGGCTGTCAATTGACCCTCCCAATGTGTACAGCCAGGAAGTGGACCAGCTATAGCCCTAGGCTACCACTGATCCACTTTTTGGCTCTACACATTTGCCTTTTCTGGATAATTTACATAAGTGGACTCATAGGTAGCCTTTTGGATCTAGCTTTTCTCACTTAGCACAACGTTTTCAAGATGAAGCCACATTCTACACTTGGCCCTTGAACAACATGGGAGTAAAGGAAACCAATTTTCCATGCAGTTGAAGATTCACAAGTAACTTTTTACTCCCCAGAACTTGACTATTAGTAGCCTACTGTTGACCAGAAGCCTTACCCATAACATAGTCAATTAATATGTATTTTATCTTTATAGCATTATATTGCATATGCTTACAATAAGGTAAGCTAGAGAAAAGAACATATTATTTAAAAAACATAAGGAAGAGAAAATATATTTTTTATTTTTTAAGTGGAAATAGATAATCATAAACATTTTCACCCTCCTTGTGTTCATGTTGAGTAGGCTGAGGAGGAGGAGGAAGAGGAGAGGTTGGTCTTGCATCTCAGGGGTGGCAGAGGAGGGAGAAAGTCAAACCTGTTTTATTCAAGGGGTGACTATAGTAAGATCCGTAGATCATTTCTTTTTATTGCTGAATAGTATTCCATTATATAGAATTGTATTAATCAATTCCCCAGTTGATGAATATTTAGATTGTTTCTAGTTTGAGGCTGTTATTCATACATGAATTGATATTATTCATATGGCATGATATTCATATGTTTATCCATTTATGAATTCATTTTATTCATATAGATGTGTTCATGGGCAAGTCTCTTTTTGTATAGACTTATGTTTTCATTTTATCTTTGTAGAATTGTTGTGTGATATGTTCATGTCTGACATTTTCTGAAAATGCCTAATTGTTTTACAAAGTGGCAGCACAATTTTATAATCTCACCAGCCATCTGTGAGAGTTCCAAGTTTTTCATCTTAATAAACACTTGGTATTGTTTTTTTTTTTTAATTTTAGAAATACTAGTGGTTGTGTAGTTGTAGCTCATTACAGGTTTAATTTGCATTTTCCTGCTGACCAAATAGAGAACCTTTTCATGTGCTTATTGGCCATCCATATGTCCTCTTTGGTGAATGCCTATTCAAGTCATTTGTTATTTTTAAATTGGGTTAACTGATTTGTTTTATTATTGAGTTATAGGAGTTCTTTATATATTTTGGATACAAGTTCTTTATCAGAGATATGATTTGCTGACATTTTTTTCCTGTATGTAACTTGCCTTAATTTTTTTTTTAAATTTTAGAAGTTTTAGATTGACAGAAAAATTGCAAAGATATTATAGAGAGGTCCTATATACTCTACACCCAGTTTTCCATATTATTGACAGCTTATATTTATATGATACATTCATTTTAATTAATAAACCAATATCGATACATTATCATTACCTAAAGTCTATACTAATATTTCAATGTGAGTCTTTCTTATCAAATGTCCTTTTCTGTTCTGGGATCCTATCCAGGTCACCACGGAACACTGAGTCATCATGCTCACTCCTTAGGCTCCTCTTGGCTGTGACAGTTTCTCCGACTTCCCTTGGCTTCGATGAACTTTCAGGCATACTGGTCAAATATTTTGTAGGATACCCTCCAGTGGAATTTGTCTGATGTTTTTCATTACTATATTGGGGTTATGGGTTTTTCAGAGGAAGACCCCAGAGGTAAAGTGCTATTTTCATAACATCACATCAAGAGTACATACTATCAACATGACTTATCACTGTCAATGTTTACCTTGATCACCTGGCTGAGGCTGTGTTTATCCAGTTTCTTCACCATAAAGTCACTCTTTTTTACACTGTCCTTCTTGGAAGGAGTCACTATGTGTAGCCCACACTTAAGGTGTAAGGAGTTAAGCTCCAGCTCCTTATGGCTATCTACATAGTATATTTGAAATTCTTCTGCATGGCAGATTTATCTCTTCTTTTCAATTTATTTTTTATTCAATAATTTATTTATATCAGTATGGACTCATAAATATTTATTTTATGCTCTGAGTTATAACCTATTATATATACACATTATTATGATCTATAATACTACTTACTTTTTGTTCAAATTGATCCAACTTGGGTCATTGGGAACTCTTTCTGTTGACTCCTGTATTCCACTGACATATGCCTAGCACTGGTAGTTTTTAAAAACACTTTCTTATTTCCTGGGAATACAAGATGCTCCAGTATCATCTTGTATATTTCTTACCCTGTCCTATATTCACTAAGTTCTTCAAGGAGATCTGGTTACTTCCACTGAAGAATGGTGTTAGAAACCAAGATCCTGTTGCTCTGTTCATTGCTGCTGAAGTATCATCAATTCTAGACCAGCTCAGCCGACAGAGTTTATTATTCCATTCTCACACTGCTATGAGTAAATACCTGAGTCTGGGTAATTTAAAAAGAAAAGAAGTTTAATAGACTCACAGTTCCTCATGGCTGGGGAGGCCTCAGGAAACTTACAATCATGTTGGAAAGTAACTCTCCACAGGGCAGCAGTAGAGAGAATGAGTGGCGGCCAGGAGAAATGCCAGACACTAATAAAACCATCAGATCTCGTGAGACTCACTAGCATGAGAACAGCATGGGGGAAACTGCCCAGTTGATCCAATTACCTCCAACTTGACATGTGGGGATTACAATTTAAGATGAGATTTTAGGTGAGGACACAACCAAACCATATCACAGAGCAAGGGAATATATGTGTATACACAAACCAGTGCCTATACACATATCTTTTAGCATTGATACATGTAACCATCTATCTCTATATTAAACAGCAAGTCAGGAGCTCATACTAATATCTCTAACTCTAAACCATCGACCATCTCAGTGTCCTCTTACTTATCTGTCATCTCCCTCCCCAACCTGGCTCCGACCACCCACCTTCCATTTACTTCATTTGGCAAATTGTTTAATTCCTGTATACATGGATATTGGTATCTGAATTGTTAACTCGTACCCTGTTGGAAACAACTTTTCTAACTAGAGCACAGGGCTTACACACAATTTCTTTTGCCTTTATTCTTTCTCCAGTCATTTCTAAAGTTACTTAGGTCAGCAACCCCCATCCTGTCAGCAAAGTCGTTTTGCATATTTCTAATACAATTAGATGGTTTGGTCACATTCTACTTTTTATCCTGAGATCCTCCAACTCCTAAATGAGGATTATTTAATTTGTAGGTTCATATTTTGTGTGGCAAGGTTCTATGGGCTTTGACAAACGTGTAGTGTCATGTGTCTACCATTACAGCATTGTACAAAGTAGTTTCGTCACCCTAAAAAATAGCCTGTGTTTTACCTACTTTGCCCTTCCCTCCTTCCCCTGAACTCCAGAGAATCATGGGTCTTTTTACTGTTGCTATAGTTTTGCCTTTTCCAGAATATTATGTAACTGAATCATATAGTATGAGCCTGACTTCTTTCAGTATGCAGACTGACTTCTTTCACTTAGAAATATGCATTTAAGGTCTCTCCATGTCTCTTTAAGATTTGACAGTTCATTTCTTTTTATTACTTTATCTTTTGATCATATAATCATATTTTGTTGTTTGCATAGACCAAACTTTATCTATTAACCTGTTGAAGGACATATTGGTTGCTCACAGTTTTTTTTTTTTTTTTTTGAGATAGAGTCTCACTCTGTGTCCCAGGTTGGAGTACAGTGGTGCAATCTTGGCTCACCTCGAACCCCCAACCTCCACCTCTCATGGCGCAATCAATCTTGGCTCACTCCAACCTCCACAACCTGGGTTCTAGCAATTCTCCTGCCTCAGCCTCCCTAGTAGCTGAGATTATAGCATGCACCATCACACCTAGCTAGTCTTTTTTTTCTTTGTATTTTTTTGTAGGGGTTTCACCATGTTGGCCAGGTTGGTCTCAAACTCCTGACTTCGAGTCATCTGCCTGCCTCAGCCTCCTAGTGCTGGGATTACAGATGTGAGCCAACTGTTCCTGGCTTGCTCATAGTTTTAGTGATTGTGAATAAAACTGCTATAAACACTTGGGTACAGATTCTTGTGTGGAGAAAGCTTTCTAATTGGTTGGGTAAATATCTGAGATAATGATTGCTCTATCTTGTGATAAGACTGTGTTTCAGTTTGTAAGAAACTTGTGGCTGGTCTTTTAATTTTCTTAGTAGCATTTTTTGAAGTATGAACATTTATTTTAGTAAAGTCCAATTTACCATTTTTTTCCTCTTTGATTGCTAATGCTTTTGGTGTCATATGTAGGAATGCCTTATCTAACCTGAGGTCATATGTTTCTCCTGTGGTTTATTGTAGAAGTCTTATTGCTTTAGCTTTTACATCTAAGTCTGGTTCATTTTAAGTTAATTTTTGTGTACGGTATGAGAAAGTGGGGATTAGGTTCTTTTTCTTTATTTTTTATTTTTGCATATAGATATTCAATTGTCCTAGGCCAATGTGTTGAAAAGACCATCCCATTGAATTGTCTTGGGGCCTTTTTTGAAAAATTATTGAGCATTATTAATATATGAGTTTCTTTCTTATGATTGCATATGCTACACTTACTCATGCTCTATTTCTTTAGATGGCATTATTAGGTTAGTATATTTTCCATATCTTCTGTCTCTCCTTCTTCAACCTCTACATTTAGGAAGTTAGTTTAGGCAACTGTTGCAATAGTTGAGGAGAAACATGATGGCAGCTTGAACAAGAAGGTAGCAGTGGAGGTGGTAAGGGGCAGTTGATTTTAGATATATTTTAGAGGTAGGGCTGACAGTATTTGCTGACAGTATTTGCTAACGGATGCAATGTATGGTGTAAGAAGAAGTGACAGGTCAAGGACTCCAAAGGTATGAAAGCAAGCAACTGGAAGGATGACATTACTGTTAAACATTAACTAAAATGAGAAGACTGTGAGTGGAGCTAGTTTGGCTGTAAGGATCTGGAGCTCAGTTGTAAATATGTTATGTTTGAGATGGATATCAGATGGCCAGAATGTAGCTGGAGGTATGAGTCTGGAGTTCAGAGGTGACATTTGTGCTAGCTATACAAATTTAGGAGCATCAGCTTTTAGATGGTTTTAAAGATCCATGAGACCAGATGAGACCACCTAGGGAATGAGTATAAATGGAAAAGAAAAAAGGCTCATGAACTGAGTCCTGGGACACTCAAAAGTTAAAGAGTTTGGGAGGTGAGGCAGAGCTAGGATAGGAGGCTGAGAAGCAGCAGCCAGCTGAATGCAGGAGTGCACAAGATGTCGAGGAGAGTCTGTGTCCTGGAAGCTAAGTGATGAGAATATTTCTAGAACCAAAAGTGAAAAATTCTGTCCATTGATGCTAAGCAATCAGGAAACATGCAGACTAACAACTGTTGGAGGAATTAGCAATTGATCATGGGTGACTAGCCAAGAGCAGATAGGTGCAGTGGGGGTGGGATTGGTGGGAATGGGGAGGGAGCCTGAGTGGAGCATGCTCAAGAGAAGAAAAGGATGATTTTGTGGGATGACCAACTTGTCCTGGTTTGTCTGGGAATGTTCCTGGTTTTAACATGAAGGTTTGCATCCTATGACTTCTGATTTGAAAATGGAAAGATTCCATGTCCTGGAACCCTTTCATTTCCAGGCAAACTGGGGTGGCTAGTCATCCCAATTTGAAGACAAGGGAATAAATAAGTTTTTCAAGCAATGGTGTGTTAACTAGAGGAGGAAATGATATCTGTCTATCATCTATCTACCTACCTACCATCTATCTATCTGTTTGAATGTGGAGGCAAAAAAGCGTGTTTGCATCCTGACAGAAAAAGCCCAGTAGATAGGGAAGATTTGTGAGTCAGGAGTAAGAGGGAAGGGTAGCTGGTGCAATGTCTTCGTTATGGTATTTTATCAGAGTGAGGTGAAATACAATGACAGCACCAGTAGATGGGTGGCCCTAGCTAGGCACATAATCAGGCATCCATTGTGGCAGGAGGGATGGCAGAGGCATGGTCAGAGTGGCAGTGAGTGGGCAGATGGTTGCCTAGATTTTGCCAGGGAAAAAGGAAGTGAGGTCATTAGCTCAGAGTGATTTGGGGCTGAGGGTGTAGGAGGTGGAGGTATGAAGATGAAGGATAAAGTATTTATTTAGGACAGTGGGAATACAGAAGGGTTCGAGGAGTAGAGGGTGCTTGCTCTCCAGGATCCGAGCTCTCTTGAGGTTAGTGATCATGAATTTAAAACGGGGTCAGAGAGTATGGTTTTCTCTGGCTACATTCAGGAGCTCGAGTATTGGCACGGAACAGGAAGAGAGTCGGAGGGCTTGTCAGGAAGCGCTGATAAAGCAAGAGGAGCAGGGGCTGTGACTGCTTATGACACTGAAGCTGGGCAACTGAGGACCTGAGAGAGGAGAGAGAAATGAAAACCAGCAGAATCAATGGATGTGCATCCCAGTGGGACTAGAGGATTGCTGGAGTTGGGTACCAAAAGGAATGAGCTGGAAAGAAAGGAGGTAGTGGCTGATCTGAGAGTAGAATACTTGAGATGGTGGGGGGCTGCTGTTGTAACAACCAGTGTTTCCGGGTGACTGTAAGAGCAGTCAACGTTCCCGTGGGTTCCTGTCAACTTGCAGCTGTTTCTTGGCACCAACTCAAAGTGAGGCTACACCCTTCTCCTTTTCGCACATGAGTCAGACTCTGTCACTACTGGGCTGCTTGCCCACTCAGCTTAAAACCATCTGGCCCACTTCCCAGAAAGAACATGGATTCTATTTAAAAAACAAGAATCTATGTCACTCTGATGAGCATTTGCCCATGCACCCAGGGTGGTTACATGATGGTAGCATGTTGTATACACCTGCGTGATGAGTTCTTGTAGGATGGGCCCATCGCCTCCATCTCTATGTCCTTTTGGATCTAGAGCTGTGCCTGGCACACAGTTGGTACTCAATAGGTGCTTACTCAAGTGACTGACATAGGATTGAATGTTAAATGGAGACTCTTATGAAGATCTCAGCCTCTGCTCTGCAGTCTCCTCTCATAGAGGCCATTCCCTCATGGAGAGAATTTTACAGGCGGAGTTCAGGGAGCCTTTGTTCTTGCTTTCCTGAATCCTTTGCAGGAACACAGCTGCAGCACATAAATGACCTTCAAATGTAATGTAATACTCAGTAGCTCTCTTTTCAAAGAGACTCAGAGACAGTCCCTGCATGCTTCCCTTCTAAGACACTTGTGCAGGAGATCTGAAACCCCACTCAACCCATCGGATGCCAGCTGGCAGTGATGACAGGACAGTCCTGCCCCTCCATGTCACAAACCTCTTCCCAGAACACTCTCCACAGAGTCCCCAAGTCCTGCCAGGAAGACAGCCTGCCCAGCAGCACCAGAACACCCACCCTCCCACCCACACCCACACCCACACACAGAGTTGTCATTTGGGGCTTTATGAGGTTGATCTTTCCAAGGAGAACGACAGTTCTGCTACAATCCAGGTGGCGAGGGTCTGAGAAAACTGGAAGCCAGGGAAAAGCCCAGAAGCCAGCAGCAGATAGGAAGCTGGTGAAAATCCATGAGAGTGAAGTAGGTCTGAGAAAGTTGGCATTAAAGCAATGAATGAGTTTGGCTGGTCATCTGTGTAACCGCAGACCTCGGTTTGTTGATCTGTGAAATGGGAGAATCACTCACAGGCGATTTGTGCAAGGACCAGAGGATGGAGCCATAGGTTGTGTGCTGTGCCAGTGAGCTCCAGCTAGAGTTTTCCTTCTTCTTCAGGAGCCCCAAGCATTGCACAGCACTGGGAGGGTTGGGGCTGGGGGCAAGGAGGTGCGAACTTTTGTCACCTGATGGTGACTTTGCTTTGGGATTCATCACTTTCCCCATGAAGGGGAGGTTGCAGCTGCCTTTCTCAAAAATTAATAGTTGGAAGGGCCTGTTGAAACAGAGCATGGGAAGAAAGTACTCAGGGAGGGACTGGAGGTTGGTGACATCTTCATCTTCTGCTCCTTCCTCTTCCTCGGTCAGTTTCACCCTGTGCTCTGCCTTGGAGGGACCACGGTTCCCAGTGTTGATCCAGCAGAAGTTGTCCCTTCCTCCAGCAGGTGCCACACTGAACCTCAGTCTGAGCATGGCCCAGGAGGCCCAGGTTTGTGTCCTGGTTGTGTCCTCACTATAGGCATGACCTGGTGCATCCTGTTCCCTGGTGGAGTTTCAGTTTCTTTGTCTGCTCCTTCCCTCCAAACTAGGAGTGGGGGTTCTTGCCTTAGCAGCAAGCTTGGGAACCCTTCCTCCAAGTCCCAGACCCAGCCCTCTCCTCAGATCAGCTGTCCTCAGGACACCAGTGGGTACTGTAATTTCACATTTCCACTTTTGACTTCCCCCAGCAGTGGAGCAGTGTCATGGTGGCTCCACTGGGGTGTGGTGAATGTGTGAGAAAATGTACGCACTTTTAGAAATGACTGGACACCGGTGGATTTTAACTTACCTTGAAGGCCTTCATGGACATGGTTTGCAGAGAAATTCTCAAGCCCTGCATGGTAACTGAATATATCTGAGATGCCCGTTTCGGGCAAGCGCTGGTCCAATTGAACATTCCCAGGTAGAGAGAATTTTGGAAAATACTCCCTCTCCTTCCATTCAGGGGAGTGAGAGGAGAAAACAGAGCTGACATAATGTCATCTAATAAACTGCCCCCACCAGCAATCTCACTGCAGAATAACAGAATAAAGTTAATGTCAGCTGTGTTTCCTGAGTGCCTGCAATACGCAGGTCTGTGCCAGGTTCTTTAGAAGGAAATTTTGATTCATCCTCACTGTAATCCTGGGGACTGGGTGCCCCAAAAACCCACTTTACAAATGAGAAAATGGAGGGTTGAAGAGGTCAAGAGATTTGCCCAGTGGTTGGGAACATGGTTCGTAGAAAGCTAGGAGTGAAGTGAACACGGAAGCCCCTTCTCTAGCTGTGGTGCTGCTTCTCAGACTGGACGTGGCCTGCTCCTGAGTGCAGTGGAATAGAAGCCTCTCTGTCTGTCTGCTTATCTTTGTTCCAGCACAAAGCCTCCCCCTGTTTTCTTCCCTCTCTAAGGTCAGCATGGAGGGCCTCGAAGGTCCCGGGGGAGGATTGAGAGCCACCTTTTCTTGTGTTTACCTTTCCATGTCTTACATCAATGGCACATGATGGGGACATGTTCTCACTTAGAAGTGGAATCTAGAAAGTCAAACTCTTAGAAGCAAGAGCAGAAAGTGGGTGGCCATGAGCTGGGGAGAGGGAAATGGGGAGAAGTTGATCAAGGGATAAAAGTTCAGATGAACACATTCCGGATTCCTATGGTGCACCATGTGCCTAGAGGTATGTATATAGCACTGTGTGCTTGAAATGTGCTAAGAGGTTCGATCTTAAGTGTTCTCGCTATACGCGGAAAAAGTGGTACTCATGTGAGGTGATGGATCTGTGAATTAGTTGGACTGTGGGAATCATGTTCAATGTATGCATACATTGAAACAGCACGTTGCACACCTTAAACATACACAACTTTTATTTGTCAGTTCTACCTCAAGAAAGCTGGAAACAGATTAAAATGAAAAGTACCAATTAGGAAACAAAGACATGCCATCTGTGGGCATAGTTTCTGCATGGCAGCCTGATGGTGACTTGTGTCCACAGCCTGGGGGACGACTGAGCATTGAGAATCTATCTTCCCAGCTTTAGTTTCCCAACTGCCTTGACCACAAGAAAGCACGCCTTCTTCCCTCTTCCCACTATGACTCACCTAGCAGCTTCCTGGTGGCAGGAGGCTGGAGCCTCCTAGCAGCTCCAACATGGGTAAACCAAGCAAAGTGGGGTGTGGCGGGGAAAGCTGGAGGCTGTCAGCCTCTCCAGGAGCAGGGTGCTTGAGGAGCATGAGAAAGTCCCATCAGGACAAGCTCAACCCTCTGCTCCATGCAGCCCATGGCATGTCCATCAGACAGGTCTTTGGCAGGGAATGAAAACTCAGGGCTAAACAAAATGCACCGTCCCCGCCTTCTAGGATCCCACAGTCCACACACATAGTCTAGAATACGACTGACTCTGCCCCAGAAAACATCTGGCAATGACTGGGGACATTTTTTGGTCATCTCTACTGTGTGGGTGTGTGTGTGCGGCTGGCATCCAGTGGGTAGAACATCCAGGGGTGCTGCTGAACATCCTCCAGTGCACAGAAAAGCCCCTGAACAGCACAGGGCTCTCCAGCCCATGATGTGATGAGGCTGAGAAACCCTGATTTGGAAGACAGGGCTGGGTCTGAGGACAGAATGATGGGTGTAGAGAAGGCATTTAGGGCACAACACGTGGGTCACCACTTGGTGATTTGTAATGACAGGGGATCTGGAAGATCTATCAAGAAGCAATAAGATTTATGTCAGAGCTTCCCAGTCCTTCATGTGCACGTGAATCTCCTGGGATCTTGTGAAAATGAAGATACTGGTTCAGTAGGTGTGTGTGTTGGGTGGGGGTAGGGGGTGTCTGAGATCCTCTAATTCTCACAACTCCTGACAAAGCCAGTGATGTTGATCATAGACTACACATTGAGTATCAAATACCTCAAATACTTGAGAAAAGTGAGGAATTTGATCACAGAGTATGACCAAAAGGGGAGACATGCAGGTGGCTGGAAAACAGCTTTGTGTAAAGCCTCCCTGAGAGGTGATCAGTAAAGCAGTGTGGTCCCAGCTCCCTCTGAGTTAATTGCCAGTCATGTTGACTGCATCAGTATATGAGCTGGAATGACAGCTCCTTGGACACTTTCCAACTACAGTCCATGGAACTGTAGCTTGTTTAAAGGTCTTATGTTAAAATGCCTGCCATGTTCACGTGCTGTTTGGGAAATGCTGAGTAAAGCTCAGTTAAACATTGCTCCGTTCTGTACCACTTCTCAGCGCTTTGAAGTGCTAAGGTGAATTGCAAATCTCTCAGGGGAAGATGTAATGTGACAACGTGGTGGTGGTGATGAGAATGATTTTATTGTGCCGGCACATTTGTTTCCATCTCTTGGAGGAGTGAATGACTAAATCCTGTTTGATAATTAGTGCATGACCTAGTTCCACCCCCTCAGGTCATGGTCCAGAAGACCAGAGGGATTTCAGCCTCCAGCTGCAGAGACTGCAGAGGTGGATGTCGAAAGGATCCCATTGCATTCAGGGGGCAGGGATAGCTGTTTTACCTTATTGGGAAGGGCTGAGTCCATGTGTCAAAATTCTCCTTCACCAGTGCCCCTCTGTCTCTCTCACTTTCTCCATGTCAGAAAGAATGAAGACTGCGGTGCCATTGCAGCTGTAGGGTATAACTGTGCAGGTGGTAGAACACAGGAGCAGGAACCTGCCCAGATGCTGCATTGTGGGCACCAGGATTATGGGCCCTAATGCTCATCGAAAAAGGCCTGTCACAGTGAGCTTTGGGTCAAGCAAGGGAGTAGTGGTATTTGCCATTATTTAGGTGGGAGAAACTTACCTAGAGAGGGGGCTGGAGAAGGGTTAGGTAGATGCTCTGTGAGAGATGGAGAGAGAGAACCCCTGGGTTCCCCATGGTATTCCTGGTCTAAACCTGAGGCTTGAGGCTCCCTGCTATCTGTCAGGTCTGGCAGGTCATCCTTCCACCATCCTCTGCTGCGGTCATCATTCTCCCCGTCTCAGAAACCCCTGTGCACAGTGCATCAGGGTTTGGCAAAAACCTTCATTCAAAGCAAGTCATCAAGGAAAACCTGGAGGTGGGAGTCGGGGTGGGGGTGTCATGAATAGGGGTCACAAATTCCCGATTTCTTTTTTTCTTTTTCTTTTTTGAGACAGAATTTTGCTCTGTCATTCAGGCTGGAGTGCAGTGGTGTGATCTCGGCTCACTGCAACATCTGCCTCCCAGGTTCAAGCAACTCTCTTACCTCAGCCTCCCGAGTAGCTGGGATTACAGGCATGGGCCACCATGCCTGGTTAATTTTTGTATTTTTAGTAGAGACTAAAAATACAAAAATACATTCTCACCACATTAGCCAAACTAGCCCCAAACTGCTGACCTCAGGTGATCCACCTGCCTCGGCCTCCCAAACTGCTGGGATTACAGGCTTGAGCCACTGCGCCTGGCTCCCCTATTTCTTAAAAATGTCCAGAATCTGAATTCACCTCTGGCTTAATGGGAAATTTCATTCAGCCAATAATGCAACTTATAGTGTAATGAGTGCCTCTGTGCTCAGGGTTCAGCTCTTTAATGAGTCAAGATTAAGAGAAATATTGTGTGTGCTCATGGCACACAGTGAGTGCTCAGCAAAAGCTGGCTATTACTATTACTAGTGGAAATACCTTTACTGCAGGCTGTTCTCTGTTTGCCAGATCCTGCCCAACCCACCACCAGATCCTTTCTCTCCCCTGTTTTGTGCCCTGAGAGGCTGACCCCTTCGGACTGAGCTACTGGGCTCTCCTGCCAGCTGGCTTCCTCTTGGGTTTGGAAGTGGGAGTCCTGGGTAGGAGAATAGAGAAACTATTCTCTGTGGGTGTTCTTTCTCATTCCCTCCCTGCTTCTGCTCCACATCTTTGGGAATAGCTGCATCCCCCAGCCACTGCAGATAGCCCCCTCCAAGCACCCCTTGTCTCCATGGCTCCCGAGGTTGGTCATGATTCATGTAGCATGAGATGGTTGAATGAATGAATAACTGATTGACTGAATCTATTTCTTCATAAGCCTAGTTTATGTGAACACTGACTAGCAATAAAAAAAATGTCCAGACAACAAACACAGGCAATACCCACCAGAAGGAAATATACCCTTTTTAGAAGCAGCTTTGATGGCACAATTACTGAAATGACTTAGATAACAGTTATTCTGAAGCCCTTACATTGACAATTCATGTTACTCCTGTTACTTTCTGCTCCCACTCAGTCCCCCACCAGATTCTGTGTTGTCCTGTGGGAGGAACTTTCCCAGCATGTAGTGACAGAGGTTAAAACTATATATTTATGTGACTCTCAGTGGGATCACCATCCAAGGCTGGGAGAGAAGCTTTGAAGATCCAGCCAACAAAATGAGCAAAATCATGTTTATCAGGTCAGTGACTCTTAGGGTTGCTGGTGTTTCCCCAGGCTGGAAATTGAGTTAATATTAACAGGCCTGAGGTGATAAGGGCTTGTGAAATCATAGGCCTGCTCACCCCCGCCCCAGTGGACAGTCTTGTTCATTCACCCCGCCTCTTACACCCCAGTTGCTCTCCAGTTATAATGCTCAGGCAGGAGGGAGGTGGGCTGGGACTCGAACAGCAGTGTGTTGTCTCTCTAAACCAAGAATGCTGAACTCTAGGGAGCCAAGTCAACATTCTTTTAGTGGATGCCACTGAGTCCTGGGAGAGTAGGGGCATCTGAAGGCACCACATCACTGTCTTTGCTCACAAGGGCATGTTGTTGCAGAGAGGGCAACAGATATGCTTGGCGGGAAAGTAAGCTCTGGGATCTCCTTACACCTGATCATGTGTCCCAATAGATTCCCTTCGCCACTGCCAGTGTGAGCCTCAGAAATGCAAATCTGCCCTTGAATATGTATATATATATATGTGTATATATATGAACTTTATATATATATATAAGAACTTGCTTCGTGTATCTGGGTGCTCCTGTATTGGATGCATATGTATATCTTTATATATATATATATATATAATTGTACTTTAGGTTCTGGAGTACATGTGAAGAACATGCAGGATTGTTGCATAGGTACATACATGGCAATGTGGTTTGCTGCCTCCATCCCCATCACCTGTATCTGGCATTTTTCCCCATATTATCCCCCCCCAACTTCTTACCCCCTGCTGTCTCTCCCCTAGTCCCCCAAGACAGACCCCAGTGTGTGATGCTCCCCTCCCTGTGTCCAAGTGTTCTCATTGTTCAACACCCATCTGTGAGTGAGAACATGTAGTGTTTGATTTTCTGTTCTTGTGTCAGTTTGCTGAGAATGATGGTTTCCAGGTTCATCCATGTCCCTACAAAGGACACAAACTCATCGTTTTTATGGCTGCATAGTATTCAATGGTGTATATGTGCCACATTTTCCCTGTCCAGTCTATCATTGATGGGCATTTGGGTTGGTTCCAGGTCTTTGCTATTGTAAACAGTGCCTCAATGAACATATGTGTGCATGTGTCTTTATAATAGGACAATTTATAATCCTTTGAATGTATACCCAGTAACGGGATTGCTGGATCAAATGAAATTTCTATTTCTAGGTCCTTGAGGAATTGCTGCACTGTCTTCCATAATGGTTGAACTAATTTACACTCCCACCAATGGTGCAAAAGTGTTCCTATTTCTCCACATCCTCTCCAGCATCTGTTGTCTCCAGATTTTTTAATCATTGCCATTCTAACTGGCATGAGATGGTAACTCAATGTGGTTTTGATTTGCATTTCTCTAATAAACAATGATGATAAGCATTTTTTTCGTATATTTCTTGGCCACATAAATGCGTTCTTTTGAAAAGTGACATTCATGTCAATATTATAAATATAACTGAAAGAAGATCTAGCATCACTTATCATTTGAAAATGCTTCCCATACAAGTTACCAAATAAACCTAATCATTTAGTATCTCTATAAAGTGACAGAAATATCCATTGAGGCTCTCCAGGGGTGCAACTGGAAAATTTCAAAGATAATTTAGGTCAGAAAAACTTAATTTAGAACTTAATCTTTATGAAGGCTGTCAAAGATGTCAAAGGTTTGAAACACCAACCAAAACAGAATCACAGGTCACTGTGGAAACACTGGTAACTCATTTGACTTGAGTGATCATGGAAGACTTCAAAAGCAATAAAGAAAGTCACATGGATGTTAAGAAAAAAAGCCCTTCATCCTTTCAAAGCTCAGTTTCCATAAGTAACTTAAAAAAACTAATAAAGACACCATGAAGCACTGAAAATTACAAAAATGCTTTTTCCTAGGCCAATCACCAATAGGTAAAAATAAACCTCCTGCAGTGTGATTGCTTCTCTTTGCAAGAAGCTCATGTTGTTAAACTGGAAGTCAAACCTTATGAAAGAGTACTTGAATTTAATCAGACACAAGGAAAGTGTGTGTCCAGGATTAGGAGTGCACACCACACCATAGAATAAGTAAACAAAAAAATCCATACCTTGAGCAGGGGAATACATGGCTTTTAGAAAAAGTGAAAGCATATGAAATTGCCTGGTTACAGGAAACAATTCAGACACATCAAGAAAACCCAAGAATACAGTATCGAATAACACTGGAGAGAGACATTGCTTTTCTAGAATTTCGAGACAAATATTTTCATGTCAGGCTACAACAGCAGGATTCAAACCAGATAAAAAGGTTGCAGGAGAGAAAGAGGAAGAACAGAGAAAGCAGAAGAGTGGACGTCAATCCCAGGCTGCAAGTTACAGCAAAAGTTGAACTTCTGAGATATGAATCTGAGAAGCTTCAAGAGGAAAGCTTTGCCTTGAGAAAGGAAATTACTACTGTAAATGAAGAAGACATTTCTCACCTAAAAACCAGGAAATAAAATGAAGACTAAAAAAGAAAAAGGTTTCAGTTTAGAAGATTGCTGAAAATTTTCAAAATTCAAAATCAAAACCTCTTGCAAAATTTACTAAGATCAGATCAATACTTCAAGACAATTTTGTTGATCTAACCTAGGGGACCAAAATCTTAGTTCTCTCTCTCTCTCTCTCTCTCTCTCTCTCTCTCTCTCTCCCTCCATCCATTCATTTTATCAAAGCTCGATCTTTAGAAAGACTTAAAAATAATTCCCTTTTAATTGTAGCTGACTTTATTGCATACAAAATTCCTTTTGTAAATTCATCCTTCAAAAACCTTTCATGACCTCACAGACCTTTGATGACACACTTAATAGTTTAGTTTTATCCTATACTTTCCCTTTTTTAAAAAAGAACTTTCTTCACATTGCTCTTCTACTTACTGGTTTCTTTCAACCCTGCTAATATTTTGTTTCCAAATCCATGTTTGAAACAATCTTTAAATAATCATTTTTCTCAATAAAGAATATATTTTTATGATTCTCATTCTTTTTCTCATCAAATATACATTTTAGATTTTTGTACATTTTGTATACAAAATTATATATTAATTACAAATCTAACTCGTAGTTACCTTTATTTCTAATGAAAACCTAGAAAGCAAGACATTTGGAATTGTCTGTTATATATCAATATTTCATAGATGAGAACCATTTTGTAATTTTAGAAATCTGTTTCCCCTTAACATGATTTTTTATGTTTATTGATAGATCCAAATATATTTAATCTTTCTATGGAACGTAAGAAGCTAAGAAGAAGCTTATATTTGTGTTCAGAAATTTACATTTCAGTATTTTATCTTATTTGAAAATAACCCAGATATTTCATAACTACCTATTACTTAATTTAACATAACTTTAAGATTTAAAATTACCAACAAGATTTTTAAAACTATGAGGTTTATTTATAAGTGTTTACGTCATTTAAATTTACCTTATATATTTATTTTTTTAACAATTATACCTAGATTCCTTATGAAAACTGATGTATTAAACAAAGTCAGTTATTATTTTAAGCAATTTCTTTGTTAACCATTTTTATGACCTGTGAATATCAGACATCCATCATCCAGATAAGTACCTTATGGGTTAATTATATGGCCCACAACTCAGAAAATACAGCTGTTTAAAATTAAATCAACAATATTAAATTAGTCTTACCAAAGAATTACATAAGCAAAGATTATTATTATTATTTTGGATGGGTTTATAGTTTTAAGACCTTAGTTTCAAACTCTGACACCTTAAAACATCTGACAGTGATAAATATAAAATAGTCTGACTAGTAGACCCAGGCAAAAAAAATGTATGCTGACGATTCTGAAGACATTTCTACTTTAATTTTACCAACATGTATTTTTAATTTTCAGTTTTTCTGGGCACAGAGTAGGTGTATATATTTGTGTGGCACATGAGATACTTTGATACAAGCATGCAATGTGTAATAATCACATATGTATTTTACCAATAACCAATTTTGAAATTAGTTATTTACCAAAGATTTACCCAAGTTTTGTGAACTTAAAAACATTTGGGTTAATTATTTTCTTTTTGATAAAATACTTAAGTGCTTAATTTGCCCCCTTAATTAACTGATTAGAGCTGTTTCATGTATCTTGGTAGAAAAATATTATATACATACAACATAAAAAGATATAGACAATACAAATACATAGAAGTAGATTCCCTAGCTTTCATTTTGAAATTTTAATCATGAAACAGTAGAGCGTAGTAATATAAACTCATCAGTTTATAAAAGAGCAATTTGATTCAAATTGAATTTTTGACAAAATGAAACCTGTTCATATGGCTACATTATATTTGCCCAGTAAAAAGATTTATGAGAAGTCTTTGGCTGTCAACCAAAATTTTGGGTAAAGCAGCTTTCATAGCAGTTTGATGTTTTAAGAGCAACTCTTTTAATTCTCTTTATTTCAGTTTCAAATGAGTGTAGGAATGAAATATTTAAATGTTTCCATTTTATCTGGAAGTGGCAGAATTGTATAAAGAAAAACAAAATGTTCAAGTGGCCTTGAGTTTCAGAAACAAATTTATCTTTTTGTTTTGCCAGCCCTGGTTTACTTGATTAATCAATGTGGGCAGGGAAGTATTTCATAGAGAGGCATTTAGTGGGTTTTTTGCTTAGGTTTTTTGGGCTCATGCATAGCAACAAAGCAAAATTTTTATGTCAGACAGAGATATCACATATTATTTCTCTGAGCTCAAGGTTTTCACCTGCTTGATCTAACTTTTATAAAGATGTATCTAATTCTTTCATTTGTAGACTATCAGGCTTTTAATGAACTCTTCTGTCACCCTAAGTGATTGTTAGTTAGGCAAACCTATATTGACATTTCCAAAACGGATGACAGTTATCTATACAAGGCTAGGTTGTTGGTTGCCATGGAGCTGTTGTAATTTGAAGGCTGTCTCTTTTTTTAATGTTGGCTTAAAAGATGAGGAAGAAAAACTTCTAAACTGCTTTTGAAATAAGCAACCATAGATTATTTTAATATAAGTAAAAAGTCAATAGATTCAAAGTAAACAGAAAGGAGGAAGAAACAGAGAAGTTAAGAGCCGGTGGAGTTTGAATAATCCCTATGATGACCACTGATTTTAAAATGTGCACTAGAAAAAACTATGAAGCCAACTGGAATCCCAGAAAACCTGGTATGCCTTGATACTTGAGAATTTGACTCGATTTCTTTTTACTCTCTTAAGAGCAAAGAAAATCCTCTAACTCCTGCCAAGGAATGTCAGGGGTTTGAACCAGTATTTTAGATGGGGGCAACTGCCTTAATGACTTTTAATTTGCTGTCTCATGCTCACCATTTAAAATGTTGATTTTTGCTCTTGAAAAATGTTCAGAAACAAGCAAGGGGGGAAAAATAAAAGATCTAAATTATTTATGTATGTGCGTAACCAAACCAAATGAGACCAAAATTAAATTGCCCATACATTTTAAGCCAGATATACAGATGAAACAAAATCTTAAATTGGGCAAGCTGAATTGACAAAAATTAAATTCACTAGAAAAGACGTTCCTCAGAGAATGTAAGTTCTATAGAAACCAGAAGAGTACACTCACCATAGAGATGAAATGTCTTTGTACCAGAAAACACTTGTCAGAAATGCCAAAAAGTCTCTTATCATCCTGGGAGGAATAAAAAGTTCTTTACTTAAGATGGCCTTATTGAAATAAGATCTCAAATAAAGTCAAATAACTTCTACAGAAATGAAGGCTTTGCTTGAGAGAAGACACATCAGGGCAGAAAAGGTGAATCCTTAGACTAGAGTTCAAAGGGCTCAAATGAATATTGAACATCAATCTCAAGAATCACAGACAGCTTCCAAAGGTGATCTTGCTTGAGGTTGCCCTTCTGACTCCAGTTATGCCAACCTGTATAACACACAGATAGGGAGAGTCTCCAAAAGAAAGTGGTGTTTATTCAGGAATGGGCATTGCAATGGGAATACATGTGCTGTCATAAGCTATGTGCATATTCAGAAAGGTAAAGGAAGGCAAAGATTTTTAAAGGAAAAATAAGGAGAATTACATCATTGTTTTGAGATAATTATTTGTGGCTATGAGGATCAATAACAAAGGTGTCAAGCTAAAGTTGGACAGGCAGTTGCTGGGCAGGTAACACTCACAGAAGTAGTTTTTGGTGTAAGGTTGTGACAACCTTTGTACAAGGTTGTGGTTTTTGCAGTCTTTTGTGATGGTTTTTATCAGGCATTCGTGCATGAGGACTCACCCTTTAATACCATTCCTGGCTCCATTTTCAGGATCTTTTTTTTCTTTGTAACACAGGTGACTCCATTTTGATTCTGACTGCTTTCATACTGTGTTGTAAAATTCCCTTTGCTAGTATTTTTTTCTTGCATCAATGTTCATAAGCAACATTGGTTTATATATTTTTTCTTGTCATGTTTTGTCTGGCTTTGGTTTCAGTGTAATTCTGGCCTCATAGAATGAGTCAGAAAGTGTTCCCTCCTCTTTAACTTTTTGCAAGAATTAGTGTAGGATTGGTTTGAATTCTTCCTTAAATGTTTGTTAGAATTCAGCAGTGAAGGCATCCGGCCCTGAGCTTTTCTTTGTTGGGAGGTTTTTGATTACTGATCCAATCTCCTTACTAGTCATACATCTGTTCAGATTGTCTGTTTCTTGTGATTCAGTCCTAGTAGGTTATGTGTTTCTAGGAACTTATATATTTTGTCTAGATTATCCAATTTTCGGCGAACAGTTGTTCATAGCATTCTCTTATATTCCTTTTTATTCCTATGAAAAGCTCTTTAACGTCCACTTTTTCATTTCTGAGTTATTTTTATCTTCATTTTTATCTTAGTCAGTGTAACAAAATACTTGTCAACGTCGTTGTTCTTTTCAAATAACCAATTCTTCATTTTGTTGATTTTCTCTATTGTTTTTCTATTGTTGATGTTCTCTATTGTTTTGTATTCTCCGTTTTGTAGATCTTTGCTCTAATCTTTAGTTTCCTGCATTCTCCTAGCTTTAGGTTTAGTCTGTTCTCTTTTCTTTCTAGTTCCTAAAGGTATAGTTCGATGTTGGTTTGAGCTCATTGTTTTATAATGTAAACATTTTCACCTACAAATTGCTCTCTTAGCATTACATTTTTGCACATGAAATTTTGGTGTGTTGTGTTTTCATTTGTCTGGAGAGTTTCTAATTTTCCTTGTGCTATTTTTAACAATTATTAAGAGTATGTTGTTTAATTTCCATATATTTGTGGATTTTCCAGTTTTACTTCTGTTATTGATTCCTACTTTCATTTTCATGAGAAAAAAATACTTTGTATGGTTTAAATATTTTAAAATACACAAAGATCTGTTTTGGGGCCTAATATATGGTGTATCCTGCAGAATGTTCCATGTGCACTTCAGAAAAATGTGTTTTCCACTGTTTTGGGGTACAGTATTCTGCATATTAGTTTATAGTGTTGTTCAAGTTTTCTGTTTTCTTATGATCTTCTGCCTGGTTGTTCCATTGGTAATTGAAAATGGGGTATTAAATTCTCCTACTATTATTGTGTTGCTGTCTATTTCTTCCTTCTATTGGGTCAGTGTTTGCTTCATATATTTCAGAGTGCTGATGATGGTGAATGTATATGTATAATTGTTTTATTTTCTGAGTGAATTGAATGGCATTTTTGGCATACAGTTTGCATTTTATAAAGGTAAATATATCAGTCCTTGTTTTCTGATTTGTGTGTTTTCTCTTTTCTTTAGAAAGGTTTTACCCACTTAAAAAATTAAGAAATAAATTACATCATACTTTCTTCCAGAACATTGATACTTTTTATGTTTTAATATTTGATATACCCAGAGGTCTCAACACCATTATTTGCCTTGGACTTTATCCTTTAACCCCTGAGCTCACTGCGGTCCTCACAAGAATACAGATCCCCTAGCTTTTTCCCTATTGTGTGGTCTCCCAGTTTACCCTTTTCTTACCCATGTCCTCTTTATTTCTCTCTCCTAAAAAACTCTAAACACTCAATTAAGTGTTCTGACCCACCTCCTGAGAGGTCTCTCTTTTGTCATGGCTGGCTCTCTCTAGCTCGTACATTTCCTCCTTTTAAATAACTACCTTTTATATCAGATGAGCTGCAGAGTTAGAGATACAGGTCAGGGAAATGGTGAGGACTCCAGTAGATAAAGGATGGGGTCATGAACCCAGATAAGAGAGAGAAATAAGGTGACGGAAAAGATCACCAGGTCATCAGAAGAATTAATGGATACATATCTCCTTTCAGGCGAGGAGTTCTAAACAAGAGATCAAAGGTGGAGTCCCCTTGGGACAGAAGGGTGAGGCCCAGAGAGCAGTGAGGAGAAGGCACAGTGTCTTCTGGAATCTGGGTAACAAGCTCTGAGGGGCCAGAGCTAAAAGGACAGTCCTTTCTCCTCTGAGACCCTTAGGGTAGGAGGCATGGAGTCCACCAAGGTCTTGGATGCTGAGGTTTCTCAGGCTGGAGTTTCAATGGAGTTGCTTAACAAAGAAGGAGCCTGAAGCAGAGGGGCCTATTGGAGAGCAAGAGGGCATCCCCAAGGCTGAGTCCCTCCTGCTTCTGCAGGTGGAGACACAGGTAAAGATCAGGAGACCACAGGGGAGTCCCAGCCTGGCAAGGGCCTGAGGTGACTGTAGAGGTTGTCAGGCCAGCAGAGAACTTAATGTATTCACCTCTCCCTTTCAGGCCAGGAGTTGTAATTAAGAGCTCAAGGGCAGTGGCACTTACCCTCTGTAGGGACCCACCCTGTGCTGGGCACTTTGTGAGAGATGCAATTCCATCTCCCAACTCACTCTGTCCTGC
This sequence comes from Saguinus oedipus, assembly GCA_031835075.1. NCBI lineage: Eukaryota > Metazoa > Chordata > Mammalia > Primates > Cebidae > Saguinus > Saguinus oedipus. The sequence goes on from CM063176.1 coordinate 136,539,441, forward strand.
AGGATCACCAAGATTCAGATGCCTGGGTTCAAATCCTGGCTCTGGCCAATTGGAGCTAAAACTCTGTGTGTCTCAGTTTCCACCTGTGTCAAGTGCAGGTATATCCAGGCAGGGAGGCTCTCGGTACTCTCCCGCAGTGTCAGCTCCAGAGGAGGCTGAGGGAGAACTCCTCACCCGGCAGAGCCTGTGTGTTCCGCAGAGAGGCTCGCTGCGCTGCCTTGCACGCAGGCCACACCCCACATGTTCTCAGGGCTTCTCGTGCTCAGCAGCTGATGGAGTGGGGGTGTAGGGACACTCAATGCCTGTGTCCAGGAACCCCTGTCCTGGAAATCAGCCTGGGGCGCCTCCAGCTCCTGCCAAGATGTTAGTCTCCAGTGAGCTGGATCTCACCCAAGGGCCTTGATGTTCTTCCCTGGGTGGGCTCAGTTTAGCAGAACCAGCCTGTGCGAGGCTGTGTGGGAGTGTGGGTGGAAGGGAGCCCCATGGCCTTCCAAGATCCAGGTTCCTCTATCCTCGACATGCCCTCAGAGGGGTGACGAGAGGAGCCAAGAAATCCATACATGCTAGGGGCCTGGAACTGTGCCTGACCCTTGGTGGATGCCCAGTAATTGCCAGCTGCCTCAAGTCACTAGGCTTGTGTCTACCAAGACCCTGCCCTAAGAATCTCTCATCAGGAGCTGAAATTTGTGCTGCTTGGGCTTACTAGTCCATTTGTGTGGGCACTTAGGGTGATGACACCAGCTGCCAAGTGCCACCCAAGGGCTCCTGGGTGTGACTGGGAAGGACTTGTTCTCTCCACTCCAGTGAGGGGTCCTTGTTTGCAGATAAAGGGAGTTAAGACCCTGTCATTCTCACTACATCTGCTTCTGTTTCATGTAACACACATAGTCACAGATACACACCAACTCAGAGACACACAATCACAGAAACACACACACACATACACATCCACAGCCACAGACACATCCTCAGTCTAGATAGAAATACCTGGACACACAGACACATATAGACTTGGACACACACTCACACAGAGAAACGTCACGCACAGCCTTGCCCACAACTATATGCAAACACACAGAAACACCTAGGAACACTAACACGTGCAGACAGACACACAGACATAAAAACTCTCAGACTCACATTGACTCAGAGACACACAAAGAAACACACACACAGAGACATATTCACAGCCATATGCAGACACAGAGACAGAATTCCTAGACACACGGAGACACAGAAATGCACACACACACAAACACAGAGACACACACGGTCACACACATACACACAGACACACACAAACACAAACACATGGTGTAGCCCTTCTCACTCTGGGACACATAGATGCCACCAAAGGCTGCACAATCTGACCTTCCTGACCTCCGGGTCAGGGCCTGGCAGAGGCGGAACGTGTGGCAGTGGCCCCAGCTGCCTCTCACAGCCTGCTTTGCACTCACAGGGTGGGGGCATTCTCTCCTCATGCTGCCAGTGAGAACAGGAGGCTCAGAAAAGTGGCTTTTCTGGGTTGCACAGTGCCACAGCATTCTCCTAGCACTCAGGCTGGGGCCTGGCTCTCCCTGGCTGACCCACACTTGGCAGCCACTCTGGTAGCCCCTTCTTCTTCCATAAGCTCCTGGGTCCAGGCCCATAATCTGAGGATTCAGCTCCCTCCATCCTGGCCTGGCACATGCCTGCCCAGCCATGTGCTCCATGAACACAATTCAGGGGGCCTGAAGAGGGCACTGACCTGGAGCCCACACATGGCCTCAGTGCACCAAGGGAGACTCAGAGACGACAGGGGAGGGAGCTGCAGTCACACACAGGCGGGGGTCAGCTCAGCTTTCTTTAATGTCATCTAGGGAGGAGGCCAAGGAGGGATGGGAGGGGCTGAGGAGGGCGAGGCAGTTATTTTTGGGTGGGATTCACCACTTTTCCCATGAAGAGTGGAAAGTTGGTGTTGTCATCCTTGATGATGACCAGGAAGGGCCGGTTGAACATGACTGTCTGATACTTAGACCAGACCTTCTCTTCCAGATAGGGGGTTCCCGTGACTTCAGTCTCTTTCTCATCAACCCTCAGCTCAGCCACATGCACAGCCTGGAAGGGAGAGAAGCAGAGACGCATACTGGGGCTGAGCTGTGCCCCAGCCCAGGCCTGAAACAGGGCCCATGTGGCCAGTCTCATCCTAGGAGGTGAGGTGCTCACTTGGGCCTTTCTCCACCCAGGTGGGCCTGGCTCTGCAGGTCTTCCCTCTCCCTGTCACACAGGCCCTGCTCCTCCCAAGGCTTTGTCTGATGGGGCTGGATCCCCTCCATCTACCTTCCCTCTAAGTATCTCTCCCCCTGCTCAGGATGCACCCACAACTCAGAAGGTGGACGAGTATCCCCGCTGCACTTCATTTGTGTTTCTTGGCCCCTTCCTCAGACTCAGGACAGAGCTGTGACCCCCAATCTAATCAAAGAAAATAACTATTAGGTATTATGCTTAGTACTTGGGTAATGAAATAATCTATACAACAAACCCCCGTGGGTTAACTATGTAACAAACCTGCACGTGGACCCCTGAGCTTAAAAGAAAAGTTAAAAAAACCCCAAAACAATCAGAAGTTAACCTTGGTTTGATCTCCTTTGAGCTCCTCCATACCCAAAGAATGTTAGTATCAAGCTGACCATCTTGTTAACGGCAGCTGGAAAGGCTCTCCTTTCCAGTGCGTGGCTTCAAGGTCCTTGAGGACATGGACTTTGACAGTGACCTTCAGACTGCCCAGACCCCAAGATAATGCAGCCATTCACTAAATTACAGTTGTCCTTTGGATACCTTTAATGTTCCTAAGTTAATGTCATCTTTAGCTGACATCACTCATTGATTGGAACTTGGCAATACACCCAAAACTCAAAATCTCAGATGAAAGGGGCCAGGAAGTCTTTTGAAATGACCGAGCATAAGCTTTTCTGCATCAATATAGATAAATTAAGGCCCAAAACGAGAAGGTCCTGGGCAAAGGGTCAGTGACACAATAGCAGGGGTCCCCAAAGGTGCCAGCTGCACAGGAGGCGCCTCCCCAGCTCTGCCGTCAGACCATGCCTGGCTCAGTGGATCTCAGGCATCCTCAGGAGCTCAGCCTGGGTCTTCATTTGTGTCTCTTGGCCCCTTCCTCAGCCTCAGGACAGAGCTGCCACCCCCATGCAATCTGCCAGCTGACACCAGGGGACAATACGGTCTTCCAGGTGACCTCACCTTGGAGAGCTTCAGGGGTGCCTCCTGACTGACTCCAGAGAGGTCAGCTTCGTTGCTGAAGATCTTGGTGATGCCCAGATTCCTGAGGACTGGCTTAAGTTCGTAGGTTCCAGAAATGAGCAGTCTGGGAAAATGTAGACTGATGGTCCTGGTGTGAGGAAAGACAATCAAGGCATCGCGCAGCATTTCTCCTGTTCTTCTGGAAGCCACCACAGCATGGTGCTTTCATTCTGATTGTTTCTCCCACTTAGCACCATGTCCTCACCCACATCAAGATCAGAAGTCAGAGGGAGAGGATCAGAGAAAATAACTATTGGGTGGTGTCCTTAGTACCTGGGTGATGAAATAATCTATACCACAAACCCTTATGTTAACAAACCTGCACATGGACCCCTGAACCTAAAATAAAGCAATCAGAAGTTAACCTTGGTTTGTTCTCCTTTGAGCTCCTCTGTATCCAAAGAATGTTAGTATCAAACTAATCATCTTGTTAAGGCAGCTTGAAATGGCACCTCCTTTAAGAAGCCCTCCAGGCAGATTCTAGGTGTCCTGGAAGCCTGTCTCATCCTGCCCTGTAGTGTTTGGTCACTGGGCCCCCAGCCTGGAACATCCCCAGAGCCCTACACTCAGGAGAACATGGAGCTGGTGGCACCCGTTCAGGGGATGAGAGGAGTGACCACCCCATGCTGAATGCTCCCCTCTGGTTTTCCATGGGGAGACAAGGCCACCCAAGCAGGATCTGGCATGAGCAGACAGCCTGGCTCTGGGCTATTTGATCATTACCCTCTCACTCTCCTGGCTTTTTTCTCAAACCCTGGAGCAGGGACCTCAAAAGGTGCTGGCGTGGGACAGAGGAATTCCTACCTTGATTGCTATTATGAACCCCAACATCTTTTTCCTTCCTTCCTTCCTTTTCTTTTCTTTCTTTCTTTCTTTCTCTTTCTTTCTTTCCCTTCCTTCCTTCCTTCCTTCCCTCCTTCCTTCCTTCCTTCCTTCCTTCCCTCCTTCCTTCCTTCCTTCCTTCTTTCTTTTGAGACAGAATCTTGCTCTGCCACCCAGGCAGGAGTGCAGTGGGGCAATCTTGGTACACTGTAGCCTGTGCCTCCCAGGTTCCAGCTATTCTCCTGCCTTGGCCTCCTGAGTAGCTGGGATTACAGGTGCACACCAGCACGCCCAGCTACAGGGTTTCTCCATGTTGGCCAGGTTGGTCTCAAACTCCTGACCTCAGGTGATCTGCCTACCTCAGGTATGAACCACCACATCCAGCCACCTTTTGTATTTTCATCTTGGTTTGACAGTGTACAAAATAAACTAGATCAGCAGGGCATGGGCATAATTATGAACACACACACCACACACATACACTAATGTGTGGCTCATGTTCAAGTATCATTTACTATGGGGCACCCAATCTAACAGCATCGATAAAGTGACAGAGGAACTCAAGCATTCTGTTAACGTGCCCTGGCTGTTCCAATTCTAACCCTTGCTTTTCTGGGCCATGTCACACAGGCTCTTCCCCCGTTCCCCCAGGGACATTCTACCCTTGAACTCCACACTCCACTGTTGCCTTTGCCAGGAAGCCCATCTGTTCCTTCTTGGTTCTGTCAGAACGTGTGATGGTGCTGCTGTCCCTGTCCTGGGCACTGATGTTGGGAAGGGACAGTGTCCACGCTAGAGTGGGAAGTCCCCAGGGACTAGCCCTTTACTCCTCACCCCTGGGTACTTTTATGAAGCATGGCTGGTGCTACCTGAACTCAGTGATGGCATCTGTCTGCTGCAGTAGCTGTGACCCAGGGATGTGGGGTCTATCCTCCCCAGCCCTCTGGCCAGTCCTGATGGGCCTCACTCCTGACATGGCTTAAAGGTTTGGGCAGCTCCTGACTCAGACCCTGAACTAGAAATCACCTTAAGTCAATGGCTCTCTGGATATGTTCAAAGTGGCTGTAGGTCAGTTTCTCTTCCAAGTGCCGCATCTTCTTTGGGTCGGGCAGGATGAAGAAGGCAGTGGCATTACCCACGTAGTGCTGTGCCAACACCCAGCTGGATAACTCCTTGTCCCGGTGGACGTCAAATCTCCCCAGGCGGTTTATCATAGGCACTCTGACCATGGTCTTATCATCCACATGGAAGCCTTCTAACATAACGCGCTCAGCCATGAATTTATCTCTCCATTTGCCTGGAAAGAAAGGAAGGTGGGCATCAGCCAGGTAGGGGATAAAAGGGTGGAAGTGTGTGAATGAAAGGAGCCCCGAGTCCCTTTGGTGAGACACTTCCCTCTGCTTCAGCTTTATCCTCTGTAAAATGGGAGTCCAATGAAACTATTCACTGCTGGAGAGCTTTTGTGAGAAAACATCTGAAGATGAAGAATCCAGAGTTTCTACAGACTTTAACTAATTGGCAGAATCCTGGCACCACAGAAAAAGCTTTTATATTTGGCTTTATTTGATAGTGGCTTGGGGATGGTTAAGGAAAGCTAATGAGCAAAGTTGGAACTCCGGTGCCTTGCTGCCTTTGGCTGGAGGCTTCCTGCCTCGTGCAGAGGGCTGGTTCCCTCGAGATACAACGGATGACAGCATTCTGCTTACTACTCCTGAGGCCTTTTCCTGGATCAGCAGGGGAAATGCAGACGCCTAGGCAGCCTCCCCTCCGCCATACCAAGAGAGCTTCACCATCGAGGCATGCAGAGTGGGCAGGTGCCTCAAGGACCCCTGAGCTCAGCTTTCTCATTGGTCAGAAGGAGGAGAGTGAAGCTGAAGAGGGACGGGGCCTGCCCTAAGGCCACAACAGAGCTGGGACCTCAGCTATGCTGACTGCAGCCTGGCTGCTCCCCACTGCCCTCCTCTGCCTCAAGAGCAAGGGAGCCTCAGAGTGCAGGAAGCAGCCTTGGGCTTGCCTCCCACCTCCCCTCCCCCAGGCTGTTTTCCTGGGACAGTGGGAGCTGGCTTGGAATGCCCTGGGGCCCCCAGGAGTGTGACATTGTAACCCCTCAGGGGCAGGAAGGCAGCCTGAGGTACAGAAGAGTCCCTCACCTGCTGTATGCCACACACCGTCCCCACATCCCCATGATCTTTGTCACTTGTTTAATCCTTAAAAAGCCTGACAGCAAGGGTGATATTTTGTCCATGCTAACCTGGGAAATTAGCACCTTAAAGAGGTAGAATGCAGGATTTGAACCCCAATATTTCAAACCACAAAGCTCACACTGCTTCTGGGACACTGGAGTCGTCTAACCTATGTTCCATGAAAGTATCCCTTTATGCATGTGCCACAAAATATTTTTCTGGCTTTAGTGTGTGGGAAGCATTTCATACTCTGTCTCCTCCCTGTTAGGGATTTCCAGTGAATGTTAGGACAGTAATACTCATTATTAATAATGAGTATGCATTCTTGCAGTAATTAATAATGCGATAATTAATAACGCTCTGACAAGGTCTGTAGGTAAGATGATTGTTTGGCTGTCTTGAACTCATCATTCTTTTATCTTATTTGACCGTGGAAAGTATTTTACTGTTTGTGTTTGGAAAACTGCAGAATCCATGTGAGATGCCCTGCCATGTCTCACTGTGTAGGAATACTTAAGAACTAGTAGTTTGAGAATATGCTTGGCTTATTTCAGTGGAATGGGCTTGGGCAGGTCATGCTACCTTACCGTGAAAGGAAAGGTAATCCACCAGGGCAAGACTTGTCTCTTTTTTCAGCTGTTTGAACAAATCCACTATTTTTCTTGCAATTCTCTTCTCCACATAATTATTCATCTGCTCCTTGGCCTCCTCGGTGTCCCTGAAGTTGATGGGGGAGGGTTCTGAGTGGTACAGCTTCTTGATATCCTCCAAAAACGTGTCCGCCAGCTTCACACTCTTGTTGATGAAGAGGCTACTGCCGGTGGTCAGCTGGAGCTGGCTGTTCGGCCTGCCGAAGGCTTGGAGAAATTGCTGGAAGCATTCATGGATCTTGGGCTCAGGCGTCTCCGTGAGGTTGAAATTCAGGCCTTCCAGGATCTCTGTGCGAGTGTCGGCCTTGGTCCCCAGGGAGAGCATTGCAAAGTCCATAGCCACGCTCGTTGGGGCAACTAGGATATTGCTGGTTTTTGATAGATCAGCCAGCTCTTTGTACAAATCAAAGGTGAAGTCGGTGATGTTATGGGAGATCTTCCGGCAAGCAGGGTCCTCCCAGGCTCCTTGATCATGGTGGGATGCACGCATCTCTGGGGCATCATCTTTCTGGGGATCCTCAGCCAGGGAGCCGGGGACCAGGCAGCACAGCCCTGCCAGCAGGAGGATGCCCCATGAGACAGAGAATGTCATTGTTCTGCAAGACAGAGACAGGGGGCGGGGGTCAGGCCCCGAATCATGTCACATGATGACTCCCAGTCACCAGGGATTGACACCACGTGAATGCAACCATGCATTATTAAACATCCGCCATGTACCCAGCCCATTGCAAGCACTTTCCTACACCATCATCATAGAAAGAATCGGAAAGACAGCAAGCATGTATAAGGTACTTAGCATATGCCAAGAACTGTTCTAAGGACATGCGTGTGTTAACTCATTGCTTTCTGGTAACAATCCTGTGTGGTGGTAATGCTACTATCCTCCTTTTACAGAGGAGGAAACCAAAGCCCAGAGAGGTTAGGCTCATGTCCAAGGTCAGCAAGCAGGAAAAGCCAGCATCTCTCACCCTGGCAGGCTGGGTCTTGAGTCCTTGCTCTCTACAGCTCCACTTACCTCTGTAATGACCTTAAGGTACACATGCCACAGCCCATTTTATTTTATCTTATTATTTTATTTTACATTAGTTTATTTTTTGGAAACAGAGTCTGGCTCTATCACCCAGGCTGGAGTGCAGTGGCATGATCTTGGCTCACTGTAACCTCTGCCTCCCAGGTTCAAGTGTTTCTCCTGCCTCAGACTCCTGAGTATCTGGGATCACAGACGTGCACCACCATGCCAGGCTAATTTTTTTGTATTTTAGTAGAGATGGGGTTTCGCCATGTTGCCCAGGCTGGTCTCGAACTTCTGACCTCAAGTGATCCTCCGCACTTGGCCTCCCAAAATACTGGGATTACAGGCGTGAGCCACTGCACCCGGCCCCTATGTTAGAAAAGAGGAAACCGGGGCACAGGAAGCCTAAGGGACTTGCCCAGGGTTACTAAGGAAGTGGTTAAGTCAGGATCAGCATCATATGACTTCCACAGATCACAACGGTCCTTGGAGATCTCCACTGACTTCCCTTATTTAATGGACAGAGAATCTCTGTCCCTAGAGGGACAGGATACTGTGCCGTAATGCACAGCCGGAGCTCAGAGGCGCTGTGTAAATGCAGCCCGCCTGATTTCTGCCTAGGCTCTCTCCAGATTCCACACACTTTGTGCATTTCCCTCTCCTCCCAGCTGTGGCAGCCTTCACTTTACAGGGCCTTGGAGCCTGTACTGAGTATTGTCTGAGCCCTGTGACGTTCTGGGCTGGGAAATGCTGCTGCAGATAAAAGCACAACAGCCCTGTTCCCCCAGAGGCAATCGCAGACAGTGCCTTTGGTCTAAAGGTAGGTCATGAAATCTCCATTTTTATAGGATGGGAAAGGTGAACTCAGAATGGTTCAGTAACTTGCCCAAGGCCACACAGCTGCTCAAGTAGAACCGAAGCCAACAGGCCACCAGCTGCTGGCCAAGTGCTTTGTGTAGAGCTGTAATACAGCCTCCTCTGAGGCTGTGACCCTGGATGCTGCCCTTGGCCAGGACTGGAGGACATCAGGGCTCCTGATCCTGGCTGCGTGGACATATTGGATTCGGCTGTGCTGTGTTGGGGGGACTCTGCCGTGCATCCGAGGATGTCTGACAGCATTCTCAATAAAACCACAGCCATGCAGTGACCCTCAACTCGCGGGGATGATGATGAACCATCCCCTGGTCCTGCTAATGTCCCCTGCGGAGCCCCCTGGGGTGGGGGTTCAGATCACCCTGGCTGTTTTGAAGGCTTCCTCTTGCCTGATTGGACAGAAGCTTCTCTCCTTTCAGAGTGGGCTTAAGTCAAGTAAGGCCCAGCTGCATCTGCCTGGGCCCAGGCTGTGTGGGATGTCCATTCCTTTGGGATAGGGGCCCTGTTTAGTGTCCCCAGGATTGCCTTGTGCCTGCTGTCCCGGGTCTCAGGAGATTGGATCCCAGGTCTCCGTAAGGAGACTGGCTGCACACCACAGCCTGTTTCTAGAAGTAATCGCGGACGTCGACTTTCGTCTAAAGTTATGTCTTGTGATCTCCGTTTTTATATGATGGGAAAGGTAAACTCAGAGTGGTTGAGTAACTTGCTCAAGGCCACACAGCTGGTCAAGCAGAACCAGGAGCCACCAGGCCACCAGGGCTGTCGTGTTGAGATGGAGCTCCGTCACCCATAAGGTTCCTCCCTGACCCAGGGCTTAACGACAGCCCCCAGGGAGAGTCAGGGGCTGTGCCTACTGCGGAGTCACTGGAGCCCCAGCCCCCAGAGCCCGTGCTGGACATGCCCTACTATGAGTCTGGGGTCCCTGCCACACACATGGGCTGAGGCACCTGCTGTCAGCTCAGGAGAGACTAAGGCATTGCTGGTTGAGCTCTGGGCCCAACAGCAATAGGGACCTGAGAGCTCCATCTCTCCAGAATAACATGAGTGTGTGGGAGAGAAAGTGGTGACAATACACCTCGTTTCTCATCCAGGCTCCATCACTCACCAATGATGTAAGCCCAGAAAAATATTTTCACGTCTCCATCCTCATCTTGAAATGGGAATATTGGGAGAACTAAGTGAAATAAATGTAAATGTGAAGCCCGACAATGGGAAGGGAACTCAGATGCAGCGTTCGTAGGGAGGAGGGGCGTGGGTTTCACAACCGCAAAGCCTTCAGGTCCAGTGAGAGCCCAGCAGGTAGAGGAGGGGGCCAGGAACCAGGTAGGAGAGGGAAGAGGGGACCGAAGAGGTTGTCAGGCCAGCAGAGGAGTTAATGAATTCACCTCTCCCTTTCAGGCCAGGAGTCCTAACCAAGACAGGCCAGGAGTCCTAACCAAGAGATCAAGGGAAGAGGTCCCCAGGGGCAGGAGGTGGGGCCCGGACAGCAGTGGGGAGAGGACATGGTGTCCTCTGGAATCTGGGTAACGAGCTCTGAGGGGCCAGAGCTAAAAGGGCACCCCTCCTCCTCCGAGACCCTTAGGGAGTGGCCATGGGGTCCACCAGGGTCTTGGACTCTGGCTCAGGCTGGAGGTTCCAAGGAGCAGGTAAGAACAAAAGAGCCTGGCTGGGTGTGGTGGCTCACACCTATAATCCCAGCACTTTAGGAGGCCAAGGTGGGTGGAACACCTGAGGTCAGGATTTCAAGACCAGCCTGACCAACATGGTGAAACCCGGGCTCTATTAAATACACAAACAAACAAACAAACAAACAAAATTAGCTGGGCATGGTGGCACATGCTTGTGGTCCCAGCTACTTGGGAGGCTGAAGCAGGAGAATTACTTGAGCCCTGGAGTTAGAGGTTACTGTGAGCCGAGATTGCGCCATTGCACTCCAGCCTGGGCAACAGAGCAAAACTCCCTCTCAAATAAATAAATAAATAAATAAATAAAATAAAGGAAAAGATATAAAGAAAAATAGCCTGAGACGGAGGGGCTTGTTGGAGACCAAGGGGCATTCCCAAGGCTGAGTCCTTCCTGCCTCTGCAGGTGGAGACACAGGTGAAGATCAGGAGACCACAGGGGAGTCCCAGCCTGGTGAGGGCAGGAGGGGACCGTAGAGGTTGTCAGGCCAGCAGAGGACTTAATGAATTCACTTCTCCCTTTCAGGCCAGGAGTTGTAATCAAGAGCTCAAGGGCAGTGGCACTTACCCTCTGTAGGGACCCACCCTGTGCTGGGCACTTTGTGAGAGATGCAATTCCATCTCCCAACTCACTCTGTCCTGCAGGATCACCAAGATTCAGATGCCTGGGTTCAAATCCTGGCTCTGGCCAATTGGAGCTAAAACTCTGTGTGTCTCAGTTTCCTCCTGTGTCAAGTGCAGGTATATCCAGGCAGGGAGGCTCTCGGTACTCTCCCGCAGTGTCAGCTCCAGAGGAGGCTGAGGGAGAACTCCTCACCCGGCAGAGCCTGTGTGTTCTGCAGAGAGGCTCACTGCGCTGCCTTGCATGCAGGCCACACCCCACACGTTCTCAGGGATTCTCGTGCTCACCAGCCGATGGAGTGGGGGTGTAGGGACACTCAGTGCCTGTGTCCAGGAACCCCTGTCCTGGAAATCAGCCTGGGGCACCTCCAGCTCCTGCCAAGATGTTAGTCTCCAGTGAGCTGGATCTCACCCAAGGGCCTTGATGTTCTTCCCTGGGTGGGCTCAGTTTAGCAGAACCAGCCTGTGCGAGGCTGTGTGGGAGTGTGGGTGGAAGGGAGCCCCATGGCCTTCCAAGACCCAGGTTCCTCTATCCTTGACATGCCCTCAGAGGGGTGATGAGAGGAGCCAAGGAATCCATACATGCTAGGGGCCTGGAACCATGCCTGACCCTTGGTGGATGCCCAGTAATTGCCAGCTGCCTGAAGTCACCAGTCTTGTGTCTACCAAGACCCTGGCCTGGGAATCTCTCACCAGGAGCTGGAATTCTTGTTGCTTGGGCTCCACAGCCCATTTGTGTGGGCACTTAGGGTGATGACACCAGTTGCCAAGTGCCACCCAAGGGCTCCTGGGTATGACTGGGAAGGACTTGTTCTCTCCACTCCAGTGAGGGATCCTTGTTTGAGGATAAGGAAGTTAAGAACCCCTCATTCTCACTACATCTGCTTCTGTTTCATGTAACACACACAGTCACAGACACACACCGACTCAGTGACACAATCACAGAAACACCCACACAACTGACACACACCCTCGGTCTAGATAGAAACACCTAGAGACAGAGACACATGTGCACCTAGGCGCGCGCACACACACACACACACGTGTGCAGAGAAAGACACATACAATTACGTGATAACACGCAGAGACACACACACAGATACATAGACATATGGCATCACACAGAGACACAGGGACTCATGCACACACACACACACACACACACACACACACACACACGGTGGAGTGCCTCTCACCCTGGGTCACACAGACACCACAAAAGGCCACACACCTAACTCCCCACACCTTGGGGCCTGGGCCTGCACAGAGGGAAGGTGTTGGGGTGACCCCGCCACCACCTGTGGACAGCCTGTTCTGCAGGGTGAGGGCAGTGATTCTCTGCCAGAGAATGGGAGGCTCAGGACAGTGGCTTGTCCATGTCACCCAGTGCCACAGCGTTCTGCCTGCACTCACACCGGCCTGGGCCCTCCTGCGGTGACTAAGGCCAGGCTGTGTCTCCTAGCAGCCTGTGAGCTCCCCAAATCACCCCTTTCTCTGTCTGACCCTCTGTTGACGACCCGTAAGCGAACCTGATAACACCTGCCCTACCTCCCTTCATGGGGAAATAGCTTCCAGGACAGTACTTTGTGAGTTTTAAGAAACTGCAAAAATTCTTAGCCACCTGGATGGAGAAGATAACGAGAAGGAGCCCTGCTGTTTGGGAAGGGCTCCCAATAAGACTAGGTCAGCCAAGTCCACTTCAGTATAAGGCAGCTTGTTTCTACTCCTTTCCTTGGGCTAAGAGAGAAATTGCAACTGCCCCCCCCGGCCCCGCCCCGTCGGTGAAATGATTAGAATGAAATGTCGGTGGCGGGAATGGTTGGGAGAGGGTGCTTGCTGAACAGAGAGAGACTCAAGGCTCAGTGAGGGGCCTGACCTCCTCCTGCCCCTCCTCAGGACGCTGAAGCCTGTCTCTGCCTGGAAGAGGGGCCTGTGACCTAGACACCATGTCAGGGTGGGTTTACAAAGGCCACCGATACCCCGTTCCTGAGGCTACACACACAGGCCACCTCTGAAGTCACTTTTGTTGCAGGATCTGCCTGATAGTTGGGCTTTTGCGCTCATCTCCATTTGGCTCCCACCTGCAGAGGCTCCCTGTTGGAGGGGCTGTGAGTCTGCACCCCCAGGGGGGCACACCCACCTCCAGATCTGGCCCTGGCCCTGTGGGGCCCCTCCCAGAGAGAACCCCCAACCTTTTCTCTCCGATCCCTGGGAGTGGGGGGAGTTTCACCCTGGCTCTGAGCCTGGTGCTGCTGGCCGGCCACCTCCAGCCCTCCTCCTTCTCCTGCACCTCACCCTCCCCTAACACCCCACAAGCAGCCTTTGCGCTGGGCTTCCACAGCTCTCCTCCTCATTTCGGTCCTTCCCTCCTCCGGCCCCATTATGCCCGCGCTGGTAAAGTACGGCCTGCCTCAGGCTCAACAGTGTCCCCCAGAGATAGGTTACCCTACATGGGAGAGGTGTCCTCGCAGCTGTCGTTAAGGGTCTCTCGATAGGGGAAGAGAATCCAGGCGAGTCCTAAATGCCAACCCAAGTATCCTCTTGAGGGGGACGTGGAGGGAGACCTGGCACAGGGGGAGCAAGAGGGGACAGTGTGACCATAGAGGCTGCGACTGGAGGGACAACAAGTCAAGGAATCCGGCAGCCACCAGGAATTGGAAGAGGAAGGAGCAGCCCCTCCCCTAGCGCCTCCAAGGGCACTTGGCCTTCCTGACACCCTGACCTTGTCCCAGTGATACTGTTCTGGACGTCGGGTCTCCAGAACTGTAAGAGAATGCATTTCTATTGCAAACCACGGAGCTTGTGGGAGTCAGCTACGGAAGCCACAGAGGGCTCTCACAGGGTCCTCACCTCTGCTCCTTCTGCTGTGGTCTCCACACATCGGTCTCAATGTGAGGTGTGATTTTTAAAAGCAGCCTGGGCCCTTTCCCTGGACCTCCCCTGCCCCAATCAGCCGTGGGCACAGGGCGCACAGGTGAAAGGCTGGCGTGGGGCCGGTCTGAAGCCCTCAGAACTCTGTGGAATGTCAGGACTACAGGCGCCTCAATGCTCACATTCTCTGGTGAGGAAACTGAGGCTCAAGGAGGGGAGGGGATGACCCCAGTGTCAGGTGGCACATTAGTGGTAGACCTGAGGAAAGATCCCAGGCTGACTCCCAGCTCAGGGTCGTTGGTAAGAATCGTGTGAATAGCTGTAATTTATTCCTCCGTCAGTTTCCCGCCAGAGCACTGGGCACTGGGGGAAGGTAGACACACCAGTTACCTCAACTAATATTTTTGGAATCCACAGTCTTCATTAATGTTTGATGGTCATCTTCGTAGCAGCACTTTTTTAGTGTGACGCTTTGCACATTAGTCCCTGAAAGTAACCGATGAGTTAGGTATTGTTTTATCTGTGATGCAGGTGAGGACGCTGAGGCCCAGCGAGGTGTCACAGCCCGCTCAGGATTGCACGCTAAGGAGAAGGTGGAGCTGGGATTCCTGTTCTTTCCACTTTGCTAAGAAGCCCTTAGCAATTTTGTTGTAACATTTTAATGCCAAAGGACACTTACTTGATCAATCTCAGAACATTTTGAGGGTTTAACTACCAGTTAAAAGGGAAAAAAATATTTTTGACTTGATACACACTGCTGACTTTGTTTGCTCCCCACGCCCTCTGTCAAGGAATTCCACCAGAGTTTACACACAATTCTATTTGCTCTGATCATTCATTCCTCTATGTGGGTAGTGTTCCTAGATCATCCCAAACAGGGAGCACTTTGGTTTTGGAAAACCAGCTTTGACTTCTGAGAGCAAATGCCCCTGGAAGCTGCTGGCCAGTGCAGCGTGGGGTGGTGGCCGTCCCCTTGCTGGCCTGAGCCTCTATCAGTCTCTCCTGTGTGACTCAGCATTCATATCCCTCCCTTTTGGGCTCACCACTCGATCTGGGCTGATTTCTGCTTGGCCCGTGCTGAGCATCTTGTAACTAGAATTTTCTAATGGGGCTTCCTTGTGAGAATTCCCTCAGTCTTCCCTGTGATTTTTAAATCTTAGCTACTCTTCCAGGCCTACATAGTAGGTGAAGACTTCTTGGACATATTTCATGAATTCTGGTTGTATCAGTCGGGATGGGCAAGGATGTGCTGCAGTAAGCAAGAAGCTCACAGCTCAGTGCCTTCAACCCTTCAGCAAGGGTTGGTTCCTGAACAGAGGGGATCTACCCACTCTGGGGACCCAGCAACCAGGCTGAAGGAGGTTTCGGCTTCCCTGCTCCAGACCATCTGACTCTAGTTCCTTTCATCATTCCTGATGTCATGATTTCAGTAGTAAGCGTGATACCAATGATAGTTATCAGAAATCTCCTGCTGCCGTTGAAGCTCTGCTGGCAGCATCTCTGAGCATCTACAGATGAGGAAACTGAGGCGCAGAGAGGCTACTGGTCTCCCACAATGTCACATGGCTTGTAAGTGGCAAGGCTGGCTTGATGGGCTACTTGTTCCTCTGAACCACACCACCACACCACACGCTTTCCTTCGAGGGTCACGCTGACCTTCTGCAGAGCGAATTTCTCCCTAAACCATAAGCGTTGCTGGTGGTCCACAGCTCACACCTAGCATGCTTGGTGAGAAAAATGTCCTGTGCCCAGCGTGGAGCAGGCCCTGCAGAAGCTCATCTGCCAGATGTTGACACAGTCCCCAGCCTTGGGCGACCCACAGGATTCTTCATATTTCCCAAAACTGGCATTTGGTAGGACAACAGGGGCTGAGTCAAAGACAAGTTGACTTTCCAGAGAGCCCGGGGCAGGGAAGGAGGCTGCAGCGCTCAGGGCAGTCACCTTAGACACCATCGTTTTACTCTGAAGAATTGCCTGTCACACACGAGTTGGCAGTCTGGTTGGGAGACACCCCATTCCAACTAGTGTGAGCTCCCAGAGGGAATTCCTGGGCTCCCTGAAAACCAGCTCCTCTACCCTGCCCAAGTGTCACCCATTTGAGGAAAAGGACAAATGGATATGACATGTTATTTTTTTGTTTCTATAAAGCTGATATGGGAGCATGTGGCCTATGCCTATTGGAATTTGGGCTTCTAAAAACTGACCTCTCATGCTGGTCAGCTTCACCATCTCCAGCAATGTGAGATTCAGGCCAGGCCTATCCTCAGCTCCACAACGAGGCCAGAGGAAGATTTCTGGGCTGCACGGGACCAGGATAAAGAACTTTAAGAAGTAAGTCATTTCACTGAGATCTTAAATTTGATTTACATTTTGTGGGTGAGGAAACTATGGCACAGAGACGTTGAGGAAGTTCCCTGAGGTCACACAGCCTGCCCTCTCCTATATGATATCATAGGAAAACTCCTGCTTTTCCAGGTTGCTGCCTGGGTCCCTGCTGGAGAGGGAGCTTGCCTCAGTGAGAGTGCCTTTCCCTGACTTCTCTACCCAGGGTCATTCCATTTGTCCCGTTAGAACTGGCCCTAATTCCTGCAGAAGCTGCTCCTGACTCTGGGACCTGCAGCTGGCTGTGTTTACTCCAGGGCCTGTGAATTATCCAACAGAGAACAACACAAAGGCCTCAGCCTTTCAAGGAGCCCTTGGGGTGTGTGAGGTCATCTGTGGGTGTATGCTGACTGTTTCTCATGCCTTTGAAAAGTCCTGGGTTGCACCCTGACCCTCTCCAGTCAGATCCAGGGAGGCAGGTCTCATTTATTCACCGTTCCCCACCGCCAGAGACCAGCACTGTCCCACGGATGGACCTGGGTTTCATTCTCTCCATCCCCACATGCAGCTCGTGTTTGCTTGTTTGTTGTTTGATAATGATTCTTAGCCTGAGTCCTGCAGGACCTGTATGGAGATCACATGAGACAGGGAATACATTTTTTTAAAACTCTGGAGGATACAGTGAAGCTCAGGTCTTATGTCTGTCACATCACGGACTTGTGACATACATTGGTCTTCCTCATAATGAGGTTGTTGTGATGCTCTGCTCACCCCGGTCTGATCCCGGTGGATTCCCATAGGAGCCCAGAAATTTGTTGTTTGAATACATGCTCCCTGATCAGATTTACGGAGAGGATCAAGTTGCTCCTGGGAAGGAGATCAGCATGTAATCTGTATTTCCTGTTTCTGGTGTGAGAAGCCTGGAAGCTCCCTGTTGTCCTCTTTACAAATGGGGCTCACAGGGTGCCCCCTGCTGGCAGAGCTTGTACTTCGAACCAAGGTTTCCTTTATTTAGGCTTAAAATCTAAAATTCGTGTGTTCTCTCCCCTGCAAACTCCTAAGCGAGGCAAAAGGTGATGACTCTGAGGTTCCTGAAAGCTGTTTTCTGCATTTCCCTATCTGTTTCAGAGAAGAATGAGGCTCCTGCCTGCAGTGGGAACTGGCTTGGAACACTCAGGATGCCCTGCAGCTTGGCCTTTAGCAGCCGTTAGGGCACAGTGGGTTGAGGCAGTGTGGTCCCGGGCACAGTGGGTTGAGGCAGTGTGGTCCCGGGTACAGTGGGTTGATGCAGTGTGGTCCCGGGCACAGTGGGTTGAGGCAGTGTGGTCCCGGGCACAGTGGGTTGATGCAGTGTGGTCCCGGGCACAGTGGGTTGATGCAGTGTGGTCCTGGGCACAGTGGGTTGAGGCAGTGTGGTCCTGGGCACAGTGGGTTGTTGTAGTGTGGTCCTGGAGGATGGAGTTTTCATCATGATCCCATATGGACTGAGGACGTGGGTGCAGCTGGGGACAGCTAGACCTAAGAGTGGAGAAGACCTGCCTTCTCAGCCCACACTGGGTGGAGCATTTGACCTGCTGGGCCTCAGTTTCCCCATGTGTACTTTGGGGATTTCTAGCCTGTGTCCGCAAGACCTGTATGGAGGATCACATTAGACAGTGAATACATTTTTTAAAAAAAACTGGTGGATACGGTGAAGCTCAGGCCTTATGGCTGTCCCATCACTGACTTGTGACATACATTTGTCTTCCTCATAGTGAGGTTGTCGTGACGCTCTGCACACCCCTGACTGATCCCTGTTGATTCCCACCAGAGTCCAGGAATTCCCTCTGGGAGCTCACGCTAGTTGGAATGGAGTCTCTCCCAACCAGACTGCCAACTCGTGTGTGACAAGTAATTCTTCAGAGTAAAACGATGGTGTCTAAGTGATTGCCCTGAGCCCGGAGCCTCCTTCCCTGCCCTGGGCTCTTCCGAAAGCCAACTTGTCTTTGACTCAGCCCCTGTTGTCCTACCAAATGCTAGTTTTGGGAAATATGAGGAATCCTGTGGGTCATCCAAGGCTGGGGACTGCGTCAACATCTGGTGGGTCAACATCTGTGGAGCAGGGCCTGCTCCACATTGGGCACAGGGCATTTTCTCACCAAGCATGCTAGGTGTGGGCTGTGGGCCACCAGCAATGCTTATGGCTTAGCAAGAAATTAGCTCTGCAGAAGGTCAGCGTGACCCTCGAAGGGGAGTGTGTGGTGAGGTGGTGTGGTTCAGAGGAACAAGTAGCCCATCAAGCCAGCCTTGCCACTTACGAGCCGTGTGACATTGTGGGAGACCAGCAGCCTCTCTGAGCCTCAGTTTCCTCATCCGTAGATTTGGACTTTAAGAGCACAGCAGATCTACTCAGACATCACAGTGCTGCTACAGTGATTAAATGAGAAATAGCCACAGAGGTACTTCGCAGGGCTGTCTGATTCACAGAAAGCTCATAAATGCAAGAAACATAGATCTATTTATTCTCTGCTTTAATGGGTGTAAATGCTGTTTTATTATCTGACATGAACATCAAAACTCAAAGGCAGGTCTTACTATCCATGATTGGGGCTCAGAGAAGTTTGGCGACTTCATGAAGGTCACACAGCTGGCAGGGGGAGGAGTCAGAACTTGGATCCAGGTCTTCAGACTCTCAGGTCTGGTGTCATCCTAGGGGGCTTGATGATGGTCATATCTTTAAAGTATTTGTGGAGGGTGAAAGGCTGTCACGAGTAAGCTTAAGAGAACAGGAGACTTGTGTGAGAAACAGTTGGTATCCACTGATTAGACTGAATCATGTGGAATTGCTAATTTCACCATTTTGAACTATAGAAGCCACTATTTTGTATGACTCAACCTAGTGCTTCAAATACACATTCATGACAGTGAGTGGTTAGACAGTGATTCCTAGATGAGTTTAGGATGGGGCAGCGCATTCCACAGGATGAGACCATTCCTGGTAGAGACAGAGGGAGCAGGCTGACCTTCAGCTGGGGGTCCTGGGGACCTCCTGGCTGCTGTGCCCTTTAGCAGGGCCTTAGGGGATGGAAGGATCCTCCTGGCCCTTATCACAAGGGCTATTCAGGAACAGCCTCCTGCTGTGGCACTGGAACTGTGGCTGCCCTCTGAAGACTGCAGGGACAGCCATAGACACAAAGAAGCCAGACTGAGTGTGGCCCCAGTCAGGACTCAGGGGAGGAAAGGGAAGAGTTGCAGGGTCATAGACACTGTGCCTCCTCTCCCATAGCTGAGGACTCCTTTCGATGGCCTTCCCGAGCCATCAGCAGGCCTATGGTCACGTGACTAGGGAGGAGAAGGAGTTACAGGGTAATGGTCTCCTGGGGCCTGGTAGGTCTGGTTGAGTCTGAGGAGGAGATAGAGAAGAAGAAGCAGAGACTCTCCTCTTCACCTGGGGAGAAGGGACCTGATTCTAAACAGAGATATATGAGGCTTTCTGGGGCAGTGAAGGAAGGACAAGGACAGAGTAAGGGTCCTTGTAGCCCCATGGAGAACGGGCTTCAGGAAGAATCTGCCTCAGTCATTTTCCAGAAGTGCTCAAGAGGTACAGGGCCCATGCCTGGGTAGGTGACGGTGGGATAAGAAGGGGACATGGTCTTCTCTCTATCGTTGCTGCAGATGTCACAGAACAGGGCCAAGTTGTGAAGGGGCAGTTCTCAGGCCCCCAGGAGGGCAGCCTTAGCCCAGCCCTGGCAGGATGAGGAACTCCGGTTGGGGGGAGTAGGGGATGAGCAGGGGGACGTGAGGATGCTTGGTGCATCCTGGGGTCATGGGCTGGTACCTGATTCCTCCCCTGTGATTCCTCCCTACTCCAAGACAGGACAAGGAAGACTGGAGCTTTCCAGAAACAGATGGGCCCAGGTTCATAAGTTGAGGACTCAGTCCCCTCCATCCTGGCCCAGCATGTGCCTGCCCAGCCAGAGGCTTCATGAACAGAGTTCAGGGGTGGAGAGAGCACTGTGGCCTGGAGCCCACACATGGCCTCAGCAGGCAACGGGAGACACAGACAACAGGGCAGGGTTTGCAGTCACACTCAGGTGGGGCTGGCTCAGCCCTTCTTTAATGTCACCGAGGGAGAGGGCTAAGGAGAGAGGGGAGGGGCTGAGGAGTGAGAGGCAGTTATTTTTGGGTGGGATTCACCACTTTTCCCATGAAGAGGGGAGACTTGGTATTTTGTTCAAACATTAAGAAGATGAACGGTTTGTTGAACTTGACATCAGGGGGAACAGACATGGGTATGGCCTCAAAGATCGTGGTCCCAGCAGCTTCAGTCCCTTTCTCATCCATGGTCAGCACAGCCTTATGCACAGCCTGGAGGAGAGAGAAGCAGAGATGCATCTGAGGCTGAGCTGTGCTCCAGCCCAGGCCTGGAGCATGGCCCGCACGGACACCTCCCAGGAAGCGCTCATTTGGGCCTTTATCCACCTGGACGGCCCTGGCCCTGCATGTTTTCTGCCTCCCTGTCACACAGGCTTTGCTCCTCCTCAAGTCTTTGAGTGATGGGTCTGGCTCCCCTCCATCCACCTTCCTGACAAACGTCCCTCCCGCTTCTCGGGACAGACCCACAACTCAGAACGAGGAAGAGCATCCTCACTCCACGTCTGCCTCCACCTCTCTCCTTTCTAATGTGGCTGTAAGCTGCTCAGGGACACGGACTCTGACAGTGACCTTCACAGTCCTGAGACCTCGAGATAACGCAGCCATTTGCTGACTGCAACTGTTCTTTGGTCACCTTTAGCCTTCCTAACTAGGTGTCATCTTTAGCTGAAATAATTCATTAATTCACACTTGGTGATGTGCCTCAGACCCAAAGCTCACAGATCGAAGGAGTCAGAAAGTCCCTTGAAACAACTTAGCCCAAACCTTTCTGTGTCAATATAGATAAACCAAGGCCCAGTGTCTAGAAGGTCCTGGGCAAAGATGAAATTCAGGACCAGTGACACAACTTCAAGGGAGGCCCTGAAAGTGCCAGCAGCACAGCAGGCCCCTCCCTGGCTTCTCTGTCTGAGCATGTCCCATGTCAGTGAATCACGGGCATCCTCAGAAGCTCAGCCCCTTCCTCAGCCTCAGGACAGAGTTGCAGCCCCCGCCCCACACATTCTTCCCTACAGATACAGGGTGTGACAAGGTCGTCGGGGTGATCTCACCTTGGAGAGCTTCAGGGGTGCCTCCGTCGTGACCCCCGAGAGGTCAGCCCCATTGCTGAAGACCTTAGTGATGCCCAGTTGAGCCAGGACTGTCTTCAGATCGTAGGTTCCAGTAATGGACAGTTTGGGCAAATGTAAATAGACAGATCTGCCGTGCAGAAAAGAAAATCAAGGCATGGCACAGCATTTTTCTTGCTCTTCTGGAACCCACCACAAGTGTTTTCTTTTCTGATTGTTTCTGCCATTCTTTGCTGTGTCCTCCACCCACACTAAGACGGGAACTTGGCTTTGGTTTGTTCTACTTACAGCTGCTCTACACTCAGAGTCAAAGAATGTAAACATCAAATGAATCACAAAAGCTTGAAATGCCACCTCCTCTGAGATTCTCGGTGTCCTGGAAGCCTGTCTCATCCTGCCTTGTAGTGTTGGGTCACTGGGCCCCCAGCCTGGAATATCCCCAGGACCCTACACCGAGGAGAACATGGGGCTGGTGGCAGTGCCCAGTGACACCTGTTCAGGGGATGAGAGAAGAGTGACCACTCCAGGCTGAATGCCCCTCTCTGGTTTTCCACGGGGAGACAGAGCCGCCCCGAGCAGGGTCTGGCATGAGCAGGCAGCCTGGCCCTGGGCTCTCTGATCAGTTACCCTCTCAGCCTTCTTGTTCTTTCTTAACCCCTGGAGCAGGGAGGGACCTCAAAAGGTGCTGGCGTGGGACAGAGGAATTCCTGCCTCAATTCCTATTATGAATCCGACACCTTTTATACATTCAACTTGGTTTTACAGTGACCAAAAAAAAAAAAAACACACACACACACACACACACAAAAACTAGATCAGCAGGGCATGGGCATAATTACGAATTCACACACATACAGTAATTTGAGCTCCTGCTCAAGTATCATTTACTATGGGGCACCCAATCTAACAGCATCGATAAAGTGACAGTGGAACTTGCTTGAATTCTGCTAACATGCCCTGGCTGTTCCAATTCCAACCCTTGCTTTTCTGGGCCTTGTCACACAGGCTCTTCCCCCGTTCCCCCAGGGACAGTCTACACTTGAACTCCGCACTCCACTGCTGCCTTTGCCATCTGTTCCTTCTTGGTTCTGCCAGAACATGTGATGGTGCTGCTGTCCCTGCCCTGGGCACTGAATATTGGGAAGGGACAGTGTCTACGCTAGAGTGGGAAGTCCCCAGGGACTAGACCTTTACCTCCTCACCCTTGGGTACTGTCATTCATGGAGCATGGATGGTGCTACCTGAACTCAGTGGTGGCCTCATTCTGGAAGCCAAGTTTATGCAGAGTAGCAGTGACCCGGGGACGTGGGGTTCACCCTCCCCAGCCCTCTGGCCAGTCCTGATGGGCCTCAGTCCCAATAGGGCTAAGAGGTGCGGGCAGCTTCTTGGTCAGCCTCAGGTTGGGGAATTACCTTCTGGTTTCAGTTTCCAGGGATTTGGAGATGACATCGTGGGTGAGTTCATTTTCCAGGTGCTGTAGTTTCCCATCGTCAGGCAGGAAGAAGAGGGCGGTGGCATTGCCCAGGTATTTCATCAGCAGCACCCAGCTCTCCAGCTTATCGCAGTGGTGGATGTTAAACATGCCCAAACGCCTCATCGTGGGCACCTTCACAGTGGTCACCTGGTCTACGTGGAAGTCCTCTTCCTCGGTGTTCTTGACCTCAAAGGGTCTCTCCCATTTGCCTGGACAGAGGGGAAGATGGGCATCACCGGGGGTGGGTGAAAGTTTGGAAGAATGTGGCAGAATAAAGGAGCCCAGAGTCCCCTCCCTGAGAAGCTGGGAGACCCTTGATGACACACATCTCTCGAGCCTCAGCTTCACCATCTGTAAAAAGTGCTGAAACCAACCACCCAAGCTCCCAGAAAGGATTGTGTGGGCATAATTCAGAACACGAGGAAGATGCAGTTTGTACATCGTGGGGATGCCAGGCTAAGAGATGCCATCCTGGCTGTGCATTTTTATTGGAATCGTATTTTTATTTGAGGGTGCCTTGGATATTACAAATAAGATTCCGGAGCATCAGGCATACTTGGTACCTTGTGTCTGGGGCTCCCTGCCCTTTGTCAACCGTCAGCTCAGTGATTCATTCAGGGCAAACATTCTGCTTACTACTCCTGAGGCCTTTTCCTGGATCAGCAGGGGAAATGCAGACGCCTAGGCAGCCTCCCTTCCGCCATACCAAGTGAGCTTCACCATCGAGGCATGCGGAGTGGGTAGGTGCTTCAAGGACCCCTGAGCTCAGCTTTCTCATTGGACAGAAGGAGGAGAGTGAAGCTGAAGAGGGACGGGGCCTGCCCTAAGGCCACAACAGAGCTGGGACCTCAGCTATGCCGACTGCAGCCTGGCTGCTCCCCACTGTCCTCCTCTGCCTCAAGAGCAAGGGAGCCCCAGAGTAGAGGAAGCAGTCCTGGGCTTGCCTCCCACCTCCCCTCCCCCAGGCTGTTTTCCTGGGACAGTGGGAGCTGGCTTGGAATGCCCTGGGGCCCCCAGGAGTGTGACATTGTAACCCCTCAGGGGCAGGAAGGCAGCCTGAAGTACAGAAGAGTCCCTCACCTGCTGTATGCCACACACCATCCCCACATCCCCATGATCTTTGTCACTTGTTTAATCCTTAAAAAGCCTGACAGCAAGGGTGCTGTTTTGTCCATACTAACATGGGAAATTAGCACCTCAAAGAGGTAGAATGCACTGTGCTTTGTCAAAAGCTAATAAGTGGTAGAGGCAGGATTTGAACCCAGGTCTTTCAGACTGCAAAGCGGTTACTGATTCCCGGACACTAGAGTTGTCTAAAGTCTGTTCCATGAAACTATCCCTTTATGCAGGGTACTATAGTTTGTTCTATAGTTCTAAGCATTACATATTCTACATATACAGTACACACAAGGACATTAAAGCCTCTGAAAAGTTCTGCAGAGCCATCAGCAGTTTTGAGAATTTAACCTGTTATTCCCCCAAATTACTCAATGATGAAAAATGCTGTAGTGTTTTTGTGTAGAGAATTGAAGAATCCATGCAGACATGGATGCTATAACCCATAATGCATTGCCAAGGAGAGTTCAAGAACTGACGGTTTGAGAATATTTTTGGTTGTTTCTATGGGAACAGCTCAGGCTGGTTGTGCAACCTTACCTTTAAAGAAGATGTAATTCACCAGAGCAAAAACCGTGTCTTCGTCAAGCTCCTTGACCAAATCCACAATTTTCCCTTGGGTTCCCTTCTCCACATAGTCGTTGATCTCCTTCTTGGCCTTTTCAGTTTCCCTGAAGTTGACAGAGAAGGCTTCCGAGTGATACAGCTTTTTGACATCCTCCAAAAATTTATCCACTAGCTTCAGGCTCTCATTGAGGAACAGGCCGTTGCCGGTGGTCAGCTGGAGCTGGCTGTCTGGCTGGTTGAGGGTACGGAGGAGTTCCTGGAAGCCTTCATGGACCTGAGCCTCCGGAGTCTCCGTGAGGTTGAAATTCAGGCCCTCCAGGATTTCGGTGTGAGTGTCAGCCTTGGTCCCCAGGGATAGCATTGCTAAGGCTGTCGCGATGCTCATTGGGGAGAAGAAGATGTTGGTGGTGTTGGACTGGTGCGCCAGCTGGCGGTATAGGCGGAGGGTGAACTCAGCCAGGTTGGGGGCGATCTTGTTGTGGGTTGGGTGGTCATGATCATGGTGGGATGTATCCACCTTCTGGGCAGCATCTCCCTGGGGATCCTCAGCCAGGGAGCCGGGGACCAGGCAGCATAGGCCTGCCAGCAGGAGGACGCTCCACGAGACAGATGATGGCATTGTCCTGCAAGACAGAGACGGGGGGACCAGGGCACGTGATGACTTCCAGTGATCAGGATTGACATCATGTAGAAGCACTGATGGTTTTTTAAACCAGCCTGGGCCAAGTACTTGCCGACATCACTAACACTGAAAGAATCATAGGGTTTTTTCCTGAGAGAGGGGCTATCCCTATAATGCTCTGTGGTCCCAGTCACAAGAATAGGCTGATATCCCTGCAGTCAGCTTACTTGCCATCCGAGTCACCAATGGTGTCCCCAGTTCTGGTCTTTTGCTGTCACCGGCTTTAGAGAAGCTCATCTCTCCTTTAAAGCAGGGGTTTGTGCTGCTTTAAAGGAGATGGGGTGGTGGGAAATGAAAAACCACCTCTTTTAGCTTCAGATAGACCTGGGATCTAATCTGATTCTGTCACTTTCCAGGTGTATGAGCCAGGACAAGTCATTCATCTCTCTGGTCCTCATTTTGCCTCACATATAAAGTGAGGTTGTTGGGAGAATTTAGTAAAGTCAGTCTAGACACCAAACCTTACATCAAAGGATCTGAGAGAGCAACACTTTTGAGGGAGGGCTCGGCAGGTGTTGCAGATTCAAAGCCTTCACATGATAGGCCAGTGAGGAATACGTGTTCCATACCTGGGGCTGAGATAATAGGGATTGGTGGGGCCTGTGGCTGAACCATCGAGAGCAGGCTCTGCCGAGCAATGGTCAAAGTCAATGTCATCCACAGCAATACAGAGCCTGCCCTGCCCCACAGTGCTCCTTCTACTCCAGATATGCCTCGGCTTCGGACCATCAGTCTGCAGCCCCTAAGTAGACCTGCCATCCTCCCAGATGGGGAAACTGAGGTCCCAGTTGAGAAGACGCCTGGCGACCACATAGTTAACTACTGGTCACATAACTAAAATCACCATCTTAACAAAATGCAAAGAAAAAGGTGTTCTTGAATTTGAGAAATGAAAAACTGGGGGAAAAGAGTTGGAAATAAACAAATATTGAGATTCATTGACCCTCTTGGACTTTTCAAAGTTTCTTTCCAATAAAGCAACAAAACGAAGCACAGAACTGGTTTCTCTACCACCTTTCTCCTGGTTCTCGTAATCCCAATGGAACAGACCACACATTACATAATACATGTTTATATTTTTCTTCAACGAGCTAGTGTTGTTAGAACTGAAGACGGTGCTAAAATTAATGCTGTATATTTCCATCTCCCCTGGATTTCTCTTTCACTTTCCGACTGAACTTTGTGCAGCCCTTCATGGGTTATGGAAATTACCCCCATCGTTACAGGGCTCAGTGGTTGGGAGGGAGTTGGTCCTCTGAAGGGTGGGGACACTAAATATGCTGAGTGGCCTCAGGGCCAGAGGCTGTGGCTTCTATCCCTGGCAGGGCCATCACTGTCCACTTGGCCTTGAGCAAGCACCCTCCGGTCCTGGGGCCTTACTTTCCCCAGTTGTGCAAAGCAGGGCTGGGAGAAGACCTCACTGGGGTCCTCTGTACACTAACATAGGATTTTTTATTTTTATTTTTTCAGACAGTCTCACTTTATCTTCCAGGCTGGAGTGCAGTGGCATGATCTCAGCTCACCGCAACCTCCGCCTCCTGGGTTCAAGCAATTCTCTGGCCTCAGCCTCCTGAGTAGCTGGGATTATAGGCATGTGCCACCATGCCAGGCTAATTTTTGTATTTTCAATAGAGATAGGGTTTCACCATGTTGGCCAGGCTGGTCTTGAACTCCTGATCTCATGATCTGCCTGCCTTGGCCTCCCACAGTGCTGGGTTACAGGTGTGAGCCACTGCACCTGGCCAGGATTCTTTGTTACAATGGCATCTGGGTTTGGTGGAGCAAAACAGATGGACAATTCCTGTGGGTAGGCATGAGATGAGGCACTCTCCTACGCAAGGGACTTCTGGACTCAAAGGAGGTGGCGAGGCTGGTGCAGGGTGGGTGGAGAGGGAGTGACAGCTGGGAGGAGTGCATTTCCCCACACCCATCCATCTTCCCCTGCGTCACATCACCTACTCGGTTTCCTCCCTTCACAGTGAAGAGTTTGCAGCCCAGAGAGGGTCAGAGCCTTGCTAAGGCCATATAGCAAGTCAGTGACAAAGCTGGGACAAGTCTTGGCTTTCCCAGTACTTGTATATGGACCGAGACAGCTTATCTCAAATCTCAGATGATGAATGTCTGAATTGGGCCCTGACATGGGTCTCAAGGATCGTGTTGGGTTCGCTATGCCTCCCAAGCTGTTCCTTATAACCTCCCAAACCTACTCTCTTCAGGGCCTTCTATCAAAGGCAGCATCCTGTACCCCCAAAGACTAGTGCCTGGGAGGCGGACTGAAGAGGAAAAAGTAGATGGCCAAGGACCCCATGGTGTATGGACACCGAGGCCAAGCTTTAAACCAAAAGAATGAAGACCTCATGGTGACATTTCTGGGATCGGAGCAGGGGGGAGCACTCTTTGCAAGGCAGGGGAGAGGGAAGTGAGCCACTCGCTGCTTAATTCCACACCATTTCTACCCAGGAGCATAAAATGAAGGTCCAAGAGCAACCTGGCAGGGTGCAGGGAAGAGAGTCTCGCCTGTGGTCAATCAACCTGTTGAAATGAGCAATACGTTTCACTTACTGGCAGGGGGCTTTGGCAAATGACTTCCCTTCTTTGAGCGTCAGCTTCATATCTGTACAATGGAGAAAATAATCCTCTGGACAGAGATGAGGAATAACCAAGGTCATGCGTGGGTGGGCACGCACCGGGTGTGGAAGCCCTCTCTGTATCTGTACACAGGTTGTGCTCCCGCCTGAGAGACGGCAGATTTCTCCTTGGCTAGCTGCTGCACTCCACAGGACACATTTCAGCAGAAAGAGGCTTCTGTTCAGCAGTGAACAGCGACTGAGTTTGGTAAATTTTCCGTTAAATTCTCCAAGTATTTGTTGACTGCCTGCTAGCTGCCTCACCCTATGTGCTAAGCAAACAGCCTCAGCATCACCGTCATCGCCACACTAACACCTGGCGCTTCACAGGCACTGCATCACTAGTCTGTCCTCCACGTTTACCCTAAGAGGTGCAAGTTATTATTAATCCTATTTTATAGACAGAAAAATTGAGGTCCAAAGAGGATTAAGTAACTCACTAAAAATCACAGAGCTCCTTGCTTACAGAACTGAGATTTAATCCTAGATGTGCTGTCTAGAATTAAACAAATTTGACTCCGAAACCTAACATTTAATCCCCTCTGTGTACAAAGCTGAAGCCAGAAGTCTTGAATCAGGAGACTTCAGAGGTGGCCTGGCTGATTAAGAGGGGCAGCATCAGTTTGCGGCTAAAATTTGAGGCTCTGAGGACAGATTTTTCCGGATCAACTTGCTATTAGCTGTGTGACCTTGGACAAATTGCTTCACCTCTCTGACCCTCGATTTCCTGGAGATGAGAAAGGTAGACTTTGTCATAGAGCTATTGTGCAAATTAAATATGCACAAAATGTCAAGAAGTGCCTGGCGCACAGTATGTTCTCGAGAACATCAGTTCTTGCTGCTATTGGTGCAGGCCTTTTAGAGACGTTCTGTGGGAACCCGAGGGCCGTGGCCTTGGGCCATCTTTTTGACCCCTATTCCCAAAACTCAGTTCGGGAAAAATTAAATCCTTCCAACACTCCAGAGATCAAGGTCGTGGTAGGTGAGGGGAGAGGAGAGAGGTCAAAAGTTATCACGTTTTGCCCAAGAGAACAGAGAGGTTGAGCAACAATCTGAAGTCACTGAGCATCAGAGAGGCCTGGAATCCAGCCCAGGCTTCCTGTTTCCCATCCAGTGCCTGAGACCTGAGAGAAACTGAGCACCAGGGCCAGGCTCAGGAGTTCGGGTCCTGGAACCAGGTGTCTGAGCCTGAATTATGAATGGTGTGTGATTTGGGGCTAGTTATTAACCTCTCTGTCCCCAGCTTCCTCATCTGTAAAGTGGGAATAAACCTAGTAACTGCCTTGGAGGACTATAAGGCTTAATTCTGCACTGAGCTTAGTGGTAGCCTGGCGCAGAGCGATTATTCGGGAATGCCAGCTTGAGCCCCGGATGATGGTGCCCTTCACAGCTTCCTGCCCTCCACTGGGACAGGAGGACCCAGAGGTCCATAGTGCATGGGGAGGCCCATTTTGATGTGAGGCTGAGGCTCAGCACAGGTCTGCTCCTGGTCATATCTGGAGGGGATGGAGAATGTAAGCTGGCGTTCCTTCCTGCCCCTCTGGGTCTTAACTTCCTCATCTATAGAAGGGGAAAAAGATGCCTGCCCAAGCAGTAGGAGAGGTGGTGAGGCTTACAGGAGACAACAGACAGGAGCTCCCCGACAGAAACAGGAGCTGCGCAAACAGAAAGAAATGACTGAGCTTAGTTGCTGTATCTTGGCTTGTACCCCCATCCTGGGGTGCCAGGACCATGGAGCCAGACACCCTCATTCAATTCTGCTTACAAGAGCCAGTGAGCCCACTGGGAGGTACTGAGGGGTACCAGGCAGGACTGGGAAGCAGGACACCCTCTCATGCCTGCTGTTATGATGACAGGAGCCCAGCTGCAGCCCCTCCGTCTGCCCTGCACCCCAGGGGGTGGATACCCACTCCACAACCACCCCTGCCCCTGTCCCGTGTGGGACTCAGTGGCCTCTCCAGAACCTTTTGCAGTGAAAGGGATACTTACAATTCACTGTCCCGGGTCAGCAGTGGTGCCTGAGGTTGAGGAGACAGAGCCCTGTCCTCCTCTGTATTTAAGCAGTGGCTGCAGAGGGGCAATGGGGGAGGCTGCTGGTGAATATTAACCAAGGTCAGCCCAGTTATCGGAGGAGCAAACAGGGGCTAAGTCCACTGGCTGGGCTCTGAGTTGCCCGCCCACGCTGCCTGGACGCTCTGCCTGGGCAGCGCACAGCCTCCACTCCATGTACCAAAAGGAGTCATTGTACCTGGCTCAGAAACCACAGTGTCCTGGGTCCAAGGTGGAGGGGGCGGCGTGAGTCAGACAGTCTCTGGGAGAGCAGCACGCTGCTGGCCCTCTGCTGTCACTGCGGAATTCTCAGTGGGTGTTCCACTGGTAGCAAGATCTACCATTTACTGAGTCACCCCGAAATGCCTGATGCTGAAGACTCACTGACGCCCTGGGAGATCAGAGTGGGCTACAGCCCATTTGACAGATGAGGAAACTGAGGCCCAGAGCAGTGAGGCCACTCATCCAAAATCACACAGTCAGCCTTAGATACAGAAACACTCTTGATTGTCCCGATGGGGAAATGGAGCATGACTGAAGCAGACACAAGCATCAGGCTGGAATGGGGGCAGGGGGCATGAGACAGGCTGGAGGGGTGGGAGAATAAATCTGTAAAGAAGAACTGTGCTGCCCCAGGCAGGCTACTTCACCTCTCTGAACCAAGAAGTGTTTCACCTGCATCTGAGAGAGGTGGAAGTCTCATTCCCAAGCACAGCTGTGAAGTGCCTTGGGTGAAGTGCCTGGCACACTGTAAGCTCTTTATGTGGGTCTGCATAGCCCTCTGCTTAGCCTGTCCCCGCAGGCTGCTCAGAGCAGGAGGAGGTTCAATTCTGACCAGCCTCAGGCCTGTTTCTGTTTTTGCTCCTGGAAGACCAAGGTGATCTGTATTCAGCTTGGATTTTCTTTGGGAATGTGGCCCCCACCCTGGGGTTGTTGGAGGCTTTGGGGAGGCTGGGGGTGGAGGGGAGGGGTGGTACAGGGCTGAGGCCAGTGGGGCCCCACTTGATTGCAATCCCTTTAGAAGCCTAAATCAGACCGCATCACCCTCTGTGCAACCCGCAAACCTGCTTGGCAGCTGGTGTACGCGCCATAGATCCTTGCAGAATGAATGGATGAGTGCATTTTTGCCCCGTGTTATTTGCCAGTCTCACTGTGCCTCCACCTCGGGGCTCTACCGGGTGAGTGACCCACAGGATTCTCCAGCACACATATTCAGACCAGGGGCCCACTTACTGGTTGTGAGGCCTCAGGCGAGCTGTATAACCGCTCAGAGCCTCAATTTCCCCGTCTGTAAAATGGGGGTGGTGATGGTGTGTACCTTGTTGAGCTGCTGTGAGGATTAAAATGCAGCAGTTTAAGGCAAACTCAGAGCCAGGTGCTGGGTGTTCCCGGAAAGCCCCTTCTGATGCTGTCCTCCCTCCCCCATGTCAGGGGTCTCCCTGGTGTCACTGGGGTGGGGTGGGCTTCCCTCCAGGCAGTCTCTCATTCAGTTACCCTGTGAGGGAAGTATGTACCACTCTCCTTTCAGGAAGCAGGAAACTGAGCTCGGACTCCTGTCCCCTTCTCTCTCAGCTCCCTTTCCTGCCAGCTCCATCGCCTGCCTTCAGGGCCCCGTCCTTCCCCTGAGATGGCTGAATGGATGTTCTGTTACTCTACCTCTACTCACAGCTCCAGCGCTAGGCTGTGGTTGAGGTCGCCTGCCCTTGGCATCTCCTGGCCATTTCTTCCCCTCTCTGGGCCTCCATTTTCCCATCTGCACAATGACCCCCACTCCAGGCCCAGCTGTCCCTCCATCTGTGGAACTGAGTGAGCAGTAGCAGCAATGTCGCACCTTTCCCGATCTCCTCAAGCTCTTTCCCCTCCTGCAGGTACAGGAGCATGGGCTAGGGACTGGCAGGAAGGTGCCACCCCTTCTACCTGGAATTCCTGGCAGCAGCAGCGGCTAGGCCTTCCTCGGAGGCCTGGCCCCCTCCTCCTTTGCTCAGCTCAGGATTCTGAGGGTTGTGGTGTGGAGGCAGTGCACGCCCTGGGCACAGTGCCCAGTTCCTGCTCACCCAGGAAGTAGACTTTGGATGGCGGATGACAGACACAATAGGTTGGGGAGGGGCGGGGAGCTTGGGCAGGAAGGGGCCTTGGCCATTGCCAGGCAGACACAGGACTGGCCCTCATAAACCCAGACAGCCCTGCATGTCATCTCTTCCACCTGTCCTGCCTCAGCTCTGTGACCCAGGATGAGTCACCCTGTCCCTTTGAGCTTCTGTAAGTGGCACAGTCACACTGCCCAGAGGATTACTAGAAATGATAGGGGTCGCCCTCCTGGCACAGACCTGGCACCAACATCTGGCAGGTTTCTGGAGCCAGCTGCAGAGGGAAGAGGACTGAGCCACCTATGAAATGCCCAGTTGGTGACCCTGCAGCTGGGCAGGTCTGTGTGCACTGGGGAGGTATGTGTCACAAGACCTGGCTGGGTGCAGAAGGGATCATAGTGGGCAGCTGGGGCATTTGGAGGAGGAATAAAGAAAGCATGAGTGGAAGCAGTTGGGGCAAGTAAGGGGCTCGGAATTTGGGGTCCTGCTGTTTTGGGTGAAGGGCTTCAGGCTCAGCCCCTGCCCTGCTCTGGACATCCATCCTGGGAGGAAGGACTGGGGTGGTCTGGGAAAATGACCAGGACAAAACCCTGGGGAGTGGAGGGGGGCTGAAGCACTCAGTGGCCGTTTGCAAGGACTCTATGCCCCCAGGAACCCCAGGACACAGTGGGGAAAGTCTTGTCCACTTGGCTAGTTCCAGAATTGTCAATTGCATCATCTGGGCTGATCCCCTGGAGGAAATGTGTCATGGGAAGATCCTGTGGGCTGGTCATGAATAAGGGGCTTCTGGGAGGCCCTGCCCCACTGCAGGGCCCTGCCTGGAGATGGGAGCCTTGTGGTATGGACTGGAAAGGGGTGTGAGAGCCAAGACTTGGGGTATATAGCAAGAAGGGGTAATGGAGTTGGGTGTGCCAGTGGCCCTGGGCCAAGTAAATCAAGACTGAGTGGCTGGTCAGGAGAACAACAGTGGACTTCAGGAGAGCTGAACACATTGGCAAAGTACCCCAGAGAGTGCTTCCCACCACACACACACACACACACACACATACACACACACACACACACACACGTGCGCCCTCACTGTGCACCCTCCCTCCCAGGCACCAGCTTCCTTCTTTGGGAGGCAGTACAGGTTACTGGGCTCAGGATCTAGCATCTGGGGTCAAATCTTAACTCCACCACTCTTTTTGTGAGATCTTAGACAAGTCATGTAACCTCTCTGTGCCTCGGTTTCCTCATCTGTGAGACAGAAAGACTCTAAGAAGAGTTACTTCCACCAGGATTGTGAAGATCCAATGAGATGATAACATTCGAGCGCTGCGGGCAGCCTCTGGCTGTGATGGGCCCTAAGTCAATGCTACCCACCAAAGGCCACAACCTTTGGGGACGTGTCCTGGCTCTGAAAAGCCTTATAGATGCTTCTCAGGGGTCTAAGTGGGAGAACAACTGCTGTGTTTGGTCCCGGGCTTGGGGAGCCGCACCCGTTATTGAGGGACACCTCCTCAGATTCAAACTTCCATTTTTTTCCAGAAAGAGGCCATCAGTCCCCTCTTTAGGGGCCGTGCTCATTTTGGCTTCCTGAAGGCACAGGGCCAGGTGACTTTAGCAGCTTTCTGAGCATCTGTGATGTGCAGAGGATGCGGGGGGATTGAAACTAGGCGGACTTGGATCCGGGGAGCGCCTCGGTTCTCTGAGCCTTGGTTTCCTCATCTATAAAATGGGGATAAAAGTCTCTTTTCAATATAGTCGTGAGGCTTAAATGAGGTGATGCTTGGGGCGTTTGACACAGAACTGTTAGCACAATTGACACTTGTGTCTGTCTTCTTATAACTTATTCAACCGGTCAGGTGAGTTGGATGTTTGAAGTTTGTCTTCTAAGAGAAGAATTAAGTTTGCACCATCTGTTCACCTCCTCCAGGCATCTTTCAAATTAACCAACTTGCAAAACCCTAGCAGACACTTTTCCCTTCTGTGGGGCAACCTCCCGAGCCGTTTCCTGTGTGGGGGAGGGTTTCTGCTCTTTCTGGAACTATCTGGCCTCCTCACAGCTTCTTGTTTTTTACTATTTTTTTTTTTTGAGAGTCTCACTCAGTCACCCAGGCTGGAGTATAGTGGCGCAATCTTGGCTCACCACAACCTCTGCCTGTTGAATTCTGGAACTGGAAGCCATTTTCATGCCTCAGCCTTCCTAGTAGCTGGCATTACAGGTGTACACTATCACTTCCAGCTAATTTTTGTTTTTTAGTTGAGATGGGGTTTCACCATGTTGACCAGGCTGGTCTCAAACTCCTGGCCTCAAGTGATCCACCTGCCTCCCAAAGTGCTGGGATTACAGGCGTGAGCCACCACGCCCAGCTTTTACTCTTTATCCTTACTCAGACAGAGAAAAATAAGGCAAATCTGTACACTGCAATGGGCAACTTAGTAAAAAAAGGAAGAAAACATGCATCTGCAGCTCCATCCTCTTCTTGTTCAAATTAATGAAACTAATGTTTTATTGCAACTAACCTTTTCCAAACTTATTTTAACTTTACTTCTTTGCGGTTATAGGCCACGATGGTCACTATGGATTGGAAGCTTTTAAGAGACTCAATGAGTCCTATTTAACTATAATCATGATTTGATTTTAGATGATCAACTTGTCCCATTTTGGTCAACAGGAACCTTTATAAGTTATCTCATTATCCCTTCGGCAACCTGTGCTGATGTTCAGCCACTCACACTTGCTTTCTAGCAATGCCACCACGTTCAGGTTCCAGGTCTGCCTTCATTTTCTCTTGCTGCAAGACATGGCACTGGGGATTCTTCCCTGGGAGAGGAAGAGCAGGCAGTGACAGAGGCCTTCCAGGAACCACAGCAGGGCTGAGCGTGCAGGACTCATCCTTGTGTGGGGACCGGGGGAGACCCAGCAGGACTTCAGGCCGTATTACTCAGAAACACAAGGCCTGTGTGGGTGGCTTAGATAACAGAGAGCAAGAGGGCTCTTAATTTGCCCAACTCCGACCTTGGCTTCAGATGGTTCGATTTGCCCTGTTGACTCCATGTTGACTTTGAGTGTTTGTTTGCTGGGTATTAACAGGCCTCCTGCTTCCATTCTAGAATACGCATCTCCGAATACTCCGGTGGCGGTATGCCACCCACTGTGTCGTAGCTGACAGTCCTCGTGCATGTGCTGTCTGCCAGGCCCTGTCTTAAACACTTTGTGTGCATCACCTCACTCTATCCTGTGCAGTGGGTACCACTGTGATCTCCTTAGAACATATGAGGAAACCGAGGCACAGAGTGTTACCCTGATGCTGACACGGGTACCTCCGTCCCTCCCTTCCTCTCTTTCTCCCTGCTTGCTGCTTCTGCGACACTTCATACACATCCCTTTGTAACATTAGCATAATAGGTAACAGCGAGCACGTGGCTCATGCCATCGCCATTCCAAGCATTTGTCACAGATTAACTCCTCATCCTCATGTCAAGCCTATGAAGTCAGTTTCGGTTATCCCATTTTATAGATGAGGAAACCGAGGTTCATAGACATTGTGTACCTAGTCCCAGGTCCTGGAGCCGGTGAGTAGTGGAGAGCAGATTCTAACCAGGCTGTGAGATGTGTGACCCCAAAGCTCGGTGGCATTACCAGGCTGCAAGTGACCTGAGGGCAAGGACTGTATTGTTTCTATCTCTGTGGCTTTGTACTAAGCACAAAATAGGTGATCGAAAGTTGCTTCATGAACTGAGTTAATCAAGGATTGTGGAAATGGAGAGTTTTTTTTAATCAGATGGCTAAGGTGTCTTGCCAGGGTGAAAGTGTGGGAACTGTATATATGCTAAAAATTTGTGTGAGACGTGTAATTCCTTAGGTAAAGGAAAACAAAACCAGTTGCTTTGTTATTCAAGCTGGAGTCTAACACTGAGGAGGGAGAGGTTAGCAGGCTGCCAAAGCCTCCCAGCCAGGACCGAGAGCCTGGTTTCCCAGTGCCAGGCCTGGGCTTCCACCACCACCCAAGCTGCTTCTCCACCTGCCTCCTCTGTCTGCCCCATGAGGAAAGGTCAACAGTCTGTGGGAGGACAACAGAGCGAGGACTGAGCTGTCATGGTGAAATGCCACCCATGAGGAGGGAGATTGCATCATGCCCCTGCCGTCCCTCTTTCCATTCTCCCTGTGGCCCCTCCTGAGTTCATCATCGAAATCCCAGCCAAAGCAATCCATTTGCTGATTGGTTACCAGATGCAAGGCACTCTGTTAACAATTTGTGCTTACAAACTTTCATTTCCCAACAGCTCTGCAAATAAGGTTTTACCATTCCTACTTTGCAGGCGACGGTTGAAGAGAACATATAAGATGACACTACAAAGCCTCTCTTGAATCCTCCTGCCACTCCACCTTCCACCATCCTTTCACTGTCTCCATTGATTTATTTTTATGGAGGTGTTATTTACATGTAGTAAAACCGTAACTCCTAAATACACAGCTCAATAGATTTTACACTCATGTGCATCTGTGTAACCACCACTCCGAGCAAGACAGAGCAAATTCTTCTGTCCATGAGGTCCCCTTTATATAAGTGCTTCTGATTTCCGTCTCCATAGACTGGGTTTTCCTCTTGTAGAAGAGCCTGTAAATGAGATGATACACTGCCTATGTTTTTGTGTCTGGCTTTTTTAGTTCAACATCATGTTTTTGAGGTTGATCTATGTTGTCACCAACATCAACAGTGCGTTCATGCTTCTTGCTGAGCCCTATCCATTGTCACCGTGTGGACAGGCCACAGTTCGCCCGTTTATTGATGGATGTCTGGGTGGCTTCCACTTTGGTCTGTTACAGATGGAGCTTCTGTGAGCATTCATGTAGAAGTCTTTCGTGTTTTCATTTCTTTTGGGTGGAATGGCTAGTTGTAGACTATGCTAAACTATATCTCAAAGCTCTTGTCTCTCCCCCGCACCTTCTCCTTTCCTTGCTGTCTTGGAAGGATTCCAGCAACAAAGTGGAAAAGAAGTCAGATATAGTGCGAATCCCAGAACTGCCATTGACCACCAAGAACCCAGAGCCAGCGACATCATCTCAAAAGATAAAAATCTGTGGAATGGAGAGGATCATCCTGACACCGTGGGGCTGCAGTGAGGATTACAGAAAGGGCCTGGTGGAATAAATAGTACTTCCTTCTTTTTTAACCCTGAGGACTGTGGGCCTGCTGTTTTAACAGCAGGCAAATAGAAATTTAATTCAGTGGAATGACTGGGAACAAAAAACAAAATAGTTGCAGGAATTTTGTGAAAAATCAATGATTTACTTAAACTGGTTCTTGGGGCCTGGTGTTTGGCTTTCCACCTCAGAGAGCATTGGGCAAGGAGGGCAAACACAAGCTTGGTCAACATCAGCCCTCCCTGCAAACAATGAGGACGTGCGTGTTCTGGACTTCTCTGCCCTCTTCCCTCTACCTCTGTTCTCCAGAGGGGGAGGTGGGAAGATAGGGAAGGCTCTGTGAATCGACTTAAGCTCAGATACTGGAAGCTGTGGGGATGGGATTCAGGGAGCTGAGGCACACTTGGAGAAGTGCCCTGCTCTCTCGTGGAGCCCTCAAGTTCGCCAGGGAGGGCAGGGCAAGGCACTCGGGGTGCTGAAGACGAGCAGTTTGCACACGTGCTCATATACACACACTGCTACTCTCATATAAGACTTTTGGGGGTCTCCTTCCTTATTTAAAGGGCTCTGGAAAAAATGATGGCCCTGACACCACCTGAAATAGTATAGACTATAGCAAGATCATGGGATTTGGGACAGTTAGAGCTGAGCTCAGTTTACTATTGACAAGTTACTTAACCCCTGTGGCTTTACCGTCCGTATGTGTAACTGGAGATTGTAGTTCCAAGGTCTTAGAGCTGGTTGTTAAGATAAAATAAATGAGTACACAGGCAGGACCAGCATAGAGAAGACGCTTCATAATGTCAGAGGTGTTTGAACCACAGTGACTTCATCTTGAATAGGAGCTTTTTAAAATGAGGCTGAGACTTCCTGGGTTGCATTCCGAGATGGTTAAGGCATTCTAAGTCACAGGATGAGATAGTTCAGCAAAAGGTCATAAGTATCTTGCTGGTAAAACAGGTTGCATTAGAGAAGCCAGCCAAAACTTACTAAAATCAAGATGGTCACAAGAGTGACCTCTGGTCGTCCTGACTTTCCCCAGCGCCATGACAGTTCACAAATGCCATGGGAATGCCAGGAAGTTACGCTTTTGGTTCTAAAAAGGGAGGCATGAATAACCCACCCCTTGTTTAGCATATAACCAAGAAATAACCATGAAAATGGACAACCAGCAGCCCTCAGGGCTGCTCTAACTATGGAGCAGCCATTCTTTCATTTCTCTACTTTTTTTTTCTTCCAACTTTTATTTTAAGTTCATGAGTACATGCACAGATTTGTTACATGAGTAAGTTGTATGCCACGGGATTTGGTGTACAGATTATTTTTATTTCTCTACTTTCTTGATAAACTCACTCTCACTTTATGGACTCAACCTGAATTCTCGCTTTCAGGAGATCCAAGAACCCTCTCTTGGGGTCTGGATCAGGACCTCTTTCTGGTAACAATAACGTTGGTTTTCTTTCTTTTCCTTTTGTGAAAAAAAAAAAAAAAAAAACTTGGGCAGTCTCCAGAGCAGAATAGCTTCAGAGAGACTCCCCTCTCTCTATTTTCTTCTTCTCTTTCCGTCTTTTGTTTTGGTTGGAAGTAAAAGAACAAAGCCGTGCACAGTACATTGTGTAGGGTTAGAGTCTACGCATATACAGAGATATGAAAGGAGATGCATGAAAGGCTCTCAGACAACCCGGTGACCATCCTGGAATGCAGATTTACCAGCTGGGACAATGACTTCTGCTTTGTTCTTTATGTTTTTGTGTGTTTATGTTTTCACAAGAATGGGTTGCCTTGATAAGAAAGCACACGTTTAATTCCTTTTAACTTAAACAAACAGAGAGACTCTATTCAAATACATGACAGTTTCTTTCAGGGTCTCTAAAAGGGTGACTTCCCCGGGGTTCTCCTTCACACTTCTGGCCTTCCTCCAAACTCCCTAACCCTCAGAAGGCAGTCTGATGGAGTGGAAAAGCTTCTGTGGTAAAGTCGGACAACATGGAGCTCAAATACTAATATGTTGCTTATTAGCTGTGGGAACTTAGGAAATTATTTAATCTCTCACTGAGCCCAGGAATAAACTGGGAACTTACCTCCTGTGGTGGGTTTGGAGACAGCTGGTGTAGTAACACTGCATGGTCCAAACATATAGAAACTCCTTGAGGAGCAGATGTTTTGCAACTGCCCAGTTGGTTCACCTAGTCAGCTGCCTGGACAGAGCTGATTTATCATGACAGGGGAATTGTAATGAAGAAAGAGTATTCACACAAAGCCCGCTGTGTGAAAGACCAGAGTTTTATTATTACTCAAATCAGTCTTCCTAAGCATTCAGGGATTGGCTTTTTTAAAGATGAATTGGTAGGTAGGGGCTTGGGAAGTGGAGAGTACTGATTGGTCAGGTTGGAGATGGAATCATAGCGGGTCGAAGAGTCTTTCTTGCTGTCTTCTGCTCCTGGGTGGGTTGGCAGAACTGGTTGAGCCAGATTACTGATCTGGCTGGTGTCAGCTGATCCTTCCACCATAATCTGCCAAATATCTTAAGAACTAATCTTAGGTTTTACAGTAAATGATGTTATCCTTAGGAATAATTTGGAGAAGTTCAGACTCTTGGAGCCAGAGGCTTCATGGCCCCTAAACTGTAATTTCTAATCTGTAGCTAATTTGTTAGTCCTGCAAAGGCAAACTGGTCCCCAGACAAGAAGGAGGTCTTTTCGGGAAAGGCTATTATCAATTTTGTTTCAGAGTCAAACCTCGAACTGAATTCCCTCCCGAAGTTCAGCCTACCCCCAGGAATGAACAAGGACAGCTTAAAGGTTAGAAGCAAGATGGAGGTGGTTAGGTCTGATTTCTTTCACTGTCATCATTTCCTCAGTTATAATTTTGCAAAGGCGGTTTCAGTCTCCTTTCCTGTGTGCTCAGTCTCCAACGATATGACCTCCAGCAATGCTGTGCCATAGTCACTACACTGTCATCTCACTCTGCAGATGAGCAACCAAAACTCAGGGAATGTAAGCGACTTGTTGAGTCGTGCCCTGGAAAACCAGCATTGTTCTTGTTCTCTGTGCTTACATTACAATTACAGTTACAGGTATTCTCTCTGTACTATGGCCATACCATATTTTGGCTTTGACCCTGGTGCCCGAGGAGGTCATTAGGTCTGTGTTTGTCCTTCACTTGTCTTTGCATTTTGCACCAGGGGTGTATTCTCCAAGTGCAGTCTGGAGGCTTCACTGGGGATGGGATCTCATGGCTTGGATTTCAAGCCTTATGACATTAGCCTTATTAACATGGAAAGACCTTGGGGAATATGGTATTTTTGTCCCTAAATAACATATTTTGACCGGGCGTGGTGGCTCATGCCTATAATCCCAGCACTTTGGGAGGCTGAAGCAGGCAGATCACGAGATCAAGAGATCGAGACCATCCTGGCCATCATGGCGAAACCCTGTCTCTACTGAAAATACAAAAAATAGCTGGGTGTGGTGGCACGTGCCTATAATCCCAGCTACTCAGGAGGCTGAGGCAGAAGAATCACTTGAATCCGGGAGGCGGAAATTGCAGTGAGCTGAGATAGTGCCACTGCAGTCCAGCCTGGTGACAGAGAGAGACTCCAAAAGAAAAAGAGAGAGAATATCTTTCGAATGCAAAGGCAGCACCTTCAGCCTCTCTGTGTGGATCTTTTGACTTAATAGATCTTCATGTTGGTCGTCTGGTCACCTAAGACAGAACTCTTCTGCCGTTGAGGCTTGCGATCTACCAGACAGCTTGGTAATCCTTGAGGATTTGCAATGCTCCTGAGCTCAGGGTAGTTCTGAACTAGGTCTTCAAGTATGATTTTCTAAATCCTGATTCCATATTAAGTGTGAACACATGAATTAATCAACAAAAAATGATGTTGGTATTTTCCTCCTGCAACGTCAAGCTCAGCATGTTAAGACATCACGTCAGGAAGGGACGAGATATCTGTGACCACTGGTATTCATAGTCACATGGCTCTCTCAGAGCTCCGGGGTTACAAACTTTCACCGAGGAAGTTACTGAGTAAATATCTTAATTTCACAATTTATAATTTTTCATACTTTGTTTCAACTTCTTTCGTCTTTCACTTAAGTTTGACATTAGTAAGGACCGTAGCAGGAAGCCAGTTTATAATTTTGATCACTTGCCTGCCACACTGTGCAATAAGTCTCATTAGTGAATCTCTTGCATATTAATATTTCCTTATACATTTTCCCATGGAGGCCAGAGCCCTACCTTTGATTTTATGATTGATGTCAGCTGTCCCCAGTCTTTTTGGTACCAGGGATCAGTTTCATGAAAGATAATTTCCACGGAGGGTGGTCGGGGCAATGACTTTGGGATGAAACTGTTCCACCTCAGGTCATTCTTAGATTCTCCTAAGGAGCATGCAGTCTAGATGCTTTACATGTGCAGTTCACAGTAGGGTTTGCATTTCTATGAGAATCTGATGCCACCGCTGATCTGACAGGAGGGCACTGATCTCACCCACTGCTCACCTCCTGCTGTGCAGCCCGGTTCCTAACAGGCCAAGGACCATACCATTCTGCAGCCTGGGGGTCGAAGACCCTGATTATTTTTATTTATTTTTTTGAGATGGAGTTTTGCTCTTTTTGCCCAGGCTGGAGTGCAATGGTGTGATCTCAGCTCACTGCACCCCTCTGCCTCCCGGGTTCAAGCAATTCTTCTTCCTCAGTCTCCCAAGTAGTTGGGATTACAGGCACACACCACTATGCCTGGCTGATTTTTGTATTTATAGTAGAGATGGGGTTTCGCTATGATGGCCAGGTTTGTCTCGAACTCCTGACCTGATCTGCCTGCCTCAGCCTCTCAAAGTGCTGGGATTATCCCTGATTTATGTGAAGCTTTGAAATCTCCATTTCCCTTTAGGTTCATGGATTAGTCCTATCCAAAAATTGGCTGTCAAACATTACAGTAAATTTCATGTGCTTAGTATGTGTGTATGTACACATACACACGCATGAGTTTAGCATTTGACATTTAAATGGCTTGGATATTACGTCTATCCTGCCTTTGTAGCTTCTCAGTAGGGAAAATGAGCCTGCTTCTCGGTAGGGGCTACAGGGAACTGTGCAATGGAAGAAAAGTAACAGTGACATATTGTTCTTCCAAATTCTCTATGTCTGGTTTGAATGCCAACAAGCTTATCCAGTGACAACAGCCAACTCCAGAATTCCCCTGTTTCCTAGGCCCAGCCAACAGTTGACTTTACACCTTCCTTGCCTGCTAGCAATTGGAGGAACACAAATATCAAACATTTGCACTGAGTGGTGTTTGCAGGACTGGGCCATTTTAAGTGACAGACTCACTGACAGAGACTATAAAGTGACCCTAAAGAAGAAATGGCTGGTGCCCACTATCAGAGCACCAGCATCTCTTTGGGAGCATTCCAGAAGCCATATGCCAGGCCACAGATGGCTGTGTAGAAACTTCCAGAAGAAGGAAGGCTAAGTTGAGTGTGAGAGACATCACGAATTCTTGCCAATATCTGATTCTCTTTTTCCTCTGAGCATATGGAAGGCAATGCTTTCCAGCTAGCGGGTGGACAGGTCTGTGCTCTGGCCAAAAAAGAAAATGTTAGAATAAATGCTAGGTCTCACACGTGGACTGAAGCAGGGAAAGGCCTCTGAGTGGTTCTCCAGGCTGTTTTCCTTACAGTGGTCAAGATGAGGGCTCACACTGAGATGTGAAGCTGTGAGAATGCACGTCTTGGTCACTACATTGATTCAGACAAGATGCCTTGAAGAACAGGGGGTCAGAGAGTTGCTGAAACCCATACCCAATTAGCATGAGAGAGAGATTTTATCCTGAAGTCACTAAGGTTGCTGGAGTTGTACATAATCCTCTCTGATAATATAATCAGACATTGGTATTTTGCTGATGCAGGTATTTAGAGCCTGCTCCCATCTATAACCATAGAATTCCTGTTATAAAAAATGTCATTTCTAGTCTTGGCAACATAGCAAAATCCATATCTACCAAAAAAAAAAAAAATAGATGGGCATGGTGGCGTGCATCTGCAGCTTCAGCTACTTGGGAGGCCTAAGTGGGAGAATCGCTTGGGCCAGGGAGTCTGAGGCTTCAGTGAGCTGTGATTGCACCACTGCACTTCAGCCTCAGCCACAGAATGAGCTCCTATCTCAAAAAACATACTTTTAGTTAAAATAATAAATTTCTTATTAGCCTTAAGTGATTGAGGTTACTACTGTGGTTTCTAGCAAGCCAAAAATAGGAATAATGATTCCATGTGATTGATATAAGATTAGATTCTATCTTAGTCCATTCATGAACATAGGAATTTGAATTTTTCATTTTTAGATAAAATTTCTAAAATTATTGTACTTGCATATGAGATGGCACTACTTTCCTGTGTACTGGCTTATTAAGAAATTTACTTAAACAAAATCTCAGGCACGTGATAGTTGAGATTAAGTGGCCTCTGTGAAAGTCATGTAGAATGTATTCTAACAATTTCCCAGGTGAGTCCGATTGCAGTCCGTCCGGACCATGAACCAATGTTTGGAAACAAATAATCTAAGCAGTGTGAGTGGCCAAAATTAAGTATGGGCTGGCTCAAGTTTCTTTACTTCTTTCTTTCTTTCTTTCTTTCTTTCTTTCTTTCTTTCTTTCTTTCTTTCTTTCTTTCTTTCTTTCTTTTTTCTTTCTTTCTTTCTTTCTTTCTTCTTTCTTTCTTCTTTTTCTTTGTCTCTCTTCCTTCCTTTCTCTCTCTCTCCTCTTTCTTTCTCCCTCTTTCTTTCTTTTTCTTTCTTTCTTTCTCCTTCCTTCCTTCCTTCCTTCCTTCCTTCCTTCCTTCCTTCCTTCCTTCCTTCCTTCCTTCCTTCCTTCCTTCCTTCCTTCTTCAGAGTCTCTCCCTTTCACCCAGGCTGGAGTGCATTAGCATGATCTTGGCTCACTGCAACTTTCACCTCCTGGGTTCAAGCACTTATCCTGCCTCAGCCTCCCAAATAGTTGGGACTGCAGGTGCATGCCACACTGCCCAGCTAATTTTTGTGTTTTTAGTAGAGAAGGGGTTTCATTATGTTGGCCAGTTGGTTTTGAACTCCTTACTTCAAGTGATCCACCTGCCTCGGCCTCCCAAAGTACTGGGATTACAGGCTTGAGCCACCATGCCCAACCTTCAAATTTCAAATTAATATTCCTGATTTAGCCTCCAGATCGGTTGATCTTATATCTTTGTTCCTGTCCACATTTTTTCCTCCTTTCTTCCTTATTTTCATGAACAATGTCACTGATATTGAACAGCTAACCCCTTCTATACTTCCTGTGAACATGTTGCATCATGCTAGTCATGAGCCCTAGTTGACTCTTAGGTAACCCTGTTAGATATGTAGTTTATAGTTCCTTGTCAGTTTTCTCAATTATTTTACAAGTACTGAGGAAGGGGCTACAGACCAGCATCCACAACTAGACATATGCTTGTGAACTGGCATCAGTTCAGGATTGACCCTTGGTTGAATCTGCCTGCAGGTTCCAGCCACCCAGTTGCAGTCTAGGCTGGAGTGATAAAGCAACTCAGATGTGCACAGA
Organism: Saguinus oedipus; assembly: GCA_031835075.1. Taxonomy (NCBI): domain Eukaryota; kingdom Metazoa; phylum Chordata; class Mammalia; order Primates; family Cebidae; genus Saguinus; species Saguinus oedipus. Next base: position 136,584,286 of record CM063176.1, read on the forward strand.
AAACACATCATGGCTGGAACTGTGTTACATGGAGTGATAAATAACTAAGATGACTCGTTGTCAATCAGCAAAATCTGTATCTCAAACTCAGGTGAGGCTTGAAGAGTATTGCAATGTTTGGATTCCATCAGCCAAGGACCTAATCAAAGACTGGGTAGCAGTTGTGATGGTCGAAAAAGTAAATAGTGGTTGACTCCAATCCCTGCCCTGAGACATGGCTGGAACTTAAGGATTCCAACTCTTCATCTGACCTGCCTTCCTTTCTTTCCCCTGGCAGTGTTCTAGTTGATTGACACATTGTCCCCAGAAGTCAATCCCCTAGAAGAGCGTTAGTGCTTATTTTCTGTGCTTCAGTCTACAGGAACACCTCTTTGGGATCCTCTTCGGCACACATTCCATGCTAACTCCTCCATGATTCCTCATTTGGGACTAATTATGCCTGTTTCTGAAATCCCAGAGTAGTTTCATTCTATGTTATTTTACATGTAAACTGAGTCCAGGGACATGATATGGTGCCACTTCCCTGGCACATTACCAGGATTAGCCTCACCTCTTCATGGTCACTATTACTTGATTTGCACTCAGGGGTCACTGTGTGCCCATGCTCTGGTTGCCCAGGGATGAGACTGGTCCCCTATTTAGCTGAACAGGCCTACTTTCCTATGGGGGACCTTCAGCTGGGCTGTGTTGAAGACCCTGAGGAGGGAACAATGGTCAGGAGAGGTGAGAGATTGAATTGCTCAAGACTTTCCAGCTATCTCTTCCTTGTTTCAACTTCTGGCTCTGCACTGAGCTCCCAAACCCCACCTCCTATCATCCCATGAGGAGAACAGCGGACTCCTTTTTCTCATATCAGAAATGATGATATCAGTACATATGGGGAAAGGGTAACTTCTGAAACCTGTTTATCAACCCGTGTGCATCTTAGTGCACCTCCCACAGGGTCTGGTAGAAATAAGCTGTTTTTGTCTGCAGAAGAGGATGATTAAGCAGAGACGAAGGAATTGATGGTACAGGAGTAGAAAGGCATTGCTGTATTGTCTTAGAAGACAGATCTAGGGCACAAGTAGATGGATTGGCCTTGGCTGAGATCAAAGACACTTCACCCAAATACAGAAAAGAGAGAAGAACCTGAGGGCATATTTTCAGGAATGTAGAAGAATGTTGAGCTGGAAGCATGTAGAAGTTCTCTCCTGATTGCTTTAATTTTCTCAGTGCAGCAAGAAATAATGTCATTGTCTTAGAATAAGAATGGAGGGGGAGGTTTTGGAAATCTGAGGAAAGAGGGGAAAGCATGAACTTGTCACCTAGGAGAATGGGAAAGAATGGATTAGAGAATGCATTAGAGTGGATTATTGCAGAGAATGGATTCAAGAAATACAGTCTGGTTGCTAAGCAGCATTAGCAGTCCTCAGTGATTGTAAGGTGAAAGCATGGCCAATCAAGGTGGAGGCGCTGCCCTCCAATCCCTTGAGCTCTACGAAAGCACACATGGAGTCTACGAACAGGAGGATTTAATCAGGCTTTGGTTTTACTAGTACGATAAGGGAAAGAGGAGCATGGTAGTTGAGCGATTTGCGTCACACAGCATTGGCAATTGTAAGATCAAGGCTGTGACCGTGGGAGTGAGTGTCTTAGGCAGAGTGGAGGGAAACATCATGAGAGGAAAGGGGGAGATCCAGGAACTAGAAGGTCCTGTTTCTGTGAATATTGACATTGCCAAGAATTAAGAAAGGAGGAAGTTGGAGAGCATGACAATGAACCAGTAGCAAAAAATTTTCAAGGAAGAGAAACAATATAAATGTTAAGTTGTGTTACAGAGGAGATTAGTAAGAGGTTGAGATAGAAAATAAGGATGTATATGGGAGCCTGCTTTAGGTAGGATGGTTAGGGAAATTATGAAGAGGTAAACTAAGGTTGATACCTACTGAAGGAAATAATTGCATATGTAAAGGTCCTGAGGCAGGAAAGAGCTTATTACAGAACTTAGAGGAAGATTCTTATGGCTGGAAGATAATGACACTTGGGAAAACAGTGGGAGATATTTGTTAGATAGAGGTGTCTGCCTAACTAACAGAGAAAGGCTCTCTAGAGGACGGTGAATGTTTTCAGGAATGGGCACTGAAATGGGAACACACATGCCATATGTGTGTGTTCAGGGAGGTAAAGGAAGACAAAGCCTTTTTAAGGAAAAAGTGAAGAAAATTACACAACTGTTTTGAGATTATCCTTGGCTACAAGGATCAGTAACAAGGGTGGTGCCACTCTGAGGGTAGATAGGTAGTTGCTGGGCTGATGCGCTCACTAGAGTATTTTTTTATGTAAGGGTGTGATAGCCTTTGTGCAAGGTTGTGGTTTTTGCGTCTTTGGTGATAGTCCTTGTTATCAGGCATATGTTCACGAGAACCCTTTCTTCATGGCCTTCTCTGGCTCCATTTGTCAGGGATTTAACACAAGTGACTCCATTTTGATCCTGACAACTTCTACACTTCCCTTTTGATCAAGATCTTTCTTTCAGAGTACTGCTGATCAGTCATTCTATAATTAGGTTTTTGTTTTTTGTTTATTTGTTTGTTTTTGAGACAGGGTCTCTCTCCGTCACCCAGGCTGGAGTGCAGTGGTGCCATCTTGGCTTACTGCAACCTCCTCTTCCCAGGTTCAAGTGATTCTCCTGTGTCAGCCTCCCAAGTAGCTGGGACTACAGGTACCTGCCACTATGCCTGACTAATTTTTGTTGTGTTTTTTTCAGTAGCGATGGGGTTTCACCATGTTGGCCAAGTTGATCTTGAACTTCTGAGCTCAAGTGATCCACCCACCTTGGCCTCCCAAAGTGCTGGAATTACAGGCATGAGCCACCCCACCTGGCCAAAATGTTCCATCTCAAGGAGAAAAAGAGGAAGAGCAGAAGGCCTGTGAATCACATGCAGCAAGTTCTAGTAACTGTTGAAACTCTGGGATATGAGTCTGAGAAGTTTCAGCAGGAAAACTCTACATTGAGAAATGAAATTACCAGTGTAGCTGAAGAAGACAGCATTTCTAACTCGAAACCAGGGAAATTAAACAAAGACTGTAAAACAGAAAAAGCTGCCATTTAGAAGTTGCCCGAAAATTTAAAGAAACAGATTTCAGAAATAAAATTGAAAACCTCTTGCAATTTTTGTAAAGAACAAATCAAACTTCAAGAAAACTATTGTTCTAATATAGGGGAATCAAATTTTATTCAGAATATAGAAAATACTTTTCACAAATTCATTTTTCATAAACCTTCTACAGCTTACTCAGATCTTTCATTATATGCCTAGACCTTTGTTTCTTCTGTTTTCTTAAACAGTCATGTTACTTTAGGACAAAAATTTACTTTCTTTTTTATTATTATTTGAAAAATTATTTTTTAAAATTCTGTATCAAAAATATATAACTTATAACTTTCTTTACATCTTTCTTTCCTACTTATCTTTTTTTCTATCTTGCTTCTCTTTCTTTTCTAAATTTATTTTTTGAAATAAAAACCTTAACTAGTCTCTGAACTTAGACACAATTATTCTTTTTTCTCAATAAGAACATATTTTAATGGTTTTACTATGTTTTTTTTTTATCAAAAATACATCCTACTTTTTTAGTACACTTATTATACAGAATTATATATATTAATTAGAATTTTAACTTTCAGTAGCCTAAATTTCTAGTGAAAATATGAGAAGTAAGAAATTCTTAGCTATCTGTGATGTATCAGTATTTTGTAGTACCAGAGAGAGCAGAAAATCAACACCAAGACAAACATATGCCAATTGCAGGGTCTTAAGTCTCTCCAACCTGTGGCCCCAAGCTCAGGGGGAGCAAGGTATTTAAGCTGCAAAACCACATCCTTATTCAGGGGGGCCCAGGGGTGTGCAAAGCAAGTTGTCTGTACAGAAGCTTAAGTTAGCGGTTTGCTGCAAGGGGAGGAGGCTAGCAGTGGAAATTTTTACCCTTAACACCTCTGAGAACTGCAGTACACCTCTGCGCAGGGCCCAGGTGGCTTCTCTATAAGATGGCAGTGCTTAGGCTTCTGTTTTTGCCCCATCTCAATTTTACGAATAAAAACCATTTTATAATTTTAGAAACATGTTTCCCCATAACGTAATTTTATGTGTATTAAAAGACCCAAATATATTTTAGTCTTTCTATAAAATTTAAGAAGCCAAGGACAAACTTACATTGATACTGATTAATTTATGTTTCAGTATTTTACGGAAATGACCTGAATACTTAGTAAGTATCTATTACTTAATTTAATATAATGTAACTTTAGGATTTTAAATTACATAAAAAGTTCATTTGTAATCATTTATTCCATTTACATTCACCTTTTACATTTATTTATTTGACAGTTATACCTAGATTACTTATAAAAACTAACCTATTAGACAAATTTGGTCAACATTTCAAGTTATATTCTTAATAACAATTTTTATAACTTGTGAATATCAGATGTTTACCTACATGAGAAAACTAAAGTTAAATACCTGGGTATTTGCCAGTAATTCAGAAGATACAGCTGTTTTTATTAAACCAACAATATTAAATTAGTCTTACTTATCAAAGTGTTTCACAAAGATCATTTTGATTTTAGGCTGAGTTTATAGTTTTTTTTCCTTTTTTTTAATTGCATTTTAGGTTTTGGGGTACATGTGAAGAACATGCAAGATAGTTGCATAGGTACACACGTGGCAGTGTGATTCGCTGCCTTCCTCCCCTTCACCTATATCTGGCATTTTTCCCCATGCTATCTCTCCCCAACTTCCCACCTCCTGCTGTCACTCCCCTATTCCCTCCAACAGACCCCAGTGTATAGTGCTCCCCTCCCTGTGTCCATGTGTTCTCATTGTTCAACACCCACCTATGAGTGAGAATATGTGGTATTTCATTTTCTGTTCTTGTGTCAGTTTGCTGAGAATGATGTTCTCCAGGTTCATCCATGTCCCTACAAAGGACACGAACTCATCATTTTTGATTGCTGCATAATATTCCATGGTGTATATGTGCCACATTTTCCCTGTCCAGTCTATCATTGATGGGCATTTGGGTTGATTCCAGGTCTTTGCTATTGTAAACAGTGCTGAAATGAACATTCGTGTGCATGTGTCCTTATAGTAGAACGATTTATAGTCCGTTGGATATATACCCAGTAATGGGATTGCTGGGTCAAGTGGAATTTCTATTTCTAGGTCCTTGAGGAATCGCCACATTGTCTTCCACAATGCTTGCACTAATTTACACTCCTACCAGCAGTATAAAAGTGTTCCTATTTCTCAACATCCTCTCCCGCATCTGTTGTCTCCAGATTTGTTAATGATCGCCATTCTAACTGGTGTGAGATGGTATCTCAATGTAGTTTTGATTTGCATTTCTCTAATGACCAGTGATGATGAGCATTTTTTCATATGTTTGTTGGCCTCATGTATGTCTTCTTTTGTAAAGTATCTGTTCATACCCTTTGCCCACTTTTGAATGGGCTTGTTTGTTTTTTTTTTCTTGTAAATCTGTTTTAGTTCTTTGTAAATTCTGGATATCAGCTCTTTGTCCAATGGGTAAACTGCAAAAAATTTTTCCCATTCTGCTGGTTGCAGATTCACTCTAATGACTGTTTCTTTTGCCATGCAGAAGCTGTGGAGTTTGATTAGGTCCCATTTTTCTATTTTGGCTTTTGTTGCCAATGCTTTTGGTGTTTTGGTCATGAAGTCCTTGCCTACTCCTATGTCCGGAATGGTTTTGCCTAGATTTTCTTCTAGGGTTTTCATGGTGTTAGGTCTTATGTTTAAGTCTTTAATCCATCTGGAGTTAATTTTAGTGTAAGGTGTCAGGAAGGGGTCCAGTTTCTGCTTTCTGCACATAGTTAGCCAGTTTTCCCAACACCATTTATTAAATAGGGAATCCTTTCCCCATTGCTTGTTTTTGTCAGGTTTATCAAAGATTGTATGGTTGTAGATATGTTGTGTTGCCTCCAATACCTCTGTTCTGTTCCGTTGGTCTATATCTCTGTTTTGGTACCAGTATCATACTGTTTTGATTATTGTAGCCTTGTAGTATAGTTTGAAGTCCGGTAGTGTGATGCCTCCAGCTGTGTTCTCTTTACTTAGAATTGACTTGGCTATGAGGGCTCTCTTTTGGTTCCATATGAAGTTCATGGTGGGTTTTTCCAGTTCTGTGAAGAAGGTCATTGGTAGCTTGATGAAGATAGCATTGAATCTGTAAATTACTTTTGGTAGTATGGCCATTTTCACGATATTGATTCTTCCTAATCATGAACATGGAATGTTTCTCCAACTGTTTGTGTCCTCTCTTACTTCGTTGAGCAGTGGTTTGTAGTTCTCCTTGAAGAGGTCCTTTATGTTCCTTGTTAGTTGTATTCCTAGGTATTTTATTCTCTTTGTAGCAATTGTGAATGGCAGTTCGTTCTTGATTTGGCTCTCTTTAAGTCTGTTACTGGTGTATAGGAATGCTTGTGATTTTTGCACATTGATTTTGTGTCCTGAGACTTTGCTGAAGTCACTTATCAGTTTCAGAAGTTTTTGGGCTGAGACGATGGGGTCTTCTAGATATAGTATCATGTCATCTGCAAACAGAGACAATTTGGCTTCCTCCTTTCCTATTTGAATACCCTTTATTTCTTTTTCTTGCCTGATTGCTCTGGCTAGAACTTCCAGTACTATGTTGAATAGGAGTGGTGAGAGAGGGCATTCTTGTCTAGTGCCAGATTTCAAAGGGAATGCTTCCAGTTTTTGCCCATTCAGTATGATATTGGCTGTTGGTTTGTCATAAATAGCTTTTATTATTTTGAGATACGTTCCATCAATACTGAGTTTATTGAGCGTTTTTAGCATAAAGGGCTGTTGAATTTTGCCAAAGGCCTTCTCTGCATCAATTGAGATAATCATGTGGTTTTTGTTTTTGTTTCTGTTTATGTGGTGAATTATGTTTATAGACTAGCATATGTTGAACCAGCCTTGCATTCCTGGGATGAATCCTACTTGATCATGGTGGATAAGCTTTTTGATGTGCTGTTGCAATTGGCTTGCCAGTATTTTATTGAAGATTTTTGCGTCTATGTTCATCAAGGATATTGGCCTGAAGTTTTCTTTTCTCATTGAGTCTCTGCCAGGTTTTGGTATCAGGATGATGTTGGTCCCATAAAATAATTTGGGAAGGATTCCCTCTTTTTGGATTATTTTGCATAGTTTGTAATATTCTCTGATGATGGTTTGAATTTCTGTGGGATCTGTGGTGATCTCCCTTTTAACGTTTTTTATTGCATCTATTTGGTTATTCTCTCTTCTTTTTTATTGATCTGGCTAGTGGTCTGTCTATTTTGTTGATCTTTTCAAAAAACCAGCTCTTGGATTTATTGATTTTTGAAGGGTTTTTTTGTGTCTCTATCTCGTTCAGTTCTGCTCTGATCTTAGTTATTTCTTGTCTTCTGCTCACTTTTGAGTTTTTTTTTTTTTAATCTTGCTTCTCTAGCTCTTTCAATTTTGATGATAGGGTGTCAATTTTGAATCTCTCCACTCTTCTCATGTGGGCACTTATTGCTATATATTTTCCTCTAGAGACTGCTTTAAATGTGTCCCAGAGATTCTGGTATGTTGTGTCTGCATTTTTGTTGGTTTCAAAGAACTTCTTTATTTCTGCCTTCATTTCATTGTTTATCCAGTCAACATTCAAGAGCCAGTTGTTCAGTTTCCATGAAGCTGTGTGGTTCTGAGTTAGTTTTTGAATTCTGAGTTCTAACTTGATTGCACTATTGTCTAAGAGACTATTTGTTATTATTTCTGTTCTTTTGCATTTGCTGAGGAGTGATTTACTTCCAAGTATGTGATCAATTTTAGAGTAGGTGTGATGTGGTGCTGAGAAGAATGTATATTCTGTGGATTTGGGGTGGAGAGTTCTGTAAATGTCTATCAGGTTTGCTTGTTCCAGGTCTGAGTTCAAGTCCTGGATATCTTTGTTCATTTTCTGTCTGATTGATCTGTCTAATATTGACAGTGGAGTGTTAAAGTCTCCCACTATTATTGTGTGGAAGTCTAAGTCTCTTTGTAAGCCATTAAGAACTTGCCTTATGTATCTGGGTGCTCCTGTATTGGGTCCATATATATTTAGGATCGTTAGCTCTTCTTGTTGTATCAATCCTTTTACCATTATGTAATGTCCTTCTTTATCTCTTTTGATCATTGTTGCTTTAAAGTCTATTTTATCAGAGACGAGAATTGCAACTCCTGCTTTTTTTTTTTTTGCTCTCCATTTGCTTGGTAAATCTTCCTCCATCCCTTTATTTTGAGCCTTTGTGTATCCTTGCATGTGAGATGGGTTTCCTGGATATAGCACACTGATGGGTTTTGGCTTTTTATCCAATTTGCCAGTCTGTGTCTTTTGATTGGTGCATTTAGCCCATTTACATTTAGGGTTAATATTGTTATGTGTGAATTTGATACTGCCATTTTGATTCTAGTTGGTTGTTTTGCCTGTTAGTTGATGCAGATTCTTCATTTTGTTGATGCTCTTTACCATTTGTTATGTTTTTGGAGTGGCCAGTACTGGTTGTTCCTTTCTATGTGTAGTGCCTTTCAGGAGCTCTTATAAAGCAGGCCTGGTGGTGACACAATCTCTGAGTACTTGCTTGTTCACAAAGGATTTTACTTTTCCTTCACTTATGAAGCTTAGTTTGGCTGGATATGAAATTCTGGGTTGAAAGTTCTTTTCTTTAAGGATGTTGAATATTGGCCCCCACTCTCTTCTGGCTTGTAGGATTTCTGCCGAGAGATCTGCTGTGAGTTTGATGGGCTTCCCTTTGTGGGTAACCCGACCTTTCTCTCTGGCTGCCCTTAGTATTTTCTCCTTCACTTCAACCCTGGTGAATCTGATGATTATGTGCCTTGAAGTTGCTTTTCTTGAGGAATATCTTTGTGGTGTTCTCTGTATTTCCTGGACTTGAATATTGGCCTGCCTTGCTAAGTTGGGGAGGTTTTCCTGGATAATATCCTGAGGAGTATTTTCCAGCTTGGATTCATTCTCTTTGTCACATTCAGGTACACCTATCAAATGTAGATTAGGTCTCTTCACATAGTCCCACATTTCTTGGAGACTTTGTTCATTCCTTTTTGGGCTTTTTTCTCTAATCTTGCCTTCTCGCTTTATTTCATTGAGTTGATCTTCAACCTCTGACATCCTTTCTTCTGCTTGGTCAATTCAGCTGTTGAGACTTGTGCATGCTTCGTGAAGTTCTCATGTTGTGTTTTTCAGCTTCATCAATTCACTCGTATTCCTCTCTAATTTGTCCATTCTTGTTATCATTTCCTCAAATCTTTTTTCAAGGTTCTTGGTTTCTTTGCATTGAGTTAGAACATGTTCTTTTAGCTCACAGGAGTTTCTCATTACCCACCTTCTGAAGTCTGATTCTGTCATTTCATCACACTCATTCTCCATCCAGCTTTGTTCCTTTGCTGGTGAGGAGTTGTGATCTTTTGTGGGAGGAGGGGTGTTCTGGTTTCAGGTGTTTTCCTCCTTTTTGCACTGGTTTCTTCCCATCTTTGTGGATTTATCCACCTGTTGTCTGTGTAGTTGCTGATTTTCAGGTTGGGTCTCTGAGTGGACGTCCAGATTGTTGATGATGAAGTTATTTCTGTTTCTTAGTTTTCCTTCTAACAGTCTGGCCCCTCTGCTGTAGAACTGCTGAGGTCCACTCCAGGCCCTGCTTGCCTGGAGATCACCTGCAGCAGCTGCAGAACAGTAAGGGGTGCAACCAGTTTCTTCTTCTGCTATCTTTGTCCCAGAATGATGCCCGCCAAATGTCAGTCTGATCAGTCCTTTGTGAGGTGACTCGTTGGATATATGGGGGTCAGGGAGCTGCTTGAGGAGACAGTCTGTTTTTTATAGGAGCTCAAGTGCTGAGCTGTGAGCTCCATTGTTCATTCAGAGCTGCTAGGCAGGTACGTTTAAGTCTGCTGCAGCAGAACTCATAAACCCTCTTTTGTTTTTCTCAGGTGCTCTGTCCCTGGGAGTTAGGGGTTTATTTATGAGTATCCATTGCACTGCTGCCTTTCTTTTCTTCAGGGCTGCCCTGCCCAGCAAGGAGGCAGCCTAGTCACTGTCTGCCTGCAGAGGCTTTGCTGAGCTGCTGTGGGCTCCATCCTGCTGCCGTGTGTATTTTTCTACACACGGCAGCACATGGGTGTGGTTAGAACTGCCTCGGCAATGGTGGCCTGCCTCTGTAATGGCGGACTCTCTCTTTATGGCGAGTTGCCTCGGCAATGGTGTGTTGCCTAGGCAATGGCAGGCTGCGTCAGCAATGGCAGACTACTTCTGAAGGGGTGGAGTCCCTCAGTAATGGAAGACGCCCCTCCCCCACAGAGCTGGACCATCCCAGGTTCAGCTGCGCTTGCCATGAAACTCTCAACCCTGAGTGTTTCCAATTACTGTTTTTTTGTTTGTTTGTTTGTTTGTTTTTGTGGGCATGGGACCTGCCAAGCCTGATCACCTGGCTCCCTGCCTCAGAGACTTTTTTTTTTAAGTTGAACGATTGGCTCTCTCCCAGGTGTTCCAGTCACCTGCTGAAAGGGCGCCAGGATCTGTGTGATTTCCTGTGTGGCAACCCACTGTGCCGGCTGAAAAAATGTCACTGCCTGGGAATCTCCTGTCCTGTATCACTGTTTCAGTCCCATTTAATCAGATGAATGGGCTAATCTGCCTTCCAGGAGCTCCAATTGCCAGCTTAAAAGGGCAACCAGACCAGTGTATTTTGTATGGAGAGCTGCCGCACTGTGGTGCCAGCAAAACAGTTGTGCCAGCTGAAACAGCTGTGCTGACCAAAACAGCCATGCTGGCAACCCATGGGGCTCCTCTGCCTGGGAATCTCCTGGTCTGTGGGCAATAAAGATACGTCTGGAAATGCAGCGGGCATCCACTCACCCTCTGCGCTTTCACTGGGAGCTGAAATCCTGAGTTGCTCCTAAAGGGCCATCTTGGATTGGTCTCGAGTTTATAGTTATGACTATAAAGCATCTAGCAGAGACAAATATAATCTTGTCTGACCAGTAAACTCAGGCAAAAAACTATGCTGAAAACTCTGAATACATTTTTATTTTATCAACAAATTTAAACCTAGCTTATTTATTAAATATTTACTTAAGTCAGGTGAACTAAAAGACATTTCAGTTAATTACTCTATTTTAACAATTTATATAAGCACTCACTTATATAAGTCAATATGCATAGAATTCCTTAAGAGATTTCTACTTGACGATGCCAGATTCTTATATTATATGTAGATACAACACACAACATAATACATGAGCATTTATGTAAAAACACCTAAACACACACACACACACACACACACACACACACACACACACACAGAATTTATAGCTTTCATTTTAGAACTTTAGTCATGAGACAGTAAAACAGCGTATGATACAAACTCAAAGGATTATAAAAGACAGTTGGATCCAAATTATATTTCTGACAAAATGGGACCTGTTCACATTGCTATTTGGCCAGATTGATAATCTAATGAAGGCATATCAAAATTTTGAATAAAGTCATTTGGTTAACACAAATCTCTTTAACTGTTTTTTTTTTTTTTTAAATTAGTTCTACATGAGTTTAGGAATTAAACTGTTAAATGTTTACATTTTAGCTAGGGCTGACTGAATTGTGTAGAAAACCCCCCAAATCTTCAAGCAACCTTGAATTTTAGTAACAAATTTTTCTTTTGTTTATTGGCCTGGTTTGCTTGACTAGTCGATGTGGGAGGGGATCATTTCAGAAAAAGTTAGTTGCAGTTTTTTTTTTTTTTTTCCTGGCTTTTTCTATGGTCCATGCATGGCGGACAAAGCAATTTTTATGCCTTATAATATTGAGATACCTTATATTATTGCTCTGAGCTCAAGATCTTTACCAGTTTGATTGGAGAGCCTAACATTTAAAAATATGTATCTAGTTTTTTCCTTTGAGAATATCAGTTCATAAATTAACTGTTCCATCACCCAAAGTGGTTATTAGCCAGGAAAACCTAAGTTTACATTTTCGAAAGAAATGACTCAGGTGTCTAGGTTGTTGGTTACCATGGAACCATAGTAATTTGTAAAGTCATTAATTTTAAAACCCTTTGGCTGCGATGCCATAAGCAGTGACTTTAGCACTAGCCAAAAAAAAAAAAAAAAAAAAAAAAAAGTCAGAAAATTAAAAATACGCAGAAAAAAGAAATAGAGCTAGACAACTTAGAAGACTCTAAATGTTAACTCTATAGTTGGCTACTGTTTCTATTTAGTTGTAAGAAAAGCAGGCTTGGGGAGTTTAAAGGATTCCCTTTAATGACCATATGTTATTCTTGGTGTAATTTTTCCATTGATTAAAAATGTACATGAGAATTGGCCATAAATTTTGAATGGGTAGCCAGCTGGAGTCCCACAGGGTTTGGTATGCTTTAGAATTTTGAGAATCTCATTTTAGTTCTTATTCATCTCTCGAGAGCAATGAACATCCTATGAATGCTCTTAGAAAATGTCATGAGTTTGAACCAGTGTTTTAAATGGTGGCGATTGCTCTAATGGCTTTTAATTAGCTGTCCTGCTCATATCATCTAGAATGCTTATTATTTTGCTCTCCGAAGGTCTTCAGAAACAAGAGGAGAAAAAGTAACAGAGTCAAATCATTTACAGATGTGTGTAACCAAAACAAAATGAAGCAAAATTAAGAGTGCTCACAAAAATTTTAAGCCAGGCATCCAGACTAAACGAGTATTAAATTAGGCTCATAGAAAAAACCAAAAGTGAATTCACCAGAAAAGATACACCTCAGAGCCTGAATGCAGGTTCTGTAGAAACCAGTGTACTCTCCAAAACCACACTTATAAGCAAGGCTTGCCAAAACAGACGGTCCCAAGACAAATGTGAGGTCGTTCATTTGAGGCAGCCTTATAACCCCAGATCAGATCCTGCATAAAACAAAAAAGAACTCAACAAGAGGAGGGAGTCTGCGAATCCAAGATGAGATTCACTGGGGCAGAAAATGTGACCTATGGAAGCAGAGTGAGCAAAGGACTCAGCCCGTTTCACAGCAGGGCTGCTGATCTGTCCAAGATGAGCTGACTTTGATCTTGCTTCTGGAACCATTTTGATAACCTCAATAACAGAGAGAAGCTCTTTAAAAGAAAATGACATTTATTTTAAAAAATGGGCATCAAGATGGGAATATGCATGCCACAGTAAGCTATGTGCAGACTCTGGAAAGTGAAGGAAGACAGAGGTTTTTAAAGGAAAAATGAGGAGGATTACACACTGTTTTGAGATCATTATCCTGGGCTACAAAGATCAATGACAAGGGTGGCACCAGTCTGAGGTTGGACAGGCAGGCAGATGACATGGCAGAAATATCTTTTTGTGGCCAGACATGGTGGCTCACACCTGTAATCCCAGCATATTGGAAGGCTGAAGTGGGTGGATCATTTGAGGTCAGGAGTTCGAGACCAGCCTGGACGACATGGTGAAAACTCGTCTCTACTAAAAATACAAAAATTATCTGGGAGTGGTGGTGCATGCCTGTAACCCCAGCTCTTCAGGAGGCCGAGACAGGAGAATCGCTGGAACCTGGGAGGCAGAGGTTGCAGTGAGCTGAGATCATGCCACTGCACTCGAGCTTAGACGACTAAGTGACTGTCTCAAAGGAAAAAAAGTATCTTTTTGTGTAAGGTTGCCATGATCTATGTGAAATGTTGCAGTTTTTGCAGAGTCTTCTGTGATAGTTCTTGCTCTAAGGTATTCCTGCATGAAAACCTTTTTACTGTCTTCCCTGGCTCAATTTGTCAGATTTTTTAACATAAGTGACTTCATTTTAATTTTGTGAGCCACAAATACAAATAGGGTTTCCTTAACTTACCAAAAAAGTCTGGCAAACACTGGGCCTGCAGAATGCAGAATATTCACCTTGGAGGTAACATCTTCATATGGCTTGGACCATTAAATCACCAGAAACCTCCTTAGTGAAGAGGCAGGGCCCCTGATGTGCTAAGTATGACCACCCCGATACTTCTTTCCCCCCTCCTCCTTTTCTTCTTTTATTATCACACTTAAAAATTATTATGGAAAAATGTCAAATAGTTTCATTTCGTCAACTAGATGATCCTATTCCAAGTTTTAAAATTTCATTTTTAAAACCAATTAATGTATTTTTTTTTTTTTTGAGATGGAGTCTTGCTCTGTCACTAGGCTGGAGTGCAGTGGCACGATCTCAGGTTACTTCAGGCTCTGCCTCTCTGGGTCAAGTGATTCCCCTGCCTCAGCCTTCTGAGTAGCTGGGATTACAGGCACATGCACCCACGCCTGGCTTTTTGTTATTTTAGTAGAGACGGGGTTTTACCACGTTGGCCAGGATCTCCAGCAATTAATGTCCTTTCACATGGAAAACTTGTGGAAACTCTGAGTCCAAAGATCATTGCTATCCAGCAACACAATAAATTAAATTTTGTGTTTGATTTTCAGCAATATCAGTCCTGCAACTAATAATACAATGAATTGGAGTTTCTTCTAGGGCTGTTATGGAAATGCTCTATTTCTCAGATTGGGACTCGAACTGAGAGCTAGTGGATCTCAGTTTGTCATTTTCATTTTTTTTTTGAGACAGAGTTTCGCTCTTGTTACCCAGGCTGGAGTGCAATGGCGAAATCTCGGCTCACCTCAACCTCCACCTCCTGGGTTCCGGCAATTCTCCTGCCTCAGCCTCCTGGTCATTTTCATTTTGTAAGAGCTCAAGTGCATTCAGAAGACTTCATTCATGTCAGGGCCTTTACACTTGCTTATAGTCCTATGGCCCTAGTGGTCAAGTGAAGCATAGGCATCACTGTAACTCACCATAGGTGAGAGCTCGATTAACCATGATGTCACTGCATACCGCAGATTCCTAGCATCCCATTTTTCAGCACTCTCTCAAGCCAAAGGGCACAAACAAGTCAATCTTAAAGCCCCAGATCTGTCTTCTGGGTCCACTGACCCAGACCGATACCAATTTGTATTAGTCCGGGTCCAATCAAGAGAAAAAACATACACAGTAATTTTAACAGGGAATAGCCAAGATAAAAAATCATTAACTATAACAGACAATTGGAGCAATGAAACTCTGGCTTCTAAAAAGTAAAGGGAATTCTAAAGAATAAAGGGAGATTAGATTTAAAGAATAGCCAATACCCCTAGGATTGAGTCCGAGCATCCAGGGAAGAGCCTCAAAACCCCAGTACCTCAGAGAGAGCAGTAACCCAGCCACCTTTTTCTACATTCTGTTCTTTACCGGGCAAGAGAATCCTCTTCCATCCCCATCCTGAACCCTCTTGACGGCCCGTGTCTTCAACTAAGCTCCATAAGGGCAAGCTTGCGCGTGTCTCGTCTATCTTTGGCACATAAGATCCCTCAGAAAGTGCCTTTTTGGTGAGTGAGAGAATGTACACAAGTATGTGCATGATGAGGGCCTGATGATGCCTACATGGAAGAACGTTTCCACGGAAATGTTCTCCAAGAGGTTTTACAAGTGAATAAGGTAGTGTCTGGAGTAGGAAACCAGTATCTCAGTTCAGTGTCACCACCAGTGCCTTGGGTCACTTTCAGTAGAGCATCTTCTCCTCAACCGGGCCCCAAGTTAGAACCGGGCTCACTGAATGGCAGAGAAGTCACTGTGCTGCTGTGTTGGCAGACATTTCTGAACACTTACTCTCCAAAATTTGCCAACAAAGGGTACTAGGGTAAGTCTTGATGGGGAGGGATCTCACTGGAGGTGCTCTGTTATAAAACCATGCGAAGTGGGTGCCAGAGGAGAAAGTTGGCCCCGGTGCACTGCAGGATGGAGGTACCAGGATGGGGGTACCAGGATGGGGGTATCAGGAAGCCACCTGCACTTCTGGAGCTCGGGCCGAGCAAGCTGCAGGAGTCTGTCTGGGAGCACACTGGAATGAGGAAGCAAAATCCTTTCCTCCTGCAGTGCCTCTCTGGTTTCTTTACTTGTAAAGTTGTAAGTTCTGCCAGCTGGCAAAGGAAAAGCGTTCTGAAGAACACACAGATCTATTTTCTCAGAGCAAGCAATGAAGGGTAATTTGGAGCTGAGAAAATAAATTGATAGCTTGCATAGATGGCAACTCCATTCTTCTAGTGGCTCACGATGACAAGCTTGGGTCATCCTTTATTTTTCTTTCTTTTTCATCCCACATCTGATTGGTCAAAGTCCTATAGACTCTACCTTCAAAATATATCCACAACTGATTCCCTTTTCAACATCATCAACAGTACCACCCTCGTCCCAGTCACCATTATTCTTTGCTTGGACTATGACAACAGTGACTTTACTTGCTCATCTTCTTACTTCTGTTTGTGACTCCCTGACGTCTATACTCAATGTGGTCATCAGATCATGTCACCATCTGCTCAAAAATCCCTCAGTAACCCAGAGTAAAGCCTACCTCATGGTTGTGGGTTGCTGATGAGTTCATATTTCAGTCAACCAAACAAATGGGCGGATAGCTCCACATTCAGCTGCTCCCATGATCTCTGCACCCCATTCTTCTCTGGCCTTGTCTCCTGGTATGCCCTCTGCAACCCATCCCATTCCACTCCAGCTATACTGGCTTCCATGGTATTCCTGAAGGAAGCCCCAGGGCCTTTGCTCTTGCTGTCTCTGCTTAGAGGGTTATTCCCCTATGTATGCAGTTGACTGAATTCCTCATTTTCTTCAGAACTTCCTCAAAAGTCTTCTCAATGGGACCTTCCCTGGCAATCACTCT
Organism: Saguinus oedipus; assembly: GCA_031835075.1. Taxonomy (NCBI): domain Eukaryota; kingdom Metazoa; phylum Chordata; class Mammalia; order Primates; family Cebidae; genus Saguinus; species Saguinus oedipus. The sequence goes on from CM063176.1 coordinate 136,601,081, forward strand.
TGAAATATAATTTCCCACCCATGACATTCCATAGCCCCCTTCCCTGCTGTGTTTTTCTCTCCTTAGCACACACCCCATCTAATCTGCTGTGAATCTTACTTCCCAAACCCTCTTGGGAAGGGGCACATTCTACCCAACAGGACTCCAAGTTAGAATTGGACCCCTCTGCAGTGGTTACCTCCAACTGTAGCTACATTAAAAGAGTGTCGCCTACTGGAGACAGAAAGCAAAACATTGCAGGAAGATGTCTGGGCAAGGACCAAGGTATCTGAATTTCAGTAAGAAAAGGGGAGTGCCTGGAAGATGCCCTGCACCCACCCCAGCCACCGTTTTCTGCGTTCTGTTCTCTACTGGGAAGGAGGATTCCCTCTTCCATTTCCATCCGTGGCTGTGACCCATATACCTGAAGATCACAAGATTCTCTGCCCTCTCACATCACAAGGCCTGTTCTCTGGACAGGACATGACCATGTGGCACACAATAAAAGGGGCTGCTAAGCTGAAGACCGTTCCCCTGTCCTGCTTCCCTTGGTGGTGGAATGTCAGGCATTAGTGACAAGTCAGGTGGAAGGGTTCAGTAGTAGCTTTCTCATACAAAAGTGTGAGTGGTAATTTTATACTCATTCCTCTTATCCATTTATGTGTGTGTTGGGGAGGAGGTCAAAGACTCCTAAGAGAAATTCAGTGAACAATATGGTTCCTCTGCCCAGAGAAAGACGCAGAGAACGACGTGTGTTTAAGTGTGCATGAGTGATCCAGATGGCAGCTGGTGCTGAGAGCTAGGAACAGTCATCAAAAGGAGAGTTGTAATTTTGTTAGGTTAGTACATTTCCTCCAGGTAAAAGCAGCTTTAAGCCTGTGTAGTTTTCTGGGTTCTTGATTTTTCCTACTTCTCTCCTTTTAATTAATTTTACTTTTAAGATTTTTTTTTTAAATCCAGGTTTTCTAGTTCTCTCAGTAGCTTGGTTGATGCAAATAAACAAGCTGGCCATTGCCTAGAAACAGTTTTTTTTTTTTTTTTTTTTTTTTTTTAGACAGAGTCTTGCTCTGTCGCCAGGCTGAAGTGCAGTGGCATGATCTTGGCTTACTACAATCTCCACCTCCCAGGTTAAAGCGATCCTCCTGCCTCAGCCTCCCAAGTAGCTGGGATTACAGGTGTGCACCACCACACACAGCTAATTTTTGTATTTTTAGTAGAAACGGAGTTTTAACATGTTGTCCAGGATGGTCTCGATCTCCTGACCTCATGACCTGCCCGCCTCAGCCTCCCAAGAGCCACCTCGCCCAGCCCGGTTTTCATTTTATTCAGATCCTTTTCATGAGTGAGCACCTGTGTTTCCCCTTGGTTGTCAGCTATGGGAAGGTAGCAGCCTTGTTCATGTATTTCTCACCACTATCAAAGCATCTAGCAAAGGGCCCTTATACTAAAGCTGTCTTTGGGGATCCTACCTCACAAATGTGTGTGTGCATGTGTGTGTGTGTGTGTGTGTGTGTGTGTCTGTGTGTGTGTGTTGCTCCCTTCAGTTTTTTAAATAAACTTTTTAATTTTGAATAATCCAGACTTGTGGAAAAGTTACAAAGATTGGGTACCCACATACCTACTTTCCCTTATTATTAAATTCTTACATAGTTAGAAAGACAAAATTCTTACATTTTGGTCAGACTAAGAAACCAACCTTGTTTTATTACTATTAACTAAACTCCAGACTTCATTCAATTTTTCACAGGTTGAAAAAATTAGTGTCCAACATCAAAAAATCAAGAGACTTTTCACTTTTGCTTAGAAAATTAGAAGATCTGTCATTGCTAGTAGATTTCTACCTGGCAACAATTGGCTGAGGCCGAGCAAAAGAAATAATAATAGCTATAAATATAGCTGAATTACTTAGCATTTACTACATGCGAAACATTGTTCTAAGTGATTTATGTGTATTAGCTCATGTCGTCCTCATTACAAGTCTTTAGGTGATTGCCAGTATCATTCCTATTCTACAGAGGAGGAAACTGAGGCACTGAGCCACAGCGAGGATGTGGATAAGCAGGTGCATTCTGTGACTTCAGTCGCCACAGGGTGTCGCCTCCTGAGCCCTCTCAGACTGTCATCCTCCATCTGAACTGCTGCTCATTGACCTTTCTCTCCTGGTCTCAGCTGACATTTATTCCAAAACCTCTCTGCTTTTTGACAGTTGTCACAGGAAGCCCCTCCCTGTTTATATACAATTTATCCCAATTTATACACAATTTATAAAGCGTGCTCACATCACAGACCTCGTTTGATCCCCAGCAGCCAGGCTATTTTATCTCCAAAGGGTCACTCTCGTGGCCAGTGGGCTGGAATGCTAAAGGGTGGAAATGCTATAAATATTTGCTTCTATAATTTTGGGAGGTCTCAAACATCATACTTTCTCCATCTAGAAGTTAGAGGCTGCTGCAGAAGCCCAAGGCACTCCTGGCACGCCGCCTTGAGCACCCCTGCAAGAAGAAGGCTGGGCCTGCAGGATTGCCTTCAGCTCCACAGGACCTCCACTCTGCACAGAATGACCCGGGATCACTGGATAGAGATGGGTCTGACACTTGACTTCTCTATGGTTTGAACCACACAGATTTCCTGGGCGACGCTGACACCAGCCAAAGTCCCATTCTTATACTTCGTCTCCCTCTTCTGCATGCTGGACATAACTTCACACCCGCTGGTCTCATCACTGGGCCAGGAAATAGAAAATGTTCAAAAGGATCTATTCGTGTTCTTATTAATCTACGCTCAGGCTGGATGCAATGCAAGGAAAGATACAGATCAGAGAACAAAGAGGGCACTTCGGGTTGAATTTAAATTGGGTCATGCACTGTATGTGAATTATAGAGTTTCTACTCTTTCTGTGTCCTTATTCTAAAGAGGATGATACATTGACTATTTCTGGTACTGTTTATGTCTAGTTTCCCTGTGAACCAGCTGGAAGTGGTAAGTAAGTAATCTAGTTTTCCCAACAAGGACATTGAAATCCCCTCTGTATGGCCACTCCGTCAGTGGTTTGGCCAAAAAGGATGCTTGGTATTGACACCTCCTCCTGGTGCAGCTGTTTATTTTGCTCTTTATCTTTGAGGCCCACTTTCGATCTTCCCTATAGCAGCTCTGTAGGATTATGAGCTCTTCTTTGTGTAGACACCTAGGCGATTTGTTCTGCCTATTCCATTAAGAATGTGCTTGCTTACATGTTATCTTCCTATCTAGATTGTGTGGAAGAACAGTCATTAGAATTGGGAGTAGAAGACTGAAACGTTTGGGAGAAAAGAACAGAAACCACACCAAGAACAGAGAAGGGTGTGCAGGATGACCAGCCACACATAATTACTGGATGTGAAGGGAACCCAAGAATGTATGGCAGGGCAATGGGTCAGCCACGGTCTGGAGTAGAAACTCAACAGTGTAGACTCAGCCCTTTGTCTCATGGAAGATGGTGTCACTGGATGGCCCCAGTGGCTTGTGAGGGAGAGAGTGAAGAAAACTACAAAGAATGAGGATAACCATGAGCAAAACCAATGTAAAAGGAGAGGAGAAGAGGATAGTGTTTCTCATCGTCTGGAAGTCAGCCATCTCCTCCATGTTGGTAAACTTGCCTCTAGTGATAACTTCCCTTGGGTAGCAAGGGTTCCCAGGTTTTGTGTTCAGCAAAGGTGATAACCACTACATTACAGAAACCTGTGGTTCCCTGGTTTTAAATAAACACTAAAGAGGTCTGGGCTCTTAAGTATTTATTTAAATACTATTTTTTAAAATTTAAATTGGTATTTAGGTAAATACTAAAAATACTAATTTAAGTATCCTATTTTACTATCTCCACCTCTGGGTGCAGTGGCAGGTGCCTGTAATCCCAGCTACTCAGGAGGCTGAGGCAGGAGAATTGCTTGAACCCAGAAAGTGGAGGTTGCAGCAAGCTGAGATCACACCATTACACTCCAGCCTCGATGACAAGAGTGAAACTCTATCTCAGAAAAAAAAGAGGTTTTTAGTTCCTTATTGGAATGGGAGATGGCCAGAATTCATGCCCACCAACCTGGTCAGAGTTGGTGCCTATAACTTAATGCCTTGTGGTGGTGAGGTTTTTGGCAAGAGGGCATCAATGAGGATGCACCAAGCATTCACAACAGAAGGTTGCTGCAGATTGTCTCATTTCTAACCAAGAGAAGCAGCATCATCCAGTAGAGGGTTAAGCATGGACCCTGTGCCAAACACAGGACTGTAAGGGAAATTCTTTCTTTCATGTCTTCTTGGCTAGACACTGCTCAGAGCTACTGGGGTCAGTGCTTTTTAGGCTTTGTCATCAAATTTCCCCAAAGTTCAGAGGAGAATGATATATTTCCCTCAGGTCCAGAGCAGGGTGGGGCTCCAGTGCATGGGTTCCTTTGAAAATTTGATCAATTTTGCCTTTTCCTCCACAATAAATCAACATTTGTTTTGACATGAAAACAATGTTTTAAATTAGATACTATTGAATAGCGAAAGTACTGATTATCTCAAGGTTGGTTTAGGGTATGGCTTGGCTGTGTCCCCACCCGAGTCTCACTTTTACTTATAATAATCTCCATGTGTCAAGGGCTGGGCCAGGTGAAGATAATTGAATCATGGGGGTGATTTTCCTCATACTGTTCTCATGATAGTGAATAAGTGGTTTTATAAATGGGAGGTCCCGTGCACAAGCTCTCTTGCCTGCCACCATGTAAGATGTGACCGCTCCTCATTCACCTTCCACCACGATTGTGAGGCCCTTCCAGCCGTGTGGAACTGTGAGTCAATGAAACCTCTTTCATTTACAAATACCTAGTCTCAGGTGTGTCTTTTTTAGCAGCCTGAGAACAGACTAATACAGTAAATTGGTACCTGTAGGTTGGAGTGCTGCTGTAAAGATACCTGAAAATGTGGAAGTGACTTTGGAATAGGGTAACAAGCAGAGGTTGGAACAATTTGGAGGGCTTAGAAGAAGACAGGAAAATGTGGGAAAGTTTGGAACTTCCTAGAGACTTGTTGAATGGTTTTGACCAAAATGCTGGTAGAGATATGGACAATAAAGTCCAGACTGAGGTGGTCTCAAATGGAGAGGAGGAACCTGTTGGAAATCAGAATAAAGGTGACTCTTACTATGTTTTAGCAAAGAGACTGTGGCATTTTGCCCCTATGCTAGAGATCTGTGGAACTTTGAACTTGAGAGAGATAATTTAGGGTATCTGATGGAAGAAATTTCTAAGCAGCAAGGCGTTGAAGATGTGATTTGGGTGCTGTTAAAGGCATTTAGCTTTATGTATTGACAAAGATGTGGTTTGGAATTGGAGCTTATGTTTAAAGGGGAAGCAGAGGATGAAAGTTTGGAAAATTTGCAGCCAGACAATGTGATAGAAAAGAAAAACCCATGTTCTGAGGAGCCAAATGTCAGCCACCAAAACAATGGGGAAAATGTCTCTAGGGCATGTCAGAGGTCTTCATAGCAGCCCCTCCTATCACAGGCCTGGAGGCCAAGGAGGAAAAAACAGTTTTGTGGGCTAGACCCAGGGCCTTGCTGATTTTGCAGTCTCAGGACTTGGTGCCTTGCATCCCAGCTGTGGCCAAAAGGGGCCAACATACAGCCCTGGCCATTGCTTCAGAGAGTGCAAACCCCAAGCCTTGGTGTTGGGCCCACAGGTACACAGAAGTCAAGCATTAAAGTTTGGGAACCTCTGTTTAGATTTCAGAGAATGTATGGAAACAACTGGATGTCCAGGCAGAGGTGTGCTGCAGGGGTGGGGCCTTCATGGAGAACCTCTGCTAGAACAGTGCAGAAGGAAAATGTTGGGTGGGAGCCTCCACACAGAGTTCCCACTTGGCCACTGCCTAGTGAAGCTATGGGAAGAGGGCCACCATCCTCCAGAACCCAGAATGGTAGATCCACTGATAGCTTGCACTGTGCACCTGGAAAAGTTGGAGACTCTTAATACAGCCTGTGAAAGCAGCCAGGACTGGGGGCTGTTCCTTGCAAAGCCACAGGGCAGAGCTGCCCAAGACCTTGAGAACCTGGATCACCTCCCAAAGGCTCCATCTCTTAATATCATTTCATTAGGCTTTATATTCATTAGGGGTCATGCATCAGCATGACACAGATGTGAGCTATGGAGTCAAAGCATATCATTTTGGAGCTTTAAGAATTTGGCCAAAACAAAGGTACTATGAACCCCACTGGATTTTGGACTTGCATGGGGCCTGTAGCCCCTTTGTTTTGGCCAATTTCTCCCATTTGGGATGGATGTATTTACTCAACACCTGTACCCCCATTGTATATAGGAAGTAACTAACTTGCTTTTGATTTGACAGGCTCATAAGCAGAAGGGACTTGCCTTGTCTCAGATGAAGCTTTGGACTTGGACTTTTGGATTAATGCTGGAATGAGTTAAGACTTTGGGGGACTGTTGGAAGAGCATGATTGTGTTTTGAAATGTGAGGTCATGAGATTTGAAAGTGGCCACGGGAAGAAAGATATGGTCGGGCTCTGTGTCTCCACTGAAATCTCACCTTGAATTCTAATAATCCCCACATGTCAAGGGCAGGGTCAGGCAGAGTTAATGGAATCATGAGGGAAATTTCTCCCATGCTGTTCTTGTGATAGTGAATACATCTCATGAGAACTGATGGTTTCATAAATGGGAGTCCCCTTGCACAAGCTCTCTTGCCTGCCACCATGTAAAATGTGACTTTGCTCTTCATTCACCTTCCATCATGATTGTGAGACCTCTCCAGCATTGTGGAACTGTGAGTCCATTGAGTGTCTTTCCTTTATAAATTACCCAATCTCGGGTATATCTTTATTAGCAGTGTGAGAACAGACTAATAGTTTAGGTGCTGGCACACACTGTGGGCTACAAGCCAAGCATGTTGATTTTCTGCTGGGATGCAATCTACATCTGTCTGTCTCTCCCTCTTTTCAGAGAATCCTTATTTAGTTCCACAGATAATTAATAAAAAAAAAGAGATGAATGAGTTAGGTTGTGCCATGACCTGAATGCTGTGTCCCCCTCCATCAAATTTATTTGTTGATACGTAACCCCTAATGAAATGATATTAAGAGGTGGTGCCTTTGGGAGGTAATTAGGTCATGAAGCTGGAGCCCTCATGAATGGGATTTATGCCCTTATAAAAGTGGCCTGAGGGAGCTTGTTAGATTCTTTTGCCATTTGAGGACAAATAGAAGGCTCCGTCTATGAGGAACAAGCCTTCACCAGATACCGAATCCACTGGCACTTTTATCTTGGACTTCTCAAGACTCCAGAACTGTAAGTAATAAATTTCTGTTGTTTAGAAATTACCCAGTCTAAGGTATTTTGTCATAGCAGACAGAGCAAACTGAGACAGGCTGCTTTAAAAAATTACCATATAGTAAGTGGCTTAAACAAAAACATCTATTTTTTTTTACAGTTCTAACGGCCACAAAGTCCAAGAACAAGATGCCTGCAGATCTGGTATCTGGTGAGGGCTACTTCCTGTTGCACAGAGGGTCATCTTTTCCTGGTATCCTCACACGGCAAGAGCAGCGACACAGAAAAAGCGCTCTTGTTTCTTATAAGGGCTCTCATTCCATTCATGAGATTCTGTCCTTATGACCTTATTACTTTCCAAAGGTCGTACCTTCTAATATTATCATGTTGGGGATGGGATTTCAACATTTAAATTTTATGGGGATGCAAATATTCAGTTCCTAACTAGGGAACAGGCTTCCTGAACTACTGAATTTGAAGAGCTTTTTCCCAAAGAGATGCTTAACTGTGCAACCTTACCCCCTCCATTAAAATCCTGGTACTACTGCTGCATACTTCATGCCAATACAGATGTCCCACCTCCAACCTTTCAGCTGACCTTGCTCTCCTGTGCTCCATGGCAGCTTCTTAAAACTTTCTGTGTTCTTCTGGAGCCCAATCTCATCCTGCCTGCTTGGTCTTAGCAGCCAACGGCACCTGCTACTCTCCTGAAACATTTGGGCTGGTCAGGCAGGGCCGATATCATTTTCCCCTCCTTACTCTTCCTAAATTCCCTTCCCTTATCCTCCTAGCTTCTCTCCAATTTGGGACATGTATTGTCCCTTTAAGACAACTTCATCCTCTAGAACCATTAATGCCACCTCCCCAGACCTTCTTCCTCCAGATTTCCTGTCTCCCTGTTTTTCACTTTTTCATTAGTACTTGACCCCATTATTATAGCAACACGTGCCTGGAGTTGTGGTGTGAACAGTGAGAACCCCTCTGCAGAGCCTAATAAGGGACTCTCTCATACAACACAAAGGCATTACCTCAGTCATCCACAGCTGTGATCACTTTGCAAATAACCTTAATTCGTGTCTTTCATTTTTTAACAGCTCTTGAGTGCCTACTACATCCTAGGTGATGGAGCTGCAGAAACCAACTATAAAGATGTCCTTTCTATCTGATTGCAGCTTAGAGGGTTACAGGAGAGACAAACTAGAAAAAAATCAGAAACATACACATAGTTGAAAATTGGTATGGTAAGTGCTATGCAAGAACAGATCTTGTTTTGAGAGTTTAACAGGATGCAATTTAGGCTGTTTTGGCTCACCAACGGGATTCTTTTTAATAAAATGAATTTATGTAGGGAAATTGGAAACCTAAAATTTAATATAAAACATTATATAGTAAACAAGGGGGAAGTTCACTCATTAAAAACCAATTTTAAGAGAGTAAGCCATTTCATATAATTTCCTTTTCTCTCTCTAGCTGTGTGAGCATGCATGCTGAAGCACTGCTAAGCCTGTTAAACCCTGTGGTCCTAGCTCCATCTTTCAGTAATTTATATACTTAAAATTTGGAAATATATAGATACAAAGGTTGGAAAGGTTACAAACAGGTAGATTGATTAAATGCTATAAAATAATACGGAGTTAACCAGCCAGCTGCGTCTCACTTATTGATTATATAGAAATTGTATTTAGAGTATGTGATGGGTGGATTTGAGTGTGGGATATAAGGAGTTTCTAAGCCTCCTATACATGTATTCCTCAATTTCCAGGCTCAGGATATTCAGGAAAATATTCATTGTCTTCTAAATCTCACCCTTTTCTTGTGTGTGAAATCTCTGTGATCTAGCCTTTTGTACAAGGTCAGAAACCTGAAAATTATCCTGGATTCCTGGCTCTCCCTACTGTTATCAAGTCTTTTTGACACATTGAAAGTTGTGTGACAGCATAATTACTGTCTCTTTTTTAAGTACTAAAATTTAAAAAGACATACTTGAAGGAATAATTTGGGGTCGAAGAGAATGGTATCTTCCCCAGATAGTGTTTTGTTGTTGTTCATTTCTACCAGGTGTTTGGGAGTATTAGTTGTTTGGGATGCAATAGGTCTTGAAATTACACTTGGTTCATCCTAAATCTCAAGGTAAACGTTCTTTGTGATCCCACATCAGGTCCCTGGCTTACCAGGCTCCCTGCCATTGCAGAGTCTGGACTTCAACTTATGTCCATTGAGCTTGTCCATCCAGGTTATCAAAAACGCTGCTCAGCATCACAGCAGCGACTTCTAAAGCAGCAATCTCCCCCAGATGAGCAAGAGTTCACTTAGTAAGGATGGCCCCAGGTTTTCTTTGTGGATTTTTATCCTTTCTGGAAACTTAGCTAAGTAAACCTCAATATTCTGTTGGCTTTACAGTGCTTTAAAGATCTTTGAGAAGTATTTAATCTAGATCTTTTCATTGTGTTTATTTGGAGGGTTGGTTCAAATGATGTGTTCTATCATTATTACAAATTAAAGAACATTTATTTTGCTTATTTTCTGCTTGTTCATTTATTTTTCACTGCACTATTAACACTGGTTATTCCAAGAAGGTGAACTTACAGAGTGAGAGTTTTGCTTCTTATTTTATTTACCACTTGCATATTATTTTTATAGTTATAAAAATCACAATTCCAAAATTTAGACAGAAAACATCGCAAAGGATTAGCATGATGTTGGGCATATACCCACTGCTCAGAATATTATCTTTTCATTTGCTGGTTTCCTTTTTTTTTATTCACCCTTCGCCTCATCACCACCAGGACCTCTTTGAGGTCTTCTGAGGTCTTGCTCCCTTTTGGCCGTGAACCCTTCTCTGGCACAGGAGCCGCACTCCCGCTCCCTTTCCTCACTGCACAGCCCCAGTCTTCAGGCTTGGCTCAGACCTTACCCTCCCCAGGGACCTCAGGAATGTATTCGTCCCTGGAAAGACCCAGGATGACATTGCAGTGTCTGAACACACGGGGGCGCACGAATCACCTTGTTGTAGAAGAAGTCCCGCAGCTCTGCTGAGAGTCAACCCCTGGGCAGCCCGGCAGTCAGGAAGCTAACTAAACCCGAAATCCAACGCTCCAAATACTGACTGTATTGAGTCTTTGCCACACTCTTCTGCGGTGTGTTTACCAAACATGGCTTTAGTTTGTGATCTTTGCGTAACAGTGACAGTGGGAAGACCTAAAACTTTGGAAAGCATTTACTTCAGAAAGACTCCCGGAAACAAACCTCTAGGCACAAGTCCTCTGACTGTCCATAGAAAGGTTACTGGAAATTCTCTCAGCCTTTCTTGTGATTTCAAATGCATCCTCCTTCCAGTGCACTTTACAGGACCTGCCTGAGTTCTTTGGTGAATCTTGCAGCATTTACATTTTTCTACTCGCTTTTCCATTTAATATCAAGTTTTACTCCATTTGGTATTTGTTTGAAAGTTTGGAAACCAGGAGGAAAGATATAAATTACAGATAAAGGAATACTTCTGTGGTACCCTTTCCCAAGGTAGGAGCACATTTTTGGGCACATTTGGTGGATGTTTACTTCTCTGAGGATGCAGATATCTCCAGGAAATGTCCTCTCTCAAGCACATCAGGGATTTACTTTCATGTAACCAACCCTTGTATAGCACCTGCTGTGCACCAGGCACTGTTCTAGATGCTCATCAGTTTAACTCCTTCATTTCCTCACAAGGGGGGCAGCAGATGGTAGATGTACTTGAAAGAAATGTCAAGAGCACAATTGTCTCCTTTGGCTGAAAGCAAAATGGAGCAGGTGGGAGATGCTTTGCAGGTCAACATGCTGAGTCAGGGATGAAGGCTGGGGAGAACAGGGCATGTGGCTGGTACCTCCAGGGACTGCATGGCCCTGATTTAGGAACTATCATGATGTGGATGGGACATGCTTACAAAAGCCAGATCAAGTTAGCGTGTCGGAATTCCGAGTAAGCTCTTAAGAATGGGCCATTGGAAACAATAAGGGCATTGATGTCTAGTTCAGAGATCTGAGTTAGAGCCAGTCAAGGGGCCAGGCTGACAGGAAATCAAAGGGGGCTGGGTGGGAGGGGAGGTCCCTCCAGGGAAAACCAGTTTCAAACTGAGGTCTGCAGATCCAGAGCATTTTGGGGTATAAGTGCAGGGAATATTATTTCAGAACTTCTTTTTTCAGAATTCTGTGAGCTAAAATAGCATTCTAGCATACAGTTTTTTACCTTTTTTTTTTTCTGAAATTGACTTAATGTAAGACCTAGAACCTAGAAATAAAATAGAATATTCAAATAAAATAAAACATCTTAATTTATACACAGTGCTAGGCTCTTTCTAAATAGCAAGTCACTAATTTTATCTGAGAGTTTTAAGTCAGTGTATCACTTTCTTTTCTCCCAGGTCTGATGTGAGGTAAACCAACTTTACTGTGGGGATAAGAAGGGTGAAATATGAAGAGAAAAGCAACAGAGGCCATATCATCTAGCAGTACGTGGTTCCAAGAAACAAACTGGCCATTCCCATCAGTGTTCCAAAAAGAGACTTGGTTCTACTGACCTTTTCTGACTCTCCTGCACCCAGGAAACTTACTTTCTGTTCCTGCTTTTGAATCTGGGCACAGGGAAGATAAGTCAGACAGGTTTTGAGGCTCCTTCAAATGCCATCTTAGGTTATATTCCGAAGGCAAACAGGTACTGCTAGCAGGTCATCAGTGGATGGAAGGTGAAGGGTCAGCCATGAATCATGGAAAGGGACACGGTTTTAGCTGGTTTGCAGGTTTTTATCTTTGAATTCATTTTTTTATTAAAATAATTGGTCTCTTGGTTGGGCGCAGTGGCTCACACCTGTAATCCCAGCACTTTGGGAGGCCGAGGTGGGTGGACAATGAGGTCAGGAGTTCGAGACCAGCCTGGACAACATGGTGAATCCACGTTTCCACTAATGTGGTGGTGCATTCCTGTAGTCCCAGCTACTCAGATGCTGAAGCAGGAGAATCACTTGAACCCAGAGGTAGAGGTTGTGGTGAGCTGAGATCACGCCACTGCCCTCCAGCCTGGGCAACAGAGTGAGATTCCGCCTCAAAAAAAAATTAAAAAAATAATAATTGGATCTCTTTATAATTCTGACTTGTCGAAGAACTAATCTGTGACAATGTTTCTGTGTGTCGGTTATCATGTTACTGCCTCTTACCTCCAAATTCGCCTTTGGATATGTGCTCAGTGATAATGGAAGGGCCTCCTTCAAGCATTTCTTCTTTACAGTGAGCATGACGTTAAGCACTGGTGCCATGTCCCTCTGCTAGCTTTCTCCTGCAGCATTCGCATGGGTCTTCCATGGCCCTCCTGATGCTATGGCCCTCCCAAAACGAACCCCTCACATCCTCCTGCCTGCACCAGAGCCCCTACTTTCTCCATGTGCTTGAATAACCAGCCACTGACTGTGGCCCATGTGGGCTTTGGAGTGTTGCTTCCTGCTTGCCCAGGGACCGTGGACCAGTTCTGGCCTATGAATACCAGCAAATGTCTCTGACACCCAGTGTGTTGAAATAGCCCCTTTTCCAGTGAGGTCTGATCCCCTTGGAAAGTAGAACCTCCTTTCCAAGTTTGTCCTTTGTATATTCTCCATCAGCCCTTGAATATTCTATAGGGTTCTCCTACATATTATAGTTACACTTTTACCGTAACTTATTACTTATATAGAACTTCTTTTGTTTAAATCACAATATGGTTTCTGTCTCCTGATTATTCCTAAATTAATAAAGAAATTCACATTTAATAAGCACTTACTATGTTCCAGGAAGTTCATATATGTTGTTTCACTCAAGGCAACAATGTGATGTAGGAGACTGGCCAGAGCACAAGCTTTGGAACCAGGGAGATCAGCATTTCAATTCTGGCTCCAACTCTTACCGTCTCTGTGACGTTTGGGTATGGGAGGCTGTGGTTCTACACTCAGATGGCCCCTCAGGACTAAATTTCTCATTAATTTATCTGCCAATAGTGTTAGCTGCTGAAAGCTCATGGTTTTGTTTCTTTCTGAAAATGGTTTTCTACTGAAGGAAACTGCCATGCCTAAAGTGACAACCCTTCTGGGGATAAATCTGCACCAATGATGGATTGATGTGGGGATGTGAAGGTCTGCTCCCCCAGCTTCATCGGGTGAATCTCTATTTCAGAGCATCCTGCGCAATCTGACGCTGCTGTTGCAATCGCATTGAAGTTCTCCTCAGTCCAAACCTGCTTTTCTTGCTCCTTCACAGGGGTTGTTTCTCAGCGTGTTCCCTGATAAACTTCTTGCATGCAAATTTGTGTTTTCCAGGAAGCTGAACTGCAAGTTATTAAATGGCTCTGAGCTTCTGTTTTTTTACCTGTAAAAGGAAGATAATCATTGCAACCACGTCAAAAATTATTGTAGGAGTAAAGGAGATAATACAGAAAGTGCTTGGCAAAGTACCTGACACATATTTAATACTCAGAGGTTCATTATTAAGATCATTAATAAGATGGAAGCATCTTTATTCCCTTTATTTTACAGATAAGGCAACTGAGGCTCAGAAAGTTTAACTTGCCACATCATGTATGAAGTAGTGGGGCTGGGATTTAGGCCTGTACATAGATATATATATTTTCCTGCTGCCACATTATACGGCCTCTTGTTCCTTTAAGCTACGTGGTAGAAGTTTTGATTGGAATGCAAAGTCTCCAGAGGAAGCTGGGAAGGGCAGGTAGAAGCTTGTCTTTGAGGTTTATGAAAAATGTGTGGCAGTCAGCTTCAAAGCAAGTAGAAAAGGACCTGCACACACAATAGATCTGTGATAAAGCCTTCGATGTGCATCCAACTGAAGAGTGATAAAACACTGCAGTTCAAAAAGCCCCGCCCACCAAAAGCCAGTGTTTGAGTCTGCCCAACGTGCAGAAAATTGAAGTTGAACCAATGTACTTCCCAGGAATTTTAATGGTTTTCAGAGTTATTTTTAACTACTTGCCAAATTGTTAGAACTAGACAAAAGAGCCATTGGAGTCTTTGTTCTTTAAACAATTTGCACAACCCCACTGCCAGTTTATCTTTTTTTTCCCACTCCAAGGTAATGGAAATAATCATTCCATTTGTAAATAACTCTCCTGAGCACTTTTGGTTGAGAGTAGAAGGGACATAAGATGAAAAGTTAAATTAGTAAGAAACCCTTTCTGTAGAATTAAAAACCTGCAGGAAACAGCAGATTTTGAAAAGCCAATATTTAAAATATCAGCTAGCCAGAAAGAGAGGTTCCAGCCCTCGAAGCCGCACTGCTGAGTGTTATTGCTACCGAGAGACTATGGGCTGAAATCCCACCATTAGTCTCCGGGCAGGATAAGTTTCAAGAGGGAATAAATGAATCCATGTTCTGTTAGGGACTCTGCAGGTCACTTCAAGAAAGTAGCCTTGCACTTCACATTGACAAGCACAATTTCACATTGACCAAGTACATTGGCAAAAACATAATTAGCTGCTCTGAATCCCATATTGGGGACAGGAGAGGCTGGGCAGCGCCATGGAGTGCAGGCAGGCATCTTCTACCTGGAAGAGAAGGTTGTTCTCCCAGGCTGAGTCAAGGGGGCCTCAGAAGCTGCCAGCATTCGTATGACAGAGGATACAAAGGAACTTCTAACCAGGAGTTGCTTTGCACACAAAATCACCCCTCTCTATGGATACATATAAATCGTGCCTCTACTGATTGCAGTCTTTGGACCAGGAGAGTAAAAATCCAATCTTCGAACTTTTCATCCAAGGCTACCTTTTGCTGATAATATTTGCTTCACTGCTATGCCCTCACCCTGCTTGCAAATCCAAACTTCAAGAAGCTTTCTTTCCTCTATCTCTGGCCCTGAGAGAAATAAATTATTCTGAGGAAACAAAATAATCATTGTATATAAATGGTTTGCATTATAGAGCTGGAAAATCCAAGAGAAAAAAATGTTATTAGATACAGTTTAACATGCTCAACATGTTAAAGTGGTCATTTATGAAGTTAGTCAATAGTTTTCCTACCTATAGTTTAAAAGGCAGCCAGAAAATGGAAGAAAAGATCATCTAAGAGTGATATTAAAAAGAAATATGCATAGGCTTTAGAAAAAGAAAAAAGAAAACTTGGGCCACATAAAGATGAGAGTAACAGATGAGATTCACTACGTTCTTAGATTGGAAGACTCTACATTGCCTATAATGTAAATTTTTCTGAATTGATTTCTATATTTAGTGTAATTCCTATCAACATGCTGGTAGGATTTTTTAGGGGGACTCTGGACAAAAGGATTCTAAAATTCATCTGGAAGTATTGCAGTGGAAGAGATCTGAGTTACTCTGAGTTACCAGCAGTGAATACAGATGCGTCTGCAGTAACTTCAGTTCTTGCCTCCTCTGGAAGAAAGAATTCGCCAGAGGGACATAAAGGAGAAAAGGAGACTGAGGGGAGCTCCTGAGCAGGAGTGGGAGTTTACTAAAAAGGCTCTGGAACAGGGAAGAAAGGAACGAGCCCCTGGGAGAGATCCAAGTGGGCGCCTGAGGGTCAAAGAAAGGAAAAGGGGCTGCTTTCGTTACCCTTTGGAGCTGAGAGCCCGCAGTGTGTAGGGAGTTGTATGCATGCCCATCTGAGACTTTCTTCCCTTTTCCCGTGGTATGTACCTGGAAGATCACACTTCGCCATTTTTGTCCCCCTTTCTCTCTCTCTCTCTTTTTTTTTTTGGAGACAGAGTCTTGCTCTGTTGGAGCTCTGTGGTGTGATCTCAGCTCACTGCAACCTCTGCCTCCAGAGTTCAAGTGATTCTCCTGCCTCAGCCTCCCAAGTATCTGGGACAACAGGCACATGGCACCACGCACAGCTAATTTTTGTGTTTTTATTTTAGTAGAGACGGGTTTCACCATGTTGGCCAGGATGGTCTCAATCTCTTGACCGAGTGATCCGCCTGCCTCAGGCTCCCAAAGTGCTGGGATTACAGGTGTGAGCCACTGCACCCGGCCATTTATGTCTCTTAATGTGCATGCCCAGGAAGTTGTTTCTCCCTGGGGTCTACATGTAATTAACATTTTGATGTTAACAGGTATACACTGTCAGGAAATGGCTTCTTCCTGGTGCCAGCTGCCAGTTTATCACTTTTAGAGAGGCGGTGTGATCATTGCCAAACCATCACCCGACCTTTCTAGTGGGTCAGTGAGAGATCCCTCTCTTGCCCTGCTCATGCCTAACTCCTTATAACAGAAAAATTACTTTATTAAAAAATTGTGGAAAATCTCTTTAAATAAGAATAAGATAAGGGACTTCTTTTAATACATCCATAGTAATTAACACATGAAGCACCAGAGTACAGGAACAAAGACACCCTAACCAATGAAGAATCGAGAAATAGATTCATATGTACATAAAAATTTGATTTACAAATTCAGATTAACTATGGCTACCCAGTTGATTTGATACAACTCATTTGGAAGATAATCTGAAAAATACGCTTCAGTGTCCTGTAAATGACATATTCTTTGAATGAGCAATTTTAATTCTACGATTACATTCCAAAGATATGCATCTTGGGTTTTTTTTTTTTAACCAAAGACTTTATTTTCTTAGGGCAGTTTTAAGTTCATTGCAAAATCGAGAGAAAGGTACCAAGATTTCCTATATTCTCTCTGGCTCCACCAATGCATAGCCTCCAACATTGTCAACATCCCCACCAGAGTGGAGCATTTGTTATAACAGATGAACCTGCATTGACACATCACAGTAACTCAAAGTCCATAATGTACATTAGGGTTCACTCCTGGTGTTGCACATTCTATGGGTATACATGTATGAGCAATATATAAAGTTGTAAATTATATTTGTTGGACAAATATATAACATGTCTCATCATTATTGTATCGTACAGAATATTTTCACTGCCATAAACATTCTTCGCTCTAATTACCCCCACTTCAATCCTTGCAACCACTGATTTTTTTTTTTTTTTTTTTTTGCTGTGTTCACAGTTTTGTCTCTTCCAAAATGTCATATAATTGTGTTACCAAAAGACCAGGGGTTTAGTCTAGGTCCTTGTTGCTGGCTGCACCCAAGAAGGAAGGTTTTTATTTGGGTGGCATCAGCCAGAGAGAAGAGAGCCAAACTTCAAATCTACTTCCCTTAACTGACTAACATTTGGGGTTTATATAGCAGGGAATGTAGCTATGTGCAGGCAAACAGGAAATAGGGAAGGGTAAGGAAGTAATCGTGATGAATGAGGGGTCTGGAGTCTCATTGTCTGGATGTGGTGACCTGGTGAGTTTCAGTTCCTGGATTGAGGGTCAATTTCCCAAGGAAAAACTCAAAGGTGAGTTTCAAGTTTTAAGACTGGAAGGGTCAGTTTCCTAATGAGTCCATTAAACCTCTTTTTTTTTCTTGGTAAATTGTCCAGTCTTGGGTATGTCTTTATCAGCAGTATGAAAACAGACGAGTAGAACAACAAACCTCAGACTCCCACTTGCCTTTTGCACTTTATTCACACATCACTATTGGGAAACTCCTGGAGAGGTGGTGCTATGACTTGGAGTAGGACATGAATGTTTCCAGATCCCTGCCCTATTACAGTCTTAATGGCACACTGGTTTTTAACACATGCATGAATAAAGACAAAACAAAATTCCTATTCTACAAGGTTGAAAGATCCAGAAAAGAGACAACAACATATCTACATATCTTACTACCAAAGAATCATCTCACACAAGAAGATATATATATATATATATATATGTATATTATATGCATATGGAGTTAGCTCACAATTTTGGAGACTAACAAGTTCAAAATCTACAGATCTAATATCTCAATTTGAGTCTGACGGTCAGAAGCTATAGAACTAAGAAGAGTCAGTGTTCCAGTTTGAAGGATTTAGGCAGGAAAGTTATCTCTCACTTGGAGGAAGATCAGCCTTTTGTTCTATTCAGGTCTCCAACTGATCAAATGAGGCTGGCCTGCATTGTGAGGGTAATCTGCTTTGTGAAGTCTACTAATTTAAAGATTGATTTCATCCAAAAACACTCTCACAGAAACACCTAAAATAGTGTTTAACCAAAGATCTGGGCACTCTGTGGTTCAGTCAGGTTGAAACATGAAATTATCACATCGGGTTAGTACAGCTGGCACAACATTATAGATTAGGGTTTTCTTTGCTCTGTTGAGAAAAGATCTGGCTTCTGACTGTGACAGAGAAGCTGGTGTCAGATTAACCTTTTCTTAAGAAAAGTATAAAAGACAAATACAAAATAAAATTTAGATGGCTGAAAATACTGGAGCACAATGAGGAATGCCATAACTTAAGAAATGGTCGGAGATTCCAGAGAGAGGAGAACTGCACTGAGGTGAGGCTTACATTTGCTGCTAGCTTTTTCCTCTAGGACTTTTGCTGGTTTTAAGTCTGAGGCATGCAGGTGAACAGAAGTCAGTCACTTAGAGCAGGAGTCCCCAAACCTCTAGGTCATGGACTGGTACCAGTCTGTGGCCTGTTAGGAACTGGTCCACACAACAGGAGGTGAGCTGTGAGCTGGTGGGCAAAGTTTCATCTGTATTGACAGCTGCTCTCCATTGCTTGCATTACTGCCTGAGCCCCACCTCCTGTTAGATCAGCAGTGACATTAGATTCTCAGAGGAACACGACCCCTACCGTGAACTCTACATGTGAGGGACCTAGGTTGCACGTTCCTTATGAGAATCTAATGCCTGATGGTCTGTCACCGTCTCCCATCACCCCCAGTGGGACCGTCTAGTTGCAGGAGAACAAGCTCAGGGTTCCCACTGGTTCTATATTATGGTGAGATTTATAATTATTTCATTGTATATTAAATGTAATAAGAGAAATAAAGTACACAATAAATGTAATGCTCTTGAATCATCCTGGACCCATTCCCTGCAGCACCGATCTGTGGAAAAATTATCTTTCATGAAACCAGGCCCTGCTGTTAAAAGGTTGGGGACTGCTGGCTTAGAGCCTTTAATAAAGTGTCACTGGGCTTGAGAAACAAAAGTTGAAGGTCAGAGTCAACAAGTAGTTAGGATTCAAGGGATCAAAGCTTCAGATAAAAGAGAATTATGATGAAGCAAATACAGTGTCCTGAATGAAATTTCCCTCCGAGGTAATTTTCTGCCTCATAAGTGATGTATGTGTGGAATGAGATACCAAATAATCATGTGAAAGCCACCTGCTAGAAGAGCAGAGGTTTGGGCAGCCTCACAGAACTAAAGAGACAAAAATTGGTATATAAACATATTAAGGGGAAGGAGCCCTCACAAACAGCCCAGGCTTTCAGCTGACATCTCCTAAAGCCAACATTGTGGGGGTAAGGCCCCAAAGAAATAAACCAGACCCCCAAAGAACGGAAATCCATCCTTGGCTGAATCAAAGTAATCTTTTTATGCTCTATCTGCCGGAGAAGAAAGTCACATCTCCTCTTGAGGAAGGTAGTATTCCCCATACACACTGTATGACATTCGGTGAAAATGACCAAGCATTCCAGGTAACAGAAAAACTAACTCACCGCCAAGAGAAAAGCATAGAATCGACTACAGAGATTGACAAAAGCGACATGGCGCATGATGAAGATATCTGAGATATGTTCAAGTGTCCCAGAGAAAGAAGAGACAATGGAATAGAAGTAATTTTTAAAGAGATAGTGTCTATTTTCCAAAACAGACATCAAGTCACATATTTGAGAAGGTGTATGAACACTAACATTAATTAGGATTAATTAAGATTAAGATTAATTAGGATTAATACATGGAAAACTATACATAGGAATATCATTTGAAAACAATTGAAAGACAAAAAAAAAAAAGAAAAAGAAAGAAAAGAAAAGAATGTTAAAGCAGCCAAAAGGAAAAATGGGTTACCTACAAAGGGTAATAACAGTAATTACAGATAACTTTTTAACTCAGACTGTGAAAGTCAAAATGTGACATCTTTATAACATTGAAAGAGAACACCTGGCTACCTAAAACTCTGTGCCCAGCAAAAATATCCTTCAAGCATGAAGGCAGAACAAAGATGTTTTCAGATGAATCTGTCCAGGTTAGGAAAACAGAGACACTCCAAATACTTTGTGTAATAAAGGGTTTTAATATAAGACCTGAGGCTTGTCTAAGTGTGGGAGGAGATGGGGTGGGGCATCTGGAAGAACAGAGTCACCAGCCACTGTAGCCAGAATTGGTGGAGTGGGCAGAATAACACACATTGAAAGCAAAATGAAACAACACAAGCAAATAAAATAACTTCTATAAAACAAAGCTGGAGGACTTAATAGCAAGACTTATAAAGCTAGATTAAATAAGACAGTGTGGTATTGACACAATAAAAGACAAATCATTCAACAGAATTGTAAATAGAGAGTCTAGAAACAGACCTACCACTCATAGAAAACCTTAAAGATCT
Source organism: Saguinus oedipus (assembly GCA_031835075.1). NCBI lineage: Eukaryota > Metazoa > Chordata > Mammalia > Primates > Cebidae > Saguinus > Saguinus oedipus. Next base: position 136,621,775 of record CM063176.1, read on the forward strand.
CAGCTCTGTTCATGGCTAGAATAAAGGGAATAGAAAGTTGACGAATATTTTCACGGTCTCAGTGAAACACATGGAACCTTGAGGTGGAGTGACAGACGCCAGTGTCCCCAGTGATATTCTCATCACTTGTTCCCGTGTGTTCATATAGGCTGTACCTGAACAGGGTGTTAGGCCCAACTTTCAAAGCCTACTCACCTCCATTCCAGGTCAAAATAAATATACCTGGGACTCTATGGTGTTACAGAGATGGTTCAATTCCACCAGAGAGAGCATTGCAAGATCTTCAAAAATGTAAATTCTAGGTGACTGTTGACTTACCTTGAAAATGGTCTGTTCTTCTAGGTGGTTAAAAGGTTGGTTTGTAGTGTAAATACATCTGAAATGTGTGCTTAGGGAGAATCTTGCCTAATTCACAAAAGGTTGAAGGAGACATCTTAGGAAGGAAAAGGAGAAGCAATCCAGTGGCCAATCTCTGACAACGATGCTTTTCTAGAGAAAATCACGTGGCTCTCCTTCACGTGGGCTTCTGCTCCTTCACGTGGGCTTCTGCAATTTCAACCCTGATCCCTGGGCCAGCATTCCCCCACTTAGTGCCACAGTGTCAAAGCTGATGCTCCTGCAGCAAGAATGGTTCTGTCTTCCAGATGTCACCTTTAGTGCCTAGAGAAAGCCCTGAAGCCTCTCCATCAACACACTTGGGTTTTGATGTGCTGCCTTCATGGTTTTGCTGGGAGCCAGTTATGTGGCCGGTGACCATTGTGAGGATTTTGACATTACTGAGCACTGAGCTCTGCAGGAGGAAACCTGATGCAGGTTTCCTGATGGTCAGAGGAGCCAAAAGATGGGGCTGGAGGGAACCTTCATTGAACACTTAGTGTATATCAAGTGCTTAGTGTTTCATGCTTTCATCTTCATTTGATTTCTACAATTCTGTAAAGCAAGGTTTACACTTTCCATTTTGCAGAAGAACTTGAGGCAAAGAGGGGTTGAGCAGTGTGTCCAAGGTTGCCCAGTCAGTTGAAGGGTGTAAGATGTCACTAGAGTCCAGGAAGCCTGCCTCAACTTCCCTCCCAAGGAGAAGGGAAGACAGGAGTGCTGTCTACGCAGCTTGGAGTAGAGTGGGGTCTCTCCCACTGAGTTCTCTCCCAAAACTTAGTGCATGTTTATAGCATGTCCTTCACCAGACTGCTTTCTTTCCTGCCTCTCAGTCTTTGTCACAAAATTTCACCATGTGACACAACTTCCCCTCACAGCATTAAGGTAGAAAGGTTTTTCTACGTATTCTATGCCAGTCTCTATACCAGAATACAGAAATAAACAACAAAGGGCACATGCCCATCCTCAATCAGTGCCTCTTAAACCACCAACTTTCCATCCATGCTTCTGGGTCTTTCCCTAGAAGGTCGTCCCCAGATGCTCCTGCTCATGTGGCTTCTTCCCTCTCCTACTTCCTGTGACCCTGTGAGTTGGGTCCTTGCAGTGTGGTAGCCAACAAGACTTGGCTGAAGGGCTTTTGAGTTTTGCTCACGCAAAAAAAATGTGGCATAGAGGTGAAACATTTGGGCTATGGAGATGAACAGCCTGGGTTCAAATCCAGGCTCTGCATATACTAGCACATTGTGCTTCAGCTTCCCTACATGTAAGATGGAGATGTAGCAGTGCCTCCTCTCATGACTGTTGGAAATAGTTAAGTTTATTGACATCTGTCAACTGCTTTTCATGGTGTCTAACAGGCAGTGAACACAGGGCATGTCTCAACAGTGTATTCCCTAGGCAGCACTGGGTGCAGAAGATGGAAGCCTTGAAGGGTTGGTCCACACCTCCATGACAACTAATGACAACATATCTTTAGACTACTGACTACATTGGTCTCAATCAAGTGCGGCTTTCTCAGAAGAGATGACAGGGAGGGATCTTTCAATTGCAGTTTTCTTTAATCAGGAGAATGAATGTAGATGCATTGCAGCCTTGGGCTTAAATCCAGCTTCACCACTCAGCAATCCACTTTGCCACCATCAGAGAGAGGGGCCAGCTGCCCCTTCCTATGCACCGTATAGACTTTCTCGGGCATATTCTTGACCACAAAGACCTTGTCCTTGCTGCTGTCATACAGTACATATTTTACTTACTGGTTTTGTTTACTGCCGGGTTTCTTCTGCTAGAATGTAAGCCCCCTGGAGGCAGGACCTATCATCTGTGTTGTTTACTGCTGCATTCCCAATGCCTACCATAGGAGGCGTTTAATAAATCTGTGTTGAAGCAGTGGATGCATGTGCTCCAATAGCCCTGCACGCAGCATGGTCGGTGGTTGAATGAACCTCACGGTGCCATCCTGGCTGGCCCTTACCCTGGCCTCACTCTACTCACTTTTATCTATGCCCAACTGACAGGTGACTTCCCCATCACTACTTTGTTCACATCTACAGCTGCCCACAGGCCTACAGCCACTCTTCACTGTCTACAAGATCATGTTCACTCCTACTCCGTGGGGACCCAAAGCCTCCAGCTTTGGTGTTATCTCTGATTCCCTCTGCAGCACTGCCTTCCACCATGACCCTGCCTGAACTTTCCATGGCTGCAAAGTTGCTTTTCTCTCATTTTATTGGAACATACCTTTTCCTCTCTTTACTCATTGCCTTTGCCCATTGCCTCTCTCTCCTTCCCTCTCCCGGACTGTCCTACCCTTTTCTCTTTATTTAAAACTTACCTCCTCTTCAGGATCTCTGACTTTCTGGGATGGCTCCTTCCTAGACACACACCACCTGTGTCCTACCCTGCTGCATGTCTGGGCACTGAGTCCATTATAGTGATGGGTATTGTCATCCAAGTGGTACACACATGCAGCTGGGCATCTCTTTCTGTTTCTCCACTAGTTTCAAATGAAGGCCTCTTGGAGGGTCACACGTGGGGAAGTAGGTCTTTCGATCTCTAATGGAGGCTCCATTGCAATTAAATATGGCCTCCAATTGACCTCGCTGACCCTATCCTATGTCCATCATCCCTCCGGCCATGTTTGCCTTCCTGCTTTCTTTGGTCTTCGTGTTGCCCTGGGCTCTGATGCGCTGTCCTTGCCGGTTGAACTTGACTTCCCTCTACGTTGACCCATGATTATGCTGGCCCATCTGCATACCTGCTTTTCTACACGGAGTGTAGTTTGGAGCCCAGACACAGGTCCAACCTCCTCTCAAGGGGATCTAGCCCTGATGTCTGGGCAATGACATTTTAGGACAACCTCTCTTGTCTGTACAGCCCATATCAGCCACTGTGAAGGGAGAGACTCGCTTACTCCTGCTGATTCCCTCTGAACTTTTTTACTGTAACCCATACCCAACGGATGCTTAGCAAATATCTACAATGGTGGCAGCAGTGTAAGACATATCGCGGGAGGCTGTACACGAGGGTTGTTCTCCAACTTTCTAAGCACAGCTAACACCAGATCTGAGACAATTGTGAGTGAGCGGCCAGAGGCTGGCCCTCCCTTTTAAACATTGCTTCTTAGTGTTCACAAAACCCAAGATCAATTTTATTAGAATCTTGGCACACTGATTAGCTGGTCCATATAGCAGCACCGGGGTGCAGGCTGGTGCTGGCCAATCTGTTTGGTCCAGGGTGAAATAAGATACCCCCTGGCCTCCCACCACAGTTACCCTGCAACTGGGTTGACAACTTTTCCCAGGAAAAGTAAGCTCTGGGTGGTTACCTCCCAAAGGAGCAAGAGGAAAGGCCTGTTGAAGTGAGCATGTGGGGCCGAAGTGGCATTCAGAGATGGGGGCTGGGAGAGGAGGCCGGAAGCAGCCCCCGCCTCGGTTCCCTTCTCACTCATGTCCACCATTGCCTTGTGTGACACCTAGAGGACAAGAGGAGACAGAGACAGAGTCAATTTGAGGGCCTTCAAGGGGAAGACACTGCCTTCTGCAGCACGGGGAGACAGAGAGAGAGTCACCCCATTATGGCCTCTCAGGCCCTACCATCCTAGGAAGAAACTGCAGCCTTTATTCCACCTCTCCCTTCTTTCCATGTTCCCCCTCCATCCTGAGGGTTTATACTGACAGCACCCATCACTCTTCAATGGGGAGACAAAAGAGCCTGAGCCAGAGGGCTGCTAAATAGCTACCAGGTTGCAAAACCCAGCAGGAACTTTGAGGAGCATCTCTCCAGCCCCGGGGTGTACTTGTGGCACAGGCCTGATTGTCACTTCTGCTCTCAGTTCCACGTAACCTCCTAGCCTTGATTTTCTCCACTATAAAATGGCTCACTCAGCTTAAGTCAATAGTGTTCAGAAAGCACTCAGCATGTCTGATGTGCCAAGACTCCTACCAGCCTCTGTGCAAGAAACTTCCTTTTTAAATCCTCATTTTCACACTAATTCCAAGAAAGAAAGTATTTTGAGGCTTTGAAAAAAGTGAAGAAAACATTGGCCTTGATGATCCCTTTTATTGAACGAATAAGCTATACGAAAAGATAGATCTAGCATTTAAGGTCAGTGTGAAAAAAATTCTTTCAAAAGCTAGGCTGGGCACAGTGGCTCTCATCTGTAATCCCAGCACTTCAGGAGGCTGAGGCGGGTAGATCATCTGAGGTCAGGAATTCGAGACCAGCCTGGCCAACATGATGAAACCCCATCTCTACTAAGAATACAAAAAATTAGCTGGGCATGGTGGCAGGCACTTGTAATCCCAGCTACTTGGGAGGCTGACGCAGGAGAATCGCTTGAATCTGGGAGCAGGAGGTTGCAGTGTGCCGAGATTGTGCCACTGCACTCCAGCCTGGGCGACAAGAGAGAAACTCTGTCTCAAAAAAAAAAAGCTAAACTACTTTTTTTCCCTTCTTGTTAACTCTCCAACAAACACATGCACACACACACACACACACACACATGCATGCCTGCCCACATGCACACTTGCGCATGAACACATGTATATGCATGCCTGCACACACATGCACACACACATGCCTGTACATGCACACAGGACCATGTCCCCGTTGCCTTGGGTGCTCTTTCACCCCTCAGCTGATCTTTTCCAAATAAAAGACAGAATAACTTCCTATGAAGTTCCTAACAAAGACTCAAATGGTAATGCACAACTCTATCCTAAAACAAAGAGGACAGCTGAAGATCAGGGAAGGGCCTTTGTGTCTTCCTTTCCGTGAAGAAATACATTGTTATTCCCAAATGTAAACCTCCACTCCCATTAGAGGGTTATCAGTCCTTGACTATTCCACAAGACTGGCAGTGCCTCCTGGAGGGGGAGACAATCTGGACTTTGGGACCAGCTCCAGCTGATGGCATGTGAGTGCCTATGGCACAGGATGTGTGGGGCAAGTGTTTAGAGCCATTTACACATCTTCTTTTGCTTTCCCCCTGCCACGAAAATGGTTTGCCCCAAATGGGGGCTTCTTTAACCTACATCCTGGAAGGGAGAAGACATGTGCAGCAGCCCTGTGACTGAAGGTGGTGACCGGCTTCTGACAGGTAATATGACCCGGAAATAAGCAGTTGTTATAGTAAGGCACTGAGATTCTGGGACATTTTGTTACTGCAGCAAAGCTGACTGAGGCACCTCTAGTTTATACCTCACTACCCTCTAGAGCTATAACAAAGGCAGATAGAGTTTGCTGCCCTGGGAGGAGGTATCGGGAATCAAAATAAAGCTATGCAACACCTGGGGAAATTCTGGCTCCATGGATGACCCCAAATGACCACTGATTCTATTTAGAATGCTGAAGAATAGAAGAGACTTACAGAAGGGGAGATAGAGAAGGAGCTGTCCATCAAGAGATGCCTTAAAGACTGTGGTATTGAATAGTCTGCATAAGAAAAAGAACAGGCCAGGCGCGGTGGCTCAAGCCTGTAATCCAGCACTTTGGGAGGCCGAGGCTGGTGGATCACAAGGTCAAGAGATCGAGACCATCCTAGTCAACATGGTGAAACCCCGTCTCTACTAAAAATACAAAAAATTAGCTGGGCATGGTGGTGTGTGCCTGTAATCCCAGCTACTCAGGAGGTTGAGGCAGGAGAATTGCCTGAACCCAGGAGGCGGAGGTTGCGGTGAGCCGAGATACCACCATTGCACTCCAGCCTGGGTAACAAGAGCAAAACTCCGTCTCAAAAAAAAAAAAAAAAAAAAAAAAAAAAAAAACAGAAAACTTGACTTTTAAATGTCCTGTATGCCAAAGGAGAAACCTCTTCCCTGCCCCCACCAGCCCACACACATCCATATTCACCACTTTACCCTGGAGATGGTTTTGTTGAGCTGCCCAGTGACTCCTGTGAAGTCAGCTTCTAAGTTGAGTATGTTGATGAGACCAATTTGGGGAAGTATGTCTTCCAGGTTATATGTTCCAGAAATCGAAAGCCTTGGCAAGTGCAAATCCAACAGACTGGAGAGAGAATCAGACAGAGAAATGGTGTTCTCTTGTTATACATGCTGCTCTTGCCCTGTCTGTTGGCAACCTGAGCTGTGGGAGGGAGAGGCATTTCCCAGTGTAAGGGGCAATCAGTCTTCCCACGACACTATTTGCTATGACGGACCATTCTGCTACCCATACCCACAGCTCCCTTCTCTTCAGATCACATGGAATATCTTGTGTCTGGATCTGAAAAGGCTGCAGGCACAGCTACATGCCTTTTTTATCCTCATCACATTTATAGAGGGCTTTCTAGGTGTCAGATATTGGCAATGTTTCTTCAAGGCTGAACTGATGGAATCCACATCACAATCATATAAGGTAAATACTTGTCAACGTCTTCCCACTTCCATATCTGATGAATCAGCAAGTTCCGTTGGCTCAGCTTTTGTACTATGTCCTAAATCCACCTCCTGGCATCCCCCAATACAAGCAGCCATCATCTCTCTCCCATCTCCGCTTCAGGTTCCTCATGTGTTAAAAGGCATAGTGATGCCCCCTCCTTGGGGCTGTTGTGAGGATGTGATGGGAGATGGTGTATGTTGGGCGCAGGGCACAAACGAACTCTCCCTCCTGCGTTTGGGGCATCTTTACCAACTGATTGCCACATTCCCTGGCTTAAGTTCAGAAATTTCTTTGGACCCACAGCAATTCTCCCCTTTTTTCTCTGGTGTTATTTATCTTTTTAATTATGGTTTGGCAGCTAACCAGACACTGGAAAGCATGACTAGTTCATAATCAGCTTGAACACTTCTGCCTCAGAAAATCAAATTCAGGTTAGAGAATTGTGGCTAGTTTGACTTCTGGGCAACATGAGGGTCTGATGCCTAGTCGAAGTGGGAGGACATCTTGGGCTACTTGACAAGTTTGCCACAGGTAGTACTTGGGTGGGAAGCCCCAGGCCAGTGGGTTGGGGGGTGGAATAGAGTCTAGTAGGGCAGGGGTCTGACAGAGAACCCAAAACACAGTGGGTGTTCAACATGTGAATGAAAACATACATGAATGGTGTGCCAGCAAGTGCAGTCCGCCTTGGCAAGCCAACCTGCCTCACATCTGAGGGGAGTGAAACATGGCAGAACCTTATACATAAAAGCCCATAAAAGTTCTTATATCTAAAAGCCCATAAAAATGGCTACTAAGGTACTGTAAGTCTCTGGCACAAGGAACATCTGAGATTTAGAGGACTAGCTTGGATCGGTTTTGCTTTTAGAATGTCCAAGTGGGAAGAAGTCAAATGAAACTCTCCCTGAGGGAAAATCTACTAGTCTAGAAGAGTCTATGGCACTTCCTTCTGTGATGGGGGCAAGAAGAAGGCTCACCCCAAAGGAGCCAGGGACCATGGGGCTGAAATTAGCAACTGACTAGAGCCGTGTAGCTTCATAGACAACAGGAATAATCCCTTAAATCCTGGCCTCTCCCCTTGGCCTGTGTCTCTTATTTGGTGCTTTAATCTCTGCCCAAACACAAAACGCCTTCTCTATCCCTGGTACCTCAGTGTGAATGATGTGCTGAGAGAAGCCACCCGTGAGTTTATGGGGTGGCTGGTGCCTACCAGGTTGTGGTGGATTCAAGATGGCCATCAAAAGTGGTACCTATGCATTCTCCCCTTGAATCTGGGTGGGCTCTACAACTGGCAGAAGTGCCACTGTGCTGATTTCTGGGTGTAGGTCTTAACGGAAGTATTCTGTCTTGGAGACCCTAGTTGCCATGTATCAATATTAACTATGCTGAGCTACTGAACCTGAGCTAGCCTCATGGAGACATTGCATACAGAGAGAGAGATGCCTCCCAGCCTTAGTGTCTTTCAGCCAGCCCAGCACAGGCACCAGGCACACGAGTGAAGAGAGTTCAGTGACTTCAGCTCCAGCTACCATCTACCCCAACACAAGGAAACTGCCCAGCTAAGCCCAGTTAACCCACAGAACCAAGGAAGTGATTGTCTCAAGTCGTTCAGTTTGGGGGTGGCTTGTTAGACAGCAAGCAGTAACTAGAACTCAGTACCAGATTTCATCTCAGAGTACCTCACGAAAGAAGATGCAGCCCCAAGAAGGTGTTAGCTGGTGAGGGGGGTCTAGGGGGTCTAGGACAGGCTGGAGTTGCTGTGATAAAAGTACAAACCAAAAAGCAAGTGAGATGGGAAATAGTTTCGAGATCACATAAGATAGGAACTTTAATGTTGCCAGTGTTCTTAAGATTTAATTTTTAAATATGTTTAATTAAAACAGAAGCACCCTTTAACAATATAATGATAGGGATAATTTTTTATTAGAGATGGGATCTGCCTTGGTTGCCCAGACTGCAGTGGCGCAATCACAGCTCACTATCACCTCGAATTCCTGGGCTCAGGTGATCCTCTTGCCTCGGCCTCCTGGGTGATTGGAACTATAGGCATGGACCCACATGCCCGGCTATTTTTTTTTCTTTTTTTCATTTGGTGTAGAGGCAGGGTCTTGCTATGTTGCTCGAACTGGTCTCAAACTCCTGGCCTCAAGCAATCCTCCCAACTTAGCCTCCCAAAGCACTGGGATTATAGGTGTGAGCTGCTGCAGCTGGCCATAATTATTCTTAACTGTCTTTGATCTGATGTTTTTACCACCTTCTGGTAGTAAATTGTTATGAGAGGAGAGAGAAAAGCAAGAGGAAAGGCGATGGGAACCAGACAGACACCAGGAAGGTATAATAATAGCCAGTGCCTGGTGAGCACTTCTTGTGCTCCATGTACCAGTCTATGTTCTCTTAATGAATCCTCTGAGCAACCCAATGAGGCAGGTATCGTGTCCTTAGTTTTACAGTAGAGGCCCAGAAGAGGTGAGAAAATTGCCAAGATCACACAATTAGTAAAGGACAAGAGGGTGAGCCTAATTGAGATGTTGGGCTTTTGTAGCTGAAGTTGATCAATACCTGCTGGGGTTCTTGAGCAATGTCAGCCAGTGTCCTTCTGCTGTGACTCTTACCTGGGCAAGAACAATTGGCCCCATTTTCTCAAGGTCTCTGGCTGCAGAGCGGCCTCCACCTGCTTCATTTTCCCTGGGTCAGGGAGGACCAGCAGGGCCAGGGCATTTCCTCTGTATTCAATCTGGAGGACGGTGCAAGCCAATTCCTGGTCATAGAGGAATCTGTGCATTTCCTTTTGGTGCATCATGGACACCTGGAGAGAGGTCCTCTCATCCACAAAGAAACTTTCATGCTTCTGGATCTGGTAGCGACTAAAAGGGTGCTTCCACTTGGCTTAGGACACAAAACCCATAAGGCCATGAGAACTCTTTTCAAGAGAGCAACTCTGGGTAGCCACACACAAAACCACACTGGTTTGGTGACTTCCTCTTGGCTATGCAAGTATAAGGCAAAAAGTGGAATGGATACAGAGCCAGGAGATGAGAATTTAGGCCTGGCTCAGCTTCTAGGACAAGTCACCAATGTTTGAGCACTAACAACCTATGATTTGTTCCATTTTAGAGGAACTTAGCTTCTAAGAAGCCAAAAGGTATTTTCCATCTACTAAGCACCTTCCATGTGTTAGATATTATCTCTTCGAATTGTCATAAAAATTAATAAAAATAAGTATTATTATTCCCATATCAGGGATGATCAAACTGAGTCTTTGTGAATTTATTTACACATACTAATTTGCAGAGCAGGGATGACTGACTGCATAGCTCAGGTTGCTTGCAAACATTGAATTAATCCTTCTCAACCAAGCTACCTCTAGACAGCAACCTTCTACAGAGAAGCTCGAGAGCTTCCTTCACTGACACACCCCAGCTCCCTAATCTTCAAACTGAAAAAGGAAAAAGAATTCAATTAATAAAATTCCTGCATTAGCAAAAGCCCATTAAGAGGTAGTCAGAAATGAAGAATGCTGGGGTCGTCGTTACTTTATAAATCTGTCCCCACAAACTGGGTCATCCTGTCCTACATACCCACACCCAGTCAATGACTGAGTATTGCAGATTCTACCTCCAAAATCACAATATCATTTTCAAGGCCACCATCATACTTACTTTGGACCACTTTGAGAACCTCCCAACTTGTCTCCTTTCCCACTCTTCCTCCCTTCTAAGCCACCTTCCAAATTGCAGCCAGTTTGATCTTCCTAAAACATAAATGATCCTATCACTTCACACTTAAATTCCCTGGCAATTCTAAGGTTCCCTGAATAAAGTTGGAAACCCTCAACGTGGCCCTGTTTCCCTCTATAGCACAGCGCTTGGCTTCTTCCTATTATTCCGCTATTGTGTTTGATGTCCTATTCCAACTAAATTTGTTTCAAATGTTATTTGAAAATGCAGTGGTACCTCTTTTCCCTGGACCTTTAGATACGCTGTTTTTTCTCATCATGAACCCTCTCTGCCCCACCCCTCCTAAGCTTTTTCACCTGAATAAATACAACTCACTCTCATGTCTTAGCTTGAGTGGCTATTTTTCCAGGAAGCTTCCCAAGTCTGCATCGGTGTCTCTTTTTTTTGTTTGTTTGTTTTTTTTTTTTTTCAGACAGAGTTTCGCTCTTGTTACCTAGGCTGGAGTGTAATGGCACGATCTCGGCTCACCGCAACCTCCACCTCCTGGGTTCAGGCAATTCTCCTGCATCAGCCTCCTGAGTAGCTGGGATTACAGGCACGCGCCACCGTGCCCAGCTAATTTTTTGTATTTTTAGTAGAGACGGGGTTTCACCACGTTGACCAGGATGGTCTCGATCTCTTGACCTCGTGATCCACCCGCCTCGGCCTCCCAAAGTGCTGAGATTACAGGTGTGAGCCACCGCGCCTGGCCCTGGATGGGTGTCTCTTTTGAGAACTCTGTGGCATCCATGCCTACGCAAGGAGAGCATCACCATCCCACTGAGTTATTTTGCATCTGTACTTATTTCCTACCCACATGGACTGTGGCTACGCAAGGTTGGGAAGGCTCTATCTCATTCATGGATTTCCCCAAGTGGTTAGCAAAGAACCTGTTGGCTAGCTGCCTGCTGTAAGAGCATTTACATGCAGAGGAGGTGGCAGTAATTCTGTCTGAGCAAGCCTCACCTTTGAAGAAGATGTAATTGGCGAGAACCATGAGCATGTCCTGGCTGAACTCTGGGAGGCAGTCCACGACTCGCCCGTATGTTTGCCTTCTCACATAGTCATTAATCTGCCTCTCAGTTGTAACAGAATCTGTGAAGTTGGCAGAAAAAGCAAAAGCTCCATAAAGCTCCTTGATGGTGTCCAAATAGTGCTGCTGAGGCTTTAGTCGCTTGTCTAGGAACAGGGCATTTCCTACTTTCAGTTCGAGTTTGGGGCTGGGCAGGGCAAGGGTGTGGAGGAGGCTCTGGAAGCCCTGGTGGATGTCCGCTTCTGGGGTTTCTGTGAGGTTGAATCCTAGGCCCTCCAGGATCAGAGCTGAGGTGTCAGCTTGGGCCCCAAGAGAGAGCAGGGCCAGGGTGATGGAGATGCTCACCGGTGAGAAGATGACGTTTCTGGAGGTGTCTGCTGCCAGCTTTTTATACAAACGCAAAGCAAAATTGGTAATGGTGGGTGTGATTCTGTGGTAGGCGGGGGCTGGCTCTGAGAGCTGATGCCTGGGAGGTTGAGGTCCCTGCAGACTTTTATCTCCATGGGCAGGAAGGGGCTGACAGTGGACAGAGGCCAGGATCCCTGCTCCCAGCAGCCAAAGCCAAGCTGGCCCCATTCTCTGAAACCAAGAGGGTGAACATGTCACTTTTCTTCATAAACAACGTCACGATTCTCTAGTGCTTATACAACAATCCCCACCTTCACACTGTGCGCCACAGGGCTGCCACGAGGGGCCCTGCAGAAGACAAGGCCATGGATGATTAGGATTCTGGACACTCTCCTCCAGGGCTTCAGTGAAGGTAGCAACCCTTTATCTGCTTTACATATACGTTTCTAAGATTTTTTTCTAAGATTTTTTTTCTAAGATTTTGTTGAGTGAAAGTCTCTGGGCTGTAAAACAACAACAATAACAACAACAACAACAACAGCAACTCCTGGCCAGGGCCTGGCATGGTGGCTCACACCTGTAACCTCAGCACTCGGGAGGCTGAGCGGGGAGGATCGCTTGAATCAAGGAGTTTGAGACCAGGCTGGGCAACACAGGGAGACCTCCCCTCTAAAAGAAACTTTTAAAAATTGGCTGGGTGTGGTGGCGTGTGCCTGTAGTTCCAGTTACTCTGGAGGCTGAGGTGTCAGAATCGCTTGGGCCTGGGAAGTCGAGGCCGCAGTGAGCTGTGATCGCATCACTGCACTCCAGCCTGGACAACAGAGTGAGAACCTGTTTTAAAAACAACAACAAGGCCAGGTGAGGTGGCTCACGCCTGTAATCCCAGCACTTTGGGAGGCCGAGCTGGGCGGATCACGAGGCCAAGAGATCGAGACCATCTTGGCCAACATGGTGAAACTCTGTCTCTACTAAAAAAGACACACACAGGCACACACAAATTAGCCAGATGTGGGGGCACATGGATGTAGTTCCGCTACTCGGGAGGCTGAGGCAGGAGAATCGCTTGAACCTGGGAGGCAGAGGTTGCAGTGAGTCGAGATCGCGCCACTGCACTCCAACCTGGGCAACAAGAGTGAAATTCTGTCTCAAAAAAAAAAAAAAAACCCAATAAACAAACATACAAACAAAACAACACAACACAACAACAGCAAAACAACTTCCATAGTCTAGCCTCCATCTCTCTTTTCTTCCCTTCCTCCCTTCCTTCCTTTTTCTTTCTTCTTTCCAGTCATTCTTTCAATCATTCATTAACTTTCAAGGATCTGCCTGGTCCAAGAGGTACACTGGGTCCTCAGTATTTATTGGGGGAAAGAAGTAAAGAAAATTTCAGATTTCCTAGAATTTAGGGTTTAACTGACATTAGCTTAGGTGACACTCAGTAGCTAAATAAGCAAATATACACGTGATGACAAATTGAGAAGAACATGCCTGGAGCCAATGTCCTGGCCACGCTGCCAGTGACGCTAGGCCTCCCTCACATCCAGCGTGGCTATTGATAATGATCCCGCCCACTGGAAGGGAAAGGATGATGTGTAAAGCCTCCGTCAGGCCCCAAGAGTGAGAAGAATGCCATCCACCTTTCCAGTCATTCATTAGCTGGAGGGTGGATGTGAAGATCGGCCACCTGGACTTGCCGGTGAGGACAGCCCAGAAGGGACAGCAAAGCAGCAGGATTGATGGAGCTTAGAGGAGCGGCGAGAGAGATCAACTCTGTCTCCATGTCTTTGTCCAGCCTCTGATATCTGGGATGCCTCTTGTCATATGCAGAGGTTGAAACCTCTATTTTTTTTTTTTTAATTGCTGCAGGGTGGTGGGGATAATATCTGTTGCGGGCTGAATTGTACCTGCCCGAAATTCATATGCTGAAGTCTTGACACCTGGTATCTCCAGATATGATCTTTTTTGGAAATAGGGTCACTGAAGATGTAATTGGTTAAGATGAGGCCATTAGCGCAGGCTCCTAATTCAATATGACTGGTGTCCTTACAAGAAGTGTAGACACGGACAGCACGGGGGAGAATGCCGTGTGAGGATGAAGGCAGAGATCAGAGTGATGCTTCTACAAGCCAAGGAACCTGAAAGATGGCCAGCAAACTAGGAGAGAGGCAAAGCTAGGAAAGGGGCCTGGAGCAGATTCTCCTGCACAGCCTCAGAAGGCACCAAGCCTGCCAACCTTGTCCTTGGACTTCTAGCCTCCAGAACTGTGAGCCAAAGGTTTCTGTTGTTGAAACTGCCCAGCATGTGGTATTTTATTAAGATAGCCCTTGCAAACTAATGAGATATCTCTTGTGCTTTATTTTAAGTTGTAAAATGTGCCAAAAGAGCCTTTAGTCCACTACCAGGGGATCAGAGTGGTGCAGGAGCAGGAAGACCCCTTGGTTTAGGGCAGGGGATGCAGCCTGAGCTGGAGGGGAGATTGCAGTGCAAACGATGTCGTCTCTACTCCCTCTGCCCTGTGTTCCATGCTCTCCTTTCCCTTTCAGTCCCATCCCCCACCCACCCTGCACACATCCTCAGGTTCTTGCAGAAGGCTCACTACCGCATAGCTGCTGGGGCCCTCCCAAACCTTGATGACCTCAGTAAGGAAGGCAGCCTTTTCTTCTCCCTTCGAACCCAGCCCTCCCATTGTTCCGCTCGTTGCACAGCAGCTCTGCAATGCTGACTACCCTTACCACTTCTCATTAGTTTGTCCTGATGACATGTGTGTTTTAACCGGCACCTTTAATAATTTTTTGCCCAAACCAGTGATTTCTGGATCAATTGCAAATGCTGTGACAGTGCAAAAGAGATTATATTTTTGCAGATGGTTGATAGCCCCTGGTGCCCTAAATAACCTGCCAAACCACAAAGGCCAGGTGTCAGGGAGGGAGGAATGCGCTCTCATTATCTGCTATGTTGCAATTCCTTTGCTGGTCAAAGTACCTTGAGCACGGCCCCAAGGCTATTTCCTCCCTTCCTCCAGCACAGCTCAGTGTGGGCTTGCTTAATGACAGCTTCCACGCACTTCAGATTTTCTTTTGATGGAAAATTTGGAAGATGCAAAACAATTTAAAAATGGTTCTCCCCCTGCATAAAATAAAGCGACTGTGATGAAACTATTTCTGGTTTATTCTTTCTATTCCACTGAACTCAGCACCATTTTCTACCCCACTGCGCCCCAAGGACTCCCTGACTTCAAAGGACCTATTTCCCAAAGAGGATTGAATTGTAAATGAGGGGGCCTTGGACTCAAGGCTGTGAAGTAAGTCACTGCCGGGTACTGTGCAAAAGCAAGTCTCTGAAATCAGCGTCTCCATTTGCAAAATGTAAATGATATTGCCCACCTCCCGGGTGTGGGGCCATTTCAGGATTATAGGACAGTCAATGTGCAGAGCTCTCAGCATGTCGAAAGTACTCAGGGGTGGTTTTCTTCTCTTTCTACCAAGCCTGGGAGTAAAAATGCCCAATTCATTTCTTAATTCCTCTTCCAGAAAGATCCCAGGGGAAAATTAGGAACTAAATTCGTAAAGTATCATATTTTCACTTACTAAGGGTTTATGAAGTGATCGGGATATATTACGTGCATTGTAACACTGGCTCCTGACAAAGGTAGGGGGAGGGGCGTATGTAAAGGAGGTAGGGGTGACTTTCTGGGTCAGCTCAATGCCTGGAGGAGGGGTGCTGCTGGAGATTAGTTGGGGAGCAGCCTGGGCTCCCGAAAGCTTTCAGAACAGTCCCATTCAGTGAAGAGTGGTCCTGCCCAGATACCAGTGGTGTCCTTTCTGAGAAACAGTTGCTTCGTCTCATTGAATTTAGTCCTCAGGAGAACCTCAAAGTACAGGGATTATCAGCCCTACTGTACACAGGGGACAACTGATGCAGGGTTAGGACGAGCCAGCTGGTGAGAGCAGGAGCGAGACTCAGATTCCAGACCAGAGCTCTTAAGCACCCTTTTCACAGGGCAGCTCCTAGTAAATCCGCTGCAGCATCGTGGTCATTGTGTTTTGGGTTGTACTGCTTCATTTTCTTGTCTAATGCCAGGAATATTTGGGGTTCTTCTCTCAAAGTTCTTAGGGGCCAAGTTTTCCCTAAAAGGTGATTGAAAACCTGAAGTGCTTCCTTTAAGACTCAGAGGGAGTACCTGGCTGTATTTCTTCTTCAGGGACTTACTTCTGCTGTCGCTACCACCAAAGCCAGGAACATGCACGCGTGCACGCACACACACACACACGTACAGAGAGAATGAGAGAGAAAGAGAGAGAGAGAAAGAGAGACAGAGAGACACACACGCGCGTGCGCGCACACACACGCACAGAGAGAATGAGAGAGAGAAACAGAGAAGAAGAGAGAGAAAGAGAGACAGAGAGACACGTGCGCACGCACACACAGAGAGAATGAGAGAAAGAGAAAGAGAAACAGAAAGACAGAGAGAGAAGGAGAGACACAGAGAGAGACAGAGACAGACACACACGCACAGAGAGAATGAGAAAAAGAGAAAGAGAGATACAGAGAGAGACAGAGACAGACAGTCACAAACACACACACACACATGCACAGAGAGAATGAGAGAAAGAGAGAAACAGAGAGAAAGAGAGAGAGAGAGAGACACAGAGAGAGACAGAGACAGAGAGACACACACACGCACAGAGAGAATGAGAGAAAGAGAGAGAAAGACAGAGACAGAGACAGAGACAAACAGACACACACGCACAGAGAGAATGAGAGAAAGAGAAACAGAGAAACAGAGAGAAAGAGAGACACACAGAGAGAGAGAGAGACAGAGACAGACAGACAGACACACACAGCGAGAGAGAGAGAGAGAGAGAGAGAGAGAGAGAGAGAGAGAGAGAGAGAGAGAGGAGAGAGAGAGAGAAGGGAGGGAGGCAGCTGCTGCCCCTGCCCTGGTTTTAGGCACAGGCACAGTACTCACAGAGCAAAGTCACTGAGCGGGGACCGGGGTCTTCAGCACTGCATCACGTCTACCCACAGGAAAATGGTGTTTGAAGATTGTAGCAACCTGGTCAATATTTGTCAGGTCAATTCTGGGAACTGGTATGTTGACAATGCACAGCAAACAGGAAGGGCTCTTTTTTCCCCCAAAGTATCTGCCCTGGCTGCCTGTCCCACAAACAAATGCTGGATTATGACTTAAGCCAAGGCTCAGTTTAAGAATATTCTGAAGCTAGGAGTGGGTTGCTGCTGCCTGGATCCGTGCTTATGTGATCCAAGTTGTATTCTTTTTTTAAATTTTAATAGGTTTTGGGGGAACAGGTGGTATTTGGTTACATGGGTAATTTCTTTAGTGGTGATTTGTGAGATCTGGATGCACACATCACCCAAACAGTATACACTGAACCTAGTATGCAGTCTTTTAATCTTCACACGCTGTCGAGTCCCTGTAGTCCGTCGTATCATTCTTATGTCTTTCTATCCTCATAGCTTAGCTCTCACTTGTGAGTGACAACACAGTGTTTGGTTTTTCATTTCTGAGTTACTTCACTTAGAATAATAGTCGCAAGTTCCACCCAGGTTGCTGGAAATGCAATTAATTCATTCCTTTTTATGGCTGAGTAGTATTCCATTTTATACACACACACACACACACACGTATGTATATATACCATAGTTCAGTTTCTTTATACAGTCATTTATTGATGGGCATTTGCGTTGGTTCCACGATTTTGCAATTGCTAATTGTGCTGCTATAAACATGCGTGAATAAGCGTCTTTTTGGTGCGATGACTTCCTTTCCTCTGGATAGATACCCCGTAGTGGGATTGCTGGATCAAATGGTAGTTCTACTTTTAGTTCCTCAATCTCCACCTTGTTTTCCATCGTGGTCGTACTGGTATACATTCCCACCAGCAGTACGGAAATGCTCCCTTTCACCACATCCACGCCAACATCTATTACTATTTTTATTTTTTGATTATGGCTCTTCCTTCAGGAGGAAGGTGATATCACATTGCGGTTTTGATTTGCATTTCCCTGATGATTAGTGATGTTGAGCGTTTTTCATGTTTGTTGGCCATTTGTGTACCTTCTTTTGACAATTGTCTATTCACGTCCTTAGCCCACTTTTTGATGGAGTTGTTTGTTCTTCTCCTTGCTAATTTGTTAGCGTTCTTTGTAGATTCGGGATATTAGTCCTTTGTCAGATGTAAAGATTGTGAAGATTTTCTCCCACTCTGTAGGTTGTCTGTTTACTCTGCTGATTGTTCCTTTTGCTGTGCAAAAACTCTTTCGTTTGACTAAGTCCCACCTATGTATCGTTTTTATCGCATTTGCTTTTGGATTCTTGGTCATGAAATCCTTGCCTAAGCCAATGTCTAGAGGACTTTTTCCAATGTTATCTTCTAGAATTTTTATAGTTTCAGATATTAGAGTTACGTCCTTGATCCATCTTGAGTTGGTTTTTGTACAAGGTGAGAGATGAGGATACAGTTTCATTTTCTTACGTGTGACTAGCCAATTATCCCAGCACCATTTGTTGAAGAGGGTGCCTTTTCCCCACTTTATGTTTTTGTTTGCTTTGTTGATGATCAGTTTGCTGTAAGTATTTGAGTTTATTTCTAGGTTCTCTATTCTGCTCCATTGGTCTATGTGCCTATTTTTTTTTTTTTTTTTGAGACGGAGTTTCGCTCTTGTTACCCAGGCTGGAGTGCAATGGCGCAATCTCGGCTCACCGCAACCTCCGCCTCCTGGGTTCAGGCAATTCTCCTGCCTCAGCCTCCTGAGTAGCTGGGATTACAGGCATGCGCTACCATGCCCAGCTAATTTTTTGTATTTTTAGTAGAGACGGGGTTTCACCATGTTGACCAGGATGGTCTCGATCTTTTGACCTCGTGATCCACCCGCCTCGGCCTCCCAAAGTGCTGGGATTACAGACTTGAGCCACAGTACCATGCTGTTTAGGTCACTACGGCCTTATAGTATAGTTTGAAATCAGGTAATGTGATGCCTCAAGATTGATTCTTTTTGCTTAGTGTGGCTTTGGCTATGTAGGCTCTTTTTCAGTTTCATATGAATTTTAGCATTAGTTTTTTTTTCCAGTTCTGTGAAGAATGATGGTGGTATTTTGATGGGAATTGCATGAACTTGTAGATTGCTTTTTGTGATATGGTCATTTTCCACAATATTGATTCCACCCATCTATGAGCATGGGATGTGTTTCCATTTGTTTGTGTGATTTTTTTCAGCAGTGTTTTGTAGTTTTCTTTGTAGAGATTTTTTACCTCCTTGGTTAGGTATTTTCCTAACTATTTTATTTTTTTGCAACTATTTTAAAAGACGTTGAATTCTTGACTTGGTTCTCAGCTTGGTCACTGCGGTGTATAGCAGAGTTACTGATTTGTGTACGTTAATTTTGTATCCTGAAACTTTGCTGAATTAATCAGTTCTAGAAGATTTCTGGAGGAGTCTCTAGGGTTTTCTAGGTATATGATCAAATCTTCAACAGACAGTGACAGTTTGACTTCCTCTTTCCTGATATAAATGGCCTTTCTTTCTCTTCTCTGACTGCTCTGGCAAGGACTTTCAGTACTGTGTTGAATAGAAGTGGTGGGAGTGCGCATCCTTGTCTTGTTCCAGTTCTCAGAGGGAGTGCTTTCAACTTTTTTCCCTGTTCTGCATTATGTTGGCTGTAGGTTTGTCATAGACAGCTTTCATTACATTAAGGTATGTCCCTTATGTGCGGATTTTGCTCAGGGTTTTAATGACAAAGCGATGCTGGATTTTGTCAGATGCTTTTTCTGCATTTATTAAAATGATCATATGATTTTTGTTTTTAATTCTGATTATGTGGTGTATCACATTTATTGAGAACCATCCCTGTGTCCCTGGCATGAAATCCACTTGATCATGGTGAATGACCTTTCCCATATGTTGTTGGATTCAGTTAGCTGGCATTTTGTTAAGGATTTTTGCGTCTATGTTCATCAGGGATATTGGTCTGTCGTGTTGTTGTTATGTCCTTTCCTGGTTTTGGCATTAGGGTGATACTGGCTTTATAGAATGATTTAGGGAGAATTCCCTGTTTCTCTATCTTGTGGAATAGTGTCAATAGGATTGGTACCAATTCTTCTTTAAATATGTGGTAAAATTCAGCTATGACTCCATCTGGTTCTGAACTTTCTTTTGCTGGTAATTTTTAAAGTTACCATTTCAATCTCACTGCTTGTTGTTTTTCTGTTCAGGGTAGCTAATTCTTCCTGATTTAAGCTAGGAAGGTTGTATCTTTCCAGGAATTTATCCATCTCCTCTAGGTTTTCTAGTTTATGCACATAAAGGTGTTCATAGCAGCCTTGAATGATCTTTTGTATTTCTGTGGTGTCACTTGTAATGTCTTTCATTTCATTTCTAAATGAGCTTATTTGGATTTTCTCTCTTCTTGGTTATTCTTGATAATGGTATATTATTTTTATTTATCTTTTCAAAGAACCAGCTTTTTGTCTCATTTATCTTTGGATTTTTGTTGTTGTTTCAATTTCGTTGAGTTCTGTTCTGACCTTGGTTATAGGCTTTGTTTCTGCTGGGTTTTGGCTGGCTTTGTTCTTGTTTCCCTTGTTCCTTGAGGTGTGACCTTACATTATTTGTGCTCTTTCAGACTTTTTGATGTAGGCATTTAGGGCTGTGAACTTTCCTCTTAGCACTACCTTTGCTTGCTGTATCCCAGAAGTTTTGTTAGGTTGTGTCACTATTATACGTCAGTTCAAATAATTTTTAACTTTCCATCTTGATTTCATTGTTGATCCACTGATTCTTCAGGAGCAGGTTATTTCATTTTCATGTGTTTGCATGGTTTTGAAGGTTCCTTTTAGAGTTGATGTTCAGTTTTATTCCACTGTGGTTTGAGAGAGTACTTTATATAATTCCAGTTTTCTTAAATTTCTTGAGACTTGTTTTGTGGCCTATCATATGATCTATCTTGGAGAAAATTCCATGTGCTGATAAACAGAATGTATATTCTGTGCTTGTTGGGTAGAATGTTCTGTAAATATCTGTTAAGTCCATTTGTTTTAAAAAATGGGTATGTTTTAAATCCATTTTTTTGTTGACTTTCTCTCTTGAGGACCTGTGGAGTGCTGTCAGTGGAAAAGTGAAGTCCCTCACTATTACTGTGTTGTTATCTCATTTATTAGGTCTAGTAGTAATTGCTTTATAAATTTGGGAGCTCCAGTGTCGGGTGCATATATACTTAGGATTGTGATATTCTCCTGTTGGACAAGGCCTTTTATCATTATATAATGCCTCTCTTTATCTTTTTAAATTGCTGTTGCCTTAAAGTTTGCTTTGTCTGATATAAGAATAGCTACTCCTGCTCACTTTTAGTGTCTATTTGCATAGAATGTCTATTTCCAACCCTTTACCTTAAGTTTATATGAGTCCTTATGTGTTAGGTGAGTCTCTTGAAGGGAGCAGTTACTTGGTAGGTGAATTCTTATCCATTCTGCCATTCTATATATTTGAACTGGAGCATTTAGGCCATTTTCATTTACCATTAGTATTGAGATGTGTAGTATTCCATTCATCATGCTATTTGTTGCCTGTATACTTTTTTTTTTTAATTTTATTTTTGTTTTATAGGTCCTGTGAAATGTATTCTTTAAATAGGGTCTGTTTTTATTTGTTTCCAGGATTGTTTCAAGATTTAGAGCTCCTTTTAGCAGTTCTTGTAGTGCTGGCTTGGTAGTGGTGAATTCTCTCGGCATTTGTCTGAAAAAGACTGTATCTTTCCTTCATTCACGAAGCTTAGTTTTGCTGGATACAAACTGTCAGCCAATTTTGCTTGGCTGTTAATCGTTTTGTTTAAGGAGGTCGAAGACAGAGTTCCAATCCTTTCTAGCCTGCAGGGTTTCTGCTGAGAAATCTGCTGTTAATCTGTTAGGTTTTCCTTTACATGTTACCTGATGCTTTTGTCTCACAGCTCTTAAGATTCTTTTCTTCATCTTGACTTTAGATAACCTGGTAACAATGTGTCTAGGTGATGCTCTTTTTGTGATAATTTCCCAGGTGTTCTTTGAACATCTTATATTTGGATGTCTAGGTCTCTAGCAAGGTCAGGGAAGTTTTCCTCAATTATTCCTCCAAATCTGTTTTCCAAACTTTTAGATTTCTTTTCTTCCTCAGAAATGCCACTTAATCTTAAGTTTTGTCACTTAACATAATCTCAGACTTCTTGGAGGCTTTGGTCATTTCTTCTTAATCTTTTTTTTTTGTCTTTGTTGGATTGGGTTCATTTGAAAACTTTGTCTTTGAGCTCTGAAGTTCTTTCTTCTGCTTCTTCGATTCTATTGCTGAGACTTTCCAGAATATTTTACATTTCTCTCCATGCTCTCTTTTATTTCCTAAAGAGTTGGTAGTTTTTTATTTATGCTATTCATTTCACTATGTTTCTTATATCCTTTTATTTTAAATTTTCTTAAATTAGACTTCACTTTTCTCTGGTGCCTCCTTGATTAGCTTAATAACTGACCTTCTGAATTATTTTTTTCGGGTAAATCAGGGATTTCTTCTTGGTTTGGTGGTGAACTAGTGTGATTTTTTGAGGGTGTTAAAGAACCTTGTTTTGTCATGTTACCAGAATTGTTTTTCTGGTTGCTCTTCATTTGGACAGTCTATGTCAGAGGAAAGATCTAGGGCTGAAGGCTGCTGTTCAGATTCCTTTGTCCCATGGAGTGCTCCCTTGATGTAGTACTCTCCCCCTTTTCCTAGGGATGTGGCTTCCTGAGAGCTGAGCTACAGCGATTATTATCTCTCTTCTGGATCTAGCCACTCAGCAGGTCTACCAGATTTTAGGCTGGTACTGGGGGTTGTCTGCACAGAGTCCATCTGCAGGTCTCTTAGCCGTGGATACCAGCACCTGCTCTGGTGGAGATGGTGGGGTTGCGGGGGTGAAATGGACTCTGTGAGGATCCTTAGTTTTGGTTGTTTAATGCACTGTTTTTGTGCTGGTTGGCCTCCTGTCAGAAGGTGGCACTTTTGAGAGAGTATCAGCTGTGGTAGTGTAGGGAGGATCAGGCTGTGAGTAGGGCCCTAAAACTCCCAAGAGTATATGCCCTTTGTCTTCAGATACCAGAGTAGGTAGGAAGGATCATCATGGGGGGTGGGGGGGCAGGGCTATGTGTGTCTGAGCTCAGACTCTCCTTGAGCAGGGCTTGATGTGGCTGCGTGGGATATGGAGGTATGGTTCCCAGGTCAATGGAGCTGTTCCCAGGAGGGTTATGGCTGACTCTGCTGCGCCATGCAGGTTGTCAGGGAAGTGGGGGAAAGCCAGAAGTTATAGGCCTCACCCAGATTTCGTGCAACCAAAAACACTGGTCTCATTCCCACCATGGCTTCCCAAACAGCACCAAGTTTGTTTACAGGTAGTGGGTGGGAAGGGCTGAGAACTTGTCCCAGGCTACCAGCTTCCCACCTGTGAGAACAAGTAGGGCTTTCACACCTCCCAGCCTGTGGAGTCTGCACACCAGATTCACGCCCTCCCTTGAGTTCTGGCCAGAAGACTTCCTGTTCAGTTGAAATTGTTAACAAGTTCAGCTGGAGGTTTTCTTCTCCCCGTGGTCTCTTCCTAGTACCTCTGTCAGCCTTCCCCAAGAACACCTGTGAGAAAAGTCTGAAATAGCTTTCCAAGGGTGGACAACCCACAGGGCTTTTCCTGTTGCTTCCTCTACCTGTATTTTGCTTGGCTTTCTAAATTGACTCAGCTCCAGGTAAGGTCAGATCCTTCTTCTGTGATCTAGACCCTCAGGTGCCCCAGTGAGGGTATGTGTTTGGTGGTGGACAATTCCCTTTTCCCACTTTCAGGCCTTGGGCACTAACAATATTTGGGCTGTCTCTTGGGTCCTGCAGGAACAACCTGCTTCCTTCAAAGGGTCTGTGGGTTCTCTTGGCTTTCCCGGTTTATTCCTGGAGAAGTTCTGGAGGAAAAGTTCAAGATGTGAGTCTCCACACACTGCTCTGTCCAAGTGGGAGATGCAATCTAGTCTTGCCTTCTGTCTGCCACTTCTCCCTTCCTTTTGTTCTTTTAGGTTGTGTTCTTTATTGGTCACCCTCACCACAAGAATGCGAGAGAGGCAGTCATCCCTACTTTATAGATGGGAAACTGAAGCTCTATGAGGTTAAGTAACTTGCTCATTAAGTGGGCGGATGGGGCCATACTCAGAACTTGGATCCTATCCCCTAGTCCAAGCCTTCACCACCACACCAAACCATTCCAGTATTATGCTGAAACTTCAAATAAAATATAATCTGAGTATTGATAAAAAAGATTGGAAGAGGCTGGGCCCGGTGGCAAATGCCTGTAGTCCCAGCACTTTGGGAGGCCAACTCAGGTGAGTCACTTGAGGAGTTTGTGATCAGCCTGGCCAACATGGTGAAATCCCATCTATACTGAAAATACAAGAATTAGCCAGATGTGGTGGCAAGCACCTGTAATCCCAGCTACTTGGGAGGCTGAGGCAGGAGAATCCCTTGAATCTGGAGGGCAGAGGAGGTTGCAGTGAGCTGAGATTGTGCCACTGCACTTCCAAAAAATAATTGGAAGGAAATTCCACAAACAGAAAAAAATCTTTCCTCTTGCTACTTTGAGAAACGTGTGAAGAGGAATCATTGGCTTACAATCATCCATTCTCCCAAGTGTCTGGAACCAGCTTAGAATTAAATGAGTATTTATTTTTGAGAGAATCTTTTGATGATGAAATTAAGGTGACTTTAAATTTTTTTTGTAGATTTTTGTATTCTCCAAATTTCTTATAAAGAGCATGCATCTTATTTATAGTTAAAAACAATAAAGCAATAGTGTTGAAAAGTGGAATTATTGAATAGTACAAGTAAAGCTTATCCTAACATGGAGGGTCACTGAGGTTTGCACAGTGGTTCCAATCAAGGCATTTGTAAAACATAAAGTCTCAGGAGGCTGAACCCTATTCTCTCAAAGGGGTGGAAGTGTGGGTGCCCATGGGTCTGTATTTGCCACTCCTGCTTGAGTGAAACTTCATACGATGCTGTAATATTCATGCTTGAGATTCTGTGACTGATGATTTTGCATCTTGAAAGGATGGCCCAAACTAACAGCCACAGTTGATTATGTCCATGCCCTCTCTGTGTTTTCGTGGGCATGCAGGAATCATTTTACAAACCCTCCAACCACAAGCCCCACCTGTGTACTTTTCTTTGTGCCCAATAGGGACGTCCCACCTAACCACTCCCCACACTGCAGTACTGAAGGCTCTGGCCACATGTTCTCCTTGCTCCCATGCCTCTGGACCAGACTCGGTGTTCATCCGTGTGGCCCTGTGTTGTGGGGCAGGCCCTCTCCTCTTGCGTGGTCAAAGTAATAAACTCTTCGTTCAAAGGCAGGTGTCTCTGTCTGTCACCTTGCCACACCCAATGGAAACAAAACAATATATGAGGCACAGTTAAAAACAAATGCAAATGATTGGCATTTCAAACAACAGAGAGCTGGGACCTCAGCAAGCTGACAGAAAACGTCCCGTGGCTGTTCTTGTATCTGCTTGCCAATGCAGGTCTGAGTGGGCACGAGGATGCCACCTAAGCTTGCTTTCATTGTAAGTCCCACTGGAAGCAAAGCTGTCGGGGGGATGCTGACAGCCCTCACCCACTGCTGACTACTTGGGCTCCCTGCAGTTTGTAGAAAGAACTAGTTGTGAGCAACAAGTGTTGTTAGTCACTTCTTCACACCCACTATCTCCTTTGTGTGCTGTAGGGTATCTAGACTAGTCTGCAGGAGCCTGGGGCAGTGTCTGAGCAAGTAAGCTCCTTCCCAGGAAGGATGCCTGGCCTCTCCTCTATGACCTTTAGAGCCCAAGGGAGGAGTACTGTGTATAAAACAGTGCTCGCTCCAGGCAGTGTTGCCGGAGCCCTTCATAAATGGCCATTTGTCCTTGTTCTAACTCGGCGCAGGAAGGCCCTGTGGTCGAGGTTAGCTGTTTTTGCTCTTTGAGTCTCAGCTATTCTGTGTGTGTTTGTTTGTTGTTGTTTTGAGACTGGGCCTTGCTCTGTTGCCCAGGCTGGAGTGCATTGGCAGCTTGTTCTCTTTGTGAAATAAAGTGGGAGTATGAGGACCAGTGGGTTAGATTCTCCTTGGGCTTCTGCCAGCTCTCCAGTGTAACTCCTTTTTGTTTTATTTCTTTCCTTGTAGAAGAGTATGAGAAAGCCAACATGAGCCCTCTGGCACATCCAAGGTGGGTGGGGCACCGGGGCCCCCAGACGAGGAGTCTTTGGATCTGACGGGAGCAAGGGCTCTGTTGAGACTGCCAGAGATGCCCTTGGTAATGAGGGTGATGCCGAGGTGCCAACACAGCCCATCAGGCAGCGAGGGAGAAAGGGATGGTGGTTCTGACTCAGAGGACACGAGCTGCCTTTGTCATGGTGCCACCATGGCCCATTGCTCCTTGTGCTCCTCTCAGGACTCAGAGTGTGGGAGTGAGACCATTGCCATTACAAACCAGCAGGGAAGGGGCTGGGCACCCACATGTGCATACACGACATCGTCAGAGTTAGGAAGGCAGCCAGCCTCGAGCAGATGGCAAACTGTTTCATGGTGCCCAGGGAGACCCTCACAGCCCACGCATTAGCCCTCGTCAGCCGGGGTCCTGGCACTCCCCATAAACCCAGACTCTCCTTGGCCAACAATGGTCTCCACCAGCCGACCTCCTTGAGCCTCTGTGTCATTTCTTCCATCTGTCACACATGATGCTCCAGCCACAAGGTCCCTGCTCTGTCCCTCTAGCATGTTGCTCATCTCTCATTCTCGACTCACAGCCTTTGTGCTCCCCTCCCCACTTGCCCTCCCTCATGCTCAGTCATCCTATTCAATGACTTCGTGGCACTTAACATAAACTGTCACAATCATGTGTATAGGTTTGGCTTTATTGTTGTTGCAGGGGGTTCTGTCTCCCCCCATTTAGGCCTAACAGGCCACGAGTTTTCTCTGTCTGATTCACTCTTAACATATATTAAGTGCTCAATGAGTTTTTGCTGAGTAAATGAAGGAAAAAAAATCATGCAGCCTCTGAGATGTCATGGGACCACAACCCCACCACTGAGAGTTCACCAGTAAATCACTTTCCGATTAGAACCCTGGTGACAGGTGAATTCATATTTTAGTTTTACTGAATGTGTTAATGTAATTCTGCAATAGAGGTGCCTGGCCTGGGTTGGTGTATTTTCATTCCCAGGAGCCCCAAGGAAAGGAAATATACCAACCCAGCAACAGCCCATGAAGCTAGTTCCCTGGGAGAATTTGTGGAAAAGAGCACTGACTGGGGTGAATGGGCGTTGGCTTGTGACAACAGGGGTCCCTGTTGATGGTTTGGTGATTGATCCCTGCCAGCGAATGCAGCCCCGCTGGGGTAAAGTGCACCCTCAGAACAGAAAGAGGGATGTGGTTTGTTATTTCTTGTGCATTAGAATGTGCCATCAGTCAACAGGCCATTTCCCCGCTAGGGTTTAGTGGGATTTTCCACTTTCCCTAAAAAGAAAATACTGTCTATGGCTTTATTTGTAATAATCATCAGGAAAGTCCTATTGAAGGAGACAGTGAAGTAAGAGGGACCATCCTTCGCTCGGACTATGAACTTGGTGGCGGTAGCTGCAGCGGCCTCAGTACCCCCCTCGCTGACATCCAGCACAGCCTTGTGCGTTGCCTGCCAAGGAAAAAGCAAACATCAGTGGCCCCATTGGAGAGACTTTACTTAACTGAGTAAACTAAACTGAGTGTTTTGCCCTGGAATGGTGGTGTCTACCTTGAAAAGATTCAAGGTTCAAATGCCTGGCATTAGGTTTGCTCAACACATAGCAGTGGGTGTTGACTGTGGCCCATTAGCCCTTACACCGGGAGTGAGGTGGTTACAAACGTGGAGCAGGAAGGTCGGAGTGAGTCTCAGTTCTGCCACTTATTGTTGCAAAAGTTATTTAGATGCTGCAGGCTTCAGTTTCCTGATCTATAAAAGGTGATAATAATTGCACGTATCCCACAGGGTTACCATGTAAATTAAAGGAGATCATACATGGCACGTGCTCACAGACTTGCCAGTAGTAATTGCTGCAGTTCTCGCGTGGCAGACATGGCTTTGTTATTACTAAGGTTAGATCCCTTCTTTGTCTTCTAGGAAAGAGAGTCTTAACCTGGAATTCCTATACTTCTAAGCTTCAAGAAGTCTTGAGCTCCTGTGACTACAGGCATTGTTTTTCATAGGGTCACAGATGCACTTTCTGTGAGAAGTCCATTATGCTCATCATATGCCAGTGGGGACTCTCCGCATTTTCTGAAAACCAACAGCAAAGGTCCCCTTCAGTGGCCCCGGGGTCACTCCTGACCATGATGATCCATTACCAAAATAAAATTTTAGGTGAGGGATCAGTAACCCATATGTGGGCAGGGGCTAGGCAGGTAACCCCAATTAACTGAGGGAGACCCCTTGTAAGAGCATGGGGTGCCCATGTTACCTGGAGGGTACCATCTGGCTAAAAGGGGCACTCACAGCTCAGCCCCAGTGATGGCTGCCGTGTGGAAACATGGGCTCACTGTTGCCATGTGGGAATTGGACTCAGTGATTTCTTTCAAGAGGATCAGAAATCTAGACTTTTAGATTCAATATACTAGGTTTTAAAAGTTATCTTTCTCTCTCTCCTTACACACTGAGGGCCAGACAACACATCTACAGGATGCAGATGGTCTATGGGCAGCCAGGCTGTGATGCCTGTGTAAGAACCTAAACTTCAGGGAGGAAGAAGGTGAGGTCAGATCCTGGCGGGGGCACCTGCTTGGCGGGGGCACCTGCTTGCCTGCAGCAGGCATGGGGGAGCAGCTGCCTGCTGAGGACGCCTTTGGAATGTTTGTGTGAAGAGGGAAAACAGATGCTGTGTGCCAGAGGGATGGTGGCCGTAAGCCACAAGATTTGGTTCTTCTGGCCGCAGAAGAACCTCACTTCACCTTCCTGGCCTCTGTCTCCTTATCAATGAGAGTGCTTGATTAATTCTTCAGGTGCTTGAAGCTTGGACGTTTTTGCAAATATTCTCATTCAACTCACTTTGGAAACTTGCAGGGAGTCTTTCTTTGTAATTCCAGAAAAATCAGCGTTTTTATCAAAGGCACTTTGGATGCCCATCTTTGGGAGAATGGTTTCCAGATTGTAGGAGGCAGAAATGGAAAATTTGGGGATGAACACCTCTATCCACCTGTGGAGTAGGGAAAAGGAAAAGATGAGGTCACAAGTCTATGATGTCTGCATCTCTGCTCCTAGGTGCCATTTTGGGAGACTCCATTCTTCCTCCAGCCATTGCTAGTTGATGCTAAAAAGGTCACACATCCTAGCCAAGCAACCCAGGTTGCTCTTGAAGTAAGCCTCCCAGCTGAGCAGGTCCAGCATTGAAGACATACAAGGAGACAGACGGGCCCCTCATCGAAGTGGGTGCAGAGGTGAGAAGGTGGTCAGCAAGGGAGTCTATGGCAGAAACCAACAGGAGACATCAAGTCGTAATGGAGGCTCATCAGCCACCCACTGTCTGGAGTACCTCCTCACCAGCACTTCCTGACACAGGCCTTGCTGACGCTCTAGCGCAGCAAAGTCCAGCAGAACTTCCTGCGATGTTGGGGAGATCCTGCACTCTCCAATATGGTAGCCACTAGCCATGTGTGGCTGTTGAGCAACTTGAAAAGTGGCTCGTGCAAATGAGGAGCTACAATTTTAATTTTACTGTAAGTGTTAAGTGTAAATAACTGCAGGTGGCTTAGTGGCTGCTATACTGAACAACACCACCTGATAATTTAGCACAATATGTTGTTTTCCTCTGCAAGGGTTTCCCTGAACCAAGAGTAAACAGCCTGCATGTATTGAACATTTCTTATATGGCAGATATTGTCCCAGGCACACTCAATAATATTACCTCCATTTTAAAGATGGTAAAGCTTAGTTTTTTTGTTTGTTTGTTTTCTTTTCTTTGAGATGGAGTTTTGCTGTTGTTGCCCAGACTGTAGTGCAATGGCACAATCTCGGCTCACCGCAACCTCCGCCTTCTGGGTTCAAGCAATTCTCCTGCCTCAGCCTCCCAAGTAGCCGGGACTACAGGCATGCACCACCATGCCCAGCTAATTTTTGTATTTTTAGTAGAGACAGGGTTTCATCTTATTGACCAGATGGTCTCAATCTCTTGACCTTGTGATCCACCTGCCTCCGCCTCCCAAAGTGCTGGGATTATAGGCGTGAGCCACCGTGCCCGGCCAGCTTAGTTTTAGTGCTTTGCCCAAGGTCATGCACTTAGTGACTCACAGAAATGAAAGCACAAAAGAAATATTGGATGGACACATTTCAGTCCTCATCTGACAGGTGTCTTGTGACCCCTCACAGCAGGGACAGCTCTCTCTTCTCTGTCACTGTCCACTTTCCCTGTCTTCTCCATGCTCCACTTGCTGCTCTGTGCTCCATCCCTTCCTCCTCAGTCTCTGAGCCACCTCCCCTTCCTCTCTCCAGCCCCAGATGCATCCTGAGAAGAGAAGAAGTTGCTGGCATGCCCTGCGGCATCTCTTCAACCTTAATTTTGAGATTTTGCTGATACTGTGTCCTCTACCAAAGCTGCTCTTCCCATGCTTCTGTGTGCTCATATCCTACCCATATGTGTGGGGCTAAATGCCGCCACCTCCTTAAGCTGCCCCTGAATCCCAGCTGAAAGTGATCTCTCTTTGCTCAGGAGCTCCTCAGCACTTTGCCTGCCCTCCCCTGGGGCATTGCCCAATCTCTTTCTTGAATTCCAGTTATGCTACAGCCTTCCTTCTCTCTTCCTAGACTATGAGCACCAGGAAATGATGCTAAAAGGTGTTCTATGATGCCAATTATATAGCTAAGAGACAGTACATAAAGCTTCGACTTTTTTAACCTCATGATTGATCTTTTTGATATTCTCCATAATAATTATGGAACTAATAATAACATTGCTAGCTAACATTTGCTGTAAAGTTACTATCTTCTAGGAATTCTTCTAAGCACTTTGTAAATAGTAGTTTACTTTATCTTTTCACCAACCTTTGGATTCGGTAATATTGTTATCCTCATTCTTATACATGATCACCGATGCTTTTGTTTGCTTGCTTTTATGGGATTATTCCACAGAATTCAACATCAGATTGGCTTCTAGGGCAAGCTCTGCTAGCATGTAACAGCTACATAACCCTGGGCAATTCACTTGCCCCCCTGGAGCCTCCATTTCCTCATCTGTGAAATGAGTGGTACTAAGACATCACGGGATAGTGAACTTCAAGTGAGAACATGCATAGACAGCCTCAGGCTCTTTGTCCTGTATGCAGTTGGTGCTCACTGTGCAGAAGTGATTATCCAACAGCTGTTAGCACAGTCTCTCCTTCATCCTTGAATGTGTACATCCCCTGCCCCAGCGCCCAGGAGATTGACTGACATAGACGCCTACCTCTTCTGGAGTGAGTGGCTCCACTTTCTTAGTGTTCTGGCTGACAAGGTCTGTTCCAGTTGCCTCATTTTGCCCTTGCCAGGGAGGACAAAAAAGGCCACGGCATCTCCCCTATAGTCCATCTGCAGCACAAAGCAGTTCAGCTCTGCATCCACCCCAAAAGCAAACTGCTCCTTCTGGTGCATCATGGGGACATGCACAGTGGCCTGATTGCCCACCAGGAATGGGAAGCTCTTTCTTGTATATGCAGGGTAAAAGGGCTTCTCCCATTTGGCTAGCACAAAGAGAGAAAAGAGGTCTTTATGTCAAAGTGCAATTGGTGAGGTAAAGACAGTAAAATGAAACGGAGAATTACTGCTAATGGGTATGAGGTTTCTTTTTGAGGTGACAAAAAAATCCTCCTGAATTACACAGTGGAGTAGCTTCCCAAACTTGTGAATACAGTAAAAACAAAAAATCACTGAATTGTACACTTTAAAATAATGGATTTTATGACATGTGAATTGAATTTCAATTAAAAATAGAATTACGTTAAATAGAGCAACATAAGGTGAAGGCAACTTAGTAAGGGCTCAAAGCATATCAGTTTTCTCTCTTTCTCTTTCCTCTTGGCAGGATGGATGGATAAATGGGTTGATAACTTGGCAGATAGAGGGTGGATGGATAGATGGTTGGCTGGCTGGGTAGATATATGGATGAATGGAAGGGATTATGAACTGATGGAAGATAAATGAGTGGGTAGTTTGTTGAATGGGTCAATGGAGGCTGGAGGGATGAACAGGTTAATGGATAAATGATTGGCTGGCTGGGTAGATAGATGGATGAATGACAGATGGATAAATGGGTGGATAGTTTGGTGAATGGGTGGATAGATAGATGAATAGGTTAATGGATAGGTGGTTGGCTAGCTAGGTGGCTAACTAGGTGGTTAGCTAGGTGGGTGCATGGATGGATGGATGAATAAATGGACGGATAGTTTGGTTAATGGGTAGATGGAAGGTGGAGGGATAAATAGGTTAATGGATAAATGGTTGGCTGGCTGGGTGGATAGATGGATGTATGCATGGCTGGCTGGATGGATGACAAATGGAAAAATGGGTGGATAGTTTGGTGAATGGGTGGATATTGGGTGGACAGATAGATGAATAGATTAATGGATAGGTGGTTGGCTAGCTAGGTGGCTTTCTGGGTGGATGAATGGATGCCTGGATGGATGGGTGAACTGATGGATGGATAAATGGATGGATAGCTTGGTGAATGGGTAGATGGATAGATAAATATGTTAATGGAGAGACGGCTGGCTGGTTGGCTGGGTGCATGCCTGGATGGATGGACAGATAAACTAGTGCATGGATAAATGAGTGAACAGATTGATGAAGGGACAGAGGAAGGAAGGGGAGGAATGGGACAAAGGAAGGGAGGGATGACACGCAGGCATCCAGGAAAGCTGTGCCTGGAGACCCCAGGCACTTCCACTCAAGCACAACCCTATAAAGTTGGCTTCATCATCCAACCATCCAGTCAGCTCAGAGCCTGGCACAGGTCAGGCACTCAACACATGGTAGATCTTTTAGAGACATATGCTGAGGATCATAAAGCAAGTATGGAGCAGAGGTGAAATTCAAATCCAAGTTGTTTGTCTTCAAAGCTGATGTGTTGCAGAGGCAACACAGTGAAAACTGTAAAGCTCTAACATTATCTATCTATCTATCTATCTATCTATCTATCTATCTATCTATGGGGTGTGAATGACAGTCACATCAGCTTGTCTGCATTTCTATACCTATGAAAGTGTTCTCACTCTTGGATTTGCTTCTTAAACTGCATTGTCAGAGAGCTCCATGTTCCTTCTCTAAAACTTTCAAGGGGCAGTGGGACAGCTGCTGGTAGCAAGAGATCCTTTCTCTCAAGCTGTTTCCAGATTTCCCCTATGGGCCTCCCAGAGTCAAATGTAACACCTCAAATCACCTAATCAGTCTACCTAAAGAGAATGAAATGAGGAGCTATCCCAGGTCCTGCAGCCAGCTAATGCAGTGCTAATTAGAACTCAGGCCCTCCCATTTCTCCACCAGTCTAGGGTTTGTCTGGCTTGCACATTTCACTAAGCAAAAATAATTGTCTTCATTATAAAATAAATAAATAAAAATCAGCTTCTCAAATCCTTACCTTTAAAGAAAATGTGGTTCACCAGCACCATGGCTGTCAGAAGGTCAAGGCCTTGGATTATGTCTACAACCTTCCCTTGGGTCTTCTTTTCCACATGGCTGTTGATCCTCGCCTGGGCAATGGAGGGGTTGGAGAAATCTGTAGAAAAGACTTCCGCCTCATACAGCCTCTTGACATTGTGCAAGAAATTTGCCTGCAGCTGCAGCTCCTTCTTGACGAAGAGGGCACTTCCCATCTTCAAGATCAGGTTTTTGCTGGGGACAGTCAGTGAGTGGACCAGGCGCTGGAAGCCCTGGTGGATGGCAGACTCTAGTGTGTGTGTGAGGTTGAAGCCTAGGCCCTGGAGAATCTGGGTCTTGGTGACTGAGTGGGCCCCAAGGGAGAGCATGGCTAGGGAAGTGGAGACACTCATGGGGGAGAAGAAGATATTCTGGCTCGGGGTCTCTAAAACTAGCCTGCGGTACAGGTGGTAGGCAAAGTCGGTGTTGAGGGAATACACCTGTGAGGCAGGGGTGCTCTTTGCGGAGGAACAGTGGGTGTATCCGCTGGGGGCATTGGCCGGGGTCACACAGTAGATTGGAGCACAGAGGCAAACAGCAAAGAGAACTCCATAAAGGGAAGATGCCATTTTGGAACAAAGTATGTCTGCAAGAGAGGTAAGAACCATTGAGGGGGTAAACTGAGGGTCCAGGCCCTGAATCAGAGACCCTTCAACACCTATGCCATCAGCAGCAGAAAGAGGACAGATAGAGTGGTTAGCAGAGCTCGCTCATGTCATCTCCTTTGAGCCTTGCAATAGCCCCACCATGTAGGTATTATCGTTGCTCTTGTTTTACTTGCAAATGAGTAAACGGGCTGCAGAGAGTCTGTATAACTTACCCCAGATCACACTGTTGACTTGTCTGTGTTTGGGGTGGGCTTCAAAGTCAGGTCTCAAATTCCAAATCTCATGCTTTTTGCTGTTTCTGCTTCATAGACTTATTTCTTGAGAGTGTGAGACCAGATTGCAAAGTCCCCCCTCTTAGCAGCCAGAAGTGGTTTCTCAGCCTTCGGAGGTCCCTCCACACATTCTTTATCCATTTTGTGTAGATCTAATTATTTTCTCACCCCGGCTTTCTGTTCCCAGACACAGGCATTTACTAATGTGTTCATGTCTCTCAAAAAGTGGAAACGTGGAGCAAAAAGCTGTTCTTTTTGCAGTGGGGCTCCTGAGCACTGAGCACTGGGCACTGGGCACTGGGGGTCAGTTGCTAATGAGCTACAGCTCTAGCCACATCTGTCTGCTCCCCATTCAAGCCTCAGCTGACAAGTCTTTGACACCAAGGAGACTTCAGACTGAATGACCTGATGGCAATTTCAAACCCCAACAGGGCTGGGCTTGCATTCCACCCTGACATTCATGGTGAGCAAGTAACCTCTCTGGACTTCTCTGTTTCGCCTTTGTAAAACAGAGCTAGTAACCTTACAGAGTTGTTCAGAGGACTGAGTGTGATAAGGCACATGAACTGTGAGTGCTCAATATATTACTTTTACCATTGTTCTGTTGAAGTCAGAGAGAATTTGATTTGGGTAACTCTATCAACTGATGCTCGCAGGTCTCACCAGCCCTGCCCACAGCACCCTCACCTGTTCAGTTTCATCAGAAAGATTTCATCTGCGTTAACACACCTTTACAGAGGGGCTCCAACTCCGTGGGTTGATCCTGAGATACAGCAGTAAATGGTGATTTTATAGAAGGAAGGTGTATGAATCTAATGCAAGGTGGGGTCTGTGCTCAGCCATAGGGGAAAGCAAAGCAGGTATGTGCTCCAATAGGTTACATCTGTCTGAAGGCTTTTCTCTCTCCAATATTATAATTTCTCCCCCATGACCTGGATGTCCTTCACCCATCACTCTTTTCACAAGCACAGTGCCTTAATAACCCCCCTTGCCCTTCATCAAACTTTGCTCTTTGTTCATTTATACTACAGTGTGAATGACTGCCACCTACTCTTCTCCTAGGGGCACTGGCATAAAGTTTTACTCCTGATTGTGAAGGAAAAACTTTACCTCTGGAAGAAGAATTCAGTCAACAAGTGAACAATTATTTCACCAGAAATGGAGAAGGAAAATACAAAAGAACCTTTGCCCAGAGTGACAAAAATACTGGCACACAAAGCCACCTGTCTATGTCAGACTAAGCATCACGTAACAGCAACATTCCCAAAAATTTCTCTGTGGAAATGAAATATACTAATGAATCATATTTCACTATAGCAGGTATAATTTAACTTAGATGGAACTTTATAAAGAACCCTTTTACTGAATGAGTAATTCTTTTGCAAAAGTGTTCATTTCTCTCTATTTCCATTTATGTGATTGAGCAAGTTCTCTTTTGTAGTTTTGTGTTAGCCTGTTTGACTGAAGTGGGTTTTTTTCCCTAAGTTATGCCTGCATCCATCCATTCACCTACTGGACTCTTTGCCCCGTGTTCTGAACTGACCTCTGGATCTGCCCCCACCCTGAGTGCCGCATCTCTCCCTTTCTCTGTGAAGGTCATTTTACTCGTGCTGTTGTCTTCCAAGTCAGGATACTGATGGTCACTCTGCCCTCTTCAGCTATGTCCTTTCCCACACTGTTCTTCCTCCTCAGGACATTGCAAGCCCCAGCTCTCTCCATCTCTTTGCCCTTTTCTTGGTCCAGCCCCTCTTAATTTCCATGGACAATCCTGAAGGTTTCTGAACTCATCTCCCTCCTCTGGTCATGTTTCCTCAAAACATTTTTCTTAAGAAACTTCACCAATTTGACTCTCAGCGAGATGATCTGCTGGGAGATAGAAGTGTTGGGGCCACAATGGGGGACAGATAGCCAGGATCCTGGCTCTTAAGGAGCTCACTGGAACCCTATGACATATGGCATTAAGAGTTGACCCCTTCCCCTCTCTTTGACCCCACTGCCTTCCTGTGTATTCATCTGCAGTCTCTCTGCAGTCAACACCAATAGCAAACAGCCCAGGGTTCACCTCCCTCCCTCCTCTTCCCACTCACCCATGCCCTGCTCAGGTACAGTGTACTCCACTACAAATGCCCCTCCTGGGCACCACCTTCCTTTGCATGTGGAAAAGCCATTGTTTCTCACTCTGGAAGACTCTACTTAGCTAATACCAGCGTGAGAGGCCCTCCCTGGTCCCCCTCCCCTGTCATGACTTCATCACTCCCTTCTGTCTTCTGCCACCTCTGAAATTTACTCGACTTCTATTACCAGATGAATGATCACTGACCACACACATGCCTTTCGATAATCTCTAGGTTCTTTGAATGTGTAATTCATGCATTCAGTCCATTGCGTTGAACATGTGCACTTATTATGCAGGTACTACAGGAGGTGTTGGGGCTACAACGAGGGACAGAGAGACAGGGTCCTGGTCCTTAAGGAGCTGACTGGGAAGATGGGCAATGAGCAAACACCACTAGGCACAAGTGTGTGTCTGATGAGTAAGTACAGGTATTGGCACACCTATTCCACAACAGGAAAGTCTTCCAGAGGAAGTGACAGCTGATTGAGACTTGAAAAATGTTAGCAAAGTAAAGGGGAAAAGCAGAGAAGAGAAAGATTCAGGCTGGGAAGACCACATGTGCAAGGACTCAGAGGGAACCCAGAACCAGGCAGCTTTGAGGAACAGAAAATGTTCTGTGACATGGATCTCAACACCAGAGAGGCTGGCAGGAAGGGCTGGGGAGCAGGAGAGATGGGCTGCAGAGAGAGGGAGCCCAGGCAAGGATATGCTGACTTGGTTCCAGGCCCCAGTCTCCC
This sequence comes from Saguinus oedipus, assembly GCA_031835075.1. Lineage (NCBI taxonomy): Eukaryota > Metazoa > Chordata > Mammalia > Primates > Cebidae > Saguinus > Saguinus oedipus. Next base: position 136,659,062 of record CM063176.1, read on the forward strand.
CACTGGGGGATGGCTGCAGAAAACCTCAGCAGCAGAGAATTCTGAAGACTATTCTGGCACCTGTCTGTGTTCTTTGCTGCTCTACACACCTGCTTTCTGTCCTCCTGCCCCCTTCACCCACCAGCACAGAGAAGTGCCCATTATAGGGGCTCAGTAGATACTTGATGCACTGTCTGAGATGGAGAAGCATTTATACCAGCCTCAGAACTGGGGTGGTGGCTGGGCATGGTGGATCATGCCTGTAATCTCAGCACTTTGGGAGGCTGAGGCAGGTGGATCACCTGAGATCAGGAGTTTGAGACCAAAAAATAGGGCAAAACCCTGTATCTACTAAAAATACAAATGTTAACCAGGCATGGTGGCAGGTGCCTGTAATCCCAGCGACTTGGAAGGTTGAGGCAGGAGAATCACTTGAACCTGGGAGGTGGAGGTTGCAATGAGTCAAGATCGTGCCATTGCACTCCAACCTGGGCAACAAGAGCAAAACTTGGTCTCAAAAAAAAAAAAAAAAAAAAAAAAAAAAGAATAAAGAGAAAAAAAAGGTGTGGAATGGTGAAATGGAAGCCACCTGGAAGAACATGGGACTGAAACCTCGAGTGTCTTTTATTTGATGAGCTCTGTGACAGACGGGGGCTTTTCAGGAAGCCATGTAAGAATGTGACATCTGTAGGCTTCCCTGTGACAGGCTGGGGTCTACTGTGTTAACCTGGGGTCTTCAGCCCTCTAGACTCAATCGCAAAAGGGCAGCACTTGATCTTGATGGCCACTCAGAAGTCAGAGCCTAAGCAAGATCATGCTTACCCTCCTAACCTCAGAGCAGTGCTTTCTGTTCAGAGAATAACGTTGTCCTTTTATTGCTTCACCTTCTGAATCGCATCAACCAGATCTATAAGGAGGGCAGCTCTGAGGAGAGGTGAGACAACGTCTACAGAATGCCCAGTGTGGCATCTGGCCCATGGTGGACAGGAGACCAAAGCTACTTCTCTTTTGTGGCTCTTATGATTTTGTGTTCCTCCCTTGGAAGCAGGGTGAAGGAATAGGATTGTCCCTGGTGATTCATAACTATGGGAGAGGGGACCAGGCTGAAAGAAGAGGATATCAGTCACATACAGGGGTATGCCACAACCACCAGGGGTCTGTGCCCCTTTTGGGGAGGCTGGGGGTGGGGCAGGTTGTTCTCAGGGGCCCCCACTGACACTGCATTGTCCCTCCCAGAGAATCCCCATCCCCATTAGCAGAGATGGCCTATGAGACATGACCTCCATGTCCAAGTCTTGTTTCTTCTGGGCTTGGATTGAGTAGGGGAGATCAACCTGAAGTCGAGGAGTTGGCTAGTAAGTGTCCTGACCCATTAATGGTACCGGCCTCCATGTGACTTCAGATAAGTCTGCTTTTCACAAAACCTCAGGAGGAGGTGATCTCAAAAGGCTCTCCCTCCCTTCTGAGTCTGGGATCTATGTCTGAGGGCCCCCAGGTCATTTCCCCAAGAATGGGGGAAAACCCTGGCTGAAGCTCATTCAGTTGGCTCTTAAAATCCACCATACTTGGCCTCTCCCCACTCTGAACTCCGTCATCCTGTGGCCTCCCCTTCTTTATCCCAGCCCTGCCAAGACCCTTGCCCCTTTTTGGCTGTGGCCTGGGTTTATGTGAGTGTTCAGCCAGTGGGCTCTGCTCTTCGTTGGGGTGACAGGGACACTCTGCCATCCCCAAGGCTTACCTCTTCTGGGCCTCTCCCTCCCAGCTACCACAGCCTGCATTCCACCTTCCATTGTCTCTCACCCACTCCTATCTCCAAGTGCTTGTCCACCCAGCAGACAGGGTGAGCTTTCCAAATGCTGATCTGGTGTGTCATTCACCTCAAATTCCTCAATGGCTCCCCACTGAGTTCAGGAAAAGTGCTCAAGCCCCTGGCATTCAAGATCCTTCTCTATTTGGCCCTGACTTACTTCCCTAGCTTCATCTTTGAGGATCCAGTTGTTCGCATTTCTCAATTCCACCCCATCCCCTGTCTTCATTTGCCTCTTTATCCAGCTTGGGCATCAGGGGCTTCATTTTAATCCAATGTGCTTCACCCCCAGGCCTCTGTCTTCGTGTCCCAGTCCAGTGGCAAGTCTCCATGTGTGGCAGAACCTACCTGTCTGTCCCTTCCCTGCCAAGTGCTGCTGGATGAGGGTTTCTGCAAGGCAGCCTGGTCCACTGTGGGTTCCCAAACACCAGCCTTTATCTGCCTGGCAACATGTAACTCATCAGCTCACTCTCCCATTGACTTCAGGGAATACCTTCACCTTTTCCATGTCCTTAACTTTTTTTATTCCGTGGTGGAATGGATGCTACATATGCATGTGTGCCCACCCTGTTACATATGCATGTGGGCCCACATGCATGCATACACACACACACACACACACACACACACACACACACACACACACACTCAGCAGACAACCTTGCCTCTTATCTCACATAAAAGAGATTCTATGAAAAGGAATTGTCTCAACTTCCCTCAAAGGGCATCCTCTCTGCCTATCCCTACTTGATCTGCCCTCCTTTGATGGCCAGTCCTGCTTCCTGTGCCTTGGAAAGTATCTCTTCTCTCCATCTCAGGACGCTTCTGCCTCTCTTTTCTGCACTCGAACACTCCCTCTCAACCCGATCCTTGCTGTTAGCTTGGAAACATGTTCAAGTCTTGCTCATTTAGACAAAGAGACCAACAATGCCACATCAAAAACACTCCTTTCACCCTCTCATTTGCTTCTAGCTGCTGCCCTGTCTCCACACTCCTCCCCTTGTGGCCTAAATTTTCAAGAGCTGTGTATTCATGGTCTCTGTGGCTTTACCTCCAGCTCACTCACTGGTCCACTCCAGACTGGCTTCTGTATCACAAAAATGTGACTCAGGTTTTTCTAAAAGCCAACTAATGTGTCTAGGTTCTCATCTTACTTGACTTTCCAGTAGCATTTGACACTGAACACCATGCTCTGATCCAGTCCTTCCCTCTGGCTCAGACATTCCCAATATCTCTGTACCTCCTCCTTACCCATTTTTGCAGGTTCCTCTTCTGCTCTGTCCTAGTATGGTTGGCGAGTCCTGGCACTTGCTTACTTGGTTGTAGCTCTCTCCTCACTTTAATCTCTCCTCTCCCTCCAGCTGATTTCATGCCACAATACCCATGGCTTCATTATTAAGACATGCAAATGTCTTAGTATTCTTTTTAGTCTCCAGCTCAGTCCTTTCCTCTGATCTCTGTATGTCTAAATGCCTACTTGATATCTCCTTCTGATGTTGAAATAAACCTTCCATGCAGTATGAACCACAATGAACTCAGACTCCTTCCCAAAGAGCATCTCCCAGCAACAGCCACAGCTGAAACCCCCTTTCAACATTTTAGTCACTGGCTCTACCATTCACCTAGTTAGTTGAGCCTATGAGACATCCTTGTACTTCCTTCTTTATGTTAACATATTCCCAGTTTTGTCAACTTTGCCTCCTCTAAACATTGCTCAAGTCCATCCACTTTTCTCTGCCTCCACTCTAACAGGCTAGTTGTGCTGTCATCGTGTCTTGCCTGGGATACTACAAAGCCTCCTAACAGCTCTCTCTGCATACTCTATCCTGCTCCTTCAATTCACTCTGCACGTGACAGCTAGAATAGTCTTTTAAAACTCAAACCTGACTATGTCACTTACTATTTAAAAATGTCCCAATAGCCTCCCATTTCCCAAAGTAAACAATGAAGTCTTAACTTGCATAGCCTGGGCTCTGCTGGCCCCTGTAACTTCATCACAGATCATGAAGGCCTTTGCCATTGACATGTATGTTAGGCCATTCTGCCCTGTTTTTTGATCCTCACATGTGACTGGCAATAAGCAAGGGGAACTCAGGGTGATGAAAAGTCCTGTAGCTACTTAAACGAATGTTACACAGGTGTATATGTAGAGTTTGAGTTGACTTACACTTTGGCCAATATAAAGTAACTGATATTGGTTGCAAACAGTTGTAAACAGATAGAAAACTTGACAAAATTTATGACACTATTGAGATATTTGGAAAAATATATAAAACAATTCAGACATTAGAGAAAAGGCAAGGAAGGAAAAAAGTGAGATAAGCTCTACAATTGTCCCAATTTTCTGCCTAAGGACACTTTCTGGATGTGTGGAAGACAACTCAAGGAAAGCATGGTAGGCTTGCTGAGCTTAGGAGGCAGACATCAGAGTTTGAGAAAGCTGAGGAAGCTACAATTTGTGCAGTGAAGTGCTAGAGGAGAGCTTTAGAAATGTGTATAGAGGTCCCCTTAAGTTCAAACTAAGTGCTAAGCTCTGCATGCATGAAGCGAAATTCCACATGGCTGGTCAACATCCACATACACACAGAAGAACAAAGAAACCTAATGTGAAGGTATAAACAGAACAATTCCCAGAGTTCACAAAGCATGAGGATGTATTAAGGTTATGACCATCCAAAGTAGAAAGACCTGGAACATTCAGTAGAGACCCAGAAGTGTCACATCTTGCATTAGGGCTAAATTAACTTTGAACTAAAGCTGCACTCAACCCAACTAACAAAACTTAAAAACATGCCTTGACAAATTCAAGCAGATCTGTAACTTATTGACTCTTAAAACAAATGTCAAACACTACAAAGGAAGACAACAAAATCCAGACAATAAAATTGTAATGTTATGATGTCCAGCATCCAATCAAAAATTGCTAGACATTCTAAGAATAGGAAAATGTGACCCGTGATCAGAACAAAAATTAAGCACCAGAAACAGGCTCAGACATAATAGAGATTAAGGAATTTACAGATAAGAACTTTAAAACAGCTACTTAAAATATGCTTAAATAATAAAAATGTTACTCTAATGTGAGAAAAATCAAACATCTAGAGATGAAAAACTTAATATCTGAAATGAAAAATTCACTGACTAGGTTTAACAACAAATTTAGTACTATGGAAGAAAAGATCCGTGATCTTGAAATTATATTAATGGGAACTATTCAAACTGAAGACAGCAAGCTGGAAAATAATAATAATAATAATAAAAAGAGTCCCAGTGACTTGTGGGACAACATCAATGGTCTAACATATGTGTAATTGGAGTTCTAGACAAAAAAATTTGGGGAGAGTGGAGAACAGAAAATTTTGAAGAAACAGTGAGCAGAAATATTTGTGATACTTGTGTACTTTATGTGAACTATACCTAAATAAAAGCCAAAACACAGTCCATTGAAATGAATGCCACCCTGCTATTTCTTTCTCTACTCTTTAAGATCACACAATTCTCAGTTGGCTTGGAATACCCATCCCAGTCTCCTTACCTGACACACTCCTTTTCATCCTGCCAGCTCCAGCTCAAAATCGCCCACTGCACAGTCTTCTCTAGATCCCCTAGAAAGTCTGCCCCTCCCTTTACAAACACCTGGAGCAAACCACAGCAGTTTGTCTTCTTGTATGTCTGTCTCCCTTATTAGACAGTCTGGACTTTGTGTGGCACCCTCCAGGGCTGGGACTTTTATTAGCAAGTGATAAGGGAAAGCAGTAGCAGAATACATGGGAATGTGAAGAGGGAGGAAGAAGTGGGAGGAATGTTGGGAACCCTGAGGGCCAGTCACTGTTGACTCACTCACACCCAGGCACTTTCGTAAAGACTCATAGTTGGTGAAACACAGAGAGGCAGCCTGAAGAAGTATGGGAAGTAAGATTCAAGCTTAATTGGGACCTCATTAAAGTGCAGATTCCAAGGTCCTATGCAGAACTACCCAATCAGATCTTTCAGGGAAAGATGAGAAGACTTGAGAGTGGGGAGGGCTGGGTGCATCTTCCCCCTACCCCTCACCCCACCCTCTGTCCTTGCCCCTGAGAGAAGCTCTTCAGGGTTCCCACTAGCTCTGAGGTCATTGGTGCCTGGGGCCTCAGGACCACCTGGAAAGTAAAGATCTATTTATCTCCAAATTCATAAAACCAAGGCTGCTGGAGTAGCAACCAGCCGGGAGCAGATCCCCATGGGCCCATAAAAATGGAGACTTCTCTCAAGTTCATCCTCCTCCATGGAGCCTCTCTTGCTATGTCCAGGCCTTTCTGGGATCCTCTTGGGTTCCTGGCTACAGGATCTCTTGCCTGCCTCACACATTCTTATGCTTCTGCTCCATTCCCGATTTATTGGAGATATTCATACTACTTTTAAAACTGGCTGAATCTTTATACTTTTATATTTCAATATTTATTTTAATATTTCACCCATCATTTCTCCTAACAGTGGAGAAGATTGGGTGCCTCAAGGCTACTCTTGCAGTGCCATCTTAGCTAGAGTCTACCCTTTGGATTGTCAAGATGCCTCCCCAGCTGAGATCCACAGTCCCCACCATGGATCTGTCTCAGGAAGTGCAACTCCCTGCCACCCCTTCTACTGCAACACTGTTTGTTTCTTAGCCTGCCCAGTGTGATCACCTGACTTCCAAGAATCTGAACCAAGCTGAAGGTAGAGATGGGGAAGGAAGATAGATCCAGACCAGACCCCATACCCTGAGGAGTTTTGTCTGTCTGTTAATTAGTCTATTTGTTGTTGCTGTAGTTTTGTTTTTGGCATGGGGTCATTACTTCAACATCATGGGACACATGGGATTTCTACCCAAGCAGCGATCTTCATCCTGGAGGGCCCCTTTTCCTTCCTTGCCCAGGAATCTGTGATTCCTCCGTTGACATCATGGTGAAAGAAACAACTATCAAAAAGCTGTCTGTGCTGGAAGGATGTTCGATGTTCATGGAAGTCCATCCAGTGGACTGCCCTTCCCACCCTAGAGGCCTCTAAAAGCCAGTACTCTATGGATACCTGCTCAGCAGATGCCAAGTGGGTGCATGTGCGCTATGGCATTGAATCCTCCCAAGACTCTGAAGGATCAGTATTACTATCCTCACATCATAGAGATGCAAAACTAAGGATTGGACCACCAAATGACATGCCTGACATCACAAACCAAATAAATGGCACAGCTGCGAATTTGATCTCCGCCTGTCTGACTCCAGGGCTTCCCACAAACCTCCAGCCTTTGCTCAAAGGCCTTAAAATGAAAGACCACTGTATGCGACATGTATCCTGGATTGGATTCTGGAACAGAAAAAATATATTTATTTTAAAAGATGGTGAAATTCAAATAAAGTCTGCGGTTTGATGAATAGTAAACTACCAATATTGGTTCCTCAGTTATGACTGATGTGTCATAGTCATGGAACATGTTAGCATTAGGTGAAGCTGTTGAAGGGTGCATGGAAATTCTGTGGACTCTCTTTATATCTTTTACCTGAAGCTAAAATTATTCCAAAATTTAAGAAGAAGAAAGAAAAGCCAATCAGTCAAGGACATAAATCAAGGAAAACATTCCAACCTTGGCCAAGGACTCCAGGGATCAGAGAAATGACTACTCTGTTCACAGGGTAAACAATCTCATGTGGTTTCTGCCCATGACGTGGAATCACTCAATGGCAAAGTCCTCACTCTTCCAGTTCTCTTTTGATCATTCTGAGCTCCCCCAGGAGTGAGCCTTGGCTTGGTGCCAGCCCATCTTAACCACCGTCTTAGACTTGGTGACTTTCCTTTCTAACAAGGGTGCGCAAACCAGAGGCTGGGAGTCTTGGTGGAATTTAGTCACCGAATTAGTTTTGTTGTGTGCATTTGTACTCTGTACTGTGGCAAGTTGTGCTAGTTTCTATGTACCACTGCAATATTCATTTTTCGATTTAACCAGATTTCCTTTTCTTAACATGAATTGATTTAAGGATAGGTCTTAAGTGAATAATAGTAAAAAAAAAAGATGGAGATTCAGCCCTAATCACGAAAGTGGTTCGGGAATGAATACAATTTGAGAAACAGCACCAAAGGACAGCTGATTTACAGAAAAGAAAGGAGGTAGCAGCCTTGTGCCCCTGTGGAAAAACCCGAGCGCTGACGTGGTGACCCAGCAGGGCCAGGAACATGCTCCTGGCTGGTTCTGAGGGGGACACTGGGGGATGGGGAGGAAGCAGGCCATGCGACCTCAGCACTGCTTGAACCAGGTCTCTGTCTCTCCTGTCCACCCTGGCTTCTCCATCCCCGGAAAGCATGCCTGGCACACAGTAGATTCCCAGTAAGTATTTATAGGCTAAACAAATGCATTTTACTATTATAATTATTATGCATTATTGACTAAACAAATGCGTTTTGCTATTCATAAAACTTTGGAGCCTGTTCTATCATTTCCCATGTGAGCATCAAAATATTGCCCAAAATAGAAGGACCTTCTGGGGGCATCCAGGGCAACCTCATCACTGCACAAATGGGCAGTGTAAGTCCATGAGGAAGAAGGTATTTGCTCCAGCCACACGGTCAGTGTCTGGGAAAAGCAGCGCCAGGAACCAGGACTTCCCATCTGTTATCACCCTTGCCAACACACCAGTCTGTCACTTCTGTCATGTGCCCAAGTGAATGACCTCAGCCCAGGCAGGCGATGCTATAGGCAGAATGGGGGCAGATGGGAAACCAGACTCCTGGCACCCAACCCCTGCTGGAAGAGGCAGAAAGCCTCCTGCTTGAAGGCTGCACAGAGGCTTTCTGCCTCTTGTAGGAGGTCAAGCTGGACCACACCAAGACAGCCTGTCTATCCTGGGCCTCTGACACTGGACCCCTTCATTCTTGGTTAGGGCGAATCTCTCTCCTACGCGTCAAGTCCACCTTTACATGAGCATCACCCAGGCCAAAGGCTCCAGAGAACTGCACAGCAGAGACCTTGAAGAGGAGAATCATACAACTCACTGTCTCAGCCCCGCAGGGAGGCCAGCTGTGACCCCCGCCAGCACCTAGACGCCCTTACCCACTCCACTTAATGTCTCCTTCCTTCCTTCCTTTCTTCCTTCCTTTCTTCTTTCTTTCTTTCTTTCCTTCTTTTCTTTCTTTCTTTCTCTTTCTTCTCCTTCCTTCCTTCCATCTCTCTCTCCCTCCTTCCATTTCTCTCTCCCTCCTTCCTTCTCTCCCTCCCTCCCTCTGTCCCGTCCTTTTCCCTATTCCCTTTCCCCTTTCCTGCCTCTCCTCCTCTCCCTCTCCATCTCCCTCCTCTCCCTCTCCCTCCTCTCCCTCTCCCTCCTCTCCCTCTCCCTCTTCCTCCCCTCCCTTCCCTTCCCCTCCCCTCCCCTCCCATCCCCTCCCCTTTCCTCTCCTCTCCTCCCCTCCTCTCTTCTCTCCTCTCCTTTCCTTTCCCTGAATGTCCTCTCTGTGTGGGGACAGAGAGGGGCTTTTAGGAGCTTGTGAATAAAATATACTCAGTGAATATTTGTTGAATGGATGAGGATGAACTGATGGGACAAATAAAAGCCACAAGTGCTCAGAGGACTTGTATTTGGTCCTAGTTCTGTGGCTGACTGGCCGTGGGACCTTGTGCAAGTGATGTGATCTTCCTGAGCCTCAATTTTCTCATCAGTATAATGGGATGGCCACACCAACTGGAAGGCTTGTGGGCCAGTGAGGCGGGGAAAGCACCCGTGTAGTGCCAGGCGTGCAGTGCCAGGCTTCGACAGGCATCTAGGGAGTGTTGGTTACGTCAACATCAAAATCCACTCATTTATTCACAAGGTTGGTCAGTCCACAAATATGTGTCCTGGGGAGGCTTCTGAGAAGGAGTAGGGGTTGATCTTCCCTAGAAGACTGAGTAACACACTGGTGGTGGGTGTGAAGATGAGAAGCAAGGAGAGCATCCAGGGAGGGTGGGAAGATGTAGGGAGGTGGCACACAGACCCACAAGAAGAAGCAGGTGAGCAGGCACGACCGCATCCCAGTGGGCAGGCTTGCCAGGCTAAGGCATGCGACTCCTCTCCCAGAGGAGAGGGGAGCTTTGGAGGGGGCTGGGCATGTCTGGAAGGGTAGGTTTTTTTTTTTTTTTTTTTTTTTTTTTTCAGCAAGCGCTTGCTGCGTGTGTGCTCTGTGGCATGCACTGGCCTGGGCACACCTAGTCTGCAGGCAGAGGACACACAGCACACGGGCTTGCCTGATCACTTTCACACCTGCTGCCCACAACTGCTGCATCCCGCCATAGTTCTTCAATTAAAGGCCAGCACCCCTCTGCGGCCCACAAGTTCCCACCTACCTCTCAGCCTGCTCCCACTCCTTCTTGCTTACTTTGCTGTTCTGGCAACACTCATCTCATTTCAGCTCCTCACCCATGCCACCCCTGACCTCAGGGCCTTTGCACACACTGTTCCCACTGCTTGGTGGGGTCTCCTTGGGCTCCCAATCTCACTTCTTCCTCTTTTTTTCTTTTTCAAAAGAGAACTTATTTTTGCAGTGAATAATACAAATGTGGCTATGAACGCAGACAATTATATTTAAAGATATTTAGGATATGCAACAGTCACTTTAAAAACAGAATTAGTTAAAAGGAAGATGAATAAAGAACTCGAACATGGCTGATTCTTATCGGTAGACTTAGAAATACCAACCAGTGTTTCATTTATTATTAATCATGATGGAAAAACAGCCCTATATCCAGTTTTAATTCCTAACTACAGTTTAAAAACAGATGAGTTCCCAGCATTTGGAGCTCTCCCCAAATATTACATTCTAGGGAAGACTTCCTTGGGCACTCGGGCTGGACACGACGCTTCTATGACACCCTTTGCAAGCTCTGCAAAGTCTCCTTTATGGTGCTCACTGCAGCTCATGACAGATGTGTGTTTACTGGATTCATGGCGGCTTCCCCCACTGAATATTAACCCCATGGAGCCAGGAGCCGGTCTTCATGTAACAACAATGAGCTCAGATTGCAGCCCAGAAGTCATCATTTAATGGAGGATTGCCTGCAGCCCACATGGGGCTGGAGGGAACATTCAGACCCACCCGCCATCCTCAAGCATGGAGGCAAGGGTTTTGGAAGGCTGCTTGGAAGATGCTGAAAAGGTAGAGAGGAGTTCATAAAGAGGTCCTAATGGGTATTAAATGGTGAGTAGGAGCTTGTTAGGCTGGAGGAGGGAATTCCCATTAGAGGAGATGGCAGAAGCAAATGCCTGGACGGCAGAGTTTGGGGAAACATTGGGTCATCACAGACACTGGAAAGGGCTGGTGGAGGACCATGGCAGGGGCTGTCTACTGCATGCCCCTATGCCAGGCACAACGGCCTTGCAACGTCACATGATCCTCAGACGTAGGTAGGTAGATAGAGGGTATTAGTCTCTACCTTAGCTGCTGGAGGTAGATATTATGACCCTCTCTCAGTAAATGAAGTGGCTGAGGCTCAGAAAGGTTTAGTGGCATGCCCAGGTCACCTGGCCACTCAATGGCTTGCCTGGCAGTGCCACGTTACCAATGTGGTCTATTGTGTACCTGAGACCGTGGCTAAGGGTTTCTGTGTCTTTCCACATCCACCCCTCAGGCTGGGGCAGGGGAAATGACATCAGCAAAGGGCTGGGCCGGGATTCCCAGCCTTTTTCCCAGGTCCGTGTCCCTGTGCGGGGTCTCAACCTTCTCCCCGACCCCCACCTTCTCCAAAAGGGGCTGCATACTCTGGGCTCCCAAACTCAGCCCTCATCCCTGTCCATGAGCTCCACCCCACCCTAGGTGGTCTTCTCCACCAGCCATCTGGGACCCCTCCCTTCCTGCCCCAAACCAGAAGATGGGGCACTTGCTGCCTGTGGCTAACCCTGAGGCCACTAGGAAGCCACTTCACCTCTCTGAGCCTCAGTTTCCACGTCCGTCATAGGGACGCCCAGTCTGGCTGCTCAGAAGGCACCTGTGACCAGAACATAAAAGACACCATGAGCCGCAAACTGCTAAACATGCCTGGGGAAATGATAAGCGGCGCCAGCCGAGGCTTCCCTGTGTCAAGTCAGCCAGTATCCTCTCCTCCCCAAACACTGGAACCGGAAACCGTGGGAATTCCCTGCAGGAGAGGAAGGAATCTGATGCCTGAACTGAGCCTGCCCCTGGCCGGGAACGTGTGCAGAGCCCTGTGAGTATCTGTGTGCTCTGAACCTACGCACTGGCCACCTCTAGTGGCCACAGGCGACCCTGCAGGGCCACATTTTCTGGGGCTGGTGCAGGGACCCCACTCACCCTTCAGTTGAACTTGCTAACAGGTTTAAACTGCAGGACAGGCCTTTGACAACAAGATGGGGAGGAGGCAGGGGAGAGAGGGTGCTGGGATCTTCTTTTCTGCCTGAAATAGACAAAGCTGACAGTAAGTTCTAGCTGCTACTCTAGATTTCATCCTTCTAATGCTGCCTGAGGGGCTGGACTGGTTGCATCCCTGTTTCCCTATCCACCTGGATGCCTGACTGAGCCCAGAACTCCCACGTGGATACTCTGGGGAGGATAATTGGCCAAGGGCTCACAGAGCGGGGACCAACTTTTCTAAAGCACCAAGCTAGCTTCCTCAGAGCCCCAGAGGGAGTGGCAGAATTCTCACTTCAGAAATAAGAAGACAGGCTCAGAGAGGGTTTGTGGCTTTCCCAAAGATACCTCATTCTGGGATTTGAACTCCAGTCTCTCACTCCAGACTCCAGGTACTTTCTGTGGCCCATACCTTCCTCAAATTACCCACCAACAGCCAGTCAACCAGGGGCAGGGCTGTGGGGAGAAAGGTTTGTTTATTAAATCACAAAGTCCCTCAGCCTGCTGGAGGGGAGAGGAGAATGCCACTAAGTGGGTGGGGGTAGAGCACTGAATCCCAGCATTTGAGTGGGCAGGAAGGAAACGGGGCACAGGAGTTCCTAGAACTTGCAATTTTGCTCATTCGGGCTGTCTAGGGAGATGGTGATGGTGAGGGACTAAGTTGAATGTGCCTGTGACTTCCATCTCAGGAAGATGAAATGTTTAGCCCCAGGCCATGTTCAGGGTCTGCAGCAAGCAGGAATTCGCCTTTATTGAGGGTTAAAAATCTTTCCCAGGAAGAGCACAGAAGATATTTTCTCATTATAAATCAGTAGAAGATAGGGTCTGTTTATCTTGATGACGAGCGGTGTCTCCATGGGCAGAGTCTGTGCTCCGGTGCCAGCGGCCCCCTCCGTACCCCTCTCATCCATCTTCAGCTCAGCCTTGTGCACAGCCTGTGGAAGCCAAGGTCAAAGTCAGGACCTGCCAAGCTGCTCAGCCACCATGGTGGGCCAGAGGCCCAGAGAGGATCGGAGAGGGAGACAACTTGCCCAGAGCCGTGCAGCACAGCAGTGACTTGGCTGCTGTCAGACCCTCCAGGGTTCCTGTCTCTTTTGCCATTATCGCTGGGGAATATTTGACAGGTAGATGCCACATGAAGGAAAAGATGGTGTAGGAGCGGGGGAGAGATGGAGTGGCATTTTCTTCTCTTTTTCATGGGTTACAGGGAAGCATCAACTATAGCCGTGGCAGAAAAGGTGGTGAGAGTGGGATGGTGGGATCCCTACCCGGAAGCCTCCAGCACCCCCTTTCATCTGCCTGGTGGATGGTTAGGAGGGAGAAGGATTCTGGATTTGCTTTTTGAGTTGACTCACATCCCAGACCCACTCCAAAGGCATCAACATCTGTAAACAGGTGATCAGTACTGGGAAACTGATAGGACTGTGTGAGATGCTGGAACATTTCTTTCTAATCTCCAAAATTCTCACAATTTTAGTTGCAGAAAACAGGACAGTATCTTGTGTTAGAATCACAGCTGTCAGCAAATGTAACTACAGAAAGAAATGAGCCATTGAACTAACAAGACCTTCAGAGCTGACATTGAATGTTTGTGGGAAGTCTGTGGGAAAGCTCGAAAGTGAGAAAATTCTAGTAACTGTGTTTCTTACATCAACATGAAGAGTACAGTGGAATCTGTGCCGTCTGATTGAGAGCAGTGGGCTCAGCTTGGCAAGCTGGATCCCTCCCAGCCTGGCTTGAACCTCCCACTTCATCTCCGACTAAGCACCCAGTCCCCACCACCTACTGCTCCATGATATCCAAGCCCCGGTCTTGGCCACGCTGCTATACCCATCACGGCACCCATCTCTGCTTGTGGAAATCTTTCCCCTCCTTCAATGCCTTTTAACCCCAAAGTAGGGTTGCCAGGTAAAATACAGGACATCCGGTGAAATTTGAATTCAAGTAAATAATGAATATGTTTTAGTTTAAGTATGTCCCATGCAATATTTGGAACATACTGACACTAAAGAAATTATTCATCGTTTGTCTAAAATGCAAATTTAATTAAGTATCTTGTATTAAATCTGCTAAATCCCGTGACCCTACCTGTATGGTGCTCTCTTCTCACCCCAGACAGTCAGATGCTCACCTTTGCCAGAGATCACAGGGCCCTTTGCTTGATCATCTCTTCCTATGCAGCACGCGCTTACTGCTAACTCTTAAGAACTGTGTGGCTTTGGGCATGGTGGCTCACGCTTGTAATCCCAGCACTTTGGGAAGACGAGGTGGGTGGATCACCTGAGGTCAGGAGTTTGAAACCAGCCTGACCAACATGGCTACACCCTGTCTCTACTAAAAATACAAAAAAGTTAGCCCAGTGTGGTGGTGGGTGCCTGTGACTCCATCTACTCAGGAGGCTGAGGCAGGAGAATCACTTGACCCTGGAAGGTGGAGGTTGTAGTGAGCCAAGATGCACCACTGCTCTCCAGCCTGGGCAACAAGAGTGAAACTCTGTCTCAAAAAAAAAAAAAAAAAAAGAAAAAAAGAAAAGAAAAGGAAAGAAAGAAAAAAGAAAAGAAATATGTAGGCTTTGAGAGAGAGTCTGGGTCGGACCTAGACCGGTTCTAGGCCTGGTAACTGTTCCAGGCCTTGATCAATGTTTGCTACATTGAATTGATTTCCAAAATAGTAGCAGTTTGAAAGACTGGAAGCATGAGGCTGGCAAGCCTTATGTGGTTTTCCCGGGATCACAGGGTTGGTAAGGGGCAGGGCTAGATTCATGGCCGCCTCAACTGGTGGGTAGAGTCCTGACCCTGACAGCCACTGTGACCCTGGGTCTGCCCAGGGCTGGGCGAAGGCCCCTGTGCTGCAGGAGTGGAGTCCAGGCCTGGAGGGCTTACCTTGCTCACTTTCAGGCTGCGACTAGGGGAGATCTTGGTGAGATCACCATGCTCCTCAAAGATTTTGGTGACACCCATGTAGGAAAGGGTCTTCTTCAGGTCAAAGGTGCCTGTGATGTAGAGTCTGGGCACAGACACATCTACGACCCTGGGAAATGGACATGACAAGGGTGAGTGGTCGAGCTGCGTTGTTTTGCAGGACAAGTCTCAGGATACATGAGGAATGAAACATGGGTCCTCCAGCCCCAAAGGTCTCCAATCTCTCTCCATCCACAGAATGAGGAGGGGCTCCCTAACCCTGGGACCCTGATTTCAAAACACCATATGCTCTTCGAACTGTGTTCCTGCTTCCCAGCACACCTGCCCCAGAGCCCTCATCCACAGCAGGTACTCTCAGTCCCCCAGAATCTCCGGGCCCCTCAGCCAGTCCCTGAAGATGTCCTCACTGTAGTCTCTGCCATGCCCAAGCCCCGAGCCCATCCTGACCCCAGAAGACCTGACACTGGAGGCAACAGGGCACCCAGGATCTGGAGCTAGACAGCACTGAGTTCAAATCCACACTGTCTCTCATGAGCTCTGCAACTTGGTGCAAGTGAGCTTCCCTTTGTAAGTCACTTGTGGGAGAAGGAAGATGATCATCAATACCTCACTAGGGGTGCTAAGGCAAATGCAGACAAGGCACTCAGCAGACAGTTGGTGCTTAGCAGAGAGCCGGCATCCATCCTCCTGCCCTCCACCCAGCAGCTTCACACCCTCTGTGGCTGGACCAATCAGCCTCCTGCCTGGAGCCTAGGGCCAAGTGCTCCTGAGGTGCCTGCAGGCTTGGATTTCTGTTCACCTGGCTGGCCCTGCACCTCATTTCCCACCTACCCAAGGACCTCATTCCTGCCTATGTGTCCTCTCTGTCCTGTATCACCCATAAACAGAGGCCCTTTGATCCTCCCCTGGAGCAGGCCACACGCTAGAGTGACCCTATCCTCAAAAACTAGCGTCAAGAGATCTTTCTTGGCCTTGAATAGCCTCTCCAGCTTCCAGCTCATTTCTTCTCTTCCTTTTATAGCAGAGGTCGTCTCTGCCAGTTACTTCCACTCTTTCCCATGATTGCCTCAGTCCACTCAGTTGTGGTAATACAGGTAGTGTTAAAGCTCTGAGCCTGTGCGTTTCACTCAGGGGTAAGGATAGACAGAAAAGAAGGCTGGGGATTGAGCCTTGAGACACTCACCTCTGAGACCTGGAGGAGGAGAGGGGTCTCCAGCAAAAGAGATTGAGGAGGGAGAGGCAGGAGGCGCTGTGAGAGTGGAGAGGTGAAATCCAAGAGAAAAGCGCCTTAAAGAGGTGGGGACACCAACCGGCCCAACAACGAGGCCTGAGACTGACTGCACTCCACAACACAGACACCCTGGGTGCCTGGGAAGGGAGCTCTCCATGAGAAGTGGGCACAGAAGCTGAACTAGCATGGGCTCAGGAGGGGATGAGAGGGACTAGGGGCCATGAATAGAGGCAACTGCTTCATGGTATTCACCTGCAAAGGGGCAGTGATGAAATGGAGGAATAACTGGGGAAAAGCAGAGGTCAAGAGAAGCTTTTATGTTGGAAAAATAATAGCCTTGAGATTTCCTGCAGGCTAGCACAAGCCTTACAGGGCGGCGTGCACAGAAGGCAGACACCTGCTTCGTCTTCTTGCATGGAAGCCACTTCTATGAACTGTAAGTTATCCCTGGCCCCCTGCAAGGTTTCATGATGGAAAACATAAGAGCATCTCTGTATCTGACGGAAATGATTCAGAAGAGAGAAAAATATACGCTGATGTAGGAAAGAGAGGAGAGGATTTCTAGGGTGACGTTCCTGAGTAGTGAGGGGCCGTAGGTCCAGTGCACAAGTGGGGAGATTGGCTTTAGTTTGTGCCAATGTGGGAAGGTGCTAAACGCAGTGGCTACTGGCAGGTGAGTGCATATGCCATTATGTACGGAGAAGTGTATGCGGGGCATCCAGTCTGGGAGTGACCCCTCAACACTGCTGAACAGGACAGTGGCTATTTCAAAGCCACCAGCAGTTTTCTGTTGCTAAAGGGGGATCCTGGGAAATAGAGCTTTTCCTCTGGGGAAATCAGAGCGGCAGGTGGCCTCAAATTATGCAAATCCAAAGCAGGTGTCTGCCTCCTGCACAGAGGCCGGGTAGAAGTCTCTGAAGCCTAAATTCTGACATATTCTATCCACATGTAAGTTGGGGTGTGTCTGTGGACTTGGTTACTTGTTTTTAGGGAAAAGGTGATTTTTCTCTTCAGCATCTTCTAGGCCCTGCAGTCTGGAGAGAACTGCAGAAAGAGCGCATAGGGATAGCCTGTCCACCTCTGCTCTTCCATAGGGGACCACTGAGGTGCCTGGACTAGGCTTCCTATCTGTAGATCAAACTGACTTGGCCACTTGTCTCCCAGACATAATGAGCTCAGAAAGTAGGAACATTTTCTGACAAAATGTAATTTGCTGGGGACTGTGGGCAAGCCCCCTGTCCTGCAAGAGGATTTGGAGTTTCTTCTCAGGAAGGTGGACATTATTAACCTGTCTGTCATTTCAAGACTAGAAGTGACTGGGGAGGCCAGAGATCACTGGGATGAGAGGAACCTTCCTCTCCATGACCCTCCTGGCAGGGAGGCCTGGCCTCAAGTCATGGAGTTGTGGGGAGCAGTCCCAGAAGGATGGGGGAGGCAGACTAGGCACTAGTTAAACGGAAGGAAGTGCCCTGGAAGAGAGCCTGGGAGCAGCCTGCACTTGGACTTCATAAGGTGCCACTTCCATGGACTCTAAGTTATCCTGAGTCCCTATGAGGAGCTTTAGTTCTGTTATTCCCAAATCTCCAGGAAGGCTGGTGCTAGCCTACAGAAAATCTTGAAGTTTCTATTCCACTCTTGAGTAAAGGTGCAAAATCAGACGAAGCCTGAAGCCAGAGAGATGGTGGCAGTGCCCAGAGAATATCCCTGTGTGGTCGTTGGTGGCCTGATGGCGGTCACAGCAGCAGGGGCTGCAGAGGGCCTCGGCGAGGGGATTGTGAAACCCCCAGTGCAACACCTGAGCTGTAGCCCCATAGGAAACTGTCAGACATGGCTTGGAGATAGGGTTAGAGTGCACTCAGGACACTGAGTTCCAGCAAAGTAACTGCAGGGTCTCAAGCCACTGTAATCTGAGTCCTACAGGAAACATCTTCTGGAGTCTGAGCCTCACAAAGCCAGGACTTCTGGATGAAGTGAGGTGGAAGATCTGGCATCCCTCCCATTTTTCACCTTCTCTTCACTTTCTACACCCCCTCAATTCCCTAGGGAGGCCTCTGAAGCCATCTCTGTGAACTCTAAAACTCTGTAGAGTGCAGGCGGAAACATGTCAGTCCCTTTGGGAATGTCCCCATGTTAAGAGACAAAATGGGGCATCCTGTGGGTAGTAACTTCACTGAACTGATGCAGCTCCTTTCACACAGGACACAGCCTTGGAGTCATCATTGCAGAATGCATCCGTGATATCTAGAATGAGCTGCAGGCTTAAGAAAGGGAAATTCTAGTTCCGAATGCTTTCAATAAAGTCACATTTATGGAAGAGGGGAGAAAAGTGACAGAGCATCCCAAGAGTGCTGCCACCCCTTGAGATCTGCACAGCCTCACCTGTCCTTCCCCGCTGGGAACATCTTCTTCAGTGGAAAGGCAGCTGCCCTGGGGCTTCAACCTGAGGGTAAGAGGGTCAGATGTGCAGGACACCTGCATTCAGTAAACCAGAGGTTGAAAAGTTCTGCTGAGGTACCTTGAAACTTGCCTCTTCAGCCAATGGGAGGGAGAAGGAGAGAGGAGCTCACATTTGGGTGTGTTTTCTGTGGGGCAATGCTGTGCTAAGGCACATTTATTCTCTTGAAAGTACTATGATGTTGGCAAGAGTATGACCACACATCACAGATGAGAAGACCAGGTCTCGGCTAAAGGTTGTAACCTATAATCCTTTCGTTTTAGTGGCCAGACCCTGCCAACCCTTGCAGCTCCCTCATTCCCAATGGGAAGGGCAGGTGAAGCTATGCCAATATCAAGGGATGGCAGTGCTCTTTGGATGCTGTGCCACTTTGCTCCCCCCTCCCAGAACTGTGACTTTATTGGAAGCATTTGGAATCAGAATTTCCCTTTCTTAAGCCTGCAGCTCACTTCAGATATCAGAGATGCCTTCTGCAATGATGCCTCCAAGGCCGTGTTCTCTGTGAAAGGAGTTACCACCCATGAGTTGCCAAGCTCAGTCCTGGCATCATCTCTACCTCTCTTGGAACCATCCTTGGTACCTGATAGGACATCAGGTGTGGCAGAAGTTTTTAGCAAACACCTTTAAGGAGATGCATGGGGAATGATGACAGGGGAAAGGTGGAAGAGGGAATGAGAAGAACACAGAAGAGGCCATCTGACACCTGTCCAAGTGGAAGCTGCCCACTCTGCTATATCACCTTCACTGCTCTGGCCACCAGAGGCCACTACCTCAGCCACTTTTAAGGCACCATGTATGTCCATGCTGACACTATGTCCCCAAGAGTAAAACCCAACATCAACCCTTACCTCTCTCCCTAAAATCTGTCAGTAAGCAAGTGCCTGGAAGGAATTCTGTAAGCTTGGCATTAATCTAATCTCAGTTTGTGTTTTAAAAGAAAAATATTTATTCCCTTTGGTTCTTCAACTATTATTTGTGTAACTTACTTGGGACACTTCATGGGTTTTAGTGTGACACCACAGTTGACAACATCATTCTATTCACAGCGAACAACACAAAACCCCCTTTTATAGCCCCTATTTGTCCTTGCAGTTTCCTTTGCTCCTCCCCCTTTCATACAGACTGCCACTCAGCCTTGAAGACTTGGCACAGATATCCTCTGTGAAGTCCTCCCAGGCCACTGCCCTCCACTAAGACTCCATCTACTATGTTCTCACAGTCTTGATGCATCTCCCTCAAAGAGCCAAGAACTTCACTCTATTCATGTGATTTATTCCCCAGTCCACTTCCCACCATAATACAAGTTTATTATAGAGCTCAGAAGAGAACTTAGCCATAAGGTAAGAGCTCAGATAGAAGAAATAAGAGGGAAGACAGGGAGAAGGGAAAAGCTGCAAGGCCTAGGCACCCTCTTTACCTGCGTGACAGTAATGTTTTCCATCTGGATAAAATGTCCACCTGCAAGCCCTCCTCCAAGTCCTTCAGCTTGCCCTCATCAGGAAGGATGAAGATGGCTGTGATATTTTTCCAGTAGGGTATTTTCAGGATGGTGCAAGAGAGCTTATCATCATAGCCAACTTGGTACATGCCACTATGGAACATCATGGGCACCTTCACTGAACTGTTTTTCTTCAGAAAGAAATCTTCCTCTTTAGTTAGATTTGGATCAAACTCATGTCGCCACTTACCTTATATTGAAGAAAGACAAGATGACATGATTATCCCAAGGGAAAACAGGTGACTAAACCCAGCTAACCACTGCTCTCTGTTCACACAGATTCAGGATAAAGGGGGATATTCTGGGACATCAGGGAAGTCCTTGCCCTCATGCCATGTCCTGGAGACTTCCGATGAGATGGGCTCAGGTGCAATTATTAGTCCCCAAAAGAAGCCAGGACTAGGTTGACAAATTAAGAGAGGAACATCAGACTGCCATAAGCCCAGGTTCCCCTGAGCCTGAGAAAGCCCATAGATTACATCTTAACAAAGGGGATTGCATTACAATTAAAGAGGGCTAATTGAACCTGATGTGAGAAAAAATGCTTGATTCTGAGTCATCCCTGAAGGAGCTGCTCTCATGTGGGACTAAAAAAACTGGTGGAACAGGCTGCCGTTGGAGCTTACCAAAGAGCAGTGAACACTGAAGCTTGGGTGCCTGGACTCTGAAGATACCTTGACCTATTGGGCATAAACTCAGACCTAGGTCTTTCAAACCTGCTACCTCAGAGTCCCCATTATAGGGCCAACTCCCTGAGTTCAAATCCTGGCCTCACTGTTCTATCTGCCTCTCCAGAAGGTTATCAAGCATTAACCTTGGACGAGTGTCTCAATCTCCCTGAACCTCAGTGTTCTTATTTGTAAAGTGAGGATATTGACAGCTTTGACATGTAGTGGGATAAGGCAGCACAGCTCTGTGCCTGTGTATAGTGAGTGTTGAGTAGGTGCTAGTCATCAGCAGCAGCATTATTTTCACTGTTATTCCTATTGTTAACTAGGGGACATAGAGATTTCAGGAAATTCCAGATTCTCCTCTTTCCTTCTCTGGTTTGGGCAGACTGAAATTTTAGACTGCCATTGGTCACCTATTTTCCTCTTTAGCCATCAATCTCGCTGTGGATTTTGAGAACCCTCAATTTTTTATATTTAATACCATGTTGCTGACATCCCAGCAGTGGTTTTGTCTGGACTGATGGGTGTTGGCCTCTGATTCCCACCTATTTTGGCCAACCTGTGTACATGTGTTCTGTGTGGTGTTAGGGGATAAAGCTGAAATTTGGAAACATACTTCCACCTTTTTTTTCAGTCGGATAAAGAGACTTTATATATTGTATATATATATATAAGGAGACCCACCAAGTGATCACCATCACCATAATCAACACAGTCACCATCTCAGGTGCCTGCTTAGAGTGGTGGAAAGCACACAGTGCTAGGGTCAGAAGAAATGGGTTCCAGTCTTGACTCTCATTGATGGGCTTTGTAGTAAGTTAGTTAATCTCTCTCTGAATTTTTTCTCATCTAAGAGATGAGAATAAAATGTCATTCCGACCTGTATAACCAATGTTGTGTTAGGATAATCACCAATAATGAAAATGATAGACTTCATAAAGCTCATTTTACATGTATTTTCACTTTAAATATCAATAATTGTGGGATGAGTTGTGTATTATGGTACCCATTTTACAGATAGAAAAAGTGAAATTCTGAAAGATAAATCACATATAAATTCCAGGTCACAGAGCAAACAAGTGGCCAACCCAGGTTTTTAACTCAAATCTAATGGTCATCCTATTCTTTCCACACCAACATGCCAAAAGCCTTACCTCGAAAGAAAATATAATTTGTAAGAAGCATCACAGTGCCAGGGTCTATATTTTCGATCAGGTTGTTAATTTTTCCATGGGTTTTGTGACTGATAAAGTCATTGATCTGCTTCTGAGTATTTTCCAAGTTCTGAAAGTTGGTGGGGATGGTTTCTGCACTGTAAAAGTTCTCAGCATCTTCCAGAAACTTACTCTGTGGCTGCAGCTTCTGGTCAATGAACAGGGTGTTTCCAATGCTCACCTTGAGATCTTGGGTCTCCTGGTTCAGCTTGCGAATGATATAATGGAAGCCCTCATGAAGATCTTTTTCTGGCATGTTTCTGAAGTTGAACCCCTTCTTGATCTCATCCAGAGTGCTGTCTTGGGCACCCAGGCACAGCATGGAGAAAGCTGTAGAGATGCTTAAGGGGGATAGGAGAATGTTCCTGCCAGGGTTGTTAGAGACCAGCTTCTTAAGCAACCTGAAGCCAAAATCCATGTTCTGCTTTGTAAGCTTCTTGGCTGCCATTATTTCCTTTTGCCTTTGGGCCTGGCTCAAAGCTTCATAATTGGTTGGTGAGAAGCTTGTCTTCAGGAAACCTTTCACAGTGAGGAGAACAGCCAGAAAAATGGCCAGGCCCAGCGTGGGGTTCATTTTTCTTGAAGACTACCCCGTTGAATAGTAGACCTGAGGTTAGCAGAAAAAAAGAACATGATAACCCCATTGCCCACATGTAGCCCAGAGGAAGACCAGATGAAAGAAGAAATAAAGTGACTAGTATGTGTTGTACATGGCAGTTTCTGAGTGCTTTGACTCTTTTATAGCATTTAACCTTTATCATCACCCTGGGGACTAGAAATGATTTTCTACATTTTGTAAATAGGAGGACTGAATGTAGAAGACATCTTTTGTTTTTGTACCCTCTTTATGGAAAGTGTCTCAATTCCTTTGAGGAACTTCTCCCCTCCACTGGACCACAGTGAGGATACCCTGTTGTGTAGGCATGTGGCCCAGACCTGTCAATGTAATACTTCATTCCTTTGCCACATTGGCTGGTTAAAGATAAGAGTGTGACCAAAATCAGGTCAATCAGTGTCTTTCTAAGGGAATGCAAAACTCTCTAAACTTTGGGGCAGCTGGCTTTGTGAAGTAGCCCGGAAGCTGAATGTGGCCATGGGGTCCACATGCAGAAGGAGAGGAGACCGATAGAGGGAGGTGGAAAGATGGAAAGGGACTGACACATCTGATGACATCTTTGGAGTCCCTGGACTAAGCTTTACCTCAATTTACTACGCACCTCCATGTTTCCAAGTTACAAGAGCCAATAAATTTCCCTTTTAGAGTTGGTTGGTTTGAGTTGAAATTATTCCCCCTTCAGCCAAAAGAATCATGACTAATCTGCAGAGATCAAGCCCTTTGTTTAAGCTCATATGTTCTCTAGGTGGCGGATACTCATTCTAGGAGGACCTAGGTCTCCAGAAAACCTTCTTCCCTACATGCTTCCCAGGGAGGGAATGGGGACGGCACCACGGGAGAGGAACAGCCGGGTCTGCCTGGCTCTGGACTGCTGCTCATTTCACCCACCTCTCAGCTTTCACGTCTTCCAATGGCATTGTGAGTTTCTGGGAGACAAGACTTTCAGTAACTGTTTTCCCTTAATCTCCAGCCCCAATGCTACAGAGAGATGCCCAAAGCATGTTGGCCTAAAAAGCTTCTTGATTTCTCTGGTTGGACATACTACTGTCAAAAATGGTTATGCCAATTTATATGTAAAATGAAGGCAGATTTCTTTGCTAGGTCATCTGCTATATCGTTTAGTCTGCTTTCTTCCTGTAATTTGTATCTTATATGTCTGTAATCCTTAGGTAATAGTGAGCTTGTCCATAGTAACGGCTACTCATGGTTGTTGTCTTAGATTGAGTTTCCTAGAAGCAGAACCTGAGATGGGGCTTTAGGTGCATGATATGTATTGAGGCCGTTGTCTCAGCAGGAGCCTGCAGGGAAGTGAGGGGAGTGGAATGGAAAAGGGAAGGAGCCAAGGTGACATCTAACCTTGGCCTGGTCCACAGCAGGAGGGCTCTCCAGCCTGACCTTTTGGACAGAATCAGTCAGTTGGTGGCTGTGATCTCTCCCCTAGATGCAAGTCATGGTGCATAACTGGGTCAATTAGGTCTTATCAGCCAAGAGCAATTTCCTGGAGAGGAGAGGGCTGCTGTGAGCTGTCAGCAGCCAACCCTCACATCAGCACCAGCAAAGGGTAACTGGGCCAGCCACCAGCAGGGTCTGCACAGCTAAATTCCCATGTCTGGCTCTTTCTGGTTGACTGAATGAACAGACCAATGAACACCAGGTAGGGCCTGTACCTAGGAGTGTCCCCTCTTCCCAGGTTCTTCATGCCCAAATCCTTCTACGCCAAGCACTGTGGATAGAGCCTTGATGACAGCAAGGTCTTCAAGGAGTTTGTAGTATAGTATTGGAAAGTTCTAGTGAATACTGGTCATTGCTCCTAAGCATCCACCCTCCCAGCTTCCCAACAGATCCTCCTCCTCTTCCCCTCCTCTGCCTCTCCTTCTCTTCTCCTCTTCTTCTCTTTCTTTTCCTTCCTTTCAGTAATATACTCTTCTCTCAGGCAGCCCACGTGTCTCAGGGGCAGAAGCCCTGCCGAGCTCCAAGGAAGGGCCTGATTGGTGCAGGGGCATCTCAACTCTCCTGCAACTGGTGGGTTCAGGAGCTAGACCTAATCCAATCAGTGCAGGTGGGAATTTCTGCCCTGATCCTTGTTTAGGGAGGGGCTTGTGGCTGAAGGGGTGCAATGAGGGAGGATTTCAAGACTGTTTGTTGGAATGTTGGGGTGCTGTCTGTCTCTTTCCTGGGATGTCCTGGGCAGGAAGGTGTGGCAGGCAGGGACTAACAGCAGTTTTGCCCATGAAGGAAGTGATGCTAAGACAAAATCAAAGCACAAAGAGGATGCAGCCAAGGGTTTTTGGGAGAAACTGGAGCTGGGGCCACAGAAGAAGATGAACCCAGAGCCCACCCTGCCTCTAGACCCCTCGTGACGTTGAGTTACATGGTCACTTCCTTGAATCCAAAAATGTTCTCACAAATAAAGGCAGATATATATTTTTTAAATGCCAGGACTACTAAGTAGACAGGAGTCCTGTGCTCTGCTCTGATGCCTTCATAGCTATGTGACATTCCAGAAAGCACTTCCCCTCTCTGAACCTAGCTGCTCTCTAAGCACCTTCTATCCCTCAAAAACACTTTTTGGTAAAACTTAATAACAGGTGGTGATAAACAAGGACTCTACAGGCTGTCTGAAAACAGATTATAGAAGAGAAGTTAATCAGTAAAATTTCCAAGGATGCTTCAGATAAACAAAAGAAAATAGAAAATGGGAAGGAGTCCATCTCAGGGTGGAGGGGCCTGCACTGTTTGTGAAGGCTGCCTGGATTAAAAATGGAAGCTTCTGCTATTCAGAGTGGGCGCAAGTTCCTAGTGCTCAGGAGTGGAGAAGTTAAGACACATCCCTCAAGGAGTGGAGAAAACATTCTCAGCAGCAGGTTTGGCAGCCAGCTGAGATGGAAGTCATTCAGCAACCCAGCAGGAGCCTTGGGAGGAGGCTGGGCAGGGCAGGGCCAGAGCAGGGAGGGAACCTGCAGAAAGAACCATCTTGGGAATGCTTCCTGGCACGCACGTCTTTACAGTGATGCTCAGTCGCTGAGCCCTCACATTTTCTCTACATTACCGAGTTTCAGAAATGAGACCAGATTATGGAATTCCAGGCCTGGATAGATGTCCTCCCAGCTAGTGTTCGTCAGGTGTTTCGAGGCAAGTCTCCTAAACCTTCAGGCTCTCAGTATCTTCATCTGTTAAATGAGGGGGAGATGGTGATCATTTGGTTTCTTCCCTCATGAGATGCTGCTGATCAGGTGGCACTGCCACCGTCACCCCCCATGGGACACAGCCCACACCCCAGCCTGGCCGGGTCTCAGTGCCCTCCCACTCTGCATGCCTGTGTCCCAGCAGTCCCCACCAAGCCTTCTCTTCTGGCTCCCTGAGTGCCAACATCCGGCCTTTCTCCCACAAACAGCCCACACCAGCCTCATTCCCGGCCTTTCTGTCTGTCATCACAGCCTTTAAACTGACCCAAATTTGTCAGTTGTGTTAGATGCCTGAGTAGGCTAATTTTTTAATTCCGTCAATTAAAATAGCTGAGCTACTAGTTACTTCCCAATAAATTAATAGGTTGCTCTCCTGAGTTGGGCAATTGTTTGTTGGCTTTTAGTTTGGAATGTGTGTGTGTGTGTGCGCACGCGCGTGTTTGGTTGTCATTCAAAATAAATTAAGACAGAAAATTAAAATAAAACCAAGAAAACAAGAATAAGATAAAAACTGAACTCCATGGGAACACATGGGACAGGTAAAGCTGTAGTCAGTATTTCAATTCTCTGACCATCCTGCTCCCATGTTCCCTATTAATTGGGAAAAATAATTTCCTTCTCTTATGAATAGATAAAATAGTGCCTCACTGACCCGGAAGTCATTCATCCTGAAGACAGATCCAAATCAGGCAGGAAGCCTCCACACAGGCAGCAGAGGCGGCTTAAGTCTACATGAGAGGGTGTTCCCCGTGGGAGGGCACCTCTTCCACCTCCCACACTGTCCCGATCAGCCAATCGAAGCAACAGTGAGCGGTGACAGCAGACTCAACAATAATAAAATTTGTAATTTTACAAAGTGCTTCCCCTGTTATCACCACAGTTTGGAGAAACAATACCAAACCAGACGGTAGATACACAGGCTACAGGAGGTCTGCTCAGTTCACAGTGGTTTGGAACCATTTTACTTTAGAAAGACCTCCCCTCGGCTTGGGTAGGTCACCCCTCTTCTGATAGTTGACCATCCTACCTCTCTTCCCTGGAATGAAATTGGCTAGAAAGAGTTCATGTAATATCCTTCCTTAAGCCAATGAGGCCAAAAACTTTAGAATGCTTTGGACCAGCTCCTATGTCTTGAGCCCCAGCAGAGTGAGCTTCAGGCAACCAGCGTGTTGCCTGCTCATTGGAGAGACGCTTTCTACACTGGCTGCATGCACCAGGCACCCCTTCCTGCCCCAAGAACCCCAGGCCCCCTGAAACCCCACCTTTCCTCAGAAACTTTTCAGAGTACCCCTTGGAATGTGCAGCATTTGGGTAAACTCGGTGCCCTCCCTGGGGCTGAGGAATCTGAGGAATCCTTGCTATAGATGTGCTGTGGTCTTCCAACAGAAGACCCTCACCAAAGCCCTGCACTTCAGAGCCACTCCAGGCCTGCTCTGTGGTTCACCTGCCTTAAGGGACTAATATCACTTTAAGAGGAATCACTCTATAGACATTAGAAATTAAATTATTATTTTTACCAAGCATGTTTAAAACTAAGTGGTAGTAAGACATATCCTCTCTCACCGTTTAGAAGTAAGAGAAGCCCCATAAACAAACTCTGATGACCGCAGCAATATGCTTTTTCCTCTTTCCGGGAAAACAGAGAGTGGAGCAAATGTTCCCATTCCACTTCATAATTTGCCCTGTAGATTTCTGCCTTCATTCTTTAAGAAACGTGTTTGAGTCCTCACTCGGTGTCAGGCACTGAGGCAATGCCCAGGAAATGGTTCATATTGATACTGCAGACTGACCTTCAGCAAAACCAGCCCCATAGCCTTTTCCAAACTCTCAAGAACCTTCCAGCTGTCTGCCTGACCTGGTTCTCTTCCCCTTCAGTGACTTAATTCTAGGAGGAGGGGATATGTGGGTTGGAAAGGCTGAGGGATCATCAGCTTCAGGACTATCTGTGCCATAAAGAGGGAAACATGGCCCAGACTGGACGAAGGAAGAGATGATGGTTGCAATGTGCATCAGTGGTGAGAATCCAGCCAGTGAAGGCAATTCTGCAGAAATGCATTGAACAGGCTGGTTGGGGGCTCACTTTCTCCATGAACCAGTGAGTTGATGGACCCAACCTCTGTCCTCAGGGAGAGATAAAGATTCACAAACACCTCACATACAAGGTTGACTGTGGCCAGCATCATGCAGCAGGGGTGGATCCAAGTTGGAGGCACTACCTTATGTCCCAAGACCTCTCCCATCCTCACATTCATGAAGCTTTTTTTCTCTAGAAAAGCACTGGGCAGTAGATGTCAGCGATACTCTGGCAAAGATGTTCAATAAATTACTCAAGAGGGGTTCCCTCAGATTTTGGAGATCCTCTAGAATTTTCCTTACATGCACGCACCTGGAGACAGTGCTACATCCTCCCTTAATCTGAAGCAAGCTTCGTGTGGAACAGACAAGTAGCACTTGATCTTTTGGAAGGAAAGGTCTCATACTCACGGTATATTCAGAAGTCCACTGAGCCAGCCAAACGCATCTGCCTTTCTTGCTTTACTATTTATACTTCCATGGCTTCTTGGAAAAATAGAGTAAGGCCAATAAAATGAGCTGGCATGAGTGGGCAGGTGATGGAGGCTCTGGGAACAATGACCACATCACCTCCCCGGGGGTTCTCTTCACCTCTGGAGGTGGTGGCATTGTACTGGCCACACCCACTGGGCTGTGACTTCCCTAATGAAGTCCACTAGACATCTTTTGCAATGACTCTATTTCCCAATTGCTCTCCTGGTATGGAGGCCAGAATGGTCTACAAATAGATCAGCCTGGAGTCCTAACACTGAAGACTCAGCCCAAATGTTATCATTACTGCCTATGGGAACAGGTTAATAACTGGGTTTCTTGGGGTCTTTCCCATTTAACGCTCACAATTTTCTTTTGCTATTTTTCATGTATTCCAAGTTGTCAGCTCTATTACCTTAGCTCATGTGGAGTCCTTCGGGGAAAAAGTTTGAGGAGAGATGAATAGACAACTAAATGCATGACTTCCATTAGGAAGAACAGGAACTAAAAATTCATCTTAAAGTTCATGATCACAGAAATGACAAATTGTTTCCCTATTTCATATTTGCTGTGCTGGAGTGCTAAGACCATGGTTGGGTTCTGTTGTCTCTGCCTCCCCTTACTTTTCTGTATTTTCCAAACTGTCTTTTAAAAAACAGATATTACTTTGGGATTAACTTTTCAAAGGCTTAACATAAAATAAAATTCTTATCTTCAGTTTTATCACTTGGAGAGAGAAGCGTTGATGACGTCTGGGAACTTCCCAGACTCACTGATCCTGGGATGGAAGAGCAATAAGTTCAACATATCCATCTTCAATTCCACTTTATCTAGTGAGCTCCAGAGAGCAGAAAAATCATTCATATATTTCTTCCCCATTTAGTGGTGTTTCATAGTAGCTCATATCTGACCGAAGCACCTCAGAGGCCTCGGAAGAGCTATGGGTGGTGTTCTTCCTTTCTTTGGGTTGCTGCTTTTAGCAAACACATGACTCTCATTCCCAGAGCTATTCAGAGCAGGCTCCCAGAGAGGCCTTCTTGGAAAGATGCGACACTAGTTCATTCCCAGGCCTCGTTCAGCCATAAGCTCTATGTACTCAGGGCCTAGAGGAACAAGGCCTTGGCATGTGGGTTCTGGAACTGCCCAGACCAGAAAGCACCCTTGAAGAAGCCTCTGAGCCACTACCTTCCCTCCCTTCTCTCACCCAGGGGGCAAGGCCTGCCTGCTGGGATGCATGGGTCAGAGACACTGTGTGACTGGAAAGACGAGAGACTTCACGCTGGCCAGCTCTGGTCACCGAAGGAAGGCAGAGGGGACAGAAGGACGGGCTGAGGTTAGGGAGTGCAGGTGGTCCCACTGTGACTGTAGAGGCTGTAGCAGTGGAAGATCAGACCCAGTGAGGTGGACACTGACCCAGAATCCAGGTTTGTACTCCTGGTTTGGGAGGGAAAACCCTGCCCTCTAATTACAGGGTGAGGCCTTTGTGAGTCCAAGGGCCATACCTCCCTGCCTGCCTGCCCCAGACACACTCTGCTCCAGGGCAAATTCCCACAGGAGAAGAGTAGGGAGAGGCCAGGGTGGGGATGCCCACTGAGCGACATGGGTAGCACTGGGGATGCCTGAGTTCAGACAGTGCCAGAGGCCAGTAGGCCACAGGCAGAGGACAGCCACAGGTGGACTGTAGGCCAGCCAGGCGCTACACCTTGGTTGGAAGTTGCCGGTCCTGCCTGGGGAAAAGAGCCCCGGGGGAGGTGAACATCTGTGGAGAGCAGTGAAGGAGACAGGCATGGGAGGGAGCAGCCCCCCACACCCACCCATTAAGGGACCTCAGCCTAGACTTGAGGCAGTCCCTGCCTCCCTCAAGGACCATGGATTTGTGGTATTCACGGGGGCTAGGAGGATGGAGCAGATTGTCCAGTCTGGGGGAATTATTGTTATAAGTTAATCAGCCCGAGGCACTGGCCAGAAGCTGGGGAGTGGTCTGAGTATTTTTTACATTATTTCCTTGTGTAGGTGTGAGAGGGGAGCTAGGAATTTCCATCCTGACTATCACTCTTTGGATCTCCCAGAAGCCAGAAACATGTTAATGACCATGCCACACCCTAACTCCAAGAGCTCTGGTCTGATGGGAACACGGTAGAGCACAGAGATACAAGTCACACTAGGTAAGGGCCAAGGGAGAGGTAACTTTGGGAAAGGAGAACATGCAGGAGGCACCTGATCCTACCTGGGGTGCTTTAGACAGCTTCATAGATGGGGCACTCTTAAGCTGGGTTTTGACAGATGAGTAGGTGTTCTGTAGGAGAAAACTGAGGGCAACAGAAGCATATCAAGGATTTTGCATCCTGGAGAAAGTGAGTGAACAATCTAATGCCTCCAGAAACTGTAAATATGACTTTGGGCTTCTAGTTCTTTAACCACAAAATGGGAATAACCTATCTCTAAAGTAGCTGTTTCCGTCCTGGGAGTGCATTAGAATCACCTAGGAGCTTTAAAAATACCTCTTTTCAGAACATTCCTCTGGGGATTTTGAGTTAGTTGATGCAGGATGAAGGCTGGATGAGGATGCTTTTAAGAACTTCCAGCCAGGGGATTTAATGAGCACCCAAGTTTGAGAATCCCACTCTAAAGCAAGTGACTCCCACCTGATGATTCCCACGTCTTTTTAAGCATTCAGCCACCAGATATCGAGACAGCTATAAAGCTATAGCATTAAGGTATTGGCACAGAGACAGACAAGTTAACCAATGGAACGAACTGGAGAATCCAAGAGAGCCACACAGCAAGTCACCTGACAAGGGCATCGCTGCAGTTCAAAGAAAAGGATGATCCTTTCAGTGAATGGTAAAAGAAAAAAAAAAAAAAAAAAAAAAAAAAAAAAAAACCCTGATACCAAAACTAGGAGAGACACAACAGAAAAAGAAAATTTCAGTCCAGTATCCCTGACCTACATTGATGTGAAAATCCTCAATTGGCAAACTGAATCCAGCAGCACATCAAAAAGCTTAGCTACCATGATCAAGTTGGCTTCATCCCTGGGATGCAAGGCTGGTTCAACATGTGCAAATCAATAAATGTAATCCATCACATAAACAGAACCAGTGACAAAAACCACATGATTATCTCAATACATGAAGAAAAGGCCTTTGATAAAATTCAGCACTGCTTCATGCTAAAAAATCTTAAAAAACTAGGTATTGATGGAACATATCTCAAAGTAATGAGAGCTATTTATGACAAACTCACTGGAAGCACTTCCTTTGGAAACAGGCACAAGGTAAGGATGCCCTCTCTCACCACTCCTACTCAATATAGTATTGGAAGTTCTGGCTAGGGCAATCAGGCAAGAGAAAGAAATAAAGTGTATTCAAATAGGAAGAGAGAAAATCAATTTGTCTCTGTTTGCAGATGACATGATTATATATTTAGAAAACCCCATTGTCTCAGCCCAAACTCTCCTTAAGCTGATAAGTAACTTCAGCAAAGTCTCAGGATACAAAATCACAACACTCTATACACCAATAATAGACAAGCAGAGAGCCAAATCATAAGTGAACTCCCATTCACAATTGCTACAAAGAGATAAAATACCTAGGAATACAACTTACAAGGGATGTGAAGCACCTCTTCAAGGAGAACTACAAACCACTGCTCGAGGAAATAAGAGAGGATACAAACAAATGGAAAAACATTTCATGCTCATGGGTAAGAAGAACCAACATTGTGAAAATGGCCACACTGCCCAAAGTAATTTATAGATTCAGTGCTATCCCCATCAAGCTACCATTGAGTTTCTTCACAGAGCTATGAAAAAACTACTTTATATTTCATACGGAACCAAAAACGAGCCCACATAGCCAAGACAATCCTAAGCAAAAAGAACAAAGCTGGAAGCATCACACTACCTGACTTCAAACTATACTACAAATCTACAGTAACCAAAACAGCATGCTGGTACCACAACAGATATATGGAAACAGCATGCCGGTACCGCAACAGATACATGGAAACAGCATGCCGGTACCGCAACAGACACCTGGAAACAGCATGCCGGTACCGCAACAGACACATGGAAACAGCATGCCGGTACCGCAACAGATACATGGAAACAGCATGCCGGTACCGCAACAGACACATGGAAACAGCATGCCGGTACCGCAACAGATACATGGAAACAGCATGCCGGTACCGCAACAGACACATGGAAACAGCATGCCGGTACCACAACAGATATATGGAACAATGGAACAGAGCAGAGACCTCAGAAACAACACCACACATCTACAACCATCTGATCTTTGACAAACCTGACAAAAACAAGCAATGGGGAAAGGATTCCCTATTTAATAAATGGTGTCAGGTAAACTGGTTAGCCACATGTAGAAAACTAAAACTGGACCCCTTCCTTATGCCTTATACAAAAATTAACTTAAGATGGATTAAAGACTTAAACATAAGACCTAAACCCATAAAAACCCTAGAAGAAAACCTAGGCAATATCATTCAGGACATAGACATGGGCAAAGACTCCATGAGACTAAAACACCAGAAACAATGACAACAAAAGCCAGAAATGGCAAGTGGGATCTAATTAAACTAAAGAGATCTGCACAGCTAAAGAATCTATCATCAGAGTGAATAGGTGACCTACAGAATGGGAGAAAATTTTTGCAATCTATCCATAAGACAAAGGGCTAATATATCGAATCTGCAAAGAGTATAAACAAATTTATGAGGAAAAAAAGCATCAAAAAGTGGATGAAGGATATGAATAGAAACTTATCAAAAGAAAACCTTTATGCAACCAACAAACATATGAAAAGAAGCTGATCATCACATTCATTAGAGAAATGCAAATCAAAACCACAATGAGATACCATCTCACACCAGTTAGAACGGTGATCATTAAAATCAGGAAACAGCAGATGCTGGAAAGGATGTGAAGAAATAGGAACAGTTTCACACTGTTGGTGGGAGTGTAAATCAGTTCAACCATTGTGGAAGACAGTGTGGTGATTACTCAAGGATCTAGAAATAGAAATACCATTTGACCCAGCAATTCCTTATTACCCAAAGGATTATAAATCATTCTACTATAAAGACACATGCACACATATGTTTATTGAGGCACTGTTCACAATAGCAAAGATTTGGAACCAACCCAAATGTCCATCAATGATAGACTAGATAAAGAAAATGTGGCACATATACACCATAGAATACTTGAGAGCCATTAAAAAAGGATGAGTTCATGTCCTTTACAGGGACGTGGATGAAGCTAGAAACTATCATTCTCAGCAAACTAACAGAAGAACAGAAAACCAAACACCGCATGTTCTTACTTGTAAGTGGAGGTTGAACAATGAGAACACATGGACACAGTGAGGGGAACATCACACACCGGGCCTGTCGGGAGTGGAGGGCTAGGGGAGGGGCAGCATTAGGAGAAATACCTAATGTTTATGACGGGTTGATGGGTGCAGCAAACCATTATGGCATGTGTATGCCTATGTAACAAACCTGCACGTTCTATCCATGTACCCCAGAACTTAAAGTATAATAATAATTTAAAAAACAGTGGACATCCATACAGGAAAAAAATAAACAGTGACCATTTTACTCAACATACAGAAGTTAATTGAGAAGTCACAGACTTAAATGTGAAAGATATTAGATTGGACCATATGAAACTATTTATCTTTAATTTTTTTTTTACCTCAAAACCCACAAAAATCAAAATGATAAAGATTCTAGAAGAAAATATATTAATAGTAGAACATCTTTATGACCATGAGATAGGTAGAAAGTATTAACCATTTTTAAAAAGTGATCAATGGAATTTTACTAACATTAAGAGCCTTGTTCCTCTAAGATCACCTAAGAGAGTACAAAGGCAGGTCACAGGCTGGGAGTGGTACGTGTAATGTCTGTGTCTGATAAAGGGCTCACGGCTGTTTTAAGCACTTCTACAAATTGACTAAAAAAAGATAACAACTTAAAAACTAAGCAAAGACATGAAAAAATACAGAAGAAGAAATCCAAACAGCCAATAAGCATCTGAAAAGGTGCTTGACATCATCAGTCATCAGAAATATGCAAAGCAAAACTACAAGAAGAACTCACTACACACCCACTAGAATAGCTCAGATTAAAAGGACTGGCTACACCAGGGCATGGAGCAAGTAGAACTCTCTTCCACTGTGGGTGGGTGTGCAGACCGACACCAACTCATTGGCTGGAAAATTGCTAGGCAGGATCTATAAACGGTAAACATATGCTTACCCTTTGACCCATTCATTGTATCTCAGAGTATATGCCCAATAGAAATGAGTGCTGGTGGGTTTACAAAGATGTGTACTACAATGTCCATAGCACCTTTATGTAATAAACCCAAAGAGGAAACAACCCAAATGTCCATTTATAGTAGAATAGGGAGAGAGAGAGAGAGAGAGAGATTCCGGGCCACCATCTCAGATCATACTTTGCATTTCCCTGGGTGGCCCTGCTTTTCTCTGGTTTTCACAGGATCCCCAGTTGATGCTTGTGACCGACAGCTTTGGGAGCCAATGATCAAGAGTGTGAAACACTGCAAAGCCCAAATCCCACTAGAACAAATTATACTGTACCTCCAAGCAAAAAGGCAAAGACTGAATTAATACAGTGTAACTTTAGTCATTGAATTCAGCTCAAATTAGGGAGCTTAATAAATGAGTTAAAATTAATAAATAATTGATTTTGAAAAAAACTATTTTTAAGCTATATCTAACAAGATCCTAGGTTACCCTAAAAAGCTTCTAGTAAAAAATGTTGAAAATCTTTCCATACAAAAATCTAACAAGTAAGAATAAAAAGAGAGAAATAGAAATATAGTTTCAAAAAAACCAATTGGGAAGCATTCTGTAAATAGCAAATAAATTCAAGACAGCATTTCAGAACATTTGAGAAAAGGTGAGTTATTGGGAAACAAACAAATCATTTCAAAAACAAAATCACAAGTGTTGGAAGAAAACTTTCTCATAATGTTAGAGTGAGAAAGACCTTCTTAAGCATTATACGCAGTGAGAAACCACGTAAGAGAAGATGGCAAAGATGGATATACCATCTTTACACAGTGTGTTACAACTCTACAGAACATGTGAAATTTGGAATTACAAATTGGAGTGTATGTACAAAATAGAGAGCTAGTGTTCTTAACAACAGAGTTCTTATATATCAATAAGTAACCACATGTTTCTCAATCAGCAAAAAGGTAAAAAATTGGGGTAAATTTGCATTGTTGGGGGCCGGCTTTGATTTTCCTTGTCTTGTTTTCTTCTTTGTCTTTGTCTCTGCAGAGCAGGGTACTTCCATACATATATTAATAGATACGGTTATTGATAGACATTATGTATTTTTCACATTAACTTTGTGCGTTTCCTATGTAGCTGGACAGTTAGCAAATTCAGGATTGAAAAATCAGGTCTTCTGGTTTTGAATCCTTTGTTCCATGGATAGCTTTCTGGTAGACCATAAATGAAAGCATGGCCACAGCATCTTGACAGCCAGCAGGGACCCATGAAACCCTTGGCCAGACTGGTGATCCAGCCCTCAAGCTAGACATGAGAGGGACGCAGAATGTCTGTTTATTTGAGTGATCACCTTGGCCCTTGGTTCTCTTCCCTAAGGCAGAGAAACAGACAGACAGACCCCCCTCCAACTCCCCCCACACACACTCACACTGACACACATGCGCACGCACACACACACACACACACACACACACACACACAATGCCCCTTGGACTAACCTCACCTCCCCAGTTCCTCCTTTCTCTCCAGGTTGGTCTTCCTTGGCCTTCCCCAGGTGTTGCAGATCCCTAGTCCTCTTTCAATCTTGGTCCTGCAGCCTCCAGGTTCCAAGTGTGTTCCTCTAGGCTCCTCAGCCCCACAAGCCTTGTCTACAAACTGGGTGGACTTTGCCCAATCACCTGCTGAGCCTGCCTCTGCCACCTCCACCCCTTTCCCAGGATCAGCCTGGCCAATTGGCCTTGCCAAGTGTCTCACTCAGAGAGCAACTCATCTGGGAGTTCTCTTCCTCACCCTTTGGAAAAGCTCAGGCTTACTTTTCCTCTCCCATCCCAAATAGCAAGGGGTACTGTGCTTGGTAAACCAAAGGTGCTCTGTAGATTCACTGACAAGGGCCTGGTTTCCTAGGGCCTGGGTGTTTGGCACCCAGTAAACCTCATAAAAGTGAGAGCACCAGAAACCAGAGTGACACATGCCATACCCTCCCAGCTCCACAGCCCTGATTGCTGTGCTCATCTTTGAGCAGAATTGTCCACTCCTAGATTCCTTCCCTGGGGCAGGGCAGGAATGGGTGTGGGCACACTGGCACTGCTGTAGAATACCAGCTGGCTGGCATAGGTGTTCACATGGCTCTGTCCTACCTCCCAGATGCAGTCTGGGAGCAGGTAGCCCATGCAACCAACCCCACCTCACTCCTGAGCTCTGGGAGGTCTCAGGGCCTGGGCCTGTGGTCTGGGTTCCAGACATAGGTGACCCATAATGCACCTGGTAGCTGGAGAAGCCACCCCTTCCTCTGGTTCTCAGTGTACCCACCTGTACAGTGGGCAACAGGAAACTGCATTGGATCTGTGGTTACCTGAGACAGCCAAACTATTGGAAGACATGCTGTCAATCAATTTTACTTAAAATAACACAGACCCAAATCCATGCTGAATGTCATTCTAGCCAGATCTAGATGCTAGTAGAAGAGCAGAACAAAAGAGGATATAAAAACAGAGCATTTGCTCAACATCAGTAATCATCAGGGAAATGTAAATGAAAACCACAGTGAGATACCACCTTACTCCTGCAAGATGGCCATCATTAAAAAGTCAAAAAACAATAGATGTTGGTGTGGATGTGGTGAAAGGGAATGCTTCTACACTGCAGGCAGAAATGTAAACTAGTACAACCACTAATCCTTAAAGAACTAAAAGTAGCGCTACCATTTGATCCAGCAATCTCACTACTGGGTGTCCACCCAAAGGAAGTCCGTTGTGTCATTATATGAAAAAGACACATGCACACACATTTTTATAGCAGCACAATTTGTAATTGCAAAGATATGGAACCAACCTAAATGCCTATTAACTAATGAGTCAATAAATAAAATGTGGTATATATATATATATACACCACGGAGTACTACTCAGCCATAAAGAGGAACAAAACAATGTATTTTGCAGCAGTTTGGAAGAAGCTGGAGGCCATTATTCTAACTGAAGTAATTCAGGAATGGAAAACCAAATATTGTATGTTCTTGCTCATAAGCGGGAGTTAAGCTATGAGCACAGGCAAAGAATGATATAATGAACTTTGGGGACTCAGGGGAGAAGGTTGGGAGTGCGTGGTGAGGGATAAAAGACTACACATTGGGTACAGTGTACATTGCTCAGGTAAGGGGTGCATTAAAACTTAGAAATCACCGCTAAAGAACTTAATCCAAGTGACCAAAAACCACGTGTACCCAAAAAAACTATTGAAATTTCAAAAGGGCTGAGAGCGGTGGCTCATGCCTATATTCTCAGCACTTTGGGAGGCCAAGGCAGGTGGATCACAAGGTCAGGAAATAGAGACCATCCTGGCCAACATGGTGAAACCCCTTCTGTACTAAAAATACAAAAATTGGCTAGGCGTGGTGGGGCGTGCCTGAAGTCCCAGCTACTCGAGAGGCTGTGGCAGGAGAATCACTTGAACCCAGGATTTGGAAAAAAAAAAGAAAAGAAAAAAGAAAGATATTTTAAAAGAGCATTTCAGAAAAATATTTATGGAAGGAAAATTAGAAAACTGCCAAAAAGCCCCTAATTAATGTTTTTCTGCACGTTCAGGTAGCCTACCAATTTGATTTCAGTAGCATGTGTATTTCTGTGCACACCACATTTGTATATATACACACACATAGATACACATACATACACACAAATTTACATATTACAAGTCTTTGGGGATCATTGTCCCACTATACAGATTAGGAAACAGATTTGGGATAGTCATCTGTCAAATATCACATGGTTATTAAATGGGTGTACAGCTTCATAAGAATTTCTTAATATAAAAACAGAAAAAATCTGTGGATACTATTAGCGGAGAAAGTTTGGGAGAAATCAAGGAAATTCTGGGACTGTCTGCATGTCCCCACGTAAAGGCGTGGCTGTTAGATGCTGGCTCTTGGGATGACTCACTCTGGTGTTTGTCTGGATGGTTCGTGCAGCCTGAAACAGGGGCCAACATCACCTTCGGTTTTCCATCTCTGAGCCATTCAACTTCTCCTTTGGAAGGGGTCCCACCCACCTCTCTCACCTGCCTTTCCCTCATCCTCCTTTCCTGCTTCCTTCCAAAGAGACAAAACTTGAGTTGAAAAGTGGATTGAGTGTCTCTAGTGTACCAGGAGCAAGTCAGGTGCCAGGGAGAGAGAAATAACCCGAGTCCTCATAAGCTCATGTATAAAGGAAGGGACAGACACTTAGGGTCAGACCTGTAATCCCAGCATTTTGGGAGACCAAAGCAGGTGGATCTCTTGAGGTCAGAAGTTTGAGACCAGCCTGGCTAACATGGTAAAACCACATCTCTATTAAAAATACAAAAATTAGCTGAGGGTGGTGGCTCGCACCTGTGGTCCCAGCTACTCGGGAACCTGAGGCATGAGAATTGCTTGAGCCCAGGAGGCAGAGGTTGTACTGAGCTGAGATCACACCACTGTACTTCAGCATGGATGACAGAGTGATACTCCATCTTAAAAAAAAAAAGGATTCTGTGGAGGTGTGAGTTCAACATCACTTGCACCCACCAGAGGCAGATACTGAGTCAAATCAAGACCTCTAAACAAAAAAGCAGCAACTCCATCCCCCACCCATTCGCGGGTCCCATCTCAGAGGGGCATTGTGACATTGAAGTAGAGCACAGGTCCTACAGTCACTGCAGGCTGGGCCACCTCATCCGGGTCACCTCACCTCTGTGCCTCACTATTTCCATCTGTCCAATGGGACTACTGAAGTACCTGCTTTGTTCATTTCATCAAATTGTTAGCAGTGCTATCAAATGCAATGGCCCATGTGGAGATGATCAATTAAAAGCAATTAGTAATAATCATAGCAATAGTTATAATAGTAATTAATAAAATATAAATTAATTACTATTAATGGGCATTACTAAAGATAAACACGAGGACAGGGAGCTGACTGCTCATCCAAGTCACTCTGCTCACCATTCTCATCCTCCAGCGTTGAGAGAGGGTGTTGGGTGCCTAACACTTCTGGGAGCCCAGGAGGACAATTTTTCCTCTCAAATGAAATGTGTGCTATCAATAATGGATCAGACAGCGAAAATCAAATGTGACAGATGTCTGAGATCCTTGCAGTTCAGGAGGTATTTTGATGGACAGTCAGTGGTTACCTAAATAGTTCACCTGTAACAATTGACTATTTTGTGTGCTATTATACAGTTAAGGATAGAAAACGCTCATTTCTGAGCTTTCAGAAATTTGGGAAAACAGAGTGGTTGTCTTCTTAAGACCAGGGAAAGGGCCGAGTGGCAGAGAAGATGTAGTGAAGAGATACACAAGCGCACACTTTTATTCTCCAAGAATGTTCCATGCATTCCCAAATGGGTTCCATTATCAGCTCAAGCCACTAGCAAAAGAACGAGGGGTCATACTGAGTGTAGCTCTGGAAGCAGCCATCCCACGGCTTGCCTTGCAGGTGGAAGAAGGGAAGTTTCCCTTTATTCATTCAGGTTTCCAACACTCCTTCCAGGATAAGTGAAAGCAGATTGATAGAAACCATGTGTGGGCTGGTAAGCAGGTCACCCTTATTTGCAAGAATATATGCTGAGCTGCCGCAGCTTGTTTGCTGACACCAGACAGTCCTCTTACAGAGAACTGCCTTTATAATCCAAGACAAAATGAAGGACAATTCAGAGAGAGAATATAAAGATGCAAATGGTTGATATCAGATACCTTTAAGCAGTGCATGCAAAGAAACAGTAGAGACTCAGGAATCTGAAGCAGGGAGAGAAAACCTGAGGGGGAAAGATTGTACAGAATTCTATGTAGAGATAGGAAATCTGGATTCAGGCTCCATGGCTGCTGTTTTCCAGCTGTGCAACCCTCCTCAATTTACTTCATCTTTCAGGATCTTGATTTCCTCACCCATAAACCTGAGGAAATGTTTGAGAAATCCATTGGGAGGGTAAATGAAACTAGTGACGATAAAAGGCGCAGTGTAAATGATAACTGCCCATGAAGAGGCTGCTGTGTGACTCTGGAATTTTGCAGGAGTCCCCAAGAGCTGGACCAGTGGCTTTCATTTTCCTCTACTTGGGAATGAATTTTTAAAAAATTACTGGGTGCTCGGCTTGAAATCTCTGGTGTTGGCATAAAAACCTAAACACTGGGTTGGACGTGGTGGCTCACGCCTATAATCCCAGCACTTTGGGAGGCCGAGGTGGGTGGATCACAAGGTCAAGAGATAGAGACCATCCTGGCCAACGTGGTGAAATGTCTCCCAAAGCTTATGCCTTACGGTTTCTGCCACCAAGACCTATTGCCTTGGCTCTCTCTGACCCCAGGTCCTAATTTTAAGGCTCAGACCATTCCTACCTGGTTCAGGTGACTTTTTTTTGGGTCAAACCCTTCTGGACACGGGAGCAGGACAGGTGATAAAATGACAGCTCCCACAGGCAGACACCTAGGGAGGGGCAGTTTCTATAGGAAGGGCAGGAAGGAAAAACGGTATGTGTCACCTGGCTATTGCACACACGCGCATCAAAATAGCAAAACAGGGGAGGAAACAAGGGGGAGGAAAAAGCCTTGGGCAAGAGTAGTGAACTTCCTGACCATAAATGTCAATGAAATTGCCCTCTGAGGGTGCAGCTCATGCTCTCTGTGTCCCAGCAGCCAAGGATCTCATATAGTTCCACAGCTCTCAACATTAATATGTGTGAGTGTCACTTCCTCACTCTATCACAGGCATCAGAGGATGGGACCATGTGTAGCACAGTCTTGCACCCCAGCAGTGCCTGTCATAGCAGGAAGCACAGTGGAGAGCTTCAAATGTGTGTTTTGGAGGCTGTTTGCAGGCAGCGTCTTCTCACTACTCACCTCTGTTTCACAAATCAAGCAAGGTGGCTTTCCTGGGTTCTTCCCTACAAGAGGCATCTCTAGATTTCTGGTTAGCTCCCTCTATAACTTCACTTACCTTATTCATTTACAAACATGGCTTTGGCACCAGCTGTGCATCGGGGTGTCTCTTCACTGCAGGGCTGACGCTGGAGTCGTGAGGAGTGATACTGATTACCATCATCCCAGTGTGTCCAAGGATCTGGATGCCTGACACCTGAGTATGTCTGCACTCCATATTTTCCCACATATAGGACTTATCTTTTTAAAACTTCTCCCCATATCCCCTTTTCCAATATTGGAAGCTTTTGCTGTTTTTTTTTCTGGGAATGAATGAGTGATTTCCCAGACTTAAGAAGGCCCAGTGCCTCTGTTTGTGGATTCTGTTCTGGTGTGGAGCCTGCTCATTTCAGGTGAAGAAACTGGTTTCTGGTGCTGCTCTTTTGCTTCTTGCCATGTTTGGTCCTCTCAGATGACAGCCAGACATCCGGCAAGGGCTGAT
This sequence comes from Saguinus oedipus, assembly GCA_031835075.1. NCBI lineage: Eukaryota > Metazoa > Chordata > Mammalia > Primates > Cebidae > Saguinus > Saguinus oedipus. The sequence continues at coordinate 136,701,187 of CM063176.1, forward strand.
GAGGACTCTCTGCCAGTACCTGGGAGCCTCCCTAATTATCCAGCAATCCTCCCAGCTTGTGACACCTCCCGTCTCCCAGAGACAGTTCAGCTGAAAAGCTGCTTTGGAATGTGGAGGGAAGAAATGGCCCTTTGAATGTGTTCAAAGCCTCCGTGGATCCTGGCTGGGGAAAGCCAAGAACAGCTGTTCTCAGCAAACTTCCTGGGGAACCTGTGGTGTTCTCAGGGGGAAATGGGAAAGCACCGGCAAGAGAGAACATTGTCATTGTATCCTGCAATGAGAGAAATGAAAGGAACATGAAAGCATGTCCCCCATGAGCACATCAAATTCAATGTCAAAAATATCCCAATGCTCATAACTCACCAACAGCCAGTGTCTGGAGTTACAGCTTCATGCATTTATCACAGTCAGCACTTTGAAAGGGAAAGGTCACGAGTTTTGATGTCAGAGCAGGTTTGCTTTGAATCCTGACTATATTCCTGATTAGCTGGATGTGTTTGGACAGTATGTTTAACCTCTTCATGCTTCAGTTTTTTTCTTTGATATAGACTTCGTGCATCCCACAGGAGACCACCGTGAAGAATGTGAACATTCAGTTAGGGCTTAGAAGCCTTATTTGCTAATAATACCAAAATGGACATATACTCACTACATTCTGGGTTTATCGTGAGGGTTGATGAGATCATCTAAACAGAATTTTGTGGTTTTGTTCTTAGCTGTATCCCTTGAATCTTGCACATAAAAGGCACTTAATAAATAACTGTTGAATAAATTAATGAATAAACATGTGAATGAATACTTATTTCCCTCTCTAAACTCCTTTGCCTATAACAGAAAATCCAAGTGTGTTAAATAGCAAGAGTGAAGAAACGTTGTGATTGTAACAGAACATCTACCATTCCCCAAGCCCTCAGTCCACCCACTTATTCAGCCTCTCTTCCCTTTGCACTCAGGAAAGGCAAACATTCTTAGCCTTTTCCACCCCAAACAAGCCCTTCCTGTCTTTACACACTGTGGGTCTTGGATTTGTGATACCTTCTTCTTGTCTACCTGGGAAGTTCTGACCCAGCTTCAAAATCTACTTTAGATGTCACTTTCTCCATGAGGGGAGGGTGATGGTGCCAGGCTATAAGAAATAAACCTTTTTATTTTTAAATTACCATCACAGATGTGCTGAATAGCAGCAGAAAATGGACTAAGACTCCCCAAACCCAGAAATTTAATAAGAGAAAAAAATGCACATAATTCCTCAATGGAACTCAAATCTAGTAAAAGAATTGCGGTGACAATCCAGAGGGCCCACAGTCTCCAGCACCTTTGGTGTTTGAGGCTTAGGCCTGGGAGGGGGTGAGAGGGTAGGGGAAAGTAGGCAGGTGGAGCTGGGGGGAGTCCCAGAAGGCAGAAGCCCCTCTGGGACCTGAAGTGCCACGTGGCATGAGATTCAAACCCACTGCTCCCACCCAGGAAGACCCACTGGGGACAGGTGGCATTGAGCTTGGCCACATCATCTCCAGGTTGGTGGTGCCACCTCTGATGGCCCCTCCCATTGTTCCATCTCTAATCAGAGGGATAAAATGTGCAAGCAGCTCTATCTCCCATCCTGGAGGGTGATAGCAATGATCGTCAGGGATTTACTTAGAAGACGAAAGTTCTGCTTTGCCTCTGGGGGACTATGGTAGAAGACAGATTTTTCTGTCACCTCTTGGGTGACTTGTTATCTTGTTTCCTTAGTGTCCTTCCCAGTGGTTTCTAAAGAGATGCCTTATGCCAGCACTCTCTTGAACTGCTTCTCTTTTCTTTAAATGGAACTTTGATTCTGGAACAGTTGCATAACATGATATTCTGCAGAAGCCCAGCCTCCCACCTGCATGCGCTGCCTTGGGCTGCCCTGTTCCAGTTTCCTGAGCAGGCCCTGTATGACTCTACTTCCCTGCTGTGTCTTAAAAGAGAACTCAATGGCCTTGCTGGGAAAGAGCTTGTTTTCTCAGAAAGCCTGTCCTCAGATAGGCTGTCTGTGGCCCATCATCCAGGACCCACTCGCTGTGGATCTGTGGGCCTCCACCTACCTCTCCAGGAATGCCCACAGTGCAGCCAAGCTTCGCATGTCCCTTCTCATAAATATCAAGAGGCAGCTCCCCACTCCAGGGCTGCCTCCGTTCCAGCTTTCTGTATCCACCCACAAACAAACTCTTCAACTCACACCCCACCATTCCACAAGAGCCTCCCTGGATTTTCTTCAGAGTCAGAAGAGGTCACACCCTTGTCTCTTCCCCGCAGTGCCTGACCTATATGTGACAAGGACCACAGGCTGTTTGTGGACTCATCGTTTGTTCTCTGTCCTGGTTTCAGCCATAACCCTATGAATCTGTGTCCAGCTTGGGTTTGGAAGGCATAGAGATGGATTGCCTTCAACCATGGGGAGTGTGGTTGGGGCTGCCTGCTCCTTCAGGATCTGCCCTTTGTGAGGCAGGCATCACTCAGGAGTTGAGCAAGATGAGATTCAAAGTGCAGCCATTGGAGCCCAGCAGGGCACTCACCCGAGCAGCACTCTGCATCATGAGTAAGTAGGCCACAGCTTTGCAGGCTGGCCTTGCAGCTCAGCTTCTCCATTTGCTCCACCCTTAAGTGGGGATCCCTGACAAGCATCTCATTCCCCAAACACCAGCCCAGCCTCCGCTTCCAGAGAGCCCAGCTGGCTATATGGGCTTTCTCCATTCATTCTTCCATTCAGCAAATACCAGTTAAGCACCGACTGTGTGCTGCATTGCACTGAGCAATGGAGACCCAGCAGCAAACAATGTGGGTTGGACAGACTAGAGTGTGAGACAGGCTAGAAGCGAGTAATGAATGATGACGGGGCAAATGCTACTGGAACAGACAGGGTGATGGGACAGAGAGTAACTTGGAGGCAACTTCCCATGTTGCAGAAAAGCTTCTCTGAGATGTTTGTTCTGAGTCCTGAAAGTTGAGGAGCCAGCCGTGGGACCAATTCTTCTCCTGGCCCAGTATGCCCAGCTGCTACCTGGGTGTCTCCCCAAATGCTCTCAGCTCCGAGTGGCCCCCAGTAGATTCCCCTGTCCCCAATCTTTACTACCACTTCTCTGCCTGTGTTTATGATCTCAGTGGATGCCACCCAGATCCTTCAGATTCTTCATCACCCTAACCCCTCCCTCTCCCTCAGCACCAGGACCTGATGCCACCCATCCTTGGGGTGGCCACACCTCCCAAGCTGATTGTGAGGCCTTGGTTTGGGCAGGCCCTCAGCACTGTCACCAGCTGTTGCAATACTCACCCGACAGGTGGCCCTTCTTCAGGTCCAGCATTCCCTCCTACATAAATCCTGTGCCACACTCCACCCTCACCTGCTTACAGAACTAAGCACTCCCAGCTCTGGGATAGCGTGTCGCCTGCAGCATCAGTGTGCTTCAAGGAGCACAGGATGGTAGGCTAACATGACAGACACTTGTCTCTCAATTTGGAGGGTCAAGGTCTGAGAGCAAGGTGTGAGCAGGGCCGCGCTCTCTCCGAGACTCTGGATAGAACCCTTCCTTGCCTTTTTCCAGCCTATGATGGTGGTGACAATGCTTGGTGCTCCTCAAATGGCAGCAGCATCAGTTCAGTCTCTGCCTCTGTCATCATGTGGCCGTATTCATGTCATCTCCCTCTGTGCACCTCTGTCTCTGTGTTCAAATTTCCCCTCTTTGGAAAGACAGCAGTCATAATGACTTCCTTTTAACTTTACCTCTATAAAGAATCTATTTCCAAATATGATCACGTTCTGAGGTGCCGGGGATTAGGAACTCAACCCCTCTTTTATTTGAATGAGGCACAACTTAGTTCTTAACACCTATTATGCCTTCATCCTAGTCTCAGTCACATTTTAGCATAATATATTCTAATGGGGCCACCTCCTCTCTCCTGCCCCCATCCCAAAACCCAGATCTGTTCTTTTCAATGTTTGCAGCACAACCAGTTTTTCAAGGACAATTTTACATGGAGTCTCAATAAAACAAGCACAGACAAAGTGGAGGCTCTCTGATTACAGGGCAGACTGGCGAGGATTGCAGGCAACACCCACCCATCCTGCCGTGGCACCTTACCGCTGGCCTCCGAGGAAGCTGTGGGTCACAGTGTAGAAACCCTGGCTGGACTGTGAGCCCCCTGGAGCTGCTCCTGGGCCTGGAACCCGGGGATCCCAGACCACCCCCTCACTTTCTCAGGCCTCTCCCCGAATACTACCTTCAGAGACATTTCCCTTGATGACCTATTGTATGTAACAGATAGTACATAATCCCCCACCTCTACCCCTTGTTCCTGCCTTATTTTTCTCCCTAGCACTTACCGCTATATTTGTTTATTTGTCTATTGTCTGTCTCCTCCATATACTAGAATGTGACCTCAGCAGGGAAAGATGTCTCCTCACTGTTCTTCCAGGGCCTAGAACAGTGCTTGGCTTGAGGTGAATGATCAAGAAATATTTGTTGGGAGAATAGTCCCACAACCTTTATCTTCAACAGCTTTATTGAGAAACACTTCACATTCTAAACCACTAAAGGGCCCAATTCTGTGGTTTTAGCGTATTCATAAAGGTTTGTGAAACACAACAGATCATCGTCATGGTCTGTTTCTCTAGGTGACACCAGGCAAAAGAATATTGTTACCAGCATAACTCTTTATTACACATACTCATTCGTGGAAAAGAGAAAATCATGGGTTTGAATTAGTAGACATAGATGGACATGGAGTTTCTGAAGATATTATTTTCTGCTTTTATTTTATGAGAAAATACGTGTATTACACTGAGACACTAAGGAATGTATATATACTGAACCCTTATAAATAGATATAAAATTATTATGTAATAAAATACTTAAGTTTATTAAATTTCAAAAATTAAATAGTGATAGTTGATACCTATTTTTTTTTTTTTTTGCCTGATAACCCCTTAATTAAAACTTTCAGTTTCCCATCTACTGGATCTTTACTATGGCAGCTGCTATCCTGGTGTGATATAGCTGGCCTAGAGTGAGAACCTGTACACTGCCATTTTATAAAGAGACAAAACTGTTTCCATGCTCCTCACAATGACTGCTAACCTTGGCTTCTGTAAACTGCTAATTTACCTTGCAAAATGCAAAGAGAGGTAAAAGCTGCATACTTTCTCTTATCTGTAACTGCCAGAACTGCTGGCCCTTGATCACCAGTACTGACCAGGGTAAGCACCCCCAGATAATTCCATTCTGGTGCCAAGTAACCCCTACCCAGATGATGTGTAAGCAAATAGTTATCTTAAACTCTGTAAATCTCTTAAAGTATCAAGCACATCCCCTAGTCCTTGGAATGTCCGGAACCAATCACCCTCCTCTCTACCCAGAAGGTGATTTACAGCCCCCTGAAATGTCTGAAGACTTTCATTCCCACCTCCACTCTTCACCCCCACTCCCAAGGTGGTTTTGTGGGTATAAAAAGGTCTTGTTACTCTTCTTTCTCTGCCACGGGTTGGAGAGACGTGAGTCCTCCGTGGTTGCCAGCAATAAACCCTGCAGTTTGGCATACTTTTGTCTTGGTGTTGACTTTCTGTGCTCAGTCCGATACAACACTGGCACAATGTGTCCCCAGCCTCTGCACATGATTGGTCTAGGTGATTAATGCGAGATGGGTCAATTAGCTTCCTTCTTGAGGAATTTGGACTCTAAGCTAAGGGATGCTTAGTGTGACTCTCTCTGAAATAAAAGAGATGTAAATTTAGACCCTTGGTGGCTTCGTTCTGCCATGTGGACTAAGGAGGGAATAAAAGTCAGTTGGCAGTAATAGAGAAAAGCAAAACAATGAAAAAAGGAAAAAAGGCTGGGAGAAGGAGAAGAGGAAGGAAGAGGGCTGGACTGCATCACTATCCATTGGTTCTAGGAGATATCCCTTGGGCCACAGTTGGCTTCTTGCCATCCAAAGAAACTTACTTAAGGAAAGCATCAAACAAATGAAATGTATGTGATTAAATCTGACATTAGTGAAGAGGATTATTTGCATTAAGAAGTTTCCTGCAAGCCTTTTTCTCCCTACTGAATTATTCCCTGCTTCCTGTGATCCCTCCAAGTCTCAATCTCAGGTTGCAAAGAGAAGGGCCTTTGGAGTGCTAGGGAAAGGTCTTCTTTACCAAGACACTCCCACTCCAAGCCCCTATGACCCACAAGGCAAGACTTAGCCACAGCCACTCTGTTTCTGCTGCATCTCCCAATCTGGAATTTCTACCACCAGCTGAAACATAAATCCTCCAGGGAAATATTGTTTCAGGCTGCCTGGTGGTAGCAGAGCCCCAGGGCCTCTGAGCCCTGACCAGGACATGACCAAACATAGGCCATGGCACTCCCCTGATTTTTCTTACTAGAATCGCTCTTTTCAGAATAGTCTCTGCTGCCTTGAGGTATTTGAGCAAAAATGGAGTTATGAAAAAGAGTGTGTCCTCTCTTTTCCTTATGCGGGCTCCTCTGGGAAATATGGGGACTTTGTGGAAACTTAGAAAAGAACATTATACTGAATTGACAAAAGCTGGAAGCGTTCCCCTTGAAAACCAGCACAAAACAAGGATGCCCTCACTCACCATTCCTATTCAACACAGTATTGGAAGTCCTGGCCAGAGCAATCAGGCAAGAGAAAGAAATAGGAATAGGCATTCAAATAGGAAAAGATGAAGTCAAACTATCCCTGTTTGTAGACCACATGACTCTATATGTAAAAAAGTCTCATAGTCTCTGCCCCAAAGCTCCTTGATCTAAATAAATAACTTCAGCAAAGTTTCAGTATACAAAGTCAACATGCAAAAAACTGATTTATAGGAATGCTACTGAGCATTCCTGTAAACCAACAATATCCAAGCTAAGAGCCAAATCAGGAATGTAGTCCTATTCACAATTGCCACAAAAGAAATAAAATACCTAGGAATACAGCTAACTAGGCAGGTAAAAAAAAATCTCTACAGCAAGAATTACAAAACACTGCTCAAAGAGATCAGAGATGTCACAAACAAATGAAAAAAACATTTCATGCTCATGGATAGGAAGAATCAATATTAAAAGCATCATACTGCCCAAAGCAATTTACAGATTCAATGTTATTTCTGTGAAACTACAAAGGAAATTCTTCACAGAATTAGAAAAAAAATATTTAAAAATTCATATGGAACCAAAAAGGGCTCAAATAACCAAAGGGCTCAAAGAAAAAATGTCCTTCCTCTCCTATTCTCCTATCCCAAGGACTCAGGCTCCCACAGCTTCCAGGAAAGGTATCTTAGGCTATTCTTGCATTACTATAAAGAAATACCTGAGACTGGGTAATTTATAAAGAGAAGAGGTTTAATTGACTCACAGTTCTTCAGGCTGTACAAGCATGGAGCCATCATCTTCTGGACTTCTGGGGAGGCCTCATAGAACCTATAGTCATGGTGGAAGGCAAATGGGGAACTGGCGTATCCTATGGTGAGAGTGGGAGTGAGAGAGAGTGGGAGGTTCTCACACTTTTAAACAACCAGATCTTATGAGAACTCACTCGTCACAAAGGGGATGGTGCCAAGCCATTCAAAAGGGATCTGCCCCCATGATCCAAACACCTCCCACCAGACCTCACCTCCAACACCAGGGATTACATTTCAACATAGATTTGGCAGGGACACAGACCCAAATCATATCAAAAGAGGTCCTAGATGATACATCCTCCTTGGCCAATCAGAGCTCAGACTTCTCACCGGAAACTCAGCAAATACAGACAGTTCCCCTTTTGCACAGTTCCAATGTGCAGGAATTTCACTTACATGATTTTTCTAAGTAACATCAGTCTTCCAACAACCCAATTCAGATTTCAGTTGCCACGGTATACTACTTGTGAATAACTTCCCAAAGTACAAACATCTCCACTAGCTATCAGGTAAATAATAGAAGTGATCATGATCAGTGATCACTGATATTTGAGTGATATAACTTTTTTCAATGTCTGCCAACAACTGGTTCATTTGCATCTATTGTTCAGGTCAGGCACAGACAGCAAAGTGTGTAGGTATGTTGCCTCCCTGTCTCCCAATTACAAACCCATGTGAGATTTCACGAAAATGGACAACTAAAGGAGGGAATGGGCCAGCAAAGACAGAAATGCAGCAAAGCAGAAAAACGTGATAATACTAGAACTGAAATCTGAATAGAGCAAAAATGGAGTTATGAAAAAGATAGCTGGTGATGTATATGTTGACCTCCCACCAGTAGGAAAACTTTATAGACAATACAGCCAGGGGAACTTGGTGAAGACCAGACTTCCAGAGATATTTCATGACATCAAAGGAACAAAAGATAAAATATTAGAAGCCTATCTAAACTTAGAAAGGAGTAAATTAAAGATCCTTGCTCTGGACCATAAAGAATATAAGAAGACAAGCATTGCTCTGTTGTTGATGAGGTATTTTTTAACAAATAAATAAAACACTTTAATTCTCTATATTTCCATGTTTTAAATTACAGTATGCTAAATAAATACTAGTTTTACTATTATTTTTTAATTTTATATCCATTTATATCCAACAGTAAGAGGATGACAGCATTTTGACAAAATTAAAGAACAACTATGGCCCAGGTGTGGCAGCTCACACCTGTAATCCCAGCACTTTGGGAGGCTGAGGCAGGTGGATCAAGAGGTTGGGAGAGCGAGACCATCCTGGCCAACATGGTGAAACCTCATCTCTACTAACAAATACAAAACTTAGCGGGGCATGGTGGTGTGTGCCTGTAATCTCAGCTACTTGGGAGGCTGAGACAAGAGAATCACTTGAATCTGGGAGGCAAAGGTTGCAGTGAGATAAAATCAAGACACTATAGTCCAGCCTGGGTGACAGAGTGAGACTCCATCTCAAAAAAAAAAAAATTATGACTTTTCCCATCAATTGTTACGATCATGGTGCAGGATGTCAGCTTGTATGGTCATGTTTACTGTCAGATGCTACCCACCTGCAGAATGAGATAACCATATTATAACCCTTAGTCCATCACTTGCCTCAGAATAAGCCTGCTGAGGATGTTGGTTGCTCTTATGCTTATTTTTGCAATGTGAAAAACATGGGATTATCTTCCTAGGGTATAAAACAAGGATCCAAGGGGACATTATATATGAACGACCATCATTGAGCCTCCAAATAAGGGGTTTCTCTTCAGTTTCTTACATCTACATTTTTGGTTGAGCCCCTTAGAAGTGGCTTTGATATCCCTCAATACCTTTAAGTTGAAAAATATAGATATGCTCAATTTGCCCAATTAAAAAAATAATTTTTAGGGATGGCAACATAAAAACATAATCTTTTAAGCATGAAGATAAAAGTCACATGTTTACTTATGCTTAATTTAGTGAGTTATTCATATAATCAAAAATTACATATTTTATAAAAGTTATTTAAGAGGTTTGCACATAGCAAAATCCAGGACTTGGAGTTACAGGGCTAGATCTGTAAGAAATTAACACTGAATCTATGTATCCCTCTGGTATCCTTTTCAGAAGTTCTCTTATATGATCTCTATAAGCATCCTTAACTAGCACTGATGGAGCTGGTTTCAGGCTTATATATCCTCCCCGTTTAGAACTTTGCTGTTCAAAATAAACTATTTGAGAAAGAGTCCAAACTGTGAGAATTTATTCGGGTTCAAATATAAGGCAATCATTATCTTCCTAGATGCAAGGAAGATATATATAGAAAGAAAGCTTTTCCCACAGTCCAGCTCCCAATGCTGTGAGTTGGGATCTGTGAATAACTTCCCAAAATACAACCTTCTCCACTATCTATTCAGTGAAATTATAAAAATGCATCATGATCAGTGGCCAATCATATTACTTCTTTCAATGTCTGTTGGTGACTGGTTAATTTGCGTCTTTGTTTGACAGTCACAGACAGCAAAGTATGTAGATATGTTGCTTCCTTGTTCCCCAATTACAAACCCATGTGAAATTTCACAGAAATGAATTATTGAAGGAGGGAATTGGCCAGCAAAGACAGAAAAGCAGCAAAACAGCAAAATGTGATAATACTAGAGTTACCTTATTTAATTCTCATCCCCAGTATGAAGTGGATAATTTTACCCCTTTTATGGAGAAAGACATTGAGGCTCAGAGGTTAAGCTACTTGCCTAAGGTCATGTTGCTGATAAAACACAAAACCAAAATTCAAACTCGGGCTTCTCTTACTCTATGCTGTCTGTATTCTCCACTGCCTCCTCTGAGGCTGTTCGTGAGGCAGTTGTTTGTGTTACTGGTGGAGGGTCTTGACTACAAATTGTCTATGTTCTTGGTGTTTTGAACAAAGAATTGGACAAAATGCACAAACAAAACAACAAAAGAATGAAACAACAAAATCATAGATTCACTAAAACAAAAGTACACTACATGGAGTGGGAGCAGGCTCAAGCAAGCGGCTCAAGAGTGCTGGGAATTTTCTGGAATTTAATATCCTCTAGAGGTTTTCCATTGGTTACTTGATTACCACCCCATGTGAATGAAGCAGGCCCACAACCAGTCTGATTAATTGCAGAAGGTGACCAATCAGAGTCCAAAGTGAAGTTACAAGGTTGCAGCTTATGCAAAAGTCTGATTAGTTGCAGGAGGGAACCAATCAGAGGATGAAGTGGAGTTACAAAGTTATACTGTTATGCAAATGAAGACTGGGCCTGTGGCCAGTCTGATTGGTTGTGGGAGGGGGACCAGTCAGAGATATTTCACATTTTCCAGAAAAGGGGATGAAGGAGGTTTGCAAAGGGAGAGCCTCTGATGCTTTTGTTACTTATGCATGGAAAGTTGGGGTTTTCCTTCTGATTCAGTGCTAGGAAGTCAGTGCATGCAAATTGACCTTAGGTTCCCTGCCTCCAGATCCTTTTCTCCTGTCGCATTTGCACATCGGATTCTTTAAAGAATTTGCATTCTTTGCTACACTGGCAAAAATTAGAGGACTAAATTTTCTCCTGAAAATTTAATCAAAATTTGGTACCTGAAGTAAAAATATAGCTTCAGGTACCAAATTTTGAGCCACAGGCCTCTCCTCCTTGCCCTGTAACTCAGACCTGAGAAAGAACTGCTTTGCAAAGTAGGGTGGATCTGTAGAGGGGATGTGGAGTAGGAAGGGCTTTGAAGGGCTCTGCAGGGGAAGCCCAGGGAAAACATGCTCAATGGCTCGCCAGGGAAGGGCAGTGTTATTGACTCCAAAGGGACCAGCATGCACCCTGAGCAGCATTTGACAATTCCACTTCTGGAAAGATCAGAGGTCAGGGGCTTTGTGGAAGAAATGGAGAGGTGTGTGTGCTAAGTTTAATGACACCACTCAGCTAAATAGAAACACAGGGGAAGTATTTGTTTCTTTTATTTTGTTCATGATACAACCTCCTATTCCAGTTCCTGATCTTTTCTCCAGAGCCTTCAAACAGACCAGTGTCAGTGAAAGAGACAGAATCAAAGCATCCAGGGTGCTTCCAACAGTGCTTAAGAGATGATAAAATTATAACATCATGTAGGAAGTCACAAAGCCCTCTGATAATGTTATCTAATTCAACCCCCTTCAATCACCCTGTGAGATGAACATTCACCCATTTCACAGTTGAGGAGAATAAGATAGGTTAGACCACGCATTTAAAATCACACAGCCACGGGGAATAAATGTTGTAGCCAGCCATTAATCCAGATTCCTTGATTCTGCCTACTAACACCCACTTTCCTACCACTTCCTGGTACAAAGGCTTTGCAAATGCCAGATACAATAAACTGTGAGTTATGAGGAACGAGGACAGCTGATCTAAGATGAAGTAGTCTCTACACATATGCATTTACCCAGTAAACATTTAATTTCCTAACTTCTTGTGTCATATCAGGGGTAAACTCTGGAACTGCAAAGATGAAAGAGACATCTCTGCACCCTCAAGGATCTCCCAGGCTAGTACGACAGAGTAGGAAACAGCTGCCAGTAATAAGAGACACACTAACCATGAAAAGGATTTTATTGTTAATTTGCAGATTATATTTTTTAAGCTTTTTGGATCTTAATCAGTTTGCATTTGTCAACAAATTGACAACAGATATATTTTAATATTTTTAACCAATAAGTCATGGATCAGTCAAGGCAGACAAGACTATGCTGCAATAACAAATGGCCCCAACATTTCAACCAATGATCTTAGATCAGCCGTCCTCGTTCCTCATAACTCACAGTTTATTGTATCTGGCATTTGCAAAGCCTTTGTACCAGGAAGTGGTAGGAAAGTGGGTGTTAGTAGGCAGAGTCAAGGAATCTGGATTAATGGCTGGCTACAACATTTATTCCCTGTGGCTGTGTGATTTTAAATGCGTGGTCTAACCTATCTTATTCTCCTCAACTGTGAAATGGGTGAATGTTCATCTCACAAAAAGCAACGACAGTTGATTCTTGCTCATGCCCCTGGTCAGTCACAGATTGGCTGCTGGTCCATCATCTTCCCTCTGGGACCCAAACTCTTTCCCAAATATCACCAGCTGTAGTGGCAGTGATGAGAAAAGCCTGCTTCCAGAAGTGATCACATTATTTCTGCACATATTTGATTGTGGAGGGTCAATGTATAATCTTTTCCCAAGAAGGGGCGGCAAACACAACAGGCTACCCCCTGTTCAAATTCACTAAAACATTTTGCTTGGGAAAAAATTTTAATAGATTAAAAGAATTCTATTGCCAAGTGCTTTCAAAGGTACAGATAAAACAATTTTTATAGATGGCAAGTTTTGGTGGTTTTCTTTTTCCTTTTTTTTGAGATGGAGTTTTGCTCTTGGTTGCCCAGGCTGGAGTGCAATGGCACGATCTTGGCTCACCGCAACCTCTGCCTCCTGAGTTCAAATGAGTCTCCTGCCTCAGCCTCCTGAGTAGCTGGGATTACAGGTATACACCACCATGCCCGGCTAATTTTGTATATGGTTTCTCCACGTTTGTCAGGCTGGTCTCAAACTCTCTACCTCAGGTAATCTGCCCACCTCCACCTCCCAAAGTGCTGGGATTACAGGTGTGAGCCACTGTACCCAGCCCATTTCAGTGGTTTTCAATGACATTATATGACAATAAAAATGTTTCCAAATACCTGCTTTTAAAAGATTCTCCCGAACCCAAGACTGTTTTTTCGTATGTCTTTTGAAAATTTTTAATTTTTCTCACTCATAATGAAAACCTACCTTTTATATCAGAGAGATAGGCAAATTTTGGGGGAAATAAACCCACTTTGAAATGGGATTCACTTAAAATTGAAAAAGAAATGTTAACAAATTTAAAATATTTGTTATGTAAAAGAAAAAATATGCAACTCCGTTTTTTTTTTTGAGAGCTTAAACTTTATTATTATTATTAACTTTAAGATTTGGGGTATACATGAGAGCTTGCAGGTTTGTTACAAAGTTTACATGTGTCATGGTGGTTTGCTGCATCCTTCACCCCATCATCTATGTTAGATACCCATCAATGATAGACTGCAACTCATTTTTAAGGATCACACTTGCAAGTATCTTGCACAAGGAAGACAGAAAATTTCTGTGTGGTAACAGGGCTTCCACATAATTCCCCATCTTGTAAGGATTCCATTTTATAGTATTCTTTTCATAAAATCAGGACTTGTAAAATGACTCTTCATCTTTTTATAAAGAATTCTAAAGATTTAATTTTAAAGTCCTCTTTTATAATATTGAACACACTCTTAATATCTTGTAGCTTGCTTACAGGTAATATAAAGAAAGAGTTTCCTATTAGGTTTCACTTCAAGAAACACACCCCAGAACTCTTTGTATGTTCTAGTCTAAACAAATACTACATCTGTGCTGGCACTTTTTTTTTTCAATAAAAATATTGTTTTGACTTCAGAAATAATAGTGTTGAAAAATACATACTCTCCAGTACATCTTTCTTTGAGTGTTTCATGGGAAAATAACAGTTAAGTATAATTCAATGCTGAAACAGAATCTAAGCCTTTAGCAAGCATCCTAATTGAGACATATTAGAGTCATCAGTGCTGTTATCCAGCTGTACAGCAAACAGCCCACGTGAGAAATTCATTCCAGCAATATTTGCGTTGATTCTTTAACAATGTTTTCTCTGCCTCATTAAACAGTATTTGATGACAAATGAGTTTATTTTAGCATGCCATTATTTTTTATATAGTATTTCAGTCATTTTTTTATGACCAACAGGATGTGGCTTTTTTTGTTTTCACAGTGAAGAAACAAATCTCAAAAGCAGTTTCTCCCGGGAAACTGGTGACATTGTCTTTCTTGATCTTGTCTGCTTGGATCCATTTGTTTTGTGAATAATTAATGAGCTGTATACTTATGTACTTGGTTCTATATGTGTATTACACTTCAATAAAAAAGGCTTAAAGAGATATTTAATGTGTTATTAAAATCGATGCAATTTGCTAACATACCAAATTAAATAACACATGATTTTGGACATTACTGAATAAAAAAATTACAGATGTTGAGCTCAGTTCTAATTTTTTTTTTTTGAGATGGAGTCTAATAGCTCTGTCACCTAGGCCAGAGTGCAGTGGTGCGATCTCGGCTCACTGCAACCTCCTCTCCCAGGTTCGTGCAAATCTGCCTTGCCTCCTGAGTAGCTGGGATTACAGGCATGTGCCACTATGACTGGCCAATTTTTGTATTTTTAGTAAAGATGAGGTTTCACCATATTGGCCAGGCTGGTCTCGAACACTTGATCTCTAGTGATCTGCCTGCTTTAGCCTCCCAAAGTCCTGTGATTACAGGTTGAGCCACCACACGTAGCCAAGCTTAGTTTTTAAAAAGCTGGCTAACTGTGATGGTTCCACACTAACATAGCTAATATTCTATAAAACAACATTTGCTAAAGAGGAGTGGATCTTCTAGAATTGTGTTCAGCTGCAAGGGACACAAAACCTGATCAAACAATCGCTTAAACAAATTAGAGGGTTGTGCTTTCTCATTAAACAGAAATACAACAGTTTCAGCATTGTTTCAGCAACTTGAAGATGTCTCAGATGATTCTTTATCACTGTCTTGTCTTTTTTCTCAGGAGCACAAGGCAGCTGCCACATCTCCAGTCATCACATCTGCATTCCAGAAAGGGAAAGCCATGAGGAGGAAGGGTACTGCCTATGTTTAAAAAAAAAAAAAAGCTTTTTCAAAAATCCTTGAGAGATGTCCTATTATTTCTCTTTAGCCATATTTGTTGTATGAGCACCCTTAGTGGCAAGGAAATCTGGGAAATGTACCTTTTTTTGCAGGGCACATGGCTACCCCACATAAAACCAGAATTCTTTTAGCAAAAAAAAAAAAAAAAAAAAGGGAGAGATTTTTTTGCCAGGCAAAACCTGGCAGAGTTACTGATCACAGCTACATATCTGATTTCTCAGTGGTCTTTGAGGCCTCTAGTGAGCTGTGGCTGACTCCTTGTCAGATGCAGCTTGGCTGTCAGAAGTGATGTGACTGATGAGGGGTCAGAACCAGGGTGGGGGCCTGCACAAGAAGCCCATACTAGCCTTTGTGCAGACAGCAGAAGACCTCCACCCAGGTGATGGAGGAACCTCTTTACGTGGGTTGTCCATTGTGAGGGTTAGTTTAGGTAACCCCTGGTAATATAGTCTATATATTTGGCAAATGCACTTACCCAAGCATGTAGAAATGGCAATGAAAGCCATAGTTGGAAGTTGAACTGAGGACCTAGGACAACACTGCTTCCCACCTTCACTGCCAACCACAGGGTTCTCACCCTCCCGTCAGCATACCTCAGATCCTGGACATGGCAGGCTGTGGCTAAAAGTTCTGAAGGTTTATCAACCTCACAGCCTCTGAGGGTTGGAGAAACAAAGACAAAAACAAACCAACAAGAAAACACTCACAATTATGCTTCTCATAAGGAGATGTGATTGATGCAGCACAGGCAGCCCCTGTCTTAGGGGCTTAGCCCAGGAGGGTTCTTGGCTGCACCTAAGAAAGAATTCAAGGGTGAGCCAGTGGTGTTAGCAATATTTTATTGAGTGGGGCTACTCCTTGTGAGCAGGGCTAACTCACTGCAGCGTGCCCAGAGTCAGCAACCCATGGACTGTTGGCAACTCTATAGTTAGGTATACCAGCTTCAATTACATGTAAATTAAGGGGTGGGTTAATGCAAATTGAGGGGAGGGTTACTTAGAACTTTCTAGGAAAGGGGCAGTAATTTCCAGGTTGTTGCCATGGAAAGGGGGTGGTAACTTCTGGGTTATTGCCAGGTCATTTGTAAACTGTCACGGTGCTGGTGGGAGTAGCTTATGCTGACGGGCGGTGAGGGCGATTAGAGGTTGCCTTCAGCACCACCTGCTGGTTCCTGCTGTTCTTTTCCATTTCAGACTGGGAAATATTATTAGGTTGGTGCAAAAGTAATTGCAGTTTTAATAATAAGTCCTGTGGTCCTCCTACCTCAGGATGATATCATCCAGTTGCCGCCCAGTTCATAAATGAGTCCTGACAGATGTGTGGCTCTTTGAAGTATATGAAACATGTCTCCTTCCTTACCTCAGAAAATATAGCCAACAGTGCTGCAAGGAGAGAATAATTATTCCCATTTCACAGATGAGTAACTGGAGGCTAGGCTGGGACTTGGTCAAACTGAGCAGTAGCAGAGACTGAAGTCAGTAACTGGCCCACATGGGTGTGAACACTTACAGAGACATGGGGTGGAGATGGAAAAGCCGAGCTGTCCAGATTGAAATCTAGGTCTAAACTCAAAACATTCCTGGCAACCACAGCATGAGGCTTCTCTTTGCCCCATCTGCCAGTTTGGGAGCTGGTCATGAGGTTGGTGAGAGACCTGAGGGGTGTCCTGGAGTCCTTGAGACGTACACTCAGCTCCCATGATGGCACAGCTGGGCTGGCCTGCTCCCAGCTGCTCCAGAAATCCCCAAACCCTGTGGGCATCCCATAACCCTGGAGACAGAGTCGAACAGATCCCCAGGCCCACCCCGGCCTGCCGAGTCAGCACCTGCCGGGTGGGGTCTGCAATCTGCAGGAAATCCTGGCAGGGTCAGGTGGGCCTTTCTGTGTGATTCTGAATGGTGAGGCCAGACTGGCAGGGATTGGAAGGAGCCCTCGCTTCTCATTTAAGGGCAGAGCTGCCAAGAGTAAGGGTTGAGTACTACAGCAAGGCAGGTGAACTAAGGCTTTCCAGCCCACCAGGCCCAGCAGGTAGCACTGGCTCCCTCCACCCTCTGGGTGTTCGGCTTGTAGGAAATCTTGCCCCAGAGAGGGCTGTCCTTGCATCTCATACATCGTCTCCCACAGTGTGGAGCCAGAGTCTCGGCATCTGTCTCCCGAGGCCAAGGCCTCTTGCAACCCCGTCTCTTTCCCAGGCTCCTGGGCTGTCTGCTGGGATGGGAGTTCCCTCTAGCATCCCACTTCCTACTGAGCTGCCTTCTCTGACTCCATTCACAGTGCAGGCCACTGGGTCTCTACACACAGAGCTGCCTTCTCTGACTCCATTCACAGTGCAGGCCGCTGGGTCTCTACACACAGAGCTGCCTTCTCTGACTCCATTCACAGTGCAGGCCACTGGGTCTCTACACACAGAGCTGCCTTCTCTGACTCCATTCACAGTGCAGGCCACTGGGTCTCTACACACAGAGCCATGTGGTCCCGTGAGCTCCTGGGGGACCCTGAAATTTCCCTGTCAGCCTTGGCTGAGAAATAACAAGCAGAGAGAAAACCAATCCTCACATCCACACTGACTGGCAGATCACAAAGTGGGGATACTGTGGATGTTTAGAAGGAGTTTTTAATGTGGGGGTACACGCACTGCCTAACACGGGTAAGAAAGTGGGATGGGCGCTGGATGTATTACATTGAACCATGTGACATGTTGATCGACAGCCTCCAGAGTGACATGAAGCCCTGAGAAAGAGCATCTCTCACTCGAGACTTCAGGATGAGAGATGGGCAGGGTGATCAGGGAAGACAGTGGCTCCCGGTCTGCAGGAGCAGCAGACAGCCACCCAGTCCCAGGCACAGCATGAACACAGATGAGGGCTCAGCCTGCACTTCCATCCGTCCTCACGCAGACACACTGGGTGGGACACCTTAGAGTCTGAAGGCCCTCTCTTTTGTCACTCCCCCCAGCTAGGCCTGAGACCCAGCTCCTTTCCCCACTGTGAACTCTGAAAAACAGATGCTGACCTTGAGTACCTCACACCAAGCCAGGGGCTCTGCCTAAGGGAGGAGGCTGCCCCCAAGTCCCCGCTCTGCCCTTCCCAGGCATGTCCAGCCCTGAAGCAGAAAAAGGTGGGTGTGCGGCCAGCAGGAGCCACAGACGTTCTGAAGTCAGAATTTTCCTTCCGTGTTAGGGGCTGGGACAGGAAGAACCAGGGTCCCTCTCTCATAAAGTGAGAACCATGCTTTTGTCCTTGGTCTCTTGGAAACTTGGAGGCAAATAGCTGCATGACACCTTCGAACTGGGAAACACACTGAGGACACACAGCCTCCTGGCTGCGGCATTCTGTCTGGTTCCTTGACCTGCCTCAGTAGTCACTGTAAGTCAGTCCTGAACCGGGTAGGGTACGTCCTCCACTTTTGTTCTTTTCTATAATTGCTCTGATTAGCATTCTGATTTGATTTATATTTTTCCTGATTGTTTAGGTGTGACTTTTTAATTTAATTTTATTTTTTTTGAGATGGAGTCTTGCTCTATTGCCCAGGCTGGAGTGCAGTGGCTCGATCTCAGCTCATTGCATACTCTGCCTCCTGGGTTCAAGCAATTCTCCTCTTCAACCTTCCAATTATCTGGGATTGCAGGTGTGTGCCACCATGCTTGGCTAATTTTTTGTATTTTTGGTAGAGATAGGGTTTCACCATCTTGGCTAGGTTGGTCTCAAACTTCTGACTTCAGGTGATCCACCTACCTTGGCCTTCCAAAGTGCTGGGATTACAGGTGTGAGCCACTGTGCCTGACCTGTTTTGTTTTTTGAGATAGAGTCTCACACTATCGTCCAGGCTGGAGTGCAGTGGCATGATCTCGGCTCACTGCAACTTCCACCTCCTGGGGTCAAGCAATTCTCCTGCCTCAGCCTTCCAAGTAGCTGGGATTACAGGTGTGCGCCACCATGCCTGGCTAATTTTTGTATTTTTAGCAGAGACAGGGTTTAGCCATATTAGCCAGGCTGATCTCAAACTTCTGATCTCAAGTGATCCACCTGCCTTGGCCTCCCAAAGTGCTGGGATTACAGGCATGAGGCTCCACACCCGGCCTAATTTAAAATTTTTTAATTTAAATAGCAGAGGTCTTCAAAGCTGCCTCAAATCCTTTATGGGATCAAGTGTAACACCAACATTTTTATCCCCCCAAGAATGCAGAGCTGGAAAAGGCCTTGAAGCTCTTTAAGCTGAACATAAACAAACCTGCATTGTTTGGTATGTACGAATGCCTCTACCTTATTGAAATTAGAGGCCCACAGTTAAAAACTGGGATAGTTTGTAATTTAAAATGTCCAAATTTCCAACTTCTTTGGAGTAAACAAGAGATCTGTTGACATGGTGGTTAAACTGGACACGCAGTTTCATCTATACCTCCAACAAGTATTCACGGAGCATCTAAGCCGTGTGGACGTAGCCCCAGGCACTGATGATACACACGACAGCGGCACGGCCAGGGATCCTGGTCCTCCTGGAGCTGACAGCAGGCACTCTTCTTAGCTGCCTCCTTGTCATGTTAATGACCTGGCCCAGATGGTCCTGTCTACGGCCCCTCCCACCCAGCCACCTTGATTTACAGATGAGGAAACTGAGGCCTAGAAAGAGAATGTGACTTGCTGAAGGCCAGTTAGTGACCAAGGGCAGACGTGGAACTAGAAGCCAAGCCTCCTGACCCGGGTTCCCAGGACATTGGTCTGAACCAGGCTGGCTGGTTTCAGGCAGCCACTCCCCTATCCCCATGATCTGGTTCAGCCTTCTCTCCAGGTCCTTCCATCAAGGACCACCCCTAGGGAGGCATGTTTTAGTGACTGTGTGTCCCATCCTGGGTTGATCTGACCCCTTTGGGGAGGGGCCCCTCTCCGGCCTCCAGCTGAGGGCGGGCAGTGACTTCCACTAGGAATACACGTCATTGGCAGGTCCACCCCCTCCTGCTGTCCAGCCAGCCTGGCATCCGACTAATCAGAGACCACAAGCCACCACGTGAGTAGCCCTGCTGTTCCTTAGGTTGTTTTCCTTTTTTTTTTTTTTTTAACTTACTATAATCAAGCTGTCAGCAGGCTCATCCAACCCAGTCAACCCTGCAGTGAAACCTGTCTTTTCAACGTGTGTGACGCTCAGCTAGTTGTCTCTGACGCCTTTCATCTTCCCACCGACACAACTTTTGGAGGTTGGCAACCGCCCCGTTCTCCTCCCCCTGCACCCACCCTCCGCCACTGTCTCCCTCCTTGGGGTTTCTATAGTACTGCTGAGCCAGGGACCATCACTTTCTTTGCAAGATGGTTTCCATGGCAACAGGCGCTGTGGTTTCAGAGTGAAGTAGAGGCTACCTCTTCTCCAGAGACCTCCTGCTGTGGCCCTGGCTGCCTCCTTCCACTGCTGACTTCTCGTGTGACCTGGGCAACCTGTGTGGCAACTGGGCAACTGAGATCTCCTGCCTTAGCCAGAAATTCTCGGCCACACTTGCTCTTCTGGTTTGTCCTCTCCCTTCATGCAGGTCTTGGCTCAAACGACACTTCGTCAGAGTGGACGTCATTGACCTTTTGGCACTAATTACTCTTTATCCCCTGCTCCCTGCTGGACTCCTTCTGGCACTGAGCACGAGCTGAAATTCTATTATTTGCTCATTTGTTTACTGCCCACCACTTTGTCTAGAATATGAATTCCACAAAGGTAGAAACTTTGTCCTGCTCAATGATGAATTACCAGAGCCTTGCAGAGTGACTGCCACATAGTACGTGCTCAATAAATAACCAATGATTAAGTAACTGGTCCCGTGTCTCCTCTCCAGATCTCAGCCTTCTAGTCCATGGAAAAATCATTTATTCAGGTGTGATGTTGGGCTATGTAGCCTCTGTCAGGTGAGCTATGCTTTGGAGTTCTTCAAAACGAAACAGGAAAAGGAACAGTGATTTGAAAAGCCTTTTAAGTCTCGAACTGTTTGGAGAATCCACTGCAATGCAACAGACGACCCCAAACCTCAGTGGCTGAAAAACAACAATGGCTTTGTTTGCTCAGGATTCGGAGGGTCAGGAATGCAGGGCTTATCCAAGTGGTTCTTTGGCTCCATGGGGTGCCAGCCAGAGTTATTCACTCAGCTGCATTCAGATCATGAATGGCTGGGCTGGCCTGGAAGGCCACAGAGGCTTCCTTCACATGTCTAGTGCCCGAGTGTTCCTCCATGAGACCTCTCTCTCCATTTGGTTAGCTTGGGCTTCCTCACAGCATGGCGGTCCCAGGTCAGTTGGATTTTGTACGTGGCTGCTGGCTTCCAAGAAGAAGCATTCCAGCATGTAAAAGCAGAAGCTGCAGAGCTTAAGGCTTAGCCTCATGTTGCATCACTTCTGTGTCATATTAAGACAAGCCACAACTGATGTCCAAACTCAGAGAACGGGGAAATAAACTCCTTTTATGGGAAGAGCAGAAAAGGCCTTGAAGCCATATTTCATCCACCACTGGGACCAATCCCTTCCCAGATCCCACCAAAAAGATCTGGATAAATATATACTCCATGGAATCAGGCCTCACTCAGCACCACTAACTTAAGGATTATAATTATCCACAAAAAGGCTAAGCACAATGATGGACAAAGATAAAGGATGAGTTTGCTGAGGAAAGTAATAATAAGGACAAAATTGAGGGAGAATATCAGCCTCACTTGTGAGATATTCCAATAACTGTGCTAATTATAGTTATTTTGGTTACAAAAACATAATCTTAGGGACTCCTTGGATTGCTTAAACAAATAAACAAAAATATTGGAAGGAATGCCAGGTTGCGGGAGAGCCTCGTGGAGCATGAAACAACTGGGCCAGAGAGAATCCAGGTCTGGAGACTCAGCCGCAGGGGGCTGTGGGTTGCCTTTTCAGGCTCTACTGAAACCACAACTCAGCACGCAAGACTCTTGCTCACTGTTTCTCTCACTTCCAGATCTCACTTTCCAGGACAGGGACTCGGTGGCCCATCATTCAGGCGTGCCGCTCACTCCAGCCTGGGGGACTGCTGTGGTCTGGCTTCGTCCCCACTCAAATCTCATCTTGAACTGTAGCTCCCGTAATCCACACGTGTCGTGGAAGGGACCTGGTGGTGGGAGGTAATTGAATCATGGAGGCGGGTTTTTCCTGTGCTGTTCTTGTGTTAGTGAATAAGTCTCAGGAGACTGATGGTTTTATAAAGGGCACTTCCTCTGCACACACTCTCTTGCCTGCTGCCATGTAAGACGTGGCATGTTAGGCTGCTCATTGGACTGGACACACAGTTTCATCTATATCTCCAACAAGTATTCACGGAGCGTCTGTGCCCTGTGACTCCCCACATGGCTTTCCCTCCTTTTGCTCAGCACTTCTCCTTTGATGCCAACATGTGAAGAAGGACATGTTTGCTTCCACTTCTGCCACGATTGTTCATTTCCTGAGGCCTCCTAAGCCATGTGAGCTGTGAGTCCACTAAATCTCTTTCCTTTCAAAATTACCCAGTCTCTGGTATGTCTTTGTTAGCAGCATGAGAATGGAATAATACATGGGCAAATGCACAGCTCCGGCCATGGCCCCAGGGACCGGGCAAGGTATCAGGGGCAGATCCTGAAGCGGGGAGGTGGTGGCAACCCTGAGGCAGGATAGACACCTCCCACCCAAATTTGATTGGTTGTTGAGATCAACAACAACACACGTGCACGGAGATGATATACAAAGATCTAATGCCCACATTATGAGGTTTCTCAGGAGAGCAGGGCAGGTTGCCCAAGGCGCTCTGAACATGGCTTGAGAAATCAAGGAAAGAAGACTGTCTTGGTGTTTTATGGTGTTAGCGGGTGGGGCTGGGGAGAGAATTCCCAAGTGCAGTTTGAGAGGCCCTGGGCAATCCCATCAGTGGGGCCAGATGTGGGGCAGAAAGGGGAGAGGGAGGAACCAGGCTTAAAAGCTGTCAGCAGCTAAGCATCAAGAAACGGAGTCAGACTCTGCATCCCAAGGGCCTGCTGCAGGTCCTTCATAGCTGCATAGGAGTTTAGAAAACCTGTTCCTCCCCTTACCCTACAATCCACAGCAGCTCCAAAGCACTGAGACCTAGGAGGCCCTGAGCTGAGGGATACAGGGCAGGGCAGAAGGTCAGGTGTTTGCTCTGAGCCTGGGCTCTGGTCAGCACTGCACAGAGACAGCAGCATACGCAGGAAGCCTGGGGTGGGGAGGGCAGCCAGGCTGGGCTGGAGCCCTGGTGGGCAGAGGGATAGGGTTTGGAGGATGTAGAACAGAAATCCCCATTCCCTCCCTCCCGGCTCAGTTCAGAAATATCTTCACCTTCTGAAGTCATCAGCTCAGCATCAGTTAAAAAATCCTCATGGCTAAGGTGATACCTGCTCTGCATGGTTGGAATCAGTGTCCTCAAATCAAACCAAACCGGGATCAACCTAACGCCCCCTCCTCCACGACGCCTGCCCCTATCTCCCCTTCCCTCCCCTTGCTCTATGGCCTAAGGCCTCGCCTGGGGCTGCCTCACCATGTCCTTGCTGCTCACTAAGGTCGAGTTGCTCATGTCTGCGCACTGGGTGTGCCCTGGCCCCCGGGCACAGCCACCGTCATTCCACACTCCATACTTCTGCAGGACATGTGCCCATGCTGTTCCCCTGTCTGGAACGCTGTTCCCCACTTGGTACCTCCTTGTCATTCTGCTCAGCTCAAATGCTCCTTCCCCAGGAAGCCCTTCCTGAAGGCCCCCTCCCCCAGCCAGAGCTAGTCTCCTTTGCATTCAATCTCAGCTCCCGCTCTCCTCCTTCAGAGCCGGTCCACAGCGTGCAGCTGCACTGTCTGCTCCCGCCAACCGAAATAGGCTTATTCTGCCCACTGCAGCAGGAGTTCAGTAAGTAGCTGAGAACGAGTGCATGAAGGAATGAAGGAATGAACGCAGGGTCCTGCTGAAGTCTTCTCCCGCCTGGGTCAGTGGCTGTCTCTCTTTCCACTCCAACCTTCAACAAGTCTAGGCTCAGGAGAGGAAGGGGCCTGCGTGTGTGGACCCAGGTGCTGTGTATCTTTCTGAGCCCAGCTCCTTCATTAACTTGCTTTAGTCAAGTTCTGTCCCTCATGTAAGAGGGGGTGTTTGGCTAGATGACCTAGCGTTAACGCTTTCAGAATAGTAGAGGACTAAGCCTGCGTTCCCAAAAGCAAAAGCCACCGTTTTTTCACTCAAAGCCCCAGGGCACGTGTTTCAGGAGCACCTGAAGGTGGAGGAGGTGCCCGTGCAGTTAAGAAATGGAGGCCCGCCCTCTGGTGGTGAAAGTTCAAACTGCAGAGACCAGGCCCCGCCAAGCGCTGGCCCTGAGGTGGTAGGTGATTCTCAAGACTCCCTTGGAGAGAGTATTAAAGTGCAAGCCCCAGCCCCCCGACCCGCCCTGCACGCCCCCACCCATGATTCTGATTCAAGAGACTTGGGGAAAAGACTGTGGTTCTTTGCTTTTAATAAGTACTTCTAGGCCAGGCATGGCGGCTCCTAGCATTTTGGGAGGTGAAGGTGGGTGGATTATTTGAGCCCAGGAGTTCCAGACCAGCGTGGGTAACACAGTGAAACCCTCATCTCTACAAAAAATGTAAAAAATTACCCGGGCCTGGTTGTGCACGCCTGTAGTCCCAGTTACTCGGGAGGCTGTGGTGGGAGGATCATCTGAGCCCAGGAGGTCGAGGCTGCAGTGAGCCAAGATGATGCCACTCACCTTCAGAATAAATTAATTAATGAGGACCTCTCTTATGGAGGACTTCAAGGCCACATTTTGAGGAGTGTTGATCTTGGGCAAAAAGCAGCTGAATTCTTTGGTTCCTGGTGCCTCTGGGGTCCTATGGGGCAGTGGCCTAGCCTCTGTGACTGTGGGTGTGGCCTCAGCATAGCAGAATTTTGCTGGGAGATACACAGTTTTTTGCATGGTCACAGGCCCACAGGGGCTCAGTCTACCCACATAACCCAGAAAAGAGTCCAACCCTCTTTGAGGGGAAAATGTGAGTTGGGACTGCCCCTGGCTGACTGCACAATTGCTTGAAGTCAAATCTTCTTTCTAATGGTACTACTCAAAAGCAGAGTAGAAATTGGGCTTTGGGACCAGAAATTTCTGGGTTCAAATCTCAGTTTTCCCATTTAGGAGCCGTGTGACCTCAAGGAAGATGTTAACCCCGACCTTGGCCTCCACCACTTCGTCTTTTTAATGAGGATAAAGCATGTCTCCTAAGATTCCTAGGAGGATTTAATGTCATTACATCATCAGACACAAGACCCAGCACATTGCAAAAACTCAACAAATCTGAGCTGGTTTTGTAGGAGCTGTTATTATAGTTATTTTTATTATGTCTTTATTACTTGTGTCATCGGTTATTGGAGTACAGGTGTATTTGGTTATGTGAGTAAGCTCTTTAGTGGTGATTTGTGAGATTTTGGTGCACACATCACCCGAGCAGTATACACTGCATGATATTTGCAGTCTTTTATCCCTCGCCTCCCAATCTTCCCCCGAGTTCCCAAAGTGCATTGATCATTCTTATGCCTTTTTTTTAAAAAATTTTTATTGCATTTTAGGTTTTGGGGTACATGTGCAGAACGTGCAAGATAGTTGCATAGGTACACACATGGCAGTGTGTTTTGCTGCCTTCCTCCCCTTCACCCACATTTGGCATTTCTCCCCAGGCTATCCCTCCCCAGCTCCCCCCACCCCGCTGTCCCTCCCCTATTCCCCCCAGTAGACCCCAGTGTGTAGTTTGTGTCCTCATAACTTAGCTCCCACAGATCAGCGAGAATATACGATGTTTGTTCTTCCATTCCTGAGTTACCTCACTTAGAGTAATAGTCTCCAGTCTCATCCAAGTCGGTGCAAATGCATTCTGTTTTACGGCTGAGTAGTATTCCATCATATATATATATATATCTCACAGTTTCTTTATGCAGTCATCGATTGATGGGTGATTGGGTTTGTTCCACGATTTTGCAATTGCAAATTGTGCTGCTGTAAACATGCCTGTGCAAGTGTCTTTTTCGTATAGTGGCTTCTTTTCCTCTGGATGGACACCCAGTAGGGGGATTGCTGGATTAAATGGTAGTTCTACTTTTCGTTATTTAAGGAATCTCCACATGATTTTCTGTGGTGGCTGTCCTTGTTTCCATTCCCACCAGCTGTGTAGACGTGTTCCAAGATCACCGCATCCATGCCAACATCTACTGTTTTTTGATTATATGATCATGGCCATTCTTGCAGGAATAAGGTGGTATCGCACTGTGGTTTCGATTTGCGTTTCCCTGATGCTAGTAACATTGAGCATTTTTTCATGTCTGTTGGGCATTTGTACATCTTCTTTTGAGAATTGCCTATTCGTGTCCTTAGCCCACTTTTTGATGGGATTGTTTGTTTTGTTCTTACAGGTTTGTTTGAGTTTGCTGTCGATTCTGGATATTAGTTCATGGTTAAATGTAAAGATTGTGAAGATTTTCTCCCAGGCTGTGGGTTGTCTGTTTACTCTGCTGACTGTCGCTTTTGCTGTGCAAGACCTGTTTATTTTAATTAGGTCCCAACTATTTATCTTTGTTCTTACTGAATTTTCTTTTTGGTTCTTGGACATAAAATCCTTGCCTAAGCCAATGTCTACAAGGGTTTTTCCAATGTTATCTTCCAGAATTTTTACAGGCTCAGGTTTTAGACTTAAATCCTTAATCCATCTTGCGCTGATTTTTGTATAAGGTTAGAGATGAGGATCCAGTTTCATGCATCTATATGAGGCTAACCCATGATCCCAGCACCATTTGTTGAAAAGGGTATCCTTTCCCCACTTTATATTTTTGTTTGCTTTGTCGAAGATCGGTTGGCTGTAGTATTTGGGTTTATTTCTAAGCTCTCTGTTGGATTCCATTGGTCTATGTGCCTATTTTTAAACTACTGACTTGCTCTTTTGGTGACTATGGCCTTACAGTATAGTTTGAAACCAGGTAGTGTGATGCCCCCAGATTTGTTCTTTTTGTTTCTTCTTGCTTTGGCTATGCAAGTTCTTTTTTGGTTTATATGAATTTTAGAATTGTTTTTCCCAGTTCTGTGAAAAACGATGGTAGTATTTTGACGGTGATTGCATTGAATTTGTAGACTGGTTTTAGCAGTATGGCTATTTTCACAATATCGATACTATCCATCCATAAGCATGAGATGTGTTTCCATTTGTTGGTGTCATCTATGATTTCTTTCAGGAGTGTTTTGTAGTTTTCCTGGTAGAGGTCTTTCGCCTCCTTGGTTAGGTATATTCCTAAGTATTTTACTTTTTTTTACAGCTACTGTAAGAGGAGTTGAGTTCTTATTTGATTCTCTGCTCAGTTGCTCTTGATGCATGGAAGAGTTACTGATTTGTGTACATTAATCTTGTATCTGGAAGCTGCTGAATTCTTTAACAGTTATAGGAGCTTTCTGGAGGAGTCTGCGGTTTCCAAGGTAAATAATCAGTTCACCAGCAGTGACAGTTTAACTTCCTCTTTGCCAATTTGGATGCCCTTTATTTCTTTTGCTTATCTGACTGCTCTGCCTAGGACTTCCAGTACTGTGCTGAAGAAAAGCGATAAGAGTAGGAATCCTCGGCCGGGCGCGGTGGCTCAAGCCTGTAATCCCAGCACTTTGGGAGGCCGACGTGGGTGGATCACGAGGTCAACAGATCAAGACCATCCTGGTCAACAAGGTGAAACCCCGTCTCCACTAAAAATACAAAAAATTAGCTGGGCATGGTGGTGCGTGCCTGCAATTCCAGCTACTTGGGAGGCTGAGGCAGGAGAATTGCCTGAACCCAGGAGGCGGAGGTTGTGGTGAGCCAAGATTGCGCTATTGCACTCCAGCCTGGGTAACAAGAGCAAAACTCCGTCTCAAAAAAAAAAAAAAAAAAATAAGGTAGGAATCCTCGTTTTGTTCCAGTTCTCAGAGGGAATGTTTTCAACTTTTCCCCATTCGGTATTATGTTGGCTGTGAGTTTGTCCTAGATGACTTTTATTACATTGAGATATGTCCCTTGTATGCTGATTTTGCTGAAAGTTTTAGTTATAAATAGACGGTGGATTTTGTCAAATACTTTTTCTATGTTTATTGAGACGATCACGTGATTTTTGTTTTTAATTCTGTTTATGTGGTATATCACATTTATTGACTTGCATATTTTAAACCATCCCTGCATCCCTGGTGTGAAACCCACTTGATCATTGTGGATTATGTTTTTTATATGTGGTTGGATTCGGTTAGCTGGTATTTTGTTAAGGATTTTAGCATCTATGTTAATCGGGCATAATGGTCTGTAGTTTTCTTTTCTGGTTATGTCCTTTCCTGGTTTTGGTATTAGGGGGATACCAGCTTCATAGAATGAAAGGGAGGGTTCCTTCCTCTTTATCTTGTGCGATAGCATTAAACGCATTGGTCATGTCTTCTTTGAATGTCTGATAAAATTCTGCTGTGAATCCATTTGGTCCTGGACTTTTTTTGCAGTAATTTTTAAATTACCATTTCAATCTTCCTGCTTGTTATTGGTCTGTTCAGAGTATCTATCTTTCTTCCTGATTTAAGCTAGGGGGGTTGTATTTTTCCAAGAATTTATCCATCTCTTCTAGGTTTTCTAGTTTAGGTGCATAAAGGTGTTCATAGTAGCCTTGAATGACCTTTTGCATTTCAGTGGTGTCCGTTGTAATATCTCCTGTATCGTTTTTTAATGAGATTATTTGGATTTTCTCTCTTTTTTCTTGGTTAATCTTGCTAATGGTCTATCAATTTTATTTATCTTTTCAAAGTACCAGCTTTTTGTTTCATTTATCTTTTGTACATATATATATATATTGCTATATATTGCTTCAATTTTGTTTAGTTATGCTCTGATCTTGTTATTTCTTTCCTTCTGCTGGGTTTGATTTGGTTTCTTCTTCTTTTTTTTTTTTTTTTTGAGACGGAGTTTCGCTCTTGTTACCCAGGCTGGAGTGCAATGGCGCGATCTCAGCTCACCACAACCTCTGCCTCCTGGGTTCAGGCAATTCTCCTGCCTCAGCCTCCTGAGTAGCTGGAATTGCAGGCACGCGCCACCATGCCCAACTAATTCTTTGTATTTTTAGTAGAGACGGGGTTTCACCATGTACCAGGATGGTCTCGATCTCTTGACCTCGTGATCCACCCGCCTCGGCCTCCCAAAGTGCTGGGATTACAGGCGTGAGCCACCGCGTCCGGCCGATTTGGTTTGTTCTTGTTTCTCTACTTCCTTGAGGTGTAACCTTAGAATGTCAGTTAGTCAGTGCTCTTTCAGTCTTTCTGATGTAGGCATTTAGGGCTGTGAACTTTCCTGTTAGCACTGCCTTTGCTGTATCCCAGAGGTTTTGATAGGTTGTATCATTATTGTCATTCAGTTTGCAGAATTTTTAAATTTCCATCTTGATTTAGTTTTTGACCCCATGCTCATTCAGGAGCAGGTTATTTAATTTCTATGGATTTGCATGGCTTCAAAGCTTCCTTTTGGAGTTGACTTCCAGTTTCATTCCACTGTGGTCTGAGAGAGTACTTGATATGACTTCAATTTTCATACATTTATTGAGGCTCATTTTATGGCCTATCATGTGGTCTACCTTGGAGAAAGTTCCATGTGCTGTTGAATAGAGTGCAGATTCTGCGGTTGTTGAATGAAATGTTCTGTATATATCTGTTAAGTCCATTTATTCCAAGGTATAGCTTAAATCCATTTTTTGTTGACTTTCTGTCTTGATGACCTGTCTAGTACAGTCAATGGAGTATTAAAGCCACTATTATTGTGTTGCTGTCTCTCATTTCTTAGGTCTATCAGTAATTATTTTATAAATCTGGGGACTCCAGGTGCATATATGTTTAGGAGTGTGATATTTTCCTAACAGAGAAGGTCTTTTGCCATTATATAATGTCCCTCTTTGTCTCTTTTAACTGCTCTTGCTTTAAAGTTTGCTTTGTCTGATATAAGAATTGGGGGCCAGGTGCAGTGGCTCACGCCTGTAATCCCAGCACTTTGGGAGGGTGAGGTGGGTGGATCACGAGGTCAAGAGATCGAGACCATCCTGGCCAACATGGTGAAACCCCATCTCTACGAAAAAATTGCAAAAATTAGCTGGGCATGGTGTCATGTACCTGCAGTCCCAGCTACTCGGGAGGCTGAGGCAAGAGAATTGCTTGAACCCAGGAGGTGGAGGTTGCAGTGAGCCGAGATCGTACCACTGCACTCCAGCCTGGCACCTGGTGACAATGCAAGATTCTGTCTTAAAAAAAAAAAAAGAAGTGGTACCCCTGCTCACTTTTGGTGTCCATATATGCATTAAACGTCGTTTCCACCCCTTTACCTTAAGTTTATGTGAGTCCTTATGTGTTAGGTTAGTCTCTTGAAGAAAATGTTTTCCAAACTTTTAGAATTCTCTTCTTCCTCAGGAACACTGATTACCCTTAAGGTTGGTCATTTAACATATCCCAGACTTCTTGGAGACTTTCTTCGTATTTTCTTATTCTTTTTTCTTTGCCTTTGTTGAATTGGGTTAATTCGAAGACCTTGTATTCAAACTCTGAATTTTTTTTTTTCCTTCTATTTGTTCAATTCTATTGTAAGACTTTCCAGAGCATTTTGCATATCTTTCAGTGTGTTCAATGTTTCCTGAAGTTTTGTTTTTTTAATGCTATTTCCTCGAATATTTCTCCCTTCACTTCTTGTACTGTTTTTTGGGTTTCCTTGCTTTGCACTTCACCTTTCTCTGATGCCTCCCTGATTAGTTTAATAACAAACCTCCTGAAATCTTTTTTGGATAAATCAGGGATTTCTTCTTGGTTTGGATCCATTACTGGTGAACTAGTGTGATTTGGGGGCGGGGGCGGTGTTAAAGAGCCTTCTTTTATCCTATTACTAGAGTTGGTTTTCTGGTTCCTTCTCATCTGGGGAGGTTCTGTCAGAGGGAAGGTCTAGGGCAGAAGGCTGTGGTACAGATTCTTTTATCCCACAGGGTGTTCCCTTGATGTAGTACTCTCCCACTTTTCCTATGGATGTGGCTTCTTGCAAGCTGAGTTGCAGTGATTCTCATCTCTCTTCTGAGTCTAGCCACCCAGCAAGTCTGCCCAGCTCTGGGATGGTACTTGGGGTTGTCTGCACAGAGTCCTGTGATGTGAACCATCTGTGGGTCTCTCAGCCACAGGTATTGGCACCTCTTTTGGTGGAGGTAGCAGGGGGGTGAAATGGACTCTATACGGGTTGTTAGCTTTGGTGGTTGAATGTTCTGTTTTTGTATTGATTGGCCTTCTGCCAGGAGGTGGGCACTTTCCGGAGAGCATCAGCTGTGGTAGTGTGGAAAGGAACCATTGGTGAGTGGGGCCTTAGAATTCCCAAGAGTATATACTCTTTGTTCTCAGCTATCAGGGTGGATAGGAAAGGCCCATCAGGTCGGGGCAGGGCTAGGTATGTCTGAGCTCAGGCTCTCCTTGTGTGAGCCTTGCTATGGCTGCTGTGGGGGATGAAGGTGAGGTTCCCATGTCAATGGAGTTATGTAACTAGGAGAATTATGGCTGCCTCTACTGAGTCATACAGGTAGTCAGGAAAGTGGGGGAAAGTCAGCAGTCACAGGCTTCACCCAGATCCCAAACAATCCAAAGGGCTGGTCTTACTTCCACCATGCCCCTGCTAACAGCACTGAGTCTGTTTCCGGGCAGAGGGCAAACTGGGCTTGAGAACTTGCCCCAGGCTACCCACCTCCCAGCTGTGAAAGAACAGGACCTTGATTCTTCCCCGACCTGTGGAGTGTGCAGACCGGATTCATGCCCTCCCCCAAGCTCTGGCCAGGAGGCTTCATGCCCTGTTCACATTGTTACAAAGTTCACCTGGAGATTTTCTTCTCCCTATGGCATTTTCCCCTGCACCTCTGGCCACCATCCTGAAGGGTCCCTGTGGTGCCAGGAAGGAATGGCCTGCTTGGGGATCCAGCAAGCTCCCAGGACTTTTCCCGCTGCTTCCTCTACCCCTGTATTTCACTTGGGTCTCTAAATTGACTCTGCTCCAGGTAAGGTCGGGGACTTTTCCCACAAACTAGACCTTCATTTTCCCCAGTGAGGGTGTGTGTTTGGTAGCAGAGATCTCCCTTTCCTGTTTCCACAGTTTGGGTACTCACAGTATTTAGGGTGTTTCCTGGGCTCTGCAGGAGAAGTCCACTTCCCTCAGAGGGTTTGTGTGTCCTCTCAGGATTCCTGGTTTGTTCTTACGGTTGTTCTGGAGCTAAAATTCACCATGCAAGCCTCCACATGCTGCTCTGTCCATCCAAGTCAAAGCTGCCATCTAGTCTTGCCTCCCATCCACCATGATGATCTTGAAGTCTAATTATTGTTTTTTATTCAACAGACCCTAACATAGGACTTGCTCTGTGCTAAGCAGTGTGCTAAGCTGTGAAAGTTAGAGGGAAGGCCATACATTCAGGAAGAAAAAGGAATAAAATACTGTCTTTGTTTCCTAAAAGCCCATTGTCCAGCAGGGACATCACATGTGGTGGTCTGAAAGCATATCCACCTTCAAGATGACTCTAGTCTCAGCTTCTGTCAAACTGCAACTGCATGAGATGCCCTGAGCAAAAACCACCCGGCTGAGCCCAGTCAACCCTCAGAACTGTAGAGATAACAGTAATAATGACAAACAGCTGCCATTGTTTTGTGCCACTAAATTTGGGGTGACTTGTTTCCTAGCCAAAATAAGTAGGATATATGTGTATTCTGTGTATCCATATATCTAAAAGCCAAATAGAAAATGGTGAGTTTAAGAGAGGGACAGAGAATTAGATGTAGAGTTCCTAGAGAGTCTAAACAGCCCACCTATACCTTTTAGCATTTCCAGAGAAGCATCAGACCCCAGTCCCCTGAGCCCCTCTAACTATAGGGATACATATTGTGTTGCATGAGTGTTTTGTTGAAGACCTGCACACTTAAGATAACATGGAGGAGCACTTCCCTCCTTCCTCTTTGTAGTTCCTTCTCAGTCTGCACCACTCACCACTTTTCAGTCCTCTTTCGCATGAGTTAAGAATCAGGAGACCTGATTAAGTCCTTACCAGAGTAAGTTATTGACTACTTACTCTGCATGGGGCTCTTTTTGGTCTGTACCATCTTTGTGCCTCCATCCAAACCAAGACTGGAAGAGCTTTGTTGTTGCTGTTCTGTATGAGCACATACCCATTTCTTTTCTTCTTTTGTTTTTTTTTTTGAGATGGAGTCTCGCTCTGTCTCCCAGGTTGGGGTGCAGTGGTGCTATCTGGGCTCACTGCAGCCTGCACCTCCCGGGTTCAAGCAATTCTTCTGCCTTAGCCTCTGAGTAGCTGGGCCAACAGGCATGAGCCACCATACCCAGCTAATGTTTGGATTTTTTTTGGGGGGGTAGAGATGCGGTTTCATCATATTGGCCAGGCTGGTCTTGAACTCCTGACCTCAAGCTCCACCCACCTTGGCCTCCCAAAGTGCTGGGATTACAGGGGTGAGCCACTGCTCCTGGCCCACATACCCATTTCTTACAAGACTGGAAGGAAACCAATTATATCTAGTCATAAGCCAAATACCAGGTTTGCAAATGACTTTATTTTCTTCTCTAGACCTTTTTACTTTGCCAGATTTTTCGTGATGATCATTAATATTACATTGCCAATCAAATTCAAAACAAGGACAGCCTTTTAAAGAACAGATTAAATTCCTGGCTCCATTTGGAATCCAGGGAATGGGAAAGGAGTTGGGAGCAGTTAGTGTGAGGGCAGCATAAGTGGAGCCTGTGCTGGAATGAGACACTAAGGCAGCTATTGAGAATGGGCTGGGCTGGGATTTAGGATTTGCAGTGGAGCAGGGGAGGGTGCCAGGGAATGGGATTCATGCCTACGGCACATGCTGGGATGCCGGAAAAAGCGGCTCCCTGCCAGGGACATCAATGCAGCAGCTTTGCCACCTGGCCCAGTGGTATTTCCTAGGGGCAAAGAGAAGCAGTCAAGCCCTCTGCTTCCCCACATCCACCCTGGCCTTCCTGGTCAGGCAAGTGATCTCAATTTCTTAAACCAGCATTTTCCAAGAGTGTTGCAGATTTCAGGAGCTTGCCACTGGAGCACCTGAGCAGCATTTTTGAGCAGGACCTTCGGCATCTCCTCATTCATTCGTTCATTCCTTCAATGACTGGCTTCTGTTAAGCATCTTCCATAGGCCAGGACTGTTCTTATGCAGTAGCCCAGGTATGACTGTGGCACAATTATTGTCCTCTGGGACCTTACAGATGATTAACGAGAAACCCTTGGCCTTCGAGATGTAGCAGGCAGAGCTTCAACAATCCTGAAGCCCTCCCAGAGACTTTAAGACAAGAAGCAGCCAGGCTGCTGGGCAGGACTGAGCCTGGAGCTAGCTGCTGGGCCCAGCCTGCAGCCATATCAATGGCCTTCAGCCTCTCCTTCTCCTACAGGGTCCAAGTCAGTGGCTCCCACTACAGGCCTGAGATTCCTTTCCACCTTTCCTTTATATGGGCCTGCTTTTTGCCAGAAAAAAATAACTCCCCTAGCCCACAGGGACTGTGTGAACTTATAGGATTCAAGAATCTCCCTAATTGTAAAACGCATCTGTGCATATTTCAGGGAGAGTTCAAAGTTTTCTTGAGATAATCAGGACCACATCTCAAAAAAGTTTAACATCATGGCTTCAGTCATCTGTACGCCTTTGGGGATAAATGAGTAATGTACAACTCATCTGGAATAATACGACAGACTAACTCGTGGTTCCACTGCACTTACTATGACCAGATGCTCTTCCGGGACTTTACGGATGTCAGTTTACTGACTTTTCTCAACAACCCTGAGATTTAGGGGCAATGATTAACCACAGTTTACAGATGAGGACACTGAGACAGAGTTAAGTAACTTAAGTAGTGGTGGAGTCCAGATTCAATCCAGACAGTGTGGCTGTCCACCACAGCTGGGGTGGGGAGGGAAGAAGGAGGCACCCATTTGGCCTGATGGAGGCTCAGAACATTCAAGGGTGCTACCCCTGCCCTTCATATCCGTTTTTCTGATTAGTGATTATTTCCCCTCATTTGACAAGTAAAAAACCGAGGTTCAGAGAAGTGGAGTGACTTGCCCAAAGTCACACAGCTCAGCAGTGAGGGAGCCTGTCTGACTCCAAAGTCCAACCTCTGTCCAGAGCGTCCCAGGGGCAGGTGCCAGGAACTAAAGGGCAGTGACTGTGTGCTCATGGCAGGGACAAGCTGTCCTCCATCCCCAGGGCCGCAGCCAAGCACACACTAACCCCTGGAATCTGTTGCATCAGCCCCTAACTCCCTGAAGAAGCAAGACTGAAAAAGCAAAACCCTAGACTGTAGACCATTGTAAAGGAAATGATTTATTTTCAAATGCATCAGAACAAAAACCCATGGCCATCTTTCACTCATTGGCTCACTCAGTCAACATCCATGGAGCATGCCCTGCACTGGATTCTGCTCTAGCCTGTGGTACAGCAGCGAGCAAAGCAGGAGCTGCTATTCTGGTAGCAGGAAAGGTCTGTCCAGGTGGAGAAGCAGCAGGTCCTGGGAAGGAACAAGTGCTTTAGTCCAGTGGCCCTGGTGCAGACCCTGACTGTGGAATCTAAGCTAACAATGCCTCTAGGCTTATGTTTTCTCATGTGTAAAATGGGCCAAGCATAGTACTCCTAGAGTGTGTATGCGAGAGAGAGAGAAAGAGAGAGAGAGACAGAGACAGAGACAGAGACAGAGACAGAGACAGAGATGAGTGAGGGATAGCAAGAATCCACTGAGACAGTAGCTCTCACCGTGTAACCCACCAGCTTCCTCTCTTGTCCTGGTGTTGACTCATTTGGACCTCAGGCCAGCCGGCTCCAGGGCTGTGCTCGTGCCTGCTCTGCCATCGCTGTGCCTGCATCGGTCAGGGATCCCAGCCTACTGTGCTGCTCAGCAGTATATATTCCACTTACTTTAAGGCCCAAGGACCTTGAAATACATCCAGAAAGTCTGCTAGAGGATGCCTGGACCGTCAAGGTCATCTCAGTCAGGACTCCCAGGGCCACATTGCTTCCTGCAGTCCTTCCCCAGGTGGCTTGAGAAATGGCTGCCCCAGGAGGGTTTGGGGGTGCAAGGGTCCAGAGGCTCACTGATTACCAGGAAGAGAATAAGTTCAATTTCATGGTTAAAGAAGAAAAACGCAAGTTGAATTACTGGCCAGAGGAGGGTTCTGGTCCCACCCCATGCCACCTTTGCCTTGGGATGCACTGTCTTTATGGTCTGGCCTATGAAATCTCAGTGGACTCCATCCTCAGAAATCACAGAGTCCAGGATTGCAAACTGGAGGCCCCGCTGCGAGGTCTTGCCCACAGGTGGGTCTTGCCAGGCCTGCAGAGAGCTGGCTCTCTCACTTCCACATCCCCACCATTCCCCACCGTGACACCATGGAATCTTCCTTATCTGGCCTGTGAAGGCGCTGGAGATTGCTGCCCCCTGTCTGACCCAGCCCCTCCTGTTGCAGGTGGGAGGTGGGCAACTGAAGCTCAGAGAGGAAGTAAATGAGCTCAACTTCACACAGCCAGCGAGGGCCCCGGTGGAGGCCAGAACCTCCAAGGGGTTCCCCGGGGCCTCAGGGAGAAGCAAGGGCCAGCTGAACCTCCATGCAATGCACAAACATGAAGAAATGAACCTTCTTGGGGTTCCCCAGATGGAAAGTGAGGCATCTTCTTGGGAGGGGGTGAACTAACTTCTGGTGGTTCCTTGTCAAGGCGATGCTGTAGCCATGGCCTGTTTGTTAATAATTACCTGGACGGAAGACAGTGGGTGGTACGGAGAGGGCTGGTTTGACCAGTCCTCTTGGGTTTGATAAGACAGAGAAGAGATAGCCATCCAGGGGGCCATTCCAGGACGGACTGTGCTGTGAGTAACTCGCTGGGACAATGGAGATGAGAGAGACTCTAGAGGGAGGGTAACCAACTGTTCCACTTTGCCCAAGACTGAGAATTCTTCTGGGACACAAAACTTTCAGTGCTAAAACCACGGAAGTCCCAGCAAGCTGGGACAGTTGGTCACTCTTGCTAGAGGTGAGAAATACTCAGGCTAGAAAGCCCCCGACATGGGATCTGTGGGCACTGGTGGCACCAGTGCCTGGACCCAGAAAAGCCTCCTTCAGGGACACACAGCTTGTTCAGGGCAGCACTGGCTGGGGACCAAGGTCTTCTGGCTCCCAATCCAGGTGATCTTGGGGAGCTCATGCCAGAGGGGAGACCTGTATGTGAGTGATGAGCTCCCAATATGTTTCCAAATGATCTCTCCAACTGCTGATTGGAGAACAGAGAGCAGAAAGACTAGAAAGCTTTCTGCAAGGGTCTAGGTCAGGGGTCAACAAACCACAGCTCATAGGTCAAATCTAGCCCACCGCCCACGAGCTAAGAATGCAAGATATAAAATATAAATATAAAATGTAAGTGATAAATATAAAAAATAAATAAAGGGTTGAAAAATCAATAGAAGAACATTTTGTGACTTTTTTGAAAAATAATATGAAATTCATGTTTCAGTGTCCATAAGTGAAGTTTCATGGAAACACAGCCGTGCCTATTCATGCTATTCACACATGTCTTGTCTGTGGCTGTTTCCATCTGCCACAGCAGAGTCGAGTAGTGACAGCAGACTGTGCGGTCTGCAAAACCACAGATACTACTACCTGGTGCTTTGCAGAAAAGCTTTTCTGAGCCCTGGTTGAGGATCATAGCAGCGGAGGTGGTGAGAGGCTGAAGAATCTATAGGAGAGTCTAGGAGTTGGAGGCCAGCCTGGGCAGCACGGTGAGACCCCAACTCTACAAAAGTTAGCCGGCTGTGGCTGTGGACGCCTGTGCTTCCAGCTGCTTGGGAGGTTCAAGGGGGAGGATCACCTGAGCCCAGGAAGTCAAGGCTGCAGTGAACCATGATTGTACCACTGCACTCCAGCTTGGGTGGCAGAGTGAGACACTGTGAAAAAAAAAAAAAGGAAGCTGCAGGCCATGGAAGTGGATTAAATGGGTTGTGGGTGGATAGAAGGCTAGAGGCTTTTTGGCCTGAGAACCAGATACTGGTGGGCCCATTTGATGGGGCAGGAGCAGATTTTGGGGAGAAACTGGAGCATCTTCTCTTGGGCAGATGTTCATTATGAAAAGGGTACCAATTCTATCCCCGCAACTTTGGGCAGGTCACTCATTAAACATCCATGTCCTCATCTGTTTGAGGTAACGATACAAAGACTAGTTCTACTGACCTCTACAGGGGTGGAAAGTTCAAACTAAATGGCATGAAAGTGGTATGTAAACCATAAAAAGCACTCCACAGATGTTTGTGGAGCAGATGCTAAGATAAACTCCAATGATTGCCATCCTCCATGCAAAGTCACTACACTAAGAAAATCGAATCATCTGAAAGAAGCGTAGGGGAAGCAGCACTTGGCTGAGTCTGGGGACTTGGGTTCCGGCTGGGATTTTGCTCGGTAGGTGACTTGGGTGAGTCACTTTGGGAGTCTTCGTTTCCTGCTCTGTTGAGTGATAATAGAGTCTAGTGCTGTGCAGAGCTCAGACAGGTGGGAAACACATGATGCAATGGGTACAAGGAGTGTGCTTCATAAGTCTAAAGCGTTGCCATCAAATAGCATTGCTGTCACCACACATATGGAAGGTGCTGGGAATCCCATTGCCTTCCACAAGCCCATCTGCAGGAGTTGAGGGTGTCACTCATGACCTCTGTGTGCTAGCCCACTGCCTGCATTCTCAGTAGGGCCAGGTGTTCTGGTGGGGGAATTTCCTGGGCATTCTCTTCCCTCCTGCAGGCCTGAAAGTCCGGAGGATGCATCTTATCAACTGTCTGCTCCTCCTGCTGGCTGGACTGCTGGCCCTTTCTCATGGCCAGCTGACCTTTGGGCATGATGGTGACAGTTGCACCAGTAGCTCCCAACAGCAGATTCTGGAGACAGATGAGGTCTCCCCCAGCCTCAAGATCACTCCTGCCAATGCTGACTTTGCCTTCCGCTTCTACTACCTGATCGCTTCAGAGACCCCAGGGAAGAACATCTTCTTCTCCCCGCTGAGCATCTCGGCTGCCTATGCCATGCTTTCCCTGGGGGCCTGCTCGTACAGCCGCACCCAGATCCTCGAAGGCCTGGGCTTCAACCTCACCGAGCTGTCTGAGTCCGACATCCACAGGGACTTCCAGCACCTCCTGCACATTCTCAACCTCCCCTGTCACAGGTTGGAAACATGCATGGGCAGTGCTCTGTTCCTGAGCCACCGCCTGAAGTTCCTTGAAAAATTCCTGAATGACACCAGGACCTTCTATGAGGCCAAACACTTCCACACCAACTTCTATGACACTCTGGGTACAATGAAGCTTATCAACTACCACGTCAAGAAGGAAACTCAAGGGAAAATTGTGAATTTGGTCGGTGAACTCAACAGGGACATCATGATGGTGCTAGTGAATTACATTTACTTCAAAGGTGAGTGTCAAATCATTGGTGAATGCTAAATCCACACCCCCATCCCAACACCCTCATTTGTTTATTGGTTAAATATATTTTTACAAAAAGGTTGTGTCTGACATGTTGAGCAACCCTCAGAGAATGTAATGGTAGAATGCTGTATATTGAAGACTCTGTAGCATTGAGGTTTCCATTCCTTCCTATCTTTAGACATATTTTCTTAATAAAAGCAATGTATAAAATGCGTTATAGCCAGTAATCACAAGTTGAATTTCTGGATTCATATCTGAGCTCAGCGTTTACCAACAGTGCAAACAGATCAGCTTGTTTGCTCAAAACAGGGGTAAGATGAGTCTCTACTTTAAAGGTTGACTTTGAGGATCAAATGATCTAACCCGTGTGTATACTCCTTAGAAAAGGGCCTAAAGAATTGGGCAAACTGTAGCCCCTGGGCCAAATGGGTTCAGCCACTGGTTTTGTAAATAAAGTTTTATTGGCACACAGCCAGGCTCATTCATTTAAGTATTGTCTGTGGCTGATTTCATGCTACAATGGCAGATTGATTCTTTACTATGGAGACTGAATGATCTGCAGTGCCTCAAATAGTTAATATCTCTACAAACTTTCTTGTTTGCTGACCCCTGACCGTTTTGTGTACTCAATAAATAGCAACTATAATTCATCTAATGATAACAATGCTCATTTTGAAGCCTTAAAAATATGTAAAAGCATAAAGGAGAAAGAAATAATCTCTAGTCCTACCTCTCAGAGGCAACAAATGTTAATATATTAGCATCTTTTCTTCACCTTCCATTCATGCATCTATATGTTCACACAGTTGATATCATGGTATGTGAACAACTTTCTATAGTGTGCATTAGTCAGGGTTCCATCAGAGAAGGAGAGCCACCTCAAGTCGGGATAGGGAGATTGGTATAGGAATTAGGCCCAACACCATTGTGGGAGGGCCTGGGAAAGTAAGGGTCTAGAGGAAGAAAGAGTTGGAAAGACAGAAAGTTGTTGATGCAAGTGGATAATTTGGAGCTTATAGGGGAATCTATATGCCAGGCACATCCAGCCATCGGATTGGTGCCATGGAGGGGAGCATCACTACCGAGTTTCTGCCAGCAGCCTGGGGCTGCTGCTGTTGTTCAGTGGGGTTAAAGTTGGGAAAAGGAGCTTGGAGACAAGCAGGGGCAAACGTGAGCACACAGAGCACTGCTGAGTCTGACTATTGTTATTGCTGTGTCTGATCAATAGTGCCTTCAGAGAGCAATCTACTTCCAAACCTCACAGTTCTAACCAGCTTGAACCCAGAATCTACAGGGAGCAAAATTCTAGGAAGCAACTCCCAGCCTAATAATTCAGCCAAATTAGTCATCGCACATAATTTACATGTGGAATTTTCATGCACTATTGAAAACTTTTTTTAAAAAGTTTTGTTTTGAGGCCAGGTGTAGCAGTTCACGATTGTAACCCCAGCACTTTGGGAGGCCAAGACAGGCGGATCACTTGAAATCAGGAGTTTGAGACCAGCCTGGCCAACGTGGTGAAATCCCGTCT
Organism: Saguinus oedipus; assembly: GCA_031835075.1. Lineage (NCBI taxonomy): Eukaryota > Metazoa > Chordata > Mammalia > Primates > Cebidae > Saguinus > Saguinus oedipus. The sequence continues at coordinate 136,742,416 of CM063176.1, forward strand.
TTACTAAAAATACAAATATATATATATGCCAGGCTTCATGGTGCATGCCTGTAATCCCACCTACTCAGGAGGCTGAGGCAGAATCACTTGAACCCAGGAAGTGGAGGTTGTTGAGATTGTGCCACTGCACTCCAGCCGGGGGGCTAAAATGAGACTCCCTCTTCAAAAAAAGTTTTGCTTTGAAAAAAAACTTTTAGACTAAAAAAAAATTAACTAAGGAAGGAAGGGAAACAGTAGTATGGGTTTCTCTATCAGGAAGACAGTGGTTGGAATCCCAGATCCCTTGCTTTTTTCTGGACTGAAATTCCTGGTGTGGAGACCTCAGTCCATTCACCCTGTCCACCATCACCTCACCGCGCGCCGCCTCCTGTCCTTGCTTCCCTCCTCACACTGCAGAGAGTCTACGGCCATCATTGTGGTCACTTCTTTCGAACACTCTTTACTTCCTTGGTTTTCCATCCCTCTAGTCTGCTTACCCTCCAAAGCTGCAAGCCTGCTTAAACCTAAAGATCTGACTCGTCTATATGTGCACCCAGTAGCTGAGCGTGGTTGAGGAAAAACATCCCATTGGGCTGATGGTTTCACACGGTATTTGTGAACGCAGATCTTCACAGATCTCCTCACACTGTCCCCCAATCCTGCTTACACATCTCCCCACTCTCCAAAACAACCATAATAACAGATTTGTCCTTCTCAAATGTCCTCCCCACTCATGACTTTCACTTAACCATCTTGTCTCACTCTTGATTGAGAAAACAGAGTCAGTTAAATAGGAAATCCTTCATCTTCTCACATCCAAATGTACTCACCTCCAAATCTTCTGTCCTCCAAATCTACTTATTCCAAGTCTACTCACCTGCCTGCATTTGAAAGCACAAGCTCAAATGCCCTCGCCTTATCACAGCGGTAGTGACCCACCTCTTACAGAAGGCCGACCTCTCTGCTCGCCCTCTGCCATCTCCTCTCTCCTTCTCAAGGACGCTCGCCTGACAATGGACCCCTCTTTCCAGCATCCCTGGTTTCTTCTCTACTATTTCAATCCTGTTTACATATTAGCAAACTAACATCCTCTGCTATCTCTCATTTTAAAACTTAAATGAGGCTTAAAGGACCCGTTCCCCAGGCATGTCAGGTTTTGAATGATCAAAATGGAGCACCTTGATGGGCTCAGTGGGCAGGATCTGGAGTGACTGTTTCGATGGCTCAGAACCCCAGGTGGCATTCCCTAGCTGGAGGACTGGCGCTGTGGCCCGCAGATGTCCTGTACCCTCTTTTCATCTTCCTTTCAGGCCGATGGGAGAAACCATTCATTTCCTCCAGGACCATTCGCCAGAACTTCTATGTTGATAAGAATACAACAGTCAGGGTGTCCATGATGCTGCAGGACCAGGAGGACCACTGGTACCTTCGTGACCAACACTTGCCCTGCTCGGTGTTACGGATGGATTACAAAGGAAATGCAACTGCGTTTTTCATTCTTCCTAACCGAGGCAAAATGAGGGAGATCGAAGAGGTTTTGACTCCAGAGTTGCTAATGAGGTGGAACAACTTGTTGCAGAAGAGGTGATCAGCGTGCTCTGGGGGCTGAATCTATAGTACTGTCCATCAAGTGTACCTCTCTGATGAAAGGCAGTGCCTCAAAATAGGGAGTGATCACCAAATTATGAAAGAATTCTCACTTGCTCTAACACCTTCCATGGGCTTCCTTTAAATGATGAACTCTCCTGTTATATTTAAAATATGACTTCCCCCTCACAAGGGAAAAAAGAACCACAGCAGGAGTTCAGAGTCCTGAGTTCTAGGCAGCTCTTCCACTGCATAAGACTTGGGTGGAGTGACTTTGCCTCTCTGCGGGTTACCTCTGTGCAATGAAGAGGCAGCCCCTCTGGCCACGAAGGTTGACTAAGCTACCATAGTGGGCTCAAAATAACTCCATCCATCCACCCAGGGAATTAACAAGAAAGCTTCCCATCACTCTGGCTATGATTGGAGAAAGTCTTCAACCATATATAGGAAAAGGATCCTAGCCCAAGGGCATATGTGGATAGAAAATTCACACAACTCTCATGGTGGAGAGAATCCAATCCAAAGAAATTAGCTGATTCAAAGAGTGAAGCCCACAGGGCTATACAAGAGGCAAAGGGAAAACTGCCACTTGACGAGACTTACATCTGTCTCGTTGGGTACCTGAACACCCACAGAAAGCCACCTCCAAAGAGGGGTTCCCAAGGGCAGGAGATCCCACAGACAGCAGGCCCTTAGGGCAAAGGAATCTGGCCTTTCAACACTCATTTGTGGGATGTGGTCTGAGCCAAAGCTGTCTGGGGGACGGAGCTCAGATGGAATACAGCCAGCTAGAGAGGGCCGCCAAGGAAGTCTCTGCCCAGCTGGGATCCTGGCTTGTTCATTAATCTAATGTTTTAACCCAATGCCTCTTTCAGGATTTTCTACAAGAAGCTAAAGTTGTATTTCCCCAAGTTCTCCATTTCTGGCTCCTATGTGTTAGATCAGATTTTGCCCAGGCTGGGCTTCATGAATCTGTTCTCCCGATGGGCTGACTTATCTGGCATCAGCAAAGAGCGAAAACTGCATCTACCCACGGTAAGTCATCAAGAGTCAGCAACCCCTAGAGAACTCAGCAGGGCTCCTGTGCCTGTGGGAGCTACCAGGTGATGGGGCTCCTATGCTGCCACATGAAGTCTTAGAGCCTGAGTGTGTTCAGTCATCTACAGGCATCAGCATCGACCCATCGACCCGCCCTGGACATGGTGCTCGGTGCTGGAGATACAGTGTCGAACCAGCCCCTGCCCTCAGAGAGCTCTCCCAGTCTAGTTGGGGATACAGTGTCTTCACAGAGAGATAAATGCAATGATAGAAAACAGAGGAGGGTCCAGGTGTGGTGGCTCATGCCTGTAATCCCAGCACTTTGGGAAGTCAAGGCAGGTGAATTACCTGAGGTCAGGAGTTCAAGGCCAGTCTGACCAACATGGTGAAACCCCGTCTCTACTAAAAATACAAAAATTAGCCTGGTGAGGTGGCGGGTGATGGGTACCTGTAATCCCAGCTACTCGGGAGGCTGAGGTAGGAGAATCACTTGAGCCTGGGAGGTGGAGGTTGCAGTGTATCCGGAAATCACGCCACTGCACTCCAGCCTGGGTGACAGAGTGAGTGAGACTTCATCTTAAAAAAAAAGAAAAAAGAAAAAAAAAGAAAACAGAGAGGAGAGACATAGCTGAGGCTGCCTTGGGCGCCTCCGTATTAGGGAGACATTGTAGTTAAGAGAAAGAGACTCAAGACTTTAGCTAAGAAAAGTGTGCAAGCGGGTAGAGTCTTGGGTTCGAGAGCTTGAATTCTGGTTCTTCCTCTTATGTGATTGAAGGGGTACTAGTTTCTGAGTTTATTTTTCTCACTTTTAAAGTGGACATCATACTGCTGACCTCATAGGATGGCTACAAAGAACAAATAAGATGCATACCAAGTCCCAGGCAGAGAGCAAGCGCTCATTTAATGACTGTGTGTGGCAGGAGGTCCCCAGCTCAAAATCCACCCAAATGAAATTCTTGCTGTTATTCTCAACAGCAAGTCACCTTGCAGGCTGAAAAGTGCAATATTATTATTCCCTAGCAGTTTCCAGCTCTCTCAGTCTTGTCCAGGCCCCCTCTCTTGAAGTCTTGGAGATAATGCTTGTGATTTTCCTCCCAGAGTTTCCACAAGGCCACCTTGCACGTGGATGAGGCCGGCACCAGGGCTGCAGCAGCCACCAGCTTCGGGTTCACATTTTTGTCTGCCCAGATCAATGAGCACATCCTGCAGTTCAACCGGCCCTTCCTTGTGGTGCTCTTTTCCACCAACACCCAGAATATCCTCTTTCTGGGCAAGGTCGTCGACCCCACGAAACCGTAGCCCTCCCAGGGCTGCTCATCTGTTCCAAGCAGGAGGATGCGGCAGCGGAGGGCTGGGCATGAGTAGCTCTCTGTTTAAGCTGGGGAGAAGGAAGATGCTGAAGGTCCAGGACAGCAGGTGTTGGCTGCAGGGGAGCGGGAAGTGACACTGAGATGGGCACGGACTGGACACTCTGCTCCCTGGGGCTGTGCAGCCTCTGACAGAGCAGCCAACCTCTTGGAGCAAGTTCCTGCCTCTAGACCCTTTCTACAACAGGGCAGCTGTACCGAGCCAACAACATGATGCCGTGAAGACCCTGGTTCAGTGCCTCACGTGTGGTGGACACTCAATAAATGCATCCTCTGCCTGTCCCTCTGGGGTTTGCCCCAGACTCCCCTGGCAGACCTGGTCCCAGACACAAGGTATGAGGAGCTTCAGGTTCCATTCCAGTAGGTTTTCCAGGTTCATGGAAAGGGAGCAGGGTGTGTGCAGTCAGCTGCCTCAGGCAGGGCTGGTACATTGCTCCAGAGCAGGGGCTAAGGAAGCCACAGGACAGCAGACACCACCAGAATGGACTCCACAGGGACCTGGCCAGGAGGACTTGGTGACACCATCAGGGCGGGCTCCACAGGGACCTGGCCAGGAGGGCTTAGTGACACCATCAGGGCAGCCTCCACAGGGACCTGGCCAGGAGGGCTTAGTGACACCATCAGGGCAGCCTCCACAGGGACCTGGCCAGGAGGACTTGGTGACACCATCAGGGCGAGCTCCACAGCGACCTGGCCAAGGGGGCTTGGTGACACCATCAGGGTGGCCTCCACAAGGACCTGGCCAAGGGGGCTTGGTGACACCATCAGGGCGGGCTCCATAGGGACCTGGCCAGGAGGGCTTGGTGACACCATCAGGGCAGGCTCCACAGGGACCTGGCCAAGGGGGCTTGGTGACACCATCAGGGTGGCCTCCACAGGGACCTGGCCAGGAGGGCTTGGTGACACCATCAGGGCGGCCTCCACAGGGACCTGGCCAGGAGGGCTTGGTGACACCATCAGGGCGGCCTCCACAGGGACCTGGCCAGGAGGGCTTGGTGACACCATCAGGGCGGCCTCCACAGCGACCTGGCCAGAGGGCTTGGTGACACCATCAGGGCGGCCTCCACAGCGACCTGGCCAGGAGGGCTTGGTGACACCATCAGGGCGGCCTCCACAGGGACCTGGCCAGGACTTGGTGACACCATCAGGGCGGCCTCCACAGGGACCTGGCCAGGAGGGCTTGGTGACACCATCAGGGCAGCCTCCACAGGGACCTGGCCAGGAGGGCTTGGTGACACCATCAGGGCGGCCTCCACAGGGACCTGGCCAAGGGGGCTTGATAATACCATCAGGGCAGGCTCCACAGGGACCTGGCCAAGGGAGCTTAGTGACACCATCAGGGCGGGCTCCACAGCGACCTGGCAAGGAGGGTTTGGTGACACCATCAGGGCAGGCTCCCCAGGGACCTGGCAAGGAGGGTTTGGTGACACCATCAGGGCAGGCTCCCCAGGGACCTGGCAAGGAGGGCTTGGTGACACCATCAGGGCAGCCTCCACAGGGACCTGGCCAAGGGGGCTTGGTGACACCATCAGTGTGGGCTCCACAGGGACCTGGCCAGGAGGGCTTGGTGACACTATCAGGGCAGGCTCCACAGGAACCTGGCCAAGGGGTCTTGGTGACACCATCAGTGCGGGCTCCACAGGGACCTGGCCAGGAGGACTTGGTGACACCATCAGGGCGGCCTCCACAGGGACCTGGTCAGGGGAACCCAGTAAGGCACTAGCCCCTCCTGGCCAAGGGGACTTGGTGACACCATTAGGTGTCACCACATCCTGTGGCTACAGAGATGTGGCCCGTATCTGTCCCAGGACAATGTTTGTGGTCAAGGAGCACATTGCAGACCTGGGGCCTTTTGCTTTTACATCCAGTCTCTGTGCTCTGGATCTTCGGGAAAATCCTTGCCCTGTTGGGCCATCAGTTTCCCCACCTTTCTGGCCCAGGTGGCCCAGCTCAGACTGTTTGAGTATGTGATGTGGGTCCACCCAGGGTCTGTGAGAATAAACCACCCCCTCCCACAGGGCAAGGCAGGTTGATAGGACATGGTTCTGTTTGCCCTGAGCCTCGGCGATTTCTGCCAAATGCATTTCTCTGGGCAAGACCCTGTGGGTTTTCTTGATGGTCAAGGCATCAGCAGCAGCTGGGCTCCAGCACGATCTCCCGCCCTTGACCATGGACATGGAGTTCCCAGGAGAGGTAAAGCTGGGAACGATCCATCCAAAAAGGACCCTGCCTTTCCTTTTCCTTGGCCTGGCTCACCCTGTGCTTTCAGAACCTGGCAATAATTCCCGCACTCTTTCCTATCAGCTGCTCACCCACCTGCCAGGCAGCCCATTTCACTCCCACTTGGTGGCATCCATGTTGCCAGCACATTCGAAACCAGAATTCCTGGTCGTAAGTCCCAGTTGAGCTCCTTAGAAGCTGTGTGATCCTGGGGAAGTCATTTCACCTCTCTGGGTGTCAGTATCTTTGTCTATAAAGTGGGATGATGATAGCACTACTGACCTCGTAGGGCTGTTGGGAGGATTAAACAGTGATTGTATATGTCAAGTCTTAACAACAGTGATATGCAAACATTAGCGTATTATTATTACCCTCGTTCCCGTGGCCCTGACAGTCATGCTACAACCACAGGCTCTCTCCCCACCAAATCCCACTGCCATCTGGGGACCCCAAATCTTTCTCATGTTGCCACTTTCACTACTCAGGAAAATTGACACTGAGTCTCAGCCAGGGGAAGTTCCAAACAGGCAGTTTCACGGGCCCTTCTCACCATGCTGGTGCCTGAAGTTCCTGAGCTTCCAGAAGGTTCTAGATAAGCATTCAGCCCTCAGCTCTCCTCTCTTGGTAGATCCAGTAGGGGCAGAGTCTCCCCTCAGAGTCTGTCCTGGACTGAAAGATGGGGCCTGTTACTTTAGGACCAGCTCAAAGAATCTTCTAGGCTTTGGGAATCATGGCTGCCTGCCACGTCCCCTCCAGGGCACTTGCTCAGTGTCCAGGACACTGTGTATCAGCCTAGGGCTGATACTGTAAACTCAGCCATGGGCTTCAGAACCAGACCCAGCTGACCCAGGCTCGTGGCTCTGGCAAGCAGGACATCTCACTGTCACAAACCCAGAATTTTCACCAAGGAGAAGGTAATCAGGGGAAGAGGAAGGAGAACTACCTCCAGTGTTGATGATCCTTTAAGAGTCAAAATATTCCAGGATTTGTATGACACCATTCCTGGTCCAAACAATGCTGCAACCACAGGAACAGGCTCATTGCAAGGAAACCAGGAAATTGATATTTGGAGCAATAGACACCACCCTTTTATAGTGGAAACATCCTTGCAAAAGGGAGGAAGATGGAAGGAGAAAGACCAAAAGGATTTCTCTCCCTTCCTGACCCTAAAATATAGCCCTGAGCCGGACATGAGTACAGCCTCAGGAGAATTTGACAAGGAAATGTTCCAAAAGGAAATTGTCCAGCAAGACCATTTTGAGTTAGTCGTACCAGCTCTGGGCTTCACTCAGGAGAAGCTGTCCAGTAAAATGCCTGAGGACACCCAAGGCCTCTGGGGCTCAGGAAAATGCACACCCTTCTTTCTACCCCTTGATTTTATTAGCTGAAAAGTAAACCTGCTAAGCTCAAAGAATGATCCATTTCACCTTGTGCCTCCTGGAAAGCTGGAGTCTGTTTTTCAACAGCCAGGCAAGAAATAAAGTAAGGCCCAGGCTGACTCGCTCCCTCCTCTGGCCCCACAGAGGCAGGTGGGTGAGTGGATTCCAGAGTGGAAGAGAAGCCTGAAAGAAAGCCAGGGTCTAGGGTTACTATGGCAACAGCACGGCAGCGGGTGGTGGTGTTGAATGAGCGATGGTCTGATGGAGAGAGAAAGGAAGCAAGTCACCCTCCATTCAGCCTGGAGAGTGAGGCCTCCTTATTCTGATTCATCCCTTCCCTCTGCTACTCAAAAATAACCAATGGCTCCCTATTGCCTACAAAATATGGTTCAAAGGCCTCTATCTACAGCCAAGGCCCTCCCTGATCTGGTCACTGCCTGCCCATTCTGCCTCGGTTCTTCCTCTTACTCTCATGTGCCCAGTGACTGCAGTCACAGAAAGTCTTGTTTTCCCAGGTTCCCTATAGGGTCCCACCTCCAAGAATCTGTACTCTCTCAAGATCTCACAGAAACCCCTCATCTCCCTAAGGCAGACTGTCATCCCACCATCAAACATGGTTAGCCGGATGAGAATGTCTGCTCCCATCCCCGCCATCCCTATTAGATAGGACATCTCAAAGGGGGGGGGGCCTGTTCACCCTGCATTCCTTCACCTCACCTGGCCCCAGTGCAAACTGGATATGAGAGAGGCCCACCTAGTATCTGTTGCATGAATGAATGAATAAGTGAACGAACAAGTAGAAAAGGTTGAGCCAGGAGCAAGGTCACCGAGCTATTTGCTCAGCATCTTCACCCCTTGACATGGCCCTGGAATTGATTGGGCAAATATTTAGTTCAGCTCCTCAGATTTCAAAATGCCCTTTTGGAGCACTAAATATATATATATATATATAAAATGAAAAAGATTTCATGCAGGAGCTCTTGCCTCTGTAGAGCAGTGCCTGAGTCCACTTTTCCTTTGCTGTTCACCTGTGGGTTCTCTCATTTGTGTGGCCCTTGTTATACCACTAGTGAAGCAGGCCTCTCAAAAGCAGCTGTGAGTGCTCGAAGGAGTCATGCATGTTTGTGAGTTCAGGAGTTATCTTCCATCAGGAAAACAAAGTCTTTCTGTACTTTGCAACTGGGGGGAAGGGCAGAGGAAGCCAATGTGAGCAGTAAGAGTGGTAATGGCATAGCCTAGTAAAAGGTGACAAGTTTGCATGACTCTAGTAGTGTAGAGAAATGCAGCATAGGTTTATTCAATCTTTTATTCTTCCATTCCACAACTGGGAGAAAACAAACATTTTCAAGCTCTCACAACTGCAGTTCACCTCTGGTCACCAAAATGCGTGTGGGATTCCTCCAGCCACCAAATTGTCCAGTGGACACTAATTGGGTGTCCTGCAGTTCAATTCAATTCAATTCCAACACTCTCTACCTGGAGATAACCTCAGATCCGGCGGGTTAAGGGCTCTGTCACACAAGCTGGCCCCCACTTTAGATGCCAGTTGCAAGCAGTAGGCTGACACCTATACTTTATGACCAACTGGCTATAAAGCAGGGTTCCCACAACTCCCTCCTCAGGTTCAATTCATTAGCTATGAGGGCTCACAGAACTCAAGGAAATACTTATGCTTAGTGGTCTATTATATTAACAAAGGATACAGATGAATAGCTAGGTAAAAGAGAGTCAGAGAGCCAGATATGGTGTACTGGGCACAAAGCTTCCATGGTGGCACCTTCCAGGTGGTCCTCCCCCAGTGTACCATCCTCCAGGACCCTCCATGCGTTCAGCTGTCCAAAAGTGCCCAAACCCTGTCCTTTGGGGTTTTTACGGAGGTTTCATTACATAGGCATGATTGATTACATTATTGGCCACTGGTGATCAACTCAGCCTGCGGCCTCTCTCCCAACTCTGGAGGTCATGAGGAGCAAGGTGGGCTGAAAGCTCCAACCCTCTAATTCTATGATTGGTTTCCCTGGTAACCAGATCCTTTATGAGACTATCCAGGAGCCCACCAAGACTTGCCTCACTACAACAAAAGATGCTCCTATCACCCAAGAAACTGCAAGGGATCCAGGAGCTCTTCATCAGATGCTCTTATTACTCTGGAAATTACTAAGCTCTCAGGAATCAGACAAAATATCAAGCAAACATTTCTCTTAGTACCCCTATCTACAAGGGTTGCAGTAACCCTGTCTCAGGCGCTCGGGCCAGAGACTAAATGTGCATTTCTTATTATTAATATATTACAGTTTCATGGGCTGCTAACCAGGAAGCCAGAGGGACCTCCCCAGTATAAGGGAGGCACTTAAAATTTGGAGTCAGATAAGGCCACAGTCCCAGCTTCTTCACTAACAATGCACTGTGGGGCAATCGCTTTACCTGTTTGGGTCTTAATTTCCTCACCTGTACATGGCAATGTTCTCTGGGCACAGAGACCCACGGCAGCCATGGCAGTGGAAATGGGAGGATGGACATTGGATCCGCTGAAGACACAGGCCTGGGAGCCCCTGACTTTTGAATCCATGGAGGAGGTGAAGGGCACATAGGAGTCTGTTCCATCCCTGACTGCCTGGGAGGGGGCCCTTCTGGAAGAAGAGGCCTTCTGGAAGAAGAGCTCCTGTGCTCTGAGCACCTGCAATGAGCAAGGCACGGTGCTGAGTGCTTTCCAGCAGTTATCAAGAGGCTGCAAGCATCCAAGTACAGAACCTGGACTTTGGAGCCAGGATGATTAAATCTGAATCTGAAATCCAGCAATTACTGAGGGTATTTGTTTGCTAGGGCTGCTCTAAGGAGGACCACAACGGTGTGGTTTAACCAACAGAAATGCATTGTCTCTCAGTTGTGGAGGCCAGGAATCTGAGCTCAGTGAGGAAGAATCTATTCCACACCTCTCCCAGCTTCTCAAGGCTTTCTGGCAATCTTGAACGTCCCTTAATCTCTGTCTTCCTCCTCCTGTGGAGTTCTTTCTGCATGCATGCTGGAGTCCAAATTCCTCCTTTGTAAAAGAACACCAGTAATATTGGAGTAGGGGCACAGTCTACTCCGGTATGACCTCGTTGTAACTAAGTACATCTGCAAGGACCCTATTTCTAAATAAGGTCACATCCTGGGGTATTCCGGGTATGGGCTTCAACACATGAATTTGGAGGGTCAGGGGCAATTCAACCCATAACACTGGGTGAGGGGCTTGGGTGGTCTCTCTGTGCCTCCTCAGTTCCCTCACCTATGGAATGGAGATGATAATACCTAACTCATAAGCCTATCGTGGGTGTTTGCTGCTTTCCTGTACATACAGCACTTAAGCTAGTAGTTCAGCATGTGGCATACTAGCATTAACTGTTGTTCTATTCATCTTTTGTCACAGCCATGTGCTGTAGAACAAGGGTGACAACTGTGTATGCCTGCCAGAGCTGGGCAGGTCACCTAAACAGCTGAAGTGGGCTGCCAGTGATGGGGCCCAGACAGGTGGGACAGTAAGAGTCTCCATTTAAAGGCATTCTGCTCAACATTGTTACACAATAATCTATGGAATGGAACTCTCCTATGGAGGAGAGAGCTCTTTGTTGCTCTTGATGCCAATGGAAAAAAACTGACCATGACCTACCTGGTCCTTAGGTGGGGTTAACAGCTATTCTGAAAGAAGAATGCTCATTCAACAAGAACTGGGCATGAAGCCAACCATGTGTTCTGGAAAGGATACAACTGCATTTAAGAGAAGGCTTAAGCCCATCAAGATTGAGTTAAGGAGGCTGCCCCATCAGGCCAGTGGTGGTTGCCTTCACCAGCCCTGGCCTTCTCTCTGGCTACTGAGATGCTGAGCAGGGCTGGAGAATAGACCAAATGTGGCCAGCCAAGGTCACACATCCTCAGAGCCACTTGCTCAAGTTCTCAGCTCTCCTAGAGTGGCTGACTTCAGTGGGAATGCGACTCTGCCAGCACCTTCATTCAGACTTCCAGCCTCCGGAACCGGGAGAGTGAATCCCTGCTGTTTCAAGCCACCCAGTTTGTGGTGATGAATTATGTCAGCCCCAGCAAACTAACATTCCTCTTTTCCTCCAATTTCACAAGAACAGCTGTTGCTCTTCCTGACAAACAGCTGTCTGTTCTCCTGGCCTCCCACTATCTGAGGGAAATCTCCTTCCATTAATAACCACCTTTACCCTCCGTTCAGCTTCTTCCCCAAACCTGGGAAGTCCCTGCCTCCAATCCACAGCTCCATCTGCTCCACCTCCTTCCCAGCCTTCTCCTCAAGGAGCAATCTGCCTTGACCATCCCCTTGAATTCTCAGCCTGCTGGTCCTGGGTTTCTGTTCCTACCTCCTCACCCAGATCACCTTGGTGGCTTCTGTGGACCAGTGGCCATCCTCATCCTACTCAAATGTTCTGCTGCATCTGACACCAACAGTGGCCTCCCTTGTCCTCCCTTGCTATCTGCCCTGGTCCTCTTCCTTCCCAGCCATCACCTTTGTGAGCTCTCTCTCTCTCTCTCTCTGTCTCCTCAGGCTTATGCCAAGGGTCTCAGCATTCTATGCTTCATCCTCTTCTCTTGTCCTCTCCTCACCCTGGGATGCCCCAGACCCCATGTGCTTCCTTCACTCTAGTTCTTATCTCTGTTCTTCCCTCCAAATCCCTCTTTAGACCCATTCACCTGTCATCTCCGCCCGCAGGCACCACATCCCCTTCAGGCTCACCAGGTCCAAAACTGAGCTCGCCATCATGCAGGCTTCTAAAGCCTACCCCTCACCTCACACTGGGTCCACTCAGCTTCTTTAATGTGTCTCATCTGCTCCAGCCCCACCTCTGCTGGCTTGGCCCACACCACCCTCATCTCTCCCCTAGATTACCACAGCAGTGTCACTTGGTTCTATCTTGATTTCTAGGTGACCAGATCCATGACAGCCAAATAGAATTTCTTCCTCCTTCTCTTACAGAATGAAGTTCAACCCTGATTCCTACCCCAGCAGGACTTTCACACCTTCTGTCTGGCCCTGATCTGGCCCAGGCTTCACTTTGTCCTCCCCTCCTTCTCTCTGATAGGCTCCTGGTGCCCCACTACCTGCTCTGCTGCTTCAGGCTGCGCTGCTCTCACTCCTGTGGCTCTCTCAGACCAAAATGCAGCCTCCCGCTGCTGTGCTATAAGCTCTTCTGTGTGTTCACTCCTCTCTACCCAGCCAGGACTGATAAAAATATAGACACAGTTCAAAATCCCAGATTCAAGGTCACCATTTTCACAAAGCGTTTCCTACTCCATTCCTCTCTCCAGCCATGGGAGAATGGACCATTCCTCCTATGTGTCTTTGCTATGAAGACATCTGTTAGAGCATCAACGCTCTGTCTTTATCTATTGAGATAGTAATCTCTCTTCTTGAGACCAGGGGTATTTTCTGGGTCATGGTTAGAGCTCAATAAACATTGATATTGGAGGAATGAAGTGAAGGAAGGATGGATGGAAGGCTATAGGATGGGTGGATGGATAAGTGGATAGATGGATGGATGGATGAATAAATGGGTGGATGGATGGTTGGATGGTGGATGGAGGGAAGGATGGATGGATGGATGGATGGATGGATGGATGGATGGAAGAATGGATGAATAGGTAGATGGATGGTTGGATGGGTGGATGGATGGAAGGACAGATGTATGGGTGGATGGATGAATGGATGGAGGGATGGATGGAAAGAAGGAAGGAAGGACAGATAGATGGATGGATGAATGAATGGATGGGTGGAAGGATGGTCGAAGGAAGGCAGTGCCAGTATGTTTTAGCTCTTGCAGGCAGGCAGTTGATGGGCAGAGGGAGGCATGGTGGCTGATTAAGAAAGATCATAGCAGATTTTTTTCATTTCAAATTTTAAAGCTTGCATATAAGATCACTTTATTCCTGCATCTGCTCAATTGTTTCTTCCTTGTATTTGCCCTTTTCCTTTCCTACATGGTGAGATTTGGCTTTCTGTTCAAGGATCTTTTTGTGATCTTTGTCCAGTTTTAGCCTAGGGATAACCACCTTGCTGGGGCGAATGCCCAGGTGGACAGTTGTGCCATTAGCCTTTTCCTGCTGTACCTATTCAATGTAGATAACATATTTCCTCCTCTAAATCTGAACTACTTTTCCAATTTGCTGACCTTTATAGTGTCCTTGTACAACCCAAACTGCATCATCCTTTCGGATGGGCATGGATCGCACGTTGTACTTCTGTTTCAGCTCCTTGGAAAGACGGGAAGACACAATCTTCCTGTGAATGTGGGAAGGTGCATTTAAATGCATTTTGCAATTCTTGCTTTGGTCAGAAGTCACAAAGGGATTGAACTTCATTTTGGCAGTCCCCACTTTGATGATGGCTGCAAAAGGGAAAAGACAATAGCAGATGTTTTAGGCAAGATTAACAGCCCCAAGATTGTCTCAAAGACTGAGAAGAGAAGACAAGAAAAGTGGGAAAAGTTATTAAGACACAAGCCCTAGATCAGGAGATAGAGGCTGGATCCCCAAACAAGGCAGGAGCCTAATAACTCAGGTGGCTAACTTAGTTTGCCAAGGGCTTTGCCAGTTTCAGCACTGAATATCCCATACCATCAGAAACTCCTCAGTCCCAGGCAAGTTGGAATGGTTGGTCACCCTACCAGTAATGAAGACCAGTGCCTCCACTTCAGAGCAGAACCATCAGCCAGGTCCTGAGAGATATATTTTAGGCTCCTGAACTGGTCTCACTTAATCCCCACGAGGCCCAGGATCATGGAACAGAGGGCAGGGAGGCCGGGGGCCAAGCAGAGGAGCACCTGTGTTCAGCAGGGCAAGGCATCACAGGGGCCAACACTGGTTTCTCAGCCCTTCTCCCAGAGACCACCTCCCCACTTTGATCCCTTCCCATGCCCTGCTAGGCTCTAGGACACCAAATTTTCACATTCTGGCCACTTGCCCATCCTATGTACTCACCCTGGGTGTTATGGACTGAATTGCATCTCCTCCAAATTCTTAAGGTGAAGTCCTAGCTCTCATTGTGACTGTTTGTAGAGATAGGACCTTTAGGGAGGTTATTAAAGTTAAATAAGGCTCTAAGGGTGGCACCCTAATCTGATAAGACGGATGTCCATGTAAGAAGAGGAAGAGAAACCATAGAGCTCACTCTCTCCTCCTGCCCACCCCCTCTCTTGGTGTGTGTGTGTGTGTGTGTGTGTGTGTGTGTGTGCGCATGCGTGCATGTGTGTGTCCAGTGTGGGCTCACAGGGAAGAGGCTATGGGAGGACAGACTGAAAAAAAACCATCTACAAGGCAGGCAGAGAGCCCTCACCAGAGACCAACCCTAACAGCACCTTGAGCTTGGATTTCCAGCCTCCAGAACCATAAGAAAATAAATTTCTGTTGTTTAAACCACCCAATGTCTGTTAAAGCCAAGCCAGTGTGAGGTATTTTGTTACGGCAGCCATAGAAGACGGATACACTGGGGTGCCATGCCCCAAGACCCTGTCCAAATCTCTCCTTTCAAAACTCACCACCCTCAGTCCTGATTCCTTCAGAGCCCTTTCCAAGTGAGAGTGGAAGCCGTGAGTTACCTCAGACTTACCCCCAAATTCTCAAGATGTTCCTTAAGGTATGAGCTTGGGAAACAGCACGTGCTGTCTTTCCCTCCTGAGTGGTCAGAGCACAGACAGCACACAAAGGCCAGAGACGGGCCACAGGCCCTTGCTTAGCCCACCTTTTCCAAAGCGGTTTCACCTGGAACCCATTTTGGCGGTGTTGCACTAGTTTCTGATGGCTGCTCTAAGAAGTTATCACAAACAGTGGCTCAGACAACACAAAATTATTCTTTCATGGTCGTAGAGGCCAGAGGCCTCACTGGACCAGAATGAAGATATTGGCAGGGCTCTATTCCTTCTAGAGGCTCTAGAGGAGCATCCATGGCTTGCCCTCTCCAGCTTCTAGAAAATTCCTCACTCTTTGGCACCTGGTTCCCACATCACATTGACTTTTCCTCTCCTGCTTCCACCATCGCATCACCTTCTTCTGACTCCACTCCTGCCTCTTTCTTGTAAGGACCCTTGTGATTATTGTGAGGACCCAGCTGGATAATCCACGACAATACCTTCAAGATCCTGACTTACATCTGCAAAGTCCCTTTCATCAAAAAAGACAATAGCCACAGGTTCTGGGTATCAGGACACGGGCATCTTTGGGGTTCCATTACTCACCATAACTGGTACGCAGTGCTGATTTCCATCCTGCAGGTATGGTTTAGGAATCTCTAGGTCAATGAGATATAGGATTCTTGCTCATGTCACATGGCATAATGGGAAGACAGCCAAACCTAGAAGGAGGGGACTCAGCTTCCCTTGTTAGAGCCTTATCTTATTAACTGTGGGATTTGGAATTGATTCCCTGACCTGCTCGGTTCTGTCTTCTCTCCACTTCAATGGGAATGAACTGTGAGGGTACTGAGCAAAAACTAAGGGCTCTATACCTAATAGTAGTGGGACTTGCCTCTGGATAACCAGTAGTGATTGCACCTGCCCTTGGATACCCAGGAGTGATCCCGCCTGCCCTGGATATCCAGCAGTGATCACGCCTGGCTCTCGATACCCAGTAGCAACTGTGTTTTCCTCTAGATACCCAGTAGTGACTGTGCTTGCTTCTAGAGAGGTAGTAGCAGTTGGACTTGGCTCTAGATACCCAGTGTTCCTCACTAGATGGGGCTGAGATCAGTGTCTCCCTGGAAGGATTATTGTAACAATGAAGAGATAATGTGTGTAAAGCACTTGGCATAATATGTGGTCTTTGTTTAAAGTTTGAATAAGTACTAGTTCTTATTATTTCTGTGGATATCCGACAGCCCTGTAATTAGGCCCCAAAACCATGAGGAAGAAGAAGGAAATGTCTTAAAGGTTATCGACAGACTGTGTTTTCTAAACATCAAGATCACTTCCTGGGTATTATCTCTGACTTGCTCTATCAACTCTGCACCCCACCTGCAGTCACACAACCTTCCATGATCATGACCATACACAACATACTGTGTCCACCAGGCATAGGGACCTTGGAAACGTGACCAGGCTTCAGCCAGCACCCTGCATCGGTGTTTTGGAAATGCTCTTAAGAGTGTGTGGCTGAGTTAGGGATCCTGATTTCAAAGTAGAAAGGGAGAATCCATCCAAGCCCATAGAAATCCTGAATGCAGCTCCTTTCTAAGCAAAAAGCATTGGCCATGGAGTCAGCCACCTGGGCACCAACCCCACTCTGCCCCTAATTAGATGCATGACTGAAAATTCCCTTCATTCTTCTGAGCCCCAATTCAGGGGTTGGTGAAGTCACAGGCTTGGCTACGGCGACCCGTCATCGCTGGTATGATGAGACTCAGTCCCTCTCATTTCCACTAGAACTGACTGCTGGGATCTACGACCCAGTCAGCATAGCAGGCCTGTGGGGAGCTCTCATGCTCAAGTGCATGCTCCCCCCGATCTACAGGAAATTAGCTGCAGAAAACCAAGGAATCGAGCCTGGAAAGAGAGAGGGTTAGCTAGTGCTGTCCCTTTCCCTGTCTCTAGAATACCAACAATGGGAACCCTCTTTGATCTTGTCTCTCAGGAGTGCCCATGTCATTCCAGGCAACTGGTGGCCTGGCTGGCAGCACAAGGCTTGGGGAGCAGCTAGTGGGCATCGCGGTCAAAGCCTCTGGATCAGGCAGCTGTGTCTGCAGGCAGGCCTGCTGGCTGGAAACCTGGCAGGAAAGGAAAGGCTGGCAGGGGCGGGGCCAGGGAGGGGTGGAGACTGGGCTGGCTGTGGTCAGTGACAAATGCTGGCTGCAGTCCAGCCAGCCCTCTGCCCTTTCCTGAGCCTGAGGGACTGCCACCTCCACTGTGTGCACGCTCAGCTGCAGGATACAGTAAGTACAGATACCACAACGGGAGGTCCCGTGGGCTTGAGGGCATGTGAGGCCAGGAGAGGATGGACTCTAGAGTTACGGGGTTTGGAGGCGGCAAAGCTCTGAAGGAGTCTCACCTCTGCAGTGTCGGGCGATAAGCAGGGGCTCCCAAGGCAGCAGAGGTGAGTGCATCCCCCAAGCGCTGTGACTTTATGCTCCACACTAACTCTGGCAGAACTTCCGTTTCCTCGTAGGTAAGATGGAAAAAATTATACCCTGTGCATGGAGTGACTGAAGGGTAAATACAGCGGGTGCTCTCACTCAGCGTATCTGGCTATGTCTGCAGACAGGTTTGGTTGCCCCAACTGGAGGGAGGGCCTGGGTTAGTGACATCTAGAGGCCAGCAAGGCTGCTTGTGATCCCACAATGCCCAGGACAAGATCACAAGCATCATCCTGTTCAAAAGGTCAGCAGGATCAAAGTTGAGAGAACTTTTGACCTGTTGAACAAGACCTGTTTTGAAAGGACCTGTTGACCCTTTGAATAAGACCATGGGGACAAAATGGTCCTCCTGGCTGGACAGGAGGCTCAGTAAACGGCAGCTTCCGTTGTTTTCTGTGCTGGGGGTCTTGGGCCTTTAGAAATCAAGAACAACCATCCAGTATTATCTGCTTCCCTGAGATAAGGGCATCTTGCCTGGAGGCTGCCACCCAGGCCGGTCAAGGCAGCTGCTTATGAGAGACAGTTTGTTAAATGAACAAAATGTAGAAATAAAGTAAGCAGAATGTTTAGTTTTTCTGAGGGTGGGGCTTTGGGCCGGATAGACAATATTGAAAGGGGAAACCCCTCCCTTGGGACAGTGTCCTCACTCATAGATCAGGAAACTGAAGTGTGAAGAGTGCAGGCTGCAGATGCCTGGAGGCGACGGACGTGGTCACGGTGTTGACAGTGGTGATAAGTAACAGATGTGGACTCATCTCCAAACTTGTCAAGTTGTAGACATTCAATATGTGCAACTTTTTAAAGAGCAGTCATGTCTCCATCAAGTGGTTTTAATAAAGAAATAAAAGGAAGCCAGAGCTGGCAGGGAGGGAGTTTTTCAAGGTCACCTGGCAAATGAGGCCCGGGGCGGGGAGAGCTCAGCTCTGGGTGGCCAGCCTGGCTTTTTCCACTACTCAGTGTCCAGCTTGCAGTGTAATGTCTCTGAATCACAGAGAAGGAGACAGGGGTCAGTTCATTCATTCATTCATTCTGCGAAGGTGTATGGAGTGTCTCTCATGACTGCAAACTCTTGAAGGTGAGAGCAGCACAGATGAGGGTCTCAGGGAGAGAGAGGCCGGGATGAAAAATGTCAATGACAAATGCATATATAAAGGCACATGTGTAATTGAAGGAACTTAGAGAGAAACAGTCAAGGGACTGTTCCAGAGAATAGCTGTGGAAGGGGAAAAGGTCCAGCATGATGGGGTGTTGCAAAGAAGTGGCATTTAAGCAGAGGCCTGCAGCAGATGCGGAAGCTGGCCATGGTGAGAAGGGACGGGGGAGGATTCCAGTAGAGAGGGAAGGTGTCCAAAGGCCCAGGGATAGGACAGAACTTGCTGCATTTGAGAGACTGGGAAAAGAAGAGTGAGCCTGGGGTACCACATGACCCTGGGCAGAACAGGTCGAGGCCAGGTGGAGCCAGTTCACAGGAGCGCTTGTGGGTTAGAGCACAAATCAAAGTTAGCATTGACCTGAAACACAGGAGTTGGCCCTGAGTTTCTTAGATGAGGAAGCGCTGAGACCATGTTTATGATTGAAGGAGATTCTTTTATATGCTGCATATAGAATGCCTTGTAGGGCAAAGAAAGGAAGCTACTGGGGTGTCTCAAGGGAAGATGGTGGGAGTTTCCATTAGGGGGCAGTGAGAAAGCCAGAGAGAGGCAGCAGCTTTAAGGCCCGTTTTGGAGATAGAACTGACAAGCCTTTCTGATGGGCTGCAGTGGAACAAGAAGTCAAGATGACTTCTCCCAGGAAGTTCTGCTTCTGGGTCTAGAGGAAGCTGTGATGTTGTCTCTCATCTCTGCTTGGGATCCAAGCCTCACAACCCTTTTTGTAATGAGCAGATATTGGACAGACCCTCCTCACTAACACGCTTCCCACAGCTGTGCCTGGGCAGGACTTCATTGCCCAACACGGGAAACACGAGCCAGCAGATTTTAGCTTCATGGGTGATGGGGTGGGGGGCAAGGGGAAGGACTGACCAAGGCCTATCCACCACATCCCCACCACCAGTCAACTCAACTCACCTTGGCCTGGGATGACAGATGAACTTGACTGATCCCCTCTCTTCCCTCTGCACCAACACTAAAGCCAGGAACCCAGGAGAGGGGTAGCCCGACTATGCTCTCAAGGCACCCGGTTGAGGCTCGTCTGGGGAATGGGAGGCTCCCAGGGTTTCACCTGTCTGTTAAAGCCATATATTTCCACCAGATGCCCAGGAGTGTGATGGCAAACCCTGGCTTCAAAACTCAGAAATATAAAACAAGCAATAGGGGTTCCACTGCCTCTTGGAGGGACCTCTCTGACCCTCTGTTTCTTCTTCTGCATGGTTAGGATAGTAAAACCAACTCCATGTTGCTGTGGAGAAGTATAAACAAGCTAATACAGGTGAACTGCCTGGGGATACCAGGAGGTGGGGTCAAGGAGGAACGAGGTATCACTCCTCAGAGCGTCTCAGAGACAGGCTGTGCGTGAGTCAGAGAAACCTGGATTTTAATTCTGGTTCCATCACTCAATCGCTGGAACAAGCTATTCCATTTTGCTTAGCCACAGTCTATTCAATCTGTAAATAGAGTGAGTAATGCTTATTTTTGGTGAAGGTTAAATGTAGTAATATGTATGGAGTGTCTAGCAGGTTTTTAATAATTAGTGGTTTTACTAATTACTAATTAGGGGGCCCAGAGGGAGCAAGTTTTCTGCATCTCAAACGTGTAATCCTGGAGAGCCTAGGTGAACCCGCGGCCCTCTCCAAACAGACCCTGGGGAGACTCAGTGCATGCCAAGAGAAGCAGCTCCTCCCCATCTGATCTCTAGTGCTTGGCAGGGGGCAGGGGGCTCTGAGGGGGTGTCCACAGCACATGGCTGACTGCAGATGAAGAAACTGAGGCCTAGAGAGGGTGGGGCTTGCCCAGGGTGACCTAGCAGCTGCATAGATGGGAGAAAGGAGGCCAGAGCCTCACTGAGACTCTCAGGGTCAGCTGCCCCTGGGCTCTATCCAAGAAGGAAACCTCCCTGCTTCTGAAGCTGTTTTGGAAAGCATTTCTTTGAGGAGAATTATCAGCTCAGTGTGGCTCTGCGGGGGGTTGAGCCACATTGTTTCTTTAGCAGCATCTCCACACATGGCTGGTCCTAACACTTGGCAGGAGGCACCAGATTGTGCTGTAAAACAGACTCATTTAGAGGAGCCAGAGATTAAACCACCCACCCATGTCCTTCAAAACTCTCCAGGCAAGTGCCTCCGTGGGAACAGGCAGGGAGTGTCAGCATTGGGAGTGGGGGACTCTGCTTGCTCATTATCTGTAGATTAGGGCTATTGTTTGTGGCTACTAAGTCAGGGATTTCCAAATCCGGAAGATGCGGCACAGGAACAAAGGAGGCAGGACTCTGGAGAGTCGGAGTGATACGGTGGTTCCCAGCGTGGACTTGGAGGGTCAGAACTGCTCTGAGTCCAAGCTTTGCTAATGTTAGCAAGTGACTCCATCTCTATGAAACTTGGATTACCCATCTGTAAAATAGAGCTGGTAGCTGGACGTATCTTTCTGGGTGGTGCGAGGCTAAAGCAGTTGGTACAGTGCTGAAAGAGGGTGCGGGCAATGTGCCCAGCTGCTACGGCTGCCTGGTTCAGTCCTGGGTTCGGTTTTGCAGGCAGACCTTTTACATGAGCCTCCTTCTCGGAGGGAGCTCAGGGAGCAATTTCTAGACTGGGCTGGCAAGGGTGACCTGCTGAAGCTATGCAACTTCGCTTAAAGCAGGCCTGCAGCCCAGGCCTGCCCAATCCCTGAGACCATCTCTTCCCACTGCTGAGCCCCATGGCCACTCTACAAGCCATTTTCCACACAGCTGTCTGAGGCCCTTTGGAGTTTGGTTTTAATTGGATCACGGGATGCTGTGGCAGGCTGCCCTTGCCTTCTGTGGATCTGGGGGACCTGATGACATTGTGCCCATGGAGAGAGCCCAGCAGAAATTGATTCCCTCCAAAGCGACACACAGGGCAAAGCCCACATCAGAAGCCAGGCGGGTCCTCTGTACCTGGGAATTAGTGCCAGGCTCACATAAGTTTGTGTGTGTGTGTGTGTGTGTGTGTGTGTGTGTGTGTGTGTGTAAAGCATGTACCTCATGGTACAGCTGAGAAAATTGGGGCCTCAGATGAGGCTGTTGCCAGACACTGCCACGCCCATGGCTCTCACTTCCACAGCACGTGCCCCCAAGCATCCCATGGTGCAGGTGCTGTTACCACCTCTACCTTACAGTTGTGCGGCAGTGGCTCAGGGTGTAACCCAAAATCACACTGCAGGGACAAGGCAGGGCTGAGATTTGAACCTGGGCAGTGGCTTCAGATCCTGGACTGTTTCCTACTGCCAAGGAAGGTGGGAGGACTTCTACCCGTAGCCAGAGGGGGAGGCATGGGCACAGGAACTGCTCCTGGGTGAAGTGGAGGGGGAAAGAGGAGGACTGAAGTGAAGACCACGTCAGGAGTGATGTGAGACCCCACAAAGGCCCCCTAGAAAGAGCCAGAGACAAAAACGAGTGCCTCCTTGTCTGGAAGTGGAAGAGATGTCTTTGCCTGCTTGGGCTGCCGTCACCAAGTCCCACTAGGGACCTTCAACAACAGAAATTTCTTTCTTTACAACTCTGGAGGCTGGAAGCCTGAGACTAAGGTGCTGGCAGGATTTGTTCCTTCCAAGGCCCCTCTCCTTGGCTCGCAGGTGGCTGTCTTCTCACTGCATCTTCACCCGGTCTTCCCTCTGTGCGTGTCTTTATCCTGATCTCTTTTTAATTCTTTTGTAAGGACACAGTCATGTTGGATTAGGGCCCACTCTAGTGACCTCATTCTAACTCAGTCCCCTCTTTAAAAGCCCTATCTCCAAATATAGTCACATTCTGGTGTATTGTAGGTTAGGACTTCGGCATATGCATTGGGGTGGGGGAACACAGTTCAGCCCAGAACAGAAGAAGGGGACAGTGGGGATGCTTGCATGAAGAGGGCAGGCAGAATTCCCCTAGGAGAGGAAGGTGTCTCTCTGTGGGACAAGGCTGACCTGGAGCAGTGCCTGGGGGAAGGACAAGAGGACAGTGGGCATCTTGGTATCCTGCCTGCCCCAGGGGGGATGCTCACTCTGTGTTTGCTGAAAGAACAGGGCAAGGCCAGCAGTGCTGAGGGCCCCAGGCATGTAGCTGGTCTGAATTCATAAGGACCATAGGGCCCTGCCATGTGCCAAACCAGGACACCAGAGTGAAGGCCTGAAGCTCACACGCAAGCAGCTTAGTTCCCCAGTAACCCCGAGGAGCTGATGAGACAGAACAGAGCAGGGGGAACCCTCTCCCTCCATATTCCATCCCCCAAAACGTGTCCCTGGAGGTGGATGAGTAAGGGAGGATTCCTGCCTGGCAGCCAGGCCCCTGCCTTGGGTCTACACCTGCTCTTCCTCCTCCTTCCTCGCCCCATTGTCCCTAAATCTTTGTCCTCGAGCCACTACTGCCCTATTTAAGCCCCTATTCTCAGTCTCAGGGGTGCCATCCCTTCTCTTTGAAGCTGAATGGACAAAACCTACCATTGGGTGGGGACATCTCTGGAAAGTCAGCGCCCCGACAAGCCCCACTCCTCTCTGAGACACCTTCTCTCCCTTTCAGAACAAAGGACAGCCGCCATGCAGCTCTTCCTCTTCTTGTGCCTGCTGCTTCTCAGCCCCCCGGGGGCTTCCCTCTACCGCCACCACTCCCGGGAAGTGAAGAATAGAGTCAAGGACCTCCATGTAGGTGACATGGTGGCCCCCAGCAGCAGAAAGGACTTTACCTTTGACCTCTACAGGGCCTTGGCTGCCACTGCCCCCAGCCAGAACGTCTTCTTCTCTCCCTTGAGTGTCTCCATGAGCCTGGCCATGCTCTCCCTTGGAGCTGGGTCCAGCACCAAGACACAGATCCTGGAGGGCCTGGGCCTCAACCTGCAGGAAGGCTCGGAGGAGGAGCTGCACAGAGGCTTCCAGCAGCTCCTGCAGGAGCTCAACCAGCCCAGAGATGGCTTCCAGCTAAGCCTTGGCAACGCCCTGTTTACAGACCCAGTGATGGACGTGCGGGACACCTTCATGAGTGCCATGAAGACGATGTACCTGTCGGACACTTTCCCCACTAACTTTAGGGACTCTGTGGGGGCCCTGAAACAGATCAATGATTATGTGGCAAAGCAAACAAAGGGCAAGATTGTGGACTTGCTTAAAAACCTCGACAGCAACGCAGTCTTGGTCATGGTGAATTACATCTTCTTTAAAGGTAAGGCCCTTGGGCCCAAACCTGTACCTGCTCTGGCTTTTCTGCTGTTCTTATCTAAAGAATACCCAGTTCCCTCACATACATAAAGGAGGGGGAGTAGATTAAGCTCTTTCTGGTGCCTGGTGAGAAAAATTAAATGAACAAGCAGCCAGAAGAGGTAAGATGGGTGCCTTCTTGCTGTGGATGGGGTTAGTGAGCCTGGGATGCTGTTTCTTCCATGGAGGAAGAACTGTTTGCTGCTTTGGGGCCTCCGAAGGCCCAGCTTCCTTGCTTCCTTACAGGCTTTGAAACATGAGCCCATTTTGGCTACCATGACAAAGACACCAACACCTCAGCCACTCGGGTCAGGACAAGGACCCCAGAAGGGCTTAGAGGGCATTTCCCAGCTCCCCATAGCCCCCAGATCCTGGAAACTCTGACCTCATAGAGGCCGAGACTCACTCAGATAAATACTTGTTCCTCTGAAATGCCTTCTCCTAACTCCTCATCAAGAGCTGACCTCTGCTGGTTATCTCCCTGACTCTTCTTGTAAGCATTCCTGCTCCCGTCTGCAGCTCCGGGCCACCAGGGGCCAGAAAGCAAGAGTGGATAGAGAGGGGAAGGGAAAAGAGGACAGGAAAGAGTGGGAAGGGGTGGAAAAAGAAGTGAATTGTTAACACCTCCCCTTCCTGTGGTCACAGATCGTATCTTTGGTCATTTGGGTGGCTTTTACAAAATACCATAAATTGGGTGGCTTCGCAAGAACAAAAATTTATTTCTCATAGTTCTGGAGGCTGAGAGGTCCAGGACCGAGGCACCAGCAGATTCAGTGCCTGTTCCTTGGTTCATAGATGGTGACTTCTTAATATGTCCTTGCTCAGTGGAAGGAGCAAGGCAGCTCTCTGTGACGTCGTTCGTAAGGACATCAATCCTGTTCATGACAGATCCATCCCCATGACCTAATCACCTCCCAAAGGCCTCCTGTCCTAACACCTCCACCTTGGGGGTTAGGTTTCAACGTATGAACAATGTGGGAACAAACACTGAGCCCACAGCAATGAGTGTCAAACTTGGATTGAGGTTTTCTGTCCCCTGGTCCCCATTACATCAGACTGCTGAGGACAACTGTGAAATAAGCTAAGCAAGGTATTGGGTGGGGTCTTCCTTTGATAAGGCTTAAGACATTAGAAACAGGCTGGACATGGTGGCTCACACCTGTAATCCCAACACTTTAGGAGGCCAAGATGGGCAGATCACTTGAGGTCAGGAGTTTGAGACCAGCCTGGCCAACATAGTGAAACTCTATCTCTACTAAAAAATATACAGAAATTAGCCAGGCATGGTGACGTGCACCTGTAATTCCAGGTATTCAGGAAGCTGAGGCAGGAGAATTGCTTGAACCTGGGAGGTAGAGGTTGTAATGTGCTGAGATCGTGCTACTGTACTCCAGCCTGGGTGACAGAGGGAGACTTCATCTCAAAAACAAATAAATTAATTAATTAAAATAAACAGAAGTTGGAAACAATCACTTATAGCATTTTGTTCAGAAGTTCCCATAGGAAGGTCAGAGAAGGATAATTGAAGACTTTCCAAAGGGAAAAACCATTCATTTCCAGGACCCATACTAACTTCTCTCCAAAACTTAGATAAAAATATTGAGAAGAGAGTGAAAATAGAGAAACTCACCCAGATACCAGGTAGCATTCACAGCCAACCCATCTTTTACCCTCTTGACTAGGAGAGTTGGCCTTGAGTAACATTAGAGGATCAAAGAACATCAGGGGTCCAGGGCCTCTGCAGATGTGAAAACCAACGTTCTTTTATTGCAAATGTGGAAGGAAAAGTCCCACAAGAAGTCCAAGAATATGCCCAAATGTTATAAAGGGACTTGCCTTGAAATTCAAAAGGTTGAACAGTCTCTGCTCTGAGGCTGCCGTAAAGATGGTCTCCGCTGGCTATCTTTACTGTCTTCACTCCTTTCATTGGAAGCTGAGAATTTCTAATTCTTACACAAAAAATTATCTTTCATTTTTCCCTTTTTTCACCTTTAGCTAAGTGGGAGACAAGCTTCAACCACAAAAACACCCAAGAGCAAGACTTCTACGTGACCTCGGAGACTGTGGTGCGGGTACCCATGATGAGCCATGAGGATCACTATTACTACTTCCTGGACCGGAACCTCTCCTGCAGGGTGGTGGGGGTCCCCTACCAAGGCAATGCCATAGCTTTGTTCATTCTCCCCGGCGAGGGAAAGATGCAGCAGGTGGAGAATGGACTGAGTGAGAAAACGCTGAGGAAATGGCTTAAGATGTTCAGAAAGAGGTACTTAGAGCCCACCCCAGGGCTGGCCTACCCCCACACCGGACTCAGGAACACACACCTGTCCTGCCAGGGCCACACAGCAGTGCTGGGAAGGACTTGCCCAGCCAAGGAGCTGCCTCTAAACCCAGAGGCATCCAGGTCCCAGGGGCCTAGCCCGGCTGGAGGGACAAGGGCTGGAAGCTGGATTTCTTAGAGTGGTGCCAGAGTGGGCAAAGACCTCTAGGGCAGCCCATGTCCAGGTCCAGAGCAAAACGAGCCTCATCCTAGACAAGAGGCCAGAGGAGCTATAACCACCACTGTTCCTTGGGTTAAAGTGTTCCTTATTAAACAATCAAAACTAAGAATCCAGTACATTCTGAAGCCAAGGGGTGAGGCTCAGTGTGCCAATACCCTAGAACAGGCTAAGAAAGCGCCTTTTCCATTTCCAGGCAGTTCGAGCTTTACCTTCCCAAGTTCTCCATTGAGGGCTCCTATCAGCTGGAGAAAGTCCTCCCCAAGCTAGGAATCAGTGATGTCTTCACCTCCCATGCTGACCTGTCCGGCATCAGCAACCACTCAAACATCCAGGTGTCTGAGGTGGGTCCTGTGCATCTGCTTTCCAAGATCTATTCTATACTATTCTATTCCATTTTATTCTATTCTAGTCTTTCTATTCGACTCTACCTCACTCCATTCCACTCCATGTCACTCCACTCCACTCCTCCACTCCACTCCATTCCATTCTACTCCACTGCATTCCACTCCACTCCACTCCACTCCAGTCCACTCCATTCCATTCCCCTCCACTCCATTCCACTCCTCTCCTTCACTCCACTCCATTCCACTCCATTCCATTCTACTCCACTGCATTCCACTCCACTCCACTCCAGTCCACTCCATTCCATTCCCCTCCACTCCATTCCACTCCACTCCTTCACTCCATTTCACTCCACTCTATTCCATTTCATTCCACTCCAGTCCACTCCACTTCACTCCATTCCATTCTATTCTATTCTCTTTTAAATTGCATTTTAAGGTTTCGGGGTACATGTGAAGAACATGCAGGATTGTTGCATAGGTACACACGTGGAAGTGTGGTTGGCTGCCTTCCTCCCCATCACCTATATCTGGCATTTCTCCCCATGTTATCCCTCCCCAACACCCCACCTCCCACTGTCCCTTCCCTAGTTCCCCCCCACAGACCCCAGTGTGTGATGCTCCCCTCCCTGTGTCCATGTGTTCTCATTGTTCAACACCCACCTAAGAGTGAGAATATGCAGTTTTTGATTTTCTATTCTTGTGTCACTTTGCTGAGAATCATGGTTTCCAGGTTCATCCATGTTCCTATAAAGGACATGAACTAATCATTTTTTATGGCTGCATAGTATTCCATGGTGTGTATGTGCCACATATTTTCTGTCTCCTTCTCCCTCTCTCTCTCTTTTCCCTCAAGAAGCAAACGTTTCATTTTGTATCTTTTCCTTTATGTAATGGGAAGCCGTATCTACCACTGCTCCTTGGGTTAAGGAGTCCTTTATTAAACAATCAAAACTAAGAAGACACTTACTAGCTGAGTGATCTCCAAAAAATACTTGACACTCTGAGCCTCCTATCTCTCCTCCATAAAACTGAAGAGTCACATCTTGCTCCACAATGCCATGAGAATTCACTGATAGACAAAGGTGAAGTGACCTCCCAGCAGAGTGCCTGGGGCAGAGTAGCTGCTCCATTGTTCCATTTCGAACTGGCTCCATGGCTCAGTTGCACAGATACTTAGAGGGTGATGCTCACAGGCAGACACTTTGCCATTTGCTATGATGGCTTCATCCACCCCTGGTGGCCCAGTAAAGCCTGTGTCTCCCCTGCAGATGGTGCACAAAGCTGTGGTGGAAGTGGACGAGTCCGGGACCAGAGCGGCAGCAGCCATGGGGACAATCTTCACATTCAGGTCGGCCCAACCGAGCTCTCCGAGGATAGTGTTCAACAGGCCCTTTCTGATGTTCATTGTGGAGAACAATATCCTCTTCCTTGGCAAAGTAAACCGCCCCTGAGGTGGGGCTTCTCCTGGAATCTACAGGCCTCGGGGTGGGAGATGAAGGTGGGTGTGCTATGGCCCATCCGTATGTTGGTAGCTAGTGATTTGTACTGGTTTAGTTGACTAATGAGGAATTACAAACAATAAAATTACTAAATAATGATTGCTTCTGCCCACGCAACCACAAGATACAGGTGCCTTGGGGAAACTTGGAGAACATTGAGTCTTGCCCTCACTATTTATCAACATTACCATTGAGATCCAGAGGGGCTGGTTGACTTGCTCATGTTCATCAGCATGTTAGTGCAGGAGACAGGTCCAGAGTCCAGGCCCTTGATACCAAGCTTAGTGCCACAAAGCTCAGGAGGAGGGTTCCAGTGGGTGAAGGCCACCAGGAAGCACACCTTCAAGCCTGGTCCCTCACCTTTCAGCAACAACAACTGTCAGTTCATCCTGCATGAGAAAAATACCGGAATGGGAGTCTGAAATGGGGCTACTCTTTCGGCCCTAACCTGCTGTGTGACGTCGGGGCAACGTTTTTTCACTCTGGACCTCAGTTTCCCTCTGTATGCAGGAGCAGACTCTTGCTGTGATCCAAGGACTTCTGAAATCATATAGGAAGCCTGAGGTGTGCGCTGTCACACATGGCTGATTTCAAAACACTCAAGAGCCATTCATCTTCTAAGAAATATATCTGGATATCAGGGTGGAAATGGCCCATTTGATGATTGATTATATCATCTTGTGGTTATGGTTATAATCTTATGGGCCTGGATGGGAGTGGAAGAAGGGAAGCCTGTTGCAAAGAGTAGAGTATGAGTTGCAAGTGTCAATAACTTTTTGAAATTTATGTTGGCATTAACAATAAAGCATTTTGCAAACACTGGTTATGACTGTCTACGGAGGCAGCTCTGGGAATGGTGTCATGAGAGCTTACTATGTTTCAGGCC
Organism: Saguinus oedipus; assembly: GCA_031835075.1. NCBI lineage: Eukaryota > Metazoa > Chordata > Mammalia > Primates > Cebidae > Saguinus > Saguinus oedipus. Next base: position 136,771,674 of record CM063176.1, read on the forward strand.
GGGTGCCTGGCGCTTCACCTAGATGGACACATTTGCCCCCCATAGGACTCCTATGAAGAAAGGCACCACTGCTATCCCCGTTTCACAGGTGGGAAAGGTAAGGCTTGGAGTGATTAGGCGGCTTACCCAGTCACACAGCTCCTAAGTGGTGCAGCAAGAATTCGGTGGAGGGAGTGTGGCCCAGAGCTATACACTCAGTCCTGTGCTGTGCTGTGGAGGAGAGTTGACCAGGAGCAGAAACCTCATTTGGGGGCATCTCAAGCACCAGCTTCCCACTGAGCCAGTTAAGTTCCCTCCCTCCCTCCACCAAGCACCATGTGTTTCCTGCTCTGAAATTAAGATGATCAGACACTCAGAAACTGAATGAATGGGTGAGTGAGTCCTTCACTGCTCCCAAGTCTAACCCATTGTGCGCCTGCCCACCCCATTCTGCATGTTCTCAGCATGCCTCCATGAGGCTGTGCCCTCTCATCTCAGATTCTAGAGTCTGGATTGTATCATAGATGAGTGCCCACTAGAGGTAACAAGGTCAGGACCCCAAGTCCTGTCCATCCCAAAAGTACTGAGGCCTCACATTCCATTACATTCCACTCCACTCTGCAGTGTGCCTGCCTACCCCATGTTTTTAAGAAAATATTTCAAAAAAAAAAAACAAAAACAGCCCATGCCAGACACTTGGCACCTAGGATCTCACCCATCCCTTGACCAACCAGCAAAGTCTACCATTGTTCCCATTTTATAAACAAGAGCGTAGGTGCTTTCCCAGGGTCCCACAGCTGGTGACAGTGAGGGCCCAGCCCCGACAGCCCAGATGGCACATGTGCGGGCTAGTGGCAGGGCAGATGGCTGCAACAAGACACAGACCATTTTCTGCATTTGTGCTGTGGGCTCAGGGTGGCTCTTAAGGACGGGGCCCCTTCGTGCGGACATCCACTCCTATGTGCTTTCCCTTGCATCATGTCCTGTCTGTCTTGGCAAATATTTTTCTCGAGGGTTACCCAACCAGTCCAAGGTCACAAGGAAGCCCTTCTGTGTGTCACACAAAAGACCAAAGTCCAGTACTGTCCAAACTTTACTCAGCAAACAGTCACAAAGCAGGCCCTGTGTGAGGGGTCAGAGGTGGGCTCTCCGTGGCCTCTGCTACGTGTCACACGTGGAAGCACCATGCTGTGGGTCATTGCAGGGTGTTTAACTCAATTGTCGCATGAGCCTGGGTGACAAAATGGCAGAGCAGCTCAGACAGAGATAGACAGACAGAAAGTATGAACCTCTGAGGAGTCAGGTGTTTGTGGAGGAGGGGACACTGAGCTGGCTTTGGAGCATGAGAAACACTTCATCTAGCAGGTGTGGGAGCATGAGTGAGACCTGGAGACGAGTGTGATGTGGTGGGCCGTGAAGTTTAGGGGATCCCATGGAACTCCTGTCTGGGCCTGCACAGGGCGTGTGGAGGAGACAAGAGGAGGAGGTGGCTGTGCCGGCGGTTCAGTAACAGAGATCCTAAGCCGGAGGCTGGTGTGTTGTCTGATCACTTTCATCCTAATTTCAGGGTCGTTTGGGCATCCACGCCACACTCCAAGTGTCCCCTGGTGCCTTTCTGCCTCAGACCCTCCTGCCTGCACATCAGTAGATGCCTCCACACAGCCCTCCCAGGACACTCACCTCTATCCACGGCTGCTTCTCCAAAACCCACCAGGCCCTCCTGTGCGTGGAATGAGCTCAGCCACAGGGTGACATCAGGCCACGGTCTGCAGGGCTGGTTTCCCTGAGGTCTCTCCCCTTGGTTTGCAGATGGCTGTCTTCTCCCTATGTCCTCACATGGTTCTCATCTGCACGTGCCTGGTTCTAACTTCTTCTCCCCTAATCTCCACCAGTCCTATAGGACTAGCCACCCCTCGTGACCTCATCATAACTTAGTAACCTCTTTAAAGGTTCTAGCCCCTAATACGGTCACACGTTGAAATAGTGAAGTTTAGGGCCTCGGTGTATGAATTTTGGGAGGATGCCAACTCAGCCAGCTCACTCTTATTATGGTTGCACTAGCGCCATGCCTGGCTCCTAGTGGACACCGCAGGAATAGCAATCCAGCCAGACAGGTGACCCGCAGCATCCCGGACACTCCATGGCTCATCACATCACACTCGTCGCCAGCCGGTCTCTCTGCCTGGAAGTCTCACAGCTGTCAACACATCGGCTGTCTGAGGAGGTTCTTTTCATGCTTCAAAGCCAGCTTAGTGCCCTCCTTTCTGCAAAAAGATGTTCCTGACCTCTCCTTTTTCTGAAAGAAAGTTTATTCTTTCTCTCTGTCGTCAGGCTTCCTTTCTTTCTATCGATCTTTCTCTGAGCTGTTCCACCATTTTGTGTACCCAGGAATCTGTGACAATCGAATTAAACAGGCTGCAGAAAGAAAGAGAAGAAAAATAAATGGAGTTGAACAGCCTTCAATGACCCCAGCACGGTGCTTCGATGCTTGAATGACTTGTAGCAGAGGCCACACTCGGTCCTCCTCTGCTCTTCGAGTTTTTGCAGCTCTTGCCAAGATCATTCATGTCCTTAGAAAGCCCACCTTTATTTCCCTCTCTAGCCACATGGATTCTAAGACCTCCTGTTGTAAGCTGTAATCAGAATGCACAGAAGTAATACAAGGTTAGGGCCCAGAACTCCTCCCTCCTCTCCCTGCAGAGACCCAGATTTTTTTAAATAAATGATCTTGGTCTTCAGGGGTAGAACTTCCCACCACACTGAGCAGCCATCCCCAGCCTACCCCTGGCTGTGGGGCTTACTTAGCTCATCCATCCAAAGGCTGTTTCCCAGGTGCTTAGTAGGAATCCAGGCATGGAGCTAGTGCAGGCATAATGATAAGAGTGAGCCTGGCAGACACTGCTCCCCCCAGTAACCAGGTAACAAATAAACAGAACAACAAACTATCAGGGCAACAATTCATCTGTCCACAAATATTCACTGACTTTGCACTGCAGGCCTGGCACTGTTTCAAGTGCTAAAGAGAAACAAAGAAAACAAAAATCCCTGCCCTTGTAGAGGAGGCATTATAATGTGACAACACAACACAATGAAAAGGAATGAAGAATAGAACAGAAAAGTAAAATAGATTGCATGTCTCTTGATGACAAGTGCTGCGGAACGAGGCTGTCATCTAGATGGAGCACAGAAAGTGGAACATGGTGACATGTCAGCCAAGACACCTGGCAGACACCACCTTGGCCAAGGGATCAAGGTTGGCATCGCCAGCTGTGAGTAGTGCTGACATCTTGCTGTCTTCTATATGGAATCATGAGCTGGGTGCATCCTCTTGGCGGGATCTTCCCCAAGTCCAGAACTTTAGTTTAATCATGAGAAAACAACAGCCAATCCCAGTTTCAGGGACAATTGCAAAAGACCCCACCAGTCCTACTTAAAAGTGTCAAGGTTGGCTGGGCACAGTGGCTTACCCCTGTAATCCCTGCAGTTTGGGAGGCCAAAGCTGGTGGATCATGAAGTCAAGAGATCGAGACCATCCTGCACAACATGATGAAACCCTGTCTCTACTAAAAATACAAAAATTAGCCTGGTGAGTTGGCAGGCGCCCTGTAATTCCAGCTACTCAGGAGGCTGAGACAGGAGAATTGCTTGAACCCGGGAGGTGGAGGTTGCAGTGAGCTGAAATAGTGTCACTGTTCTCCATCCTGGGTGACAGAGTAAGAATCTGTCTCAAAAAAAAAAGTGTTGGGGTCACGAAAGGCAAGGAAACCCTGGGACATGGTGACTGGCCAAGGAACCTAAGCAGACATGGTGACTAAATGCCATGTAGACTCCTGGGACAGAAAAGGACATCAGTGGGAGAGCCGGTGGTGACCCTCAAGGAAGTCCAGGTTGTCCCAATGTCTACTTCCTAGTTCTGAGGAACATGCTGTGGTCACATGAGAGGTCCACGTTTACATTAGAGGAAGCAGGGATAGTGTATATCCGACCTCTCAGAATTGCTTTTGTAACTTTTCTGTACATCCAAACTGTTTTAAAATAGTATTTTTTAAGAAAATGTTTCAAAAAGAAAAATAACCAAGTAGGGGAAGGCACTTGGGTGGGGTTGGGAGTTGCAAAGGTAGAGGCGGGAGACCAGTTCAGGAAGAGAACAGGGCACTAAGGGAGATGATCGGGAGGGCCTTCCGCAGCCAGGGCTCTGAGGATCTCTCTGGGGTGGTGCCATTGAAACCGAGTTCTGAGCGACAAGCAGGAGCAGACACCATGAGTCTCTAAAGTGGGAAAAGGGGCATGCTAAGGATAAGTGACATCTTCACCTCCCATGCTGACCTCTCCAGCATCAGCAACCACTCAAACATCCAGGTGTCTGAGGTGGGTCCAGAAGCTCCTGTGCATCTGCTTTCCAAGATCTATTCTATACTATTGTATTCCATTTTATTCTAGTCTTTTCTTTCTATTTGACTCTACCCCATTCAATTCCACTCCATTTCACTCCACTTCACTACAGCCCACTCCACTCCATTCCACTCCTCCACTCCACTCCATTCCACTCCATTCCACTCTATTCCATTCTACTCCACTATATTCCACTCCACTCCACTCCAGTCCATTCTATTCCATTCCACTCCACTTCTTCACTCCAATCCACTCCAGCCCACTCCACTCCATTCCACTCCTCCACTCCACTCCAATCCATTCCATGCCTCCACTCCACTTCATTCCACTCCACTCCATTCCACTCTATTCCATTCTACTCCACTGCATTCCACTCCACTCCACTCCATTCCACTCTATTTCATTCCACTCCACTGCATTCCACTCCACTCCACTCCAGTTCATTCTATTCCATTCCACTCCACTTCTTCACTCCAATCCACTCCAGTCCACTCCACTCCATTCCACTCCTCCACTCCACTCCAATCCATTCCATGCCTCCACTCCACTCCATCTCCACTCCATTCCACTCTATTTCATTCCACTCCACTGCATTCCACTCCACTCCACTCCAGTTCGTTCTATTCCATTCCACTCCACTTCTTCACTCCAATCCACTCCAGCCCACTCCACTCCATTCCACTCCTCCACTCCACTCCAATCCATTCCACTCCACTCCATTCCACTCTATTTCATTCCACTCCACTGCATTCCATTCCACTCCACTCTAGTCCACTCTATTCCATTCCACTTCACTTCTTCACTCCACTTCACTCTATTCTATTCCATTCCATTCCATTCCACTCCACTCCACTCCACTCCACTTTACTCCATTCCATTCTATTCCACTGCAATACACTACACCCCACTCCACTCCAATCCACACCTCTATTCTATTCTATTTATTCCACTCACCTTCACTCCACTACATTCCACTCCTCTCCACTCAATTCCAGTAATTTCCACTCCACTCCATTGCATTCCAGTCCACACCACTCCACTCCACTGCACTCTACTCAAAGCCTCCTATTCTATTCTATTCTTCTATTCTATTATCTCCTTCTCCCTCTCTCTCTTTTCCCTCAAGAAGCAGACATTTCATTTTGTGTCTTTTTCTTTATGTAATGGGAAGCCTTATCCACCACTGTTCCTTGGGTTAAGGAGTGCTGTATTAAACAATCAAAACTAAGAAGATACTTACTAGCTGAGTGATCTTCAAAAAATACTGAACTCTCTGAGCCTCCTTTCTCTCCTCTATAAAACTGAAGAGCTACACCTTGCCCCACGATGTCCTGAGAATTCAGCGATAGACACATGTGAAGTGACCTCCCAGCAGAGTGCTTGGGGCAGAGTAGCTGCTCCATTGTTCCATTTCGAACTGGCTCCATGGCTCAGTTGCACAGATACTTAGAGGGTGATGCTCATAGGCAGAAGCTTTGCCATTTGCTATGATGGCTTCATCCGCCCCTGGTGGCCCAGTAAAGCCTGTGTCTCCCCTGCAGATGGTGCACAGAGCTGTGGTGGAGGTGGACGAGTCCGGGACCAGAGCGGCAGCAGCCATGGGGACAATCTTCACATTCAGGTCGGCCCAACCGAGCTCTCCGAGGATAGTGTTCAACAGGCCCTTTCTGATGTTCATTGTGGAGAACAATATCTTCTTCCTTGGCAAAGTGAACTGCACCTGAGGTGGGGCTTCTCCTGAAATCTACAGGCCTCGGGGTGGGAGATGAAGGTGGGTGTGCTATGGCCCATCCGTATGTGGGTAGCTAGTGATTTGTACTGGTTTAGTTGACTAATGAGGAATTACAAACAATAAAATTACTAAATAATGATTGCTTCTGCCCACGCAACCACAAGACACAGGTGCCTTGGGGAAACTTGGAGAACATTCAGTCTTGCCCTCACTATTTATCAACATTACCATTGAGATCCAGAGGGGCTGGTTGACTTGCTCATGTTCATCAGCATGTTAGTGGAGGACACAGGTCCAGAGTCCAGGCCCTTGATACCCAGCTTAGTGCCACAAAGCTCAGGAGGAGGGTTCCAGTGGGCGAAGGCCACCAGGAAGCACACCTTCAAGCCTGGTCCCTCACCTTTCAGCAACAACAACTGTCAGTTCATCCTGCATGAGAAAAATACCGGAATGGGAGTCTGAAATGGGGCTACTCTTTCGGCCCTAACCTGCTGTGTGACGTCGGGGCAACAGTTTTTCACTCTGGACCTCAGTTTCCCTCTGTATACAGGAGCAGACTCTTGCTGTGATCCAAGGACTTCTGAAATCATATAGGAAGCCTGAGGTGCGCCCTGTCACACATGGTTGATTTCAAAACACTCAAGAGCCATTCATCTAAGAAATATATCTGGATATCAGGGTGGAAATGGCCCATTTGATGATTGATTATATCATCTTGTGGTTATGGTTATAATCTTATGGGCCTGGATGGGAGTGGAAGAAGGGAAGCCTGTTGCAAAGAGTAGAGTATGAGTTGCAAGTGTCAATAACTTTTTGAAATTTATGTTGGCATTAACAATAAAGCATTTTGCAAACACTGGTTATGACTGTCTACGGAGGCAGCTCTGGGAATGGTGTCATGAGAGCTTACTATGTTTCAGGCCGGGTGCCTGGCGCTTCACCTAGATGGACACATTTGCCCCCCATAGGACTCCTATGAAGAAAGGCACCACTGCTATCCCCGTTTCACAGGTGGGAAAGGTAAGGCTTGGAGTGATTAGGCGGCTTACCCAGTCACACAGCTCCTAAGTGGTGCAGCAAGAATTCGGTGGAGGGAGTGTGGCCCAGAGCTATACACTCAGTCCTGTGCTGTGCTGTGGAGGAGAGTTGACCAGGAGCAGAAACCTCATTTGGGGGCATCTCAAGCACCAGCTTCCCACTGAGCCAGTTAAGTTCCCTCCCTCCCTCCACCAAGCACCATGTGTTTCCTGCTCTGAAATTAAGATGATCAGACACTCAGAAACTGAATGAATGGGTGAGTGAGTCCTTCACTGCTCCCAAGTCTAACCCATTGTGCGCCTGCCCACCCCATTCTGCATGTTCTCAGCATGCCTCCATGAGGCTGTGCCCTCTCATCTCAGATTCTAGAGTCTGGATTGTATCATAGATGAGTGCCCACTAGAGGTAACAAGGTCAGGACCCCAAGTCCTGTCCATCCCAAAAGTACTGAGGCCTCACATTCCATTACATTCCACTCCACTCTGCAGTGTGCCTGCCCACCCCATGTTTTTAAGAAAATATTTCAAAAAAAAAAAATAAAAACAGCCCATGCCAGACACTTGGCACCTAGGATCTCACCCATCCCTTGACCAACCAGCAAAGTCTACCATTGTTCCCATTTTATAAACAAGAGCGTAGGTGCTTTCCCAGGGTCCCACAGCTGGTGACAGTGAGGGCCCAGCCCCGACAGCCCAGATGGCACATGTGCGGGCTAGTGGCAGGGCAGATGGCTGCAACAAGACACAGACCATTTTCTGCATTTGTGCTGTGGGCTCAGGGTGGCTCTTAAGGACAGGGCCCCTTCGTGCGGACATCCACTCCTATGTGCTTTCCCTTGCATCATGTCCTCTCTGTCTTGGCAAATATTTTTCTCGAGGGTTACCCAACCAGTCCAAGGTCACAAGGAAGCCCTTCTGTGTGTCACACAAAAGACCAAGGTCCAGTACTGTCCAAACTTTACTCAGCAAACAGTCACAAAGCAGGCCCTGTGTGAGGGGTCAGAGGTGGGCTCTCCGTGGCCTCTGTTACGTGTCACACGTGGAAGCACCATGCTGTGGGTCATTGCAGGGTGTTTAACTCAATTGTCGCATGAGCCTGGGTGACAAAATGGCAGAGCAGCTCAGACAGAGATAGACAGACAGAAATTATGAACCTCTGAGGAGTCAGGTGTTTGTGGAGGAGGGGACACTGAGCTGGCTTTGGAGCATGAGAAACACTTCATCTAGCAGGTGTGGGAGCATGAGTGAGACCTGGAGACGAATGTGATGTGGTGAGCCATGAAGTGTAGGGGATCCCACGGAACTCCTGTCTGGGCCTGCACAGGGCGTGTGGAGGAGACAAGAGGAGGAGGTGGCTGTGCCAGCGGTTCAGTAACAGAGATCCTAAGCCGGAAGCCGGTGTGTTGTCTGATGTCTTTCATCCTAATTTCAGGGTCGTTTGGGCATCCACGCCACACTCCAAGTGTCCCCTGGAGCCTTTCTGCCTCTGACCCTCCTGCCTGCACATCAGTAGATGCCTCCACACAGCCCTCCCAGGATGCTCACCTCTATCCACAACTGCTTCTCCAAAACCCACCAGGCCCTCCTGTGCGTGGAATGAGCTCAGCCACAGGGTGACATCAGGCCACAGTCTGCAGGGCTGGTTTCCCTGAGGCCTCTCCCCTTGGTTTGCAGGTGACTGTCTTCTCCCTATGTCCTCACGTTGTCCTCGTCTGCACGTGCCTGGTTCTAACCTCTTCTCCCCTAATCTCCACCAGTCCTATAGGACTAGCCATCCCTCGTGACCTCATCATAACTTAGTAACCTCTTTAAAGGTTCTAGCCCCAAATATGGTCACACGTTGAAATACTGAGGTTTAGGACCTCGGTGTATGAATTTTGGGAGGATGCCAACTCAGCCAGCTCACTCTTATTATGGTTGCACTAGCGCCATGCCTGGCTCCTAGTGGACACCGCAGGAACAGCAATCCAGCCAGACAGATGACCCGCAGCATCCCGGACACTCCATGGCTCATCACATCACACTCGTCGCCAGCCAGTCTCTGCCTGGAAGTCTCACAGCTGTCAACACATCTGCTGTCCGAGGAGGTTCTTTTCATGCTTCAAAGCCAGCTTAGTGCCCTCCTTTCTGCAAAAAAATGTTCCTGACCTCTCCTTTTTCTGAAAGAAATGTTTATTCTTTCTCTCTGTCGTCAGGCTTCCTTTCTTTCTATCGATCTTTCTCTGAGCTGTTCCACCATTTTGTGTACCCAGGAACCTGTGACAATCGAATTAAACAGGCTGCAGAAAGAAAGAGAAGAAAAATAAATGGAGTTAAACAGCCTTCAATGACCCCAGCACGGTGCTTCGATGCTTGAATGACTTGTAGCAGAGGCCACACTCAGTCCTCCTCTGCCCTTTGAGTTTTTGCAGCTCTTGCCAAGATCGTGCATGTCCTTAGAAAGCCCACCTTTATTTCCCTCTCTAGCCACATGGATTCTAAGACCTCCTGTTGTGAGCTGTAATCAGAATGCACAGAAGTAATACAAGGTTAGGGCCCAGAACTCCTCCCTCCTCTCCCTGCAGAGACCCAGATTTTTTTAAATAAATGATCTTGGTCTTCAGGGGAAGAACTTCCCACCACACTGAGCAGCCATCCCCAGCCTACCCCTGGCTGTGGGGCTTACTTAGCTCATCCATCCAAAGGCTGTTTCCCAGGTGCTTAGTAGGAATCCAGGCATGGAGCTAGTGCAGGCATAATGATAAGAGTGAGCCTGGCATATACTGCTCCCCCCAATAACCAGGTAACAAATAAACAGAACTACAAACTATGATGACAACAATTTATCTGTCTACAGATATTTGCTGACTGTCCACTGTGTGCCTGGCACTGTTTCAAGTGCTAAAGAGAAACAAAGAAAACAAAAATCCCTGCCCTTGTAGAGGAGACATTATAATGTGACAACATAACACAATGAAAAGGAATGAAGAATAGAACAGAAAAGTAAAAAAGATTGCATGTCTCTTGATGACAAGTGCTGCGGAACGAGGCTGTCATCTAGATGGAGCACAGAAAGTGGAACATGGTGACATGTCAGTAAGAGACCTGGCAGACACCACCTTGGCCGAGGGATCAAGGTTGGCATCGCCAGCTGTGAGTAGTGCTGACATCTTGCTGTCTTCTATAAGGTATAATGAGCTGGGTGCATCCTCTTGGTGGAATCTTCCCCAAATCCAGAACCTTAATCTAATCATGAGAAAACAGCCAATCCCAATTTCAGGGACATTTGGCAAAATACCCCGCCAGTCCTACTTAAAAGTGTCGAGGTCAGCTGGGCACCGTGGCTCAACTCTGTAATCCCAGCACTTTGGGAGGTCAAAGCTGGTGGATTATGAAGTCAGGAGATCGAGACCATCCTGCGCAACATGATGAAACCCTGTCTCTACTAAAAATCCAAAAATTAGGCACATAATCAGTTGCTGCTACACTGGAAAGATGGTGGAGCAAGAGCAAAGAAAAATCCCTTTGGTTCCAGAAAATCTCCTGAAAAAGAGGAAGGCTTATCCAGCCTTCAAAGCCACTCAGGCAAAGCAGGCATTTTTGGCAAAGAAGGAACAGAGGAAAGGAAAAGCGCCCAGGTCTAAGCAACTAGAATGATTCCTACATGACACGTGACAAAGTGCGTGTCAGATGACTAGAAGTGAAGCCTCACGGCTTGAAATTGCCAGATAAACATTCCTTGGCCTTTGTCGTATGTATCGAAAGGATTGATGGCGTGAGTTTACTGGTGCAGAGACGCATTGCAATACTTTGCCTAAGGGAAATTTTTAGTGGTGTCTTTGTAAAAGTCACCCCCCAGAACCTAAAAATGCTGTGTAGAGTGGAACCTCATGTGACCCGAGGATTTCCAAACCTGAAGTCTGTCCGGGAACTCATTTTGAAATGTGGACCAGCCAAAGTCACGAATAAGACCATACATCTAACAGACAACACAGCGATTGAGGAGCATCTGGAGGAGTTTGGTGTCATTTGCTTGGAAGACCTCATTCATTTTCAGGAGATCTCATGATTCTTGCACCCTTTCCACCTCTCAGTGGCCCATCATGCTACCAAAAATAGAGTGGGCTTCCTCAAAGAGATGGGCACACCTGGCTCTCGGGGTGAACGCATCAATCAGCTCATCCGCCAGCTGAACTAGACCCAGGTGAGGCAGGGCTGAAAACTGCCCTTGGACTGACTGTGGAGGGGCCATGCCTTGCCACTTTCAAGGTTCTTTTTGCATTTACTAGTTTTTAAGAGTAACCTTGAGATTGGAAGGAAAGAGCAGGCTGATACAAGTAGACGGAGACCTGCTGGCAGCAATGATGCCTGATTAGGACATGGGGCTATGCATAGCCTAGCAGTCATAGGCTTACAAATGTCGAGTAAGTAAGAACTGTACTGCTGCTGTCATTTAGATGGAAATGAGGAAAGAATAGTAATAACTGATTTCAAAAAGGACTTGAAGATGTGAAATCATCTATTTTGCTGAAGAAATCTTAACTCTTTTTGAAATTACTTGTTATTCCTGTTATTATTCTAGGTGCCAAACTGCAATAAATTTGTATCAATTAAGTGGAAAAAAAAATTAGCCGGCAAGTTGGTGAGTGCCCTGTAATTCCAGCTACTCAGGAGGCTGAGACAGGAGAATTGCTTGAACCCGGGAGGCGGAGGTTGCAGTGAGCTGAGATAGTGTCACTGCTCTCCATCCTGGGTGACAGAGTGAGAATCCGTCTCAAAAAAAAAAAAAAGTGTTGAGGTCACGAAAGGCAAGGAAACACTGGGACATGGTGACTGGCCAAGGAACCTAAGCAGACATGGCGACTAAATGCCATGTAGACTCCTGGGACAGAAGAGGACATCAGTGGGAGAGCCGGTGGTGACCCTCAAGGAAGTCCAGGCTGTCCCAATGTCTACTTCCTAGTTCTGAGGAACGTGCCGTGGTCACATGAGAGGTCCACGTTTACATTAGGGGAAGCAGGGATAGTGTATATCCGACCTCTCAGAATTGCTTTTGTAACTTTTCTGTATATCCAAACTGTTTTAAAATAGTTTTTTTTTTTTAAGAAAATGTTTCAAAAACAAAAATAACCTAGTAGGGGAGGGCGCTTGGGTGGGGTTGGGAGTTGCAAAGGTAGAGGCAGGAGACCAGTTTAGGAAGAGAACAGAGCACTAAGGGAGATGATCAGGAGGACCTTCCGCAGCCAGGGCCCTGAGGGTCTCTCTGGGGTGGTGCCATTGAAGCCAAACTCTGAGGGACAAGCAGGAGTTGACACCGTGAGTCTCAAAATTGGGTAAAGGGGCATGCACAAAATTGAGAGAAGGTGACTGTGGCAGCATCTGGGGAGGGAAGAAGAGGATAGGATGTGAGAGAAGGAGAGGATAGGGTGGGAGGGAAGGAAAGGGTAGGGTTGGAGGCCCATCCCTTCATTGGCCATGAGGACACTGCATGGGGTGCGGAGGTGGGAGTGATAGGAATGATAACAGGCAGCACTCGGAGGCTGTGTCCTGTGTGCCTGGCACTTGCCTAAGCCCTGTGTGCCCTCTGAGCTAATGCAGAGGTGAACCAAGAGGCACCTGGGGCAGGGGCTGAGGGAAAGGAAGCAGGTGACACCTCCATTCTCTCCAGCTTCTTCAGAGCAGGGTCCACAGTACTGACCGTTCTCCGTCGCCCTTCTCCAAGACCACCTTGGTGCGAGTGAGGGGTTCTAAGGTGACAACAGACACAGGAGCCACAGACACAAGACAGACACTCTGACTCCCGGGAAAACTATTATGAGCATCCATACGCCCTTCCTGTTGGTGACTTTCTACGCAGACATGCAGAGTGCGGATAACCGGCTGCTCCTGCACACATCTGCAGCGGTACTCATACACCTGTGCACACATGTGAGCACACACGCACACACACAGCCTCCTGCAGCACTGTGGCTTCCGGTGGGTAACACAGCTACCGCCTTTGATTGCACTGAGCTGAGCACCCATTGTCTGCTGGGGTGGGGAGAGGGCAGGCACTTTCCCTGCGCAACCCCGTTTCAGCCTCTCAGCCTCTCAGTGCCCCGCAGAGGTGGTCCCTGTTGTCCCCACTGGACAGAGGAAGACCTAAGAGTTAGAACCCCCAACATGGTGCCTCCACTAAATAGAAGCCCCTGTTTCTCTCCCAGCCTCTCCCAGAGGGGCTGCTCTGAAGCATGTGGGTTTGATCAGGATAATCAAGGTAAGTGATCCTCATCTTGATCCATCACAAATGTTAGGGTACAAGGAGAGTGGGTGGAGTCTCTGCTGCCTGGTATCCTAAGCTGGGTGACTGCAAGCAGACATACACATGTCCACCTCTCAGGCCACGCAGGGAGAACAGGCATCATTCGGTCAGTGTTACAGGATTGCTGAAGGCTCAGAGGAAACCAGGCGACCTCCCTATAGCAGTGTTTCTCAAACTCTGATTAACGTCACTTGAGGAGCTTGTTAAAAATATGCAATTCCTGGACTTGATCAGGTAAATCAGAATATTTGAGGCAGAGCTTTTAAGCTCCTCCTTGGTATTCAAATGCACATGGGTTTTTGTTGCTTCACCACCTATAGTACAAGAGAGGGCAGGACTGTCCTCTTCAGTGCACTGTGCGCCAGACGCTCAGACCCCGGGAACTTCCTTACCGCCCCTGCTCCCTGCAGTGCCACCCACCCAGCTTTCATGCCTGAGGGTGGGCCTCAGACTCCTCCTAGAATAGGCCCAGAGGCTCCTTGCTATGTAGGCATAGTTTCCTCCAGTCACTGCAGAGCACTCACCAGGTAACAAACACACACACCCAGGCAAGTTCCTCATGATTGTCCCCACGTTGATATCCCAGACTCTACAAGCCATCAGCTGCTGCCTAGGACTCTCTAAGTCCTTGAGCTTGGAACCTCTGCCACACACAAGCGCCGGGCACGCCCCGCAGGCAGGGAAGTGCTGATCACATACACCCAGTGACGTGGGAATCCCAGATAATGAATAACTTTTTAGCACAAGTACCCATGCCTCGTGAATTTTGAGATATTTTTGTTTGCTAAATCTGACAATTCTACGTGTAGGGAACAGGGGTGATTGAGAAGCAGCTGCTCTAATGGCCAGAAGCCAATAGCCTTCCCTGCAGAGATGCGGGAAGTCCTGGGGAGAGCAGGAAAGGCCAGGCACTGCCCTGGCAGGGGGAGTGGGGCTTGGGTCAATGGAGGGTCAGTGCCATGAAGAAGGACCCTGGGAGGCTTCCTGCTACATAATGTGAGGACCGGAAGCATAAGAAAGGATTGACATCCACTGTTGCATCAAAATGAAGCCTGAGACAGAACATTCTGTGAGGTCACCTTGTTCACTGCGGAGGAGCTGATTCACACGGTTTTGTCAAGGAAGTTGCAATCTGTGCCAGGAGTAGCCAGCCCAGCAGTAGCAAAGCGGGTTTTCTACTGCAGGTTTTCCCAGAGTTCCTCTCCCTCTCTCCCCTGGCTGAAGGAGAGCCCTGCAGGGAGAGTCCCCCTCTAGGGAACTTTGCTCCTGGGTGTCCCAGCTGCAGAGATTGGTGGGGCCAGTCCACAAGGGGGGTCTTCCGGACCAGGGGAAGATGAGGTTGGGCCTCAGGGCACTGGGAAGCCAGTGGGGGTGCTTCAAACAGGCCAGTGACCTGAAGGACTCATATTCTTAAGGATATCCTGGTGGCCAAGTAGAAAACAGCCTGGTAGGGTGAGGGCGGAAGTGAGGAGCCGCTCAGAGGTCACTGAAGGTGCAGCCAGACAGGTTGGGACTCACATGGGCAGCAGAGGTGGGCAGTAGGGGCATAGACCAGGAGACCCTGTCTCACGCTGGGGGCCCCGAGGGGAGGTGGAGGCTGAGCTGGGAGAAGAGGCACCACCCACTCACTTCCTGCTTGCAGAGTGACTATGAGGAGCAAAAGAGCAAGTGAGGAAGTCAAGGGGGTTATTTGTGGGTAATGCTCCGTGTGAGGGTTGCTAAGGACAGGTGCCGAGGAGGAACCTTTGTCAAAATCCCAGGTCCAAATGTTAGTTACTAGAGGCCTCTGCTAAAGACGGAGCCACAGGTAAAATGCAGCAGGCACACCCCCTTGACCCTTAAAATCAGAAGCCTATCTGTGTCCTGGTGAGGAGAGAAGCATGATTGATCATCCACACTGCCAGGACACAAAGCCTATTATTTTTGATGCAAAACCCAGGCTCCTTCCAGGGCTGGCACAGAGGACTGCCAAAGGAGTCAGAAGGCCTCCATCTTCCCCGGCTGGGCAACCTCAGAGGATGTCTCCTTATCTCTGGGGTCACCGTGTCTCCATGGCCTGGCCGGGCACAGGTCATCTGGAAGTCGAGCTGTATTTGCAGGGAAGGTATGAGGGTAGATGTCAAAGCCAGCCTGACTGATTCAAAATCCCGTCTCAGCTTGGCAACTTACCAGCAGCGGTGGTGTGGCCTTGGGAATGAGCTTCACCTCTCTACTTCTGTTTCCTCAAACCTAAAATAGAGGGAGTAATGGGACCAGTGGATATTTGTAGGGATTCCATGCGCTGTTATGCATAAAGAGCAGAGCAGCTAAGATAACCACCATCTATGTCACTGAGTCTCTGGGGGTGAGGGAAGGAGACACAGATTTGCTTAAGTACAATGAAGGAGGGGGAAGGCAGTAAGGCATCAGCCATGTGGCACACACTGTATTATGAGACTGACTGGTTTTCTTACATCATCTTCAAATTTCCTTCCTTGTCTGCTTCCTATGGTTCCCAAGAGTCAAGAGGACGGGAGCTGTGGAATGTGTTAATCATCTACTGCTGCATATCAGTTGACAGGTGATTATCTCACGGAATTCCTGAGGGTCAGGACATATCCTCAGGATAATTCTTTCCTCAGGAGAGAGAGAGGAAAGAGAGAGATGAGAGAGTGAGGGAGAGAGAGCCGGACAGAGAGAGAGAGAACCCATCAGGAGGTGCTGAGCTGGGTGGTCCCAGCTCCAGGTCTCTCATGAGTTTGCTGTCAAGCTATTGGTCAGGGGCAATCCCACAAGGCTCACTCATGAGGCCATAGGCAGAAATTCTCAGTTCCTCGCCATGTGGACTATTCACAGGGCTGCTTGAATGTGATTTTGAGAGAGAGAGAGAGAGAGAGAGAGAGAGAGAGAGAGAGAGACAGAGAGAGAGAGAGCACGCAGAGGTTTGTTTGTTTAATGTCTTGGGATCAAGAGAGGCTATAGAGAGAAAGCACAAAAGAGAGAGAGAGGAAAGAGAAAGAGAGAGTGAGGGAGACAGAGAAGGACACAGAGAGAGAACCCATGGGTGGAAGCAGCAGTCTTTTTATAACTCAATCTCAGAAATGACACCCCGCCCCTTCTGCCTTAGAAGGAAGTCACTAAGTCCAGTCCAATGCGAGGGGAGGTAATTAAGCTCGATCTCTTCTCTGAAGTGGTATTAGACATTTATGGACACATCTGTAAAATGACCAGAGTGTTAGAACCTCAGAATCCAGCAAAGTAATTGCCCTCATAGTAGATTATAAATGTTTAAAAAAATAGATGAACTAGCCGAATGAATAAATGAATGAGAGAGTGAGCAGAATATTTCTGTCTCATTTCACGCACAGGAAAGGCACTGAGGCTCAGAGCCGTTAGGACATGTGTGAGGTTGTTCAGGCAGTAAGGGGTGGGGGCTGGGCTGGTTTGCCCGAATTCTGAGATGCAGCGCACAGCTTGCAGCAGTTCTGAAATGGAAGCCGGGGATGGCAAGCTACAGCAGCCACTCCCTCCCCTCCCCCAGGAGAACAGACACACTGAACAGAGTCAGGAGTTCTCCCTGCACTCACCAAACCCTTTGCAGGTGCCTCCCAATCCACACAGGGGCAGCCAAGGGTCCAGCTGTGCTGAAGGAAATTTGCAAATCCTGCCTCACATCTGTGGCCAGTATCTCCCTCAATAACCACCAAATCAGCACCAACCCAGCCGGAGTGCAGCATGGGTGTTGGGCAAAAACAGGCTATTTTTTTTTTTTTTTGAGATGGAGTTTCGCTCTTGTTGCCCAGGCTGCAGTGGCAGTGCCACGACCTCGACTCACCATTCCTCTGCCTCCCGGGTTCAAGCGATTCTCCTGCCTCAGCCTCCTGAGTAGCTGGGATTACAGGCACGCACCACCATGCCTGGCTAATTTTTGTATTTTTGTAGAGAGGGGGTTTCTCCATATTGGTCAGGTTGATCTTGAACTCCTGACCTCAGGTGATCTGCCGGCCTTGGCATCCCAAAGTTCTGGAATTACAGGCATGTGCCACTGTGCCTGGCGACTCCATCCTTTTCTGATAGAGACCAGAGTCCTCTGTCTGTCACAGAGAAGGCTGGGCCTTCTCAGGGTTCTTTAGAACTGCTGGTGTCAGTCAGTATCTATTTATTCTTCCTAATAATTCTTTTTTGTTTTTTTGAGATGGAGTTTTGCTCTTGTCGCCCAGGCTGGAGTACAATGGTGCAATCTTGGCTCACTGCAACTTCTGCCTCCTGGGTTCAGGTGATTCTCCTGCCTCAGCCTCCCAAATATCTGGGATTACAGGTGCCCACCACCACACCTGGCTAATTTTTGTGTTTTTAGTAGAGACAAGGTTTCACCATGTTGGCCAGGCTGGTCTTAAACTTTTGACCTCAGGTGATCCACTTGCCTTGGCCTTCCAAAGTGCTAGGATTAGAGGTGTGAGCCACTGAGGTCAGCCTCCTAAGAAGTTTTAAATCAGCTACAGCTGACAAAAGAAGTTCAGAGAGATAAAGTAGTTGGCCTAAAGTCACCCAGCAAGTAGATGTGGCAGAGGCATGGTACAAAAGAAGCCCTGTGTGTGACGCCCTTTGGATGGCCCCTGCCTCTCTGGAAGGCAGCGGCCCTGGTTTCTCTGCCTCGCCTTCCCATGCAGGCAGGCAGGCTTGTGTTTGGGCTCCTGCTGGTCCCTCCAGTTAGGCCCCAGAAGCACTCTCTTCCCCATCTGCACTCCCAGACCATGTATGGACACTACTCATTTCCCAGGGTGTTCCTTACCCCACTGCACCAAGTCAGCATTTCGGAATCCAGAGTGGCACCACAAAGGCAATAGCTGTGAAAACTACAAGCAGCATCACAGTGACCAAGCTTGCAGAATCCCAGGGTCTGATGGACTCTGTATGTACCAAGGTGACTCCAATCCAAGGACAGTGAAAGTCATTATTCCTTGGACGGAGCATCTGGTTGTCCCAGGTCCCTAGCTGAGCATTCGATGTGAATCTTTTGTCTCTTTACCTTTAAGAGAGTTACTACAGCCACCCTCATGCAGGCCCCTAAGGCCAGTGCCACCCACTGCCTCTGCTCTCTCCACTCCTGCATTCCACCAGATTCCTTGACCTTCAGAAATAGTCTCCTGGAGGTCGGGCATGATGGCTCATGCCTGTAATCCCAGCACTTTGGGAGGCTGAGGCGGGCAGATCCCCTGAGGTCAAAACGTTGAGACTAGCCTGGCCAATATGGTGAAACCTTGTCTCTACAAAAAATACAAAAATTAATCAGGCATGGTGGTGGGTGCCTGTAATCTCAGCTACTCAGGAAGCGGAGGCAGGAGAAAGACTTGAACCTGGGAGGCAGAGATTGTAGTGAACTGATTTCATGCTACTGCACTCCAGCCTGGGCAGCAGAGTGAGACTCCATGTCAAAAAAAAAAAAAAAAAAAAAAAAAGGACCTCCCCCTCAAGCTGGAGTGAACTTTCGTCTCACCATGGGCTGACCCTCTGGGTCCATTTTAAGTCAGAGGAACATGCCCATCCACAGTCAAAAGAGAGGTGAGGACAAAGCCTGCATTCAGCTGAGACCTCAATCAGTATAGAAATCTTTCCCTGCACAGATCCACAGACAAACAAGCCTTAAAGAGGCATCTACCCTAAAGCCTGTGAAATTGTCACTTTCTCTCTTATGTCCAAGCATGGAAATGTCTTCCTTCATTTTTAAAGAAAGAGCAGGCAGCAGCGGTGAGAGTCTGGATTTGGTATTGGATTGGTCTCCCCTAAGCTCCAACAGCGTCAGCATTCAGCAGCCGGGGGTACTTGGGCAAATCACATGATTGGACATTGGAAGCTTTTTCCTCCTTTCTCACTCCCCTTCCTGGAGGTTGACACAGACCAAAGTTTGCTAAGAAAACTTAGGATAAAAGAAGGGGCAGAGACCAGGTGATATGGCACACGCCTGTAGTCTCAGCACTTCGGGAGGCCAAGGTGGGTGGATCAATTGAGCCCAGATGTTCAAGACCAGCCTGGGCAACGTGGTGAACCCATGTCTCTGCAAAAAATTACAAAAATTAGCTGGGCATGGTGGTGTGCACCTGTAATCCCGACTACTCAGGAGGCTGAAGTGGGAGGATCACTTGAACCCAGGTTGTCGAAGCTGCAAATAAGGTGAGATTGCACTGCTGCGCTCCAGTTTGGGCTACAGAGTGAGACTGTGTCTCAAAAAAAAAAAAGACAGTTTTTTTCAATGTTATCAGAGATGGGAGCTATACAAAGAGATGAGGTTGGAGGTGAAGACTAGTCAGCTCAGTTATAAAGAAAATGGTGCCCTTCTGAGGCTGGAGAACTTGAGAACACCCAGGTAATGTCCTGAGGCAGGATGACCAGTCATCCCCGATGTCCACTCTCTCTGTCTCTCATGGTAATGGAACTCCGAATTCTCAGCTGGGAGGTGGCTCCCTAGCATCTTGACTGCACAGCATAGCCTCCTTTGTAGCTAGGTGTGGCCATGGAGCAAACCTCTGGCCAACAGAATCCAAGCAGAAATGACAGGTGATGTTTAAGGCATTTCTTTCCAAAGAAGGTGCACCCTTCCCTTCCCCTGAGGCCCTTTCTATGGGCTGGAAGCTGGACATAGCAGTGAGCCTTCTTAGCCCAGACAAGCAGGCATGGAGGGGCAGCCGAGCAGCTAGGCAGGAGGACGTGGATTCTGACAACGTGGAGCCGCCACATCAACCCATTGCCTCCGCCTGGACCTGCGCGACAGGGCACTGAACTTCAGTCTCATTTCAGCCATGATTTCTGTAGGATTCTGTGTAACTTAAACATACGTACTGGCCAGGCAGTGGCTCACATCCATAATCCCAGCACTTTGGGAGGCTGAGGCGGGAGGATCCCTTGAGGCCAGGATTTCAAGACCAGCCTGGGCAACACAATGAAACCCTGTCTCTACAAAGAAGAAAAATTGAAAAATTAACCAGTCATAGTGATGTGTGCCTGTGGTCCCAGCTACTCAGAAGGCTGAGGCAGCAAGATACCTGGAGTCCAGGAGTCGGAGTCTTCAGTGAGCAATGAGCAATGATTGTGCCACTACACTCCAGCCTGGGTGACAAAGGGGATCCCCCTTCTCTCTCTCTCTCTCTCTCTCTCTGTGTGTGTGTGTGTGTGTGTGTGTGTGTGTGTATGTATATATATATATATATATATATATATATACATACACACACATATAGACATAGAGAGAGAGATAAAGATATATATACATGCTGGGTGCGGTGGCTCATGCCTGTAATCCCAACACTTTGGGAGGCTGAGGAGGGTGGATCACGAGGTCAGGAGTTTGAGACCAGCCTGGCCAACATGGTGAAATCCCCTCTCTACTATAAATACAAAAATTAGCTGGACATGGTGATGGGCACCTATAATCCCAGCTACTTGGGAAGCAGAGGCAGGAAAATCGCTTTAATCCTGGAGGCAGAGGTTGCAGTGAGCCGAGATTGTGCCATTGCACTCCAGCCTGGGCAACAGGGAGAGACTTCATCTCAAAATTAAAAAAAAAATAAAGATACACACACACACACACACACACACACACACACACACACACACATTCAATTCTGAAACTTGGAGCCTGAAAGTCATTTCAGGAAGATGGGGCTAAACAGTTACTGGTCACCTTAGTGCCACACAGTCAACAGATATGTCAGTCCTCTAAAGATGCAGCACTCTCACAGCAGACAAACTAAACATCCTGTCCTTGTAGAGTGTACATTCATATGATTTCATTTCATCTTGATTACCACTCTGTCAGGGAAATATTCACTTGCATATTAGACACTAGGAGATTAAACTGTAGAGATTTCCCATGATGTGTTTGAAGTGCGTCAGTCGGTGAGTCAGACATCTGTGATTCAAGCCAGGTCGGCTCATGTCAGAGCTAGAACCTCTCCACGGCTCTGGTGGCCTCCAAAGCACACCCTCTAGCCTGTCAGGGGCTGTCACCGATGGGGACTGTGACCAGGAGGAATCAAGAGGAAGGATTTTTTTTTGAGACAGAGTGTCCCCCTGTCACCCAGGCTATAGTACAGTGGCGTGATCTTGGCTCACTGGAACCTCTGCTCCTGGGTTCAAGCGACTCTCCTGTCTCAGCCTCCCAAGTAGCTGGGATTATAGGAGTGCGCCATCATGCCTGGCTAATTTTTTTTTTTTTTTTTGGTAATTTTAGTAGAGACAGGGTTTCACTGTGTTGGTCAAGCTGGTCACAAACTCCTGATCTCAGGTGATCTGCCTGCCTCAGCCTTCCAAGGTGCTGGGATTACCAGCATGAGCCACCACTGCCGGCCAAGATTGTTATCTTTTGGAAGAGCCAAAGAAAGACCCTGGACTAGCTAAGAGAAAGGTCCAAGGAGACCTGAAGGCCAGGGAGGAGGGACAACCAGTTGTTGGTGTGAACCAGTGGCAGAGGCTCAGCAGGACACAGGCCACGGCTGAGGAGGCCCCCACAGAGAAGCAGAGCCTAGGACAAGGGGTTCCTCACAACACCTGTGCTCCCCAAAAGCTCCCTTCCCACCTCCATTCTAGGCGCAACTCTGGAATGGGGGCCCTGACACAAAGCCCTACTCCCTGGGGTTGGTGAAGGGACACCCAAAATGCAAATGACCTGCAGAAAAATAGAGTCCTGTATTTTTAAAATATATCTAGGATTGTATATGGACATTAACATCACACTGACACACACACAGAGACACCAAATAAAAGTGCCTTAGAAATACACCAAAATGTGGCTGGATACTGTGGCTCACACCTGTAATCCCAGCAATTTGGGAAGATGAGACAGGCATATCATAAGGTCACGAGTTTGAGACCAGCCTGGCCAACATGATGAAACCATGTCTCTAGTAAAAATATAAAAATTAGCTGGATGTGATGGCACTCAACTTAGTCCCAGCTACTCAGGAGGCTGAGGCAGGAGAATTGTTTGAACCAGGAGGCTGAGGTTGCAGTGGGCTAAGATTATGCCACTGCACTCCAGCCTGGGCATCAGAGCAAGACTCCATCACAAAATAAAAATAAATAAAAAAGAAATACACCAGATGTTAGCTGGGGCATTTTCCAGGTAGTAAAGTGCTAGAGGATATTTTGCAAAGTCCTTCTTTCTATTTTCTGACTTTTTCCAAGTTCTTCAATAAATATTTAATAAACAGATTTCAAACCAACACAACAAAGGGATTTTTGTGTGTTTGTTTTATGTTTTAAGGAAGAGATTAGAGCTATCCCTATAACCAGATTACTTGAGTGGATGTAACAAGTCCATGTTCCTAGAAATGATCATCTGGCCATTTCCACTCTGAGAACAGAACACTTGGTTGTCCTGGCCAGTGTTTCCCAAGCAGGGGGAGGAGTTCTTTCCTAGAATAAATAAGCCTTAGCATTCATGAGAATCAGCTACTCCAGACAGACGGCTTTGGAAACACCAGCTCTATCCAGCCTCCTGAGGCAGGTAATCCGTGGTGCTTTTTATCCTGGGAGCAGAGGAATCTGTTTTTCTAAGCATTGTAGGTGGCAGCCTGGAGCGTGTGGAGTGTGTGGTGAGCAGATGCCAGGAGGAGGTGTGCCCAGGGCACTGGGTTGGAGCCAGGGGACTGTTGTGATTCCCAGTGCCTTTTTAAGAGGCGTCCTCTCTGAGTCTCAGTTTTCACACCTGTAAAGGGTGGAGGTGTCCTGGGGCCTCTATGGTCATTTCTGCCTTGATACTTACGGATCCAGTCAGCTGTGCATCTTCAGCTGTGCATCCGACCCTCAGGGGAAGAGGTGCTGTCCCTTTGCCTGGAGGAGGGTGCAGCTCTCAGAACATGGGGCAGATGTGATTGCTGCAGTGGGTTTCTGTGAGCAGCGGCCACAGGCCCCACCATGATTTGAGGGTCTCCATGGGGCTGCCTCGGGGGTTCCACTTTCCCACAAGGCCCCCTGGCCAAGCCCACAGATGGGCTGTGCCTCTGTCCACACACTGAAGAGACAAACTGCTGGGAAACAGCCAGTCCTCCAACTTGCCCAAGCAGAAAACACAAGGCTTTGCCCCCAAAATAATTCCGGAGACAAATATTGTCTAACATTTTCCAAGAGAAATGGTTGCATCAGCCTGAGAGTAAACAGTTGAAGCAAACAAGCGGTCTCTGTCCCAGAGCTTGACTGAGGCATTTCCACTGGCATTTCCTCCTTCCTTCCTTCCCCTCATTCTTCCCCTCTTCCTCTGCTCCTCTCTACCCCTCTCCCCTCCCCCTGCTTCCACTCCCCTTTCTTCCCCTCTCTTCTCCATGGCACCCAAGCTGTCCCTTTTCCCTTCTGAATTCTGGGACTGAGTGGGCAGAGACTGAAGGTAAATAGTCTTGTTTGCCGCAGTCACCGGCCTGGAACTCAGCGCTTCCTGGGTCTGTTGAGCAGTTGCTCACGTCTCTTCTCTGGTTTGCAGTTTCAGGCAAGGGGTAGTATGGGAGGTGCTGGGCCTCAGTAACGTCTATTCTGAGCCAGGTGCCTTCATTCATCATTTATCTCACCTGAGCCACTTAGCATGTTGTGCAGAGACGGAAACAGGTTCAGAGAGGTTCAGTCACCTGCTTGTCATTACACAGCAATCAAAAGTGGCCAAAACAAAATCCCAGTCTCAGTCTGGGAGACTCCAAAGCCCACACTGCCTTCTCCCCACTAGGAGGCCTTCCAGGCTTACGGTGGAAACAGGGACCACGTGGCGACCTGGCAGGGGTGGAAAAAAACATTCGCCTTTCTTTGGCCTTGATGCCAACCATTATCAGGGCCGTCTAGGCTCCAGACAGTACCAGGAGTCCTCATTTCCCTCTCTCAGTCAAGCCTCACTGCAACCCGGCATCACGCCTGGAGGCCCACGGGAGCTGCACCATGTGTCACTGAGAGGCTAGGAGAGTCACTATGTTCTCTGACTCAGGCCAGGGCTCCTTCATCCCCGTGTTCTTCTTTAGTGGCAGTTGGGAAATAGGGGAAGGGAGCCCCTGCTTTCTAAGGCCCTAGGATGTGATCTGCTCACCAAGAGGGAGGAGAGGAGTGGGCAATCTGATTACACTGAACCTCGGACCCCCATCAGCTTCCAGACCCAGGAGCCAGGCAAACCTGGCTGCCCACTAGGCTCCTCCACCTGTTTGCCCCGTGACCTCTGGCAGCCCCTCCACTGCTCTGTGCCCAGGTTTTTCACTGGAAAAAATGGAAACAATTATGGCACTTACATCAACGGGTGATAGGAAGCAGAGTGATGTGTTGGGGCCCAGGAGAGCACCTACCTGAGGGAGGCTGCAAAGCCAGCAAGAGGCAGCAGAACAGGGACCAGGACCCAGGCCAGGGGGTGGGGTGGGTGCGGGGGCGGGGGGGTGGTCAGGGCTCCATCTGGCCCTCTGAGACCTAAAGGATCTTTGCTTTGCAGAGTTGACAATGGAGAGAATGTTACCTCTTCTGGCTCTGGGGCTCTTGGTGGCTGGATTCTGCCCTGCTGTCCTCTGCCACCCTAAGAGCACACTTGACAAGAAGAATCCAAACCAGGAGGAGCAAGACCAGGGGACACATGTGGACTTCAGATTAGCCTCCACCAACATGGACTTCGCCTTCAGCCTGTACAAGCAGTTGACCCGGAAGGCCCCTGGTAGGAATGTCATCTTCTCCCCACTGAGCATCTCTACTGCCTTGGCCTTCCTATCCCTGGGGGCCCGTAATTCCACCCTGACAGAGCTTCTCAAAGGCCTCAAGTTCAGCCTCACAGAGACTTCCGAGGCAGAAATTCACCAGAGCTTCCAGCATCTCCTGCTCACCCTTGACCAGTCCAGCAATGAGCTGCACCTCAATATGGGAAATGCCATGTTCATCAAAGAGCAGCTCAATCTGCTGGACAGGTTCACGGAGGACGCCAAGAGCCTGTATGGTGCCGAGGCCTTTGCCACTGACTTTCAGGACTCAGAGGCAGCTAAGAAGCTCATCAACAACTATGTGGAGAGGGGAACCCGGGGGAAAATCAGGGATCTGATCAAGGACCTTGACCAGGAGACAATGATGGTCCTGGTGAATTACATCTTCTTTAAAGGTGAGTGCCCAGCTTGGGGTTCAGAAGAGGGGGATGTTTAGTTCTGAGCCCCAGGGCTATTTCTGTCCTGGCTCAACAATGGTGTTATTAGGGAAACCACTGTAGAGGAGAGTGCCCACGGCTTGGGGGCATCGTGGGCACCAAAGCCCCGCCCTGCCCATAGGCATCTCCTTCTCTTTTTGGGTTTTTCCAAATTACAGTTTGTCCTTCCAACACATCAGCCTATCAGTGAACCCCATCAGTGTCTGACTCAGTGTGGTGCTTTTCACTCTGATTTAAACTTGTCCAGCAAACAGAATGAAGGAGCTCTCCATTGAAACCACTCCAGGGCCCACAGGGACTACAGCTCCCTTCTTGGAGGGGCACTGCTGGACTGGGCCAGAAAAGCCCTCTGTCTGGATGCACCTGGGGCTTCTGCCCTCCACATGGGCGAGGAACACTGTCCAGCCAGCGGCCTCAGTCTCTGGAGGTGGCCACGTGGGGCTGGGGCCATCTTCACAGGGGAAGCCAACCCCCGAGGAGCTTGGCCCCTCCCAAGGTTCTACCATTCTGCTCTCCTATAATCTTCTGTTATATTTTAAAATGTGTCATTGACACATAAATGAGGGCAGAAATGGCATTGTTCCCCTCTGGGAAGAGCCTCAAGGGAGGGCGGTATCCGAGACATGACCCTTGCCAGATTCTAACTGGTCCAGTGCCCAATCCCATTGATAGACACTCAACCAATGCAAACCTCAGCCTGCAACCTCCCAAGGGGCTGAGTGCAAGCAGGTAGCTTCTGCCTCCTAGAGCCTGCAATCCAGATGGGGAGAAAAAAGCATAGGGACACAAAGAGTGCCCGCCTGTCAGACAGCGGAAAGTGCTTAGGAGACATGCGCTGCTTGGAGGCAGAGTCCTCCTTGCGGGCTGTTGGTTGAGTCCTGGGCAAGCCCCTTCCCCTCCCAGGCCGAGGTCTTCATCTGTGAAGGAAGGCGTGGATCCGGATCTCCCGCTAAGACTGCTCCGGGCCTGAGCTGCCATTTGTGCTTTGGATTTCCTGTGTTCTCTCCTGCCACGGAGCCCTATGCTAGGACTCTCTGCCCTCCGGGGACGCAGTAGCCAGCCCAGCTTTCCCCTTCCCACCTGCCGCTAACAATGGGAAACAGGCAGCTGGGAAACAGGTGGGCAGTGGAGGTGGCCCCAGGTCTCCAGCCTGCCCTGAAGCTCCCACTCCCCTCACTGTTCAGTGCTCTGGTCCTCGTGGAGTGAAGACCTGCAGGGCCCCGGCCCTTCCTCTGTTGACCTCTACTCACCCTCCAGGTGCCCATTTTGCTCCTTACCTCAGCCTGGGTTACATACAGTGTATGTGCTGGGGCTTGGTCACTACTGGGCTGCCCTGTGAAAGGCAGATGGGGCTGGGCATGCATGAGCTTTAGGCTGAGAGGGTCCCACCTCAGAACCGTGGGGTGCTTGTTCCCTCCCTTTCTGCTCCTCCTGTTCCACTGCACCCACTGGACCCATGAGCAGCAAGGATTGAGTCACCCAGTGATGTTAGGACCATGTATTTTACTGAAAGTAAGGGTGGGCATCCAACTACGGGCAGAAGATATGAATTCAAGAAAGAAAGATTTCCTATAAAACAGTTTTCTTCTTTTCTTTTAAATCCAGATATAATTAGAAAGGAAGGCCATTACAGCAGAGGGAGTTGAGTCAAACAGGGATCAGATCCTAAAGACACTAGTCTAGCCAGACATTCGGGCCCCCAGTTGAACAGCTGAGGATATCAGAAGATGGTAAGGAGACAGAATTGGAAAACTTGATGACTGGCAGACAGAAATGGGGGGAGACAGGGCAGACGTGAGAACATTTAAAGGCTTGTAGAGCCTGGGTGGTGATTTCATCCCTCAAACCTGTCCCTCTCTTGGTTCTGGCAAACAAGGCAACAGTCAGGGTTCCCAGAGGCAGCCAGTCTTCCTAGCAGGAACCCATGCTGGAGACTGGCCAGCTAGAGGCCCCAAAGGAGTCTGGTGCCCTGGGTAATATGGGGAGGCACTCCATGGCACTGCCCTCAAGGAGGCCACAGAAGCACCCGAATGGTTGCTGCAGTTGGTGATGGGGAAACCTGTCCAACTGAAATATCTCCTACTCTGAGATGGGCCCTTGCTCTGAGGCATCTTTACAATTAGGTTTGTCCTGGGTCATTCCATGTTGGGAGGCTGCAGGGACCAGAGAACCTGAGGTGGTCTGCCAGGAGGGGGAAGGACAGATGGACTGTGATTTTGGTCCTAGAACAGTCAAAGGTGGGCAAGAGTCTAGAAGGAAAATGATGGCATGAGAGAATGTAGGGCCACCCAGAAGCTGTCTCTAGTTGCAATTAGCAAAAGAAAAAGCACAATAAAGAAAGAAAGGAAAGAAGCTCCCCTTTATTGAGCACCTGCTCAAACCACCCACTTACATGTAATACCTCGTTTAATCCTCCCGGCAGCTCTGAAAGGTGATGGTGGGGTTGCCATTAGTCAGTTAGGAGACATGAAGTGCAGAAAACAAATAATTAAACGTTCAATGTTGACCTGGGCCCATCTGAAAATCCCTTTTTCTTCCTCATATTAACCCCTAAAGTTAACCTGTTTATAACTTTATGAGCTTTTACCAAGCATCTCCCAAAACCAAGAATGGAGGTGAAAGATTGTGGAGCCCCAAACCCAGAGAAAGGATGGACAAACTTTTTCTGTAAAGGACCTAGTAGTAAGTATTTCAGGCTGTGTGGCCCACAGGAGGTCTCTTTTGAAGATTCTTCATTTTGTCTTTCTCTGCTGCTTTTTATTATCTTCTTCTCTTTCCTCTTCATTGTTTTACAATATTTGAAAAATATAAGCACCTTTCTTAGCATTAGGTTAATATAGAAATGGGCTATGGCTGTATTAGCTTACAGGCATATAGTTTCCTGACCCCTGTTTTAGAGGAGGAAAATAATTGTACCCAACTAAACACCTGTGAATCATGGGCCTATGTCATGATTCCCAAAGAATGGGTTTCATAGAATTTTCTACATTTTAAAGATTTTACTCCATTCTTCTCTTGCTTGCATAGTTTCTGATGAGAAGTCTGCTGTCATGTTTATCCTTATTTCTTTTTAGATAAGGTGGAGTTTTCCACTCTGTCCCTAATTCTACCTCTTTCGAGATGTTCTCTTTCTCTTTACTGGGGTACATAGGCCTTTAGTGAGAGGAGCTATGTCAGTCTGGCTAGGAGTCAGCCTCCATTGCATGTTTGTGATAGCTAGAGGTGCCAGAGGCAGTTTCGTAGAATTTTACCTTTGCGACGCTGAGAGTTTAGCCTCAGACTCAGAGCCCCACAATTGACTGCTCAGCTAGACAGACACAGAATCCAGGGCAAGGCTTAGCTGGATGTTCATGGTTTGTAAAAGTGGACATGAGCTAGACATGAGCTGAGGACCATAGCCAGCTTATGGCTTTTGCAATGTCCAGCACTCCCACCACCTAAGATGTCACAAGTGCCCCTAGACTTTTATTCCCATGGTCTCTCCTGGCTCTGAGTTCTGTCTTCCACTAAAGTCTCCCTGTTCCTCTCCTCCCTCATGTTGATGGGCATCTCTTCTGTCTGCCCTCACCATCTCACATACAGAACCTGGCCTCCTTCCTCCTCTTTCCACCCAAAGCCTCCCAAAAGCCATTGCTGTGTGTTCACGTCCCTGTAATACCAGTGACCAACAATTGCTCACAAGGGGTTTTTCCTCTTAAGGAACCAAGGCTGAGCCATTTCTCCTCGGACTACAGCCTCCCACGTGCTGTCATGCCTCTTTCCCTCACGTTCCCTAAACCTTCTCTCTCTCTCTTGCACTCCTTATTCCCAGCTTCCTATTGATTTCTCATTTAGCAGAAAGAACCAGGTCTTTCTTTCATGGCCCTTTCCCAAGTCTAAGCCTGCTGGGCTCTCCCTCACCCCCAATAACTTTTTTATTTGCCAAACTATTTCTCTAAATGAAGGCAGGGCCACTCCTATGAGGGACTCTCAGTGTCTGTTGGACTGAGCACTTCCACTGCTGGAGAAGCAGGGTCAAGGCAGAGTGACCCTTGCACTAACACATTCTTCAAATGCTTGCTCCACCTTCAGCCAAGTGGAAGACTCCCTTTGACATACGTGAGACTTTTATGTCAAAATTCTACTTTGGCAACCTGATGTGGGTGAAGGTGCCCATGATGAGAATGGATGACATGGCCGCACCTTACTTCTGGGATGAGGAGCTGTTGTGCACCATAGTGGAGCTGCCGTACACAGGCAATGCCAGCGCATTCTTCATCCTCCCTGATCAAAACAAGATGGAGCGAGTGGAAGCCATGCTGCTCCCAGAGACCCTGAAGCGGTGGAGGGACTCAATGAGGATCAGGTGATTCTTCCCATCCCCCCGAGACTCCACATCTCTCCACCTCAAGGTCTCACCAGTGTCCAGGGACAAGGGCATGGTGATGGGAGAACTCATATAAGAACATGTGGAATTCTCACTTACTTTGCCCTGTGCACCTGCGTGGCTTCGGTCCTGATTCTTTTCTTCTTTAAGATGATGACATCAGACAGAGCAAGTGGCGGAGGCTTCCTCTGACTCCAGCCTGTTCTAAGTCATGAGAAATCTGCACCAAACACTCATGCATGGTTTCTCCTGGTTTCAGTCTCTGGAAGGGAGAGAGAAACAGATGGAGTTGTGATCAGTTGAGGGCTGCAGTGAGATGGGCTCTGAGAATCAGGTCTGTACTGGCGAACCTCTGTGTTTATTCATTCACTCAGCATTTGCTGCATGATTGAGCACCTACTGCGTGTCAGACTCTAATTTGCACTCTGAGACTAAATCAGCAAACAAAACACAAGATACCCTGCCCTCCTGGAGCTTACTTTGTAATTGGATAGGGGAGAGGCAATAAATAAATATAACAAATAAGTTATTTGATATTTTAGAAGGCAGAGAATTGAGTAAGAGGACAGAAATTGAGTAGAAGGGGATGAAAGAAGCAGGAAAATGGACCTTGTGTTCATTTGCGATTTTAAATAAAACGGCCATTAGGTGATGTTTGAGCATCCATGTAACAGAGGGGAGGGGTAGAGTCATGTTGGTAAGTTAGGGAAAAGCATTCCTGCAGAGGGAACAGCCAGTGCAAAGCCTCTAAGGTGGAAGTGGGCTTGATATGTTCAAGAAAGAGCGAGGCCAGAGTGGCTGGAGCAGAGGGAGTGACAAGAGAGTTGAGAGAGGTCAGGAGCCCCCAAAGGGGTGGAGCAGCTTGTGTAGGAACATATAGAGCCCTGGAAAACCTTGCCCTGCCTCCTCTCTGTGAAGTGCAGAGCCATCAGGAGGGTTAGAGGAGGGGTGCTATCTGAGTGTTGTTTTAAAATACTAACCGTGGCTGCTGAGAGAATAGACGGTAGAGCAGGTGTGGAGGCGGGGACACTCACAGGAACCAGGCACAGACATGAGGTGGGAGCCCACGGCGGCTGGGACCCAGGAGGGAGCTGTGCGTGTGAGGAGTGGCTGAGTTCTGGATAAATCTGAGGGTGGAGGAACAGGCTGGGCACATGAATTGAGCTGACTGATTTCGTGGGGACACAGCGAGGCAGAGCAGTAGTTCCGGGCCACCCTGTAGTAGTTGTGTCCACCCTGCAGGGGGCCCAGGGACCAGGTGTGGGCGGCTGTGCGGGGTGAGCAGGGAGGAGCACCAGCCTTGGATTAAGACCGTGGTGGCTGTTGTGACCTGGAGCAGGTCGCTGCTCTTCTCTGGAGCTCAGCTACCTGCTGAATAGAGAGGAGGGTCCTTCCCCGCTGCCCCTGTTTTCATTGGGTGGTTATGAGAATCCGGCGAGGTGTTGTATGTGGAAGCCATAATAAACCACCAAGGGCGAGGCAGCTGCTTCAACACTAACCTAAGGCTGCAGCTTCTGCCCCAGCCACTGTCCAGAGGGCTGGAAGCCTCTCAGGCCTGCCTGATACTCCACCCCTCCTCACTCTGGATCCCAGGTGATGCCAGGAGCTGGGGTCCTACCCCACCCATCCATTCACTCCTAGACTCCTTCCTGCTTTAGCACCAAATAGCCACCAGGGAGCAGGAGCTCAGCAAATAGTTTTGAATGAAAAGAATTCACCAAACACTTTTGATTCACCAAATGCTGAGGAAATGTGTCCACACACTCCTGGCCCACAGAGGGTCCTCAATAGGTACTTGCTGAATGAAGGATGAAATGAACAGACAAACACATGAATGAATGAATGAATGAATGAATGAATGAATGAATGAATGAATAAGAAAAGAAAGAGAACACCTTCCTCCTCCATGGGACTCAGAGTTTACTGGAAGACACAGCCTCCTGTATAATGATAAGACCAGGCAGACAGGGACAGACATCCTGAGGGAGCTATAAACCAAGGGACAGGGAGCTGGGCCTCTAAGAGCTTGCTGCATGTTCTATGCCAGCTTGCACCTGGCTCAGAGGACAGTGCTCACTGTGGAGGCAAGGTAAGAATCTCCATTTGATTGTTTTGGGATCCCCAAAGCTCTTCCAACAAAATCAGACTCCTCAGAGGCCCCCAGGCCCTTTCTGACCTGCCTCTGGCTCCTGGCCCACCTCATTCCCACTACCCTCCTCCCTGCCACACTGAGGTCACCCTCCGGCCTGTGGAGCAACTCCTCCTGCTCCCGCCTTCTTCCAGGTTCTTCCATCTGCCTCCTGCCCATCTCTTCACCTAGCTAGCTCCTTTCCTGCCTTTGGGACTCAGCCTCAACACCACCTCCTACAGGAAGCCCTCCTGGTACCTGTGAAGCAGGCTGCCATGCAGCCAGTGCAGCTGGCCTGGCCCAGGTTTTGGACACACTCAGGGGTCCCTGCTGGTGCAAAGGTGCTTCAACTGCATTGCAAGCTGTAGGGGAAGAGCAGGGCCAGGCCCAGGCAGGGCCACAGCTTAAGGCTTGGTGCGCTGCCTGGAGCCTATCACACTTGCAGATCGGAATGAAAAGCTAATTAATTAGAGGAGTAAAGACAGGGGTTAGGAAATTGAGGAACAGATTATTTATTTCTAATCAGAAGGGGGTGATTGTAGAGAAAACCAGGGAAGGCCATGTGGCCAGGTAGGAGGCGGGTGGGCACTGATCAGCAGAGCTTTGGATATTTTTTTTTTCTTATTTTCTAGATGGGTAGCACTCTTCCTGCCAAAGTTTTCTGTCTCAGGGGACTATAACCTGAAAGACATACTTCCCCAACTGGGCATTGAGGAGGTCTTCACCAGCAAGGCTGACCTGTCAGGGATCACAGGGGCCAGAAACCTACAGGTCTCCCAGGTGAGTCTTTAGATTTTGGTCAGTTCATCTCCATATCTAAACTTGAATGGTGAAGGCAGGGTGCGCGTTTGGGCACTCTTGAACTTGTGTCAATGCAGGTGCACTTCTCATTATGCACTCACCCTGCTTGGGACACCGCAAGCCAAGAAGAGCTCGGTTACAGTCCAGCTCCTCCTGCTGTGCGGGGGACCGGTCCTCAGCAACATGATTGTGTATATTTCTCAGATGGAAATATGCAGTTGGTAGATTATTCAGATGGAATAGACATGTTGACAGGCTTGGAATCTGAGAGCCATGGACATCATTCCACACTGCACCATTTACTACCCATGGGGGCAAACAATGAAAGTCCTCTGTCCCCAGCTTTTTCATCTGTAAATGGTGGTGACAGTCCTTGGCTGGTATGCAGTGCCCGGCTGGGGAGTTAATACCGGGAGGGAATAACAATGACTATCCGGCAACTGTGATGAAAACATGCTCAGAGCAGGAGAGAGGACGACTTGGGACACTCAGCCTGTTACTAATAGCAGAGGCGCCAAGGCAGGGTGGCCATGCAGCCCTTTGCTCCTGTCTGGCCTGAGTGCTCACACAGAGCACTGGGTTGAGTCTGCACCTCCACCTTCCAAGGAGCAAAGTAACAGAGGGGTGTGTGTAGAGGAGCAGACCCGTACGACCCAGGAATGCAAGACCGTGAAAAGTACTTGAAAACCCCAAGGATGTTTAAGCTGGAGCAGGAGAGATGCTGAGAGCCATGCTGGCCTGGCGAGGCGGTTTCTGCAGCAGCTGTTGGTGGTCAAGGGCTGCCGGGACCTCGCTTGGAAGAAACATGCCTCGCATTGCTCCTGCTCTTCCTCCCAACAGTAGTGGGTGTTCTGGGGGCAACACAGACTCTCAGACAGAAAGGGATGCATATGAGGTACTCCGTTCTTTACCTTGAAGGCTCTGGGCAGATCACACACTGCACCTGGGTCTCCATCTGCACCTCTAGGCATCAGGACTGTGCAAATCTAGTTGGCAGGGGACTTGGGAGGAGCAAAGCTTCCACAGCACAGATACAGGCCAGCACTGCATGCTCAATGCACTTTAGGCCCCCTAGCGGCACACAGGCAGGTTGCTGACCTCCTGCCCTTCTTTTTTTTTTTTTTTTTCTTTTTTTTTTTTTTTTTTTTTTTTTTTTTTTTTTTTTTTTTTTTAAATTTTTATTGCATTATAGGTTTTGGGGTACCTGTGCAGAACGTGCAAGATAGTTGCATAGGTACACACATGGCAGTGTGTTTTGCTGCCTTCCTCCCCCTCACCCACACTTGGTATTCATCCCCAGGCTATCCCCCCAGCCCCCCCCCCCGCTGTCCCTCCTGCCCTTCTGTGTCTACCTTGAGTAATGCTTCTGTCCCCACAGGTGGTCCACAAGGCTGTGCTTGATGTGTCTGAGGAGGGCACAGAAGCATCTACTTCCCCAGCGCTCTCACTCTTCCCCCTTCCCCCAAACCTGGGCCCAATGGTCATTGTGCGTTTCAACATGCCCTTCCTGGTGATCATCGCCCGAACAGACACCCCGAGCATCCTCTTCATGAGCAGAGTCATCTATCCCACAAGAGCCTAGAGCTTGCCACTGAGCAGTGGGGCTCCCATTAAGGAGCCGGGAATGGAAGCTGGATGCTTGAGTCTCTGGGCACAGCCTGGCCCTGTGCACCGAGCAGCCAGGGCGTGTCTGGCCCTGTGTGCTCACCCTCGGAAGGTGACAGTGACCGCCTGTGGAGCTCCCACATGCACAGGGGGCAACAGACTCTTTGTTCTGGAGGGTCCTGGGCCTCCTGACAACAATAAATAATTTACTTGGACACGCTGCTTGTGCCTTTCCATGCTGACTGCCGGACTCTGTGCTCCTGAGGCTACTTGTGTCCCAAAGCCAAACCCTTTGACCCCCCACGCAGGCTCAGTTCCACCCCAGGATCTGGGCTCCTTCTGCCTTCAGCTGCAGCAGCCTGCCCAGGTCCACCCAGGCTTGTGGCCAAGCTCACCTGGACCTCAGGCCCAGGGCTGGGAGGGGACCCTGCTGCTCTAAGGCCAATTCCTGCCTGCTGGACCTTGGGGTGCCCACTTTTAGTTTTCCTCTTTCCACCCTCCAGAGTCCATGCTCCACCTGGCTCTTGCCAGAGCTCCCGGCCCTGACCACATCTGGACAGCCCCGGGGCCCCTTGCTCCTGTAGCTGGGCAGGGCTTTATCATGGGATGCTCCCCTTCTTCCCTTTAACACCCCAATTTAGAGGGAGTAGCTACTTTCTGGGTTTCCAGACTGAGCCCCTCAACTGCCTCACCAGTTCCTAGCCCTCGCTCTGTGAATGACCTCCCTCAACAACCAGAATGCAGGGCTGAGGGCAAACGAGCCATCAGCGCACAGCTGCAGTCAGAGCAATCGTGTAGTCAGGCATTAGCTGAGGCTCTCAGGTACCTCGCAGTGTCTGTTACAAAGGCAATAATGATAATGTTGACAACAACTGAATACCTGAGGCTTTTATGCCAGTCAATCCGCTAGGATCTCCCTGAAATAACCTATTGAATCCTCCTGATGACCCTATGAGATAAATCCTGTCAATAGTCCCATTCTATGGATGAAGAGACTGAGGCACAGAGAGGCTTAGTAATTTTCCCAAGGCCACATAGCTAGTAATCATTGCCAGTAGAACATTATTTCAACCCTCCTGACACTTTGTGGTTAAGAGGCACACTCTTAACCACAAAGTGATTTCCACAGGAATTGCCTTAATGGAATGTACAACGTGATGGCAAATAGATGGTGAAACAAGTCTATGGAAGCTGAGGGAGAGCACCAAACTCAGTCTGGGAAGTCAGGGAAAGCTTCTTGGAGGAGGTGGCTTCTGTGCTGAGATTAGGGGAAGAGAAGGTGGTCAAGCAAACAGACAGGACAGTGCTTCAGATGTGAGAAAGAGCAATGGTAGCAGTCAAGAAACCAAAAGAAGTTGGGCGGCTCTGGGGCAGAGAGCAGCGAGGCTGAGGGGCTGCAGAGAGGAAGGGGCCAGGACAGCCACTGGACTGCAGAGGGGTGGACCACCGCAAGGATTCCCAAGTGGTTCCTTAGAGCCACAGGGAGCTCTAAGGGACTTTCAGCACAGGGGTGTTGGAGGCAGCACTGCCCACTAGGAAAGTACTCTGGCTGCTGAGTAGAAAAGGGATCCGTGCCCCAGGACAAGGATGTGGGTTGGGTATCCAGGGGCCTCTGTGGGAACTGGGGCAAAGGTAGGTCAGAGCTGGGGAGGGCGAGCAGGGATGATTCTCTTCGAAGGCTTTGAGGAGAGTGGGTGTGAATTTATGATTGGCGGTGGGGAGGAAGGGAGAATAATCATATTTGGGTTTGAGCACCTGGGTGATGACTACCAATTCTCTGAATAGGAAACCCAGCAGAGGCTTGCTGGCAAGGGAAGTCAATACATTCAGATTTGGAACTCTAAGGTCTGAGGTTCCTGGGAGAATCCCCAGGGACTTGCTCAGGAAGCAGCTGGACTGAAGTCAGGAGAGAAATCTGGGCTTGAGGGAAGCATTCAGGATTCCTACCCCGGGATGGGCAAGCGAGTATTGAGGTGTCCCTTTAAATGAGTGCCATGGAGTGAAAAGAAAAGGGGAACCTCCCCCATCCCCACTGAAGGACCAGCTAAGAAAGGGCAGCCCACTGAGGAGAGTCACCAGTGTAGGGCAGGAGACAAGAGGACAGGAAGAAAGCTGTCGCCGCAGGACCCAGAAGAGAGACTTATCCAAGGGATAGGGGAGAGAATGTAGAAACAGAGTGATGAATGAATGGAATGAATGTGTCCGTAGGATTTAGTGATCTAAAGCCACTCGGGGCTCACAAGTGCCACGTTAGCAGAATTAAGGGAGGACCGGAAGGGGCTGGAGAGTGAGCAGGAGAGGAAGAGGGGGAAGGCCAGACAGCCTGCAGATGCTTATTTAGAGAGGGAGGGTGTTGGGTAGTGACCCTAAGTTGACGTTCACTGCAGTGCTTGACAGATGTCAGAGCCTTGAGCAAGCTTTTATAACCATAGAAAGGATTCAGGAGGCAGAGTGGTACAACTCCTAAGGTCACAATTCACAGGTTGTTTGACACCTCCTTCAACCCGGAGTTGCAGAGTGAGCAGCCAACTAGGCAGCATGAAGCATCATGGGAGAGGGCACAGGTGGAGGGCAAGGATCAGGGCTCAAGGCTTCCACTGCGAAGGGAATGCAGGGAGGGTGGACGAGGGGCCAGTGAGGGTGTGTGTTTCTTGGTAGGATCAGGTGGTACCTCCTCTCCTCTCAGAGTCTGATGACTCTGATGATTCCTAGTGTAGAAGGCAAAGTCACCTGAGGAGTGACATTTGCCAGAGGTTGGGGCAGGAGAAGGCACAAAATGGGACAGAAAGTAGACCACGGTGTCACGGCAGGTCAGCCATGCTCAGCGATGAGTGCCTTGGAGGTCCAGCTCCAGAAATTCTTAGTGGTTCCAACCTTTACAGACAGCTGTGGAATGCCCTGTCTTGTGGAATATGTCTCCATTCTTACCACTGCTCTTGTGGGTTTCAAGAAGTCCAACTGCTGATCAGAAGGACAGGAGTCAAGAAGGACAGACCAGAGAAGAATTGAGACCAGCATGGACTTGAGACCAGCACTGAGGGTTAAAAATGAGAGCAGAGGGAGCTGATCACTGGTGAAGCTTGAGGATGGGGCGATGGGGTCTGCAGGAGGTCTAGGAATGACCTGTTAGAAGTGCCATATGAACTATAAAGGCTACTTTTCCCCCTTAAGAGGGTTTTTTTCTCATTGACTCAGCTTTCTCACCTGTACAGTGGAAACCGTGATAGGGTGTGCATGACTGTCCATCTGTGTTTAAGAAGTCAGGAAGTCACTGAAATGTTTGCTCCTGAATCTGAACATTCCCTGGACAGCAATTTAAAAACTCCCAAGATGATCTTTCCATGTGAACTAACTCCTCATCCAGGCTGGCATGGCTTCTCGTCCCTCGTCTTGGGCCAGATGGCATTGCACGGGACAAGGCTCTGACCTGCCCAGCTCCTGCCCCCATTCCTTCCTGGCCTCAGTCCAGGTGTCTAAGGAGCCTTACCACAGCCCAGGGCTCATTCTCTTCTGTGACTTTGCTCTGGAAATTGCT
The DNA here is from genome assembly GCA_031835075.1 of Saguinus oedipus. Lineage (NCBI taxonomy): Eukaryota > Metazoa > Chordata > Mammalia > Primates > Cebidae > Saguinus > Saguinus oedipus. Next base: position 136,809,650 of record CM063176.1, read on the forward strand.
GGCTGAAAACTGAGTTTCTCCCTTAAGGGAGAACCTGGGCCCCAGACCTGTGAGAGTGGGGCTTAGTTTCACTCTTCTCCCTGCCCTGGGGGCTGAGGATCCATCCACCTGCTGGTCACTAACTATTGCCCTTAAATGGCTTCCTGACGCTAGCTGCAGGGACAAGCCAGTCCCTGTCCTGACTTATTACCTCCCTCACTAACCAGAAGCGAAGACCCCTTGGAGAGAGGCACTGACACCAATAAAAGACACCTAACGACTCTTTCAGTCCACGCGAATTTCCAACCCTCCAGTGCAGGCCCTGACCTGCCTCTGGGGATTCCCAAGTAAAGAATGTGGAGCTGGAATTTGCCCTCGTAGAATCTTCAATTTGTTGGGCAAGACAGAAAACTGAACATGGATGTGCCAGCAGCCCTGATGAGTGGGGTACAGGATGCCAAGAGAGGGCAGCAATCAACAGCAGACTAGAAGAGTCAAGTTTGGTCAACTAGAAGAGCTGTCCTCAAATGCAAAATCCCATACAGTGAAGAGGAGACACCAGGGAATTGTACCAGCAAAAAGTAGAGGAAATGCAATGTGTTCCCAGAGCTAGAAGAAGATCCTATGGTCTGGATAACTGATGTTTGAGGGAACCTTGGTCATCTGTGGAGCTAAAAAGAAAAACATGAACAGGACTATGCCTTGGAAACCATGCTAAGGATCTAGAGTTTATTCAAAGAGTGGTGAGCCACAGTGAATCTTATACACAGGGAGTGTGTTTTGATGGATTTCATTAGAAAGATCACCCTGGCTGAGCGTGGAGGTTGGATGGAGTACAGAGTGACTGGCAAAATGAAGAGAAACAGAATGACCAGGAGTTCCAGCCTTAGCTAGGAACTGAGAGAGGACACAGAGGAAAGGAGACTGATTGGAGAGATATTTATTAGACAGAATTGATGAGACTTTATGGTTGATTGTGTGAGGGACAGAGAGAAAGCAAAGATGGCACCCGAGTTGCTGTGCTGGGAACTTGGGGAACTGAAATCCACATGCCATTCCATGAGCTCAGGATTATAGAATGAATAACGTTTCATGCAGGAAGAAGGTAAGTCCTAATGCAGACCTGTGGATTTGGAGATGCCTGCATGTCATCTAAGAAGAGAAGTCCAATAGAGAATGGGCTCTGTGGATCCGAAGTTCAATGGAGAAATTTGAGCCGGAGGGATGGATTTCAGGATTTCTTTTTGCCAAAAAGATGAGGACACTCCTGCCAAATTACTTCTATTTTCGCCTGTGACAGAGAAAGAGATGCTCTCTGCTGAGTGCATCATGAGGAAACAGAAAACCCAGAAGTCTGTCTGGAGGAGCAGAGACAAGGACATATCAGGAAACCTTGATGCTCTAGCAGGCACTAATAAGGGACCTTTGGGGGCTGGAGATCACTGTATCACTAGCCTGCTCAGGTGTGTGGTTCCAGATATACTCAGCATTTCAGACACAGACAAAAAGGGGATAGACTGCAGGTGGCTACTGGGGCTGAAATTTCCCCTGGCTACAGGAAGGAGGCACCATAAGTGGCTGACACAAGGAAAAATGAATATATCTGAAAATGTTAACCAGAGAATCATTCAAATGATGAGATTTTCATATTTCAGGCTGGGGACATCAAGGAGCCATAAGAGGAGGAGCTGATGGGTGATAGTGCTGTCTGGAAACAAGATGGTACTTGGAAGTTGAATGGGGGATGGTGCACTGAGGTTGAAGACATGGGATGATTCATAAATTGATAAAGGGGTTCCTTCCATCTTCTCAACATCCCTTTTACACAGATCTACCGGCTTCGAAATGAGGAAATAATGCCCCCAAATTCCATGCAACTGGTTCTCCTCTCTACTCGCCCTTTCTTCTCACAGCCCTTCCACTTGTCACACAGCTCCTGTGGTGACTTTCAAGTCAGCAACCCTTCAAAGTCCGGTTCAGATCTCACTCACATGATTTTGGCCTAATTACCTGGCATCACTGTTACTGCCTCTGCTCTTGAATGATGGGAGAGCATCTACTCTAGAGGACCATCAGGTAGATTACAAAGAATAATAATAACACATGTCAAAGACCTGGCTGGGTTCTGCAAACCCTGCTCCACCACCCACAGCCTCTGCCACACCAGACACGTCCATGATGCCCTCTTGCGCCCACAGGTGCTGCTTAGGGCTGTGATTGATGTGGCCAAGAAGGGCACAAGGAATTAACTTTCAATTCCCTACAAAGAAAACCCCACTGACCACTGCATTTTATCAGGCCTTTCCTGATGGCCGTTCCCTCCCCACTCAGAGCATCCTCTCTGGGTAAAATTGTTGACCCCAAAAAGAGATAAAACCAAAATCACAATTTGCAAAGCGAACTGAATTGGGATCTACAAATCTGGCAAACTATATTCAACCATGACTTGTTACATGTGCTAGGTCCAGAATGTATCTATAGCAGCCTATCAGACCCACGTGCTCAAAGGAAAGGCCATAGCAAATGCTTCTAAGAGTAACTCCACACAGATTCGTAGGTTTCATAGAAAAGAACACTGACTGTTCACTTACTTCACAAATCCTGACCATGCTTTCTAAGTATCACTCAGAAACTACCATAGACCAACTCCAGCCCATGAGACCCTGTATTTCTCTTACCTACCCTCCTCCGAGACTTTGCTGAGCTGCCAGGAGGGTGCTCTCCCTTGCTCAGAGAGTTCAATAAACCCAGATTTGTTTGAAAGGAGTGAAGCCCTGGCACTTGCTACAAGGTGGTTGAACCGTGAAAACATTAGCTGAGTGAAAGCAGCCAGACACAAGAGGCCGCGTATTGTGTGATTCCATTTAAGTAAATACCACAACAGGTAAAGCCACAGACGGAGAAAGCAGATTAGTGGTTATCAGGGGCTAAGGAGAGGAAAGAATGGGGATGACTATTCACTGGGTAAGGAATCTCCTTTAAGGGTGATGACAATAGTTTGAAACCAAATGGAGGTGATGGTTACACAACATGTGAATGTACTAAATGTTACCAAATTAAACACTCCACAATGGTTAACTTCAGGTACTGTGAATTCTATCTTAATAAGAGAGAGAGAGAGATTAACTAAATGTCACGTATAGAAAGTATTTAGATCCTAATTGAAACAAACCAACATTAAAAAACAATTAGGGTGGTGGCCACATGCCCCTTTTGGCACAGGGAGGGCCCTGAAGATCAGGGTCTCTCGGCCACAGGCCTCCTCCAGTACCATGAAATGTAGCATGGAGGACCATGGTCCCCAGCAGAGCCCACCTGCCTGGCTTGTCTATCATCACAGGGAGATCTCTGCTCCTTGGAGCTGAGAGACCCCAACCTTTCCCCAAGCTGAAGCTGCAGGGTATTCAGGTACCAGCCAGATGTCTTCTCACAAAGGATCAGTGGTGGCACGGGAGTGGGGCTCCTGGCAGTTACAGGGAAGCTGACATGGTGGAACTGGCTGAACTCTGAACTGGGACCCCTGCTACAAAAGAAGGGAAAACAGTTGCTAACACAACCAAAGCTGAAGAAGAGCAAACGTGCCCAGTGACCCAGGAAGAAGAGGAGGAGGTGTGGGTACTGGCACTTCCCCTGCAAGCCTGCCACAGCATGGAGAAGATGGAGGAGTTTGTGTACAAGGGCTGGGAGGGACAGATGTTGGAGGGTCATCCCATATTGTCATGGGAACCTAGTGGGGAAGGGGTCGCTTTACCAGCCGGAAACCTCTGTGGCCAGCAGCACCTAATGCCTGAGTATTGCTTGTGTCTGCTGGGCTCCTTCTGCCAAACCAGCCAGCAGGCTGCAGTCAGCTCACACTACCAGCCCGGATCCCACACCTGCCAAGGGCGAGCCAGGAGAGCAGCGGTGGGGGTGTGTGAGTGAGTGAGCGCAGGGTCTGGCCACAGCGCACATCCAGGCATGCTGGCTGCTGGGGCGCGGCGGGCAGCTCTAGGCCCTGGCACAGGTGCTGGCTCCATGTAGGGCTGTGGCTGGATCAGATGCACCACACGTGGCTTCTGCTGTGGGCATCCACATTTGGACAAGAGGAACATGGTGGCACCCAGAAGATTGGAGACACCAGGAACCAGAGAGCCTCAAAGAGGGTGTCACAGCCCCACAGCCCTGGCCTGGGGAGCCCCTAGGTCTGGGCTCCCCAAAAGGCAGCAGTTCTTCTCTCCGTCTTGTTGCCCACAACGTGGTGAGCAGTGGGACATGTCTCAGCTCTGTTTGTGTTACAGCTCTTTCAGTCCTGCCATTTGGTGGGTCCCGAGTTCTCATCCTGTGTCCAGGAAGAATGAGGTTCACAGACAAATAGAGGGTAAGCATGGCAGAGAGGAGCTTCATTGAGTAACAGAACGGCTCTCGAGAGACCTGCGGTGGGGAGCTGCTTTCCACAGGCAGGTTGTCCTGGCGTCTGTCGGAGTCTGGCTGAATCTGGGAATTTTATAGGCTCAGAAGGGAGGAACTGCGTGCTAATTTGTCCATGGGTGGTCACTGGCAGGCCCAGAAAAAGCATCATGTTCTCACTTCAGGCCACAGGGCCCACCCGGAACTAGAAGCCTGGTCCCCAGGCTTCAGGCTGTCCTTTGCTTGAAAGTGGGGATTAACTGGGGATCCACCTCTTTCAACCCAGAAACCTGTCTGCCTCTTGCCATTAACATGTTGTTCACAGCACCTAGCCTGTTTGTATTGAGTGGCCTCCAGGCCCACTGCAAGCCACCCTCAGCACTCCATTGGCCTCCCTCCCATGCTCATCAAAGCCCAAAGTACAGAGGGTGCTGAGGGGAGAGGGGGCTGGCATGTCAACACTGCCCTGAGCATGCACACACCCAGCTGGCTTGTGACAGCACCTGGGCTTGGCCACAACTTTGTCCGACCCTGGAGTGGACACCAGGGAATTCGAGCAGGCACTTAAAACCTGCTGGGGAAAGGGGCTTCCTAGGATCCCAAGAGCTCAGAGATGCCTGGGTCTGGAGCTGAGGCTGGGAGGCTGCAGCTGCACCTGAACGCATGGGGCTCCCGCCCTACCAATTCAGTAGGGGAAGGGCTCCCACCTGTTCGTAGCCCCTGCTGGCCCCCTGGAGCACACAGCCCTGGCCATGCATCCCCCACTGCAGCTGGCATCCCCGCAGTGGCAGCTACAGAAAGGCTGCTGCCACCGTCAACATGACATGCCCCCTGACTGGCTGAAGGACAACGACTGTCTGCTATATGGCCATAGCCAATCTATGCCCTCCTTCCGGTCTTGCTTCAAGAGCATCTTCTACATCCATACAGAAACCAGCAACATCTGGACCCATCTGCTTCACTTCGTGCTGTTTGTCTTTTTGGGAATCTTGACCATGCTCAGACCAAATATGTACTTCATGGATCCTCTACAAGAGAAGGTGCTTTGAGGGATATTCTTTCTGGGTGCAGTGCTCTGACTCAGCTTCTCCTGGCTCATCCACACCATCTACTGTCATTCAAAGAAAGTTTCTCAGACTTTTTCCAAACTGGACTATGCAGGGATTGCTCCACTCATTATAAGGAGCTTCTTCCCCTGGCTCTGTTCCTCCTCCTACTGCTCCCCACAGCCACGGCCCATCTACCTCTCCATCGTCTGTGTCCTGGGCGTCTCTGCCATCCTCGTGGCACAGTGGGACTTGTTTGCCACTTCTAAGCACCCGCAGAAGGGCAGGGGTGTTGCTGGGGCTTGGCTTGAGTGGTGTTGTGCCCACCACGCACTTTGCTATCACTGAGCGAGGACTTTGCCAAGGTCACCACAGTGGGCCAGATGGGCTGCTTCTTCCTCATGACTGTCACGTACGTCACCAGAGCTGGCCTTTATGCCGCTTGGATTCCTGAACCCTTCTTTCCTGGAGAAATTGATGTATGGTTCCAGTCTCAGCCGATTTCCCATGTCCTCATGGTGACAGTGGCCTTTGTCCACTTCTGTGGCTTCTCCAACCTTCAGGAATTCCGTTACGGCCAAGAAGGTGGCTGCACTGATGACTCGGTTCTGTGAGCCTTCCCGTTTCAGCGATGGAGGAGGAACTTTCTGAATGCTTTTATTTTATTTTTATTTTTATATTTTTTGAGACAAAGTCTCACTCTGTCACTCAGGCTGGAGTCCTGTGGCGCTGTCTTGGCTCACTGCAACCTCCGCCTCCTGGGTTCAAGCACTTCTCCTGCCTTAGCATCCTGAGTAGCTGAGACCACAGTCACACACCACCACATTCAGATAACTTTTGTATTTTTACTAGAGATGGGGTTCCACCATGTTGGCAAGGGTGGTCTCAAACTCCTGACCTAAGTGATCTGCCCACCTCAGCCTCCCAAAGTTCTGGGATTACAGGCATGAGCCACTGCACCCAGCCCCGCCCAGGTACTTTCACAAATAACCTTTTTGCTGAAGTGAGAGGAAGAGTCTGGATTGTCTGTTAAACCTCTTAGAAAATTCACTACCAACCAAGCTTCAGCCACTTTCACATCCACTGGGCAATAACCGTGCCACTTCCATTCTCCTAGCTGGGGATGGGACATGGTGAAACTCATCCCTCCCCTCCACAGCAGTCACCTGCCTCAGCAAGGCAACTACTGACCCCCCACAGAGACAGTACTTTGAAGCTCATGTTGAGATTTTGCTGCAAACATTTTGGGGAAATTAAGGACTAGGACTGTTGAGAAATTCTCTTTTTTCTGGAATAAAATATTCCTCCCTTACTCCCATCCTTACTTTGTATCCTGGCTTAAAACACGCTATCCATTTTTGTAGCACACTTTTCAAAATGGTTGAATACCCTGGTCCCGTCTTTCTAGGGCCTGGATCTGCTTACAAAGCAGAAAGAACAAAGCCTCCAACTCTTACATCGCCCAGCTAAGTTGAGTTTTAGTTTGTTTTTTCTTGGCAGAGTAATGTCAAATTGAAACGGAGAAAGATATTTACTATTTAATACTAAGCTTTAAGAAGAAATCTGCCATCATTGCTCTGTATCTTCAGGCAAAGTCCATGATGTTAATAATAGATAGTACAGAAGAATCGGGCATGCAAAGAAAATGAAAACTTTTAGGAATCAGGGAAACAATGGCTTGAGAACATCAAGAAATTATTGTTTCTAAAATTGTGGTATGACACTGCAATTATGATTTTTTCCCAAATTTTATACATAAAGTGAAATACTGTATAGGATTTGCTTTGAAATATTCAGCAGGGAGAACGAGGTCAGGAGGAATCAGAAATTGACATTGGTCTTAGATTGAAACTAACTGAAGCTGCTAATGGGCATGTACGGCTCGTTACTCCATTCTCTCTATTGTCTTCATATGTTTGCATTTTCCTATAATAAAAAGTCCTCCAGAAATCCCACTCTTGGGCATCTACCCAGAGGAAAGAAGTCGTTATACGAAAAAGATACTTGCACACGCGTGTTTATAGAGCAACACAATTTGCAACTGCAAAATCATGGAACCAGCCAAAATGCTCATCGATCAAGGAGTGGATAAAGAAACTGTGAGACATATGCAGATAGATAGATAGATAGATAGATAGATAGATAGATAGATAGATAGATAGATAGATAGATCTCACTATTATATGCATATATCACACTGCTATATCTATATTACACTATTATATAAATCATACTATTAATATATTATATATATATACACATACACACACACACACCATGGAATACTATTCAGCAATATAAAGGAACAGAATAATGGCATTCACAGCACCCAGGATGGAATTGGAGACCATTATTCTAGGTGAAGTAACTCAGGAATGGAAACTCAAACATTTTTTGCTCTCACTTACAAGTGGGAGCTAAGCTGTGAGGACACAAAGGCATAAGATGATAGAAATGACTTTGGGGATTTGGGGTAAAGGGTGGGAGGGGGTGAAGGATGAAAAACAACAAATAGGGTGCAGCGTACACTGCCCAGGTGATGAGTGCATCAAAGTCTCAGAAATCACCACTGCAGAACTTACTCAAGTAACCAAATATCATCTGTTCCCCTAAAACCTATTGAAATAAAAATTAATAAAAGAATAGATAATAAAATTAGATTGTGGTAAGGGTTACATCATTCTGTCAATAGATTAAAAATATTGAATGGCACACTTTCAATATGTGAGGGGGTAAAATGAATACTATATAAATTATATCTCAATAAAGCCATTAAAATAAAAAAAACAACCTAGAAGCAGGATTGTGCCTTATTCCCCAGTTCTTAATGCATCCTCCTCAGATGCAGAAAGCATTCCATAATGAATGAACGCATGAGTGAATAAATGAATACAATGAATCTTATAATAGACCCCTGCTGTGCCATCCCTTACACAGACATCAAGAAAGGAAGGTGCTAGGAAGTCATCAAGAGGTGACTGTGTGACCATGGTGTCAAGACAGTGGATAAGCAGAGTAAAAGTGAAGTCATAACAAGCTGAGCTGGAAGAGGATCGGTTCTGACTCAGACCCGTTACCCCTGTGACCCTTGTCTGCACTCAACCTGCAGGTCACCTTGTGCCATCCCTGCCCTCAAGCCAGCTCAGGAAACACAAAGCGTTTGAGTTGCTGAGGCTTTGCAAACACTCTTTCTATCGAGCACATATTAACTTTTCTGTTCACATTGCATTACAGGGGAAAGTTCTATTGACTTTCCTGAAGAAACAGTCATTACAGGGCAACTAGCCAGGACAACTTTATTAGAGCCAAAATCAAAAAGCAACTAGGATATTTTAAAATTTCATAGCCCAAGCTCCTTGGAGGCAAGAACTGTGACTTGTTGTCTCTGTGTTCCCGTGGTGAGTGCAGCGTCTGACAGAACAGGAAGGGCAGTAATGTGTCCGGGACAAGAGAATGGAGCCAGGAGAGGGCGGAGCGTTGCTCCAATCTGCTTGGCCTTTGGCTCATTTTCTAGAACCTCTGTGTGTAGCACTAGGCTTAACTTTCCTGTCAACCTTGAGCCGTAAGGATGGTGATGGAAGAAACTGAGACCTGGGAGTGTCAGGCAGAACAGAAGTGGTAGAACTGCGATTGCCCCCAGGACACTCACCCCAATTCCAGGGCACCGCCCACGCTCCACCGCTCCTTCTCCATGTGCGGATTTCCACACGACCCTAATGGAGGGCAGCTTGTTTTCCTCTGTTGGAGTTTGCCAAGGGTGGACATTGAGCCAAGAGCAGCCTTATTCATTGTGAGTTACTCCCAGAAATCCAGCCCATCACAACCCTCCCTGCAGGGACGTGCTTTTTCAAGGGCCATTCAACTTGCTGAATCTCCCCCGCTCCACCAAAAGCTCACGGAAAGCATTCACTTTCAGGTGAGTTGGGAGCTGTGAGTGGGGCTGGATCCCCAGCTCTCCAGCTGACTTGCTGAACTTGCCACAGGTTATATCATCTGCTAAACACACACACACACACACACACACACACACACACACACACACACACACACACACACTGACATGCCCACTGTGCACCAGGGGGGAAGGTAGTCAGCAATCTGGAGTGCTGCCAACTCACCCTGCCTCCATGGCCCCAGGTGTGGTCTTGCCTCTGCTGAAACCCCAAAGCCCTTTCCTGCCTCTCTCTTGCTCCATCTTTCCATTTCAGTCCAGATGCCACCTCCTCCAGGAAGCATTCCAGGAACTTCTACCTTCCATGCCTCCTGTAGGCTCCTCATTGACCCTTTGCTTGTCACCTCTTTCCCCACTGAGCTGTAATCAGCTCCCTGCATTTCCCTGCAATCACTGGCACGCTCCTTCCAGCAGGGCCCAGGCTGCCAGTCCCTCGTGCCCTGACTGCTGGATATTTGTTCAGTGAGTGAATCAGTGAGTACATGACCGAGCTTCTCTCGGGGCCTCAGTGTCCCTGTCTGTCCAGGGGCTGGGTTGGTGGACCAGGGCATCCTTTCTGCTCAAAAACTCTTTAGTTTTTGGGGCCTCAGAGGAAGCCTCTGCTGCTGCTATGTTCCATCTACACCCTCACCGGCAAGGCACAATAATGGAACCCCACCTAGAGAATGCGAGTGTGGACAGGACACTGGACCCGAGACAGCTTGTCACCAGCCTGGCCATGCAGCACACACCACCCTGCGTGAATCTCTGCATGTCTGTCCCACAGGATCCAAGCCTCCCCAAGGGAGCTGCTGTGACACTCATCTTGTGTCCCCAGCATGCAATTCAAGTCAGGACGTGTAGCAGACTTCCTATGTTTGTCCATGAATGAATGAGTGAATGAGTGAACCTTAAGTATCATAAGAGAATAAAAGTGCAAACTTCAGCAAAACCAAGACATTCACCAGAGCAGATTACCAGGAAAATGGGCAAAGGGAGATGGTTGGTTCTCTGTTAATAAGCAAATCACAGGGAACACAGGTTTCCTGGAGGCTAAGTCTGAGCTGATTGTTTCTTACACAGATATTGATTCTGTCAGTAATTAACCTAAACCCAGACTGGACACGTGAGGCCAAGCACTTGTGGCACAGAACTCTGGGAATGGTCCACTGCTAGGTCCTAGAGAGGCAAGAAATGCCTGTGCTCCAGGTAAAGGCTGAGCCCTAGAAGGAGCCCCCAAAGGTTAGCCCAGGAACCATTGGTTTTTTTTCAACAAATATTGGTTGAGTGTCCACTCTGCCCTGAGCACTAGGAATGAACCGTGCATGAGATGGAGCATCTGACCTCATGGAGCTTATCTTCTAGTGGAGAAATCAGACAAATGTGTCTTATTATGCCAGATGGGCATCAGAAAAACCAGGCAGGATGCGGGTGGCAAGGGCAGAGGTGGGGTCTCTCTGGGGAGGTGACCATTGAGCAGACACTGAGTGAAGGGAGGAAGTGAGCTGCGGAAGGGGAGAGCAAGGCTGCTCTGGGCAGCCAACAGCAAGTGACAGGTCCTGAGCGGGAAGAAGGGTGGTAAGTTCTAGACTGGTAAGAAGGCCAGGATGGTTGGAGCAGGGGGAGGAAGGGAAAGGATGGTCAGAAGGAGGTCAGAGGCCAGGTGAGGTGGCTCACACCTCTAATCTCAGCACTTTGGGAGGCTGAGGTGGGCAGATCTCCTGAGGTCAGGAGTTCGAGACCAACCTGGACCACAAGTGTAACCCCATCTCTACTAAAAATACAAACAAATTTTAGCGGGGTGTGGTGGCACACGCCTGCAATCCCAGCTACTTGGGAAGCTGAGGCAGCAGAATCACTTGAACCTGGGAAACGGAGGTTACAGTGAGCCTAGATCATGCCACTGTACTCCAGTTTGGTGACAAAGCAAGACTGCCTCCAAAGAAATAAAAGGGGAGGAAGTGAGAAAGGCTAGAGGGCCCTGTCCTCTATGGTGGGCCCTCATCAAAGGTGTGGTGAGAAACACAGGATTTCTCTTAGTTGCTATAGAGCCATTGTAAGCCTCCAGTAGGAAGTGAAAATATCTGATTTACCTTTTAAAAGGCTCCCTAAGTGGGGATCAGGACCAGCTCAGACCCTTGGCAAATGGATTCCAGGCTCCATGCAGGCCTGCTGAGTCAGACTGGAAGGGAGGCCCCAAGCCCGCTGCCACTCCTGGGGCTCTGTGCCAGGTCCTGGGCTGAGTGTGCTCCCTGCATGATTGCTTTCAATTTCTGTAACCTCGTGATGTGGGGATTCTTAGCAGCATCCCACAGAGTGGAAGCCAAGGTCCTGAGAGGCAAAGCCACTTGCCTAAGGTCCCTGGGCCTATATGAGCAGAACCCTGGACTCCTCCCTGTACCATGAGGCACCTCCCACCCCTCCCCTCACGGCAACCTCTGTCTCCCAGGTTCAAGCCATTCTTTTGCCTCAACACCCTGAGTATCTGGGACTACAGGTGTACAACCACACCTGGCTAATTTTTGTGTTTTTAGTAGAGACAGGAAGAAGAGGAGACAGAGACCATATGTGTCCATCAAAGTCTAAAGCACTTCCTGTTTGGCCCATTACAGAAAAGTTGGCAGACCCAGGAATGTAGGCCCTGCCCCCTTCCATTGAGGTTCCTGTTTGGCCCATTACAGAAAAGTTGGCAGACCCGGGAATGTAGGCCCTGCTCCCCTCCATTGAGGCCACTGTCCCAAAACTGCAGAGACAGTGATGCCCTGAGAGTGGGAGCATTATTTATTGTCTTTGTTGCTGGATGCCCAGTGCCTAGGATTATGCCTGGCACATAAAATCGTTCTTTAAATATCTTTGGAATAAAGGAAAAAAACAAATGAATGCACAATGTATAGAAAAGCACTTGGTAACCTACAAAGTCCAAGTACAGGGCAATTAAAATACATGATTTATTTATTTGTTTGTTTGTTTGTTTGTTTATTTATTTATTTATTTATTTTGAGATGGGGTCTTGCTCTGTTGCCCAGCCTGGGGTTCAGTGGTGTTATCTCAGCTCACTGCAACCTCTGCCTCCTGAGTTCAAGAGATTCTTCTGCCTCGGTCTCCTGAGTAGCTGGGACTCCAGGTGTGTGCCATCATGCCTGGCTAATTTTTTTGTATTTTTATTAGAGACAGGGTTTTGCCATGTTGACTAGGCTGATCTTGAACCCCTGACCTCAGGTGACCCGCCCCCATTGTGCTCCCAAAGTGCTGGGATTACAGGCATAAACCACTGTGCCTGACCCACACACTATTTTAAAGTCTGTCGCACCTGTTCTTGTCCTGGAGGGGATGCTGGATTCTGCCCTTGGACAAGGCCCTCAGTGGGTTCCGGGAGAGCCTGGCTTGAAGCCACATTATGCAGAGGCAGGGCAGATCCCAACCTAGGGAGCTGGAGACAGAGAGGAAATCCAAAGGCAGAAACCTCCCGCAGAGGTTGCTCTTCTGCTTAGCTTAAGAAGCAGTGCTTCTCAGGCTTTCTGGTGCACACAAATCACCTGGGGCTTTTATTAGTTTGAAAATTCTCAATTAGTCAACCTGGGCTGCGCCCCAGGAATTAGCATTCTAACAAGCTCCCCTGTGCTGCTGCGGCTACTGGCCCGAACCACACTTGCAGTACAGCAAGAATGTCACAGCTCTCTTCCTCAAAGGCAGGAGCATCTCCTGAGACCCTAGTAACCTCCTCATTTCCTCTTTGCCTCCTTCTACGGGGCTCCAAAAATAAGAGTGCCCTGGATTCTGATGAGAGAGTATTCTCAAGGGATTGATGACTCGTGAAGCTAACTGGCTCCGGCGATACTGCAGCGCACGGGCTGGTGGGGAGCTGACCCACAGGGGGCCCCTCCAAATGGGAAGAGCAGTGGTTGTGGAAGAGCATGATCCGGCCTTAGCGTTGATTCACTTTTCTGTCATAATCCCCCTGTGGTTCTATCCATGGGAGTCCACAGTGACATCTGCCATCCTTAAACAAATGGTGCTTGCAGAACTGAAGGAAGGGTCTGTGCCAATGCCTGGGCAAAACAGACCAATGGAGACTTGTGAGAGCCCAGAAAAGAGGCTGGGAGATGGTCAGGCATGGGGTGCGTGTGCCCTTGTGGCATCAGCCTGGAGCTCCAGATGATCAGCAGCACCCAGAACATTTTGACCATCTGCAGGTCCCCAAAAGCATCCTCAGCAAGACCTGAAGAAGGTCAAACATTTTCTGCTTTCACATTGGATGGAGGTGAAGCCTAGTCAGCTCAGCTGCAAAGAAAATGGTGCTCTTCTGAGGCTGGAGAACTTGAGAACACCCAGGTAATGTCCTGAGGCAGGATGACCAGTCATCCCCGATGTCCACTCTCTCTGTCTCTCATGGTAATGGAACTCCGAATTCTCAGCTGGGAGGTGGCTCCCTAGCATCTTGACTGCACAGCACAGCCTCCTTTGTAGCTAGGTGTGGCCATGGAGCAAACCTCCGGCCAACAGAATCCAAGCAGAAATGACAAGTGATGTTTAAGGCATTTCTTTCCAAAGAAGGTGCACCCTTCCCTTCCCCTGAGGCCCTTTCTATGGGCTGGAAGCTGGACATAGCAGTGAGCCTTCTTAGCCCAGACAAGCAGGCATGGAGGGGCAGCCGAGCAGCTAGGCAGGAGGACGTGGATTCTGACAACGTGGAGCCGCCACATCAACCCATTGCCTCCGCCTGGACCTGCGCGACAGGGCACTGAACTTCAGTCTCATTTCAGCCATGATTTCTGTAGGATTCTGTGTAACTTAAACATAGGTACTGGCCAGGCACAGTGGCTCACATCCATAATCCCAGCACTTTGGGAGGCTGAGGCGGGAGGATCCCTTGAGGCCAGGATTTCAAGACCAGCCTGGGCAACACAATGAAACCCTGTCTCTACAAAGAAGAAAAATTGAAAAATTAACCAGTCATAGTGATGTGTGCCTGTGGTCCCAGCTACTCAGAAGGCTGAGGCGGCAAGATACCTGGAGTCCAGGAGTCGGAGTCTTCAGTGAGCAATAAGCAATGATTGTGCCACTACACTCCAGCCTGGGTGACAAAGGGGATCCCCTTTCTCTCTCTCTCTCTCTCTCTCTCTCTCTCTATCTCACATATATATATGTGTGTGTATGTGTGTACATGTATGTATGCGTGGATGTATATATATACACTTGTATACACCAACCTCAGAGAGTAGGGATTTGTGTCAGGGCCCCTCCTTCCCAGATTTGAGCCTGGAGAGGGGGTGAGAACGCCAACCTCAATGCAAACTGCTGCCAAACATGCAAACTGTCTACAGAAAAATAAAGTCCTGTATTTTTCAAATATATTTAGGATGGTATATGGACATTCACATCACACAGACACACCAGATACACCAAAGAAAAGTGCCTTAGAAATATACTAAAATGTGGCTGGGTGTGGTGGCTCATGCCTGTAATCCCAGCCAGCACTATGGGAGGCGGAGGCAGGTAGATCACAAGGCCAGGAGTTTGAGACCACCCTGGCAAACATGGTGAAATGCCATCTCTACTAAAAATACAAAAATTAGCTGGGTGTGGTAGCACTCACTTTAGTCCCAGCAACTCAGGAGACTGAGGCAGGAGAATCGTTTGAACCTGGGAGGCGGAGATTACAGTGAGCTGAGAACATGCCATTGCATTCCAGCCTGGGCATCAGAGCAAGACTCCATCTCAAAACAAAAATAAAAAGAAATACACCAGATGTTAGCTGGGGCCTTCTCCAGGTAGCAATGTGCTGGGGGATATTTTGCAAAATTCTCCTTTATATTTTCTGATATTTTCCAAGTTCTTCAATGAGTATTTAATAAACAGGTTAAACCTTAACACGACAAAGTGTTGTTTGTGTGTTTGTTTTATCTTTTAAGGAAGAGATTAGAGCTATTCCCATTACCACGTTATTTGAGTGGATGTAACACATCCATGTTACCAGAAATGATCATCTGGCCATTTCCAGTTTGAGAACAGAACACTTGGCTGTCCTGGCCAGTGTTTCCCAGCAGGGGGAGGAGTTCTTTGCTGGAATAAATAAACCTTGGCATTCATGAGAATCAACCACTCCAGACAGACGGCTTTGGAATCACCAGCGACATCCAGCTCCCTGAGGCAGGTAATCCATGATGCTTTTCATCCTGGGAGCAGAGGAATCCGTTTTTCTGAGTGTTCTAGATGGCAGCCTGGAGCGTTCAGAGTGTGTGGTGAGCGGATGCCAGGAGGAGGTGTGCCCAGGGCACTGGGTTGGGGCCAGGGGACTGCTGTGATTTCCTGTGCCTTTTTAAGAGGTGTCCTCTCTGAGTCTGAGTTTTCACACCTGTAAAGGGTGGAGGTGTCCTGGGGCCTTTATGGTCATTTCTGCCTTGATACTTATGGATCCAGTCAGCTGTGCATCTTCAGCTGTGCATCCGACCCTCAGGGGAAGAGGTGCTCTCCCCTTGCCTGGCGCAGGGTGCAGCTCTCAGAACGTGTGGCAGATGTGATTGCTGCAGTGGGTTTTTGTGAGCAGTGGCTGCAGGCCCCACTGTGATTTCAGGGTCTCCATGGGTTCCACTTCCCCACGAGGCCCCCTGGCCAAGTCCACAGATGGGCTGTGCCTCTGTCCACACACTGAAGAGACAAACTGCTGGGAAACAGCCAGTCCTCCAACTTGCCCAAGAAGGAAACACAAGGCTTTGCCCCTGAAATAATTCCAGGGACAAATATTGTCTAACATTTTTCCAGAGAAATGGTTGCATCAGCCTGAGAGTAAACAGTTGAAGCAAACAAGCGGTCTCTGTCCCAGGGCTTGACTGAGGCATTTCCACTGGCATTTCCTCCTTCCTTCCTTCCCCTCATTCTTCCCCTCTTCCTCTGCTCCTCTCTACCCCTCTCCCCTCCCCCTGCTTCCACTCCCCTTTCTTCCCCTCTCTTCTCCATGGCACCCAAGCTGCCCCTTTTCCCTTCTGAATTCTGGGACTGAGTGGGCAGAGGCTGAAGGTAAATAGTCTTGTTTGCCACAGTCACCGGCCTGGAACTCAGCGCTTCCTGGGTCTGTTGAGCAGTTGCTCACGCCTCTTCTCTGGCTTGCAGTTTCAGGCAAGGGGTAGTATGGGAGGTGCTGGGCCTCAGTAACGTCTATTCTGAGCCAGGTGCCTTCATTCA
Source organism: Saguinus oedipus (assembly GCA_031835075.1). Lineage (NCBI taxonomy): Eukaryota > Metazoa > Chordata > Mammalia > Primates > Cebidae > Saguinus > Saguinus oedipus. The sequence continues at coordinate 136,826,174 of CM063176.1, forward strand.
TCATTTATCTCACCTGAGCCACTTAGCATGTTGTGCAGAGACGGAAACAGGTTCAGAGAGGTTCAGTCACCTGCTTGTCATTACACAGCAATCAAAAGTGGCCAAAACAAAATCCCAGTCTCAGTCTGGGAGACTCCAAAGCCCACACTGCCTTCTCCCCACTAGGAGGCCTTCCAGGCTTACGGTGGAAACAGGGACCACGTGGCGACCTGGCAGGGGTGGAAAAAAAACATTCGCCTTTCTTTGGCCTTGATGCCAACCATTATCAGGGCCGTCTAGGCTCCAGACACTACCAGGAGCCCTCATTTCCCTCTCTCAGTCAAGCCTCACTGCAACCCGGCATCACGCCTGGAGGCCCACGGGAGCCGCACCACGTGTCACCGAGAGGCTGGGAGCGTCACTATGGCCTCTGACTCAGGCCAGGGCTCCTTCATCCCTGTGTTCTTCTTTAGTGGCAGTTGGGGAATAGGGGAAGGGAGCCCCTGCTTTCTAAGGCCCTAGGATGTGATCTGCTCACCAAGAGGGAGGAGAGGAGTGGGCATTCTGATTACACTGAACCTCGGACCCCCATCAGCTTCCAGACCCAGGAGCCAGGCAAACCTGGCTGCCCACTGGGCTCCTCCACCTGTTTGCCCTGCGACCTCCGGCTGCCCCTCCACCACTCTGTGCCCAGGTTTTCCACTGGAAAAAATGAAAACAATTATGGCACTTACCTCATGAGTGATAGGAAGCAGAGTGATGTGTTGGGGCCCAGGAGAGCACCTACCTGAGGGAGGCTGCAAAGCCAGCAAGAGGCAGCAGAACAGGGAACAGGATGCAGGCCGGGGGGTGGGGTGGGTTCGGGGTGGGGGGTGGTCAGGGCTCCATCTGGCCCTCTGAAACCTAAAGGATCTTTGCTTTGCAGAGTTGACAATGGAGAGAATGTTACCTCTTCTGGCTCTGGGGCTCTTGGTGGCTGGATTCTGCCCTGCTGTCCTCTGCCACCCAAAGAGCACACTTGATGAGAAGAATTCGACTCAGGAGGAACAAGACCAGGGGACACATGTGGACTTCAGATTAGCCTCCACCCACATGGACTTTGCCTTCAGCCTCTACAAGCAGTTGGCCCTGAATACCCCTGGTAAGAATGTCATCTTCTCCCCACTGAGCATCTCTACTGCCTTGGCCTTCCTATCCCTGGGGGCCCGTAATTCCACCCTGACGGAGCTTCTCCAAGGCCTCAAGTTCAACCTCACAGAGACTTCCGAGGCAGAAATTCACCAGAGCTTCCAGCACCTCCTGAGCGCCCTCAACCAGTCCAGTGATGACCTGCACCTCCATATGGGAAATGCCATGTTCATCAAAGAGCAGTTCAATCTGCTGGACAGGTTCATGGAGGACGCCAAGAGCCTGTATGGCGCCAAGGGCTTCGTCACTGACTTTCAGGACTCAGAGGCAGCTAAGAAGCTCATCAATGGCTATGTGGAGAAGGGAACCCAGGGGAAAATCAGGGATCTGATCAAGGACCTTGACAAGCAGACAATAATGGTCCTAGTGAATTACATCTTCTTTAAAGGTGAGTGCCCAGCTTGGGGTTCAGAAGAGGTGGATGTTTAGTTCTGAGCCCCAGGGCTATTTCTGTCCTGGCTCAACAATGGTGTTATTAGGGAAACCACTGTAGAGGAGAGTGCCCACGGCTTGGGGGAATTGTGGGCACCAAGGCCCCACCCTGCCCATAGGCATCTCCTTCTCCTGTTGGGGTTTCCCAAATTACAGTTGGTCCTTCCAACACATCAGCCTATCAGTGAACCCCATCAGTGTCTGACTCAGTGTGGTGCTTTTCACTCTGATTTAAACTTGTCCAGCAAACAGAATGAAGGAGCTCTCCATTGAAACCACTCCAGGGCCCACAGGGACTACAGCTCCCTTCTTGGAGGGGCACTGCTGGACTGGGCCAGAAAAGCCCTCTGTCTGGATGCACCTGGGGCTTCTGCCCTCCACATGGGCGAGGAACACTGTCCAGCCAGCGGCCTCAGTCTCTGGAGGTGGCCACGTGGGGCTGGGGCCATCTTCACAGGGGAAGCCAACCCCCGAGGAGCCTGGCCCCTCCCAAGGTTCTACCATTCTGCTCTCCTATAATCTGTAATTATATTTTAAAATGTGTCATTGACACTTAAATGAGGGCAGAAATGGTATTGTTCCCCTCTGGGAAGAGCCTCAAGGGAGGGCGGTATCCGAGACATGACCCTTGCCAGATTCTAACTGGTCCAGTGCCCAATCCCACTGATAGACACTCAACCAATGCAAACCTCAGCCTGCAACCTCCCAAGGGGCTGAGTGCAAGCAGGTAGCTTCTGCCTCCTAGAGCCTACAATCCAGATGGGGAGAAAAAAGCATAGGGACACAAAGAGTGCCCGCCTGTCAGACAGCGGAAAGTGCTTAGGGCACATGCGCTGCTTGGAGGCAGAGTCCTCCTTGCGGGCTGTTGGTTGAGTCCTGGGCAAGCCCCTTTCCCTCCCAGGCCGGGGTCTTCATCTGTAAACGAAGGCGTGGATCTGGATCTCCCGCTGAGACTGCTCCGTGCCTGAGCTGCCATTTGTGCTTTGGATTTCCTGTGTTCTCTCCTGCCATGGAGCCCTATGCTAGGACTCTCTGCCCTCCAGGGACGCAGTAGCCAGCCCAGCTTTCCCCTCCCCATCTGCCGCTAACAATGGGAAACAGGCAGCTGGGAAACAGGTGGGCAGTGGAGGTGGCCCCAGGTCTCCAGCCTGCTCTGAAGCTCCCGCTCCCCTCACTGTTCAGTGCTCTGGTCCTCGTGGAGTGGAGACCTGCAGGGCCCCGGCCCTTCCTCTGTTGACCTCTACTCACCCTCCAGGTGCCCATTTTGCTCCTCCCCCCAGCTCAGAACCCCGGAGTGCTTGTTTCCTCCCTTTCTGCTCTTCCTGTTCCATTGCACCCACTGGACCCAGGAGCATGCAAGGATTGAGTCACCCAATGATGTTAAGACTATGTATTTGACTGAAAGTAAGGGGTTGGGAGGCATCCAGCCAGGGGCAGAAGATGGGAATTCAAGAAAGGAAAGTTTCCCCTAGAAAACTCTTTTCTTCAATTCTCTTAAATCCTGATAGAATTAGAAGGGAAGGCCATTACAGCAGAGGGAAGTTGAGTCAAACAGATCAGATCCTAAAGACACTAGTCTAGCCAGACATTCGGGCCCCCAGTTGAACAGCTGAGGATATCAGAAGATGGTAAGGAGGCAGAATTGGAAAACTTGATGACTGGCAGACAGAAATGGGGGGAGACAGGGCAGACGTGAGAACATTTAAAGGCTTGTAGAGCCTGGGTGGTGATTTCATCCCTCAAACCTGTCCCTCTCTTGGTTCTGGCAAACAAGGCAACAGTCAGGGTTCCCAGAGGCAGCCAGTCTTCCTAGCAGGAACCCATGCTGGAGACTGGCCAGCTAGAGGCCCCAAAGGAGTCTGGTGCCCTGGGTAATATGGGGAGGCACTCCATGGCACTGCCCTCAAGGAGGCCACAGAAGCACCCAAATGATTGCTGCAGTTGGTGATGGGGAAACCTGTTAACTGAAATATCTCCTACTCTGAGATGGGTCCTTGCTCTGAGGCATCTTTACAATTAGGTTTGTCCTGGGTCATTCCATGTTGGGAGGCTGCAGGGACCAGAGAACCTGAGGTGGTCTGCCAGGAGGGGGAAGGACAGATGGACTGTGATTTTGGTCCTAGAACAGTCAAAGGTGGGCAAGAGTCTAGAAGGAAAATGATGGCATGAGAGAATGTAGGGCCACCCAGAAGCTGTCTCTAGTTGCAATTACCAAAAGAAAAAGCACAATAAAGAAAGAAAGGAAAGAAGCTCCCCTTTATTGAGCACCTGCTCAAACCACCCTCTTACATGTAATACCTCGTTTAATCCTCCCGGCAGCTCTGAAAGGTGATGGTGGGGTTGCCATTTGTTAGTTAGGAGACATGAAGTGCAGAAAACAAATAATTAAACGTTCAATGTTGACCTGGGCCCATCTGAAAATCCCTTTTTCTTCCGCATGTTAACCCCTAAAGTTAACCTATGACTTTATGAGCTTTCACCAAGCACCTCCCAAAACCAAGAATGGAGATGAAAGATTGTGGAGCCCCAAACCTAGCGAAAGGATGGACAAACTTTTTCTATAAAGGACCCTGGAGTATTTAGGCTGTGTGGTCCACAGGAGGTCTCTTTGCAGATTCGTCTCTTTGTTTTCCTCCTCTGCTGCTTCTTCACCTTCTTCTCCTTCTTCATTTTTTTACAGCCTTTGAAAAATATAAGCACCATCCTTAGCTTTAGGTACATATAGAAATAGGCTATGTATTTTATTGGCTAACATGTTATTGTTTCCCGACCCCTGCTTTAGAGGAGGAAAATAATTGTACCCAACTAAATGCATGCATATCATGGGCCTATGTCATGATTCCCAAAGAATGAGTTTCATGGAATTTTCTACATTTTAAAGATTTTACTCCATTCTTCTCTTGCTTGCATAGTTTCTGATGAGAAGTCTGCTGTCATGTTTATCCTTATTCCTTTTTAGATAAGGTGGAGTTTTCCACTCTGTCCCTAATTCTACCTCTTTCAAGATGTTCTCTTTCTCTTTACTGGGGTACATAGGCCTTTAGTGAGAGGAGCTATGTCAGTCTGGCTAGGAGTCAGCCTCCATTGCATGTTTGTGATAGCTAGAGGTGCCAGAGGCGGTTTCGTGGAATTTTACCTTTGCAACATGGAGAGCTGAGGCAGCCTCAGAGTCAGAGCCCCACACATGAATCCTCACCCAGACAGACACAGAATCCAGGGCAAGTCTTAGCTGGATGTTCATGGTCTGTAAAGGTGGACATGAGTTATATACGAGCTGAAGAGCAGCTCATGGCTTTTCTGTTTTCCAGCACTCCCACCCCGAAGATGTCACAAGTGCCCCTAGGATTTTATTCCCATGGTCTCTCCTGGCTCTGAGTTCTGTCTTCCACTAAAGTCTCCCTGATCCTCCCCTCCCTCACTTTGATGGGCATCTCTTCTGTCTGCCCTCACCACCTCACATACAGAACCTGGCCTCCTTCCTCCTCTTTCCACCCAAAGCCTCCCAAAAGCCATTGCTGTGTGTTCACGTCCCTGTAATACCAGTGACCAACAATTGCTCACAAGGGGTTTTTCCTCTAAAGGAACCAAGGCTGAGCCATTTCTCCTCGGACTACAGCCTCCCACGTGCTGTCATGCCTCTTTCCCTCACGTTCCCTAAACCTTCTCTCTCTCTTACACTCCTTATTCCCAGCTTCCTATTGATTTCTCGTTTAGCAGAAAGAACCGGGTCTTTCTTTCATGGCCCTTTCCCAAGTCTAAGCCTGCTGGGCTCTCCCTCACCCCCAATAACTTTTTTATTTGCCAAGCTATTTCTCTAAATGAAGGCCACTCCTATGAGGGACTCTCAGTGTCTGTTGGACTGAGCATTTCCACTGCTGGAGAGGCAGGGTCAAGGCAGAATGACCCTTGCACTAACACATTCTTCAAATGCTTGCTCCACCTTCAGCCAAGTGGAAGACTCCCTTTGACCCCCGTGATACGTTTGAGTCAAGGTTCTACTTTAGCAAGAGGAATTGGGTGAAGGTGCTTATGATGAGCTTGGAGGACCTGGCTACACCTTACCTCCGGGACGAGGAGCTGTCCTGCACCGTGTTGGAGCTGCCGTACACAGGCAATGCCAGCGCACTCTTTATCCTCCCCGATCGAGACAAGATGGAGGAAGTGGAAGCCATGCTGCTCCCGGAGACCCTGAAGCGGTGGAGAGACTCACTGAAGATCAGGTGATTCTTCCTGTCCCCCTGAGACTCCACATCTCTCCACCTTAAGGTCTCCCTAGTGTCCAGGGACAAGGGCATGGTGATGTGGTGATGGGAGAACTCGCACAGGGACAGGTGGAATTGTCACTTACTTTTCTCTGTGCTGCCTGCATGGCTATGAGCCTGATTTCTTTTTTCTGAGAATCAGCTCTGCACTGCTAAACTAATATATGTATTCATTCACTCAGCATTTGCTACATGATTAGTTGAGCACCTACTATGTGTCAGACACTAAATTGCCCCAACAATAAATCAGCAAATAACACACAAGATTCCCTTCCCTCCTGGAGCTTACTTTGCAATTGGAGAGAGGAGAGGCAATAAATATTACAAATAAGTTATTTGATATGTTAGAAGGCAGAAAAATGAGTAGGAGGATAGAAATTGAGTAGAGGGGAATGAAAGAAGCAGGAAAACTGGAACTTGTGTTAGTTTGTGATTTTAAATAGAATGGTTAGGTGATGCTTGAGCATCCATGTAATGGAGGGGAGGGATGGAGTCATGTTGGTATGTTAGGGCAAAGCATTTCTGGCAGAGGGAACAGCCAGTGCAAACCCTCTAGGTAGAACTGAGCTTGATATGTTCAAGGAAGAGCGAGGCCAGAGTGGCTGGAGCAGAGTTAGTGGGGAGAGTTGAGAGAGGTCAGGAGCCCCCAAAGGGGTGGAGCAGCTTGTGTAGGAACATATAGAGCCCTGGAAAACCTTGCCCTTCCTCCTCTCTGTGAAGTGCAGAGCCATCAGGAGGGTTAGAGGAGGGGTGCTATCTGAGTGTTGTTTTAAAATACTAACCGTGGCTGCTGAGAGAATAGACGGTAGAGCAGGTGTGGAGGCGGGGACACTCACAGGAACCAGGCACAGACATGAGGTGGGAGCCCACGGCGGCTGGGACCCAGGAGGGAGCTGTGCGTGTGAGGAGTGGCTGAGTTCTGGATAAATCTGAGGGTGGAGGAACAGGCTGGGCACATGGAATTGAGCTGACTGATTTCGTGGGGACACAGCGAGGCAGAGCAGTAGTTCCGGGCCACCCTGTAGTAGTTGTGTCCACCCCGCAGGGGGCCCAGGGAGCAGGTGTGGGCGGCTGTGCGGGGTGAGCAGGGAGGAGCACCAGCCTTGGATTCAGACCGTGGTGGCTGTTGTGACCTGGAGCAGGTCGCTGCTCTTCTCTGGAGCTCAGCTACCTGCTGAATAGAGAGGAGGGTCCTTCCCCACTGCCCCTGTTTTCATTGGGTGGTTATGAGAATCCGGCGAGGTGTTGTATGTGGAAGCCATAATAAACCACCAAGGGCGAGGCAGCTGCTTCAACACTAACCTGAGGCTGCAGCTCCTGCCCCAGCCACTGTCCAGAGGGCTGGAAGCCTCTCAGGCCGGCCTGATACTCCACCCCTCCTCACTCTGGATCCCAGGTGATGCCAGGAGCTGGGGTCCTACCCCACCCATCCATTCACTCCCAGACTCCTTCCTGCTTTAGCACCAATCACCAGGGAGCAGGAGCTCAGCAAATAGTTTTGAATGAAAAGAATTCACCAAACACTTTTGATTCACCAAATGCTGAGGAAATGTGTCCACACACTCCTGGCCCACAGAGGGTGCTCAATAGGTACTTGCTGAATGAAGGATGAAATGAGCAGACAAACACATGAATGAATGAATAAAAATAGAAAGAGAACACATTCCTTCTCCATGGGACTCAGAGTTTAGTGGAAGACACAGCCTCCTGTACAATGATAAGAACAGGCAGACAGGGACAGACATCCTGAGGGGGCTACAAACCAAGGGAGGGGGAGCTCGCAGGTGGGAGGTATAACCATGCCCTATGCCAGCCTGTACCTGACTCAGGGGGCAGTGCCCCCAGGGAGGCAAGATGGGAACCTCCAATTGATTGTTCCAGGATCTCTGAACTCTCCCAATACAATCAGACTCCTCAGAGGCCCCCGAACTTTTTGACTTGCCTCTGGTTCCTGGCCCACCTCATCCCCCACTACCCTTCTTTTTTGCCATGCTGAGGTCACCCTCCAGCCTGTGGAGCAACTCCTCTGCTCCCACCTTCCTCCAGGTTCTTCCATCTGCTTTCTACCCACCTCTTCACCTAGCTAGCTCCTTCCCCACCTTGGGACTCGGCCTCAACACCACTTCCTACAGGAAGCCTTCCTGGTGTCCATGAAGCAGGCTGTCATGCAGCCAGTGCATCTGGCCCGGCCCAGGCTCTCCACACACTCAGGGGTCCCTGCTGGTGTGAAGATGCTTCAACTCCATTGCAGGCTGCAGGAAAAGGCCAGGATCAGGCTCAGGGCCCTGCCTGGAGCCTTTCACACTTGCAGATGGGAATGAATAATTAATAAAAAGAAGAGTAAAGACAGAAGGTAGAACTTGAGGAATAGAGTATTATAAGAAGGGAGTGATTGGAGAAAAAAACAGGGAAGACCATGCGGCCAGGTGGGAGGCAGGTGGGCACTTAACAGCAGAGCTTCGGATATATTTTTTTCTCATTTTCTAGACGGATAGATGAGCTCTACCTGCCAAAGTTTTCCATCTCGGGAGACTATAACGTGGAACACATACTTCCCCAGCTGGGCATTGAGGAGGTCTTCACCAACAAGGCTGACCTGTCAGGGATCACAGGGGCCAGAAACCTACAGGTCTCCCAGGTGAGTCTTCACACTTTGGTCAGTTCATCTCTGTATCTGAACTTGAATGGTGAAGGCAGGGTGCGCTGTTGGGCACTCTTGAACTTGTGTCAATGCAGGTGCACTTCTCATTATGCACTCACCCTGCTTGGGACACCGCAAGCCAAGAAGAGCTCGGTTACAGTCCAGCTCCTCCTGCTGTGCGGGGGACCGGTCCTCAGCAACATGATTGTGTGTATTTCTCAGATGGAAAGACGCAGTTGGTAGATTATTCAGATGGAATAGACATGTTGACAGGCTTGGAATCTGAGAGCCATAGACATCATTCCACACTGCACCATTTACTACCCATGGGGGCAAACAATGAAAGTCCTCTGTCCCCAGCTTTTTCATCTATAAATGGTGGTGACAGTACTTGGCTGGTATGCAGTGCCCGGCTGGGGAGTTAATACCGGTATGGAATAACAATGACTATCCGGCAACTGTGATGAAAACATGCTCAGAGCAGGAGAGAGGACGACTTGGGACACTCAGCCTGTTACTAAAAGCAGAGGCACCAAGGCAGGGTGGCCATGCAGCCCTCTGCTCCTGTCTGGCCTGAGTGCTCACACAGAGCACTGGGTTGAGTCTGCACCTCCACCTTCCAAGGAGCAAAGTAACGGAGGGGTGTGTGTAGAGGAGCAGACCCGTACGACCCAGGAATGCAAGACCGTGAAAAGTACTTGAAAACACCAAGGATGTTTAAGCTGGAGCAGGAGAGATGCTGAGAGCCATGCTGGCCTGGCGAGGCGGTTTCTGCAGCAGCTGTTGGTGGTCAAGGGCTGCCGGGACCTCGCTTGGAAGAAACATGCCTCGCATTGCTCCTGCTCTTCCTCCCAACAGTAGTGGGTGTTCTGGGGGCAACACAGACTCTCAGACAGAAAGGGATGCATATGAGGTACTCCGTTCTTTACCTTGAAGGCTCTGGGCAGATCACACACTGCACCTGGGTCTCCATCTGCACCTCTAGGCATCAGGACTGTGCAAATCTAGTTGGCAGGGGACTTGGGAGGAGCAAAGCTTCCACAGCACAGATACAGGCCAGCACTGCATGCTCAATGCACTTTAGGCCCCCTAGCGGCACACAGGCAGGTTGCTGACCTCCTGCCCTTCTGTGTCTACCTTGAGTAATGCTTCTGTCCCCACAGGTGGTCCACAAGGCTGTGCTTGATGTGTTTGAGGAGGGCACAGAAGCATCTGCTGCCACAGGAATCAAAATCATCCCCTTATCCGCAAAGGTGGGCCCGAAGACGGTTGTGCGTTTCAACATGCCCTTCCTGGTGATCATCGCCCGAACCGACACCCCGAGCATCCTCTTCATGAGCAAAGTCACCAATCCCAAGCAAGCCTAGAGCTTGCCACTGAGCAGTGGGGCTCCCATTAAGGAGCCGGGAATGGAAGCTGGATGCTTGAGTCTCTGGGCACAGCCTGGCCCTGTGCACCAAGCAGCCAGGGCGTGTCTGGCCCTGTGTGCTCACCCTCGGAAGGTGACAGTGACCACCTGTGGAGCTCCCACATGCACGGGGGCAACAGACTCTTTGTTCTGGAGGGTCCTGGGCCTCCTGACAACAATAAATAATTTGCTTGGACACGCTGCTTGTGCCTTTCCATGCTGACTGCCGGACTCTGTGCTCCTGAGGCTACTTGTGTCCCAAAGCCAAACCCTTTGACCCCCCACGCAGGCTCAGTTCCACTCCAGAATCTGGGCTCCTTCTGCCTTCAGCTGCAGCAGCCTGCCCAGGTCCACCCAGGCTTGTGGCCAAGCTCACCTGGACCTCAGGCCCAGGGCTGGGAGGGGACCCTGCTGCTCTAAGGCCAATTCCTGCCTGCTGGGCCTCGGGGTGCCCACTTTTAGTTTTCCTCTTTCCACCCCCCAGAGTCCAGGCTCCACCTGGCTCTTGCCAGAGCTCCCGGCCCTGACCACATCTGGACAGCCCCGGGGCCCCTCGCTCCTGTAGCTGGGCAGGGCTTTATCATGGGATGCTCCCCTTCTGCCCTTTAGCACCCCCAATTTAGGGGGAGTAGCTACTTTCTGGGTTTCCAGACTGAGCCCCTCAACTGCCTCACCAGTTCCTAGCCCTCGCTCTGTGAATGACCTCCCTCAACAACCAGAATGCAGGGCTGAGGGCAAACGAGCCATCAGCGCACAGCTGCAGTCAGAGCAATCGTGTAGTCAGGCATTAGCTGAGGCTCTCGGGTACCTCGCAGTGTCTGTTACAAAGGCAATAATGGTAATGTTGACAACAACTGAATACCTGAGGCTTTTATGCCAGTCAATCCGCTAGGATCTCCCTGAAATAACCTATTGAATCCTCCTGATGACCCTATGAGATAAATCCTATTATAGTCCCATTTTATAGATGAGGAAACTGAGGCACAGAGAGGCTTAGTCGTTTTCCCAAAGCCACATAACTAGTAATTATTCCCAGTAGAATGCTATCCCAACCCTCCTGACGCCAGAGGCGCACTCAACCACAAAGTGATTTCCGCAGAAGTTGCCTTCATGGAAGGTACAACCTGATGGCAAATAGATGGTGAAACACATCTGTGGAAGCTGAGGGAGAGCACTAAACTCATTCTGGGAAGTCAGGGAAGGCTTCTTGGAGGAAGTGGCTTCTCGAAGATCAGAGAAAGCGAAGGTGGTAAAGCCAGGAGAGAGGACAGTGCTTCAGACAGGAGAAAGAGCAGTAGCTGTCAAGAAACCAAAAGAAGTTAGGCGGCTCTGGGGCAGAGAGCAGCAAGGCTGAGGGGCTGCAGAGAAGAACGGGCCATGACAGGACCACTGGACTGCAGAGGGGCGGGCCACCACAAGGATTCCCAAGTGGTTCCTTAGAGACACAGGGAGCTCTAAGAGAGTTTCTACTGATATGGTAGAACTGGCTGAACTCTGAACTGGGACCCCTGCTACCAGAGAAGGGCAAATGGGTAATCGCCAACCTAACCAAAGTTAAAGAAGAGCAAACATGCCCAGTGACCCAGGAAGAAGAGGAGGAGGTGTGGGTACTGGCACTTCCCCTGCAAGCCTGCCACAGCATGGAGAAGATGGAGGAGTTTGTGTACAAGGGCTGAGAGGGACAGATGTTGGAGGGTCATCCCATATTGTCATGGGAACCTAGTGGGGAAGGGGTCGCTTTACCAGCCGGAAACCTCTGTGGCCAGCAGCACCTAATGCCTGAGTATTGCTTGTGTCTGCTGGGCTCCTTCTGCCAAACCAGCCAGCAGGCTGCAGTCAGCTCACACTACCAGCCCGGATCCCACACCTGCCAAGGGCGAGCCAGGAGAGCAGCGGTGGGGGTGTGTGAGTGAGTGAGCGCAGGGTCTGGCCACAGCGCACATCCAGGCATGCTGGCTGCTGGGGCGCGGCGGGCAGCTCTAGGCCCTGGCACAGGTGCTGGCTCCATGTAGGGCTGTGGCTGGATCAGATGCACCACACGTGGCTTCTGCTGTGGGCATCCACATTTGGACAAGAGGAACATGGTGGCACCCAGAAGATTGGAGACACCAGGAACCAGAGAGCCTCAAAGAGGGTGTCACAGCCCCACAGCCCTGGCCTGGGGAGCCCCTAGGTCTGGGCTCCCCAAAAGGCAGCAGTTCTTCTCTCCGTCTTGTTGCCCACAACGTGGTGAGCAGTGGGACATGTCTCAGCTCTGTTTGTGTTACAGCTCTTTCAGTCCTGCCATTTGGTGGGTCCCGAGTTCTCATCCTGTGTCCAGGAAGAATGAGGTTCACAGACAAATAGAGGGTGAGCATGGCAGAGAGGAGCTTCATTGAGTAACAGAACGGCTCTCGAGAGACCTGCGGTGGGGAGCTGCTTTCCACAGGCAGGTTGTCCTGGCGTCTGTCGGAGTCTGGCTGAATCTGGGAATTTTATAGGCTCAGAAGGGAGGAACTGCGTGCTAATTTGTCCATGGGTGGTCACTGGCAGGCACAGGAAAAGCATCATGTTCTCACTCCGGGGCATGGGCCTCACCCAGAACTGGCAGCCTGGTCCCCAGGCTTCAGGCTGTTCCTGGCTTGAAGGTGGAGTTTCACTGGGGATCCACCCCTTTTAGTCCAGGAATCTGTCTGCCTCTTGCCATTAACCTGCTGTTCACAGCACCCAGGCTGTTTGTATTAAGAGGCAACTCCAGGCCCACTGCATGCCACCCTCAGCACCCCCTTGGCCTCCCTCCTGTGCTCATCAAATCCCAAAGTACGGAGGGTGCTGAGGCGACAGGGGGCTGGCATGTCAACACTGCCCTGAGCATGCACACACCCAGCTGGCTTGTGACAGCACCTGTGCTCAGCCACAACTTTGTCCGACCCTGGAGTGGACACCGGAAACCGGAGCAGGCATTTAAAACCTGTTAGGGCAAGGGGCTTCCTGCGTCCCCAAGAGCACAGAGATGCCTGAGTCTGGAGCTGAGGCTGGGAGGCTGCAGCTGCACCTGAACGCACTGGAGCAATTTGGTAGGGGACATTCTTGGGGCACACACTGCAGCTGGCATCCCCGCAGTGGCAGCTACAGACAGGCTGCTGCCACCGTCAATATGACATGTCCCCTGACTGGCTGAAGGACAATGACTGTCTGCTATATGGCCATAGGCGACACACGCCCTCCTTCTGGTCCTGCTTCAAGAGCATCTCCTACATCCATACAGAAATCAGCATCTGTATGGCTTTGTGCTGTTTCTCTTTTTGGGAATCTTGACCATGCTCAGACCAAATATGAACTTCATGGATCCTCTACAAGAGAAGGTGCTTTGAGGGATATTCTTTCTGGGTGCAGAGCTCTGATGCAGCTTCTCCTGGCTCATCCACACCATCTACTGTCATTCAAAGAAAGTTTCTCAGACTTTTTCCAAACTGGACTATGCAGGGATTGCTCCACTCATTATGAGGAGCTTCTTCCCCTGGCTCTGTTCCTCCTCCTACTGCTCCCCACAGCCACGGCCCATCTACCTCTCCATCGTCTGTGTCCTGGGCATCTCTGCCATCCTCGTGGCACAGTGGGACTTGTTTGCCACTTCTAAGCACCCGCAGAAGGGCAGAGGTGTTGCTGGGGCTTGGCTTGAGTGGTGTTGTGCCCACCACGCACTTTGCTATCACTGAGTGAGGACTTTGCCAAGGTCACCACAGTGGGCCAGATGGGCTGCTTCTTCCTCATGACTGTCACGTACGTCACCAGAGCTGGCCTTTATGCCGCTTGGATTCCTGAACACTTCTTTCCTGGAGAATTTGATGTATGGTTCCAGTCTTAGCCGATTTCCCATGTCCTCATGGTGACAGTGGCCTTTGTCCACTTCTGTGGCTTCTCCAACCTTCAGGAATTCCGTTACGGCCGAGAAGGTAGCTGCACTGATGACCTTTCTCTGAACCTTCCCGTTTCAGGGATGGAGGAGGAACCTCTCAAGTGCTTTGACATTATTTTTGTATCTTTTGAGACAGTCTCGCTGTCACCCAGGCTGGAGTGCAGTGGCGCCATCTCGGCTCACTGCAACCTCCACCTCCTGGGTTCAAGCAATTCTCCTGCCTCAGCCTCCTGAATAGCGGGGACTACAGATGTGTGCCTATTTTTTGTATTTTTACTAAAGATGGAGTTTCACCATGTTCATCAGGGTGGTCTCAAACTCCTGACCTCAAGTGATCTACTCACCTAGGCCTCCAAAAGTGCTGGGATTACAGGCATGAGCCACTGCATCCAGCCCAGGTGTTTTTAAAAATAACTTCTTTGCTGAAGTGAGAGGAAGACTTTGAGTTTTCTGTTTCTACAAGAAACCTCTTAGAGAATTCAATACCAACTAAGCTTCAGCCACTTTCACACCCACTGGGCAATAACCTTGCCATTTCCATTCTCCTAGCTGAGGATCGGACATGTTGAAACTCATCCCTCCCCTCCAAAGCAGTCACCTTCCTCAACAAGGCAACTACCAGCCCCCCACAGGGACAGTACTTTGAAGCTCATGTTGAGATTTTACCCCAACCATTTTCAGAAAATTATGGACTGAGACTCTTGAGAAATTCTCTTTCTTCGGGAAGAAAATGTCCCTCCCTTACCCCCATCCTTACTTTGTATCCTGGCTTATAACAGGCTGTCCACTGTTGCAGCACTCTTCAAAAACAGTTGTATACCCTGGTCCCATCTTTCTAGGGCCTGGATCTGCTTACAAAGCAGAAAGAACAAAGCCTCCAACTCTTACATCGCCCAGCTAATCACGGTAGTGTGTCCAGGCTTCAAGTAAGTTGTTTTGTTTTGTTTTTTCTTGGCAGAGTAATGTAAAATTGAAACGGAGAAAGATATTTACTATTTAATACTAAGCTTTAAGAAGAAATCTGCCATCATTGCTCTGTATCTTCAGGCAAAGTCCATGATGTTAATAATAGAAAGTACAGAAGAATCGGGCATGCAAAGAAAATGAAAACTTTTAGGAATCAGGGAAACAATGGCTTGAGAACATCAAGAAATTATTGTTTCTAAAATTGTGGTATGATACTGAAATTATGATTTTTTCCCAAATTTTATACATAAAGTGAAATACTGTATAGGATTTGCTTTGAAATATTCAGCAGGGAGAACGAGGTCGGGAGGAATCAGAAATTGACATTGGTCTTAGATTGAAACTAACTGAAGCTGCTAATGGGCATGTAGGGCTCATTACTCCGTTCTCTCCATTGTCTTCATATGTTTGCATTTTCCTATAATAAAAAGTCCTCCAGAAATCCCACTCTTGGGCATCTACCCAGAGGAAAGAAGATGTTATACGAAAAAGATACTTGCACACGCGTGTTTATAGAGCAACACAATTTGCAACTGCAAAATCATGGAACCAGCCAAAATGCTCATCAGTCAAGGAGTGGATAAAGAAACCGTGCTGTATATATTTACACCATGGAATACTATTAAGCCATAAAAAGGAACAGAATAATGGCATTCACAGCACCCAGGGTGGAGTTGGAGAACATTATTCTAAGTGAAGTAACTCAGGAATGGAACCCCAAACATTGTATGTTCTCACTTATAAATGGGAGCTAAGCTGTGAGGACACAAAGTCATAAGATGATACAAAGGACTTTGGGGACTTGGGGAAAGGCTGGGAGGGGTGAGTGATAAAACATAACAAATAGGGTGTGCACTGCTCAGGTGATGAGTGCATCAAAGTCTCAGAAATCACCACTGAAGAACTTATTCATGTAACCAATACCACCTGTTCCCCTAAAACCTACTGAAATAAAAATAAATAAATAAATAAGATTGTGGTGGTGGTTACATCATTCTGTGAATACACTAAAAATATTGAATGGCACACTTTGAGTGGCTGAAATGTATCATATACAAATTATATCTAAGTAAAGTCATTAAAATAGAAAACTTGAAGCAGGATTGTGCCTTATTCCTCAGTTCTTAATGCATCCTCCTCAGATGCAGTACACGTTCCATAATAAACAAATGAACGCATGAGCAAATGAATGAATACAATGAATCTCATAATAAACCCTGCTGCACCATCCCTTACGTGAACATCCAGAATTGAAGGTGTTAGGAAGTCATCAAGAGGTGACTATGTGACTATTGTCAAGATAGCCATCCTGAGGTGCTAGGAAGTCAACAAGAGGTGACTGTGTGACCATGGTGTCAAGACAGTGGATAAGCAGAGTAAAAGTGAAGTCATAACAAGCTGAGCTGGAAGAGGATCGGTTCTGACTCAGACCCATTACCCCTGTGAACCTTGTCTTCACTCAACCTGCAGGTCACTTTGTGCCATCCCTGCCCTCAAGCCAGCTCAGGAAACACAAAGCGTTTGAGTTGCTGAGGCTTTGCAAACACTCTTTCTATCAAGCACATATTAACTTTTCTGTTCACATTGCATTACAGGGGAAAGTTCTATTGACTTTCCTGAAGAAACAGTCATTACAGGGCAACTAGCCAGGACAACTTTATTAGAGCCAAAATCAAAAAGCAACTAGGATATTTTAAAATTTCATAGCCCAAGCTTCTTGGAGGCAAGAACTGTGACTTGGTGTCTCCGTGTTCCCGTGGTGAGTGCAGCGTCTGACAGAAAAGGAAGGGCAGTAATGTATCCGGGACAAGAGAATGGAGCCAGGAGAGGGCGGAGCGTTGCTCCAATCTGCTTGGCCTTTGGCTCATTTTCTAGAACCTCTGTGTGTAGCTCTAGGCTTAACTTACCTGTCAACCTTGAGCCGTAAGGATGGTGATGGAAGAAACTGAGGCCTGGGAGTGTCAGGCAGAACAGAAGTGGTAGAACTGCGATTGCCCCCAGGACACTCACCCCAATTCCAGGGCACCGCCCACGCTCCACCGCTCCTTCTCCACGTGCAGATTTCCACACGACCCTAATGGAGGGCAGCTTGTTTTCCTCTGTTGGAGTTTGCCAAGGGTGGACATTGAGCCAAGAGCAGCCTTATTCATTCTGAGTTACTCCCAGAAATCCAGCCCATCACAACCCTCCCTGCAGGGACGTGCTTTTTCAAGGGCCATTCAACTTGCTGAATCTCCCCCGCTCCACCAAAAGCTCACGGAAAGCATTCACTTTCAGGTGAGTTGGGAGCTTTGAGCGAGGCTGGATCCCCAGCTCTCCAGCTGACTTGCTGAACTTGCCACAGGTTATATCATCTGCTACACACACACACACACACACACACACACACACACACTGACATGCCCACTGTGCACCAGGAGCTGGGAAGGTAGTCAGCAATCTGGAGTGCTGCCAACTCACCCTGCCTCCATGGCCCCAAGTGTGGTCTTGCCTCTGCTGAAACCCCAAAGCCCTTTCCTGCCTCTCTCTTGCTCCATCTTTCCATTTCAGTCCAGATGCCACCTCCTCCAGGAAGCATTCCACGAACTTCTACCTTCCATGCCTCCTGAAGGCTCCTCATACTGTAGGCTCCTCATTCACCCTTTGCAGGTCGCCTCTGACTGTCATCACCCTTTACCCACTGAGCTGTAATCAGCTCCCTGCATTTCCCTGCAATCACTGGCACGCTCCTTCCAGCAGGGCCCAGGCTGCCAGTCCCTCGTGCCCTGAATGCTGAATATTTGTTCAGTGAGTGAATCAGTGAGTACATGACCGAGCTTCTCTCAGGGCCTCAGTGTCCCTGTCTGTCCAGGGGCTGGGTTGGTGGACCAGGGCATCCTTTCTGCTCAAAAGCTCCATAATTTTGGGGCCTCAGAGGAAGCCTGTTCTGCTGCTATGTTTCATCTACACCCTCGCTAGCAAGGCACAATGGAACCCCACCTAGAGAATGTGAGCGTGGACAGGACACTGGACCCGAGACAGCTTGTCACCAGCCTGGCCATGCAGCACACACCACCCTGCGTGAATCTCTGCATGTCTGTCCCACAGGATCCAAGCCTCCCCAAGGGAGCTGCTGTGACACTCATCTTGTGTCTCCAGCATGCATTTCAAGTCAGGACGTGTAGCAGACTTCCTGTGTTTGTTCATGAATGAATGAGTGAGTGAGTGAACCTTAAGTATCATAAGAGAATAAAAGTGCAAACTTCAGCAAAACCAAGACATTCACCAGAGCAGATTACCAGGAAAATGGGCAAAGGGAGATGGTTGGTTCTCTGTCAATAAGCAAATCACAGGGAACACAGGTTTCCTGGAGGCTAAGGCTGAGCTGATTGTTTCTTACACAGATATTGATTCTGTCAGTAATTAACCCAAACCCAGACTGGACACGTGAGGCCAAGCACTTGTGGCAGAGAAAGCTGGTCCAGTGTTAGGTCCCAGAGAGGCAGGAAATGCCTGTGCTCCAGGTAAAGGCTGAGCCCTAGAAGGAGCCCCCAAAGGTTAGCCCAGGAACCACTGTTTTTTATTTGTTGTTGTTGTTGTTTTTAAGAAATATTAGTTAAGCGTCCACTCTGCCCTGAGCACTAGGAATGAACCGTGCATGAGATGGAGCATCTGACCTCATGGAGCTTATCTTCTAGTGGTGAAGTCAGGCAAATATATCTTATTATGCCAGATGGGCATCAGAAAAAACAGGATGCGGGTGGCAAGGGCAGAGGTGGGGTCTCTCTGGGGAGGTGACCATTGAGCAGACACTGAGTGAAGTGGGGAAGTGAGCTACGGAAGGGGAGAGCAAGGCTGCTCTGGGCAGCCAACAGCAAGTGACAGGTCCTGAGCGGGAAGAAGCGTGGTAAGTTCTAGACTGGCAAGAAGGCCAGGATGGTTGGAGCAGTGGGAGGAAGGGAAAGGATGGTCAGAAGGGGGTCAGAGACCAGATGAGGTGACTCATGCCTGTAATCCCAGCACTTCCGGCGGATCACCTGAGGTCAGGAGTTTGAGATCAACCTGGACAACATGGTGAAACCCTGCCTCTACTAAATGTACAAAAAAAAAAAAAAAATTAGCTGGGTGTGGTGGCACATGTCTGTAATCCCAGCTACTTGGGAAGCTGAGGCAGGAGAATCACTTGAACCTGGGAGACAGAGGTTACAGTGAGCCTAGATTGTGCCACTGTACTCCAGCTTGGTGACAAAGCAAGACTGTCACCAAAACAATAAAAGGGGAGCAGGTGAGAAAGGCTAGAGGGCCCTGTCCTGCAGGCCTCCTAAGGTGTGGTGAGAATCACAGGATTTCTCTTAGTTGCTATAGAGCCATTGAAGTCTCCAGCGGGGAGTTAATGTATCTGATTTACCTTTTAAAAGGATCACAATGGCTCCCTAAGTGGGGCCCAGGACCAGATCAGACCCTTGGCAAATGGATTCCAGGCTCCATGCAGGCCTGCTGAGTCAGACTGGAAGGGAGGCCCCAAGTCCGCTGCCACTCCTGGGGTTCTGCGCCAGGTCCTGGGCTGAGTGTGCTCCCTGCATGATTGCTTTCAATTTCTGTAACCTCGTGATGTGGGGATTCTTAGCAGCATCCCACAGAGTGGAAGCCAAGGTCCTGAGAGGCAAAGCCACTTGCCTAAGGTCCCTGGGCTTTTATGAGCAGAGCCTGGGCTCCTCCCTGTACCATGAGGCACCTCCCACCCCTCCCCTCCTCACAAGCTTCCTGTAAATCTAAGACCAGTGATAAGAAGTGGGGCTCAGACAGGCTAAGCAAATTGCCCAAGGTCACCGACCTAGGATCGGGTGCAGTCAGTGTTCACAGAAGGGTCCTCTGATGCCTCTACTTGAATGCCTCCAGTAACAGGGAACTCATCACCTAATCCATTTTAATGATATTTGAAGAGTTTGTTTTTAAAGACTTTTTCAATCTTAATGTGCATATGAACTCTCCAAAGAGTTTGCTTAAAATGCAGGTATCTTGTACTTATCCTAAGTGATTCTGTTTTCAGTGGATGGGTAAGTTCAAGACACAGGACCTTGCGTTCGAAGAAGCTCACCTCCCTTCCCCACACAGGTGATTCTGCTAATGGAAGGCTAGGACCTCTCCTTTGAGTAACTCTAGAAGCCACCACTCTATTAAGGAAGATGAATTTCCTTCCTCTGGCAGGCCTTAGGAGGCATGAATCAGAGCAGGAAGAGTCCTGAAGCAGGGAGGCCCTAAATTTTTTCCAAGAGAGCAAACAGGCCACATGGCCCCACCCCTGTGTGTGTTTAAACAATATGGTCATGACACTCAACCCACGGCTGTTAATGTCTGGCTTAGTTTAACGGTCAGACCATACTGATGTCGTGGTGGCCATTGACTGTTAATGTCTGGCTTAGTTTGACGGTCAGACCATACTGATGTCGTGGTGGCCATTGACTGTTAATGTCTGGCTTAGTTTGACGGTCAGACCATACTGATGTCGTGGTGGCCATTGACTGTTAATGTCTGGCTTAGTTTGACGGTCAGACCATACTGATGTCGTGGTGGCCATTGACTGTTAATGTCTGGCTTAGTTTGACGGTCAGACCATACTGATGTCGTGGTGGCCATTGACTGTTAATGTCTGGCTTAGTTTGACTGTCAGACCATACCGATGTCAGGGTGGCCATTTGGAGGTAGGCAGGGGACAGGTGTTGTTATCCCATTGTTTTCATTAAGGACTCAGGAGGTGAACTCCATCCTCACATTTGTATAGTGCTCTGTGGGTCTCAGAGTGTGTGTACCCCACAGTCTCCCTTGACTCTCTCGCCTGGGTGAAGCACATCAGGCTTATCTTTTCAAATATGCCTAAGATCAATGTTCCCATTTTACAGATGAGAAAACAGATTTTTTTTAAAAGAAAAAAATTTTCCTGAGCCAGTAGACATCACTCAAATATGTGTCTGTGACTATTGAAGGTGTGTATTTGTAAACACGTTTACACATATGTGCACACACACACTGAGTAGGTAGTTCTTATTCACATGCCAGCTCTGTGAGTATTTAGTTTCTAATTCTCATCACAACCCAACTAGGTAGATATTATCACGTCCACTTGAAAGATGAGAAAAGTGATGCAAAGTCAGGAAACTCGCCCTAGATGTCAAAGCCAGGCAGAGCCCAGCCTTCAGATCCACACCTGCCTTCAAGAAGTTTGTGCCACAGTGATATGTTTTTTCTTAAAAATTAACCACCTCCCAGAGAGATTAAGGAGATGAGAGAGGATTGGTGTTTATGTGATTATAATTTTATTATCCTATTGTAATAGCATCAAATATTGATCATTTTCAATTGAGGAAACAGAAGTTCATGGAGGCTGAGGGCTCAGGCCCCAGGGCCACACTGGTACTAAGGGACTGACCTCTCAGGAGTGAGTTATTGAGAGGGGCTTGGCTTCTGAGTGTGGACTCCAAGATTCCAGCATCCAAGCTGCTTTCCCCACTCCCACAAGCTACCAAAAGGGTGACCCCAAGCCCGTTCTCAGTTCTCTGTGAGGATGACATCCATGTTGCTCTTCCCCTCAGCTGAGTGGATAAAGCCCTATGACTCAGCTGCCACCAGCCCAAAGGAGGTCTTCGTACATGAGCACAGGGCTGTGTGGGTGTCCATGATGAAGGAGAAGGCCAGCCACTGCCTCCTGCATGACCCTGAGCTGCGGTGCTCTGTGCTGCAGATGGACCATGCTGGGAACACCACCACCTTCTCCATCTTCCCCAGTAGGGGCAAGGTGAGGCAGCTGAAAGATGCTCTGCTGCCTGAAACACTGGTTAAGTGGGATAGTTTGCTCAGGACCAGGTAGCCTGCACACAGCAGAGCCCCATGGAGGCCAGCCCTGCCATCTCCCTCTCCCACTCTAAAGTGTCCCCAGGGTACGGTCACCCCAAGGGCACTGTCACGCCTATGGCACTGTCACCCCAGGGCACTATCATCCCCCAGGATGCTGTCACCCCCAGTGCACTGTCACCCCCAGGCACAGTCACCCCAGGATACTATCCCTACTCAGAACACTGTCATTCCCAGGGCACTGTCACCCCCCAGGGCACTGTCACCCCAGAACACTGTTCCTACTCAGAGCACTGTCACTCCCAGGGCACTGTCACCCCCCAGGATGCTGTCACCCCCAGGACACTCTCACCTCCAAGACACTGTCATCCCTTAGGATATTGTCACCCTCCCAGAGTACTGTCACACCCAGAACACTGTCATTCCCCAGGGCACTGTTATTTCCAGGACACTGTCCCCCTACGGGTATTATCACCCCTCCAAGAACTGTCACCCCCAGGACACTATCATCCCCCACCCACAGCATCATCACCTTCAGAACACATTGTCATGGCACTGTCACTGCAGGGACACAGTCACCCCCCCAAGGATGCTGTCACCCCCATGGTATTGTCACACCTCAGGGCTCTGTCACTCTCCAGGACACTGTCACTGGCCTCCTTGAAGATATCAGTTTGGGTCCCGGGGAGGAAGGGCTGGAGAGAGCAAGGGCCCAGGAGTCTGGAACCTGGTCCCAGTCCCAGCTCTGCTGCAGACACTGTGACCTGTCATGGGCTCCCTGGGCCCCTCACGTTGTTTAAGAGTCTGGTGCTCTGGCCTGTTCCAGTCTCAGCCTTCTCCCTCCTCTGCCTTGCTTTCTGTGTTCCCAACCCCTTAATGCTTGTTCCAGGAACCCGCTGAGCTCCCTGCAGTTCCTTGCATTTGCCAGGCTATTCCTCAGCCCTGGGCTTTTGTGTGTGTAAATTCTCATCCTGGCGTGCCCTTTTTTGACCCAGTCCTCTTTGGGATTCTTATTTATTCAAGGCATAGTAGAGCTATCACTTGCTCTGTGAAGGCTTGATGGGTCGACAGAACAGGCAAGGTGTGCCCTCTCTGGGTTCCTGGGAGCATCATCGTATCACCTGCTATCATCACATGGGAATAACAGTGTCTTCCTCATAGGGCTTCCATGTCATTGTATCTACAACCCCCTTTCCACACTGAGGTGAATTGGGGGTGATATGCCATTTGGAAATCTCACACCCACTGCCCCTCGGAGAATGGGCTGGAGGGGGTGTGTGGGGCAGAGGGACCCAAGGCAGGGAAGAAGGTGAGAGGCTGTTTCAGGATCTCTACTGCAACCCAAATTCTGTCTCTCCACAGAGAACTAGATTTCTACTTCCCCAAGTTTTCCATTTCCGGAACATACAGACTGGAGATGCTCCTCCCAAGAGTGACTGTGGGTGGAGGCTTCCGCGGGCAGCCTGGACTGAACATCTCTAAAGTAAGTTGGGGATGGTGAGTTCAGAGGAACTCTCGGTGTCTTTTGCTGAACACTGGAGGGAGAGGTCCAGGACCTCCTTAGAGACAGGAGATGCTGTTTCCTTTAACTTTGCAAGTTGCTATTTGCTTCCTTCCATTTATTCCATGGCTGCAACCTGCCTTTGTCAAGACACTGGGGATCCCGAAGGAAATAAGGAGAGGGAAGGCAGTAGCTATGCACTTCATGTCCCGGGTTGAAAGAGCAGAGGATGCTTCCTGGGAAGGTCACTCCTGCTTTTAGGCCTAAAGGACAAGCATGAGAGGGAACATGGGGAACAGCTTGGTCCTCAGGGAACTGCAGGTTTCTAAGTATTCCAGAATCTAGTCATCACCCTCCTGCCCAGAGCATGTCTCCTACTGTCCATAGCATGCTGCTTGACTGAGCTTCATGGCGTCCCACATACCCCCATAGTTTTCACCTTCTTACTTTGGCTCAGACTTTTTATATTTAAACCACCCAGAATGTTCTCCCATCTCTGAATATTCAAATGATATCAAGTCTTTAAGGTCTTGTGCAAATGTTACCTTCTCCACGAAGGTTTCTCTGCTCTCATCCTTCAACCCCACTCTCAAAAAGAAATCTATCCTGATAACTTTCCACTCTTGCTTTCGTTACCTGTCTTATCTTCTCAATCGAATGATGAGCTCCTTCAAAGTCGGTCCAATCCATGTTTCTGTCCCCTACCATCTCTGGCACAGTGGATTGCACAGCATTGGTGGTCAATAAATGCTTAATGAATAAATTCATGACTAAATGAGTGATGCAGTGAGTGAAGAGAAATGAGTGAAATGAAGTGAATGAAAGAATAAGTCAATTAGGATTGGGTGAAAGAGTGGTTGGATGAATGCATGGATGCATGGATGGAGTAATGGGTGGGTGGACAGATAGATGCTGGTGTGATATTCAAAATAAACTGCCATCAGTATAATGCAGATGCCAGCCATAAAAATGGGTATAGATGGGGATATTGGTGATTGGATGAATGAATAGGTGAGAAGTGAGTAGCTGGAATCATGGATGGAAAGATGCGTGGGTAGCGGGGTGCATGGATGATGTGTGGATGGGTGTGTAAGTTAGTGGTGCATGGACAGGTACATGAACGGTGCATGCAGAGATAAGTGAATGGCTGAGAGGGTGTGGAGTATGGTTGGCTGGCTGGCTGGTTGAATGAATCAATGACAGATGGACAAGCTTCAGACAGGAGTATTTAAGAGTAATAGATGGATAGTGAAGTTTTTAAAGGATAGAAGAATGACTGACTGTGTATGTGAATAGATGGATACATATGGGGTTAAGTAACAGAATAGAAAAAAAATTGGCCCCAACATCAAGACCTGGTTTTTGCATCTTATGGGGTGGCTTGATGATTCTAGAATTTTCCTTGCAGGTCACTCATAAGGCCATGATGACTCTGGATGAGAAGGGCTCTGAAGCTGCTGCAGCCACCAGCGTCCATCTCACCCCAAGGCCTCACCCAGACCTTGACCTCCCACCCCCTTCAGGCACTGAGTCAATCCGCCCTTCCTGATGATGACTTTCCACATGGAAATGGGAAGCATGCTTTTTCTGAGGAAGATTGTCAACCCAGTAGGTTAATGCTCTCCCCGATATGCTGGGCGACTCAGAGGGAACAGAATGGCCTACACAACAGGGAACTTCTATTGCAGGCTCAAGTTTAATGAGAAGTTACATATATCTGGGTTTTTTGCTTGGTTTTCACAGGAACCTATGGGGATGAGGATAGTAACATTGAATAGGGCTGTTCTGCACACAGTTAGCAGCTACCATTGAGCAGACACCTACTGTGCACCAAATGCTTTCTATCTCTCATCTCATTTTAAAATAAATTACCACAACAATCTAACAAAATAAGTATTTGGTTGAACCACATGAAATTGCTTACATTTCGGTTGTACCTATATTTTGTAGATACAAAAAAA
This sequence comes from Saguinus oedipus, assembly GCA_031835075.1. Lineage (NCBI taxonomy): Eukaryota > Metazoa > Chordata > Mammalia > Primates > Cebidae > Saguinus > Saguinus oedipus. The sequence goes on from CM063176.1 coordinate 136,851,238, forward strand.
AAGGCAACTTCTTATGATTCAACCCTTACCATAGCTGAGGATCAGAGAATTTTATAGACGTGCTCAGGCTCACTGAGCTAGAAAGCAGGCGAGCTCCATTCCCGTCTTATCCATTTTGCTAAATGAATGAATCTCAAATTTTACAGTATGTACAAATTCCCTGTGGATCTTTTTATAAAGCAAATTTTAATTCAATAGGTCTGGGGTGGGGCCTGAGGTCCCATATTTCTTATAAGGTCCCGGTGATGCTGAGGCTGCTGGTAGTGTGGCCACACGTTGAGCAACAGGTTGCTAAATGCACTTGGCCCCATAATCCCCAGATAGGTTAAACTGGTGTGGCCAGCAGGGCAGAGGCATGACACTGGCCCCTTAATCCACGTGTGGAGTTGAGAAAAATATGAGTGACACCTTTTTGAAGCCTACAGACAAAGCTTGCTTTAGGGTCACCTATTAATGAGTAGATTGGGGAAAACAAGTATCCTAAATAAAGATGTTTGGCCCAGTCTAGACACACAGTGGATATTTGTAACTGAGTTACCTTCTGTGTTAGTCTGTTCTCACACTGCTAATAAAGACATACCCAAGAACTGGTAATTTATAAAGAAAAAGGGGTTCAATGGACTCACAGTTCCATATGACTGGGGAAGCCTCACAGTCATGGCAGAAGGTGAAAAAGGAGAAAGGCACATCCTACATAGCGGCACATCCTACATAGATTTATTCACTCTCATGAGAATAGCATGGGAGAAACCCACCCCCATGATTCAATTACCTCCCAACAGGTCCCTCCCATGACTCACAGGGATTATTACAATCCAAGGTGAAATTTGGGTGGGGACACAGAGCCAAAAACCATATCATCTTCCATGTAAGTTACTGCAACTGTGACTTTGGCTGTCAGCTGGCTCATGTTCCTGGATCTCCAACTGCACAAAAAAAGGGACCCACACAGGCCTTAGGGCCAGGCATATCTGAGACCAAATATTACATCTGGTGCAAAGCAGGTTCAATTTGGTACACTGGTCACCAAATTGCCTGGGTCCAATGAGACCCACACATGAGTTAAGTGGGTTTATTACTGACAGATGGGAAACAAAGGACAGCAGAAGCCTAGGATTCATTGCAAGCTGGGTCCCCAAGGTGCAGGAAAGTTGCCTGGGGAACATGGGGCCTCATCTGTGTGTGCTCCATTTGCATGGCAGCTGAGGAACCCCAGAAGGCAGCCCGCCCTGGATGTCTTGGTCTATTTGCGTTGCTACACAGGAATACCTGAGGCTGGGTAACTTGTAAAGAAAAGAGGTTTATTTGACTGACAGTTCTGTAGGCTATACAAGAAGCATAGCATCAGCATCTGCTTCTGGTGGGGGCATCAGCCTGCTTCCACTCATGGTGGAAGACAAGGGAAGCCATCATGTGCGGAGATATGGTGGGAGAGCAGAAGCAAGTGAGAGGGGAGGGAGGCACCAGATCTTTAGTATCTTTCTTTCTTTTTTTTTAAGATGGAGTCTCGTTCTGTTGCCCAGGCTGGAGCTCAGTAGTGTGATCACAGTTCATTGCAGCCTCAACCTCCCAGGCTTAAACAATCCTCACACCTCAGCCTCTCAAGTAGCTGGGACTACAGGCACATACTTTCATGCGTGGCTCATTTTTTGTGGCATTTTGCCATGTTGGCCAGGCGGCACCAGGCTCTTTTTAACATCAGTGCTCTCAGAAACTGAGTGAGAAATCACTTACTCCTATAAATATGGCACCAAGCCATTCATGAAGGATCTGCCCCCATGATCCAGACGGGACCCCAGCAGGCCCTGCTTCCAGCACTGGGAATCAAATTTTGACATGAGACATGGTGGGGCCAAACAAACCATATCCAATCTTTAGCACTGGGTTTTATACCCGGGGGCAACATGATTGCTGGGCTGAAGTGTTGAAGAATGTCATGTTTCTAGGGAGGATGGGAACAGCCTTAGCTGTCCTGGCCAGTCTCTCCCTGTCTCAGGGTATTGCATGCCCAGCACATGCTACAGTTATTCTTGAGAACTACAAATGAGAAGGAAGTGGAGGAGAGCTGGATCATCCAAGGTTACCTGGAGAACTACTAGATGCCTGTCCTAGGGCCATACCAAAGACAGCAGGACACACACAGACACACACAGAGACACAGACACACACATGCAGACACAGACACACACACACAGGAACACACAGAGACACAGACACAGAGACACACACACAGAGACACAGACACACACACAGACGCAGACACAGTCACACACACACACAGAGACACACAAACACACACACAGACACATGCACAGAGACGCAGACACACATGGACACAGACACAGAGACACAGACACACACACAGAGACACAGACACACACAGATGCACAGACACACACACAGACGCACACACACACACACAGACACATACACACACAGACACACACACACACACACACACACACAGAGCAGGCTGGGGAAGAGGCAAAGCAGAGCCCTGGGGATGTGGCCGAGAAAGGCAAAAGGGAAACAGGAGAGAAAATTTCACAGACCCCTAAAGCAGAGCAGAAAAAATTGTTTCCAGAGGCTGTTCAGAGCTGGCCCCCCAGCCCCTACAGCCCTGTCACTTAGCAGGTCTAGAGATCCCCTTGCAGCTGCTAGGACTGGGAGGAGGGAAGGCAAGCAGGGCAGGGCAGACAGGGCCTGCTGGAGAAAATCTCACCAAACCAGGCTTGGCATCTGTGCTCCCCATGGCCCTGTGCCTGGCTGGGGTGGTTGCGGGGGGGGGCGGGGGGCGGGGGTGGCAAGAAAAGTAGTCCAATATGGCTGGTCTGCGTGGGCCCCAGATGCCCACAGGCTCATTAGGAGAGGCCAGGTGGGTAACCCGAGAGCCCTGAAGGTGTGGCCTGTAGAACTTTGCTCTGCAAAGGGGACTCTGTCTGTGGGTCCCAGGTGGGTCAAAGTAAAACACAAAAGGCTTGCATGCTGCTCTGGAGGAAATGCATCGTGAAGCAAAGCAATTCCCCCAAATTTATCTCTGATTTTTCTTTTATTGTAGTAAAAGCATTTAACATGGATCTACCTTGCAACAATTTTTTTTTCACAGACAGGGTCTCACTCTGTTGTCCAGGCTGGAGTGCAGTGGCACCGTCATGACTCACTGCAACCTCTACCTCCTGGGCTTCAGTCGTCCTCCCACCTCAGCCTCCTGTAGGCATGCACCACCATACTCGGCTCATTTTTGTATTTTTTTGTACAGATAGAATTTCATCATGTTTCCCACTCTGGTCTCGAACTCCTGAGTTCACACAATCCACCCACCTCAGCCTCCCAAAGTGCTGAGATTACAGGCGTGAGCCACCATGCCTGGCCAAAGATTTTAACTGAGAAAAAAAGAGTGGGCTGCTAAAAATACTGTAAATTTAAAACATCCTACAATCATATTGTATAACTCACTATTTCCCAGGGAGTGGAAAGTGGCTGTTAATGTCCCCAGGCCTCATGGCAAAGTGAATAAGAAGCCGGCCTGGGAACATGGGCCTCTGAGTCAAGGGGCCTTAGTTTCTTGCCTGAATGCTGACCTTGTCTAGCTGTGTAATCTCAGGCATGCTGCCGAAATGGCTTCCTCCCTCCCTTGTGGATTGGGATAACACAGCCTCCTTCATGGGGTTGTTGATACAGTAAAATGAGTCACTAACCCCTAAGCACTTAGGAGCATGTGGGACACCTGCAGCCTGGGGAGGCAGCAGCTGCTGTGACCTTCACAAGGGACCCTGGAGACATCGTGCTGATCTTAGCCACAGGACCACAGACAGCTCACTTCTGTGACTCACCCACTATCTTCTCACGTGCTCAGCGAGGACATGGGTCTAAAGCAGTGGTTCCCCACCCGGGCTGCACAGCGAAGTCATCGGGGAGGTGTTGAAGTGACACTGACCCCAGGTCTCACTCCACAGTCTCTGACATCATTGCTCTGGAGTGGGCCTGGGCATCGTGTTCTTTATAAGTTCTCTGGCAGTTAGCTCTTGCCACTGCAATTGAGAATCCCCGCTTTAGTTCATTATAAAGCCCTTTCCATTTCTAAAGCTCTGAGGCTGGACTGATCTTGATTCCAAAAGTCTCTGACAGGGCACCTCATGTGTTTGGAGCACTGGGTTAGGTCCCCGGCCTAGCTACATCTCATTGCCTGGGAAAGGCTTGATGTGGCTGCAGCTGGGAGTTTTCAAATGAGATGCCGTTCTTTTCTTAATATTAAACTGTCTCCATCTTGCCAACTTTTCAAATAAACTAACTTTGAAAACGGTAACTGTACAGCTGAAATTTATTGCCCCACAATCTCTGTAGGTTAAACACGAGAAAGAAACTGTCTTTGGGCAACTCTAACTTACCCTTATGTTGACATTGGGTCATGCGCGTTCTACTCTACCTTTGCCTTCAATTTAATACTTTTTAAAAAAAGTTGGAGAAATTAATAACTTTCACATATACAAAAAATGAAATAGGAGGGAAGAAGAAAAGGAGAAAGAGGAGAAGAAAAAGAAGAGGGACAGAAAAGGAAGAAAGAGGAGGAGGAGCAGGATGAAAAGAGAAAGGAGAAGGGAAGGCCTGCCTTGTATACAAAAGCAATCATGATGGCAAATGAATCACTAAGACAAACTTGAAAACTATGCAAGCTCTAGGCAGAGGAAAAACTTTTAAAGCTGCAAAAGAACAAAAGGAATGCTTGAACAAATAAAAAGGCACATCGTGGTCTTGGATGGGAATACTCCACATCATAAAGATGTCAGCTCTTCCTAAGCTGGGATATAAATTTAACAGGAATGTAATAGAAACACCAATAAGTATCCTTGGTCTTACACACACACACACACACACACACACACACACACACACACACACACGGGGTGGGACGGGGACAGGCTGGAGCAAGAAAGAAATAAAATTATTTCAACCTGACAAAATGATTCTAATGTGCATGCAAAGTCAAATTAAACAAGAATAGTGAAATTCTGAAAAAAAAAAGACGATCGGAGGAGGGCTAGACTGATAAGATATCAAAACAAATTCTGAAACCTCTAGTAAGTTATAAATAATAAAAATCATAATTTATTAGTTATGTAACAGATAATTAAAACTATATGGTACATGAATAAAAAGACCTATCCATGGAATAAAATAAATAGTCTCAGATACACAGTGGAAGTTAGAATATGATTTTACAAAAAGGTATTTCAAGTCAGTGGAGAAAAAGTGGATTTGCCATTAACTAGAATTGAGACAATAAAGTTGTCATCTGGGTGTAAAATATTGGATCCATAATTTTTGTTAGTAATCACAGAGCTGTTCACAAGGATTCCAGTGTTCCTCTCCTTCTGACCATGTGACTTCCTTTGATTAATGAAATATGAGGGGCCACGTCACTTCTAGGAGGAAGCCTTTAGGAGCCAGAGCATGATTCACCATTGATCTACGCCTCTGCTACAGTGACCAACACCATTCCCAGTGATGTGCTCTGTCAGCCTGGGTCCCTAAGCCTGCTGCTAATAAAAAATGAACCAAGAACAGGAGCAAGAAATTAGTCTTTATTTATTTCAAAATTATGATGTAGAGATTCTTTGTTATTGCAGCACAAAACATCGTATCCTAACTGATGCAGTCACAGCATCACATTTCAGTCACATTTCATAGACATCAAAGATTTAAATAAAAGACAATGTAACCTAAAAGTACGAGAAGTCACTAGAGAACCATTTAAAACCTTGGAGTAAGAAATACCTAAAACCCAAAGTCCATTTTTTCAAAGATTTTTAAGTATGTAGAATTTTTTTAAGATTCTGCATGACAAATACTACTGTAAGCAGAATGAAAATAAAAGGAAGTATTTACAGCTTAGAAAGAGGATTAATTCCATATATTTGGTTGTATATATAGAGAGAGTATACATGTATATATTGTATCATCGAATATATGGAATTAATCCTTATATATATACAATTTATATATAAATGAGAAAAAATGTTGATTGTTCATAATAAAGCAAATAAGTTGGTTCTCAAACATATACTCAACCTTACTCAGATTAGGAGAAAAGCAAATTAAACTACAAATGAAATTCTGGTTTACCTGACAGATTGGTGAAGATTTTTTAAAATGCATGCTGTACAGATAAGAGTGTGGAAAACACAGGCTCTCATGTATTCCTTGAGGAAATATAAATTGGGACAGCCTCTGTGGAGGAATATCTGATAATACATCTCAAAATAAGTGCATATGCCCTTTGACCCAGAAATTCAATTTCTAAAAATGTATTCCATAGGTAAATCTATATAGGTGAGAAATAATATATATGCAAAGCATTCAGTGTAGTATTATTTGAAATTGCAGGAAAAAAAGGTAAGAATTTTTTTTTTTTTAAAAAAAGAAAGAGTAAAAAGAAAGCAAACAACTCAAATCCTCATTAATAAACATCTGTTTTTGTAACAACGGTCCATGTATATGATGAAATATGATGCAGACACAAAGAATGAGTAAACTCTTTGTGATTCTTTGTGGTCTTATATAGAAAGATCACCTGAAGTATTAAATACACAGAAAAGAGCAAGGTAAAGAACAGAGTGAATATTACACTACTTTTTATATGTTAATAAAATATTTCTGGGCCAGGCACGGTGGCTCACGCCAGCAATATGAGAGGCTGAGGCGGGTGGATCACCTGAGGTTGGGAGTTTGAGACCAGCCTGACCAACATGGAGAAACCCTGTCTCCATGCTACTAAAAATACAAAATTAGCCGGGTGTGGTGGTACATACCTGTAATTCCAGCTACATGGGAGGCTGAGGCAGGAGAATCACTTGAACCTGGGAGACAGAGGTGGTGGTGAGCTGAGATTGTGCCATTGCACTCCAGCCTGGGCAACAAGAGTGAAACTCTGTCTCAATAAATAAATAAATAAATAAATAAAAATAAATAAATAAATAAATAAAAATAAATAAATAAATACAAATAAAATAAAATATTTCTGGAAAAAAGTTCAAGCTACTTATAACATATTTGCCTTGGGGAAGTGACCTTGGTGCTTGAGAGAGGTTTGGAGGAAGATGTTACTGTATTCCTTTAATTTTGAATTTTGAACCATATTAATTACATTACCTATTTAAAGAACAACTTTAAATAAGAGAGAGAATGAAAAATCTCTCTGAGTATAACTAGCCCTTCTAGAGTTTCCCAGCACAAGACCACAGCCAGGACCCATCAAACAATGAAATTAAGTGTTTATGTGTTTCTGAGTATTGGAAACAATTATGTAACCCTAGATGCAACTGAAATCTCATACCAAGAAGGTTCAAGGCAATTGGCTGTAATTTCCCTCTGCACTGAGTTATGTACATTTCAGAATTGAAAGACATTTCTTCAGAAAAGTCTAAGACCAAAATTTTTTCAAGAGGTCAGCTTTAATTCCATTTCAGCCAGGAGGTTTTCCTGCCTTGATTACAGCTGTCCGATTGCTCCAGAATGGCAATTGTGTTTTGTGTCTTCTTATTTTAGACAGAAGATCCCATAAAGATTTCAGTGACAGCGTCCTTCTCAACAGAGAAAGCAAAAAAAGGTCTTTTTCCAAGTGAATTTTCTATTCTTCTAAACCAGTCATTTCAGGCCAGACCCTGGTGGCTCATGTCTGTAATCCCAACATTTTGGGAGGCCAAAACAGGAGGATCACTTGCATCCAGGGGTTGGAGGCCAGCCTGAGCAACATAGTGAGACACCCCCCCACACCCATGCCAGACTCTACAAAAAATAAACAAAATTAGCTGAGCATGGTGCCGCATGCCTGTAATCCCAGCTACTGGGGAGTTTGGGAGCCTCGGGTGGGAGGACTGCTTTAGCCCAGGAGAGCGAGGCTGCCATGAGCTGAAACTGCAACACTGCATTCCAGCTCAGGAGACAGTGAGATCCTGTCTCAACCACAAAAAACTCAGTCATTTCATGGTAAGAATTATCAATTGGGAAGAGTGATGACGACACATCAGTTACTTGCGATGCCCTAATGGTGCGTAGGGGACAAAATTGGGACTCCCTCTCAAAGGTCCACCCGGCCCTACATTGCACATTCTGGGAAAGTTGTGCTTTGGGTCAGCCTGAGAAGAAGCTTTACATCAGGAAGATCTAGATTTGAATCTACGCTCCATTTAGGGATTTATGCAGAATCCCAGGATTTCTGTCTCCCCACACAGAACTCTCTCCTCCTCTAAGTGCCTGACTGTCTGTAGATGATGTGGTGAGGTTTGAATAATGCAGTTGATCTTTTTGGAGGCCTGTCACGCAGCAGCCTGCATACACTTTCCACCAGCACCTCATCCACCGCCCTACATAAAGCACCTCGTCTCATTCATGTATCACCTTCCCAACCTGCCTCCAGTTTCCAAGATACATTCCAGAAAGAATTCATCATATTCAAAATGTCATTACATTGTCTTTCTTTTGGAAAGCATGTCTCATCGGCTGCCCTGGCAGGGTAATCTTGCTGTCTGACAGGCTCTCATCAGCCCTTGCTGGGAAAGTCCCAGTCCCTTTGCTGGGAAACTTGAATCTAGAACAAATCCAGACCCTCCCACATTGCCCCTAAAGAGGCTGCTTCCAATCTGGGCCCACTCCTGGCTGAGCTGACAAGCATAAGCCAAGAAAGGGTCATTGCCACTGAATCTTGCATTGCCGGAGAGAGAAACCGGTCACCCCAAAGGATTTCTTGGTCTGTGAGCCTCGAAAGAACCTCGAACTGTGGCAGTTTCCTGTGGAAACACTGGTTCATTGGCAGCAGCACGAGTCCTACAGAGGCAGGAATAAGGTCCTGGAATGCTGCTCCTGGTGGAGAGAGGATGCTCTGGGTGGGAGGAGTCTTTCTCCAGAGTGTCTGTCATGAGGAAGAAGGACCTGATAGGTTTCAAGGGGACTTGTGGGAAGATGCAGGGCTTGGAAGCAGAAGAGCTTAGTAATGGTCAAGCTGCCACACAAAGGAAGGGGTAGTTTGGGGCTGCAGGAAACACCTGCTCCCTGAATGATTTCAATCCAGGACTCAAGAAACATGCATTGAAGATGTTCTAGAGATGGCTTGAAATGGGATGGGGGGCTCATGGTCAAAAGCTAACTTCCTGGATACACTCTCAACACCCACTTCCTAAGAGCTGCTGTGAGAGTTAAAGACAGTGCTCTAAGCCACAGCTTAAACCACAGTTAGCATGGCAGGGTGATTTCTTGACATACAAACTTAGGTTTTGCCACCTTTGCATCTTCTCTAACCTTTTCGAAGAAGTAGCCAGGTCTAAGTTTGTTTTATTTTATTCGTTGGCAGTGGGGAGAGGGGTGAGGAATATTTGTATTTTAAGGCTGAATGCAGAAAATCATGGGCTTGGAGAAATAAATTGGGAGAAGAAAGAGCAGGAAGAAAGAAAGGTAAATTTCCCTAAGCTGGGGAGGAGGTCATGCTCTGTGGCTCCACTGGGAGTGAGAACCTATGTCCTGCTCGTTCGTCACTCAGAGGCTGTCAGATGGCCTGGGTTCCCTTATCTCAGCAAAATCACCCACTTTGAAGCTTGGCACAACAGTAGTAGAGCCACCTGCCATCACAGAACCCACTTGCATCAGTTGGGGTGCTTTGGGCTGCAAGTAATAGAAAACTCAAACATGAACTGGTTTAACAATAGAAAGATATATTTTCTCAAATAATGGTTCAGTGAATCTTTTCATCTCGTAACTACCTGCCTCTGGGTGCCAGGCTACTTCTCCCATGGATGTCAGATGGCTGCAACAGCTCCAGCAGTCACACACAGTCACAACCCTATCCAGGAGCAGAGGACCCTCTCTTTTGGATGTCTGTTCTTGAGCTCCTGGCCTCTCAAAGTGCTAGGATGAGAGACGTGAGCCACCGCACTCAGCTGCACCTTTCCCCGGAGACTTCTTCCCCCTAATGATCCATGGCAGGGTGACACACAGATTTAAAACCACCCCTGGAACGAGACTGAGATGGCAACAAGGGATTCTTGTTAGAATGAACGCTGGGGAATCCGGCACCATAACTATAACAATAAAGGTATGGACAAGAAACATCCCAGAAGCATCATAAAGAGAGATGAAATGGGGATTCTCAAAAATTTAATAAGCGTCCTGTATTCTTAAACTATGTAGGAGAAAGGGATATCCACCCACACCCATTTCCTGATAATGACTGGCTATAAATTTCCAGCCAATTGGATGGGGACTCCGAGCCAGATTAATTTGAACTCAAAAACGTAACAAAACATAACATTTCTTGTACACCTGAGTTGCTGGAGTAAAATAAGTATCTATATTGATGATGATGATGATACAAAGCAGAAGATGCTGCTTTTCTGACGTCTAAGCCTGTTGATTTGTGAAATGTTACCTCCTCTACCCATAGGACTCTCTCAAATTGTTTCATCCACCAGGCTGAGCCTACTTGTTCTGAGCTGGTGTTTCTGCCACGGCGTTACTCAGCCCCTGCCTGCTGCTTTCTGCCTAGGTCCTCTGGATCAATGCTCCTCTTCACATTTGTGCTTGGTTATGGATGCAATATTTACCCCATTCTCTTAGCTCCATCCCCTATTTTTATATGGGTTGGTCCCACTCACTCCCATCCGTGGACATTCTAGACCCAGTGTCGTGTCAAGAAGGGTCATACAAACTGTGATTTGCCCATTTTGAGCAGCAAAATCTCAACTAAACTAACCATGTAAGGGGGATGCCATCTACTTGGAGAGTTTGTCTAAATTGTAATTTTATGCATATGTGAAAAAGATTCCTTGAGAATTATTGACCGCGTGTTTGTGCATAAGAACTGTGTTCCATGAACTCATTAGCATATATGTTGTGAACTTTGTTTATGGGTTTCTTATGGTGCTTCTAGAGCCTCACCACTAAGGAAATGATTTGAACCCTTACCCAGGCTGGGGAAAGGACATACTCCTCTTTCCTCTCACTCCTGGACCCTGCACTGCAGCTCCTCTGTCAATATGCTTTGGCCCCTTCATCCTCCACCTCTGCACTTGGCTGCCATCTTGATGGAAGCCCCTATGACCAAGTTCCCATCAAGTGCACTTGCAAACACTGAAGTGCCCTCCAAGTAGAATGTTATTGAAGGCCCCACCTCCCTCTTTCATATCCTTAACATTCTGACTGACTGCTTGTTATGGGCTGAATTGTGCCCCCCACCCCAAAATTCATATGTTGAAGCCCTGACCCCCAGTACCTGAGAATGTGGCTGTGTATGACGACTGGGCTTTTAAAGAGGTAATTAAGTTAAAATGGGATCATTGAGGTGGACCCCAATCCAGCAGGTCTGCTGTCCATATGAGAGTAGGAGATTAGGACAAGACAGACACAGAGGGAAGACCACGTGAAGACACAGAGAAGACGGCTGTGGGGAAACAGCCTGTTACATAGCAAGAGTGACGCCATCTGGAAGCAAAACCGCCGTGATAACTGATGTTCTACCAAGGTGTACCCGTAGCACAGATAAACCTCATAATCTCCCCAGTGGCCACTAGTTTTGTAAGAAAGTCTGAGGCATGACCAGCTGCCCATGTTTTACCCTAAAACGTGCTACATAAAGGGTATTTTATGGAGGGCAGGTGTGGATCCACCATTTCATAGCCATTTCAGACATGGTATCTGTTCCTAAGTCCTTATTAAATGTTCCTTTCTGAGAAACTGGGTTTCTTAGCCTCTTTCTTCAGCCTCTCAGCTCCCTTGGCCTTGGGGGGTAAGTTTGCCTAGACCTACTCACTACAGAACAATGGCCATCTACAGGACAAACAGAAAGGCCTTAGAAGAAACCAACGCTGCTGACACCTTGATCTTGAACTTCCAGCCTCCAGAACTGTGAGGAAGTAAAGGTCTGTTGTGCAAGCCACTCAGTCTGTGGGGCTTTTTATGGCAGCCCTAGTGCACCAGTATACTGCTGTCATTCATCCACTCAGCAAATTTATCGCACTCTATGCTGTCTTGCCTCTTTCTAAACTTTGGAGATGGCTTTGCCTGATTTGTTGGTCTCTCTGATGAGTGTTTCTTTTTTCATTTTGTTTCCTTTTTACTTTTGTCTCTCTTCCTTTCTTTCCTTCCTCCTTCCTCCATCTCCCTCTCTCTCTTTTTCTGTCCTGCAGCACCAATAAGGAGTGCTACAGAATCTATAATATTTAGCAACAAACAAACAAACAAAACTCCACTTCCTAAACGGAACTAAAATTTGTTGCTACCAGGTACCTTCATTGACACTTCCTGTGTAACACAGTGAACTTCCTCATGGCACGACTGGCTCAGAACCAAGGCTGTTCAATCATTTCAAATCACTATTACAAATTTATTCATAGGCAAGTAACGGAATGATATATTCTCAAAGCCCCTCCTGTCTTCTGAGTCCATGACTCAAGGGGTTTTTGTGGGTGCTAAATGAGATCAAACAGAGTGTCTTACACAGTACCTAGCACATGGTAGGCTCCATAAAATATAACTCTTATTATAATCATTATTATTATTACCCCATGCCTGTGCCATCTCCTCCCACCCAGCACACAGGAGTTGCCTCAGCAAATTTCTATTATTTCTAGAAAAAAATTTTTTTTAAAAAAAGACACCACATTCTCTTTCAGCTCCTCCAAAGTAAAGTAAACATGCCAAATGACCTCCAAAACCCAATGACATGACATTTGTATCCCATGCCGTGATGGAAACCACCTGCCACATTGATGCAGTGCTTTTATGTGCACACTAAATTTGTTTTCAAATTTTTATTTAATATTGAGTCTTGACAAAGAAATTCAATAGGAAGTGGAACAATAAGTAAAAAGCTGCCAAACCAAGGAAAAACATCCTGTGCTGATGGTAACCCTATCATCAATGGCATTCTCTCCTGCAGTGGAGCAGCAGCCTCACTCAGAAGTCCTCAGGGGCTCAGAATGAATTGCACAAGAAGCCATCACCCTGGGGAATTGGCTGCCCGGCCCATTCTCAAGGTGTCTGCAACGGCTCAGCTCCTCACTCCCCAGGCCCCACTGCCACTCTGGGGTCTCCTCCTGCCCTTCAGTACTCAGGGTTTCCCAGTGCCTTGGCATAGCTCATGGTCCAGACCCAGGCCTTTGGGGCCAGCCCTAAGGCTGACCAGCATCTGGACAGAGATACTCACTTATGGGCTGGCAGAAGTCAACATTACTTCTGTTCAGTGCAAAGTCTGAAATCAAACCGGAAGCTTCCCACATGCTACAAATAAAATAAGAGGGAAATGAAATGTTCCTCCCTTGTTTTATTTTGATAAACTATCAAATACATAGAAAAATAAAAAGAATAGCATAACTAACAACTATATACCCTTCTCCTAGATTTACCAGTCATTAGCATTTTGTCACATCTACTTTGCCTCCTTGCTCTTTCTCTGTCACTTTCTTAGCCTCTTTCTTCAGCCTCTCAGCTCACTATGTATGCACCTAGTGTATGCATATGTGTATATACTTTTTTGTTAACCCATGTGAAAATAAGTTAGACATCAAAACACACTACACAGAAAAACACAATGCATGTATATATACGTATATGCCTACACACATATATACACATATCTGTGATCACACACACACACACACACACACACACACGAATGTATGGCAGAACACGGAGGCAGGCATCTCTGTATCTGCAGGCTGGGTGCCCAGGGCTTCCCAGTCAACCCTAACGTGCCCTCTAACTAACATCGTTCAGGCCGTGGAAACAAAAACGTTCCTCCACAGCTCTTGCCCATGTCATCAAAACAAAAGATAAGTGTGTCCAGATGCTGGGAAAGATTGTGGGTTGTATCTCTGTTGATTTTGGAGGCAGACAAAACCTGAGTATGAGGAGGCTTGAGTGTTTGGGCAAGAGGAAAGACAGATACTTCGACTTCCCAAGTCCTTCCTCTCAGATAGCAAGAATGCGATAGTTTCGTACATAATGATGTGCCATTTTCCAGGAGCACACGCATTTATTTTCTTGCCTCTTTTTATGCTACAATTTGTTCTTGTGAAGGGACTCACAAGTTAGCATGATATTTCTGAACAGTTGCTCATGACAGCTGAAGAGTATCTTTCCACATTAAAGAATTCGTGTCACTCCTAAATTTGCATAAATATAGATCTAAACAACACCTGGGCAGCTACAGTAGAATTGCAAATGGTTTTATAGTTATTAAAATATTTAATAAGATGTAATTAAATTTACAAGTAAATAAATTTTGCTTTATTTGAATAATACTGATTTTAAGTGTTATATTTACTAATATTATTTGCATTTTTCATTTAATAAAAGATCATTTAAAATATTTGAGGAAAAATCATAATTTGAAAGTTATTTTATTTTAACTTTTCATATTTTTATATTTTTTCTTCTATGTTCTCATGAAAATATATTCACATTTTATATATTTTGAATTCGATTATTTTATTTTTTAAACTTTTAGCTCATTACTGTCAATTGAAAATAATGTGCGGTAATATTGATTATGGCAATGTAATTAATGATTTCACTAAAATGAAGGAGTAAAATACTTTCTAAAATAAATATATACCAATGTAAGAATTTTGTGTTTTTACATTACATTTCTCATCCAAACCTTGACAGTTCATCATCATAACAGCCAGCTATGAACTATAACAATTAGATTCAGTTTCTTAAATATTTTGCCAACTTTCAGTCATAAGAAAATCATTGCTTTGTAGAATATTTGTTCTGTCATTGTACAAGTACATTTGAGAAGGTAGGATAAAACCCATGTTATTTAGCGGTTCCCTAGTTTTGTATACAACTGTTTTTGTTTTGTTTTTAAATATTTTTAACATACAAATAGAGATGGGGTCTTGCTGTGCTGACCAGGCTGAACTTGACCTCCTAGCTTCAAGCGATTCTCCCATCTCAGCCTCCCAAAGTGGTGGGATTACAAGTGTCAGCCACCATGCCTGGCCAGTATATAACTCTTAAATGTTTACACACATGGTTTATGACTTCTATGTATACTCTTATCCAAGGGCCTCTATTCATAGTCTTAAGATCCCAAAATGTTAGGACAGACCTGCACACAAAGAACTTTGGACACACACATGCATGTTTCTCATTTATATAAAATATCAATGTAAAACCAAATAAGGGCCAGGCAAGGTAGCTCATGCCTATAATCTAAATATTTTGGCTTCTATGCAGCAAAGAAAACGATCAACAAAATGAACAGACCACCCACAAAACGAAAGAAAATGTTTTCAAACCACCCCCTGACAAGGGATTAATAACCAGAATATATAAGGAGTTTAAACAACTCTATAGGAAAATAATCTAACAATCTGATTTTAAAAATGGGCAAAAGATATGAATAGGCATTTCTCAAAACAAGACATATAAATGGCAAAAAGGCATATGAAAAGTTGCTCAAATCATTGATCATCAGAGAAATGCAGATCAAAGCTACAATAAGATATTATCTCACCCCAGTTAAAACTGTTTATATCCAAAAGACCGTCAATAGCAAATGCTGGCGAGAATGTGGAGAAAAGGGAACCCTTGTGCGCTGTTGGTGGTGAAGTAAGTTAGTGCAACCAGTATAGAGAACGGTTTGGAGTTTCCTCAAAAGACTGAAAATAAAGCTACCATAGGATCCAGCAATCCCACTGCTGGGTATGTACCCAAAAGAAAGGAAATGAGTATAGTGAAGTGATATCTGCACTCCTATGTCTGATGCAGCACTGTTTACAACAGCTAAGATTTGGAAGCAATCTAAGTGTTCATCAGCAGATGAACAGATAAAGAAAGCATGATACACAATGGAGTAGCATTCAGCCATAAAAAAAAATCAGAGACCAGTCATGGTGGCTTATGCCTGTAATTCCAGCATTTTGGGAGGCCAAGACCAGCGGCTCACTTGAGGTTAGGAGTTCAGGACCAGCCTGGCCTACATGGAGAAACCCCATCTCTACAAAAAATACAAAAATTAGCCTGATGTGGTAGCTCACACCTGTAATCCCAACTACTTGAGAGGCTGAGGCAGAAGAATCACTTGAACTCAGGAAGTGGAGGTTGCAGTGAGCCGAGATTGCACCACTGCTCTCTATCCTAGGCAACAAAGCAAGACCTGTTTCAAAAAAAAAAAAAAAAAAAAAAAAAAAAAAAATGAGATCCAGTTGTTTGCAACAACATGGATGGAACTGGAGATCATTATATTAAAGGAAATAAGCCAGTCACAGAAAGACAAACATCTCATATTCTGACTTGTTTGTGAGATCTAAAAAAAAAGAACTCATGGACATAGAATGTAGAATGACATTACCAGGACTGGCAAAGGTAGTGTGAGGCTGAGGTGGGTATGATTAATAGGTTAAAAAAAATAGGTAGAAATGATAAATAACGGCCAGGTGCGGTGGCTCAAGCCTGTAATCCCAGCACTTTGGGAGGACGAGGCAGGTAGATCACTAGGTCAAGAGATCAAGACCATCCTGGTCAACATGGTGAAACCCCGTCTCTACTAAAAATACAAAAAAATTAGCTGGGCATGGTGGCACATGCCTGTAATCCCAGCTACTCAGGAGACTGAGGCAGGAGAATTACCTGAACCCAGGAGGCGGAGGTTGCAGTGAGCCAAGATCTCGCCATTGCACTCCAGCCTGGGTAACAAGAGCGAAACTCCGTCTCAATAAAAAAGAAAAAAAAAGAAATGATAAATAAGACATACAATTTTATAGCACAACAGGGTGACTATAGTTAATAATACTTGTGCATTGTGCATTTAAAAAATAACTGAAAGATACAATTGGATTGTTTGTTACACAAAGGAGAAGTACTTGAGGGGAGAGATTCTCCATTCTCCATGATGTGATTATTTCACATGGCATGGCTCTTTCAAAATATCCCATGTAGTCTACAAATATCTATACCTATCATGTACCTACAATTTTTTTTAAAAGGCTAACCAGATAAGGCCTCCCTTGCCTCCTGCAAAGTACCAATGACTGGGTTTGGAAGTGCAGATCTGATTTGAAGTCTTGAGCAATTTCTGGCACCAGACGCTGGAAGGAAAGTTAGTGAATGTAAAGTTCTGATAACTTGTAATTTCATGGAATGCCATAGTTCTGGGCCTGTGAGCTTGATGTTTTTTCACCTGTCCAGTAGAGGGCGCGCTCTTGGGAGAGGCTTTGGTAGCTACAGGCTTCCTGAGTGCTTAACTGCGGGTGGATTTGCGGGCAGCCGGTTTTGTGCAAGCTACAGTATAGAGATCCCCTTCCTTACCCCTTCTCCTTCAGTGGGAGCTCAGCAAGCTCGAGGAGTGGCTGCTGGAGTTAGAGACCACCGCCTGCTTCTTGCTATTTTTTTTTTTTTTTTTTTTTTTTTGCCTGTTGTTAAACATTTACCAGCATGCTATTGCTTCATATGATATGATATCCATAAATAGACCATTTTAAGTACTGTAAAATAATTGTTTCATGAAAAAAAAACCCAGCCAAAATTGTATAAACACTGTAATCCTAATTATTGCTGCATATAGCTGTATCACTTGTGTTTTATTTTTTACTTGGAAACCAACATGAAAAACATCTAGAAAACCGTATCAGGTTTTGTTTCCAGGTAGTGATATTAGTGGTGAATATTTCATCACTCTAATTTTTGCATTTTCCAAATATATACATTTATTTTTATTTATTTATTTGTTTTGAGACAGAATCTTACTCTGTCACCCAGGCTGGAGTGCAGTGGCAAGATCTTGGCTCATTGCAACCTTTGCCTCCCGGGTTGAAGTGATCTCCTGACTCAACCTCCCAAGTAGCTGGAATGACAGGCTCCCACCACCACACCCGGCTCATTTCTGTGTTTTTAATATAGATAGGGTTTTGCCATGTTAGCCAGGATGGTCTTGAACTCCTGACTTCAAGTGATATGCCTGCCTTGACCTCCCAAAGTGCTGGGATTACAGGCATAAGCCACTGCTGTTGAAATATATAACATTTTATCATCAGAAACCAGCTTAAAAACTCAAGCAGTCTCTTGCGGACATGTGTAGATTGTGCTTTTGTGGAATTGGTGCTAAGGATTATCAAGGAGATTAGCAGAAATTGAGATGGGGAGGAAGACAGAGGCAAGATCATTAAAGAGCTGCAGATAAATAGACTCGCTTTTTCTTGAATGGATCTATCTCACCATCACTACAGTCTTTTAATTGATAATGATTTATAATGTGTGTTTTTGTTTTTGTTTGAGACGGAGTCTCTCTCTGTCACCCAGGCTGGAGTGCAGTGGCTCTAGCTCAGCTCACCGCAACCTCCACCTCCCAGTTGAATGCAATTCTCTTGCCTCAGCCTCCCGAGTAATGGAAGCTTAGCTGTATTTTACCCTTTTTTGCTTGAAAAATTGTTAGCTATTTTAACTTTTTAGGAGTGTAAATTTATAGTCACGTCAAGTTATAAAACACTTCTGTCTGGTTGCTATTGCATTAGCTCCTTGTTTAATTTGGGATGAATTGACATCTTTTCCTCATTGGGTCTTTCTATTTGGGATCATGTTCTTTCCATTGTTTCAAATCTTTTATAGCCCATACTAAACCTTTACATTTCTCTTCATATGGTTTCTTCCATTATCATTTTAGAGCCATTCTTAGATATTCTAGTTTTTATTGCTATTAGGGAAGGAATCTCTTTTTCTCTTTATGTCTTCTCATCTGTTATTATGGTATATATATAAAAAAACTATTGACTCTGGCATATTTATTATGTATCTGGCTGTATTATTGAAACTTTATTGTTTTTAATAGCTTTTCAGATGGCTCTCTTGGGTTTTCCTGACATATACCGGCTGCAAATAATATGAATTTGTCTCTTCTTCCCACAATTATATATCTTATTTCTACTTTATACAGAAGTGCATTGGATGGGAATTCAAGAACAATGTTGACAAATGAAAATGATCACTGGTAGCCTTTTCTTTCCCAAATTTAAGCACAATATCTGAAATACATCAGTCACCATGGAATGGGACATAAGTTTGATGTTCTACTTTTCCCAATTTTAAAAAATAGTTTAGAAATTTAAATTGAGAATGAATATTAAATTTTATCAAGTACTCTACTGTCTACCATTAAACCACTTACTTTTCAAATTTCTCTACTTGGTTCTGGAGAAGACTGCTATAAATGAATTTGGGTTGTTTTTTTTTTCTTTATTTGGCTTGCCAATACTTACTTTTCTTTTCTTTTTTCTTTTTCTTTTTCTTTTTTCTTTTCTTTTTTTTTTTTTTTTGAGACAGAGCCTTGCTCGATTACTCAAGTTGGAGGCCAGTGGCATGATCACAGCTTACTGCATCCTTGAATTCCTGGGCTCAAATGATCCTCCTGCCTCAGCCTGTGGAGTGGCTGGGACTACAAACATGCACCACACATGGCTCTTTTTAAAACAAAAATGGGAGGCTGAGATGGGAGGATTGCTTAAGGCCAGGAGTCTGAGATCAGCCTGGGAAACATGACTTATGTTGAATAACAGTGGTGAATAACAGTGATGAAAGTGGGCAACCTGGTTGTGTTCCAAATTTTATGGAAAAGGCTTTCAATTTTTCCCCCTTCAGTATGATACTAGTTGTGGGTCTGTCATATGTTGTTTTCATCATGTTGAAGTATGTTCCTTCTATCCCCAGGTTTCTGAGGGTTTTAATCATGGAGAAATGTTGAATTTCACCAAATGCTTTTTCAGCATCAATTGAGATGATCATATGGTTTTCACCCTTCATTCTGTTGGTATGGTGCATCACATAGATTGATCTGTGTATGTTGAACCATCCTTGCATCCCATAGCTAAATCCCACTTGCTCTTGATGAATGATCTTTTTAATGTATGCTTGAATTCAATTTAGAAGTATTTTGTTGAGAATTTTTGCGTCAATAGTTATCAGAAGCATTGGCCTGTAGTTTTCTTTTCTGATGTGACTGTCTGGTTTTGGTAGCAGGGTAATGCTGGCCTCATAGGATTAGTTTGGAAATAATCCTCTCCTCCATCTTTTGAAATAGTTTGAGTAGGATTGGTACTAGTTCTTCCTTAAATGTTTAGTAGAATTCAACAGTGAAGCCATCCACTGCCAGACTTTTCTTTACTGGGAGACTTTTTCTTTTCCTTTTTTTTTAACTTTTACGTTCAGGAGTACAGGTGAAGGTTTGTTATGCAGGTAAACTAGTGTTGTGGGGGTTTGTTGTACAGATTATTTCATTACCCAGGGATTAAGCCCAGGACCCAATAATTATCTTTTCTACTCCTCTCCCTCCTCCCACCCTCCATCCTCAAGTAGGGCTCAGTGTCTGTTGTTTCCTTCTTTGTATTCACAGATTCTTTTCATTTAGCCCCACTTATAAGTGAGAATATATTTGATTTTCTCTTCCTGTGTTAGTTTGCTATGATGATAACCTCCAGATCCATCCATGTTCCTGCAAAAGACATGACCTCATTATTTTTTATGGCTGCATAGTATTCCATGGTGTGTATGTACCACATTTTCTTTATTCGATCTGTCATTGATGAGCCTTTAGGTTGATTTCATGTATTTGCTATTGTGACTAGTTGGTTGGCCTTTTTGAAGACACCAACTGTACCAATTATGCCAAAAGACAGTCAGCTAGCATGTGGTTTTCCCGAATAATGCACTTAAGCATCCACTAAGATGGCAAACATTTCATAAAAAAAAAAAAAAAAATCTTCTTCCTTTTTTTAGGTAGTTCTGAACATTCAATATTTTTCCCATAGGGTTAAAAGTACCTAAGTATATGATTACTTGGCAACTGTGGAAAAACAAGGTCAGAAATCAAGAATTGGCAATTTTTCAATTTTTACTTCTTTGTGAATATTTAACATAAATGCAGAGAAGTGAAGCATTAACACAGATCAGAATGTTTCAGTGAATAAATTTCAGTACTCCAACTTAGCATCAACTATAAACAAACATGTTAAAGTTTCCTGGGCAATAAGAGCATTTATATTTTTTGAAACAGGTACATTTCTTATTGATGGCCGCTAAGTGGTGTCTGTAGCATTTTTATCATATAGTAGTTCCATCTACAGACTATGCCTTTTTAACCGAGTTGTCCTACATTGCAGGTACATGTTTTTAGTGTTGTCTGCCTTCTGTGCTCTTCCTGCAGATTTGCTATTAAAATATTTTAAACTGTATTTTAGAAAGAAAGATACCAATCTCCATACATGACAAAAAAAATGGGGCTGGGAGTAGTGGCTCATGCCTGTAATCCTAGCACTTGGGGAGGCCAAGGCGGGTGGATCACCAGAGGTTGGGAATTCAAGACCAGCCTGACCAACATGGAGAAACCCCGTCTCTACTAAAAATACAAAAAATTAGCCGGGCATGGTGGCACATGACTGTAATCCCAGCTACTCAGGAGGGTGAGGCAGAAGAATCTCTTGAACCCAGGAGGCAGAGGTTGTGGTGAGCCGAGATTGGCCATTGCACTCCAGCCTGGGCAACAAGAGCGAAACTCCGTCTCAGAAAAGAGAAAAAAATGATAGATTGTAGTGGCAAAAACGTAAGACATGAAACAGTGTATGCAATATGCACTCATATTTTTAAAAAAGCACATATAATGCCTTTAAAAGGATACACAAAAGCTGGCAATAATTGTCAAAACAATGACCCTGTGGGTAAGAGGTTGGGGAAGTGGTGCAGAGTTTGTGTGGGGGGTTGGGAGTGATGAGAAACGTACCTCTCAGTGACATGCACAGGTGCCTGTTGGGTTGCTTACCGCATATTAACTATGCAAATAAATGTGTATGAAAGGTCTTCCCACTCAGATCAGATAAATAAGCACATATTTTCTTATAAACTTTTACATTTTTTTGTACTTGTTTTTAGGTTCAGATTTCTAATTCAGCCAGGCGTGGTGACTCACGCCTGTAATCCTAGCACTTTGGAAGGCCGGAGTGGGTGGATCACCTGAGGTCAGGAGTTCAAAACCAGATTTCTAATTCAACTGGAATTGATCTTGGGAACAAATGTACAATATTGTTTTTCTAACTCTGAGCTCTGGGCTCCATAGAATCATAGGCGGGGAAACTCCCAGGCAGGGAGTACAGGAAGGAGCAGGCCGGTTCAGCTCCACCTCATCCGGACTCTAGGTCGAAATCCCACCTCGACCTTGCAGTCTGCACATGAAGGTGGGGATGTGCTATTAGCAGCTGGAAATAATAGCCAGGAATTCAGAGGTGAGTTCAGGTCTAGTGATGCAAAATTCAGTAATTTCAGAGGAAGAAAAATCAGAGGAGGATGTCCGCATTCTTGCAGTTACCAATCCTGGAAAAGCAAAATAAATAGAGGAAAACAAAAAACTGAACCATCAACTTCTGAAAGTCCAACCTTAAATCAGCCTTAAAAAGAAATTAAAGGGTCTGGGCACGGTAGCTCGTGCCTGTAATCCCACACTTTGGGAGGCTGAGGCGGGCAGATCACCTGAGGTCAGGAGTCTGAAACCAACCTGGCCAATGTGGTGAAACCCTGTCTCTATTTAAAAATACAAAAATTAGCCAGGCATGGTGGTGCATGCCTCTAATCCCAGTCGGAGGCTGAGGCAGGAAAATCATTTGAACCCTGGAGGTGGAAGTTGCAGTGAGCCGAGTTTGCACCATTGCACTCCAGTCTGGGCAACAAGAGTGACAAAGAAAAGAAAGAAAGAAGGAAAGAAAGAAAGAAGGAAGGAAGGAAGGAAGAAAAGAAATAAGGAAAGAAAGAAAGAAAGAAAGAAAAAGAAAGAAAGAAAGAAAGAAAGAAAGAAAGAAAGAAAGAAAGAAAGAAAGAAAGAAAGAAAAGAAAGAAAGGAAGGAAGGAAGAAAGAAAGAGGAAGGAAGGAAGGAAGGAAGGAGGGAAGGAGGGAAGGGAGGGAAGGGAGGGAGGAAAGAAAGGAAGGAAGGAATAAATTAAAGAGAAAGTAACACAGAATGTTTTAAAGTCCTCAGCGTGGTTACTTTGGGACTAGAAAGAGCCTGTCTCAAACGGGGAGGAGGCACTCATCACCAAGAACCTACACCTGCGATGTCAGGTGGGAAACACGTGCATTCATCACCAAGAACCTACACCTGTGACATCAGGTGGGAAACACGTGGGAGAAGATGGAATTCTGCAGCGACTGAGGCTGGCGACACAAGAAAGCTGAGAGTCTTCGGGGCTTGAAATGGCTTATATTTCTTTACTCTTTGGTCTTTACTGAACTCCTACTGCAAAACAGGAATGTCTAGGAGTTGTGGTTATCGTAGTGAGCAAAACGGCCAAACCCCTCTGCCTCTGGGGTGTTTGCCTCCTAGTGCGGGAGACAAGCAGCAAAGAAAACCATGAAGGGAAGGACCAGACAGTGTATCAGATGGCGCTGACTGTCATGGAGAAACCATAGCAGGGGAGGGGGAGGGAGGGGGAGGGAGGGGGAGTCGGGGGAGAGGGATGGTGGGGGTAGTTGGAGAAGGCGCCATTTCCCCAGGACCTAAACGGTGCTCTGTAGATACCCGGGGAATGGGTGGCCAGGCAGGGCCGGCCCATGCAGTAGTGCCCGCACTGTGAAGGTGCAACAGCGGGAATCGGGGGAGCGTGCCGGGGATAAACTGAGGAAGCCTGGCCACCTCATGGAGTTTGCTCTGTGGGTCCCAGGGCTGGACTGGTGTGACCTCCAGCTTCAGGACCCACACACTTATAGGGACAATCTGTTGCCCAAGGAGTTTGGGGGCTTTTGGAGGCAAGGCCCTGCCCAGGCAGGATTACCTTAAACAGCCTATTTATTTATTTATTCATTTATATTTCCTTTGAGACAGAGTCTCATTCTGCCCTCCTCCCTCCCCGACCCAGGCTGCAGTGTAGTGGCCTGATCTTGGCTCACTGCAACCTCTACCTCCCAAGATCAAGCAGTTCTCCCTGCTTCAGCCTCCCGAGTAGCTGGGATTACAGATGTCCACCACCACCCCAGGCTAATTTTTATTTTTTCGTAGAGACAGGGTTTTGCCATGTCGGCCAGGCAGGCCTCAACCGCCTGATCTCAGGTGATCCACCCGCCTTGGCCTCCCAAAGTGCTGGGATTACAGGTGTCAGTCACTGTGCCTAGCCTGGGGGTACTCTTTGAGGTGAGGGTGTAGACAGGCATCACTGGAGTAATCATGGGACAAGTGATATCTACATCTGGATACACGCATATACCCCACCTGTTCCTTTAAGGCTGACCTTTTGTCCTCTGATCCCATCTCCCACTTGCAGGCACTACCGACCTCTGGACAATCAACCACATCAACCCAAATTCAGGCCCGGCCCGGCTCATCCCAGTACCCAGCAGTGGAGGCTACAGGAGATGGAAAATAAGGAGCAAAAGGAAGACAGATTGTGGGGAGGGGGCGTCCATACGCTTTCTTTTTTTCTCCTTTCTTTTATGTAAATACTGTCATCTGCCATTAAATGTGAAGATGATGTGGATTGCAGAAACCGCCTGACAGCTTAGTGGAAAGCACTCCCTGTTCATTACACAAATATCCAAGACCTCGCTTTTAATCCCTCACGGAGTGCCAGGTTCACTCCCAGTTCCTGCCAACAGCATGGCCCCTCTCTTCGAGAGGTCGGGAGGAATCAAGAGGAAGCCAGATGAGCCTCTTACCGACTCCCTGACCCTTCGGGAGGAAACTGTCTAACCAGAAAAGCAGGGTCACCCCTCAATCGAGAGACCATTACTGAGCAGGAAGCAGCTCCCATTTCCTTTTGGGGTATTTCCTTTTGGTTCAAGCCTCAAATATTCTCCTAGGTAGAAAGACCTCCTGGAATACCATTTTCTGTGGAGAATGGAAACAACATCAGCATCACAAATGTGGGCTCACTTAGAAGCATCCGATTTCAGACCCAGTAAGCACTTCCAGGTCCCCGCCTTTGAGGTGGGAGCACAAGACTCTGTGATGTGGACTTCACCACTCATTCCTCTGCCCACATGCAGAGCACCTACTGGGCACCGGCTCGTGGCTGCGCATGCCAGACTTGTCCTAGGGGCTCAGTCTGGGGAAAGAACAGACATAAAAATACCAGGTGGCTTTTGTGGATGCTGGGATGGAGGTCTGAATAGGGATGGTGAGGCAGAAACACAGCAGAGGCAGGAGGAGGAACAAGCACAGCTTTGAGGGGGAAAAAAGATCTGAGATTGCTGGGGAACAAGGTCAAGAAGGAGCCAAGAGAGGGAGCCAGGCCAGCGAAGAGACGTTACAGCTTTCGTGGGACCAGCAAGGGACCAATGTGGAAATGGAGGACGTTTGTGTGCAGCTCCTTAACTTCCCAGAGCCTTTGCACATACTTCCTGTATTTCAGGCTTCCCCTCTTA
This sequence comes from Saguinus oedipus, assembly GCA_031835075.1. Taxonomy (NCBI): domain Eukaryota; kingdom Metazoa; phylum Chordata; class Mammalia; order Primates; family Cebidae; genus Saguinus; species Saguinus oedipus. The sequence goes on from CM063176.1 coordinate 136,876,622, forward strand.
GGAGCCCCAGCCTTCCCAAGGTAGAAGCCAGCAGCTCTTTCCCAGCTCTCCTTACAGCTAGGGTACAGCCAGATGGCCTCGAGTCCACTAATCAGACTCAGAGAAGGGAGGCTTCAGTTTGGAAGCCAGTGGTGTGATAGCAGAGGCGGCTCTTGGACGTGCCCTGCAGGCTCCCTCCAGCGACGGTGGCTGCAATCCCAGTGGTAACCGCCATGTCCACCATCACCCGCACTAGCTTCCCGTCTCTATTTGGCAGCAGAGGCGCTGGGCCCTCCACTGGGCTGGAATGTGGCTGTTGCTCTTACCCAAGAGACTCCAAGCCTGCGCTTCTGGCTCTCCTCAAGGCTCTGAGAGCGGCTAATATCCTTTAATGGTCTCCTTTCCTCTCTAATCTAACAAGAGTCAGTTTTATTACTTGTAACCAAAAGTCCCGATTGGTATAGTTGGGATATAACAAGAGCTAGAACGAGAGACACAGATAGGAGCCAAGTGCCAGCATCCGTGTGCAGCCCTAGAGTCTAGATTTGACGCTGGAGCCCAGTGGCTTTCTGTTGGGTGCTGCAGAGACCTGACAATTTCATGGAGCTTCCTGAGGGCTGAGCTGGGGCTTCTGCACCCACTTCCTACACTAGTCACTGCGCCTAGCCTAGAGGGTACTTTTTGAGATGAGGATGTTCTGTCTTTAACTCTTTCACACACTGCTGAGCTTTCAAATGCATATTGCATTTCAAAACAACAACAACAACAACAATAAAAGGCCAGGTGCAGTGGCTCCCGCCTGTAATCCCAGCACTTTGGGAGGCCAAGGCGGGCAGATCACTAGGTCAGGAGTTTGAGACCAGCCTGACCAACACGGTGAAACCCCATCTCTACTAAAAATACAAAATTTTCCAGGCGTGGTGGTGTGTACTTATAGTCCCAGCTACTCGGGAGGCTGAGGCAGGAGAATCTCTTGAACCCAGGAGGTGAAGGTTGCAGTAAGCTGAGATCACGCCACTGCACTCTAGCCTGGGTGACAGAATGAGACTCCATTTCAAAAGTAAATTAATTAATTAATTAAAAAACAATAATAATAGCCCTGGCGTTCCCGGAGCACTTGCCGCTCATCTGGCACTGTGCCACAGGTGGTATCATCCAAGGCGGCTACAGTAGAATCTTCTATCACACAGGCTCTTGTTACAACATGACCTTGACAGCTCCTGCATCAACAGGGCTGTGAATCTGTGGCGACTGTGGAAGTGATGCTGTGTGACTTCCAAGGCCAGGTCACAAAAATGGATGCAACTTCTACCTGGTCCTCGTGGGACTCTCAGTCTGAGAACCCAGCCACCATGCTGGAAGTAAGTCTTGACCAAGTGTGGGTGTTACGGTCTGGACACTCAGCTAAGACCCCAGTATGCAGTCAGCATCATCTGTCAGGCAGGCAAGCCAGGAAGTCCAGAAATGAGTCTAGCCACAGCCGCCTTCTGACTAAACCCATGAGAGACTAAATGAGAACTGCCCAGATGTGCCCCAACAACCCCCAGAAATGTGAAGGACAATAATAAAATAATTGTCATTGTTTTAAGCTGCTACGTTTTGGGAGTTTTCTTTTTTTTTTTTTGAGACAGAGTCTCATTCTTGTTGCTCAGGCTGGAGTGCAATGCAATGGCACCTCACAGGTTCAAGCCATTCTCCTGCCTCAGCCTCTTGAGTAGCTGGGATTACAGGCATGCACCACCATGCCCAGCTAATTTTGTATTTTTAGTAGAGATAGGGTTTCTCCATGTTGGTCAGGCTGGTCTCGAACTCCCGACCTCAGGTGATCTGCCCACCTCAGCCTCCCAAAGTATTGGGATTACAGACGTGAGCCACTGCGCCCAGCCCGAAGTATTTCACAGTTGCAGCAATAGATAACTGGAGCACACTGTTTCAGCGCCTTAACTAATTAACACATTTAATATTCACCATGACCTATGAGGCAGGTGTTATTATTATCCATTGTTGTTAGTAGCAGCCTCGCTTTTATAAATGAAGGAGGAGAGACACAGAGAGGGTGAGTAACTTTCCCAATGGCACACAGGTGACAAGTGGTGGAGCTCAGACCTATGTTACTGCAGGAGCACACTGCCGCACTCCAAAAGCCCTATTGTAAGCTCAGAGGAATAAGAGGACTTTAAGGAGGGAAGCGGAGTGGGGTAGCCGTGGTCAGATTTGTGTTTTAAAAAGATGTGGTGTTGGGGAGGAATCGAGGGCAGGTGTCAGGGTAAGTCCGGAGGCAGAGGTCACCCTGGCCACTGCAACATCTAGGTTAGCCCTCAGCAAGGCCTCACCCCAGGCAGTGGCTGTGGGGGTGAAGAATGGAGAACCAGAAACAGATCTAAGAGATAGCACAGGGGCAGGTCACTGGCTAGGTCATGAAAATGGGGAGGGGCCGGCTCAGAGATGGCACATTGTCAATTGTCACCATGTTTATTGTGGTAACTGGAAGATAAAGATATCAGCCACCACTTACCTTATTGATTTCAGCAATTGCTAAATGCAATAAGTTATCACTCACAAAGATCAGCCTTGGGTACCAGCTAATATCACGGTTATCAGAAAACATGTCCCCAAGGTGAGCAGAACTAGGACGTGTGTCAGTAGAAATATGCGTGGTTGTGCCACGCTAACAATCAACCCTAAAATCCCGGGGGTTTAAAAGAGAACTGCACTCATTCATCTGTCTCCTGAGGCCAGCCAAGGGCTCTGCTCCACATTTTCCCCATCCATGGCCCCCTTCTCAACCTCTGCTGATTACCATTGCAGATCACGAGAGAGCTTTGGAGAGTCTCAGACCAGCCATTAGGTCTTTCCCCCAGAAATGACCCAGGTTATAACCATTCACATGGATTGGCCAGATCAGGATCAGGTCGCCTGGCCTCCACAACTGCCAGGGGGCCAGGAAGTTCAATCAGATCCCAGGAGGTAAGAGCTAGGTCCTGGTGGTCAGCAGTAGATGATAGTGTGGGTGCGTCCTGCCTACAAGGCAGGTTGCTGGTGCCTCTGTACTCCGACTTCATCTGGGTTAGCACTATTTCTGCATCTTTTGATCCCACATGAGCCACTCAGGGCTGAAGGCCTGTCTCCCTCTTCTCTCTAGCAGCGTGCTCTCGCGTCGATCTGAATGCCGGTTACACAGACTGAAAAGTCATCAGGTGTGTGCTTTTTCTATGTGTATATTATATTTTAATAAAAAGTTAATTTAAAAACGGGAAAGGCCCACTCACTCCAGCAGGGTGAAAACCCTTTTATCCCAGAGGCTCAGCTCTTGGGACTGGTCCCATTCATTCCTCAGCTCTACTCACTCTCAAAATCAAAAAGCTGATGCGCAGCCTGACAGCTGCTGGTCCAGGAAGCAGGACCAAGTCAGCTTCCATCCTCATCCAGTCTCCTTAGGGTCTCCCTGCTGTCTGGCTGAGGCTGGACATGGGTACCGAGTGGGTTAATTGTGCGGCTACACAGCGGGAACCTCTCAGATGCACAAACTCCATTAACCTGGAAATCTGGGTGAGGAGACATGGTTTGTCTCCTGGTCTGTGCTCCTGGGACCTGGCAAACATCTGACCTCTCCTGGATGACTTTTCCAGGGTCAACCTATTATGAACGAATCCTGACTAATTCAGTCACCCTTCCATTTCTTAAGTATGATTTGTGGCTTAATTGCAGCAGGAAAAAAAAATAATGAGAAGTGCACAGCCCAGGCCATATCCATAATTCATAACTGCAATAAAACCCTCCACATGCTGTTGTGACTTATGGCAGACTTAGCGGTGTGCACCCTGGGGCCAGCCAAGGGCCCAGATGTTTCCGCTGCAGAATTTAGAGCTCATGGGCCGGAGGATCCAGGCTTCGCAACACTCATGGCAAAGCTCAATCCTGGTTGGAGGCAAAAACCAGAGCGTTGGCTTAGGGCCCAGGGACTCGGGAGTGGCCCACGTGTAGGCTGCCCAGGAAAGCAGGGTGTGTTGGAGGCTTGGAGGCCAGAGGCATCATTGAGGGAGCAACTGCAAAGTATCTCAAACCTACGGAAACCCCTTGCCATCATCATACAGCAGCGTGGGTCTGCACCAGCCCCAAGAAAGTGGAAGGATGATATATCAGCTTGGAGGCTGGGCTATGAGTGATTGAAAACCCAGGTCAAATAGCTTATACTATAAGGGGAATTTAGTGGCTCACATAACTGAAAAGTCCAAAGATCATCAGGCTTCAGGTGAGGCTAGATCCAGAGGCTCAAATGATGCCATCAGGTAGAAGGCATCTTCCATTCTTTCCTCTGCTTTGCACCTCGGGCACCACTCGGTGGCCACTCACTGGCAGTTCCAGGGTTCCCTCCCAAGAAGCCAAATGGCTGCAGGAGTTTCAGCTCTTACAGCCTCAGGGAAGAAAGACTGCCTCCTTCTGCCAAGCACTGAATGAAGGCCCCAGCTCTGACTGGCACCCATTGGGTCAGGTGTCCGTTGCTAAACCAATTACCAGCAGAGGGGTGTGGAGGAGAGCAGAACACACTGAGTAACTGGAACCAAGCAGGCAAGTGAAGTCCACAGACTCCAAATACTGAAAAAGAGGGGAAGGGCCGTTCCCTTGGGGGAGACTTGTTTGACCAAAAGAAGCAGAACTGGAGATGCTAGGAAGGAAAAGGGCAGGTGCCTACGACCTAGGCCAGGAGGGGACAAACTGGGTCTGGGGGCCACACCCAGCCCAACACATGCTTGTGTAGGTAAAGTTCTGTTGGTGCAGAGCCATGCCATTCATTCACAGGCTGTCTGGGGCTGCTTTTGCACTGCAGTGGCAGAATTAAGTCACTGTCACAGTCTCTGTCCATCTGGCCTGCAGTCTAAAAAGCTACCATCTGGCCCTTTTCAGAAAGTTCCCTGAGCCCAGGCTTAGGGAAAACTTTATTTTAATGGGGTCCTTCTGAGGCGATGGCTAAGCACAAGCATTGGAAACTCACAGCACCCAGGCACCTCGAAATCGGAGTTGACATCTTCTCCGGCCTTCTGCCCACATTCTGGCTGGGGACCAGGGTGGCACCCAGAGAGCCAGGATGCAAGAAGTCCTGTGGGTGTGAGCTGGTTCGGCCAGGTCAGGGCAAGGGCACCTGGTCCTACTGTGCTGCTTCCAACCGGGTGACCTAGGGTGTGGCACACATCTCTCTTGGTTGGGTGCCACGGGATGAGGCTGGGGGTCCCCAGGCCCTCTCCATAGCTAGCAGTCAGGACCTTCTGGGGTGAGCCATGGAGGGGGCCTCCTCCTCTTCCCTCACCCAAATATGGCTTCAGGAGGCGAAGTCGCCAGAAGGAGGCACAAAGAGACCCCATCACTGCTGTGCATGAGGAAGGGGGAATGCCATGCCGCACCCCTGCAACCACCTGTGTGCCTCTGACAGTCACCCTCCTGCAGGCTCTTGTCACCAGTGCCACTTGGGGAATTGAAACAGGCTGGGCTCTGATGTTGGGAGAGGTGTGCCTGCCACAGCTGTCCCACTGGTGTCCCAGAGACCCAGCCACGTGGCTCTCCTCTCTGGGAGGATGGAGGGGACTTGGCCTGCACAACCTCTTCCCTCTCAAGAAGCCAAATGGCTGCAGGAGTTTCAGCTCTTACAGCCTCAGGGAAGAAAGACTGCCTCCTTCTGCCAAGCACTGAATGCTTACTGAAGTCACGCCTACTCCGAGGTGTGACTCGGGCTAAGGTGACCCCACCCACCCTCCCGGAAGGTCCCATGTGCACATGAGTGGGCCCCGGGCAGTGTGCAGTTTTCTAGCAGGAGGCCACCACTGGCCACCTCAGGACCCTCTGCATGGGGACTCCATGCCTGCAGCCTCTTCTTTGACCAGCCCCAGGGGAGGCAATGTTTAGCGTGAGCCCATAAAGAGCTGCTGTTCCTGCCCAGTGCCCTCTCTGCTCTGCGTGTGCTGGCCCTGAACTTCCCATTGGGTTTGGCTGGTGGGGGATCCCAGCAGGTCAGGTCAAGAGAAGATAACTAGATTGGGTGACTTCACCCTCCCCGTGGGACCCTCGGGGGCTGGCTGCAGCCCCTCCCATGTAGCTCTCTGTATTCTGGTAACTTCTCCATCCCTTCACCCCTTGATGTTACGTTGTAACCGCTCCTCACTATTGCGAGCCCCTGGGTGCTGACCTCCCTCTTGGGGTTTCCCTAGCCCCTGCCCAAATCTGGCTTGTTGGTTTCTGTTAGGACCCTGTCTAATATACAAGCCAAGCCACACGGAGCCTCAGAGAGACCTGTGCTGAAGGGGCTGGTGAAATCGGGGTGATGGAGACCAAGGCCTGGCTCAGGGGAAGCCAGCCTGGATTGCTCTGGTGGCTTGCACACCTGCCCCAAATGCCTGCCCACAAAGAAGTCCCCTGAAATTCTGAGGATGGCTGGTTAGTCATAGCTCCCTTGGCCTGCTGAAGACCGCAGTGGTAGGGCCAACTCTCCCCAAGGTGTGAGAAGTCCAAGTTTACTCAAGGGCGAGGAAGGATCTGCTTGCCTGAGGCCTGTGCCCTGGAATGGGGCAATGAGCTTGGAGCCCCCTGAAAGGCCTCCCATGGCAGCATGCACACAGCCGCACCTTCATTCTGCAAACAAGAATAGAGACTACACTGCCCTGCTGAAGAGTTAGGAGCTGAAAGATTCTGGGTTTCAAAGAGTTTTCTGTCTATAGAGACAGACAAGTAATAAATAAAGAGTAACAAGAGTTACTTGTTAACTTGTTTAATTGTTACAAATTAACAAGTAACAGAGAAAATTCTGATGTTAGCACAAAAAATGCTACAATGTAGGCAAACACTGGGAATGGGGGAACACTGAGACTGGAGCACTCCAGGTTGTTTGAAGGAGACCTCTGAGTGCTCCTAAAACAAGGGTAGAGGAATGCTGTCACCAGGAGGAGAGGCGAAGGGAGGGCCCCTGCAGAGGGAGCCAGTTTAAAGCTCAGCTCTCCTACTGAGACAGCAGCGCCCCTCCTGGCTGGAAAGTCACCTGGGAGCCTGGCCCTCCTGGAATCACCCCCTCCTGCTCTCTCACTGAGGTATGTTCATTCTTTATTGGATGACCAGAAGTCTCAAATCTCGCAGTAGTCCGGATAGCTGCTCTCTGGCCTGGTGAGATGGCTGATTCCTGCTTTCCACAGTTTGCTTTATTGACGATTATATATGAGCTCATTGTTCCCAGCGTTTGGACTAATGCATTCATAAGGCTGGAGACAAAGGAAGAGGCACCCAAGCCTAAGCCACGCAGAGTTAAAGAACACATACCTAGCTTTAGAATTGTGTATTTCATTCTAAGTAATTTAGTTCCTGCCTTTCACACTTGCAATTAAGAGATGGTGAGTGACAGAAGATTTCTTCTCTGCAGGCAGAAAAGTACATACCCACAAGCTCGTGCACCCACACAAATTCCGTCAGCACTCTCGTGCATGTCCAGGTACACACAGGCCCTTGCCTCTGCCCGTACCGCATGTACACACACGTGCACACATGTACACACCCTGTGCAAGTGCACACAGAGATGTGTGCACATGGGAGCTCACGCTGACGGACTATACATCCTGCGTGTTCATTGCATGCTTGCACTAGCACCTGTGTGTGCGGCTTCACATTATGACTTTGAAGAGGCCCTGAGCATGGAAAAGCTTCTGTAGTATTTTTGCCTCCAACAAGGAATTTAAAAGAAAATAGTTATTTTTTTAAATATCAGAAAATTTGCTGGGTGCAGTGACCCATGCCTGTAATCCCAGCACTTTGGTAAACTGAGGTGGAAGGATCACCTGAGGTCAAGAGTTCAAGACCAGGCTGGCCAACATGGTAAAAACCCGTCTCTACTAAAAATACAAAAATGAGCCAGGTGTGGTGGTGGGTGCCTGTAATCCCAGCTACTTGGGAGGCTGAGGCAGGAGAATTGCTGGAACCCAGGAGTTGGAGGTTGCAATGAGCAGAGACTGTGCCACTGCACTCCAGCCTGGTAACAGAGCGAGACTCCATCTCAAAAAAATCCTGCTAGGGGCCGGGCACAGTGGCTCATGCCTATAATCCCAGCACTTTGGGAGGCTGAAGTGGGTAGATCGCTTGAGCTCAGGAGCTCGAGCCCAGCTGGGCAATGTGATAAAACCTTGTCCTAACTAAAAATACAAAAGTTAGAGGAGTATGGTGATACGTATCTAGTCCCAGCTACTTGGGAGGCTGAGGTGACTAAATCACTTGAGCCCAGGGGGTGGAGCCTGCAGTGAGCCATGACTGTGCCTCTGTGCTCTAGCCTTGGTGACAGAGCAAGACCCTGTCTCAGAAAAAAAAAAAAAAACTTTGAGGGGCTTGCGTCCCACCCGCTACATTTTGATCCAATTGGTCTAGGTGGGGCCTGAGCATCTGGGTTTAGAAAACCTTCCCAGGTGACTCTAACATGCAGCTGAGGTTGGGAATCTCTGGTCTACAGGCCCTCTGATGAGTGAATGTCCCATGACGGGAACTCACTACCTGGTTTAGCAGCCCCGCCTGCTTTGTGGACAAGTTCAGAGTTAGAGCTTTTCTCCACGATGTGCTTCCCAATTTCCAGACGGGTGGAAGCAAGCCCGGGGGGGGGTGTCTTCCCACCGTCACTAGCTGGGGAGCTGTTCACTGATTCTGCTACCCTCCTCTGGTGGCTGGCTGCACTCTAGCATAACCTGCCTCCTCCAGGAAGCCTGCCTGACTACTCCAACCCCCAGGCCTCTCTCCCAGCTCTGGGCACCCAGACCCCCAAGGACAGAGCGCTTGCTTCCTGTTCCTCCTGTCTAAGCCTCGTCTTCAGCAGGCTTCTGTCAGGTGAAAGTGCAAGCAGCTGGCACTATAGGGCTGCAGGTCTGGAGAGAGCACAGGGTGGGAGGCCAGCAGATGCTGGCCAGATGCACGACCAAGGCAGGCCCTCCACTGTTCAGAGCCTGCTGGCTCAGCCACGAGTTGGGGCTGATGCACCTGCGTGAAACACCTGAACAAATGTGCAGAGACTGCCAGCACCGCACCTGCACACGGAGGGCTCCACGTGGCTCCACCCCAAGCTGGGTGCCTGCCACAAGGCCAACTTCTCCACTAGCCACCACAGACCCCATGCCAAGAGCCCACGCTACTTTTAGAGGATGCTCAAAATGTCAGATTTCTTTAAAAATCGGAGGAAAATAATGACTCTAATGTAGCCTGGGTTATATTTGTCTTCACACTGACGACACTGTAAAAGATCATTGTTAGGCTTTCATGGAGGAAGGGACCCGGGAAAGCCATACTGCAGCCCTAGCAAGGGTGTCGATCTCCAGGCCTAGAGTGGGGCCCAGTGGGATCGCCCCACATTCCCAGTGGGCCCAGACCAGTGTTTCAGATGGCACTGTCTGTGCCCACTGATGCTGACTTCTATCAGGAGTTTCTCCAGCAAAGCGAGGTAGGTGAAAGCATGGGCTCTGAAGTTACATGGCTGGAACCCGAGCTGCGTGACAGGCTGGTCGCTTCATGAACTCTGTGCTTCTGTTTCTGTTGCTGTAAAATGGGGATGCTAAGCCTCCTTCCAGGGTCGTGAGGACTCAGGGAGCTGATGCACTGAGAGACCCAGGCATTTGGGAGGCCTGTCCCCATCTTCCGCTGGGACAGCGCACCTCCAGGGGTATGGCAGACAGCAGTGGGCTCTTTCTGGGGTCCTGGGACAAGGCCAGGCCCTGGGCATCACTGCAAGTTTCAGACACACATGATCCCTTGGGAGAGGCCTCAAGCCCCTGCCTCCTTCAGCCTGAGAAAGGGGCTGAGACCCGGGGCCTCTGCCTGAGGAGCCCTGGGGAGCTGCCATTTGGTCCCTTTCTCTGGCTGGTGAAGGGGCCTGAGGGAAGCCCAGGGCACTTTTCAGGACGTGTGGCTGCTCTGTGCCCGGGCTTCTCTGCCTCCCTCCTCTTGGTCCCCACAGAGGAGCAGCTGGAGCTCTGCTTGTTCTCCCGGGTTTTTACTCAGCACATTCTGCAAGCACTTATTGAGCACCTACTGAGTACTGTGGGGGCAGATGGAAGCAGAGCCACCATCAGCTGGGATTTCTGGAACTGAGCCAGACTGAGGGGAACCCGGACAGCCCAGGGAGGGAGGGGTCTCCTCTGCTGCAAATCCCTATTGGAGGACCCTTGCTCCCTCATCACACTGCCCTGCAAGATGGGGTGGTCATCACCACATTACAGATGAGGAGACTGATGACCAGGCAGAAGAAGGAGCTTCCCTGGGCCACGTGGCTGTCGGTGGTGAGCTGAGGCCTACACCCAGCTCTGTCTGATGCAGAGTCCTCATCCTAAGCCAGCTCACCTCCTGTGCCGTGACAACTGAGGTGACCTTGTGCCAGGGCTCCTGGTGCCCTCAGGCAAGGGCCTGCCCACAGGCTCTCCCTTTTGGCTTGAACCCTAGACTGGATGGAACAGGTCAAGAGGAAGCAGACCTTGATCCTCCCCCTGGGGGTCATCACCAGCGCTGAAGCTGAAAGGGAGGCTGCAGCCTCAGGAGCTCCCAGAGGCACATCTGATGGATGGGGAAGCAGAAAGTGACTTCCTCAAGGTCACACAGCAAAGGAAAAGAAGAAGGGGGCTGGTGGACGGGGGTGGTGGCTCATGCCTATAATCCCTGCACTTTGGGAGGCTGAGGCATGTGGATCACTTGAGATCAGGAGCTCGAAACCAGCCTGGGCAACACAGTGAAACCCCATCTCTACTAAAAATACAAAAATTAACTGGGCATGGTGGTGGGTGCCTGTAGTCCCAGCTACTCGGGAGGCTGAGGCACAATAGTTGCTTGAACCTAGGAGGCAGAGGTTGCAGTGAGCCAAGATTGTGCCACTGCACTCCAGCCTGGGCGACAGAGTGAGACTTGATCTCAGAAAAAGAAAAAAAGAAGAAAGCGGGGCTGGGGTGGAGTCGCCCCAAGTGTCCTGTTTTATCCCCATCAGGGAGAACCCTCCAAGTTGTCAGATGGGCATCACACCACACTGGGCAAAGTAGAAGATGCCCTTTGGGGCCCAGTGGGCTCCTATCTGTATTTACCAAGTCTCCATCCCCCACCCATCCACACACACCTCCCTAAAACACACTTTGAACCTGACAATTCTTTATTTATAGAGACAAGGTCTCACTATGTTGTCCAGGGCAACATACAGCAAACACTTATTGAGCACCTACTGAGTGCTGGGGACAGGTGGAAGCAGAGCCACTGGCTGATCCTGCACTCCTGGGCTCAAGCAACCCTCTTATGCTGAATTACAGATGTGAGCCACCCCACCTGCCACCCTCCCACTTTTTTTTAAAACCTGACAGTTCTTAAAATGCTTTACACTTTGTGAAGCATATATAAATATATATATGTTTCCTTATACAAGTCTTGAGATAAGTAATCTTCGTTAAGGGTGATTTTTCTGATTTTAAATCTTTAAAGCACGGTAATACATAAAAAGATAGAAAAATTCCCATAAATACAGTCTCTCAGAAGTTACCCCTTTTATTAACATGTGGACATATTTCCTTTTCTTTCTCTCTCTCTCTCTCTCTTTTTTTTTTTTTTTTTTTTTGAGATGGAGTCTCACTGTCACCTAGGCTGGAGTGCAGTGACACAATCTCAGCTCACTGCAACCTCCATCTTCTGGGTTCCAGCAATTCTCCTGCCTCAGCCTCCCAAGTAGCTGGGATTACAGGCTTGTGCCACCACGCCCAGCTAATTTTTGTATTTTTAGTAGAGACTGGGTTTCACCATGTTGGCCAGGCTGGTCTCAAACTCCTGACCTCAGGTGATCCACCTCGGCCTCCCAAAGTGCTGGGATTACAGGGGTGAGCCACCGGGCCCGGCCTCCTGGTATTTTCTTTGCTACTTTTGTTTTCACTGTAAAGTGTACAGTCTTAAATGTACAACTCCCTAAGTGTAAGGCTCCCGACACACCCCTGGCCCTGGACAACTGCTGTCCTACCATCACTCACCATAGGTTAGCGTTGCTTGCTTTAGAATTTTTTAAAGGAATCATTGTTACCTTGCTTCTTCCTCTCAACAAAATAGCTGTGAGGTTCCTTCCTGTTGTTGCCTGTGTCTGAGGCTGTGCTTTTTGTTGATGTCTGCTATTTTATTTTATTTATTTATAATTTTTATTTATTTATTTTTTTTGAGATGGGGTCTTGCTCTGTCACCCAGGCTGGAGTGCAGTGGCACAATCTTGGCTCACTGCAAACTCCGCCTCCCGGGTTCAAGTGATTCTCCTGCCTCAGACCTTCAAGTAACTGGGATTACAGGCGTGCGGCACCATGCCTAGCTAATTTTTGCATTTTTAGTAGAGACAGTGATCCACCATGTTGGCCAAGCTGATCTCGAACTCCTGACCTCAGGTGATCTGCTTGCCTCAACCTTCCAAAGTGCTGGGATTACTTGCGCAAGCCACCGTACCAGGTCTGCTACTATATTAGAAGGGTGCGCCATGATTAATTCATCCATTCCACTGTTGATGGACACTTGGACTGTTTCTACACTGGGGCTGTTAGGAATGAAGAAGCTGGGAAATTCTTGCTTTTTAGAGGATCTCATACAATCAATACATCTCAATAATAATAACTGTTATATACTATATATTGTCTATCATATTCTGTTACATAATTAATATATTAAATTTTAATGAAATCAATAAAAACTAATATAATTTTCGTCATATTCAATGAAATCTTAGCTTTGCCCAACACTTTAAATGCCACATCGCTAAAATCCCTGCCTAGATATATAAGCCCGATTTTATTTTTCTGTTTCGCGGATGAGAAAACAGCAAGGAAGGCACAGCTCGGCCCTGGCCCGGCTGTTCCCCCTCGGTTTGGAGTTTCATCGCGAGGAAGCCAAGAGCCTAAAATACGAATACCCAGGAAGTTAAGCAGCGGGAGAGGCCTTGCTGAGGCAATAAAGAAACACACGTCCGAGGACGGAGGAAAGTGTTCTGTGGTTGGCTTCCGCAAATACAAAACAGAGAGAGCCACGAGGCGGGGACCCTGGCGGGGCGCCTCCGCGCGGGATCCCGGGAGGCGCCGCACCCGCATCCGCCACCAGGTGGCGCCAGAGCAGCGTCCACGGCTCCGCAGGGCTGGGGCTGCGGGAGGGGCCGCAGAGACAAACCAGGCCTCCACCCAGGCTTCCTGCAAAGACCAGGTAGGAGAGGGCTCTGGCAGCCGATCAGAAGATTTTCCACAGACACGCTGCACCCCGCCTTCCCTCCTAAAGCATCCGAAAGTACCTACGCCCCCGAGCTTCCCGGACCTCATTTGTCGGCCAGGAAGAAGGAGGGAATGAGATGTATTCGTTGCAGAAAATCCTCTAAAGAGCAAGCGTTTCCCAGTGGCACAGAATTTCCCAGCCGGGCAGCCCCTGAGTCCAGTCCCGCAGCTTCACAGCGAGTTCAGAGAGGTCCTTGGACCAGGCTGAGGCTACACAGCCACCCTGGGTCCGTGTCTTCTCCCAGAAACTGGGATTTCCTCTTCCCGCGGGACCTGCAGAGAAGCAGCCGGTCCCAGGTCTCCCGACTGCACCCGCCGCACCGCCCGCCTCCCCCGTGGTGAAACATTTCACTTCCAACAGATGAAGCTGTCACCTAAGGGGGCCTTCTCAGCCCAGGCTGGGGGCCGCAGAAATGCCTTTCATCATCCTTCACCTGCAGGAAGCTCATGAGACAAATGGGGGGAAATGGAGGCAGGAGGCGGAGAGGCGAGAGCGCGATACCCTCCCAGAGGGAGCCGCACTGCAGAGGCAGGGCCACGTCCCGGTGCCTTTCCCCTGCCCAGGGAAGCAGCAGACCTTCTCCTACGGGAGCCGGGAACCAAGGGCCGACACAGACACCCACGTGTGGAACACCGATTAGACAATCACAGCTGTCTGGCACCATTAATGCCGCTGATATTAACTCTCCAGCCCCTGCCCAGCATTTGACAGTTGTCACTTCTGGTCCCACAATGAGCCTGCAAAAGTACAGACTGTAATCTCCATGCTGCGGAGTAGAAAATAGTTGGGGAGGCAACGTGACTCGCCCAGACCCGCACTGCTAAGAACAGAGGCGGCCGGGGCTTCCTCCTGCAAGGCTGGGCCGCCGTCACCCAACAAGGGAGGTCGTGGCTGCAGGAGCTGGAAGGAAGCGTGGTGATTGCCGCTCTAGGGTGCATCCGGATGAGGTCAGCAGGGTGACGGCTCGCAGGGAATGCAACATGCACACACAGGATACAGCGGGATCCCACACGGAGATCTCACTCACTCGGGAATTCCACACGGGGATCCCATACGGAGATCTCACTTGGGAATCCCACACGGAGATCTCACTCACTCTGGAATCTCACTCGGGGATCCCACAGGAATCCCACACGGAGATCTCACTCGGGGATCTCACTCAGGGATCCCACACGGAGATCCCACTTGGGAATCCCACACGGAGATCTCACTCGGGGATTCCACACAGAGATCTCACTCACTCGGGGATCTCACTCGGGAATTCCACACGGGGATCCCACACGGGAATGCCTCTGGCCAGCCTCCGCGCTCACTGTCCATGCATTTTGCCCACAGCACCGGTGAACTCACCGGGATAAGAGCCCTGCCTCCTTTAACATGCCAGCCATGCTTTCCCTCTGCGTCCCGGTTTGGATTCTGCGCATCCGCGTTTCTCCAGCCCCTGACGTCCACATCCCTCAGGACTATTATCCAGTGGAGTGGGCACCCACCGAATGGCTGAACATTTTTTTCACTTCCTCCCCCAATTGGTCAAGGCACCTAGAAGTGGCCTGGGCCGGCCCCCTATGGATGGCCCCCCACACTGAGTCTTCCTGTCCCTGAACTACTCTGGATGCTCCTTTGCAGGGCCTCATCCATCCCCTGATGTCCACTGTCTGTCCCAGACTTGGCACAACAGAACGTGCAGACCCCCAGCTCAGGGGCCCTCGGATTTTAGCTGCTATAGATGGCAAAAGAGCTCAGGAAATCGGGCAGGCCTCATCTAAGTTATGACATCAGCCTTGGACAATCTCCTCCGTGTATTTTTCTAGGATCCCAGGGCCACCAATTACTAGATATTCGTGGTTACTCCTCCGTGCTGAGCTGTGGATCCCCTAATTAAGGAGGCTACGTCATTGCTGACTCAGCTGGTGCCTTCTCTCTCCAGAAACTACCACAAGAGAGTCTCTGACTCATCACACTCATTCATACTGCATGTGCACATGTGTGTTCCTGTGGGCAGGGGCATGCATGTGCATTAAAAGCCATTTAAAACATGCAACATGTGACACTGTAACTACCATGCATGCTAAATAACCATGCAAATGTATTTTTCTTGATGACAACTTTATTTTTCTTTTGTTTCATTTTGTTTTTGAGACAAGGCCTCACTCTGTTGCCCAGGCTGGTCTCCTGAGCTCAAGTGATTCACCTCCCTCTGTTTCCTGTAGTGTTGGGATTACAGGCATGAGCCACCATGCCCCACCTCCTCATGGTAATCTTAAGCCTCTTCATTTGTGAACTGCTTCATGTAACTCCTGTCTTGCATTTGCATTTTCATCGCTGGTAACCCTGGTTCACAAATGCACCTGGGGATGGAGATGTAGCGATGGTGGTTTTCACATCAGCGGCAGGGAAAGATGGAGCACTCATGGGTGCTCTTAGAGGAACTCGGTGGCCACCGGGAAAAAACTAAGGGGGGAATCACACCTTATACTATATGCTGAAATAAATTCCAAATGGGAAAAATATTTAGATACAAAAAAGCTCTAAAAACATCAAAAGAAAGCACAACATTTTGTATAGAATCTCAGAATGCAGAACTCCTGTCTCTAAGGAGGACATAAAACTCTAACAACGTAAAAGATTGTTAGAGTCTCATAAGTTTTAAAGCCAAAAGTCAAGCAGAAAGCAGGGAAATATATTTGTAACTCCTATCACAGCTACAGAGACAGTTTCCTTAATATGTAAAGATTCCCTGCAAATCAATAAGACCAAAAATTCAACAGGAAAAAAAAAAAAAAGCCCAGGACATCAACTGCTGATGTGGGCTGGCTCTGTGTCCCCACCCAAATCTCATCTTGTAGCTCCCATAATTGCGGGAGGGACCTGGCGGGAGGTGATCAAATCGCAGGGGTGGGTCTTTCCCATGCTATTCTCCTGATAGTAAATGGGTCTCACGAGATCTGATGGTTTTACAAATGGAAGTTCCCCTGCACGAGCTCTCTCTTTGCCTGCCATCCTCCATGTATGATGTGACTTGCTCCTCCTTGCCTTCCGCCATGATTGTGAGGCCTCTCTAGCCACGTGGAACTACAAGTCTATTAAACCTCCTTTTCTTAAAGTCTCGGGTCTGTCTTTATTAGCAGCATGAAAATGGATGAATACAACTGCTTAGACTCAAATCCCAGCTCTGCAAGTTACTACCATTGTATCTTTGAGCAAGTTGCTGTCCACTCTGGCCCTTGGTTACTTTGTCTGTAAAAGGGCCCTGGCATCACTGGGGTTGTTGTAAAGATCCCCACTATTACTGCTGTTTATTCACCTGCACACCCTCCCTCAAGACTGGGGCCTCTTGGGGGGAACGCTGGCCCCACAAAGGCCCTCTGGCATGCAGCTATGGCTGGTGAATTGCGTTCAGATGGGCCTTGATGAAGAATCCAGTTCCAGTCCCTTGGCCTGCGCCACAGTGCCACCTGAGTCACTGATAATCCTTGCTGAGGCCCCCATGTGCATCCAGGTTAGAAGGAAGGAGAAAACAAGCCAAGGACTTGGAATGGCAAACACAGGCCTCTGCAGAACGTGCCAGCTACATGGCCCTGGGTGGAAGTTAAAATTCATAGGCTGTTAATTAGTATGTGGAACAGGAAGTTTCTGAATAGCTTTGCAGTAAGGCCGATGGCAGGCTGAGGGCCAGCACTTAAAAGCCTGCTGGAAAAGAGAGAGGAGGGAAAAGGAAGACAAAACAGTCAGGGCTGGGGACGTTTCTGCTTCTCTTTACAGCACAGCAACCCAAACACTCGTTTCTGTGGGGACTTCCTATGGAAATGAAGCCATGTGCCCTCCAGGTGGGCTTCGAAAGGACTCAGGCCCTGCAACAACCAAGGGCTGGGAGAGAGTACAGGAGGGTGGGAGAGAGAGGGCGTGTGTGTGTGTTTGTGTGTGTGTAACCACCTTCACAGGTCACAAAAGGCTTTTTCCTGCCTGCTTTTAAAGCCACACCTGCCTCCTTGATGAGCCAGTTAACAGGTATAGGATGACCCATAAGGAGATGACAGTGTCCTTGACTCAGTGACATGGATGCCTTTGGCCTTCAGCATGAAGTTAACATTTCAGGGGACCTTGAATCCTAAATTTGCAACTCAGTGACTCCCTTCCCTGCCTGGGCCTCAGTTTCCTCCTCCGTAGCAGGAGGCCCAGGCTCCACAGCCTGCTGAGGCCCTGCGGCAGCACAGGTGGGCAGCGCCACATTCCCTGTGGGGCTGGCTCACTATCACCAGTGCTGACTGGACTCAGTGCGGCAGTTGCCAGGCTTTGCTGCCCAAGGCCGGTAGAGGTCCCGAGCGTTTTCCAAGGTCTGTGCCCACTGCTGCACTGCTGTGTCCCAGTTACAGCCACAGCCTGCTGGCTCATGGACCAGCACCCTGCCCAGGGCCCACCTGGAGGTAGCTGTCCTCAACATTCATGACAGGGGGACCGGGCACCTGAGCTCACTCTGCTCGGAAACCCCACACAGAGGCGTCCCCCTGCGCTCAATGGCGAGTTCAAGCAGGGCGCACAGGCCTGCGTTCCAGCCTGTGGGTTGGGAGGACGCACCCAGGGTTCCCAAAGGCCGGTTGGCCAGCCTGAGAGATGCTTTGAGAGCACGTTCTCTGGCCATGAGGGCAGCTCCGGGTTCTTCTGCCCCTTAGGACACAGCCTCTGGCAGTGGCCGGAGCAATTTTACCTAAAGGTGGGACTGTGCCCCCGGGGAGGCGTTCCACCTTGAAGAACAGAAAGTCACCCACTGGGAAGGTTATTGTCTTAGAATTTTTTTAGTCTTGCTAATTGTGTGGATTCCACTATTCTGCTGCAAGGAGGGCAGCTGGTGACAGTGCCCAGGACTCCCGCCCCCCTGGATTTGGGTGCAGGAGGAAGCAGGTGTGGGAGCAGTGTCACTGCAGACCACAGAGTTGGCCTTACTGGAACAGCTGATTGGAGAGCTGGGCTTAGATCAGAGGCCAAATGCGAATCCCTAAGACCTCCTGTGCAGTTAAATTCACACACTGCCTCGAGCGCCCTTCCCACCCTCAAGAGGGGCTGAGCTTCGTCCCCTCAGTTCCCCACCTCAGAGTCACCATCAGCTAAGTGACTCCTTCCAGGGACAAGATTGAGTCAGGGACTGGTGACAGAAGAGGCCAGACTGTTTACCTCTCACTCTGTTATCCTGCAGAGGGGAGAGCGAACTCTTACCTCTTTGGGCTCTCAAAGAGTGAGGAATTAGCAGAAGAGACTTGTCTCAGGTCACATGTGTAGGCTGTTGGTGGCTGAGTTGGAATTAGAGGCAAAGAAACATTACCGAGTGCAACATGCTGAGAAGCCTGGCAAGAAAAAGACAGCCCCCTGCACAGCTGCCTCCGGGGAGAGTGCAACCTAGCGACTGGTCCAGAGTTGGCAAGGCAAGGGGCACAGGCGCATCGTGGGCTAGCAAGGGGATGGCGTGACCACCCCGGTGCTGCAGGGACACGTGGAGGGACTGTGGTGGGAGCCTGATGGGAGCCGAGCTTGGCTGAAGCCACAGACCCAGGAGCCTGGGTAGTGACATCCATGTGGCAACCTCTCCAGACACAGGGCATCAGGGGAAGAATCCCAAGGGGTGGAGGGGGCATCCGAGGGGTGGAGGAGGGGTCCCAGTGGATGGAGGGGAACCCCAAAGGTTAAGGGTGGGCCCAAAACAAAGAGCAAGAGCACAAGAGCCGGCCATGGCGTGCACCTTATGTACAGTGTTTCAATTAATCCCCCAGGATGCTCGAAAGTAGGAGACATTTCCCCCTTTCACAGATGAGAAAACTGAGGCTCAGAGAGGGTAGGAGACTTGGCCAAAAGATGCCAGCAAAGAGTCATGGGACCAATCATGGGACATCCATCTTTAAAGTCTTTCTATTCCCTCTCGTCTCACCTTCCCAGCAGATGGTAAGAGGGTCACCAGGCTCCCTGGGGCTCTGGCTGGGTCACCTCCAGGCAGGGAAATGCTTGCTTTTCCTGACTGAAAAGACTCAAAGTCCTAGAAAGCTGTCCTGCTTTTGTTCCAAGAGCCATTCTGTTTGCCAGTTCTGTGGCAAAGTGCCAGTCTCTGATAATTAAGCCCCAAAGACCATCGACTCTGGGAGCTTTCAGCATCACTACCCGAGTGCACCCTCACTGCGTTTCTCCAGACAGGCAGAAGCATCTGTTGAGCATTTGGCTGTGAAACACTCAGGTGCTCCTCTTCAGGACCACTCAGATGAATGAATCCACAGACAGCTGGGAAAAACAGCAGGAAGGTGTGAAAAGGGGCCTCCCCCATCACTGTTGGTATAGCCAGAAATTCACTGGAGTTCATGATCAGCCTGGGCAACATAGTGAGACCCATCTTTACCAAAAATACAAAAATTAGCCACTTGTGGTGCGTGCCTGTGGTCCCAGCTACTCTAGAAACTGAAGCAAGAGGATAGCTTGAGCCTGGGAGGTGGAGGTTGCAGTGAGCCGAGATTGCACCACTGCACTCCAGCCTGGGTGGCAGAGCAAGACTTTGTCTCCAAAGGAAAAAAAAGAAGAGGGGAGGGGAGTGGAAATTTTGGCCTCCCAAATTTCAGCACTTTGGGAAGCCAAGGTAGGTGGATCACCTGAGGTTAGGAGTTCAAGACTAGCCTGACCAACATGGCAAAACCCCATCTCTACTAAAAATACAAAAATTAGCTGGGTGTGATGGCCAGCACCTGTAATCCCAGCTACTCAGGAGTCTGAGGCAGGAGAATCACTCTAACCCAGGAGGTGGAGGTTGCAGTGAGTCAAGATCATTCCATTGCACTCCAGCAGTCGGGATGCTGCTGCCCTCAGGTTCCTCACAGTGGGCACTTCATCAATGGCTCTTAGATGAGTGAGCAGCCACCTTGTGCTTGTAGGGTGCTGTCCAGGGAAGGTGGCTTGCACAGCGTAAGACCTCCCAACGGAGCAGGGCAGTGTGATTAAGGCCAATAGCTCTGGGCAACAGAACCTGGCTTTGAATTCTGTCTTCCCTGCTTATTAGCTGTGATCATGGAGAAGTGCAGTTCTTTTCAACCTCATTTTCCAAATGATTACAGAAGGTGCATGCCTGTAATCCCAGCTACTCTGGAGGCTGAGGCAGGAGAATCACTTGAACCTGGGAGGGGAGGTTGCAGTGAGCTGAGATCGTACCATTGCACTCCAGCCTGGGCAACAAGCAAGACTCCATCTAAAAAAAAATTTATTTATAATTTTTAAAATTTGTTTAAAAAAAGGATTGGTGGGGCCCAGTGGCTCACACTTATGATCTCAACAATCTGGGAGGACCAGGCTGGAGGACTGCTTGGGTCCAGGAGTCTGAGACCAGTCTGAGTAACACAGTGAAACCCCTGTCTCTACAAAAAAAATTTAAAATTATTCAAATGTGGAGGTATGTGCCCATGGTCCCAGCTACTCAAGAGGCTGAGGTAAAAGGATCACTAGAGCATGGGAGCTCGAGGCTGCAATGAGCTGGGATTGTGCCAGCCTGGGTGACACTGCACTCCAGCCTGGGCGACAGAGTGAGATCATGTCTCAGAAAAAAGAAGCATCATAAACGAGGACCATAATGACAGCACCTACCTCACAGGGTTGATGACAGACATTAAATGATGTAGAGTTGGAAACAGTTAGCCTGTAATTGGTGTATTAAAAGTCTGTGATGCCTGTGGCTATTGTGATTAGCTGTGTGGCGCTGGGCAGTTTATTTAACCGATCTGTGCTTTAATGCCCTTATCTAGGCCAGCCTAGTGGCTTACACCTGTAACTGAGGTCAGGAATTTGAGACCAGCCTGTCCAACATGATGTAACCCCATCTCTACTAAAAATAAAAAAAAAAAATAGCTGAGCATGGTGGCGAATGTCTGTTATCCCAGCACTCCAGAGGCTGAGGCAGAAGAATCACTTGAACCTCACTGCAGACGTTGCAGTGAGCCAAGATCAAGCCATTGCACTCCTGCCTAGGCAACAGAGCAAGACTCCGTCTCAAAAAAAAAAAAAAAAAAAAAAGTCCTTATCTATAAAGGGTGATAGAACAGTGCCAACCTACCTCTAGGGTTGTTGCAAGATTACATGAGCTAACAGAGTGAGGTACTTAGCCCAGGCTGCCTGACACACAGTAGGAACTCTCTTATCAGCAACCATTGTCATCATCAACTACACTGATCTCAATTCTTATGCCTAATTCTTACTCCTCTGCATGGGCCACCTCCTCCAGGAAGTCCTCCATGACCTTTTTTTTTTTTTTTTTTTTTTGAGACGGAGTTTCGCTCTTGTTACCCAGGCAGGAGTGCAATGGCGCGATCTCGGCTCACCGCAACCTCCGCCTCCTGGGATCAGGCGATTCTCCTGCCTCCTGAGTAGCTGGGATTACAGGCACACACCACCGTGCCCAGCTAATTTTTTTGTATTTTTAATAGAGACAGGGTTTCACCTTGTTGACCAGGATGGTCTCGATCTCTTGACCTCGTGATCCAGCCGCCTCGGCCTCCCAAAGTGCTGGGATTACAGGCTTGAGCCACCACGCCCGGCCACCCTCCATGACCTTTCTATGGGATCTTAAATCAGCTCCACAATTTTACCCCTCCCTTTATTACTCACCTACTTCTTCTTCCCTGAGGCCACACTCTGGTTCCTCTCCTCCCTGTCCTCCCAGCATCTAAATCAGGGCACTTCCCCAAGTAGGCTTTCCCTGGATGAATGAACTGAAAGGGAACTTAATAAATGTTACTGGAAACCAAATCTGAATATAGGCGATAAGGGAAACAAAAGAGAAATGCTCTCAGAAAGCAATCATCCTGCTTTCCAGGACCTCAGATTCAGTGTGGGGAGACAGAGGCCTGCCAAAATTTGTTGAGGTAGACAGGTTTAAGACCCAGACTAGTCTCCCCATTTTGCAGATTATAAAGCTGAGGCTCAGAGAGGTTAAGTCGATTGCTCCAGATCACTCAGCAAGGAAGTGGCAGGTCTAATCCAGAATGCAGGCCTGTGACCTCTTCCCTCGATGCCGCCAAGCCTCAGAGGGACTTGTATTTCTTTCTTTTTTTTTTTTCTACTTTTGCCCAGTGGTGCCATCTTGAGCAACTCCAGCTCAGATACATTTTCCCAGCATTTCCTTCCACCTGCCTCCAAATTCGTGGGGCCAGCCAATCACCAGGGCCCCTGCTTAGGATACATGAAACTCAAAGGAGAAATTTCTGATGTTTTCCAAAGTTTACATTGAATCAAAAATTTTGGCCAGGCACAGTGGCTCAGACCTGTAGTCCCAGCACTTTGGGAGACCGAGGCCTGGAGTTCGAAACCAGCCTGGCCAACATGCCAAAACCCCATCTCTACTAAAAATACAAAAATTAGCCAAGCGCGTTGGTGCATGCCTGTAGTCCCAGCTACCCGGGAGGCTGAGGCACAAGAATCTCTTGAACCCAGGAGGTGGAGATTGCAATGAGCCGAGATTGCACCACTGCACTCCAGCATGGCTGACAGAGCCAGACCCTGTTTCAAAAAAAAAATCTAAAAATAAAAATAAATAACATCAAGGATTTCACTGCATTCTACATTGTGTTAGAAGCTGGGGAGTCCTTGAATTAATTGCTTTAATTTTCCAGGGGAAAAAAAGAAAAAAAGAAGCTGGGGAGTCCATGCCAAACAAAGTTGTCAATGTCCCTGCCCTCCCAGGGAGCGTGTGTGTGTGTGTGTGTGTGTGTGTGTGTGTGTGTGTGTGTACACAAGAAGTGAAAAGAAGGAAATAAAAGGGGGGTGGGCCTTGAAGAAAGTGGTCAGGGAAGGCCTCTCCAAGGAGGTGATACAAAAGCAGAGATCACCTTGTCGCAGACTTGACTTGAGACACTGCCCTGCCCCCACCAGGAGGCACTCGTGCCTGGGACTGTCATGCTCACTCCAGGGCAGCCGTTCCCCAACCCAAGGTGCATATCCATCCCCTGGGACCACAGTCAAGTGCAGGCCTAAGGCAGTGGGTCTGGTCCAGGGTCCGAGATCTTACATTTTTTCCAAGCCTGCTGCTGCTCGCCTGCGGACCACACTGAGCAGGGTGGGGTCCTTCTAGCCCTTTCCTCCAGATCCTTCCTTAGCACTAACACGGGGTAGAAGTGGGTGGCAAAAGGGTAGGGGGTGAAAAACAAAAAGAAGTGGTTGGCAAGAACTGGCTAGAGTCTCCTTTAGATGCCCCTGATGACCCCTCTTTTCTTAGGTATGAACCATTTATAGTCTTGTTGAAGTGGTACAAAGGAAGGTCCAAGCCCCTGCAAACACCATGCTTCCAGCTGACCGCCCTGCAAATCCTGCCACAAGAAGTATTGAGCCCCATTGTCCCTGTTCTTCAGAGCATGTCATCATGGTTAAAACAGGAACTCTGGGCTAGGCACTGTGGCTCAAGCCTGTAATCTCAGCACTTTGGGAATCCGAGGCAATGTTATCTCAGCACTTTGGGATCACCTTAGGTCAGGAGTTTGAGACCAGCCTGGCCAACATGGCAAAACCCCGTCTCTACTAAAAATACAAAAATTAGCTGGGCGTGGTGGCCCATGCACCTGTAATCCCAGCTATTTGGGAGGCTGAGGCAGGAGAATCACTTGAACCCAGGAGGCAGCAGTTGCGGTGAGCTGAGATCTCGACACTGCACTCCATCCTGGGTGTCAAGAGCAAAACTCCGTCTCCAAAAGAAAAAAAATAAAAAGACAGGAACTCTGGGCTAGGGCAATGAGTTACTCCTGTAATACTAGCACTTTGGAAGCACAAGGAGGGAGCATTGCTTGAGGCCAAGAGTTCAAGACCAACCTGGCCAACATAGCAAGACTCTATTTTGAAAAAAAAAAAATAATCTGTTAAAAAAAATAAAGAAACATGGGAGAACTGGAACCAGGCAGCCTCTCTTGCAATCCTGAATCTGCCTTCTACATACTGTGTGGACTTGGGCAAATTTCATACACTCAGTTTTCTCATCTGTAAAATGGGCATAACAGCAGTGTACCTACTTCAGGGCTGTTATGAGAGTTCAGTGAGTCAGTTCTGGGAAGGCACCTAGAAGATGGCATTTGGTAAGTGCTGTGAAAGGTTTGCTAGGTAACTAATTCATTACATCACCTTTCACATCGCTGAAAACTACAGCCCGTTCTCAGTCACTGTTCTTGGGCACAAAGGTGTCCCTTGTCACTTGTCTTGGCACTTTCTTCACAGCAACCTCAACAACTGGTATTATTAAGCCCATTTCATAGACAAGTAATCTTAGGCCCAGAAACGTTTAAGTGAGTTGCGTAGCCCATGGTGAGTTGATCATCAAGTAAATGAGGGCACAGAGCAATTTATCCCCCACCTTGGTCACAGCACTGGACAGGACATGAATTGATTTGATCTGTGCCCTCAAAGCACCTTTTCCCCAGCTATAAAATCCCATACATAGCACGCTACTTTGCTTGGGCCCCTTTCTTCTTCTTCTTCTTCTTTTTTTTTAATACAGAGCCTCGCTCTTGTCACTCAGGCTGGAGTGCAATGGCACCATCTCGGTTCACTGCAACCTCCACCTCCTGGGTTCAAGCAATTCTCTTGCCTCAGACTCTGAAGTAGCTGGGACTACAGTTGCCTGCCACCACGCCTGGCTAATTTATGTATTTTTATTTATTTATTTATTTATTTATTTTTTATAGAATAGAGATGGGGTTTTGCCATGTTGGCCAGGCTGGTCTCAAACTATTTATTTGCACCATCTCGGCTCACTGCAACCTCTGCCTCCCAGGTTCAAGTATTCTCCTGCTTCAGCCTTCCAAGTAGCTGGGATTACAGGCACCTGCCACTGTGTCTGGCTAATTTTTGTATTTTTAGTGGAGATGGGGTTTCACCATCTTGGCCAGGCTGGTTTTGAACTCCTGACCTCAGATGATCTGCCCGCCTCGGCCTCTCAAAGTGCTGGGATTATAGGCATGAGCCACTGTGCCGGGTACTTGGGCCCCTTTCAGTTAAAAGGAACAATAGCTACTGTTCAGTGAGGGCCTATCAGGTACCAGGCACTTTGCACCATCTGGGGCCAGGGTGTGCAAATGTCATTCTCCAGACACTTGAACTTCCTGCTGGGATCTGCCAAGACAGGGCACTAGTGGGAAACTGGATGGTAGGAGGAAATGAGTGGCACTGCCTCCTTCCCCCTCTGCCCACTGCTCCTGTTAGCACCTCTTGGCACTAGTCCTTCACCCCAACTCCATAGGGTGGAGTGATGGAATACCCTCAGAAGTACCAGTAGCAACCCAGCCCCAACCCATCTTGGGAGTCCCCAACTCCACAAGCCCCTCCTCCAAGTTCCTGGCATCAGAGGTCCCCATGCTCAGTCCTCTTGTGTCATCTTCCCCTCCCGTGCCCACTGCTTCCTGAGTTGGCCTCTGGGTGAGCTCAGCACTGTTTGCACTTTCATCACCTGGGGAGTCACTCTCCACATCAGTCCCCTCCCTGCAATGCCTCGTGTGGCTTGTTCTCCTAGACGCACTCCACTGATGCAGTACTTGCAGGAGAAGTCCTGGAGAGTGACCTGAAAGACAGGTTTTTGAATTAGTCTGCCTATGAGTTAAGTCTTGCAGAGTGGCGCACTGGTGACCCTGGCGGCAACACTTGCTACTCATCAGGTCATCGCTTGGGTTGCTTGGGTTAAAATGCCTTTGTAGCATGCGCTGCTGCTTGCAATTATCCTGTTCATGTATATATTGGTTCAGTCGCTTGTCCTCTTTCTGACAACTGAAATCTGAAAGACTCTGTGGCCCTGGAGGGCATTTGAACCCATGTCAACCTGACTCCCATTCCAAGGGAAGGATCACATGAACTGTCAGACCAAGATGTGACTTTCAACTTGACCAGGGTCACCAAACTGAAAAAGAGAAATAAAAGCTGTGCCAGAGAGTTGGAGGCAAGCGGGCGGGGAGTCAGGTGCACCAGGTTCATTCCTGGCTTAACCATCCATGGCCACTGGGGAACCTGGTGTTGAATTTAATTCTTTTGTGTTTCAGTTTAGTTTCCCCATCTGAAATGGGACCTACATCTTTGGGTGTTTCTGGGGAAAAAACTTCATTGGGTGATTATCAGGCTATTTTTAGGAAAATCACATCAAATTCAAGGATTCCGGGAATCCTGGGTTCGGGAGATAAGCAGGCATTTGCTCACAAATACAATAATGAATTTAAAATGAACGTTCAGTCAGTGCCAGCTGGCTTTCTCCCGAGCACCAACCTGCTGATCATCCTTTGCTTCTACTTCCGACACACCCAGTCCAGGGTCCTACTCTCCCCACCTCCATCCCCAACCCCAGGTTCCTGGGTCCTGATAAGAAGCATGTGACCTTGGACAAAACCTTTATCTCTCCAAGCCTCTGCATTCACTTCCATAAAACAGTAATGAGAGAATTAAATGAGATTATGTCTGTTCAGTGCCTGCAGGGAAGGGTGGTACAAAGTAGGTCTAGGGAAATAATAGTTTCTCCCTTTGTGCAATGCCTTTATTCCTGCCACCCAAAGGTGCTCTCTTGTGGAAAGTGCATCTGGAAGGGAACCCATCTCATTCACTCATTCCCCACTCATTCTACAGAATGCAGCCTATGGTCGGGCCCCGTGACTCACACCTGTAATCCCAGCACTTTGGGAGGCTGAGGCGGGTGGATCACAAGATAAGGAGTTTGAGACCAGCCTGGTCAAGATGATGAAACTCTGTCTCTACTAAAAATACAAAAATTAGCCAGTGCGGTGGTGGGTGCTTGTAATCCCAGATATTCGGGAGGCTGAGGCAGGAGAATCACTTGAACCCGGGAGGGGGAGGGGGAGCCGAGATCATACCACAGCACTCCAGCCTGGGTGACAGAGCATGACTCCATCTCAAAAAAAAGAAAAAAAAAGTACACAGGAATCTGGCCAAAGCTAAAATAACTACCAGCTCAATCTCTAGGGGCTCCAGTCTGAGGGAGCCAGACCGGACGGTGAAGGAGACGGGCTTCAGGCAGTGCTGGAAGAGAGTCCTCGGGAGGAGGTGGCTTTCTCCCGGGTCTTAAAGGTGGCATAGGGGTTGTCAGAGCTAATGGGAGAAGTCCAGAGAGATGGCACAGCATTGCAAATGCACAAAGCTTTCAGGAATGGGCATAAGTGTAACTCAGCATGGAATACACAGAAGTAAAGGGCCCATCCTGCAGGGCCTCAAAGGCTGGGCTGCAATGGATGGGAGGTACATTACGAGAGGAGAGCATGGAAAGTCGAGGGATGGAAAAGAGAGTGAGGGGGGCAGAAAAACAATGGGAACGTGACAGTGGGAAGGGGGGATCAAAAATGGGATTGTGGCCAGGTGCAGTGGCTCACGCCTGTAATCCCAGCACTTTGGGAGGCTGAGGTGGGTGGATTACCTGAGGTCAGGGGTTCAAGAACAGCCTGGCCAACATGTCGAAATACTGTCTCTACTAAAAATACAAAACTTATCTGGGCATGGTTGTCCATGCCTGTAATCCCAGCTACTTGGGAAGCTGAGGCAGGACAATCACTTGAACCCAGGAGACAGAGCTTGCAGTGAGCCAAGATCACACCACTGCACTCCAGCCTGGGTAACAGAGTAAGACTCCGCCTCAAAAAAAAAAGGGTGGGGAGGAATGTTATGTTGGATAGGAGGGGGTTAAAACTAATCATGTTAGTGAATGGGTGGACCAAGGATGGGAATGCTGGCTGGTGAAGGGAAGTAGGACAGGAATAGTTGAAGCTAGTGCATCGAGGGTGGCAATTTCAAGGAGAGGACGGAGGACAGAAATATTGTGGGGAGATCAAGATGGGAGGCGAGAGGGTGGTTGGGTGGGTGTCAAGGCTAGACAAGGGGGTTACTGACAGACCCTGAAGGGCTGTGGATGCCTGGCTGAGACCTATCACTCTAGCAAACCAGGGCCACACCCCTCCATAGATCTCCAGATGTGTGCTTGGGGATCAGGAAATCAATTTGCAAGTGCTATAGTGAAAAAAAAAATCCATTAATGGCAAGCTTTGTGCTCATCAGAGTCCTAATTTCCACTGGTGGTTTTCGGCTCTATATATTTTAAATATGCCTTTCATTTCAGTTTTCCACCCTTTGAGGACATCTGTTTGACATTTGCCTCGTATGATTGGGGAGGGAGTTGGTGCTGGGTAAGTCCTTTGTGATGTCTTTGCCTTGAAGTGCTGGTCCACAAATGTGCCTGAGAGCATCGGCAGCCGCCCGCGCACTCACCCAGCTCCCGCACGTGGTGCGCACCGTCTCATCCGCAGGTGCTTCATGAAGATGGCTGGAGTTCCAAGTCAGTGTATTAAAAATGTATTGATTTTTAGGCCAATACAGGGCAACTTCACATGTTTCCAATTTATGGGTTCCAGCCCAGCATGCTGTAATATGTATTTTATATACATGTAGAGTCCGGTTTTCTCTTTTCTTTTTTTACCAGTGGGATTTGCTTTGCCTATATATTTCCATTTTAATTTGGCTGAGTGGTGCTGAGCTGAACCTGTGGACTTTCAGGATGAGGCAAACATCAATTTCTAAGATGCTGGCTGATAGTGATAGTTTCAGGAGACTCTGTGAACAGAACTTTATTTACTGAGTACTTACTATGTGTGCTCACTGTTCTGAATGCTTTTTCTTTGGTCTCTCTCTCTCGTCTTTTTTTTCTTTCTTTCCAAATGGGAATATCTTTCTTTTGTTTTGTGTGTGTCTGTGTGTGTGTGCGTGAGTATGTATAAGTGTATGCGTGTGTGTGTGTGTGTGTGTGTGTGTGTGGTTTTTGTGGGTTTTTCTGTTGTTATTTTGAGACAAGTCTTGGTCTGTTGCTCAGGCTGGAGTGCAGTGATGCCATCCTGGCTCACCATAGCCTTGACCTCCCAGGCTCAGTATCCCGAGTAGCTGGGACTACAGGCGTGCACAGCTACACCTGGCTAATTGTGTTTGTTTTTTTGTAGAGACAAGGTCTCATCATGTTACCCAGGCTAGTCTCAAACTCCTGGGTTCCAAAGTGCTGGGATTACGGGGTGGCATACCTTTCATTCTGATTATAAAGTTAAAGTCAGGTATGTTTAAAAACAGATGAAAAAAGATAAAAAAAAATCAGTACACTTTAAATATGTGCCACATGCTTACATACCAAAGGAATAAACACGTTAATTAACAGTTTGATGTGTACCTCCAGATTTATCTATGTATATCAAGAAAAATGTATACTATAAAGATTTTACAGAAATTGAATACTTCCCTCCACAGTCCTTCAAAATTTCCTGCATCTGTGTGAGTACTTTAAAAAAACTTAGAGTCGGGCACGGTGGCTCACTCTTGTAATCACAGCACTTTGGGAGGCCAAGGCAGGCAGATCACCTGAGGTCGGAAGTTGGAGACCAGTCTGACCAACATGGAGAAACTTCATCTCTACTAAAAATACAAAATAAGCCAGGCGTGGTGGTACATGCCTGTAATCCTGGCTGAGGCAGGAGAATCGCTTGAACCTGGGAGGTGGAGGTTGCAGTGAGCCAAGATTGTACCACTGCACTCCAGCCTGGGTGACAGAGCAAGACTCCATCTCAAAAAACAAACAAACAAACAAACAAACAAACAAACAAACAAACAAACAAACAAACTCAGACTTCACTCCAAGTCACTGAATGTAGATCTACCTTGTTCTTTTCAGTGGGTGCAGCTTTGTTTTTTCTTATTGGGGAGGGTTACTTTGCTGAACCAAATCTCTCAATGGATGATACATTGGCCATTTTTCACTCCTATACACAAGGCAGCCCCAAGCCTCCTCGTTCACTTTCTGCCCATATCTTTTCCATTTGTTCAAATTACCCCCCCCCAGGATCGATCTACCAGGTGGAATCGCTGGGTCAAAAGGTATAAGCATTATTGTTAATCTGAATCACCAAGTTGATAAGGTAGAACCAATTTCCACACTCACTACCAGGGTAGGAGATGATCTCTCCTGCACCCCTTTGCTACAGCCACCTCATTTAATCTTCACCAAACCCTGCAAGAGAAAGTGGCATTTCCCACAATGCCCTGAGAAAACAGGCTCCATTCTTACAGCTGTGGATTCTACCCCTCAACTGCCCACCGGGGGCATCTGGCTGCAGGAAAAATCATCGAAGCATAAGACGAAAGGTGCTGTGGGCATCCTGAGTTCCAGACCTGGGGAATCCATGGAAAACCTGCAGAAAAACTTGCTGCCCAAGCAGAGGAGGTGAAGCAGGTGGGTGGCCCCAGGGCATTTGTGTGTGAATGACAGCAGGTGGGTGCCCCTGCACGGAGGAGGCAGCCCTGCACCACAGGCAAGGTGAGTGCCGCCTCCACTGCCCACCTTGGCCAAGAGGCCCGCACAATGGTGCCTGGCACCTGCCCCCACCCTGACTGGGTTTTCCCATCTGTCAAATAGAGAGGAGCGTTACCTACTACTGCCCCTTGGCCTGTCCTGAGGGTAAACCTACCAAGAACGTGGATGCAGGCGTTTCTGGTTTTTCTTCCCAGACACGGATTCTGGGCCTACAGAGTGCCCTCTCTGCCCCACCTCTCTGCCCCCTCTCTGCCCCACCACCTAGCGGTCCCCTCCGCCCCCTGCACTCACCCCACTCCAGGGGACTGATCATTTCCCCTGCTCTGCCCCTCAGCTTGCCTGCACTACTCGCTTATTAAAGCCTGGGTCCTTTTTTATTGAGTTATAAAACCAGGATTGATTTTGGATGGAGTTGATAAAACAGCCTGGAAATGGTAATCTGAACTTCTCAGGTTTGTAGACAGATCTTGTTGCTGGGCGAGATAATGAGGGCTGCGTTTTCAAGTATTAAATTATTTTCATGTTTCAGATGCTGCCGGAAGCAGCTGGGCTCTGGGCTGGGCTCGCTTCCTCAGGGCTGCTGGTGCCCCACAGTGGATGGGGGACGGGAGTGACAATCCCCGATCCCCGCCCCAGGAAGGAATGCAGAGGGTGTCTGTGCAAATCACCTTTGAAAAAACGAGTGGGGACTATGGATTAAAGAAACTTCCTCTGCTCTCCAAGGCCTCCTGGGACAGGGGAAGGTGGCCTGAAGCTACTCCTCATTCCACCACCATTCCCTGTGTGACCTTGGGCAAGCCCCACACCTGCTCCAGAGAACCTTGAGGCTGGACTCCTGTCCACGCAGAATGCCTGGGCCCCTTTCTGCCTCATCCAGGTCCCTCCAGCCATAATCCCAGGCATCATAGAGGAGCTTAATCAGAGATCCACAAATGCCAATACCATGTCCTACTCCATGAGCTCCTCTGAGGCTTCGGCAGGTGCTCAGCCCCTCACTGGAAATGCTCACGGTGGTCATAATCCAAAACAACGACAATCTCGAGCACTGCTTTTGACTAAGTGCTCACACTGTGCCCTGCCCTACTGCCAAGGCTGTTGCAAAGGTTAAATAGGTCAAGACGTGAAAAGCACATAGAACAGTACCTGTTCCATACTGCCACCACTGCAGAGTCAAGTTATTTTCTGAAGGCCACAGACTTGAGTGGCAGAAACGTGATTTGAACCTGCACAGCTCTGCCTCTCTCTGCACTTACCCCATGGGGTGGTGATGAGGGACTCAATGAGGTTAAGAATATTGTGCCACAGCCAGGCGCAGTGGCTCACACCTATAATCCTAGCACTCTGGGAGGGTGAGGCAGGCCAATCATTTGAGATCAGAAGTTCAAGAACAGCCTGGCCAACATGGGCGAAACTCTGTCCCTACTAAAAATACAAAAATTGCTGGGTGAAGTGGCTCACACATGTAATCCCAGCACTTTGGGAGGCCAAGATAGGCAGATCACCTGAGGTCAGCAATTCGAGACAAACCTGGCCAACATGGCGAAACCCCGTCTTTACTAAAAATACAAAAATTAGCCAGGCATGATGGTACATGCCTATGATCCCAGCTACTTGGGAGGCTGAGGCAGGAGAATCGCTTGAACCCAGGAGGCGGAGATTGCATTGAGCTGAGATTGTACCACTGCACTCCAGCCTGGGCAACAGAGCGAGACTTCCTCTCAAAACAAAACAAAACAAAATTAGCCAGGTGTGGTGGCCAGCACCTGTAATCCTAGCTCCTCGGGAGGCTGAGGTAGGAGGATTACTTGAACCCAGGAGGCAGAGGTTGCAGTGAGCTGAGATCCCGCCACTGCACTCCAGCCTGGGCAACAGAGCGAGACACCATCTCGAAAAAGAAAGAAAGAAAAAACAGAAAGAAAAGGAAAGAAAATTGTACCACATCCCTCAGAACATAATGAGGGGAGAGCTAGGACTCTCTCCAAATCTGTGCTCCCTCTACCACACAGCACTGCTTATGGAGGGGTAGAGGTGCTGTGTTATTAACAGTCTGGAAGGAAGGCCCAGGGAGGCCCAATAGCCAGGAGAAAGGGGAGAGCTCCAAGTCATCCCAGCTGCCCCCACCATGAATACGTCCCGGCCCATCTTCGTGTGTACCGGGAAGGGCAGTCAGCATTCCTCTTGGGCAAAGTGCAGATTGTGGCTAATTTTCAAGTTTCATAAGTACCCAACCATCCCAGCCCCCAAATGCCAGTTTGGGAACACAAACACCACCAAGACCATTTTGCCCTGTGGCAAGCGGGCAGATTGCCCCCGCCTTGGAGCAGCCATCGTCAGCCCAGGGGCTGTGTCCTATTTCACATCCCTGGCATGTCGGGCCAGGAACTAAACAGCATCCACAGGGCAGGACTATTTCTAGACAGCAGCTCTGTTATAAAATAGGGTGCCTCTCTCGAAGCCAGGCTCTGGATCCCATCAAAACGACGTGTGTCTTTCCTTTCCTTCCTCGAGAAGGTGAAATACAAGCCTGGAATAACACTGTCTCCCTGTTCTCCCCTGGACACAAGTCAAAACTCGAATCTGATAAATCTGAAATCAACGCTCATTTTCTAATTGGACTTCATGGGGCTGGACATGGTGCCAGAGCTGGTGGCATTCCACATCGTATGTTATTGTTGGTGCCGACAGAAGAAACGGATCTTTCAGGAGATTCAAGAAGAAATTAATATTTCCGTGATTCCAGGGAACTTAATGCTCACCTATTTTACTTGTTACAAAGGGAGACTATGTCCAGCCCTAGGAGCTTTACAGTGACTGCAAGGCAGGCTGTGGGGTCCCCTTTCGCCCCTCTACGTTTGTTTGCAAACCAAGGACCCTCTCTTTGTTCTCAACCTTAAAAAGTTTGAAGACTCAGTTTCCAAGTGCTCACCTCTGAGAACCCTTCCCAACTCTCCTCATTAGTCAGTTGCTGCTGCTTCTCAGAGATAAAGGATCTGGTATGTCTCAGTACTGCCCAGCCCATGTACTGATCCACCTTGGTTCCTCTGGCATTCCCAAGGGCAGAAAGAATACCCATTCCTCTCCTACGGTCCTGAGCAAGCACGGCACCAGCACCCAGAGGTGCCCCTGGAATGCTTGTTAGTGAATACATAATTACT
Source organism: Saguinus oedipus (assembly GCA_031835075.1). NCBI lineage: Eukaryota > Metazoa > Chordata > Mammalia > Primates > Cebidae > Saguinus > Saguinus oedipus. The sequence continues at coordinate 136,910,345 of CM063176.1, forward strand.
ACTTTTCTGTTTTTTTGTTTGTTTTTGAGTCAGAGTTCTGCTCTTGTTGCCCAGGCTGGAGTACCTTATCTTATCTCAGCTCATTGCAACCTCCGTCTCCCAGGTTTAAGCGATTCTCCTGCCTCAGCTTTCCGAGTAGCTGGGATTACAGGCGTACACCACCATACCCAGATAATTTTTTTATTTTTAGTAGAGACAGGGTCTGGCTATGTTTCCCTGGCTGGTCTCAAATTCCTGAGCTCAAGCAATCCACCCGCCTTCGCCTCCCAAAGGGCTGGATTACAGGCGTGAGCCAAGTGCCCAGCCCATTTTGGCCTTTGGGAGTCCCTTTCTCCATAAAACACACACAGATTAAAATTATATTTTAAAATTGAGTTTATATGAAGATGAATATCGTTCAGGACACGTTCATTGTCAAATATTTTTATTACTATATTCACTTTTTCCTTCTGATTTTAAGATTAAATTAAAGCATTTTTGAGAGCCCTAAAAGTAACAGGAACTTAGGCACTGGTTCTTCTTCAAATAATAAGCAAGTTGGCCCTGGGCAGAGGCCAGGGCTGCCACTGAACATCCTACCACGCGTAGGATGATCACACAACAAAAACTGTTATCCAGCCCCAAATGTCTGTAGTTCCAAGGTTGAGAAACCCTGTTAGAAAGGAAAACTCCAAATGTAAAAGCCTGGAAATGTAATGCCCGGGCTCCTGCAGCAACCGAAATGCAACACAGGAAGGCCATAGCCTAGGGTAGGGAAGAAGTCAATGAACACAGCACATACTTTCATGAGAGCACTCATTTAAAAAATCCAAGTGTTTTTTTTCTTTTCCTCCAAATGGTGGATAGAGCACGGAACACATATTTTGTTCCTGTTCAATTATGCAGGCAACGGCAACACTTCATTATTCAGACAAACTGGGGAAATCCCATGATGCCTCCTGCCCTGTGACCAGCTTCTCATGATCAGGAAACAGAGCTCACTCCTCTGCAAAGCGGCTCAGAGGCACTGGCGCTGTGCCTTTCACCTGCCTTCCAAGGTGCCCAAGACAATCCTGCCCCCAAATCAGTTTCAAGGCTGATTCTTCTGAGAGAGGTGCCAGGTAACACAGAGTTTTTGATTTGAGATCTGTATTAGGATTTTCAGAGAAACAGAACCAACAAGGGTGTGTGTGTGTGTATGTGTGTGTGTGTATTAGAGAGATTGAGAGATTATGTATTTACTTTGAGACGGAGTCTCCCTCTGTCACCCAGGCTGGAGTGCAGTGGCACAATCTCAGCTCACTGAAAGCTCCGCCTCCAGTCTGTTGAGGCAGGCAGTTCTCCCTGCTTCATCCTCCAGAGTAGCCGGAATTACAGGCACCCATCACCATGCCCGACTAATTTTTATATTTTTAGCGAAGATGGGGTTTTGCCATGTTGGCCAGGCTGGTCTTAAACTCCTGACCTCAGGTGATCTGCTCTCCTCGGCCCCACAAAGTGCTGGTATTACAGGCATGACCCACTGCACCCAGCTGCGAGATTTACAATATTGGCTAACACAGGGATCCCCAATCCCCAGGCCACAGACCAGTACCAGTCCAGGCCTATTAGGAATCCAGCCGCACAGCAGAAGGTGAGCAGTGGGCATGAAAGTGAAGGTGAGCCCCACCGTCAGATCAGTGACGGCATTAGATTCTCACAGGAACACAGGCCCAATTGTGAATCGTGCATTCAAGAGATCTAGGTTGGCCGGGCGCGGTGGCTCAAGCCTGTGGTCCCAGCACTTTGGGAGGCCGAGGCGGGTGGATCGCGAGGTCAAGAGATCGAGACCATCATGGTCAACATGGTGAAACCCCGACTCTACTAAAAATACAAAAAATTAGCTGGGCACGGTGGCACATGCCTGTAATCCCAGCTACTCAGGAGGCTGAGGCAGGAGAATTGCCTGAACTCAGGAGGCGGAGGTTGCGGTGAGCCGAGATGGCGCCATTGCACTCCAGCCTGGGTAACAAGAGCAAAACTCCATCTCAAAAAAAGAGATCTAGGTTTCATGCTCCCTCTGAGAATCTAATGCCTGATGACCTGTCACTGTCTCCCGTAGCCCCCAGATGGGACTGTCTAGCTGCCGGAAAACAAGCTCAGGGTTCCTCCTGATTCTACATTATGGTGAGTTGTATAATTATTTCATTATATACATAATATATACAATATATGTTATATATATTATGTATTACAATATATAATATATTGTATTATATTACATTGTACTAATAATGGAAATAAAGTGCACAATAAATGTAATGTGCTTGAATCATCCCGAAACCATCCCCTCACTTCTTTCCGTGGAAAAACTGTCTTCTGTGAAACCAGTCCCTGGTACTGAAAAGGTTGGGGACCACTGGGCTAACTCAACAGCGGAAGTTTCATGAGTCCAAAGTCTGAGTGGGAGGCTGGCAGGCAGGAGACCCAGGGAAGCGCTGATGCTGCGGTTCAAGTCCAAGGCCATTTGCTAGCAGAATTTCTTCATGCTCAGGGCAGGTCAGCCTTTCGTTCCATCAAAGCCTTCAACTGATTGGATGAGGCCCACCCACATTATAGAATATGATCTGCTTTAATCAAAGTCTGTCCATTTAAATGTTAATCTCATCCCCCACCAAAAAAAAATCTTAATAGAAAGACTCAGAATAATGTTTGATCAAATTTCTGGATGCCAAGACCCAGCCAAGTTGACAACATAAAATTAACCATCAAAAGATCTAAAAAAACAATTGTTTTTATTCTCAGGCATTTCTCTCTGTCTCTCTCTGAAAGATCAGTGAGCAACTAAACTGGAAGGGAAAACACACAAGGTTTCACACCCACAGGAGGCAGTTAGCACCCATGGAGTGCCTGGCAGGAAACAGGCACTTTACCAACAGTCTCATGTCACTTTCACTTGGGGCTTGAGAGGTAGATATTGACATCCTCAACTTAGGCCAAGGACTCTGATGGTTATGTGACTTCCCCAGGGTCCCACAGCTAGTTGTTGGCAGAGCAAGTGAACTGCCAGGTATCTCTTGAACCCAAAGCCATGTTCAGTCGACCTTCGGCATCGGCTACCCTGACACACCAGGAGAAGGACAGAGACAGCACAGACAGTAGGAAGAACAGTCATGGACTATCCGTAAACCGTGGGCAACGGCTTCCACTGCTCTATTGCTAAAAACACATTCACACACACACACACACACACACACACACACACACATTCACACACACATACACACACATTCACACACACACATACACACATTCAGACACACACACACACACACACACTTGAAATATTTAGATCATGCACACAAGTTGCCTAGTAGTATATGCATATTTAGTCCATATTGGGAAGATGGTAGTCATTATGATAATAATTCTAAATAGCGTATATGTGGTAATAAAATTGCCTCATATCAAAGGCAGCAGAAGGGGACATTAAAAGGTAGGAGGAGGAAACTTAAAATTAATGAGATTAGGCCAGGTGCGGTGCCTCACGCCTGTAATACCAGCACTTTGGGAGGCTGATGTGGGTAGATCACCTGAGGTCAGGAGTTCAAGACCAGCCTGGCCAATATGGTGAAACCCCGACTCTACTAAAAATAGAAAAGATTAGCTGGGCATGGTGGCGGGTGCCTGTAATCCCAACTACTCAGGAGGCTGAGACAGAAGAAATGCTTGAACCTGGGAAGAAGAGATTGTAGTGAGCCAAGATCATGCCATTGCACTCCAGCCTGGGCAACAAGAACAAGAGATTCCATCTCAAAAAAAGAAAAGAAAAGAAAAGAAAAAGAAAAAGAAAGAAAAAAAGAAAAAGAAAAGAAAAGTGAAAGATTGGGCAGTACTGGGTCTATTTTGTTCATGGTGACAATCTGGGGGATCTGCACAGCGCCCTACGCATAGGACACGTGCCATCCAGTGCCCCAGCCACTGCAGTCCCCACCAGTCCCTATTGTCCCACTTCACTCACTGGTATCACTTCTGGCTCCTGTAGATGTTTGAATTTATGACTCTTCAGCTACCTGGGCTCTCTAGCTCCTTCCATCTCTCCAAGTCTATGAATCCTGAAAACCATGAGTTACTACTAAAAGAGGAAACTTCCTTGATAAATTATTAGCGGTGAATCTAACTAGTGGTGGTTTGCTATGGCCAGTACTTAGAACAGAAGCTTTCCTTGACTCTGGTTTCATGTTAAAACAAGGGAAGGTAAATCTCTCTTAAAGAAATTAATAGTCAACTTGTTAAAGTTAAGGAAAAGGTACTTTGATTTGCAAAGCCCTTGAAAACAACAGGGCAGAGCCAGGGCTAAAGAAAGGGCTGGGAGGCTGGGGCACTTGGCAAGGACCTGGTGGTCTAGGATTGTTCCCAAGGCCCCCTCATGCCATACCAATGCATCCCACCTAGGGGCCCCTGATAATTTTTACCAGGTCAAGGGGTCCTTCAAGAAGTAGGGGGTCAGGTATCATGTAGACACAAAAACTTAAAAAAAAAAAAAACAACTTTCTATCCTGAAGCTGAAATTGACCCCTTCCTTAATCTCTGCAGGATTTATACATACGTCGGACAAGATACTCTCCCAAAGCGCCTCTCACTACAGCCCATGCAGCATGGAAAACAACCACGATTCGGACGGAGCTGGCACTTAACCACACACACAAGCTCAGGCGAGCTACCCAGTGTTGCCAAATCTGTTTCCTCATCAGAAAAATGGGTATGATAATGATGCCTACTTTCCAGGATGGCTACCTATGTGTCAATGGGCATCTATTCCAACCCTTTCCTTTTATAAATAACGATCCTGAAGTTTGGGCAGGAGAGTTGACTTGCAGCCTGTGCCTGCCTTGGAGGTCCCTGATGCTGCTAATCACATCCAAGGGAGATCCCCAGTTCAAACAGGGGATGCGACTTAACCAGGAAAAAAAGACAAACACAGCGACACTCATTGTGGCCGGGTTGCAGTGACATGGATGTGCACACAGTGCTGCGAAGGGTCTGTTCTGTCACTCTAGCTCAGAACTGCAACTGAAGCACTGCATATTTGCCAAACTGATGAAATGAGAGCAATCTGGCAATTGTCCAAAGAGCCACTAAAAACACTCATTATCGTTGTTCATTTTTAGCTTCTCCTCTGGAATTTTTTTTTTTTTCTTTTTCTTTTAGATGGAATCTTGCTCTGTTGCCAGGCTGGAGTGCAGAGGCATGATCTGTGCTCACTGCAATCTCTGCCTCCCAGTCTCAAGTGATTCTTGTACCACAGCCTCCTGAGTAGCTGGGATTACAGGTACCCACCACCACACTCAGCTAATTTTTGTATTTTTAGTAGAGATGGAGTTTCATTCACCATATTGGCCAGGCTGGTGTTGAACTCCTGACTTTAAGTGATCTGCCCACCTTGGCCTCCCAAAGTGCTGGTATTACAGACATGAGCCACTGTGCCTGGCCATCTCCAGGACTTTTTGTAAGTCCTGGAGATCCAATCTTGTAGGAAAAAAAAAAATTAAAAGCAGTAATGTAAGTGAATTCCCTATGTCGACTGGAAAATGCTTTACAAATGTTTTCTAGAATTATGTGGAGTAATGGGTGGAACACTCAGGGTGGACCTGAGTCTCCTGAGGGCCAGGACGCCGCCGATGTTCCCTGGAGCATTAGGCATACCCGTGAATGATGGAAGGTCACTACAGGCCCAGCCATCGGGGACATCAGGGTATCTTTGCAATGGTGTTAGCAGAAACCATGCAGCAAAAGGGAAAACGTTCATGTCACAATGTTCGGGAGAAAAGCAAACTAAGAAGTGTTAGAGGTGACAATCCAATGAAGAGGACGAAAGTGGCTGCTGTGTCAGAACAGGGAGATTAGGGCACACTGCACATTTTCCTTTCTGTGATTTTTTTCAGGTATTTATTTATTTTATTCAGACAGAGTCTTACTCTGTCACCCAGGCTGGAGCATGAGTGGAATATGCCTCACTGCAGCCTTGACCTCCTGGGCTCAAGCAATCCTCCCACTTCAGCCTCCTAAGTAGCTTGGAACACATTCTCTCACCACCATGCCTGGCTATTTGTTTTTTAATATATTTTTCGTAGAGACAGGGTCTCACTCTGTTGCCCAGGCTAGTCTCCAACTCTTGGCCCCAAGCAATCCTCTGAAGTTGTCCTCCCAAAGTGCTGGGATTATAGGTATGAGCCACTGCGTCCAGCCCTTTCTGTGATTCTTCTAATATATACACAATGCAGAGAAATACTGTTGTGTTCCTCAGTTTAAACTCAGACTGGGAGCTCTTTGTATAGACATGGACTTCCTGATCTCTTGTAAATCAAAGCTAAGTACTGAACACTGGCTGCGTGCTGGCTAGATACCATGCAAGGCACATTCTGTCATGCCAAAGGGGACCTCCAATCCTTACAACAGGTCTCAAACATAGAGATTAGTGTCACAGCTTCCAAAGATGGGAAAAAAGAGACAGCAAGGACCTCACCCAGGGTCCCATGGTTAAGAAGGCGCAAAGTTGGGGTTGCAGCCCAGGATAACCCATGGACACAGTCTGGTCTCTTTCTAGCACCTAGGGTCCCCAACATGTTGGGACATGGGAATGGGTGTTAACTGGCCTTGAATGACAGAGCCAAAGGTTCTTCTTGTTCAACTCCTATATTTCTGATGCTTCTGTAACCTCCAGAAAAAAGTCCATTCTTTTTAACAAAGAGAGAGCAGTCCTAAAGACAAGAACCCTCCCCAAACAAAATGACTGAGCTAGAATGCAACCACACCATGTGCTGCTTTCACTCGCCATGTTCGTCATTACCAGCATTTTCTCCATGGCTGTTTTCATCTCCATTTGCAAGTGACACTTGTTTTCCATTTACTGTCATGATGTAAAAATAGATTTCTCTTCATTCCTCTTCCCTGTTTGTGAATTTCAAAATGTGCCTCTTTGAACATACATTTTAGGATTCATGGCTTCTGGGACTTCAGATTTAACCACACCTCCCATACATCTCTGTGCTTTGAGATTTTCTTTCTTTCTTTTATTTTCTTTTTCTTTTCTTTTTTTTTTTTTTTTTGAGACAGAGTTTCTCTCTTTTTACCTAGGCTGGAGTGCAATGGCACAATCTCTGCTCACTGCAACCTCCGCCTCCTGGGTTCAAGTCATTCTCCTGCCTCAGCCTCTCAAGTAGCTCACATTACAGGTGGCCGCCACCATGCCTGGCTACTTTTTGTATTTTTAGGAGAGATGGGGTTTCACCATGTTGGCCAGGCTGGTCTCAAACTCCTGACCTCAGGTGATCCACCTGCTTCGGCCTCCCAAAGTGCTGCAATTACCAGACGTGAGCCACCATACCCAGCCGGTTTTGAGATTTTCCTTTTTTTTTTTTTAATCTCTGTAATTCTTTATTAAAAATACTGCTGTACACAGAGAGACTGAAACAGAATTAAAGATGAATAACACAGATTGCGTTCTGACGTTAGAACTTAACGTACTGGTGCTTTTTAGGGAAGTTGTTGACATCCAAATCACAGAACCAAGGTCAAAAGCAAAATACAAAGGTACCCTCACAGATAAATTGCCTATTTTTCCCAAATATTGTGAGGATTAAGTAAGACACAGATTATTGAATGACTTTCTTCCTCAACTACAAAGTTTCACACACAGATTCAAGTAATATTGTAGCCAGTTACAATGAACTACTCTAAGTTATGAGTAGTCCGGTTTTGAGATTTTCTATTACAAAATACAGTAAAGCTTAACTGGGAAAATAGGGTCCAAACATTCCATCATGAAAAATATCATGTGTTGCATTATTATGAGGTCAGCATAAACCAATGTTTTCCAGAGGGTCTGCGCTGCCACAAAAATCACAAAAATAAAGACAGAGAAGAGCATCCTGCACACAGGACTGAGAAACTGGGGGTGTTCCAGTAATCAGGAGGCAGTCGCTTCCCAGCCCTCCACAACCCTATGCCACCCCCACCCTGCCACAGGGTGAGACCTCAGTGCCCCTCCTCAGCCCTGTGGACTGGAGCCATTCACTGGGTCCGTTCTGCCCAAGTCAATATCACTGCCCATCATCACAGGCTTTCAGCTGATTACAGTGGCGAAAGCAATTCAGCCTTTTTGATGGCGCACAGCTTCAACCGTTTCAACAATTAAAGAGGCCAGGCATCATGTTCTGGAAAAGAAGCATGCCGTTTAATTTAGGCAGTTTTGCTCCTCAGAAATACAAAAATGAGTCTGCACACAACCGTCCTTCCAAACTTGACCCATCTTTGCAAAGCCTCTTTTTAAGTACAAAAAATGGCATTGCCTGTTAATTTTGAAAAGATAACAATGTCCTTATTTGCAAGGCCTCTGTGAATTCAGTTCTTTCTCCCAGTTTCAAGGGCAAATATGGAAAGGGACTCGGTTGAGGTGACTGATCCTCAGAGCCACAGCCCCCCAATTCCAGGGGCTGGGAAATGCTGGGATCACAACTAAAGGCTTCGAACGTCCACCAAACACCACCACCAGCACTCACCCCATCCGCAAATGCTATGCACATTCTTGGCCACAAAAACACTCCCAGGACAAAAAAAAAATGTTTCGGAATTCAGAACTATTCCATCTCAAATTTGTTCTCCATGAACAAACGATGCAGGAAGAAATGGAAGAAGCTGAATCTCTCCGAAGCCACACTTTATTTTGCCCTGGTGAGAACATAATAGCATCTAAGAGCTTCCCAATCTCACAGGGCCATGCTACAGACTCCAAGGACTGTTGCTGAAGTTGGCTGTTCACCTGCAAAAATACTCGAGGACCAGCAAGGCAAAGGTGACCTTCCCAAAACGGTCCTCCAGGCTGGAACCAGCTGTGGTTTCCATTCTGCAACACCCTGCCTCACCCCACATTCTGGAAATTCTAGTGGACTTCGAGAGAGCGGTGTCAGGGAGATATATTTTCCAACACCATTTTCAAATTTGGCAGATGAGGCCCATGTCTCTTCCATGGGCTGGCTTCTAGAGCCGACTGTCCTTTATTACTGCACGTTTACCTGCTGTATAGCAATCTGTTGCCCCCACTGGTCCCTGAAGCTGGGAGTAGGGTCGGTGCGGGTGTTCTCTGGGGCAGCCTGCAAGGCTGGGTGTGGAGGAGGACATGACAGGGATTCTGCCAGGGCCCTGCTGACCTGGTCATTCCCTGTTTGTCCTCTCTGGATCCCCTTAGAGCTCTAAAGAGAGGCACTCAGGGTGAGTGACTAGGTCCATACCTAGCCTCTGAAGGCCTTTTAGCTCCACAGCCAAAGCCCCAGGGAGCTGGGAGGGCCTGGAGCCCTGGCAGGTCAGGCCCAGGTTTTATTTTTATATAAATTCATTTAAGCTTCAAACCATGAAATGATTTAATGAAATATCAAGTGTGCCGGATATGGTGGCTCACGCCTGTAATCCCAGCACTTTGGGAGACTGAGGCAGGTAGATCATCTGAGGTCAGGAGTTCAAGACCAGCCTGGCCAACATGATGAAACACCATCTCTACTAAAAATACAATAATTAGCTGGGCATGGTGGCGGGCACCTGTAATCCCAGCTACTCAAGAGGCTGAGGCAGGAGAATCACTTGAACATGGGAGGCAGAGGTTGCAGTGACTGGAGATCACGTCATTGCACTCCAGCCTGGGTGACAAAAAGTGAAACTCCATTGCAAAGAAAAGAAAAGAAAGAAAAAAATATCAAGTAAACCATGGTGCAGGCGTTAGGCTGATGTGGAACGTGCGGATGGTTGATGTTTGGGCCACACTGCCTAACACCAGGCCTCCGAGTTTTTCAGACTAATTGCTCCTCCATGGCCTGGGTTCTGGATGCTGTTTGAGGTTTCTTCCAAGCCACCAGCTTCTCTGGGGACTGAAATTCCTCTGTCTTAACTGGAGCTGCCTGACTTGAAGTCTAATCTATCCCACTTTAAATCCTACAAACCCTATAGAAACTCAATGACAAAAAAAAAGAAAAAAGAAAAAAAAAAAACCTGGCCAGTGGCAGGAAAATACCTCTAGAAGTCAAAAAGCAGCAAAGCCCTTAGTAAGTAGATTAACTCAGCCACTGGAAGGTGAAGCTTTCTGAAGATGACATCTGGAGTCAGAAGGTGGGCCAGCCAGCTGCAAGGTGGGCTCCTAATGCAAATGGAATGTGGACTTGGAGCTCTGATGGAGATCCAGAGGGGCTGTGGATAGAATGCTCAGCAGTCACTGCTACAGCCTGCAAGCAGGAGATGCCGCAAATCTGAAGTTACAGGGAAGGAAAAAGGCAATGGGAATAAAAGCAACTTTCTGGGAGGGGATTTTCCTTGGGCTCACTCCCTCCTTGCATTCCAAACCTGTTATTATTGTGTGTTAAAGACCCCTTTCTTCAGGAGGAATTCCCTTAAGCTCTGCTGACAAGTTAAAGGAGATTTGCTGGGCTGATAGAGAAATTGATGTGAAATTTACTAGCATCAGTGGACATTGCAAAGTTAAATCTCCAGATCATATGCTAGCATTGTAATTCTGGCTTATGTTATAAGATCAGTACCCTTTCAATAAAAGTGTATGTGTCTGTTGGGAGTGTGGTGTTTTTTGTTTATTTGTTTGTTTTGTTTGAAACGGGGTTTCACTCTTGTTGCCCAGGCTGGAGTGCAATGGCACCATCTCAGCTCACTGCAACCTCCACCTCCCGGATTCAAGTGAATCTCCTGCTTCAGACTCCTAAGTACTGGGATTATAGGCATGTGCCACCCCTCCTGGCTAACTTTGTATTTTTAGTAGAAAAGGGGGTTTATCCATGTTGGTCAGGCTGGTCTTGAACTCCCGACCCCAGGTGATCTGCCTGCCTCAGTCTCCTAAAGTTCTGGTATTACAGGCATGAACTACCATGCCCAGCCAAGAGTGTGTTATTTTTTAAAAGATCATTTTGCGGCTATCAATCAAATACCCAAGGATCCTGAGAAAGACAGTCTGAGATAAAGACTATGCATCTGTTCTCCGGTTCCCTAAGCTGTCTGTCTGTTAGAATATGAAAAACTGGTTCCTAGGCCACAGGAACTTCTTACAGAAATGCCTTTTTATTAAATGCCACCAAAATAATACCATCCTTTGCTTCTAAATCAGAATGTTGTGGCATCATTAGAAAACTCCTTATGCTAATTAATATCCTCATGAGTAAGGATCTTTATATTTGTCACATTTGAATCAGGCATTAAATTAATAGTTTGGTATGTTTCCTTTAATCAGACAGGTATTATATAATCCATACTATTTCTCTTTTTGCTTTGGCTTCCAGGAAGCTCAAAGTTAAATTATCTATTTACCTGAGTTTGTTATATATTATATCTGTTAATCAGGTCTCTTTTTGCTTGCCATAGCAGATATACAACTCAAATTATAAGTGGTAGATATAAATCCAACCATATCAATAATCACATTAAATGTTAATGGCCTAAACATTCCAATTAAAAGGTAGAATGGTCAGAATGGATAAAAGAGATGTACTTTAATTATAAAGACATATAGACTAAAAGTAAATGGTAGAAAATTTACCATATAAAAAGTAACCATAAGAAGGATAGAGTAATTATATTAATATTAGGCAAAATACATTTCAAGACAAGTATTAATAGAGGTAAGTTACATATAAACACACCTATTTAATCTTAACTAAGGCCTATAGGAGATTATCTTCATTAATTGATAGATGTCATTATTTCAGTCCAATATTTGCCTTTTTCTATTTTGTCACCTCCTTCACTCCCTCACCCCCAACATAACCAATTTTGACAATCTAGTATTTAATACTTCTCCTGTCCATATTTTTCTTCAGGCATTTAAAAGTACCTCTTTTTTTTTGAGACGGAGTTTTGCTCTTGTTACCCAGGCTGGAGTGCAATGGCGTGATCTTGGCTCACCACAACCTCTGCCTCCTGGGTTCAGGCAATTCTCCTCCCTCAGCCTCCTGAGTAGCTGGGAATACGGGCACGCACCACCATGCCCAGCTAATTTTTTGTATTTTTAGTAGAGACAGGGTTTCACCATGTTGACCAGGATGGTCTCGATCTCTTGACCTCGTGATCCACCCGTCTTGGCCTCCCAAAGTGCTGGGATTACAGGCCTGAACCACGGCACCCGGCCCTCTTTTTTTTTTTAAGAGGGAGTTTTGCTCTTGTTGCCCATGCTGGAGTGCAATGGCGCAATCTCAGCTCACTGCAATCTCTGCCTCCCTGGTTCAAGCCATTCTCCTACCTCAGCCTCCTGAGGAGCTGGAATTACAGGCATCTGCCACCATACCTGGCTAACATTTTGTATTTTTAATAGAGTCAGGGTATCACCAGGTTGGCCTGGGTGGTCTTGAACTCCTGACCTCAGGTGATCCACCAACCTCAGCCTCCCAAAGTGCTGGGGTTACAGATATGAGCCACCACACCTGGCCTTAAAAGTACTTCTATCGGCCTGGCCAACATGGTGAAACCCCGTCTCTACTAAAACTACAAAAAAGTTAGCCAGACATAGTGGTGGATACCTGTAATACCAGCTACTCAGGAGGCTGAGGCAGGAAAACTGCTTGAACCCGGGAGGTGGAGGTTGCAGTGAGCCAAGATCGCACCACTGCACTCCAGCCTGGGCAACAAGAGCAAGACTCCATGTCAAGAAAAGAAAAAAAAGTACTTCTAAATAGATGACACACACACACACACACACATATATATACACATACATGTATATATACATTTCCAAATAACATTGTCCTTGTTTTAGGAAAAATGAGTTTATACCATACCCATTGGATTTCAGCTTGTTTCTCTCTTCCAGTAGCTCCTGCAGACCTCCCCAGGTCTCCAGACATAGTGCTACCTATTACTTTCATTTTTAAGAATTACCCATTATTACAATTATTCATGAATTGTTATAATTACGAATTTTCCATAATTTGCTCAACAGTGAACACCCATCCTTACATTACTTGTGTGATAAGGATTGCCAGCTATGCAATTCTGGGCCAAAGGGATGTTCTGTAATTTTAAAATATTTTGCCACATTAATTCCCCAGAAGGTTGTGACAATCTGCATGCCCACCAGCAACATACTCAGGTAACTTCTTTTCTGCACAGGAAGCAGACTCTGGCCATTCAACCTGAAACTCATCCTCCCCATCCCACAGTGGGTACAGGGGCTGGCCTGACGGGTTTTAACCAGTCGTCCTGGCACAGCTGGCTGGCTTGGTTGAGGTAGCAGCCTTGAGGCCCACAGACCCACAGCTCCTGCTCGATCTCCTCCTTCAGGTCCCAAATCCCTTGTCAGAGTCATGTGTGTAAACCTGTCCATGTTCACCTGGGTCGAGTGCCTCTGGGGAAAAGCACCCAGCTCTCCCACGGCTCACCCAGGGCAGCACGGTGGTCACGGATTGAAGGGGATGAGAAGCCGGTGTGGGATCCAACGGGACGTAACCTCCTCGTGGGGTCTGGTCTCCTCCTGGCAGACTCTGCTCTCCCCGACTTTAGACTCATCTTTGCCTCCCCAGCCTCCCCACTGCCAGCCTTGCTGGCCTCAGGACAACACACTGACAGATTGTTGGGCTGGTTGCCATCATCGTGCGAGGCCTGATGCCTGCAGTCAATCCTGTGCAACATTCAGCAGTTCTACACCTCTGCCTGCACCCGGATTAATCCACCACAATTGCTCTCAGCGCAGCTTTCTGCAAAAGCAAATTGAGTCTTGATTGTATTAATATATGCTACTAGGAGCTGTGACTAGGGCTAGCCTGTAAATGGTGACTTGCACTGGTTATGCCTAACTACAAACTGGAATTCACTGATGCAGTTTTGGAGCAAGTTAATTCAGCAAACGTGTATTGAGCACCTACTGTTTGCTCTCTGTAAGCCCTGCTCTCTCAATAGTGATAATTCTCTTTCATCATGACAAAGAAAAGGGAAAGTCTGAGGTAAGGTTTTTTTTTTTTTTTTTTTTAAGTAGTTTATGTTGGCCGGGTGCAGTGGCTCACACCTGTAATCCCAGCACTTTGGAAGGCAGAGGTGGGCAGATCACCTGAGGTCGGGAATTCAAGACCAGCCTAACCAACATGGAGAAACCCCATCTCTACTAAAAATACAAAATTAGCTAGGCGTGGTGGCATGTGCCTGTAATCCCAGCTACTCGGGAGGCTGAGGCAGGAGAATTGATTGAACCTGGGAGGCAGAGGTTGCAGTGAGCCGAGATCGTGACATTGTACTCCAGCCTGGGCAAGAAGAGCAAAATTCTGTCTCAAAAAAATAAAGTAGTTTATGTTGTTGTTCTAGCAATTTCATATTAGTTACTCCTCTAAATATTCGTAATGAAAATAAACCTTGTATTAGGTGATAAGATGACCCCAATGAGCTAACAGCTGTCATATATACTTTTTTTGTGTGCTGACTTCCCAAGGACTAAGCTTTAAATAACTTTCTAATGCTGGCTTTCCTTTTTAAAAACAAGTTAAAAAAGAAACTTTAGCTCACTAACATGCATCAACATCTTCAGAATTTCAACAATAATTTAATTTTTCCTAGTCCTTTTCAGATGAGTTGGCACAGGAAAACATATAAAAAATTTTAATATAACTAATGCTTGGACATGCAAATGTTTGAGAGGCAATCTTATTATCTTTTTAAGTAAAAAATAAAGAAGAGTGAGTATTACTGTCCATAGCATGGAAATTTTTTTTTTGAGATGGAGTCTCGCTCCATCACCAGGCTGGAGAGCAGTGGCATGATCTCGGCTCACTGCAGCCTCCACCTCCTGGTTCAAGCAATTCTTGTGCCTCATCCTCCCGAGTTGCTGAGACAGGTTTCAGCATGTTGACCAAGCTGGTCTCAAACTCCTGGCCTCAAGCGACCCACCTACTTCAGCCTGCCAAAGTGCTGGGATTACAAATGTGAGCCACAGTGCCCAGTAGAACCCATGGAAAATGTAAAACTTGTCTAACTCCTTGATGCTCCTTTCATTGAAAGGTGGGGTCTCATTGCCCTCTCCTTGAATATGGGCTGGACTTAGTGACTCTCTTGGAAGTGATCCTTCTTGATTTTTTTTGGGGGGGAGGCGGAGTTTCACTCTTGTTGTCCAAGCTGGAGTGCAATGGTGCGATCTTGGCTCACTGCAACCTCCACTTCCCAGGTTCAAGCAATTCTCCTGCCTCAGCCTCCTGAGTAGCTGGGATTATAGGCATGTACCACCAGACCCAGCTAATTTTTTGTACTTTTAGTAGAAATGGGGTTACAGCATGTTAGCCAGGCTGGTGTCGAACTCCTGATCTCAGGTCATCCGCCTGCCTCGGCCTCCCAAAGTGCTGGGATTATAGGCGTGAGTCACCATGCCTGACCCACTTCTTGATTTTTAAGGGAGGTTTAGTCATAAAAGGTGATACAGATTCTACCTGATTTTCTCTCCTTAGGGACATGTGCTTTGGGAGCCCTGAACTGCTGTAAGGACTCCAGCTACATTGAAGACTCCAAGCTGGAGAGACCACGTGGAGCCTACACAGAGATAGAAATACCTAAGGAACCCCATCTGCCCAGATCCAGATATTTGAGCCTTTCCAGTCCAAAAGCCAGACATGTGAGTGGGCACCCTTCCGATGGTTCCAGCCACCGTCCAATAGCAACGGTGTGTGAGAGACATAGTGAAAATCGCCCAGCTGAGCCCAGTTAACCCCCAGAACTATGAGAAATAATTACATGTTATTTTCAACTGTGATGTTTGGAGTGATTTCTCATGCAGCAATAAATAGCTAGAACATTCTAGGTAAAGAAATAAGTAGCGCAGTCATCCTGCTCATAGAACTCACAGTCTATAGGGAGACAACTATCTTAATACAGCCTAAGCTCTCTATGGAAGGTATTCAAGTTTCAGAGAATGCACAGAGAATCTGACTTCCAGATCTGAATGTCAGAGAAACTCACATCTTGTATTTATTTATTTAGTCAGTTAGTCTTTCATTTTTGAGACAGGTTCTCGTTCTGTGGCCCAGGCCGGAATGCAACAGCACCATCACAGCTCGCTGAAGTCTCAACCTCTCAGGCTCAAGTGATCCTCCCACCTCAGCCTCCCAGGTAGCTGGGACCACAGGTGTGTACCACCCTGCCCCCCTCCAACTAATTATATATATTTTGAAACTTTTGTTTAATAACAGCTCTAATCTGCAACTAATTCCTGAAGTTTACGGAATCCAGTTGGTTTGTGTGTCGTATTTGTGCAACAACCAACCAGCCCAAATAAGATGATTGTCACTTAGAAACACGCTAAAGATCCAGTCTCTCTACTATTCAATTTCCATGCCCTTATGCTCTGAACACTTTAGCATGGATTTCAGAAACTCTTCTATGCAAACTTTGTTAATTGGAAGCTTCGGAGACAAATATTTCCCACTTCACAATCTGACCTGAGGGAAGGAGACAAAACCAACCCTGTAAGCAGCCTGTTCTAAGACAAGCAGTTTACAGCATTCTTATCGAATCACAAGCAATCCTGGGAGATGGAGCTCATTACAGTCAGTGTACAGAGGTAGGAACCAAATATTAGAGAAAAGCCATCTCCTCAGTGTCAGCAAAAGACAGACATTACCCAACTCTTTCTGCTTATAAAATGAACTGTGTCCCCCAAAAGATGTAAAATCCTAACCCCCAGAATCTCAGAATGCGACCTTATTTGAGAACAGAGTCATGGCATCTGTGATCACTGAAGACAAGGTCACACTAGGGTAGGATGGTCCCTATCCCCTGTGAATGGCATCTTTAAGAGAAGAAGCAGAAAGTCCAGGTGTGGTGGCTCATGCCTGTAATCCCAGCACTTTGGGAGGCCCAGGCAGGTGGATCTCTTGAGGCCAAAAGTTTGAGAACAGTCTAGCCAATGTGAAGAAACCCCATCTCTACTAAAAATACAAAAATTACCCAAGCGTGGTGGTGCATCCCTGTAATCCCAGCTACTCAGGTGGCTTAGGCATGAGAATTGCTTCAACATGGGAGTTGAAATTTGCACTGAGCCAAGATTGCACTGATGCACTCCAACCTGAATAACAGAGAGTGATTTGTCTCAAAAAAAGAAAGGAAGGAAGGGAGGGAAGGAGGGAGGACAGGCCGGGCACGGTGGCTCACCTTCTGACCTCAGGTCATCCACCCGCCTTGGCCTCCCAGCACTTTGGGAGGCCAAGGCGGGTGGATGACCTGAGGCCAGGAGTTTGAGACCAGCCTGGCCAACATGTTGAAACCCTGTTGAAAGAAAAGAAGGAAGGGAAAGGAAAGAAAGAAAGAAGCCAGGTGCAGTGGCTTACACCTATAATCTCAGCACTTTGGGAGGCTGAGGTGGGCAAATCACGAGGTCAGGAGTTCAAGACCAGCATAGTGAAACCCCATCTCTACTAAAAATACAAAAATCAGCCAGACATGGTGGCGCACACCTGTAGTCCCAGCTACTCAGGAGGCTGAGGCAGGAGAATCAAGTGAACCTGGGAGGCGGAGGTTGTGATGAGCCAAGATTGCACCATTGCACTCCAGCCTGGGCAAAAGAGCATGACTCCACCTCAACAAAACAAAACAAAACACAACAACCAAAACAAAACAAATCAAGAAAGAAAAAAGAGGGACACATAAGGGGAGAAGATACCACATGCAGACAGAGGTAGAGACTATGGTGGTGCAGCTGGGAGCCAAGGAACACCACGGCACAGAAATGCAAGGAAGCATCTTCCCCTCGAGCCACCGAGCAGACACAGCCCCACTAACACCCTGATCTCAGGCTTCCAGCCTCCAGACTGTGAGAGAGTAAGTTTCAGTTGCTTATGATGCCCCTAGTCTGTGGGACGTGGTTACAGCAGCCCCAGGACACTGATGCTGAGCTCTGAGCCTTAAAAGGGGGGTCCCACAGGCCTGATCTGACTGTTCATCTTGACCTTGACCCTCTGAGAGAGGAGAAGGTGCCAGTGCAGAGGCTAAGGACTCACTTTGTTGTAGCTCTGGGCCAAGCACTCACCATTGCACTTGGCTGTGCTAAAAATAGTCTGAGGATGGGCCAGGTGTCCGTGTGCCAGGAAACTGTTTTCTAAAGAAAAGGCTGAGAATAGTTGTTGTTGCTGTTGTTATTGCAGTGTGGGCTACACCACAGGAGTTCTTGTTTCTCTGAAGGATTTTCCATATAAGTGAAGACATTTACAAATTGATCTAGATTAATTGGGTGTGGCTCCTGAACAAACAGGGAAAATCCCATCATGAGCCTGGGGCCCTGGAACAAGGACGCTGTGTGCAGCCCCGCACACAGAAGAGAACCAGAAAGGGAAAGAAACCCAGAAATAGGGAAGAGTCTCAGGCACAATCCCAAAAGGGGCAGCTGGACTCAAAGGTCACCCTAGAGATGTGGGTTTAAAATCTAGGTGCCCCAAACCCGACTCTGGGGTTCCTACCTTCTGGCCTCCCTCCACTCCTTTCACCCCTATGTGCACTCACGGTACACACACAGACACAGAGAGACACACACTGACCCACAAACACAGATACATGCAGACACAAACACCCTCACACACCCACATACTACACACACACACTACACACATAGACACATGTGACACAAACACATATACACACTGCGTACACACAGACAAGCCCACAAAGACAGACAGACACACACACACACACACACACACACACACACACACTAAACACAGACACAGACATACATATACCCTTGGGAACAGAAAGAACTGCACATTTTAAAGCGTTTTTAGAAAAACACGTGGCTGGCGCAGTGTCTCACACTGTAGTTCCAGCTGTTAGGGAAACTGAGGCAGGAGAATGCTTAAGCCCAGGCGCTTAGGGCTAGAGTGAGCTATGATCACGCCACCGCACTCCAGCCTGGGCAACAGAGCAAGACTTTGTACACACACACACACACATACACACACACTGCACAACAGAGTGAGACCTTGTCTACACACACACGTGCGTGCACACACACACACACTCACCCTGCATGTTGCATGTATCTATTCAACATCCAGTCTTATGCAAAGTGATCTCAGCTCCATTACTGTCTTGCTTTTTCCCACAACACTCCAAGGCAGTTGTTACTTTTCCCATTTTGCAGACAGAATTACTGAGCCCTGGCCGGGCATGGTGGCTCACACCTGTAACCCCAGCACTTTGGGAGGCTGAGGCAGGTGGATTACCTGGGGTCAGGAGTTCGAGACCAACCTGACCAACATGGAGAAACCCTGTCTGTACTAAAAATACAAAAATTAGCTGGGCTTGGTGGCTAGCACCTGTAATCTGGCTACTCAAGAGGCTGAGGCAGGAGAATCGCTTGAACCTGAGAGGCAGAGGTAGTAGGGAGCTGAGATTGCCCCATTGCACTCCAGCCTGGATAACAAGAGTGAAACTCCACCAGAAAGGGAGGGAGGGAGGGAGGGAAGGGAGGGAGGGAGGGAGGGAGGGGAGGAAGGGAGGAAGGGAGGAAGGAAGGAAGGGAGGAAGGGAGGAAGTAAGTCTGAGCCCCTGAAATATTAAGGGCTGGTTCAAGATTTCACAGCGGACAAGCAGCCCAGCAGGAAGGCTAATCCCTCTCCTGAGCTCCAGATCCCAGGCCTGTTTCTCAGCAAACAACAGAAGCCCACATTTATTTCTTCAACACTTACAGGGCTCAGGATAAAGCAGTGACTGAAACAGACAAGCTGTCTCCTCGAGGAGCTTATGTGTCTCATCATCTAAGAGTCTACACTCTTCTCCGGTGACTTCCCCAGGGATGGAAATCACCAAACTTCTACTGTGCATGAGAATCCTGGGATGTAGGGCTCCCGTGCATGTTAGTTCTGTAGATTGGAGGTGGGGGCAAGACTGCATTTCCAGCAAACTCCCAGGTGGGCCTGATGTTGTTGGCCCATGCACCATACCCTGTGCAGCAAGGCTATGTGACATAATGGAAAGAGGAAGAGGGTTTTGCTCATGTCCTATGTCAGTTGCTGAATATTTTTCTTAATATCAGCCCTGGCCCCCTGACTGGTGAGTTTGGGAAGGGAGCTGGCAGATATAATGGGCAGCTCCCCATGAAAGCATCCTGTTCTGCTCCCTGGGCTCTGCATTTATCAGGGTGGTCTGTGCCTCAATGGGTAAGTGCCTCTTCCTGGCATGTAGTCTTAGGATGCCCCTAGCCCAAAGAGATAGACTGCATCCTCCAGTATTAGTCTGACAAATATGTCAATTTCCCAACTGCTTTACTCAGTAGTTTTTCGTTTTGTTTTGTTTTTTGAGAAAGAGTCTTACTCTGTCATCCAGGCTGGAGTGCAATGGCATGATCTCAGCTCACTGCAGCCTCTGCCTCCCAGGTTCAAGCAATTCTCCTGCCTCAGCCTCCCGAGTAGCTGGGATTACAGGCACCCTCCATCATGCCTGGCTAATTTTTGTATTTTTGTAGAGACGGGGTTTGACCATGTTGGCCAGGCTGGTCTTGAACTCCCAACCTCAGGTGATCTGCCCATCTCGGCCTCCCCAGGTGCTGGGATTACAGGCATGAGCCACTGTAATTTTTAAAAATTTATTATTTACCATTGATTGATTGATTGAGATAGGGTCTCACTATGTTGCCCAGGCTGGTCTCAAACTCCTGGGCCCAAGCAATCCTTCTGCCTCGGCCTCCCAAAGTGCTGGGATTAGAGTTGTAAGCCTCTGTGCCCAGCTTTAGTAATTTCTTACTTGGTTCCAAACTGTGGCTGGGAAGAGTTATCAGGTTGGTCCATGTGAAATTGCCCATTGCACAATCATTTAACACCAGTAAAACATTGGCAATTTGGTACATTTCAACCTAGTATTCATTGGGCATCCTGAAATCCCAACACTAACTATGTACTAGCGATTTTCAGACTTAGGTCATATCAAAATCATCAGAAATTTGGTAAAAATACAAAGGCCCAAGCCCTATCCTACTTCAACCAGCTTGGGCCTGTGTGTTCGGCCTGGGCCTTCTGGATGGTTCTGCAGACAACACAGTTTGAGGAGCCCCGGATACACGGTAAGCACAATACTGAATGTTGTCTTTCTTTCTTTAAACACAGACATGAAAAATTCAATCGTATTACAATTAAATAAATTATATTAAAAACAAAGATGGTCGGGTGAGGTGGCTCATGCCAGTAATCCCAGCAATTTGGGAGGCCGAGGCAAGCAGACCACCTGAGGTCGGGAGTTCAAGACCACCCTGGCCAACACGGCGAAACCCTGTCTCTACTAAAAATACAAAAAATTAGCCAGGTGTGGTGGCACATGCCTGTAATCCCAGCTGCTAGAGAGGCTGAGGCACGAGAATCGCTTGAACCTGGGAGATGTAGGTTGTAGTGAGCCGAGACTGGGCCACTACACTCCAGCCTGGGCGACAGAGCAAGACTCCGTCCCAAAAATAAATAAATAAATAAAAATAAAAACGAAGATAATACACACTCAAAACTCACCATTTCCTAATTATTTTACCACATCTTACTATCAGCTGTGCCTTGGGGCTCTCTTCATCGGTGGTGTCCGTGTGGTGAGAGTAATGTGCAAAGCTGTGCTCCTGCCCACCCCTCCCCAGCTCTGCGTCCCTGACTTCATGTTGGTTGAAATCATCGGTGCTGAGTGTTTACACCACGGAATTCAGCATCTACTACAAATCAAAGCTTACTCCCGCTTCCCCAGAAATCAGTCGTTTAACCACTGTCCATGGCCATCCCTATTTCACAGATGAGGAAACTAAGGTATGGGGAGCAAATGACTTTCCCAAGGCCTCAGAGCCACAGTTTGAACCCAGACAGCTAACTCCGGAGCCCAGGATTTTAACCATGTATACATTACGCTCTCTCTGTGTCTCCTTCCTCGACTTGTGGTGTGAGTCTCCCCCCACCCTCTTGGAAAGCAATCTCCCCACAACAGCTGGCTTCCCCACCACCAAAATCTCACTGCTTCTCCTCCAGCATCCTAAATAGCAAATGCAGATAAGACTCTGGGATCTCCAGCAGGACAATGGCCGGTGGCCTCTGATGGGTCAGGCTCCTGAGTTGGGAGTCGGGGCTTTGGTGCCCCGAGTCCAATTTCTCACGAATCTCCCCACCGATGAAAGTCCCAACAGTTGCACATACACCTATTAAGCAGGTTAAAATAAATATGTGGGTGCTATTGAAGGTGGGAAAAGAGAAAATGCGATGAGAGAGGAAGTTTGGAGGTTGGAGGGGAGGCAGGTCAAGTTTTGTCTTTCAGATGAGGGGTGGGCCAGTCGCAGTAGCTCATGCCTCTAACCCAGCACTTTGGGAGGCTGAGTCAGGCAGATTATGTGAGGCCAGGAGTTCAAGACCAGCCTGGGCAATATGGTGAAACCCTATCTCTACACGTAATACAAAAATTAGAAGGTTGTGGTGGTATGTGCCTGTAATCCCAGCTACTTGGGAGGCTAAGGCATGTGAATCACTTGAACTCATGAGGCAGAGTTTGCAGTGAGCCGAGATGGCGCCAGCGCACTCCAGCCTGGGCAATACAGTGAGACTCCGTCTCAAACAAACACAGAAAAAACAGATGAGGGGCAGTTGGCCAGATACCTAGAGAGGTGGCAGGCAGGCTTTGCATCCTGGCTGGCTGTGGTATACACACCACCCACTCCAGCACTAGCCTCTTGGTCCCTTGGGATAGCCAGGAAGGAGGGAAAAGGGAAAGCCTCCCAAAGGTGGGGGAGATTTGAGCAGCCTCGTTTAGCCCCCACCTTTCTCCTTCATTTTCCTCTCCAGAGGGTTGGGCCCCTTTTGGTTCCACCTCCCACTTTCAAATGCCACCCCCACTCAGACCCAAAAGGAGGGACCACTTGGGACCAAGAACTCTCTTGGATGACTCCGTTTTTATTTTACAAAATAAAAGCTTGGAAAAAAATTAAGGTTGCAACCAGTATATGATGTAGTGTTACCAGCAGGATTAGGGATGTTTTATTTTCCTCCTTTTGGCTCTGGTTTACTGTTACTTTTTTTTTTTCTCTACAATGAGCATGTGTGTTTTTTCTAATGATAGGAAACAAGTTTTGGGTTTGTTTGTTTGTTTTTGAGATGGAGTCTTGCTCGTTTGTTTTTGAGACGGAGTATTGCTCTGTTGCCCAGGCTGGAGTGCAGTGGTGTGATCTCAGCTCACTGTAACCTCCGCCTCCTGGGTTCAAGCAATTCTCCTGCCTCAGCCTCCCGAGTAGCTGGGACTACAGGCACGCACTACTATAGCCAGCTAATTTTTGTATTTTTAGTAGAGACAGGGTTTCACCATGTTGGCCGGGATAGTCTCGGTCTCTTGACCTCATGATCTGCCTGCCTCAGCCTCCCAAAGTCCTGGGATTCCAGGCATGAATCACTGCACCCAGCTGGAAATGAGTTTTTTTTTAAGATGAAGGAGGAGGAAGAGGAGGGGGAAGAAAACAGCAAAAGAAATCATCACAGCAATTATACAACTACAGGATAAAAATATGCTTTCACATTAAATAATACACTGCTTCCTTTCAACAGCCCTGCAAGGATGCAGCACAGACAATGTTAATCCAGTGCTAAAAATGGGAAACTGAGGGCTAGAGGCTGTTGGTATCCAAGATCAAAGAGCAATGTCATGGCAGAGTCTGGGTTTGTCTAAAGTCTTTCAGCTCTACAGTCTCCTGCCATTGAGCTGAGGGCACTCTCTACACCAGGGATATCTTGTGGAATCAAAAACAGCCTCTCCTTACCTGCCCCAGGTCCAGAGAAAGGATCCCTCCTGGACATGTGGAATAAGGCACCTATCCGTAACCATAATTCCTTTAGGCCATAGGGCGGTCTGACTCAGGTAGGAGTGATCAGAGTTCACTCTGTTAGAATCTGGAATTAGATCATGGAGGAAGATTGATTTCTTGACACAAAGAAAGGAGAGAGAACTTGTCTTGAGGCTGGGTGAACATGTTTCTCCTATGGCTCGGAGAACACAGAACACTGGTCTCCCCAAACATAAAAAGGAAGAGGTGGCTGGGTGAGGTGGCTCACATGTGTAATCCCAGCACTTTGGGAGGCCGAGGCAGGCAGATCACCTGAGGTCGGGAGTTTGAGACCAGCCTGACTAACATGGAGAAACCCCATCTCTACTAAAAATACAAAATGAGCCAGGTGAGGTGGCACATGCCTGTAATCCCAGCTACTCAGGAGGCTGAGGCAGGAGAATCAGTTGAACCTGGGAGGTTGTGGTGAGCTGAGATTGCACCATTGCATGCCAGCCTGGGTGACAGAGTGAACCTCTGTCTCAAAAAAAAAAAGGAGAGGCACAGGAAGGAACAGAGATGAGATAAGAGATGAAGAGGGAGTCCACGTGACCTCCTAAGCTCTTCATCAAGCTT
This sequence comes from Saguinus oedipus, assembly GCA_031835075.1. Taxonomy (NCBI): domain Eukaryota; kingdom Metazoa; phylum Chordata; class Mammalia; order Primates; family Cebidae; genus Saguinus; species Saguinus oedipus. The sequence goes on from CM063176.1 coordinate 136,934,709, forward strand.
TTCTTTGTTCCTGCCTACATCCTTATAATAAATGCCATTGCTGTTGTTTTATTAAAGCTAGAATAAGTTAACACCTGCTACTTGAAGCCAAAATGCAAATGAATAATATGTTCATACATGGATGTACCTTCCCCACAATGACCCCCAAAGTCACTCTTTAATATTTTAGAAGAAGGTCTAACTTCATTTCGAGTATTTACATTTTTTTCTTTTTTTGAGTCAGAGTCTCACTGTGTTTCCCAGGCTGGAGTGCAGTGGTGTGATCTCAGCTCACTGCAACCCTCTCCTCCCCCAGTTTCAAGTGATTCTCCTGCCTCAGCCTCCCAGGTAACTGGGATTATAGGTGTGCATCACCACACCCGGCTGATTTTTGTATTTTTATAGAGGTAGAGCTTCCCCATATTGGCCAGGCTGGTCTCAAACTCTTGACCTTGGGTGATCTGCCCACCTCGGCCTCCCAAAATTACTGGCATGAGCCACCACACCTGTCTATTTACCATTATTTTTAATGGAAAAATAAATAGCAGATATAGTATTTATTGGTGAAACCCAGAAGCAATTCCTATAATGAAGGAAACAAGGATTCCTACTGTCAACATTATTATATTCACTAAGTGCTAGAGGACCTAGTGAATGCAATAAGATAAGGGGGAAAAAAAGAAACAAGTATTGGAAAAGAAAAGGCAAAATTAGGCTGGGCTCAGTGGCTCACTCCTATAATCCCAGGACTTTGGGAGGCTAAGGTGGTAGGATTGCTTAAGCCCAGAAGCTCAGGACCAGCCTGGGCAACATGGTGAAATCTCATCTCTACAAAATATACAGAAACTAGCTGGGTGTGGTGGCACATGTCTCTAGTCCTAGCTACTAGGGAGGCTGAGGCCAGAGGATCCCTTGAGCCCAGGAGACAGAGGTTGCAGTGAACCTAGATGGTGTTACGCTACTGCACTCCAGCCTGGGCGACAGAGGAAAAAAAAGAGACAAAATGAAATTTTTAAATGATACCATGGTCCACCCAATAAATTCACAAGACCAACTGAAAAGCAAGTTGAACCCATGACAGACTTTTGTAAGATCATTGGGTATAATATAAATGACCAAAAGTCAATTGTTTATCTGTATGTCAGTGAAAATAATTTAAATACATAATGCCAAAAAATCTCATTAATAATAGCAATAAGAATTGTACAACATTGGTTTGGTGCAGTGGCTCATGCCTGCAGTCCCAGCACTTTGGGATGCCGAGGTGGGTGGATTACGAGATCAGGAGTTTGAGACCAGCTTGACCAACACAGTGAAACCCTGTCTCTATTAAATACAAAAAATTAGCCGGGTGTGGTGGTGCATCTGTAATCCCAGCTACTCGGGAGGTTGAGGCAAGAAAATCACTTGAAGCTAGGAGGTGGAGGTTGCAGTGAGCCAAGACTACTGCACTCCAGCCTGGGCAACAAAGTGAGACTCTGTCTAAAAAAAAAATTATACAATATCTAGGAATAAGCCTAATGAGTATTGTGCATTATCTATGTGTATAAAACTTTACTAAAAAACAAAAAAAGGAGTAACTAAATACTGAGCTATACCATGACATCAGTTCCATCACTGGTCCCAGTTTTTCATCCCTCTCTGCCTTCATTTCCTTACGTTGGCCTCCTTGTGGGCAGAATGTATTCCCCTATCCCTTAACTTGGGGCACAACCATGCAACCGGTTTTGACCAATATAATGTGGGTGGAAATGACAATGTGCCAATTAGAGCCTCAGCTAATGGACTTCAGTTTGTCTTCCTGCCTCTCTGCCACTGCTGTTAGAGAAGCTTGCCCCAGGCCTGCTGCTCAAAAGGAAGACAACGAGGGCAGACCTGAGCCCTAACCTTGGTGAAGAATGAAGCATAAACAGATCCATCCAGAGCTTGAAGCAGGGCTACTGGACCACACCCAGCCCAAAGTGGCCAATCTCCAGCCAACACAAATCTCCAGACTTGTGCTATAGAAGGTTTAAGCCACTGAGTTTTGGTTTTTGTTATTACACAGTAAGTGCTAACTGATAAACATCTTATTCTTGAATGGTGGGATTCAATATTGTAAAAGTGTATACTCTCTACAAATTAATCTATAAAGTAAATGTGATTCCACTAAAAATACCAATAGATGTTTGTTTATCTGGGAAATTGTAAAACAAAAGTAGCCACTAAAAATTTGAAAGAAACTAATAGTGGGGAAAGTTCTTACCTATCAGATATTAAGAGGTGCCATACAAGTAGGGTAGTACCATTACACAATATGCTACTGGAATAAGGACAGATAAACCAATGGAACACAACAGGAAGGGTAGGAAAGACAGATAGATAGATAGATAGATAGATAGATAGATAGATAGATAGATAGATAGACAGACTGCCATAGAAAGGTAGAGAAAATGCTATATTATGAATAAGTGGTGGGGAGGTAGAAGATTATATAGGAAATAGCATTGAAAATCACAATATAGGCCAGGCGTAGTGGCTCACACCTATAATCTCAGCCCTTTGGGAGGATGAGGTGGGTAGATCACATGAGGTCAGGAGTTCAAGGCCAGCCTGGCCAACATGGTGAAATGACATCTCTAATAAAAATATAAAAATTAGCCAGGCAGGGTGATATGTGCCTGTAATCCCAGCTACTCAAGAGGCTGAGGCAGAAGAATTGCTTGAACCCAGAAGGCAGAGGTTGCAGTGAGCCCAGATTGCACCACTGCACTCCAGCCTGGACGACAGAGCAAGACTTTGTCTCAAACAAAAAAGCAATGTAAATAATTATTACTGTACTAACCAATAGCAAATATAAATATATTACATTGAAAATACAATATAAATGAAAATATAGTAAATAGCAGTTATCAAATTGAAAAATATGAACTTAAACTCTTACCTCACCCTAGATGCTAAAATAAGTTCCAGATGTATTAAAAAGTTGAATATAATAAATCCAACTTTCAAAATACTAGAAGAAACCACACAGGGCTAGAGTCATGATTGAAGGGAGGAGCAGGCTTTTCTAAGTAGGACACAGTCCAGAAGCCATCAAGAAGTAGATTGAAGGTGTGGTGGCTCATGCCTATAATCCCAGCATTTTGGGAGGCTGAGGTGGGCAGATCACTTAAGGTCAGGAGCTCAAGACCAGCCTGGTCAACATGGCAAAACCCTGTCTCTACAAAAAATATGAAAATTAGCTAAGCATGGTGGCACACACCTGTGATCTCAGCTACTCCAGAGGCTGAGGCAGGTGAATCGCTTGAACCTGGGAGGTGGAGGCTGCAGTGAGCTGAGATTGCACCACTGCTCTCCAGCCTGGGGACACAGCATGACTCCATCTCAAAAAAATTTAAAAAAATAGACTGACAAACTTTATTCCATAAAAATGAAATGAGACCATCAACAAAGTTAAAATACAAATAACGGCCAGGCACGGTGGCTCACTCCTATAATCCCAGCACTCTGAAAGGCCGAGGCGGGTAGATCACGAGGTCAAGAGATCGAGACCATCCTGGTCAACATGGTGAAACCCTGTCTCTACTACAAATACAAAAATTAGCTGGGCATGGTGGCACACACCTGTAGTCCCAGCTACTCGGGAGGCTGACGCAGGAGGCAGAGGTTGCGGTGAGCCGAGATCATGCCATTGCACTCCAGCCTGGGTAATAAGAGCAAAACTCTGTCTCAAAATAAATAAATAAATAAAATACAAATAATACAAATGACACTTTAAGAGAAAATATTTGTAGCATATATAAGAGACAAAGGGTTTATTGGCCTGACTTACTCAAAGCTCTGATAGGAAAAAAGGGCCATCCATCTTATAGAAAAACAGGGGAGGTGCGTGGCACAGTGGTTCACACCTATAATCCCAGCATTTTGGGAGACTGAGGTGGTGTATCGCTTGAGCCCAGGAGTCCAAGACCACCCTGGGCAACATAGCAAGACCTTGTTTCTACAAAAAAATAAAACATTAGCCAGGGGTGGTAGCACACACCTGTAGTCCCAGCTACTCAGGAGGCCGAGGTGAAGGGTTGCTTGAGACAGGAGGACAAGCCTGCAGTGAGCCAGGATTGCGCCCTTGTATTCCATCTGGGCAACGGAGTGAGACCTTATCTCAAAAAAGGAAAAGAAAAATAGAGAAGGTGATTCACACAAGTGGGAAAAAATGCCAACGAGTAGCAAAAAACTATGTCCAACCTCTCTATTAATGAGAAAAATACAAATAAAAATGAGAGGCCATTGCCCTGTCTGCCCCTTAGCCTGGCACAAATCAAGACTGACCCCTGCAGTTGGAGAAATGAGACTGACTGGCCAGGAACTCCCTCTGTAGGTTTCTGGCCTAAGGCAAATAGGGTCCCAGCACAGTGACACTCCCTGAGCATCCACTGTGACATTGAAAAACCAGAAATGGCTTCCTAACCAGCAACGAGAAAATGGTTAAATAAATAAAGGTTGAAGCGCGCACTAAAAGCAGAAAGTTGATTAACGTACACTGACAGGGAGACATAGTCATGAGTTGCTCGTGATGAATTGGCTCGCAAAAACATACACATTCAGAGACACAGGGAGAGAGAATGCCTGGGACTTCCAAACTCTGAACAGTGGTTACCCCTCACGAAAAGCACTGCAGAGGAAGGGAGGATTTTCACCCCTCACTCCCAGCTTCCGTATGGTTTGAATTTTTATTTATTTATTTATTTATTTATTTATTTATTTATTTATTTATTTATTTATTTTAGACAGGGTTGCACTGTGTCACCCAGGCTGGAGTGCAGTGATGCCACCACAGCTCACTGCAACTTTGACGTCCCGGGGTCAAGCTATTCTCCCACCTCAGCCACCCTAAATAGCTGTGATTACAGATGCATGCCACCATGCCTGACTAATTTTTTTATTTTATTTTTTTTGAGAGATGGAGTCTTGCTCTGTGGCACAGGCTGGAGTGCAGTGGCATAATCTCAGCTCACTGCAACCTCTACCTCCTGGTTTCAAGGGATTCTCCCACCTCAGCTTCCCAAGTAGCTGGGACTACAGGTGTGCGCCACCATGCGCAGCAACATATAATGAAACCCCATCTTACTAAAAAATACAAAAATTATTTTTCGGTAGAGATGGGGTTTCACTATATGTTGGCCAGGCCGGTCTAGAACTCCTGACCTCAAGTGATCCACCCACCTCGGCCTCCCAAAGTGCTGGGATTCCAGGCATGAGCCACCATGCCTGGCCTTGTTTGTTTGTTTGTATTTTTTGGTAGAGACCAGATTTCACCATGTTGCCCAGGTTTGTCTCTAACTCCTGAGCTCAAGTGATCCTCCCAACTCAGCTTCCCACAGTACCGGGATTACAGGTGTGAACCACCATGCCTGGCCTTTGGTTTGAAAATTTTACACAGGCACCGGACATGATGGCTCATGCCTGTAATCCTAGTGCTTCGGAAGGCTGAGGCAGGAGGTGGGGCATAACCATGCAACCTACTTTGGCCAATATAATGTGGGCAGAAATGACCTGGGTGAGGTGGCACACGCCTGTTTGGCATCCAGTAGTTGGAAACCAGCTTGGGCAACGTCATAGTAAGACCTTATTTCTATAAAAAAAATTAAAAATCAGCCTGGTGTGGTGCTACATGCTTGCTACTCAGGAGGCTGAGATGCGAGAACTACTTGAGCTTCGGAGGTCAAGATGGCAGAGAGCTGAGACCACAGCGCTGCACTCCAGCCTGGGCAACAGAGAAAAACCCTGCTCAAACGTTTACACAGGCACGTGTGTGACTTATGTAATCCTAAAGGAAAGAAAGAAAATAAGCGTGGAACAGAATAAATATTTATGCTTTAGGTATGGGATAGTTTTAGCAGATAAATATATATTTTTTAACCCGGCAGCACTCTCTGTTTTGAAAGACACTGTCTTAAAAGCTCAGGAGCCTTCCTTGAGGGAACCACACAGCTGTATGTATCCATCCTGGGAGCAAATTAAGCCATAAATGGAGCCGTCAGGAACTTAGAACAATAGCAACGTCATTAGCCTGATCCAGTGACATCTTTGTCTCAATGAGGGCACTAGGAATGTCATTCTAAGAGGAAGAAAAGCCAGGGATCGGTCCACTATGATCCTTGTCCTACCAAAGCCCCGCTAATCCAACCTTGCTGCCCCAACCCCTCAGATCCACCCCTCCACTGTCTGCCCCAAGGCTGTCCCCCATCCCTCCCAGACCCTAGCTCCTTTCAGCTCCACCTGATGCCCTCTGTGTGGCTACCTTCAAAAGGCTTTCAGGCCATGACTCTCCGTAACCTTTATTAATTCTGAAGTCTGTCCTAATCCCTTGCCCAGCCCATCCCCAGGTAGAATAACGACCACAGCCACGACAAAGCTGCTAGCATGGACCAGCCGCGTGTCCTGCAGGGGCCCGAGCTAGAGCCCTGTTGCCATGCAGCACCCTGTTTAATTCTGAACACCCCATGGAGCAGCTGCTGTCAGAGGGCTCATTGCACAGATGTGAAAACTGAGGCAGGCCAGGGGCCGCCAGGGAAGTCTCTGCAGGTGTGGCCTTATCCTCCACTGAACCCTGCACCGACAGCTCTCTCTCTACCTGTCACTGTCTTGGGGTTCCTGCCTCTGAGCCTGATCGCTTCCCTGGCTGGGGGCTCCTTGAGCTGAGGGCTCTGTCCTGCTCATCTTCATGTCCCTGGAACTTAGTAAAGGGCAAAAGTGTTAGCGGAGGAACGGGCAAAGCAAGGGAAAACAAAGGAATAAAGCAGGGAGAATAATTCAAAAAGAGCAAAGGAAGCGAAGGCACGATGGGCGTGGAGCCCTAGAGTGATGTGGAGTCAGAGTAGGGATTGCCAACCCTGTGGGAGCGAACAGTAACAACGAACGGTCAAGATGAAAGCTGGTCACATTTCACACCAGACCTTAGTCCCAGTGTCAGCTAAAAATAGCGCAGTTCCCACAGCCTCTGGGGTACAGTGTTCTGTGCATCCAGGCCCCAGGGCTGATGCAGCCTCCATCACTCACTGCCTGAGTGCTCTGGGAGCTGGAATCACCTGTCCTGCAGGCCTGTCCCTGCCTTCACAGCTGGCACCCATAAACGGGCAGGCTCCTGACACTCCCACCTCATACACAGCACGGTCCTGAACCACTTGTCGCAAACACCCCATATCCAACTTCTGAGGCTATTTTGGTCAACTTGGCCCTGAGACTGAAGGCATTGGTTTATTTTATTTATTTATTTTTTTAAAATGGAGTCTTGCCCTGTCGACCAGGCTGAAGTGCAGTGGCACAATCTCAGCTCACTGCAACCTCCGCCTCCCAGGTTCAAGCAATTCTTGTACATCAGCCTCCCGAGTTGCTGGGATTACAGGTGCCCACCACCACGCCCATCTAATTTTTATATTTTTAGCAGAGACAGCATTTCACCATGTTGGCCAGGCTGGTTTCAAACTCCTGACCTCAGGTGATCTGCCTGCCTCGGCCTCCCAAAGTGCTGAGCCACCATGCCCGACCAAGGCTTTGGTTCCGATCATGACCTCTCCTCACCCACCTGACCTGAAGTTTAAGACTTCTTCTCAGGCAGGACCCTCAGCTACATCTGCTCAACCACATTTCCCCTGCTCCCGATGCTGTGGGCCCTGCTGGGAGACCCCTTGCCTGGACTGTCTGTGCTGAGCAGATGTGGTCAGTGACTATGAGATCCTGCTTCTGAACACGCCCCTCTCCTCCCTGGGCCTCCGTTCAGATTTTACCTAGTTCACCCATCATCAGGAATGCTGAAAGGGAAAACGTCTCTACTTGCTGAGTAGTACAGGATTGTGGTTTGTTTTGTTTTGTTTTTTTTTCCCGAGAACACTAACCATTTTCCTTTGGCTTATACTTGGCCTCTCCGACGTTCCATCATGGGTCTATAAAAAGAATACTTGGATGCAATATTCTACAGGCAAAAATATGAACAGTCAGTAACATCATATTCTGCCACTTCACATCCAATTCACTTGAAGAGTCTGCTCATCCCTCCCTCGCTGAAGGAAAAGAGGAAAAAAGTTGCTTTTATGCTTCCAAGATTGCCATAATTTGCCCTAGACAGAACAAAGGGGCATGAGTTATTAGCTCTGTTTTATACTCAAGGCAAGTATGTCTCTGAGAGATTAAACCGTTCACCTGGGTTGCCAGGCTGGAGGGGCCGCGGGAAGCAGAGCCAAGCCGCTGGTCTCCCCCCAAGACACAAGCTCTTCCCACCACCCCATCCTGCCTGCGAAAGCACTTTTACTGCCGTCTGTCGACAGTCACACAATTTGGACCAAATGCAGGCCAACCCCTAAGGACGGTAAAAAATAGAGACAGCCTCAATGATTTAACTGAATGAGGTTGAAATGATTGCAAACTGCTCATTTCCAATGAGGATCTAAACAAAACCAAAAGCAAGCAGGAGCATGTTCTATCATCTGGCAAGAGATACTACTGGGGCAAGTGTGAGCAAGAGGCCACGGCAGGTCAGATGGCTATTCCTCTGCGCTGAAAACGAACCACTCTTCCCAGAAGACAAATGCATCTCATCTTCCTGGGCAGTGATGGGAACGCCCCAGGCACTAAAAGAGTATGACAGCCTTGCGTTGATCAGCCCTCATTGCAAAGAGGCACGCTAACCCTTCGAGCTGGGTGGCAGTCGCCTCCATCCCACGGAGAAGCTGATCACTATCCAAATGACCCCTCTACTTGGAAGCCTTCAGCTAGGCTCGGCTTGGAAACTGTTGCTATGTGTGGGGAAGATTTTTTCCCTAAGCAGGCACTGAGAAGGCCAGCAGACATCCCTGTGGAGCTGGTTTTGGGATGATTAAAAAGAAGACAACAGTTAATCTGGCCAGGCCTGTAACTTTCCAGATAAAGACAGAGAGATTTGCAGGATGGGGAAGAGCAGACTTTTCGGGGAATACAAGGCAGGGTAGCAGTGCCCAAGTTGGTGTTCAAGGTCCTCCCCTCCACCCGGAGAGGTGAGGAATGATGGGAAAGGAAAGAAACACGGTTTCTGGGGTCAGATAGAAGGGTTTTTCAATGCTTGTCTGGCGCTTCTACCTAAGACACCTCTGCTCTCTGTGCCTCAAGCTCCTCATCATCAAATGGAACAAAAAATTGTCCCTGCATATAGGCTGAGGGTGCAGTGAGACCTGGAAAGATGGAATATAAAATGTCCAACACAGTGTCAGCATCATATTCAATGCTCAATATGTGGTGGCTGATATCACTGGCATCACTAGGAAGAGGCCCTCAGGGAGGTCATGAGGTGTCTGTAGATGGTGGAAGCTCAGGTGGGCACTGTTGGTTAATACAACTGGGAAAATCGGGTAGAACTTAAGAATTCTACCACCTGGCAGCTGAAATTTCTTAAAATGTTGATTCCACTGGCAAAGCTAACCAAAGAAGGTGTCCTCCTCAAGTTCATAGGTTGAAGGCCCAACCTCCCATGTGACTGAATTTGGAGATAGGACCTTTAAGGAGGTAATTAAAGTCACATGAATTCATAAGAGTGGGGCTCCAGTTCAATGGGACTGGGGTCCTTATAAGAAGAGGAAGAGACAGGTCAGGCGCAGTGGCTCACACCTGTAATCCCAGCACTTTGGAAGATCTAGGTGGGTGGATCACCTGAGGTCAGAAGTTCGACACCAGCCTGGCCAACATGGTGAAACTCTGTCTCTACTAAAAAATACAAAAATTAGCCAGGCATGGTGGCGGCGCATGCCTGTAATCCCAGCTACTGGGGAGACTGAGGCAGGAGAATCGCTTGAACCCAGGAGACAGAGGTTGCAGTGACCTGAGATCATGCCATTGCACTCCAGCCTGGGCAACAGAGTGAGACTCCATCTCAAAAAAAGAAAAGAGAGGGAGGAGAAGGAGGAAAAAGAGGAAGAAGAAGAGGAGGAGGAGGAGGACGAGGAGGAGGAGGAGGGGGGAGACGACTCCAGGAGAGAGAAGCTGTGTGAGACACCATGGAAGAAGGCAGCCATCTATGGCAGCCTCAGCAGACTGATATAGGCAGTCTTTGGTCCCATCTGTCCCTTGCTGCTTCCAGGGTTTTCATCTCCCTGTCACTTGCAGCCTGCCCTGTGCATGCTATGGACAGCATGCAGGTGCATCATAGGTACAGGTAGGTCAAGCCTCAAGGCCGGTGTGAGAGGACTTGCCTGCTCGATATTCTTAGAATAATGAGTAAGTAATAGAAGCAACTGATACTCTGCTGAGAAATGGGTTTATAGCAATTCCTCATTTTCCACACCTCCTGGAGTGGGCTGAATAGT